>OX243885.1:0-1385625 GCA_945859645.1 Amphipoea oculea
TAACCTAACCTAACCTAACCTAACCTAACCTAACCTAACCTAACCTAACCTAACCTAACCTAACCTAACCTAACCTAACCTAACCTAACCTAACCTAACCTAACCTAACCTAAC
Source organism: Amphipoea oculea (assembly GCA_945859645.1). Taxonomy (NCBI): domain Eukaryota; kingdom Metazoa; phylum Arthropoda; class Insecta; order Lepidoptera; family Noctuidae; genus Amphipoea; species Amphipoea oculea. Next base: position 115 of record OX243885.1, read on the forward strand.
CTAACCTAACCTAACCTAACCTAACCTAACCTAACCTAACCTAACCTAACCTAACCTAACCTAACCTAACCTAACCTAACCTAACCTAACCTAACCTAACCTAACCTAACCTAACCTAACCTAACCTACCTAACCTAACCTAACCTAACCTAACCTAACCTAACCTAACCTAACCTAACCTAACCTAACCTAACCTAACCTAACCTAACCTAACCTAACCTAACCTAACCTAACCTAACCTAACCTAACCTAACCTAACCTAACCTAACCTAACCTAACCTAACCTAACCTAACCTAACCTAACCTAACCTAACCTAACCTAACCTAACCTAACCTAACCTAACCTAACCTAACCTAACCTAACCTAACCTAACCTAACCTAACCTAACCTAACCTAACCTAACCTAACCTAACCTAACCTAACCTAACCTAACCTAACCTAACCTAACCTAACCTAACCTAACCTAACCTAACCTAACCTAACCTAACCTAACCTAACCTAACCTAACCTAACCTAACCTAACCTAACCTAACCTAACCTAACCTAACCTAACCTAACCTAACCTAACCTAACCTAACCTAACCTAACCTAACCTAACCTAACCTAACCTAACCTAACCTAACCTAACCTAACCTAACCTAACCTAACCTAACCTAACCTAACCTAACCTAACCTAACCTAACCTAAACCTAACCTAACCTAACCTAACCTAACCTAACCTAACCTAACCTAACCTAACCTAACCTAACCTAACCTAACCTAACCTAACCTAACCTAACCTAACCTAACCTAACCTAACCTAACCTAACCTAACCTAACCTAACCTAACCTAACCTAACCTAACCTAACCTAACCTACCTTTTTTTTTTTTTTTTTTTTTTTTTTTTTTTTTTTTTTTTTTTTTTTTTTTTTTTGCGCTGGGAAAAATGCGTTACGCATACCCTCCCATCGGGGGATGGGGGGCTATGTGGGACTCCCGGGTCTGACCCGGTATACCCACTAAAAAACCCAAGGGCACTCCCGCTTCGTCCGAGTGGCGGGGGACTGGGAAACCAGCGTAGCCTTAACGTCCAGTCCTCCGCCGACGATTGTCCTTCAGGGCGGGCCCCTCACGGGGGCCCGGGAGTGACCGACGAAGGTGGTGATGGGTGCAATGCGGGAGACGGCACCCCCGTGCCTGTCGCCCGCCCATCGCCACCATGAGGGGGGAGAGGCTGGCGCCTTCTCCGACCCCTTCTTCGTCTGCGGAGCGGCACAGCGAGAGGGTCGTCCTCCCGCGCGCGCTCCGCCTCCTCCTTTTGCGAGATTACGTCCTCGCAAAAGGAGGCCACCGCTGCCCAGGCCTCCTCGCTCCCAGCATGGCGTTGATCACACCAGGAAGCGAGAGGTCCTGTCCGACCGCCGCGGTCAGACCGCGGCGCAGCTCGGACCAAGCCGGGCACGCCTCGAGGGTGTGCTGCGCCGTGTCCTCCGCCGCGCCGCAGTCGTGGCACGCCGGGGTCTCCTCCCTCCCGATCCGGTGCAGGTACGTTCCGAAACAGCCGTGGCCGGACAACACCTGCACCAGACGGAACGAGAGGAAACCGTGGGACCGCTCGAGCCAGCTCTGCAGGACCGGGCCGAGCGCGTCCAACGTCCGGCGGCCAAAGGCGGCGGTGGCGAGGTCCTCTGTCCAGTGAAGGACGATTGCGTCCCTCGCCTCCCGCCGCACGGCCTCCCGCTCTTCGGCGACGGAGCGCTCCCCGAGCGCCCTTCGTTGCGCGGTCCACTCGTACACTCTGGCGAGCACCCAAGCCTCCAGCTCCAAGGAGGGGTGCCGGCCAGAGCGCACGCCGCCGAAAAGCCCACCGAGCGGTAGGCCCTCGCAACCTAACCTTTTTTTTTTTTTTTTTTTTTTTTTTTTTTTTTTGCGCTGGGAAAAATGCGTTACGCATACCCTCCCATCGGGGGATGGGGGGCTATGTGGGACTCCCGGCTCTGACCCGGTATACCCACTAAAAAACCCAGCGGCACTCCCGCTTCGTCCGAGTGGCGGGGGACTGGGAAACCAGCGTAGCCTTAACGTCCAGTCCTCCGCCGACGATTGTCCTTCAGGGCGGGCCCCTCACGGGGGCCCGGGAGTGACCGACGAAGGTGGTGATGGGTGCAATGCGGGAGACGGCACCCCCGTGCCTGTCGCCCGCCCATCGCCACCATGAGGGGGGAGAGGCTGGCGCCTTCTCCGACCCCTTCTTCGTCTGCGGAGCGGCACAGCGAGAGGGTCGTCCTCCCGCGCGCGCTCCGCCTCCTCCTTTTGCGAGATTACGTCCTCGCAAAAGGAGGCCACCGCTGCCCAGGCCTCCTCGCTCCCCAGCATGGCGTTGATCACACCAGGAAGCGAGAGGTCCTGTCCGACCGCCGCGGTCAGACCGCGGCGCAGCTCGGACCAAGCCGGGCACGCCTCGAGGGTGTGCTGCGCCGTGTCCTCCGCCGCGCCGCAGTCGTGGCACGCCGGGGTCTCCTCCCTCCCGATCCGGTGCAGGTACGTTCCGAAACAGCCGTGGCCGGACAACACCTGCACCAGACGGAACGAGAGGAAACCGTGGGACCGCTCGAGCCAGCTCTGCAGGACCGGGCCGAGCGCGTCCAACGTCCGGCGGCCGAAGGCGGCGGTGGCGAGGTCCTCTGTCCAGTGAAGGACGATTGCGTCCCTCGCCTCCCGCCGCACGGCCTGCCGCTCTTCGGCGACGGGGCGCTCCCCGAGCGCCCTTCGTTGCGCGGTCCACTCGTACACTCTGGCGAGCACCCAAGCCTCCAGCTCCCAAGGAGGGGTGCCGGCCAGAGCGCACGCCGCCGAAAAGCCCACCGAGCGGTAGGCCCTCGCCACCCGCAGTGCAATGGCCCTTTGGGGCTTGCGGATGGCGGTCGCATTCTCCCTCCTGTGGAGGGAGTCCGCCCAGATAGGGGCCCCGTATAGGGCCATGCTCCTGAGGACGCCGGCATAGAGGCGCCGGCACCCCACCTTGGGCCCCCCCAGGTTCGGGAGCAGCCGCGAGAGGGCGTCCGCGGCTTTCAGGAGGCGCGTCGACAGCCCGCTGAAATGCGGGCCGAAGCGCCACCTCTCGTCCAGCACCAGGCCCAGATACTTCATCTGGGGCTGGACCTCTATCCGGACGCCCTCTACGACGATGTGGGCGTCGGGAGGGCAGCGCTGCCGAGGCCCGTGAAAGAATACGGCCTCGGTCTTGTGCAGCGCCACCTTCAATCCCAGGAGGCGGATCCTCTCTGCAACCAGGGATCCGCCAGCCGAGGCCAGACAGGCCGCGTCTCCAAAGTTCCTCCCCCGGGCAGTGAGGAGAGTGTCATCCGCGTAGCAGATGACACTCGTGCCCTGGAGGAGGACTCCGCGTAGGAGCCAGTCGAACCCGATGTTCCACAGGGAGGGCCCCAGAACTGACCCCTGCGGAACACCGGACTCTGCTCCGTACCGCCTCACCGTGCCCGTCCGGTCCGCGAGGAGGACCTCTCGGCCCTCCAGGTAGCTGGCCAGCAGATCCTGCAGGTATTGGGGCACTCCGTGATACCGGAGCGCCTCCAATATCGTCGAGTGGGGGACGGAGTTGAAGGCGTTTGCAATGTCGAACGACACTGCCAGCACTCCGTCCCCCGCCTCCACCGCCTCCTTCACCTGGCCCTTGAGTAGGGCCAGCGCGTCGATCGTCGAACGCCCTTGTCGGAAGCCGAATTGGGCGTCCGACAGGTCCGGCCCTACCCCCCGCAAAAGGCCGTGAAGCCGGGACGCGATGATCCCCTCGAACAGTTTACCGACCTCATCGAGCAAGACGATGGGCCGGTATGCCGACGGGGAGTCCACCGGACGTCCCTCCTTTCGGAGGAGGCAGAGCTGCCCCTCCTTCCACAGTTTCGGGAACCTCCCAGCCGTAAAGCACGCGCTGAAGAGGTCCCGAAACCTGTCCTCCATTTGGGAGGCGGCGATCGCCACCACCCGTGCGGGGACGCCGTCTGGCCCGGGGGCCGTCTTCTTCGCGCGGAGGGTGAGAACCCCCGCGCGGAGCTCCTCCACCGTCACCGGGGGGACCTGCTCGTCCGGCGGAGCCGCCCCTTGCGGGGGATCCATCGCTGGTGGGGTGAAGTCGGTCCTGCGCGGAAACAGGGACCGGACCACCCCGTCCAGCAACGCCGGCTCGAGGGTCTCCGTCAGTGGGGGACCATAGGGGCGTAGCTGGTTCCGCGCCGCCTTGTACGGTCTCCCATAAGGATCCCTGTCGAGACCCTCCAGCATCTCGGCCCTCGCCGAGTCTTCCGCAGCGCCCATTGCAGACTTGAGGGCCGTCCTCGCGTCTTGGTAAGAGGCGTATAGGCGGTCCTCCTCTGCCCGGACTCGGTTTTGGGCGCTGCGCCGTCGGCTCCGCGCGTAGGCCCTTCTGGCCGCAACGCAGGCGGCCCGGAGACCCGCCAGCTCCTGCGTCCACCAATAGACGGCGCGACGGGGAGGCGGACGGCGAGACCGAGGCATGCTGGAGTTGCACACCTCGGTCAGGGACCCCCTGAGCTGGACCGCTGCGGCGTCCACGTCCAAGGCATCGACAGGGGGGGGCGAAAGCCAGTCCTGGAGAAAGGCCGCCTCCTCGGCTGCCTCCCGGTCCAGGCGGGTGAGTGCCCACCGTGGGAAGGGAGATTGCCCGGCGCGGGCCCTCCCCCCTCCCAGGGTGGAGATGTCGAACCGCACATATCGGTGGTCCGACAGGGTCTCCACCATCTCTACCCGCCAGTTGACGACGCGGGCGGCTAGCGCGGGGGTGGCAAACGAGACGTCCACCACCGATCCGCCCTGTTGCCGCACACACGTGTGGACCGCCCCCCTGTTGAGGAGGGACACACCGCATGAGGCCGCCCAAAACTCGACGGCGCGTCCCCGGACGTTGCAACCGGGGGCCGGGTTGCCCCAGGCCACCGACTTGGCGTTCAGGTCGCCCAACACCACGACCTGGCGCGGTGCCGCCCTCCCTACGACCGCGGTGAGGATCTCGAGGAAATCCTCAAAGTCGGAGAGAGAGCGGTTCGGGGAGAAGTAGACCCCTACCAGGGCCATGTCTCCCCACGCGGCGGCCACGTATCCCGGTCCCCTCTCTAAGAGCGAGAGGGGAGGGGAGTCCGTGGAAGACCGCGACACCAACGCCACCAGGCCGTCCCGGTCGCCCAGCCAACGGCCAGGGACCGAATAAGGCTCGGCGACCACCGCAGTCCACCAACCACTCAGCCATGGTCTGCATCAGCAGATCCTGGGCTGCCCTGCAGTGGTTGGCGCGTTCGCCTGGAGTATGCGATGTTCGACCCTATCCATCAGTCGGACATCGCACCCCCTTCCTCCGCAGCCACCGCAGAAGCAGCGGTGCCATTGGCAGGCCCGGTCGCGCCTGCGCTTTGCCCCGCACAGGGGGGAGGACTGCAGTTCCTCCCCTTCATTGCGTGGTCTGCCGGGCAGCCACTGGCGGCACACACCGCGCAGTGCGGCGTGGCGGCCTCGCAGGAGGCGGCTTTGTGGCCGTCCTTGCCGCAGCGGTAGCAGGCGTTCGACCTGTCCACTGCGGACGGACACAGGGGCCGGGTGTGTCCGATGCCGAAGCACCGGAAACACCGCAGAGGCTGGTCCTCGAGCGCCCGGACCGCTCCCGAGCTAAAGCCGACTGTGAGCCGTCCCTTGGCAAGGACGGCTTTGGCAGCGGCGATTGGGCACTCGAGGCGCATGGTGCCCATGCCGCCGCGGCCGGGCCTTATGTCCCGGCCTTGGACCGCCGCGACGCCACAGCCCCCTATCGCTGCGACCGCCGCTACCACCTCCTCCTTGGTGACGGAGTCGTCCAGGTCCGTCACCTCTATGGCCGCCGACTTGACCGGCCGTGCCACCTTGGCCGAATCCGCGATGACCTCCTGCAGCTTGGCTGCAAAGAGGTCCGCATGGGCACTCCCCTCTGCCCCCGGGAACTCGAATATTCGAGCCCCGGCCTGGGTCCGCCGGCAGGACACACTGCCGATCCCCAGCTGGGTGGGATCGGCGTTCGCACGCGCCCGCACCAAAACGGACGCGTACGTCTCCCCTCGGTCCGCAGCCTCCGCGGTGAGCGTCACCACGACGGCCGCGGTTTTTGGGGAGACCAGCTGCACCCTTCGCTTCCCCTTCCCCTTCCCCGTCCGCTTTCCCTTGCCGGTCGTCTGCGACTTGCTGGGAGCGGCGGTGGCGGCGGGGACGGCGGGGACGGCCGTCGCCGACTTTTTGCCCTTGCCCTTCCCCTTGCGGACCACTTCCGTCCACTCGTTGGACGGGGTCGTTGAGGGGAGGAGAAGGGCGTCGTCCGCGTGGGAGCAGGACGGGCCCGGCTCACGCTGCCTCGCGTCTGCCGCAAGGGCCGGTCGGAGGCGCTTCTCCGGCAGGAGCCGGTCCTCTATGCCCGCCAAGCAGGCTCTTGTGAAGGCCCTCTCCTCCATTACGACCTTGCGGATGATATCCTCAAGGTTGGAGGAGGGGCCCTCTGCCGCAGGGCTCGACTTGGCCTGTTGTGGCCGGGCCGTGGCTTCAGCCAGCTTCTGATGAAGCTGGCTGACCTCCGACTGCAGGCGATCCACCTTCGCCTGCAGTTGCCGCGTTTCGTCGGTGGAGCTGCGCTGGACCAGCTCCGCAACGACGCCGCGCATGCTCGCGGCCCTACATTTCAGGGCCTTTTGTAGGGTCCCCTTTATGTTCGAGGACTTTGAGGCGACCTCCGCGATCTCCCTCTCGTCCTCCTCCGCCATCCTCTCCAGCTCGGCCAGGGAGTGGTCTGCGTATACGACGCGGAGCGCACCGTACCCGGACTTGGCCCGGGCGACGTGCGCCCGCTTCTCCGCGGCAGCGACCCGCTCCTCCAGTTCTTGCTGGAGCTGAGCCCGCCGAGCCAGATCCAGCTGGCGTTGGGCGTTCTCGAGCCCAACGACATGGGTCTCCGCGGCAGCCGTCGGCTTTTTAGCCTTCGGCGACCGCGTCGACCCCGAGGCCGAGGAGCCCTCGGACCCACCGCTCCGGTGGACCCTCTTCCGCGAACGAGAGTCGTCCGCGTCCGACACACTGATAAGTGAGTCGTTGTCGGACGACGACTCGTCCGCCCCTCCAAAAAAGAAGCTAGCCGCAGACGGCGCGCGGCTAGTTTCTGACGCCGAAGCGTCGGCTTGGCCCTGAGAAGGGCCTTTGGGTTGGCCCTGAGAAGGGCCTTTTGGTTGGCCCTGAGAAGGGCCTTTTGGTTGGCCCTGAGAAGGGCCTTTGGGTTGGCCCTGAGAAGGGCCTTTTTGTTTTAAAAATCGCCCGGAGGCGTCACGCTCAGGGGTCGGCATGATCCCGGCAGGTTCGCAGACACACTACTAAGATAAAATTAAAATCCGCGAAGGCACAGTGCACTTTGGCCAACCCAGTCTGCCACTCCGTTACGGTGGTCAGAACTGGGCTGTTTCCAGGGGACGCGACGTGGACGCAGCACTGTGGGGTGGTCCCCCCCTCGCAACCTAACCTAACCTAACCTAACCTAACCTAACCTTTTTTTTTTTTTTTTTTTTGCGCTGGGAAAAATGCGTTACGCATACCCTCCCATCGGGGATGGGGGGCTATGTGGGACTCCCGGGTCTGACCCGGTATACCCACTAAAAAACCCAGCGGCACTCCCGCTTCGTCCGAGTGGCGGGGGACTGGAAACCAGCGTAGCCTTAACGTCCAGTCCTCCGCCGACGATTGTCCTTCAGGGCGGGCCCCTCACGGGGGCCCGGGAGTGACCGACGAAGGTGGTGATGGGTGCAATGCGGGAGACGGCACCCCCGTGCCTGTCGCCCGCCCATCGCCACCATGAGGGGGGAGAGGCTGGCGCCTTCTCCGACCCCTTCTTCGTCTGCGGAGCGGCACAGCGAGAGGGTCGTCCTCCCGCGCGCGCTCCGCCTCCTCCTTTTGCGAGATTACGTCCTCGCAAAAGGAGGCCACCGCTGCCCAGGCCTCCTCGCTCCCCAGCATGGCGTTGATCACACCAGGAAGCGAGAGGTCCCGTCCGACCGCCGCGGTCAGACCGCGGCGCAGCTCGGACCAAGCCGGGCACGCCTCGAGGGTGTGCTGCGCCGTGTCCTCCGCCGCGCCGCAGTCGTGGCACGCCGGGGTCTCCTCCCTTCCGATCCGGTGCAGGTACGTTCCGAAACAGCCGTGGCCGGACAACACCTGCACCAGACGGAACGAGAGGAAACCGTGGGACCGCTCGAGCCAGCTCTGCAGGACCGGGCCGAGCGCGTCCAACGTCCGGCGGCCAAAGGCGGCGGTGGCGAGGTCCTCTGTCCAGTGAAGGACGATTGCGTCCCTCGCCTCCCGCCGCACGGCCTCCCGCTCTTCGGCGACGGGGCGCTCCCCGAGCGCCCTTCGTTGCGCGGTCCACTCGTACACTCTGGCGAGCACCCAAGCCTCCAGCTGCCAAGGAGGGGTGCCGGCCAGAGCGCACGCCGCCGAAAAGCCCACCGAGCGGTAGGCCCTCGCCACCCGCAGTGCAATGGCCCTTTGGGGCTTGCGGATGGCGGTCGCATTCTCCCTCCTGTGGAGGGAGTCCGCCCAGATAGGGGCCCCGTATAGGGCCATGCTCCTGAGGACGCCGGCATAGAGGCGCCGGCACCCCACCTTGGGCCCCCCCAGGTTCGGGAGCAGCCGCGAGAGGGCGTCCGCGGCTTTCAGGAGGCGCGTCGACAGCCCGCTGAAATGCGGGCCGAAGCGCCACCTCTCGTCCAGCACCAGGCCCAGATACTTCATCTGGGGCTGGACCTCTATCCGGACGCCCTCTACGACGATGTGGGCGTCGGGAGGGCAGCGCTGCCGAGGCCCGTGAAAGAATACGGCCTCGGTCTTGTGCAGCGCCACCTTCAATCCCAGGAGGCGGATCCTCTCTGCAACCAGGGATCCGCCAGCCGAGGCCAGACAGGCCGCGTCTCCAAAGTTCCTCCCCCGGGCAGTGAGGAGAGTGTCATCCGCGTAGCAGATGACACTCGTGCCCTGGAGGAGGACTCCGCGTAGGAGCCAGTCGAACCCGATGTTCCACAGGGAGGGCCCCAGAACTGACCCCTGCGGAACACCGGACTCTGCTCCGTACCGCCTCACCGTGCCCGTCCGGTCCGCGAGGAGGACCTCTCGGCCCTCCAGGTAGCTGGCCAGCAGATCCTGCAGGTATTGGGGCACTCCGTGATACCGGAGCGCCTCCAATATCGTCGAGTGGGGGACGGAGTTGAAGGCGTTTGCAATGTCGAACGACACTGCCAGCACTCCGTCCCCCGCCTCCACCGCCTCCTTCACCTGGCCCTTGAGTAGGGCCAGCGCGTCGATCGTCGAACGCCCTTGTCGGAAGCCGAATTGGGCGTCCGACAGGTCCGGCCCTACCCCCCGCAAAAGGCCATGAAGCCGGGACGCGATGATCCCCTCGAACAGTTTACCGACCTCATCGAGCAAGACGATGGGCCGGTATGCCGACGGGGAGTCCACCGGACGTCCCTCCTTTCGGAGGAGGCAGAGCTGCCCCTCCTTCCACAGTTTCGGGAACCTCCCAGCCGTAAAGCACGCGCTGAAGAGGTCCCGAAACCTGTCCTCCATTTGGGAGGCGGCGATCGCCACCACCCGTGCGGGGACGCCGTCTGGCCCGGGGGCCGTCTTCTTCGCGCGGAGGGTGAGAACCCCCGCGCGGAGCTCCTCCACCGTCACCGGGGGGACCTGCTCGTCCGGCGGAGCCGCCCCTTGCGGGGGATCCATCGCTGGTGGGGTGAAGTCGGTCCTGCGCGGAAACAGGGACCGGACCACCCCGTCCAGCAACGCCGGCTCGAGGGTCTCCGTCAGTGGGGGACCATAGGGGCGTAGCTGGTTCCGCGCCGCCTTGTACGGTCTCCCATAAGGATCCCTGTCGAGACCCTCCAGCATCTCGGCCCTCGCCGAGTCTTCCGCAGCGCCCATTGCAGACTTGAGGGCCGTCTTCGCCTCTTGGTAAGAGGCGTATAGGCGGTCCTCCTCTGCCCGGACTCGGTTTTGGGCGCTGCGCCGTCGGCTCCGCGCGTAGGCCCTTCTGGCCGCAACGCAGGCGGCCCGGAGACCCGCCAGCTCCTGCGTCCACCAATAGACGGCGCGACGGGGAGGCGGACGGCGAGACCGAGGCATGCTGGAGTTGCACACCTCGGTCAGGGACCCCCTGAGCTGGACCGCTGCGGCGTCCACGTCCAAGGCATCGACAGGGGGGGGCGAAAGCCAGTCCTGGAGAAAGGCCGCCTCCTCGGCTGCCTCCCGGTCCAGGCGGGTGAGTGCCCACCGTGGGAAGGGAGATTGCCCGGCGCGGGCCCTCCCCCCCCCCTGGGTGGAGATGTCGAACCGCACATATCGGTGGTCCGACAGGGTCTCCACCATCTCTACCCGCCAGTTGACGACGCGGGCGGCTAGCGCGGGGGTGGCAAACGAGACGTCCACCACCGATCCGCCCTGTTGCCGCACACACGTGTGGACCGCCCCCCTGTTGAGGAGGGACACACCGCATGAGGCCGCCCAAAGCTCGACGGCACGTCCCCGGACGTTGCAACCGGTGGCCGGGTTGCCCCAGGCCACCGACTTGGCGTTCAGGTCGCCCAACACCACGACCTGGCGCGGTGCCGCCCTCCCTACGACCGCGGTGAGGATCTCGAGGAAATCCTCAAAGTCGGAGAGAGAGCGGTTCGGGGAGAAGTAGACCCCTACCAGGGCCATGTCTCCCCACGCGGCGGCCACGTATCCCGGTCCCCTCTCTAAGAGCGAGAGGGGAGGGGAGTCCGTGGAAGACCGCGACACCAACGCCACCAGGCCGTCCCGGTCGCCCAGCCAACGGCCAGGGACCGAATAAGGCTCGGCGACCACCGCCAAGTCCACCAACCACTCAGCCATGGTCTGCATCAGCAGATCCTGGGCTGCCCTGCAGTGGTTGGCGTTCGCCTGGAGTATGCGATGTTCGACCCTATCCATCAGTCGGACATCGCACCCCCTTCCTCCGCAGCCACCGCAGAAGCAGCGGTGTTATTTGCAGGCCCGGTCGGCGCCTGCGCTTTGCCCCGCACAGGGGGAGGACTGCAGTTCCTCCCCTTCATTGTGTGGTCTGCCGGGCAGCCACTGGCGGCACACACCGCGCAGTGCGGCGTGGCGGCCTCGCAGGAGGCGGCTTTGTGGCCGTCCTTGCCGCAGCGGTAGCAGGCGTTCGACCTGTCCACTGCGGACGGACACAGGGGCCGGGTGTGTCCGATGCCGAAGCACCGGAAACACCGCAGAGGCTGGTCCTCGAGCGCCCGGACCGCTCCCGAGCTAAAGCCGACTGTGAGCCGTCCCTTGGCAAGGACGGCTTTGGCAGCGGCGATTGGGCACTCGAGGCGCATGGTGCCCATGCCGCCGCGGCCGGGCCTTATGTCCCGGCCTTGGACCGCCGCGACGCCACAGCCCCCTATCGCTGCGACCGCCGCTACCACCTCCTCCTTGGTGACGGAGTCGTCCAGGTCCGTCACCTCTATGGCCGCCGACTTGACCGGCCGTGCCACCTTGGCCGAATCCGCGATGACCTCCTGCAGCTTGGCTGCAAAGAGGTCCGCATGGGCACTCCCCTCTGCCCCCGGGAACTCGAATATTCGAGCCCCGGCCTGGGTCCGCCGGCAGGACACACTGCCGATCCCCAGCTGGGTGGGATCGGCGTTCGCACGCGCCCGCACCAAAACGGACGCGTACGTCTCCCCTCGGTCCGCAGCCTCCGCGGTGAGCGTCACCACGACGGCCGCGGTTTTTGGGGAGACCAGCTGCACCCTTCGCTTCCCCTTCCCCTTCCCCGTCCGCTTTCCCTTGCCGGTCGTCTGCGACTTGCTGGGAGCGGCGGTGGCGGCGGGGACGGCGGGGACGGCCGTCGCCGACTTTTTGCCCTTGCCCTTCCCCTTGCGGACCACTTCCGTCCACTCGTTGGACGGGGTCGTTGAGGGGAGGAGAAGGGCGTCGTCCGCGTGGGAGCAGGACGGGACCGGCTCACGCTGCCTCGCGTCTGCCGCAAGGGCCGGTCGGAGGCGCTTCTCCGGCAGGAGCCGGTCCTCGATGCCCGCTAAGCAGGCTCTTGTGAAGGCCCTCTCCTGCATTACGACCTTGCGGATGATATCCTCAAGGTTGGAGGAGGGGCCCTCTGCCGCAGGGCTCGACTTGGCCTGTTGTGGCCGGGCCGTGGCTTCAGCCAGCTTCTGATGAAGCTGGCTGACCTCCGACTGCAGGCGATCCACCTTCGCCTGCAGTTGCCGCGTTTCGTCTGTGGAGCTGCGCTGGACCAGCTCCGCAACGACGCCGCGCATGCTCGCGGCTCTACATTTCAGGGCCTTCTGAAGGGTCCCCTTTATGTTGGAGGACTTCGAGGCGACCTCCGCGATCTCCCTCTCGTCCTCCTCCGCCATCCTCTCCAGCTCGGCCAGGGAGTGGTCCGCGTATACGACGCGGGGCGCACCGTACCCGGACTTGGCCCGGGCGACGTGCGCCCGCTTCTCCGCGGCAGCGACCCGCTCCTCCAGCTCTTGCTGGAGCTGAGCCCGCCGAGCCAGATCCAGCTGGCGTTGGGCGTTCTCGAGCCCAACGACATGGGTCTCCGCGGCAGCCGTCGGCTTTTTAGCCTTCGGCGACCGCGTCGACCCCGAGGCCGAGGAGCCCCCGGACCCACCGCTCCGGTGGACCCTCTTCCGCGAACGAGAGTCGTCCGCGTCCGACACACTGATAAGTGAGTCGTTGTCGGACGACGACTCGTCCGCCCCTCCAAGAAAGAAGCTAGCCGCAGACGGCGCGCGGCTAGTTTCCGACGCCGAAGCGTCGGCCCGGCCCTGAGAAGGGCCCTTGGGTTGGCCCTGAGAAGGGCCTTTTGGTTGGCCCTGAGAAGGGCCTTTGGGTTGGCCCTGAGAAGGGCCTTTTGGTTGGCCCTGAGAAGGGCCTTTGGGTTGGCCCTGAGAAGGGCCTTTTTGTTTTAAAAATCGCCCGGAGGCGTCCCGCTCAGGGGTCGGCATGATCCCGGCAGGTTCGCAGACAAGACACAACTAAGATAAAATTAAAATCCGCGAAGGCACAGTGCACTTTGGCCAACCCAGTCTGCCACTCCGTTACGGTGGTCAGAACTGGGCTGTTTCCAGGGGACGCGACGTGGACGCAAGCACTGTGGGGTGGTCCCCCAATAAAATTAAATCGATTTCGTATCACTGGGAATCGAACCCGGGGACCCTCGAACACAAACCTGCGCGTCGTCTACATAAGCCAATGTAACGATTAACCTAACCTAACCTAACCTAACCTAACCTAACCTAACCTAACCTAACCTAACCTTTTTTTTTTTTTTTTTTTTTTTTTTTTTTTTTTTTTTTTTTGCGCTGGGAAAAATGCGTTACGCATACCCTCCCATCGGGGGATGGGGGGCTATGTGGGACTCCCGGGTCTGACCCGGTATACCCACTAAAAAACCCAGCGGCACTCCCGCTTCGTCCGAGTGGCGGGGGACTGGGAAACCAGCGTAGCCTTAACGTCCAGTCCTCCGCCGACGATTGTCCTTCAGGGCGGGCCCCTCACGGGGGCCCGGGAGTGACCGACGAAGGTGGTGATGGGTGCAATGCGGGAGACGGCACCCCCGTGCCTGTCGCCCGCCCATCGCCACCATGAGGGGGGAGAGGCTGGCGCCTTCTCCGACCCCTTCTTCGTCTGCGGAGCGGCACAGCGAGAGGGTCGTCCTCCCGCGCGCGCTCCGCCTCCTCCTTTTGCGAGATTACGTCCTCGCAAAAGGAGGCCACCGCTGCCCAGGCCTCCTCGCTCCCCAGCATGGCGTTGATCACACCAGGAAGCGAGAGGTCCTGTCCGACCGCCGCGGTCAGACCGCGGCGCAGCTCGGACCAAGCCGGGCACGCCTCGAGGGTGTGCTGCGCCGTGTCCTCCGCCGCGCCGCAGTCGTGGCACGCCGGGGTCTCCTCCCTCCCGATCCGGTGCAGGTACGTTCCGAAACAGCCGTGGCCGGACAACACCTGCACCAGACGGAACGAGAGGAAACCGTGGGACCGCTCGAGCCAGCTCTGCAGGACCGGGCCGAGCGCGTCCAACGTCCGGCGGCCAAAGGCGGCGGTGGCGAGGTCCTCTGTCCAGTGAAGGACGATTGCGTCCCTCGCCTCCCGCCGCACGGCCTCCCGCTCTTCGGCGACGGGGCGCTCCCCGAGCGCCCTTCGTTGCGCGGTCCACTCGTACACTCTGGCGAGCACCCAAGCCTCCAGCTCCCAAGGAGGGGTGCCGGCCAGAGCGCACGCCGCCGAAAAGCCCACCGAGCGGTAGGCCCTCGCCACCCGCAGTGCAATGGCCCTTTGGGGCTTGCGGATGGCGGTCGCATTCTCCCTCCTGTGGAGGGAGTCCGCCCAGATAGGGGCCCCGTATAGGGCCATGCTCCTGAGGACGCCGGCATAGAGGCGCCGGCACCCCACCTTGGGCCCCCCCAGGTTCGGGAGCAGCCGCGAGAGGGCGTCCGCGGCTTTCAGGAGGCGCGTCGACAGCCCGCTGAAATGCGGGCCGAAGCGCCACCTCTCGTCCAGCACCAGGCCCAGATACTTCATCTGGGGCTGGACCTCTATCCGGACGCCCTCTACGACGATGTGGGCGTCGGGAGGGCAGCGCTGCCGAGGCCCGTGAAAGAATACGGCCTCGGTCTTGTGCAGCGCCACCTTCAATCCCAGGAGGCGGATCCTCTCTGCAACCAGGGATCCGCCAGCCGAGGCCAGACAGGCCGCGTCTCCAAAGTTCCTCCCCCGGGCAGTGAGGAGAGTGTCATCCGCGTAGCAGATGACACTCGTGCCCTGGAGGAGGACTCCGCGTAGGAGCCAGTCGAACCCGATGTTCCACAGGGAGGGCCCCAGAACTGACCCCTGCGGAACACCGGACTCTGCTCCGTACCGCCTCACCGTGCCCGTCCGGTCCGCGAGGAGGACCTCTCGGCCCTCCAGGTAGCTGGCCAGCAGATCGTGCAGGTATTGGGGCACTCCGTGATACCGGAGCGCCTCCAATATCGTCGAGTGGGGGACGGAGTTGAAGGCGTTTGCAATGTCGAACGACACTGCCAGCACTCCGTCCCCCGCCTCCACCGCCTCCTTCACCTGGCCCTTGAGTAGGGCCAGCGCGTCGATCGTCGAACGCCCTTGTCGGAAGCCGAATTGGGCGTCCGACAGGTCCGGCCCTACCCCCCGCAAAAGGCCATGAAGCCGGGACGCGATGATCCCCTCGAACAGTTTACCGACCTCATCGAGCAAGACGATGGGCCGGTATGCCGACGGGGAGTCCACCGGACGTCCCTCCTTTCGGAGGAGGCAGAGCTGCCCCTCCTTCCACAGTTTCGGGAACCTCCCAGCCGTAAAGCACGCGCTGAAGAGGTCCCGAAACCTGTCCTCCATTTGGGAGGCGGCGATCGCCACCACCCGTGCGGGGACGCCGTCTGGCCCGGGGGCCGTCTTCTTCGCGCGGAGGGTGAGAACCCCCGCGCGGAGCTCCTCCACCGTCACCGGGGGGACCTGCTCGTCCGGCGGAGCCGCCCCTTGCGGGGGATCCATCGCTGGTGGGGTGAAGTCGGTCCTGCGCGGAAACAGGGACCGGACCACCCCGTCCAGCAACGCCGGCTCGAGGGTCTCCGTCAGTGGGGGACCATAGGGGCGTAGCTGGTTCCGCGCCGCCTTGTATGGTCTCCCATAAGGATCCCTGTCGAGACCCTCCAGCATCTCGGCCCTCGCCGAGTCTTCCGCAGCGCCCATTGCAGACTTGAGGGCCGTCCTCGCCTCTTGGTAAGAGGCGTATAGGCGGTCCTCCTCTGCCCGGACTCGGTTTTGGGCGCTGCGCCGTCGGCTCCGCGCGTAGGCCCTTCTGGCCGCAACGCAGGCGGCCCGGAGACCCGCCAGCTCCTGCGTCCACCAATAGACGGCGCGACGGGGAGGCGGACGGCGAGACCGAGGCATGCTGGAGTTGCACACCTCGGTCAGGGACCCCCTGAGCTGGACCGCTGCGGCGTCCACGTCCAAGGCATCGACAGGGGGGGGCGAAAGCCAGTCCTGGAGAAAGGCCGCCTCCTCGGCTGCCTCCCGGTCCAGGCGGGTGAGTGCCCACCGTGGGAAGGGAGATTGCCCGGCGCGGGCCCTCCCCCCTCCCTGGGTGGAGATGTCGAACCGCACATATCGGTGGTCCGACAGGGTCTCCACCATCTCTACCCGCCAGTTGACGACGCGGGCGGCTAGCGCGGGGGTGGCAAACGAGACGTCCACCACCGATCCGCCCTGTTGCCGCACACACGTGTGGACCGCCCCCCTGTTGAGGAGGGACACACCGCATGAGGCCGCCCAAAACTCGACGGCGCGTCCCCGGACGTTGCAACCGGGGGCCGGGTTGCCCCAGGCCACCGACTTGGCGTTCAGGTCGCCCAACACCACGACCTGGCGCGGTGCCGCCCTCCCTACGACCGCGGTGAGGATCTCGAGGAAATCCTCAAAGTCGGAGAGAGAGCGGTTCGGGGAGAAGTAGACCCCTACCAGGGCCATGTCTCCCCACGCGGCGGCCACGTATCCCGGTCCCCTCTCTAAGAGCGAGAGGGGAGGGGAGTCCGTGGAAGACCGCGACACCAACGCCACCAGGCCGTCCCGGTCGCCCAGCCAACGGCCAGGGACCGAATAAGGCTCGGCGACCACCGCCAAGTCCACCAACCACTCAGCCATGGTCTGCATCAGCAGATCCTGGGCTGCCCTGCAGTGGTTGGCGTTCGCCTGGAGTATGCGATGTTCGACCCTATCCATCAGTCGGACATCGCACCCCCTTCCTCCGCAGCCACCGCAGAAGCAGCGGTGCCATTGGCAGGCCCGGTCGGCGCCTGCGCTTTGCCCCGCACAGGGGGAGGACTGCAGTTCCTCCCCTTCATTGCGTGGTCTGCCGGGCAGCCACTGGCGGCACACACCGCGCAGTGCGGCGTGGCGGCCTCGCAGGAGGCGGCTTTGTGGCCGTCCTTGCCGCAGCGGTAGCAGGCGTTCGACCTGTCCACTGCGGACGGACACAGGGGCCGGGTGTGTCCGATGCCGAAGCACCGGAAACACCGCAGAGGCTGGTCCTCGAGCGCCCGGACCGCTCCCGAGCTAAACCCGACTGTGAGCCGTCCCTTGGCAAGGACGGCTTTGGCAGCGGCGATTGGGCACTCGAGGCGCATGGTGCCCATGCCGCCGCGGCCGGGCCTTATGTCCCGGCCTTGGACCGCCGCGACGCCACAGCCCCCTATCGCTGCGACCGCCGCTACCACCTCCTCCTTGGTGACGGAGTCGTCCAGGTCCGTCACCTCTATGGCCGCCGACTTGACCGGCCGTGCCACCTTGGCCGAGTCTGCGATGACCTCCTGCAGCTTGGCTGCAAAGAGGTCCGCATGGGCACTCCCCTCTGCCCCCGGGAACTCGAATATTCGAGCCCCGGCCTGGGTCCGCCGGCAGGACACACTGCCGATCCCCAGCTGGGTGGGATCGGCGTTCGCACGCGCCCGCACCAAAACGGACGCGTACGTCTCCCCTCGGTCCGCAGCCTCCGCGGTGAGCGTCACCACGACGGCCGCGGTTTTTGGGGAGACCAGCTGCACCCTTCGCTTCCCCTTCCCCTTCCCCGTCCGCTTTCCCTTGCCGGTCGTCTGCGACTTGCTGGGAGCGGCGGGGACGGCGGGGACGGCCGTCGCCGACTTTTTGCCCTTGCCCTTCCCCTTGCGGACCACTTCCGTCCACTCGTTGGACGGGGTCGTTGAGGGGAGGAGAAGGGCGTCGTCCGCGTGGGAGCAGGACGGGCCCGGCTCACGCTGCTTCGCGTCTGCCGCAAGGGCCGGTCGGAGGCGCTTCTCCGGCAGGAGCCGGTCCTCTATGCCCGCCAAGCAGGCTCTTGTGAAGGCCCTCTCCTCCATTACGACCTTGCGGATGATATCCTCAAGGTTGGAGGAGGGGCCCTCTGCCGCAGGGCTCGACTTGGCCTGTTGTGGCCGGGCCGTGGCTTCAGCCAGCTTCTGATGAAGCTGGCTGACCTCCGACTGCAGGCGATCCACCTTCGCCTGCAGTTGCCGCGTTTCTTCGGTGGAGCTGCGCTGGACCAGCTCCGCAACGACGCCGCGCATGCTCGCGGCCCTACATTTCAGGGCCTTTTGGAGGGTCCCCTTTATGTTGGAGGACTTCGAGGCGACCTCCGCGATCTCCCTCTCGTCCTCCTCCGCCATCCTCTCCAGCTCGGCCAGGGAATGGTCCGCGTATACGACGCGGGGCGCACCGTACCCGGACTTGGCCCGGGCGACGTGCGCCCGCTTCTCCGCGGCAGCGACCCGCTCCTCCAGCTCTTGCTGGAGCTGAGCCCGCCGAGCCAGATCCATCTGGCGTTGGGCGTTCTCGAGCCCAACGACATGGGTCTCCGCGGCAGCCGTCGGCTTTTTAGCCTTCGGCGACCGCGTCGACCCCGAGGCCGAGGAGCCCTCGGACCCACCGCTCCGGTGGACTCTTTTCCGCGAACGAGAGTCGTCCGCGTCCGACACAGTGATGAGTGAGTCGTTGTCGGACGACGACTCGTCCGCCCCTCCAAAGAAACTTGCCGCAGACGGCGCGCGGCTAATTTCTGACGCCGAAGCGTCGGCTTGGCCCTGAGAAGGGCCTTTGGGTTGGCCCTGAGAAGGGCCTTTTGGTTGGCCCTGAGAAGGGCCTTTGGGTTGGCCCTGAGAAGGGCCTTTGGGTTGGCCCTGAGAAGGGCCTTTTGGTTGGCCCTGAGAAGGGCCTTTAGGTTGGCCCTGAGAAGGGCCTTTTTGTTTTAAAAATCGCCCGGAGGCGTCCCGCTCAGGGGTCGGCATGATCCCGGCAGGTTCACAGACACACTACTAAAATACAATAAAATCTGCGAAGGCACAGTGCACTTTGGCCAACCCAGTCTGCCACTCCGTTACGGTGGTCAGAACTGGGCTGTTTCCAGGGGACGCGACGTGGACGCAAGCACTGTGGGGTGGTCCCCCAACCTAACCTAACCTAACCTAACCTAAACTAACCTAACCTAACCTAACCCAGTAACCGATAAAACATCGCACGTGTAACATCTGCTCCGCGTAAAAAATTCGCAAAAATTATTCGCGTTGAGCTACGAGCGCAAAAAAAAGTCATCAGTGGAATTGTGCAGTGTCGATTTACCAGGATCAGTGTGGGCAAGTGTCTACGACCACGGGTTGCGGAGCAGGACCTTCGGAACTTTACCAGGTAATAACGCAGGCAAGGTTTGTGGAAATTCGTTGCAAACAATATTCCTGAGAGTCGCAATAGAGGCCAATCCAACAACACCAGGATCATCGAAATTGGAGAAGGGGTTCGGGAGTTATTAAGGTGCGAAAATCGCTGAAAACACGTGGTTTTAGGCTAGAAAGTAACCTCACTTTGGCACCACGTGTTTTTACACCACGAGGCGTGACGCAGAACCAGTCATCCCAGCCCTTACTGGAGACTCCGAAGCCGGCCGAGGAATCTGCCTGCAGACCAGCCATCAGGAAAACGACTCCACAGCCTGTCACCAGGTAAGCCCGAGGGAACTCCTCAGTCCTAAGACCTACCCCCCCCGAGTTTAGGCTCATCTGACTCGGGACTTCAGGACCTTGCCGGAGCCACAAAAGGTTCCCCTCTCCCTTTTCACCCCCCCCCCAAACTCATCCCCCCCTCCCAACTACATACCCCCCCCCCCCCAAGTAGTCCCCCCCCCTTTACGACCAACCCCTCACCACCAACACCTCACCTACCTACCCCCTTATTCCCCCCCCCCCCCCTTCCCACTACCTCACCCCCCCTCACCCCAAATCTTCTCCCCACGAAACCTCCCCCCCCCTCCCCTCCCCCCCCTCAGGGCTACCTCACCCCCCCGCGGCCTAACTTCGCACCCGTTGGAGCTAGAAGACCGAGCTTGGGCTCATTTGAAAGGGCACACAAAGCTCTTGAATTTGGCCCCAACAGAATTACGGAATTCGGCACCCACACACGTAGCAGTCCAGCGGCGCAGCGGGATTCCACTGAGGACCACCACCAGTGCGCACACAGGGCTCAGAACATCGAGCCCTAGCAATTATCGGGCTCCTCACCGGACAGCAACGCAGACCAACGGCGAAGCATCCGTGAGTCCATCCACGTAGTAGCAATATTTATTTTAATAACAGACGTAGTGTAATAATATTAATACAATAGTATATAATAGTAATAAGTCAAAGATTGTACTAAACAAACTAACCTCCCTCCCCTTATAAACAAATATGGCATCCAAACAAACCAGCACCTCCCGAAAAATGACCACGGAGGCCGCAAAAGTCCCTCAGTCACTTAGGGAAAAGGTTATAAAAAATGCAGCTAAGTCAGTGGCCTCAGAAAAGTTGGCGCGTCCATCGCAGAAGCCAGAGGCGCCGAAGGCAGCGTCGGAGTCGGAAGTCACAAGTAGGACACCGCCACAGCCATCGGTGCCTGAGGTGCACACACACACCCCAGAGGATCGCACTAGGATTTCCGAGGTAGTGATAAACTGGGAGCAGTGTGGCATCTCCCCCCCCCGACAAATCATCTCGGACGAAGAAAGCTCGGTGGCGTCCACAGTCAGCCGTTCCGATCGCCCCGATAATGGACGGCCGAGCCTTCTCTACAGAACACCGAGAAGGGGCACAGGTGTAGAAATGGACCTGGCCACAAGAGAGGCAAACGACCTACTCCAAAAGGGAAAAGACGCCTTGGAAGCCGCTGGAAACATGAAGCGGGAATGCAAGGCCACGGCCCACGAAAGCCTGCAGGGCCTGTACGAGGTGGTCCTGTCGCTGGCGGACTCGAGGGCTCGACACAAATACAACCTCGAGAAGGAGCGCTCTCGACACGCGCAAGAGCTTGTGCGCGTCGAGAGAGCTCATACTCGAGAGCTGATGAATATGAAGGTCGAGCTCTCCCTTGTGCGTACGGACGCCTCGGACACCCTGAAGGAGGCAAAAGGGATCCGGGAATGGCTGGGTCACGAAACCCTTGAGGCCCTCAAGGGCATCAAGGAGGTGAAGAACGAGGTGGCTACCGCGAGCCTTAGGAACCTAAAGGAGCATGAAAAGACAAGGCAGGAAAGTGCAAGAGCCCCGGGGGACCCCAAGTGGGAGACAATGGGGGCTAGCCTATCACGCCTAGACACAAACATAACCAGCGTGTCCAACCAGCTGGACGTGCTCCGAAAGGCCCTAGAGAGGCTCAAAGAGGACCTCACCCGGCCAACAAACAAGACCACGGACCCGGATCCGAGCAGCCGGGAGACAGGCTTTCTACTCACCACAGAGAAATTTGAGGAGGCCTTCGAGGAGCTGAAAAGCCAATTACAGGCAATAGCCAATAAGCCTGTACCTTCTCCCCCACCACCACACCCACCCATTAACATTACCAATCACCTCAAACCTATTTCGGAAAGGCTGGAGATCGTCTCTGCAGACCTTCGCGTACTACGCGACAAAGAGCCTCCAATCCAGGCGCCCCCGGCGCTAAATCTGGAGGCGGAATTAGCGGTCGGCGAGGTCAAAAAGACGCTCCAAGACATCCAAAAAGGGGTAGCGGACCTGGGCAAAGTGGACAGACCAACACAAAACCAGTTGGGTCCAAAAACCTTTGCCCAGGTCGCCAGTACACCAAAGCCCCCCAAACCACACACACAGCCAAACCACACCCTGATCATTTCGTCGACGAACCCCCAACACACCGGGGACAACGTAATCGAAAGGATCAGGACAGCCCTGGACCTCAAGACGAGCGGAGCCCGGGTTGACACCGTAAGGAAAGCGCGGAACCAGAAAGTGGTCCTCAGATGCGCATCCAAAAAGGACTTAACCATCGTCAAAGATCAAGTCCAGTCCAACGCAGGGCTCAAGGTCCAGGAGCCTAAACCACAGAACCCTCTTGTCTGCATCAAGGGAGTGCTGTCCAGCTACAGCGACGGGGAGATCGTCGATCTCCTGAAAGCGCAGAATAAACATCTTCTGCAGAACGTCGCTGTAGAGGGACAGACACTGAAAATGCGGTACAGGAAACGTGCAAGAAACCCCCACGAGTGCCACCCAGTTCTGGAGCTCTCTCCGGAGCTCTGGAAGTGCTTCACGGCAGTTCAGAAAGTACATGTGGGCATCAAGCGGTGCTCGATTGAGGATCAGTCCCCTCTGGTCCAGTGCACAAAGTGCCTTGCATATGGACACAACAAGTCCATATGCAAGGCCGCAAAGGAAGTCTGCAGCTACTGCAGCGGAGCGCACAACGTAGGGGACTGCCTCACACGAGCAGAAGGCAAACCGCCCACATGCATAAACTGCAAGACGGCACACGGGTCGGCAAGCGACCTGGCACACACAGCGTTCAGCGAAGACTGCCAGGAACGCCAAAAGTGGGATGGAATAGCAAGGTCGCGCGTTTCCTACTGCTAAGGGCGACAATGAGAACACCTCACCACACCAACCAGTCCCCCCCGAAATCGCATCAAGACCGGCAGCAAGATTGCGATTCATTCAGGTAAATCTTCAGCGCTCAAAGCTGGCCACAGAGGAACTTCACTTGGCGGCTCAGGAAAGGGGAATTTCAGTTGCACTTGTTCAAGAGCCCTATGTAGGACGAACAGGTGTGATGAAACAAAGCCCCGGCACGCAAGTCATCCAGTGCAGCCTCAACCGCCAAAAACCAGTTAAGGCGGCGATCGTGGTTTTCGGGAACAATCTGGAGGTCATTCACGACCCCCAGCTAGTAACTGAGAACGTCGCCGCCGTCTTGCTGAAGGTAGGTCAGCTCACCTTCGGAGCGCTGTCGGTCTATTTCGAGGGCGACCAGGACATCGAACCATACCTTTCCGAGACACACAACACAACAATCAAACTGAGAACCAACAATATCCTGGTGGGAGGAGACGTTAACGCCTGGAGCCAGTGGTGGGGAAGTGTTTCCGAAAACCATCGCGGGGCAGCGTACAGCTCCTTCCTCAACGAGCGAGACCTCCACATCCTCAACACGGGTCAAACGCCGACGTTCGAGATCTACAGAGGAGACAGGTGGTGCACGAGCATCGTCGATGTGACTGCATGCAGCTTGTCACTCTTGGGCAAGGTAGAGGAGTGGCGTGTAGAAAGAAGTCTAACAACTTCAGACCACAACGCTATTACCTTCTCGATGCGCTTAGAAAAGGCCTTGGAACCCTTAAGGCCAATCTCGACGCGCATCTATAACACCAAGAAGGCAAAGTGGTCCGACTTCAACACACACTTCAAAACCAGCCTGGCGGCCACGAACATCACGACCGTCAGAGTCTCGGACATATCGAGCCCTGAGGATTTGGAGACGATCATCACCCTATACACGACGAACATCCACCGCTCGTGCGAGGAATCGATCCCAAAACTGGGGTCGCCCAAACGCGACGCCAAGCCCCCATGGTGGACCCCTTCTCTGGACCGTCTCAAAAGAGACGCGATGACGAAGAAGAGAAGGATCCGGAACGCAGCCGCTAGTCGGAGACACTTCACCATCCAAGAATACATCCAAGCAAAACAAAAATACACCACAGCAGCAGCGGAAGCAGCCACTGCCAACTGGAAGGAGTTCTGCTCGAAGCAGGACCGAGAGAGCATGTGGGACGGCATCTACAGGGTACTAAGGAAGACAGCCAGAAGACAGGACGACGCGCTCCTGAGAAACACCGCAGGAGAGACGCTCAGCCCAGAGCAATCCGCGGATCTTCTGGCAAAAACCTTTTACCCCGACGACTCAACGGATGCCGAACAGCCATACCACATGAACTTGAGAAGGCTAGCGGATGAAAAGAACCCGAAAGGTCTGTCTGCTGACGACCCGCCCTTTACGACCGCGGAGCTGGAAATGGTTCTCCAGAACCAGAATCCGAAAAAAGCTCCCGGTCCTGACGGGTTAACAGCAGACATCTGCACTGCGGCAATAAACTGTGACAGGGAAGTGTTCTTAGCGATAGCCAACAAATGCCTGTCGCTGTCGCACTTCCCGAAGCAGTGGAAGGTCGCCCACGTGTGCATCCTCCGCAAGCCAGGCAAGGACGACTACACCAGCCCAAAGTCGTACAGGCCAATAGGTCTGCTCTCGGTCCTAGGAAAGATCGTCGAGAAGCTCCTAGTCGGTAGACTACAGTGGCACTTCCTGCCCACACTCAACCAAAACCAGTACGGGTTCATGCCGCAGCGCGGAACCGAGGACGCCCTCTATGCTCTGATGGGGCACTTACGTGCCGAAATCAAAGCCAAAAAGATCGTGCTTTTGATATCATTAGACATAGAGGGGGCCTTCGACAACGCGTGGTGGCCAGCACTCAAGCGACAGATGGTAGTCAAAAACTGTCCCAGGAACATCTACGCTCTCGTCGCCTCATACCTGGAAGACCGGAACATCAGGGTCAACTACGCCAGAGCGACTAGTGAGAAGGGTACCACAAAAGGATGCGTCCAGGGCTCAATAGCCGGACCGACGTTTTGGAACCTAATCCTAGATTCACTCCTTCACAAGATGGCGAGTATGGGGGTATACTGCCAAGCCTTCGCGGACGACGTTGTCCTGGTTTTCTCGGACTTTACAGCCGGTCCCCTGCAGCAATCAGCCAACGACGTGCTAGACACAGTATCGGAATGGGGCGTCCAAAACAAGCTACGTTTCGCCGCGCACAAGACCAACGCGATGGTGCTAACGAGAAAGCTTAAATACGACGTTCCGATACTCTATATGTCGGGCACGCGGCTGAACCTAGTCGAAGAGGTCAAGCTGCTAGGTCTCACAATAGACTCCAAACTCACCTTCAATGCGCACGTGTCTGCGACCTGTAAAAAGGCTGCAGACATCTATAAGCAGCTGGCATGCGCGGCAAAGGTGACTTGGGGTCTCAACGGAGAGATAATCAGGACAATATACGTGTCGGTGATAGAGCCTATCGTGATGTATGCAGCGAGTGCGTGGGCTCCCGCAGCTGAGAAACTGATGACAAGGAATCAGTTTGACTCACTGCAGAGGGGCTTCGCGCAGAAGATCTGCAAAGCATACCGCACGGTGTCTCTGACATCGGCACTCATCCTGTCAGGCCAACTCCCACTAGACCTCCGGGTACTCGAGGCGGCTACCCTGTTCAAGATCAAGAAGGGTCATTCCAAGGAGCTCATACCACCGGGCCGCGAGCTGGAGTGCGACGTGCATCACTCCAAAAATCCCCACCCAGCACTACTCACAACAACAGAGTATGCGCGCCTGGAAGACTTGACTCCCGAAACCCTGGCAACCCACCAAGTAATCGGTCCCCAAATATACACCGATGGCAGTAAGATAGAGGGGAAAGTCGGCGCTGCCCTAACTTGGTGGGAAAACGGGAAGGAGACCAAGTCCAGTACCTTTGGGTTGGAACCTCACAACACAGTCTTCCAATCGGAAATGTACGCTCTCTTTAGAGCTGTCAGGATGGTGAGAGAATCCAGGGCGGCCTCTGTAGGCATTTTAAGTGACTCAAGATCGTCACTTGACTTGCTGAGGAGACCGTCTGTCACTCACCACTTGGCACTCCAAATCAAGAGAAGCGTCCGAGAGATCAGAGAGGAGGGCAGAGACGTGAGGTTCTTTTGGCTCAAGGCCCACGTGGGAACCGCCGGGAATGAGAGAGCGGACGAGCTAGCCAAGGAGGCAGCCCTAACGAAAGAGACAGCAGACTACAACAAGGTCCCCGTATCGTTCGTGAGGAGGAAGATACGGGAGGGGACTATAGCAAAGTGGCAAACGCGGTACGAATCCTCGAGTACAGGATCGGTCACAAAAGTGTTCTTCCCAGACGTCCTCGCGGCGAAAAGGACACTTAGAGACTCAGTTCTCACACCGGTCCATGTACAAATCCTTACAGGACACGGAGGATTCTCAGCGTACCTCCACCGCTTCCATCTCAAAGACAGTCCCTCGTGCGTCTGTGACCCCAGTTGCGATGAAACAGTCTGGCACCTGCTCTTTGAATGCCCAAGGTTCAGTCATGACAGAATGGAGCTGGAAGCAAAGATCGAAACCCAGCTAAGCCAGTCCACACTCCACACTATCATGGGGAGACTGGCCACCAGGAAACCATTCTTAGCATTCGCGAGCAAAGTCGCCATAGTCGCAGCAAGGGCCAACAAGACGGACGTTACCTTGCGAAGTCGAAACCGACTACCATCCACCCAGACAGTCACGACCACCTCAACAACGACGACAACCACTACACAAACAACAACAAACACACCACTCACGACAACACAAATCACACACCCAGGCATTAACCAACAAACAGCACCCGTGGCAGCAGCATCGGCGTGGGCAGTGGCCAGCCGACATCAAACCCCCAGTGTCATGTCCACCATGCAATTCCTGGCATGCGGAGGAGACGGAGTCCCAGGCGTCAGGTTGCGAGGTGTCGCCCTCTTTATGAACAGGGAAGGAGAAAAGCTGGGCATAAGCTTCTGCGTAGGCTCGAGCCGAGCTGCAGCCCGCATCCCAATTTCACCAGGCCTTGCCGCCTTGATAAACGGAAGCACCACCAAAGCGAGCATGAAAGGTAGCAAGTATGCTGCGCTGCCTCAAGTGGAAGTGGCATCTCACCGATGCCGTCTGGTGCGATCCAAAGGGAAGACAATCGCACTATTCGAGTGGGGAGAGGAAACTCCATTTGCTCAGGCGAGCTCACTGCTTCAGAAGATCGGGGAGGCAGGGGAGTTCACGGCAACCGAGGCCCGAACCATAAGTGTGGACGCAATGGTGGTCGGAGGAGAGAGAGGAGACGTCGTAGACCGCTTCGGCTGTTTAAAAGCCTCAGAACATCACGAGGTAGTTGTTTATGAGGACAGAGGGGAAACTCTGAGTTTTCTCAAAGCCCCTAGACAACCAACAGTCCACGCGACGAACCCCACGACAAACCCGACTAGCCTGAGCGGTTCGGAGAGGGCCCAGCAGAAGGCAGCCGCCGAAAAAGCTGCAAAGGAGCAGAGCAAAACCATCAGCCCGGAGGACCGGGCCAGGTCGAGGAGTCGCCTGAAAGCCTTCGGCACTTTCCTCGGAGCCCTGCTCCCAAGCACCAGCCGTGATTCACCAACACACAGGCAGGAAACAGCAGTGGAGAGGTTCTTCAAGAAAAAGCCTAAGGAACCAACCCAGCAGAAGCCTATGCCCACAAGAGCCGATAAAGGGCAAGTCAGCCCGCCGACCCTCGCAGTGAATCTGGGCACCACGGATCACGTGAAGAGCGCGTTCCTCGAGTACGTAGCAATTGTGAGAGCGACCAGAGAGGTCAATCTCATGACGTGCAGGAAGATCCTGCAGACCTTCCAGAGAGAAACAGAAGGTCTGCTAAGGGTACTACTCGAGGAAGCGGAGGCGGCAGTGTACGACAACGTCAACTCTCATGTCATCAAAGGAAAGATGTCGGGGTCGTACATGGCAGCCTACAGCGCGAAGAACGGTTTCGTGGCTCTGGACGAGGAGGAAACGGAGCGCTCAGGCAAAATAAAATTCAGAGCACCAAACGATGACCCGATATTGGTTACCGCCAAATGTACCAAGATCATGCTGGACGATAAGATCCTTGAAATGGCGCAATCCATTTTAGGGACTTCAGAAACCCCAGCATCTCAGGAAAGTTGGGCGGTACCCGATATCAGGTGGGTAAACGGAGTTCCGGGTTGCGGGAAGACAACCTGGGTGGTGAAGAACTTCGATGAGGACAAGGACGTCGTAGCCACGACGACAACTGAAGCTGCCAAAGATCTCAGAGAAAAGCTCGCGCACCGCTTAGGAGACCGAGTCAAGACAAAGGTGCGTACTATGGCCTCAATATTAGCCAACGGATTCAGGAGCCAAGACAAGTGCTACCGTCTCACGGTAGACGAGGCTCTAATGAACCACTTTGGGGCCATAGTTATGGCAGTAAAGTTGTCTGGTGCAAGCGAGGTTGTCCTCATCGGAGACGTGAACCAGCTCCCATTTTTGGACAGAGAGAACCTATTCAAATTAAGGTATACCCGTCCAAACCTGGTGGCTGGTATCACCCAGGAGCTACTCTGCACGCACCGCAATCCGATGGATGTGGCGTACGCACTGAGTGAGATATACTCCGGTATATACTCCTCCAAATCGTCGTTGTCGCGGGTCCATTCCCTGAGTGTGAAAGGTTACACAGGAGCGCAAATCCCAAGAACCGCCCCAAACACCCTATTCCTAGTCCATACGCAGGAGGAGAAAGCTTCTCTTGCGGGCGAGGGATACGGGTCCGGCGAAGGGTCGCGCACGTTGACCATACACGAAGCTCAGGGGTTGACCTACGACAACGTGATCATCGTTAACACCAAGTCCAGGAGGCTCCAGATTCACGACAGCATCTCCCACGCGGTAGTGGCGGTGTCGAGGCACACAAGCAGTTGCGTCTACTACACTGACGACGCCGACGACGCCACAGGCCGCTTTGCAAAGAGGGCGATGGATGCGCCGACTAAAACGGTCGTCGAATACAATCTTAAGACGGCCATGCAGCATCGAGACGTGGTAATGGAAGCACTGCTAAGGCTAGCGAAGTCCCTGGTCAGAAACCACACCTAATATAACTAAACTTATCTAACAAATCCCATTCAACTCCTAACCTAATCCAAACCTAACCAAACCCTTACCCGTACCTACTAACACTGTAAAATAGTAAATGTGAAGCTGCGTGGCAGAGCGAATCTGTCATTCTCACGTAAACGCCTTGCCGACGGTGATGTTGCCCATTCGGTCGTTAGGTTCCCTAAAATATGGTTGAGCTAAACGGCGCGGAGGGGCACGTCATGTCCGTGAACGGATGCCGTCGGTGGAGGCTGGTCAGATCGACCTGCCACGCAGTTTAAACCCCTGCACTCCAAAATCTGTAAATAGAATAGAAAATAAAGCGTAAGTTGTTTTGTATTGTATTGTGTCAAAAATATATCTGTAACAAAAATAGCAATAAAATATAACAAGTAATATAGTAGTAAACAAATAGTAGTAATAAGTAGTAATATATAATTGTAACGTCTGTGTATTGTATAAAAAAAAAAAAAAAAAAAAAAAAAAAAAAAAAAAAAAAAAAAAATTATATAAATACTGCATGAGCATGAATATATTTATTAAAAAAAAAAAAAAAAAAAAAAAAAATTATATATAAGTAGTATAAGGATGGACTCACGTAGATTTAAGATAGTCGTAAGACCACAATTATGTCCAATGTGGGAGCACGTGTAATTGTAAATTTCAAATAAAACCTTGTAAACAAAATAAATAAAGTAAACAAAGGCGCGGACCCCCATGTCCGCGGTCAGAGTACTCATTTAAAAAAAAAAAAAAAAAAAAAACCTAACCTAACCTAACCTAACCTTTTTTTTTTTTTTTTTTTTTTTTTTTTGCGCTGGGAAAAATGCGTTACGCATACCCTCCCATCGGGGGATGGGGGGCTATGTGGGACTCCCGGGTCTGACCCGGTATACCCACTAAAAAACCCAGCGGCACTCCCGCTTCGTCCGAGTGGCGGGGGACTGGGAAACCAGCGTAGCCTTTACGTCCAGTCCTCCGCCGACGATTGTCCTTCAGGGCGGGCCCCTCACGGGGGCCCGGGAGTGACCGACGAAGGTGGTGATGGGTGCAATGCGGGAGACGGCACCCCCGTGCCTGTCGCCCGCCCATCGCCACCATGAGGGGGGAGAGGCTGGCGCCTTCTCCGACCCCTTCTTCGTCTGCGGAGCGGCACAGCGAGAGGGTCGTCCTCCCGCGCGCGCTCCGCCTCCTCCTTTTGCGAGATTACGTCCTCGCAAAAGGAGGCCACCGCTGCCCAGGCCTCCTCGCTCCCCAGCATGGCGTTGATCACACCAGGAAGCGAGAGGTCCTGTCCGACCGCCGCGGTCAGACCGCGGCGCAGCTCGGACCAAGCCGGGCACGCCTCGAGGGTGTGCTGCGCCGTGTCCTCCGCCGCGCCGCAGTCGTGGCACGCCGGGGTCTCCTCCCTCCCGATCCGGTGCAGGTACGTTCCGAAACAGCCGTGGCCGGACAACACCTGCACCAGACGGAACGAGAGGAAACCGTGGGACCGCTCGAGCCAGCTCTGCAGGACCGGGCCGAGCGCGTCCAACGTCCGGCGGCCAAAGGCGGCGGTGGCGAGGTCCTCTGTCCAGTGAAGGACGATTGCGTCCCTCGCCTCCCGCCGCACGGCCTCCCGCTCTTCGGCGACGGGGCGCTCCCCGAGCGCCCTTCGTTGCGCGGTCCACTCGTACACTCTGGCGAGCACCCAAGCCTCCAGCTCCCAAGGAGGGGTGCCGGCCAGAGCGCACGCCGCCGAAAAGCCCACCGAGCGGTAGGCCCTCGCCACCCGCAGTGCAATGGCCCTTTGGGGCTTGCGGATGGCGGTCGCATTCTCCCTCCTGTGGAGGGAGTCCGCCCAGATAGGGGCCCCGTATAGGGCCATGCTCCTGAGGACGCCGGCATAGAGGCGCCGGCACCCCACCTTGGGCCCCCCCAGGTTCGGGAGCAGCCGCGAGAGGGCGTCCGCGGCTTTCAGGAGGCGCGTCGACAGCCCGCTGAAATGCGGGCCGAAGCGCCACCTCTCGTCCAGCACCAGGCCCAGATACTTCATCTGGGGCTGGACCTCTATCCGGACGCCCTCTACGACGATGTGGGCGTCGGGAGGGCAGCGCTGCCGAGGCCCGTGAAAGAATACGGCCTCGGTCTTGTGCAGCGCCACCTTCAATCCCAGGAGGCGGATCCTCTCTGCAACCAGGGATCCGCCAGCCGAGGCCAGACAGGCCGCGTCTCCAAAGTTCCTCCCCCGGGCAGTGATGAGAGTGTCATCCGCGTAGCAGATGACACTCGTGCCCTGGAGGAGGACTCCGCGTAGGAGCCAGTCGAACCCGATGTTCCACAGGGAGGGCCCCAGAACTGACCCCTGCGGAACACCGGACTCTGCTCCGTACCGCCTCACCGTGCCCGTCCGGTCCGCGAGGAGGACCTCTCGGCCCTCCAGGTAGCTGGCCAGCAGATCGTGCAGGTATAATTGGGGCACTCCGTGATACCGGAGCGCCTCCAATATCGTCGAGTGGGGGACGGAGTTGAAGGCGTTTGCAATGTCGAACGACACTGCCAGCACTCCGTCCCCCGCCTCCACCGCCTCCTTCACCTGGCCCTTGAGTAGGGCCAGCGCGTCGATCGTCGAACGCCCTTGTCGGAAGCCGAATTGGGCGTCCGACAGGTCCGGCCCTACCCCCCGCAAAAGGCCATGAAGCCGGGACGCGATGATCCCCTCGAACAGTTTACCGACCTCATCGAGCAAGACGATGGGCCGGTATGCCGACGGGGAGTCCACCGGACGTCCCTCCTTTCGGAGGAGGCAGAGCTGCCCCTCCTTCCACAGTTTCGGGAACCTCCCAGCCGTAAAGCACGCGCTGAAGAGGTCCCGAAACCTGTCCTCCATTTGGGAGGCGGCGATCGCCACCACCCGTGCGGGGACGCCGTCTGGCCCGGGGGCCGTCTTCTTCGCGCGGAGGGTGAGAACCCCCGCGCGGAGCTCCTCCACCGTCACCGGGGGGACCTGCTCGTCCGGCGGAGCCGCCCCTTGCGGGGGATCCATCGCTGGTGGGGTGAAGTCGGTCCTGCGCGGAAACAGGGACCGGACCACCCCGTCCAGCAACGCCGGCTCGAGGGTCTCCGTCAGTGGGGGACCATAGGGGCGTAGCTGGTTCCGCGCCGCCTTGTACGGTCTCCCATAAGGATCCCTGTCGAGACCCTCCAGCATCTCGGCCCTCGCCGAGTCTTCCGCAGCGCCCATTGCAGACTTGAGGGCCGTCCTCGCCTCTTGGTAAGAGGCGTATAGGCGGTCCTCCTCTGCCCGGACTCGGTTTTGGGCGCTGCGCCGTCGGCTCCGCGCGTAGGCCCTTCTGGCCGCAACGCAGGCGGCCCGGAGACCCGCCAGCTCCTGCGTCCACCAATAGACGGCGCGACGGGGAGGCGGACGGCGAGACCGAGGCATGCTGGAGTTGCACACCTCGGTCAGGGACCCCCTGAGCTGGACCGCTGCGGCGTCCACGTCCAAGGCATCGACAGGGGGGGGCGAAAGCCAGTCCTGGAGAAAGGCCGCCTCCTCGGCTGCCTCCCGGTCCAGGCGGGTGAGTGCCCACCGTGGGAAGGGAGATTGCCCGGCGCGGGCCCTCCCCCCTCCCAGGGTGGAGATGTCGAACCGCACATATCGGTGGTCCGACAGGGTCTCCACCATCTCTACCCGCCAGTTGACGACGCGGGCGGCTAGCGCGGGGGTGGCAAACGAGACGTCCACCACCGATCCGCCCTGTTGCCGCACACACGTGTGGACCGCCCCCCTGTTGAGGAGGGACACACCGCATGAGGCCGCCCAAAACTCGACGGCGCGTCCCCGGACGTTGCAACCGGGGGCCGGGTTGCCCCAGGCCACCGACTTGGCGTTCAGGTCGCCCAACACCACGACCTGGCGCGGTGCCGCCCTCCCTACGACCGCGGTGAGGATCTCGAGGAAATCCTCAAAGTCGGAGAGAGAGCGGTTCGGGGAGAAGTAGACCCCTACCAGGGCCATGTCTCCCCACGCGGCGGCCACGTATCCCGGTCCCCTCTCTAAGAGCGAGAGGGGAGGGGAGTCCGTGGAAGACCGCGACACCAACGCCACCAGGCCGTCCCGGTCGCCCAGCCAACGGCCAGGGACCGAATAAGGCTCGGCGACCACCGCCAAGTCCACCAACCACTCAGCCATGGTCTGCATCAGCAGATCCTGGGCTGCCCTGCAGTGGTTGGCGTTCGCCTGGAGTATGCGATGTTCGACCCTATCCATCAGTCGGACATCGCACCCCCTTCCTCCGCAGCCACCGCAGGAGCAGCGGTGTCATTGGCAGGCCCGGTCGGCGCCTGCGCTTTGCCCCGCACAGGGGGAGGACTGCAGTTCCTCCCCTTCATCACGTGGTCTGCCGGGCAGCCACTGGCGGCACACACCGCGCAGTGCGGCGTGGCGGCCTCGCAGGAGGCGGCTTTGTGACCGTCCTTGCCGCAGCGGTAGCAGGCGTTCGACCTGTCCACTGCGGACGGACACAGGGGCCGGGTGTGTCCGATGCCGAAGCACCGGAAACACCGCAGAGGCTGGTCCTCGAGCGCCCGGACCGCTCCCGAGCTAAAGCCGACTGTGAGCCGTCCCTTGGCAAGGACGGCTTTGGCAGCGGCGATTGGGCACTCGAGGCGCATGGTGCCCATGCCGCCGCGGCCGGGCCTTATGTCCCGGCCTTGGACCGCCGCGACGCCACAGCCCCCTATCGCTGCGACCGCCGCTACCACCTCCTCCTTGGTGACGGAGTCGTCCAGGTCCGTCACCTCTATGGCCGCCGACTTGACCGGCCGTGCCACCTTGGCCGAGTCTGCGATGACCTCCTGCAGCTTGGCTGCAAAGAGGTCCGCATGGGCACTCCCCTCTGCCCCCGGGAACTCGAATATTCGAGCCCCGGCCTGGGTCCGCCGGCAGGACACACTGCCGATCCCCAGCTGGGTGGGATCGGCGTTCGCACGCGCCCGCACCAAAACGGACGCGTACGTCTCCCCTCGGTCCGCAGCCTCCGCGGTGAGCGTCACCACGACGGCCGCGGTTTTTGGGGAGACCAGCTGCACCCTTCGCTTCCCCTTCCCCTTCCCCGTCCGCTTTCCCTTGCCGGTCGTCTGCGACTTGCTGGGAGCGGCGGTGGCGGCGGGGACGGCGGGGACGGCCGTCGCCGACTTTTTGCCCTTGCCCTTCCCCTTGCGGACCACTTCCGTCCACTCGTTGGACGGGGTCGTTGAGGGGAGGAGAAGGGCGTCGTCCGCGTGGGAGCAGGACGGGACCGGCTCACGCTGCCTCGCGTCTGCCGCAAGGGCCGGTCGGAGGCGCTTCTCCGGCAGGAGCCGGTCCTCGATGCCCGCTAAGCAGGCTCTTGTGAAGGCCCTCTCCTGCATTACGACCTTGCGGATGATATCCTCAAGGTTGGAGGAGGGGCCCTCTGCCGCAGGGCTCGACTTGGCCTGTTGTGGCCGGGCCGTGGCTTCAGCCAGCTTCTGATGAAGCTGGCTGACCTCCGACTGCAGGCGATCCACCTTCGCCTGCAGTTGCCGCGTTTCGTCTGTGGAGCTGCGCTGGACCAGCTCCGCAACGACGCCGCGCATGCTCGCGGCCCTACATTTCAGGGCCTTTTGAAGGGTCCCCTTTATGTTGGAGGACTTCGAGGCGACCTCCGCGATCTCCCTCTCGTCCTCCTCCGCCATCCTCTCCAGCTCGGCCAGGGAGTGGTCCGCGTATACGACGCGGGGCGCACCGTACCCGGACTTGGCCCGGGCGACGTGCGCCCGCTTCTCCGCGGCAGCGACCCGCTCCTCCAGCTCTTGCTGGAGCTGAGCCCGCCGAGCCAGATCCAGCTGGCGTTGGGCGTTCTCGAGCCCAACGACATGGGTCTCCGCGGCAGCCGTCGGCTTTTTAGCCTTCGGCGACCGCGTCGACCCCGAGGCCGAGGAGCCCTCGGACCCACCGCTCCGGTGGACCCTCTTCCGCGAACGAGAGTCGTCCGCGTCCGACACACTGATAAGTGAGTCGTTGTCGGACGACGACTCGTCCGCCCCTCCAAAGAAGAAGCTAGCCGCAGACGGCGCGCGGCTAGTTTCTGACGCCGAAGCGTCGGCTTGGCCCTGAGAAGGGCCTTTGGGTTGGCCCTGAGAAGGGCCTTTTGGTTGGCCCTGAGAAGGGCCTTTGGGTTGGCCCTGAGAAGGGCCTTTTGGTTGGCCCTGAGAAGGGCCTTTGGGTTGGCCCTGAGAAGGGCCTTTTTGTTTTAAAAATCGCCCGGAGGCGTCCCGCTCAGGGGTCGGCATGATCCCGGCAGGTTCGCAGACACACTACTAAGATAAAATTAAAATCCGCGAAGGCACAGTGCACTTTGGCCAACCCAGTCTGCCACTCCGTTACGGTGGTCAGAACTGGGCTGTTTCCAGGGGACGCGACGTGGACGCAAGCACTGTGGGGTGGTCCCCCAACCTAACCTTTTTTTTTTTTTTTTTTTTTTTTTTTTTGCGCTGGGAAAAATGCGTTACGCATACCCTCCCATCGGGGGATGGGGGGGCTATGTGGGACTCCCGGGTCTGACCCGGTATACCCACTAAAAAACCCAGCGGCACTCCCGCTTCGTCCGAGTGGCGGGGGACTGGGAAACCAGCGTAGCCTTAACGTCCAGTCCTCCGCCGACGATTGTCCTTCAGGGCGGGCCCCTCACGGGGGCCCGGGAGTGACCGACGAAGGTGGTGATGGGTGCAATGCGGGAGACGGCACCCCCGTGCCTGTCGCCCGCCCATCGCCACCATGAGGGGGGAGAGGCTGGCGCCTTCTCCGACCCCTTCTTCGTCTGCGGAGCGGCACAGCGAGAGGGTCGTCCTCACGCGCGCGCTCCGCCTCCTCCTTTTGCGAGATTACGTCCTCGCAAAAGGAGGCCACCGCTGCCCAGGCCTCCTCGCTCCCCAGCATGGCGTTGATCACGCCAGGAAGCGAGAGGTCCTGTCCGACCGCCGCGGTCAGACCGCGGCGCAGCTCGGACCAAGCCGGGCACGCCTCGAGGGTGTGCTGCGCCGTGTCCTCCGCCGCGCCGCAGTCGTGGCACGCCGGGGTCTCCTCCCTCCCGATCCGGTGCAGGTACGTTCCGAAACAGCCGTGGCCGGACAACACCTGCACCAGACGGAACGAGAGGAAACCGTGGGACCGCTCGAGCCAGCTCTGCAGGACCGGGCCGAGCGCGTCCAACGTCCGGCGGCCAAAGGCGGCGGTGGCGAGGTCCTCTGTCCAGTGAAGGACGATTGCGTCCCTCGCCTCCCGCCGCACGGCCTCCCGCTCTTCGGCGACGGGGCGCTCCCCGAGCGCCCTTCGTTGCGCGGTCCACTCGTACACTCTGGCGAGCACCCAAGCCTCCAGCTCCCAAGGAGGGGTGCCGGCCAGAGCGCACGCCGCCGAAAAGCCCACCGAGCGGTAGGCCCTCGCCACCCGCAGTGCAATGGCCCTTTGGGGCTTGCGGATGGCGGTCGCATTCTCCCTCCTGTGGAGTGAGTCCGCCCAGATAGGGGCCCCGTATAGGGCCATGCTCCTGAGGACGCCGGCATAGAGGCGCCGGCACCCCACCTTGGGCCCCCCCAGGTTCGGGAGCAGCCGCGAGAGGGCGTCCGCGGCTTTCAGGAGGCGCGTCGACAGCCCGCTGAAATGCGGGCCGAAGCGCCACCTCTCGTCCAACACCAGGCCCAGATACTTCATCTGGGGCTGGACCCCTATCCGGACGCCCTCTACGACGATGTGGGCGTCGGGAGGGCAGCGCTGCCGAGGCCCGTGAAAGAATACGGCCTCGGTCTTGTGCAGCGCCACCTTCAATCCCAGGAGGCGGATCCTTTCTGCAACCAGGGATCCGCCAGCCGAGGCCAGACAGGCCGCGTCTCCAAAGTTCCTCCCCCGGGCAGTGAGGAGAGTGTCATCCGCGTAGCAGATGACACTCGTGCCCTGGAGGAGGACTCCGCGTAGGAGCCAGTCGAACCCGATGTTCCACAGGGAGGGCCCCAGAACTGACCCCTGCGGAACACCGGACTCTGCTCCGTACCGCCTCACCGTGCCCGTCCGGTCCGCGAGGAGGACCTCTCGGCCCCCCAGGTAGCTGGCCAGCAGATTCTGCAGGTATTGGGGCACTCCGTGATACCGGAGCGCCTCCAATATCGTCGAGTGGGGGACGGAGTTGAAGGCGTTTGCAATGTCGAACGACACTGCCAGCACTCCGTCCCCCGCCTCCACCGCCTCCTTCACCTGGCCCTTGAGTAGGGCCAGCGCGTCGATCGTCGAACGCCCTTTTCGGAAGCCGAATTGGGCGTCCGACAGGTCCGGCCCTACCCCCCGCAAAAGGCCATGAAGCCGGGACGCGATGATCCCCTCGAACAGTTTACCGACCTCATCGAGCAAGACGATGGGCCGGTATGCCGACGGGGAGTCCACCGGACGTCCCTCCTTTCGGAGGAGGCAGAGCTGCCCCTCCTTCCACAGTTTCGGGAACCTCCCAGCCGTAAAGCACGCGCTGAAGAGGTCCCGAAACCTGTCCTCCATTTGGGAGGCGGCGATCGCCACCACCCGTGCGGGGACGCCGTCTGGCCCGGGGGCCGTCTTCTTCGCGCGGAGGGTGAGAACCCCCGCGCGGAGCTCCTCCACCGTCACCGGGGGGACCTGCTCGTCCGGCGGAGCCGCCCCTTGCGGGGGATCCATCGCTGGTGGGGTGAAGTCGGTCCTGCGCGGAAACAGGGACCGGACCACCCCGTCCAGCAACGCCGGCTCGAGGGTCTCCGTCAGTGGGGGACCATAGGGGCGTAGCTGGTTCCGCGCCGCCTTGTACGGTCTCCCATAAGGATCCCTGTCGAGACCCTCCAGCATCTCGGCCCTCGCCGAGTCTTCCGCAGCGCCCATTGCAGACTTGAGGGCCGTCCTCGCCTCTTGGTAAGAGGCGTATAGGCGGTCCTCCTCTGCCCGGACTCGGTTTTGGGCGCTGCGCCGTCGGCTCCGCGCGTAGGCCCTTCTGGCCGCAACGCAGGCGGCCCGGAGACCCGCCAGCTCCTGCGTCCACCAATAGACGGCGCGACGGGGAGGCGGACGGCGAGACCGAGGCATGCTGGAGTTGCACACCTCGGTCAGGGACCCCCTGAGCTGGACCGCTGCGGCGTCCACGTCCAAGGCATCGACAGGGGGGGGCGAAAGCCAGTCCTGGAGAAAGGCCGCCTCCTCGGCTGCCTCCCGGTCCAGGCGGGTGAGTGCCCACCGTGGGAAGGGAGATTGCCCGGCGCGGGCCCTCCCCCCCCCCTGGGTGATGTCGAACCGCACATATCGGTGGTCCGACAGGGTCTCCACCATCTCTACCCGCCAGTTGACGACGCGGGCGGCTAGCGCGGGGGTGGCAAACGAGACGTCCACCACCGATCCGCCCTGTTGCCGCACACACGTGTGGACCGCCCCCCTGTTGAGGAGGGACACACCGCATGAGGCCGCCCAAAACTCGACGGCACGTCCCCGGACGTTGCAACCGGTGGCTGGGTTGCCCCAGGCCACCGACTTGGCGTCGCCCAACACCACGACCTGGCGCGGTGCCGCCCTCCCTATGACCGCGGTGAGGATCTCGAGGAAATCCTCAAAGTCGGAGAGAGAGCGGTTCGGGGAGAAGTAGACCCCTACCAGGGCCATGTCTCCCCACGCGGCGGCCACGTATCCCGGTCCCCTCTCTAAGAGCGAGAGGGGAGGGGAGTCCGTGGAAGACCGCGACACCAACGCCACCAGGCCGTCCCGGTCGCCCAGCCAACGGCCAGGGACCGAATAAGGCTCGGCGACCACCGCCAAGTCCACCAACCACTCAGCCATGGTCTGCATCAGCAGATCCTGGGCTGCCCTGCAGTGGTTGGCGTTCGCCTGGAGTATGCGATGTTCGACCCTATCCATCAGTCGGACATCGCACCCCCTTCCTCCGCAGCCACCGCAGAAGCAGCGGTGTCATTGGCGGGCCCGGTCGGCGCCTGCGCTTTGCCCCGCACAGGGGGAGGACTGCAGTTCCTCCCCTTCATCACGTGGTCTGCCGGGCAGCCACTGGCGGCACACACCGCGCAGTGCGGCGTGGCGGCCTCGCAGGAGGCGGCTTTGTGGCCGTCCTTGCCGCAGCGGTAGCAGGCGTTCGACCTGTCCACTGTGGACGGACACAGGGGCCGGGTGTGTCCGATGCCGAAGCACCGGAAACACCGCAGAGGCTGGTCCTCGAGCGCCCGGACCGCTCCCGAGCTAAAGCCGACTGTGAGCCGTCCCTTGGCAAGGACGGCTTTGGCAGCGGCGATTGGGCACTCGAGGCGCATGGTGCCCATGCCACCGCGGCCGGGCCTTATGTCCCGGCCTTGGACCGCCGCGACGCCACAGCCCCCTATCGCTGCGACCGCCGCTACCACCTCCTCCTTGGTGACGGAGTCGTCCAGGTCCGTCACCTCTATGGCCGCCGACTTGACCGGCCGTGCCACCTTGGCCGAGTCTGCGATGACCTCCTGCAGCTTGGCTGCAAAGAGGTCCGCATGGGCACTCCCCTCTACCCCCGGGAACTCGAATATTCGAGCCCCGGCCTGGGTCCGCCGGCAGGACACACTGCCGATCCCCAGCTGGGTGGGATCGGCGTTCGCACGCGCCCGCACCAAAACGGACGCGTACGTCTCCCCTCGGTCCGCAGCCTCCGCGGTGAGCGTCACCACGACGGCCGCGGTTTTTGGGGAGACCAGCTGCACCCTTCGCTTCCCCTTCCCCTTCCCCGTCCGCTTTCCCTTGCCGGTCGTCTGCGACTTGCTGGGAGCGGTGGTGGCGGCGGGGACGGCCGTCGCCGACTTTTTGCCCTTGCCCTTCCCCTTGCGGACCACTTCCGTCCACTCGTTGGACGGGGTCGTTGAGGGGAGGAGAAGGGCGTCGTCCGCGTGGGAGCAGGACGGGACCGGCTCACGCTGCCTCGCGTCTGCCGCAAGGGCCGGTCGGAGGCGCTTCTCCGGCAGGAGCCGGTCCTCGATGCCCGCTAAGCAGGCTCTTGTGAAGGCCCTCTCCTGCATTACGACCTTGCGGATGATATCCTCAAGGTTGGAGGAGGGGCCCTCTGCCGCAGGGCTCGACTTGGCCTGTTGTGGCCGGGCCGTGGCTTCAGCCAGCTTCTGATGAAGCTGGCTGACCTCCGACTGCAGGCGATCCACCTTCGCCTGCAGTTGCCGCGTTTCGTCTGTGGAGCTGCGCTGGACCAGCTCCGCAACGACGCCGCGCATGCTCGCGGCCCTACATTTCAGGGCCTTTTGAAGGGTCCCCTTTATGTTGGAGGACTTCGAGGCGACCTCCGCGATCTCCCTCTCGTCCTCCTCCGCCATCCTCTCCAGCTCGGCCAGGGAGTGGTCCGCGTATACGACGCGGGGCGCACCGTACCCGGACTTGGCCCGGGCGACGTGCGCCCGCTTCTCCGCGGCAGCGACCCGCTCCTCCAGCTCTTGCTGGAGCTGAGCCCGCCGAGCCAGATCCAGCTGGCGTTGGGCGTTCTCGAGCCCAACGACATGGGTCTCCGCGGCAGCCGTCGGCTTTTTAGCCTTCGGCGACCGCGTCGACCCCGAGGCCGAGGAGCCCTCGGACCCACCGCTCCGGTGGACCCTCTTCCGCGAACGAGAGTCGTCCGCGTCCGACACACTGATAAGTGAGTCGTTGTCGGACGACGACTCGTCCGCCCCTCCAAAGAAGAAGCTAGCCGCAGACGGCGCGCGGCTAGTTTCTGACGCCGAAGCGTCGGCTTGGCCCTGAGAAGGGCCTTTGGGTTGGCCCTGAGAAGGGCCTTTTGGTTGGCCCTGAGAAGGGCCTTTGGGTTGGCCCTGAGAAGGGCCTTTGGGTTGGCCCTGAGAAGGGCCTTTTGGTTGGCCCTGAGAAGGGCCTTTGGGTTGGCCCTGAGAAGGGCCTTTTTGTTTTAAAAATCGCCCGGAGGCGTCCCGCTCAGGGGTCGGCATGATCCCGGCAGGTTCGCAGACACACTACTAAGATAAAATTAAAATCCGCGAAGGCACAGTGCACTTTGGCCAACCCAGTCTGCCACTCCGTTACGGTGGTCAGAACTGGGCTGTTTCCAGGGGACGCGACGTGGACGCAAGCACTGTGGGGTGGTCCCCCAACCTAACCTTTTTTTTTTTTTTTTTTTTTTTTGCGCTGGGAAAAATGCGTTACGCATACCCTCCCATCGGGGGATGGGGGGCTATGTGGGACTCCCGGGTCTGACCCGGTATACCCACTAAAAAACCCAGCGGCACTCCCGCTTCGTCCGAGTGGCGGGGGACTGGGAAACCAGCGTAGCCTTAACGTCCAGTCCTCCGCCGACGATTGTCCTTCAGGGCGGGCCCCTCACGGGGGCCCGGGAGTGACCGACGAAGGTGGTGATGGGTGCAATGCGGGAGACGGCACCCCCGTGCCTGTCGCCCGCCCATCGCCACCATGAGGGGGGAGAGGCTGGCGCCTTCTCCGACCCCTTCTTCGTCTGCGGAGCGGCACAGCGAGAGGGTCGTCCTCCCGCGCGCGCTCCGCCTCCTCCTTTTGCGAGATTACGTCCTCGCAAAAGGAGGCCACCGCTGCCCAGGCCTCCTCGCTCCCCAGCATGGCGTTGATCACACCA
Source organism: Amphipoea oculea (assembly GCA_945859645.1). Taxonomy (NCBI): domain Eukaryota; kingdom Metazoa; phylum Arthropoda; class Insecta; order Lepidoptera; family Noctuidae; genus Amphipoea; species Amphipoea oculea. The sequence goes on from OX243885.1 coordinate 41,446, forward strand.
GGAAGCGAGAGGTCCTGTCCGACCGCCGCGGTCAGACCGCGGCGCAGCTCGGACCAAGCCGGGCACGCCTCGAGGGTGTGCTGCGCCGTGTCCTCCGCCGCGCCGCAGTCGTGGCACGCCGGGGTCTCCTCCCTCCCGATCCGGTGCAGGTACGTTCCGAAACAGCCGTGGCCGGACAACACCTGCACCAGACGGAACGAGAGGAAACCGTGGGACCGCTCGAGCCAGCTCTGCAGGACCGGGCCGAGCGCGTCCAACGTCCGGCGGCCAAAGGCGGCGGTGGCGAGGTCCTCTGTCCAGTGAAGGACGATTGCGTCCCTCGCCTCCCGCCGCACGGCCTCCCGCTCTTCGGCGACGGGGCGCTCCCCGAGCGCCCTTCGTTGCGCGGTCCACTCGTACACTCTGGCGAGCACCCAGGCCTCCAGCTCCCAAGGAGGGGTGCCGGCCAGAGCGCACGCCGCCGAAAAGCCCACCGAACGGTAGGCCCTCGCCACCCGCAGTGCAATGGCCCTTTGGGGCTTGCGGATGGCGGTCGCATTCTCCCTCCTGTGGAGGGAGTCCGCCCAGATAGGGGCCCCGTATAGGGCCATGCTCCTGAGGACGCCGGCATAGAGGCGCCGGCACCCCACCTTGGGCCCCCCCAGGTTCGGGAGCAGCCGCGAGAGGGCGTCCGCGGCTTTCAGGAGGCGCGTCGACAGCCCGCTTAAATGCGGGCCGAAGCGCCACCTCTCGTCCAGCACCAGGCCCAGATACTTCATCTGGGGCTGGACCTCTATCCGGACGCCCTCTACGACGATGTGGGCGTCGGGAGGGCAGCGCTGCCGAGGCCCGTGAAAGAATACGGCCTCGGTCTTGTGCAGCGCCACCTTCAATCCCAGGAGGCGGATCCTCTCTGCAACCAGGGATCCGCCAGCCGAGGCCAGACAGGCCGCGTCTCCAAAGTTCCTCCCCCGGGCAGTGAGGAGAGTGTCATCCGCGTAGCAGATGACACTCGTGCCCTGGAGGAGGACTCCGCGTAGGAGCCAGTCGAACCCGATGTTCCACAGGGAGGGCCCCAGAACTGACCCCTGCGGAACACCGGACTCTGCTCCGTACCGCCTCACCGTGCCCGTCCGGTCCGCGAGGAGGACCTCTCGGCCCTCCAGGTAGCTGGCCAGCAGATCCTGCAGGTATTGGGGCACTCCGTGATACCGGAGCGCCTCCAATATCGTCGAGTGGGGGACGGAGTTGAAGGCGTTTGCAATGTCGAACGACACTGCCAGCACTCCGTCCCCCGCCTCCACCGCCTCCTTCACCTGGCCCTTGAGTAGGGCCAGCGCGTCGATCGTCGAACGCCCTTGTCGGAAGCCGAATTGGGCGTCCGACAGGTCCGGCCCTACCCCCCGCAAAAGGCCATGAAGCCGGGACGCGATGATCCCCTCGAACAGTTTACCGACCTCATCGAGCAAGACGATGGGCCGGTATGCCGACGGGGAGTCCACCGGACGTCCCTCCTTTCGGAGGAGGCAGAGCTGCCCCTCCTTCCACAGTTTCGGGAACCTCCCAGCCGTAAAGCACGCGCTGAAGAGGTCCCGAAACCTGTCCTCCATTTGGGAGGCGGCGATCGCCACCACCCGTGCGGGGACGCCGTCTGGCCCGGGGGCCGTCTTCTTCGCGCGGAGGGTGAGAACCCCCGCGCGGAGCTCCTCCACCGTCACCGGGGGGACCTGCTCGTCCGGCGGAGCCGCCCCTCGCGGGGGATCCATCGCTGGTGGGGTGAAGTCGGTCCTGCGCGGAAACAGGGACCGGACCACCCCGTCCAGCAACGCCGGCTCGAGGGTCTCCGTCAGTGGGGGACCATAGGGGCGTAGCTGGTTCCGCGCCGCCTTGTACGGTCTCCCATAAGGATCCCTGTCGAGACCCTCCAGCATCTCGGCCCTCGCCGAGTCTTCCGCAGCGCCCATTGCAGACTTGAGGGCCGTCTTCGCCTCTTGGTAAGAGGCGTATAGGCGGTCCTCCTCTGCCCGGACTCGGTTTTGGGCGCTGCGCCGTCGGCTCCGCGCGTAGGCCCTTCTGGCCGCAACGCAGGCGGCCCGGAGACCCGCCAGCTCCTGCGTCCACCAATAGACGGCGCGACGGGGAGGCGGACGGCGAGACCGAGGCATGCTGGAGTTGCACACCTCGGTCAGGGACCCCCTGAGCTGGACCGCTGCGGCGTCCACGTCCAAGGCATCGACAGGGGGGGGCGAAAGCCAGTCCTGGAGAAAGGCCGCCTCCTCGGCTGCCTCCCGGTCCAGGCGGGTGAGTGCCCATCGTGGGAAGGGAGATTGCCCGGCGCGGGCCCTCCCCCCTCCCAGGGTGGAGATGTCGAACCGCACATATCGGTGGTCCGACAGGGTCTCCACCATCTCTACCCGCCAGTTGACGACGCGGGCGGCTAGCGCGGGGGTGGCAAACGAGACGTCCACCACCGATCCGCCCTGTTGCCGCACACACGTGTGGACCGCCCCCCTGTTGAGGAGGGACACACCGCATGAGGCCGCCCAAAACTCGACGGCGCGTCCCCGGACGTTGCAACCGGGGGCCGGGTTGCCCCAGGCCACCGACTTGGCGTTCAGGTCGCCCAACACCACGACCTGGCGCGGTGCCGCCCTCCCTACGACCGCGGTGAGGATCTCGAGGAAATCCTCAAAGTCGGAGAGAGAGCGGTTCGGGGAGAAGTAGACCCCTACCAGGGCCATGTCTCCCCACGCGGCGGCCACGTATCCCGGTCCCCTCTCTAAGAGCGAGAGGGGAGGGGAGTCCGTGGAAGACCGCGACACCAACGCCACCAGGCCGTCCCGGTCGCCCAGCCAACGGCCAGGGACCGAATAAGGCTCGGCGACCACCGCCAAGTCCACCAACCACTCAGCCATGGTCTGCATCAGCAGATCCTGGGCTGCCCTGCAGTGGTTGGCGTTCGCCTGGAGTATGCGATGTTCGACCCTATCCATCAGTCGGACATCGCACCCCCTTCCTCCGCAGCCACCGCAGAAGCAGCGGTGTTATTTGCAGGCCCGGTCGGCGCCTGCGCTTTGCCCCGCACAGGGGGAGGACTGCAGTTCCTCCCCTTCATTGTGTGGTCTGCCGGGCAGCCACTGGCGGCACACACCGCGCAGTGCGGCGTGGCGGCCTCGCAGGAGGCGGCTTTGTGGCCGTCCTTGCCGCAGCGGTAGCAGGCGTTCGACCTGTCCACTGCGGACGGACACAGGGGCCGGGTGTGTCCGATGCCGAAGCACCGGAAACACCGCAGAGGCTGGTCCTCGAGCGCCCGGACCGCTCCCGAGCTAAAGCCGACTGTGAGCCGTCCCTTGGCAAGGACGGCTTTGGCAGCGGCGATTGGGCACTCGAGGCGCATGGTGCCCATGCCGCCGCGGCCGGGCCTTATGTCCCGGCCTTGGACCGCCGCGACGCCACAGCCCCCTATCGCTGCGACCGCCGCTACCACCTCCTCCTTGGTGACGGAGTCGTCCAGGTCCGTCACCTCTATGGCCGCCGACTTGACCGGCCGTGCCACCTTGGCCGAATCCGCGATGACCTCCTGCAGCTTGGCTGCAAAGAGGTCCGCATGGGCACTCCCCTCTGCCCCCGGGAACTCGAATATTCGAGCCCCGGCCTGGGTCCGCCGGCAGGACACACTGCCGATCCCCAGCTGGGTGGGATCGGCGTTCGCACGCGCCCGCACCAAAACGGACGCGTACGTCTCCCCTCGGTCCGCAGCCTCCGCGGTGAGCGTCACCACGACGGCCGCGGTTTTTGGGGAGACCAGCTGCACCCTTCGCTTCCCCTTCCCCTTCCCCGTCCGCTTTCCCTTGCCGGTCGTCTGCGACTTGCTGGGAGCGGCGGTGGCGGCGGGGACGGCGGGGACGGCCGTCGCCGACTTTTTGCCCTTGCCCTTCCCCTTGCGGACCACTTCCGTCCACTCGTTGGACGGGGTCGTTGAGGGGAGGAGAAGGGCGTCGTCCGCGTGGGAGCAGGACGGGACCGGCTCACGCTGCCTCGCGTCTGCCGCAAGGGCCGGTCGGAGGCGCTTCTCCGGCAGGAGCCGGTCCTCGATGCCCGCTAAGCAGGCTCTTGTGAAGGCCCTCTCCTGCATTACGACCTTGCGGATGATATCCTCAAGGTTGGAGGAGGGGCCCTCTGCCGCAGGGCTCGACTTGGCCTGTTGTGGCCGGGCCGTGGCTTCAGCCAGCTTCTGATGAAGCTGGCTGACCTCCGACTGCAGGCGATCCACCTTCGCCTGCAGTTGCCGCGTTTCGTCTGTGGAGCTGCGCTGGACCAGCTCCGCAACGACGCCGCGCATGCTCGCGGCCCTACATTTCAGGGCCTTCTGAAGGGTCCCCTTTATGTTGGAGGACTTCGAGGCGACCTCCGCGATCTCCCTCTCGTCCTCCTCCGCCATCCTCTCCAGCTCGGCCAGGGAGTGGTCCGCGTATACGACGCGGGGCGCACCGTACCCGGACTTGGCCCGGGCGACGTGCGCCCGCTTCTCCGCGGCAGCGACCCGCTCCTCCAGCTCTTGCTGGAGCTGAGCCCGCCGAGCCAGATCCAGCTGGCGTTGGGCGTTCTCGAGCCCAACGACATGGGTCTCCGCGGCAGCCGTCGGCTTTTTAGCCTTCGGCGACCGCGTCGACCCCGAGGCCGAGGAGCCCCCGGACCCACCGCTCCGGTGGACCCTCTTCCGCGAACGAGAGTCGTCCGCGTCCGACACACTGATAAGTGAGTCGTTGTCGGACGACGACTCGTCCGCCCCTCCAAAGAAACTAGCCGCAGACGGCGCGCGGCTAGTTTCTGACGCCGAAGCGTCGGCTTGGCCCTGAGAAGGGCCTTTTGGTTGGCCCTGAGAAGGGCCTTTGGGTTGGCCCTGAGAAGGGCCCTTGGGTTGGCCCTGAGAAGGGCCCTTTGGTTGGCCCTGAGAAGGGCCTTTGGGTTGGCCCTGAGAAGGGCCTTTTTGTTTTAAAAATCGCCCGGAGGCGTCCCGCTCAGGGGTCGGCATGATCCCGGCAGGTTCGCAGACAAGACACAACTAAGATAAAATTAAAATCCGCGAAGGCACAGTGCACTTTGGCCAACCCAGTCTGCCACTCCGTTACGGTGGTCAGAACTGGGCTGTTTCCAGGGGACGCGACGTGGACGCAAGCACTGTGGGGTGGTCCCCCCCCCCAACCTAACCTAACCTAACCTAACCTTTTTTTTTTTTTTTTTGCGCTGGGAAAAATGCGTTACGCATACCCTCCCATCGGGGGATGGGGGGCTATGTGGGACTCCCGGGTCTGACCCGGTATACCCACTAAAAAACCCAGCGGCACTCCCGCTTCGTCCGAGTGGCGGGGGACTGGGAAACCAGCGTAGCCTTAACGTCCAGTCCTCCGCCGACGATTGTCCTTCAGGGCGGGCCCCTCACGGGGGCCCGGGAGTGACCGACGAAGGTGGTGATGGGTGCAATGCGGGAGACGGCACCCCCGTGCCTGTCGCCCGCCCATCGCCACCATGAGGGGGGAGAGGCTGGCGCCTTCTCCGACCCCTTCTTCGTCTGCGGAGCGGCACAGCGAGAGGGTCGTCCTCCCGCGCGCGCTCCGCCTCCTCCTTTTGCGAGATTACGTCCTCGCAAAAGGAGGCCACCGCTGCCCAGGCCTCCTCGCTCCCCAGCATGGCGTTGATCACACCAGGAAGCGAGAGGTCCTGTCCGACCGCCGCGGTCAGACCGCGGCGCAGCTCGGACCAAGCCGGGCACGCCTCGAGGGTGTGCTGCGCCGTGTCCTCCGCCGCGCCGCAGTCGTGGCACGCCGGGGTCTCCTCCCTCCCGATCCGGTGCAGGTACGTTCCGAAACAGCCGTGGCCGGACAACACCTGCACCAGACGGAACGAGAGGAAACCGTGGGACCGCTCGAGCCAGCTCTGCAGGACCGGGCCGAGCGCGTCCAACGTCCGGCGGCCAAAGGCGGCGGTGGCGAGGTCCTCTGTCCAGTGAAGGACGATTGCGTCCCTCGCCTCCCGCCGCACGGCCTCCCGCTCTTCGGCGACGGGGCGCTCCCCGAGCGCCCTTCGTTGCGCGGTCCACTCGTACACTCTGGCGAGCACCCAAGCCTCCAGCTCCCAAGGAGGGGTGCCGGCCAGAGCGCACGCCGCCGAAAAGCCCACCGAGCGGTAGGCCCTCGCCACCCGCAGTGCAATGGCCCTTTGGGGCTTGCGGATGGCGGTCGCATTCTCCCTCCTGTGGAGTGAGTCCGCCCAGATAGGGGCCCCGTATAGGGCCATGCTCCTGAGGACGCCGGCATAGAGGCGCCGGCACCCCACCTTGGGCCCCCCCAGGTTCGGGAGCAGCCGCGAGAGGGCGTCCGCGGCTTTCAGGAGGCGCGTCGACAGCCCGCTGAAATGCGGGCCGAAGCGCCACCTCTCGTCCAGCACCAGGCCCAGATACTTCATCTGGGGCTGGACCTCTATCCGGACGCCCTCTACGACGATGTGGGCGTCGGGAGGGCAGCGCTGCCGAGGCCCGTGAAAGAATACGGCCTCGGTCTTGTGCAGCGCCACCTTCAATCCCAGGAGGCGGATCCTCTCTGCAACCAGGGATCCGCCAGCCGAGGCCAGACAGGCCGCGTCTCCAAAGTTCCTCCCCCGGGCAGTGAGGAGAGTGTCATCCGCGTAGCAGATGACACTCGTGCCCTGGAGGAGGACTCCGCGTAGGAGCCAGTCGAACCCGATGTTCCACAGGGAGGGCCCCAGAACTGACCCCTGCGGAACACCGGACTCTGCTCCGTACCGCCTCACCGTGCCCGTCCGGTCCGCGAGGAGGACCTCTCGGCCCTCCAGGTAGCTGGCCAGCAGATCCTGCAGGTATTGGGGCACTCCGTGATACCGGAGCGCCTCCAATATCGTCGAGTGGGGGACGGAGTTGAAGGCGTTTGCAATGTCGAACGACACTGCCAGCACTCCGTCCCCCGCCTCCACCGCCTCCTTCACCTGGCCCTTGAGTAGGGCTAGCGCGTCGATCGTCGAACGCCCTTGTCGGAAGCCGAATTGGGCGTCCGACAGGTCCGGCCCTAAACCTAACCTAACCTAACCTAACCCAGTCGCCCGGCACCTCTAACCGCGAGCAGATCAGTTCTAAGTCGCTCCGCGTCCGAAAAATCATTAAAAATCCAGTTTTTACGGAAAAGCCATAGTGTGGCACATGGTTAGAAGCGCGCTGCGAAGACGCGTGTGACAGTGAAAAAAATTTTTTGTGAAAAGTTACATTTGTGCAATTTAAAGGTGAAAAACCACTTCGCGGAGACTTCAGAGCTCAACGCTGCTCGATTTTGAGTGGTGACACGTAAATCGGCGATTGCAGCCAGGTGCGCCGTGCAAAGACCTATCTCTGGACACCTCACTTCGCATTTTCCGGGCTGGGGTTCCAGAGATACAGAAGAATAACCCAAAACCACGTGCAACGTGGTCAGAGATCCCGAGGGTGCCGACTGGATCCTGTATGAAAATCGCAAGACAACACGGACGAGGAGCCGAGTGGCAACATTAAAATTAAGAAAATCGACTGGAAACACCTGAAAAAACTAGGTGAATACTTTTAGCAAATTTCAAAAATTTTTATCTGGGAAATTAAAGCGACAACCTATCTTTTTTATGGACTCTAAAAATTAGTCATAAGTACTTTTATATGTGTTTTTAATTTAGTGAAAATTTACTTGATAGTTAATAAGTTATAGCGTTTTTAAAGTTTAAAAAATTTGGGGGTTGGTTATTTCAACCCCTAAAAAGTCCAAAAAATTTCTAAAAAACAAGAACTCGACCACTGGTTCAACATCCCAAAAATATTATTCTTTTATATTTCATTTTAATGTTAGAAATTAGCGTTTTAGTTTTAATTTGAATACACATCTTTTTTAAAAAATTAAAATACACCCCCTCAGGGTCAAATAAAAATTAGTATTTTTACATCACAGGATAGGGAATTCTTTCCTCTACCCAGTGACATTCGAAAAACCCGCCCGAAATATATAATTATATTAAAAAACTTAGTTTTCAACCATAATTAAAGATATCTTTTAAAAAATTAAAATACACCCCTTCAGGGTATAATAAAAATTAAAATTTTTATGTCACAGGACAGGGAATTCTTTCCTCTGCCCTGTGACATATGAAAAACCCACCCGAGATATATAATAATATTAAAAATTTTATTTTCTACCATAATTAATTTTTTTAAACTGGTAACACTTTTAATTGTTTAATAGCCAGATAGGTCGCACAAAGACGCGTCTTTTGACACCTCGCACGCGTACCTAGCATTTATAGAACCCCAGATAACCCTAAAAATTGTTTTTCACCAACGGGGAATCGAACCCGGAACTTTTAAATACTTTAGAACGCCTGTATCTCGGAAACGGAGCGAGTTAGCCCATTTTTAACACCACCCTATAGATCTATACTATCGTATAGATATATAGCAACGCTGTCCTAGCCACCCCCCACCGGACCCCCTTTTTTGTTTAATTAAATTGCTAATTTTATACATTTTTACCCCCCTCCCCCCCTTCCACTCTCGCCCCTCATAAACAAGCTCCGCGGAGACGGTGGAACACTGTTACTACTACTGTATTTATCCATATGTCATAACCCCTCAAGGTAAACCCCCTCACTTCCCTCCCCCCCTACGTATCATATAATATTCCCTTCCCCTCTCCGCTCACCTGCATAAATATTCTCCGCGAACCATAATATTTCTGTCACGGTGTCAATGTGCATGTCCTAACTCACCAAATACCCCCCCCACCCCACCACCCCCCTAAAATCACCTACCATATCCCTCCCCGAACACAACTTCATCTCTGCACGACTGCACAGATATACATATATACTCTGAAGCCCAGCTCACCAAACCCCCCCCCCTCCTTCCTCGCCTGAAATTAGTCTTCCCCCATTTATCTCGGAAACGGCTGGAAATATCAAAATTTTGAGCAAATTTTCCCCCCCCCTATAACCCCCCTCTCATCTAGAACCTATATTTAGATAAGCCCCCTTGACCCCCTTTTTGACCCCATACATTTTTACCCCATATTACTAAGAAATACCATATATGTTATGTTAAATTATAATACGTATAAAACAAAACCCACTCTCGACCCCCATTTACTTCCTTGACCCCCATACTCTAGACCCCATAACAGTAAGAATATTATATGTATATGTATGTATGTATAATACGAAACCCACCTTCGACTACCCAGTGACCCCATTTTTATACCCCCCCCTCCCCCCCTCCCCCCGTTCCCCTTTTGAGATACTTCACCCCCCCGGGCGCTAACTTTGGAACCGGACATCGTAGACCATCCGTGTTTGGGCTCTCCAGAACCGGGAGGAAAAGACCTCTCTTTTGGCCCCACAGAAAACCTGGAATAGCGCCCCCTCATCAAGTTAACTTAACAAATATATATATTTATTATTACTTAGCGCCTTTTGACGCATATTTTTGACAATTATTTAATTTATTGACTGAGTCCTTGCGCAAAGGGCTCACATTTTAAGACTTCTCTTGCTGGTCCCCCCTTTACAGGGACACAGAAGAGACACCAGTGCCCTCTGAGGGAGCGTTCAAGTATTACGTAACGCAATTTGGGGGGGCGGGGGGGTCTCGTAAAACGTTACGATGCGTTACACGGGCGGGAGGGGGTCCTTCTTACAACACGTTACGTAACATTATTTCTTTTTTTATATAAAAAAATAGGGAAATAAAACTCCCAAATTGGCAACCCTTTTCGTTTACGTTTTACGGGGAATCTCTCGATTGTATTAGTCTGGTCGCCATTTTTAATTTGTTCTCGCATGTTGGTAAACCTTTTCGTTTATATTTCACGGGGAATCCCTAGATTGTATTGTACGTCATTTAATGTTGTTTTTGTTGTCAGTATTCGTTAGTGTTTATGCAGAAGCAAATTGCTGTAGTCGCTGTTATTAAAGTGAGTTCATAGTGTTCATACTGTAATGTCCTCAAAAGAAGGAGATTTGTATCATCAGCTGTTCTTGGCCTATAAAGGCTCTCATGCTGACTTGCCAGCGCAAGTATGTCAAAAAAATGCCAATGAAATTTGGAAAACGGCTAAAGAAAAACTAAAAAACAAAGAAAAGTTTATAGAACATATAAATGATGTTATACGAGAGTTGAAGGTGAAGGCCACGAAGAAGAAAGCAACAATGCTTAGTTATTTTACACAAGTAAGTTTACTACTAAAATGTAATAATGACATAAGTATTATATTTAGTCCAAACCTTGATTTTTCATAAAAGAACTGGTCATAAGTATTTTATATTATGGATAAAAACTATAACAACTTTTTGCGACTTCAGGGTAAAAATGATGACTTGAGTGTTACGTAACCTTTAGAGAGGGGGGTGGGGGGGTACAGAAAAACGTTACGGAGCGTTACAGTGGGGGGAGGGGGGGTCAAAAATCTTCAAAAATTGCGTTACGTAATACTTGAACGCTCCCTGACGGTTCTGTCAATGAATTTGACCTTCACCAAGGACACCGCCATGTTCCGCACGCCGGCCAAGAAAGCCGCGAGCTCACCTGTTTTCGGGGGCCCGCCGCGATCCGCAGAGAAAGCTGGGACCTCGCAGCCGAGCAGCAGTAGGGAATTGGAGGCCGGGGAAATAGAGCCCATGGCAAAGTCCCCGGCCAACCCAAAACCTGGTACAACTCCGCCGGCAGCACAAAAAATCCCCTGCTCTCTGGGGACGCGGCGGGCCTCCGCGGATGCCGCGGTACCCAGTAGCAAGCTTGTGCCGAAGTACCCGAACTTGACAGCGGAGGCACGAGCTTGCCTAAGTAAAGCAAAGCTGCACTTGGGCAACTCTCGAAACCTCAAAACCGAAATCAAGACGGAGGTCTTGGCGGCCATCACTCGGCTTTATGAAATAGTGAAGGAGTCGGAAAAGTCGAGAACCCCTGTCTCTGTTGCCTCTGTTCCGACTGTCGGCCAGACCAGCTTGCCTTCTCCAAACCTCGTGAAACATGTAGAGGAAAATACGGAAGACCCGGAGAGCATCACTTGGTTGCGCTCCGCACTAGAAGAGCAAGCTCTGATAGTTAAGGAGGGCAACCGAATGATTAAGGAGCTGCACGTGGAATTTAGGGAACAGAGACAGGCACAAGAGTTACGTGACAGAAAGAGATACAGTGACGGAGAAATTCTGAAGGAGATCCGAGCGCTTGAAGAGACCACTAAAGAAATGGGGAAAGTGGTCTCCGAGATCAAGGAAAGAGCTCCTACCTATGCGGAAGCCCTGACCGCACCCCAAAACACCTGGGGTCATAAACCGAAACACTCCGTCATTGTGTCTTCTGATGTCACAATGGACACCAGCACAGAGGTGGTGGGGAGAGTGAAGGAGGTACTGGACGCAAAAAAGAGTGGCCTACAGATCGAGAGGGTCCGAAAAGTGAAGGACAAGAGGGTTATCTTGAGCTTTAATAATAAAGAAGAGATGGCGAAAACAACAGCCCAGCTCAGAAAAGACGTACACCTTAAAGTGGAAGAAGCAAAAAACCGGGACCCACTTGTTATAATTAAAGACCTCTTGTCCTACAACAGTGACGAGGACATACTGACTGCGTTGAGGGTCCAAAACGCCCGTCTGCTGGAGGGCCTGACGGCCGAGGAAGCGACTGCCACCGTGAAATACCGAAGGAGGGCACGGAACTCGTTGGAGAACCACGTCATCCTACAGGTGACACCGAAGTTGTGGCAGAAGCTTACTGCGGCTGGTAGGGTCTTCATCGACCTGCAGTGCGTTAAGGTCCAAGACCAAACGCCTCTTGTACAATGCACAAAGTGCCTGGCGTACGGACATGGCCGAAAGTTGTGTACGGAGCCTGCGGATCTGTGTAATTACTGTGGGGGGCCACATCTTAAGGCAGATTGTGCCGGGCCGGCTACGGGCGACGGGCCGACGTGCAAGAACTGCGTCAGGGAAAAGCACGACGACACAGGACATACAGTCTATAGCCAGGACTGCCCGGTGCGCAGGAAATGGGACGCATTAGCGCGATCAGCAATAGCGTATTGCTAAGGTGGTCCCGGGGATTACACGAACGGCAGCTACTCAGATTTACACCGCAGCACAAGCTAACCTCCAACGTAAACAGCTGGCAACCAACGAGCTTATGCTCGAGGCTAAAAAGCGCAAAATAGACTTCGCACTGGTCCAGGAACCGTATGTGGGTAGCATAAAGACAATGAAGTCGTACGGGGGGGCCAGGGTCTTCCAGAACTCAGACGGCAGTGGGGGCACTGTTAAGGCGGCGATAGTCGTGTTCAATCATGACATCGACGTCATACAGTGCCCCGGATTCACCACCAACAACATCGCGGTGGTGATGCTGCGAACGAGCGCGTGGGAGATGCTCGCCGTCTCGTACTACTTTGAGCCTGACCAACCCATTGGGCCATACCTGGACCACTTAACAGCTATGATGAAGGAGCTAAAGCCTAGGAAAGCCATCATTGGAGGGGACGCTAACGCCAAAAGTGTGTGGTGGGGAAGCAGTACTATCGACGATAGAGGCGACGAGCTGGCAGGAATGATCGGGGAATTGGACCTTCAGGTACTCAACTGCGGGAACAAACCCACTTTTGATACCATCAGAGGAGGACGTCGACTGACAAGCTATGTCGACGTGACGCTATGCACAGAGGACTTGCTTGACCTGGTAGAGGAATGGATGGTCGCTGAAGACTTAACGAGCTCGGACCACAATGGAATAATAATTAAAATCAAATTAAATAAAGGAAAGGGTGTTAACATTAGAAGAACGACTAGGAAATACAACACTAAAAAAGCTAATTGGGAAATTTTTAATGAAAAAATAGACCAATTAAAAATAGAAAATAGAATTAATACAGCACATATACAGCAGATAAATAACAAGGAACATTTAGATGATTTAATTGGAAAATACACAATAGTAATAACAAAAGCTTGTGATGAAGCAATACCTACAAAAAAAGAAAACCATACACTTACCATACCGTGGTGGTCCGAAGAACTCGAAGCGATGAAGCGCGAAGTCGCTACCAGGAAGAGAAGAATCCGATGCGCTGCGCCGTCGCGTAGAGAAGGTGTGGTCGCGATGTACCTGAAAGAAAAGGAGAAGTATGAATTGGAGGTCAAGAAACGCTCTACAGAGAGCTGGAAGAGTTTCTGTCAGAAACAGAATAGGGAAGGGGTCTGGGAGGGGATTTATAGGGTGATTAAGAACACGGCAAAAAGGCAAGAAGATCTGCCACTGGTCTGGAATGGGAGAGAAGCAGGTCAGGAAGGATCCGCGAAAGTACTGGCGGAAGTATTCTACCCGGAGGATACAGAGGAAGAGGATAGCCCAGACCATCGTCGAATCAGAGCTCTTGCTGACCGAATAAACGATTGGAGCCATAATGAGACCAATGACCCGGCGTTTACAACGGAGGAGCTCAGATTCGCGACGGAGAGCTTCAATCCTAAAAAAGCACCCGGAGTAGACGGCTTCACAGCCGACATCTGCCAGCGGGTAATATACCAGGACCTCGAACTGCATCTGGCAATATTTAATAGGTGCTGGCAACTGACGCACTTCCCCACAGCGTGGAAAGAGGCCACCGTGGTGGTGCTGAGGAAACCAGGGAAGGACAATTATACCAGCCCCAAGTCCTATAGACCGATCGGATTGTTGCCAGTGATGGGTAAAATATTGGAGAAAATGATGGTTAGAAGGCTGGTTTGGTACCTGGTGCCCCGAATAAGTCCCCGCCAGTATGGCTTCATGCCACAACGAAGCACGGAAGACTCCCTCTATGACCTGATGGCCCACGTGAGAGGCAAACTCCAAGAGAGGAAGCTTATCACGATGGTCTCACTTGATATAGAGGGAGCCTTCGACAGTGCCTGGTGGCCGGCCATAAAGGTCAGACTGGCGGAAGAGAAGTGCCCAGCGAATCTCAGGAAAATGATAGCCAGCTACCTAAGCGACCGTAAAGTCCGGGTAAGGTATGCTGGCCATGAGTACGCAAAAAGCACCAACAAAGGGTGTGTCCAGGGATCAATAGGTGGACCCATCTTATGGAATCTCCTGTTGAACCCATTGCTGGAGAGTCTGACTCAAAGAGGCGACTATTGTCAGGCCTTTGCGGATGATGTGGTGCTCGTATTTTCGGGAGAGACGGCCCTGGATATCCAGAGACAGGCCAATGTCGCTCTCGAACATGTTCGGGAGTGGGGTGTCATGAATAAGCTTAAGTTCGCGCCACACAAAACTTGCGCCATGCTACTCACCAGAAAACTTAAATATGACACGCCACACCTGACCATGGGAGGGGTCGACATTGGAATGTCTTCGGAGATGAAGATCCTGGGACTCACAATAGACTCCAAGTTGACCTTTAATAGCCACACGGCTAACGTCTGTAAAAAGGCACTTGGTGTCTACAAACAGCTGTCGAGAGCTGCCAGGGTCAGCTGGGGCCTCCACCCGGAAATAATCCGTGTTATATACACCGCCACGGTAGAGCCCATCATCACGTACGCTGCTGCCGCCTGGTCCTCAGCATCAAAAAAGTTAGGAGTTCAGCGCTACTTGAATGCAGTCCAGAGGGGATTTGCCCAAAAACTGTGCGGGGCGTATCGCACGACCTCTCTTCATTCAGCGCTGGTACTGGCTGGGATATTGCCACTCGACCTTCGCATACAAGAGGCAGCCGCCCTGTATGAGGCGAGGAGAGGGGCGTCCCGGCCGGAGCTAGTAGACAGAGAGGTCGAGCGGAGAGCTGAGTTCTCCAGCACACCTCACCCGGGGAAGCACACTGCGATAGAGTTCGTGAGCCTGGTAGACCAGGAACAATTAGATAGTTACAACAACCAGGCTATCCAAATATATACCGATGGCAGCAGGATTGAGGGCAAGGTTGGAGCAGCGCTAACCGTGTGGGATAGTGCAGCAGAGGTGAAAACCCTGAAACTCAAGCTGGCCCCATACTGTACGGTATACCAGGCGGAACTCCTCGCGGTGTGTAAAGCCACTGAGGTAATCCAGCGGAGAAGCGAGAGTAGTTATGGTATCTACAGTGACTCTAGGTCAGCTCTAGAGACCATAACTAACCTCAATACAACGCATCCCCTGGCAGTCGACACCCGCAAAAACCTGAGGATCATTGGAAACCAGGGCAAAACTGTGTCTTTGTTCTGGATCAAGGCACATGCGGGTCTTGCGGGAAACGAGAGGGCGGATGAGCTGGCGAAGGACGCGGCTCTTAAGACCAAAACAAAACCTGACTATGACCTTTGCCCGGTTTCATTCATCAAGCGACAGATCCGAAAGGGGTCGATTGATGAATGGAACCGAAGGTACAAGGAAAGTGCCCGGGCGGGGGTCACAAAACTTTTCTTCCCCGAAGTCACCACCTCCTATAAAATAGTTCGACAAATGGTCCCAACGAATGTCACTACCCAGATTCTGACGGGGCACGGTGGGTTCTCTGAGTACCTGAATCGATTCAGGTGCAAAGAGAACTCATCGTGCCTCTGTCAACCTGACACACCAGAAACGGTCGAGCACATCCTGACCGACTGTTCGATCCACGCTCTGAGGAGATTCGAGGCCGAGAATAAGTTGGGATGTAAAATCGTGGTCGAAAACTTCCCTGAGCTAATTAGTAGTAAAAAGCACAGAGAAACATTTATTGAGTATATAACTTATATTGCTAAGTTAGTTATAAATAGGAACAAATAGTACAACAAATTGATGCTATATATATATTAGTATAAAATATATAGATTAGCATATAAATAGTTTAAAGTATAAAAATTAGATGTTAGAAAAATTAAGGCATATATAAATAAGTAAAAAACAATGTGTAATCATAGGCAATGTAAACCCCACCTAGTTGTAGAACGTATTGTAGCATATAATATTAGAATAAGTAAGAAATTTGTAATCCCACCTGGTAATATGTTATCCTAGAATAAGTTAAGTAAGATAAGTATTAATAATAACAGGGCAAACTGAATGTGTAACATAAGATAAGACTATAAGAATGAAAAAAAAGACAAAAATAAAGAACACCCAGTAGCACTCCACACCTCAATAGTTAAAAAAGGACTCTAATTATGTTAGAGGTAAAGCACTGGTGAATTTAAAAAAAAAAAAAAAAAAAAAAAAAAAAAAAAAAAAACCTAACCTAACCTTTTTTTTTTTTTTTTTTTTTTTTTTTTTTTTTTTTTTTTTTTTTTTTGCGCTGGGAAAAATGCGTTACGCATACCCTCCCATCGGGGGATGGGGGGCTATGTGGGACTCCCGGGTCTGACCCGGTATACCCACTAAAAAACCCAGCGGCACTCCCGCTTCGTCCGAGTGGCGGGGGACTGGGAAACCAGCGTAGCCTTAACGTCCAGTCCTCCGCCGACGATTGTCCTTCAGGGCGGGCCCCTCACGGGGGCCCGGGAGTGACCGACGAAGGTGGTGATGGGTGCAATGCGGGAGACGGCACCCCCGTGCCTGTCGCCCGCCCATCGCCACCATGAGGGGGGAGAGGCTGGCGCCTTCTCCGACCCCTTCTTCGTCTGCGGAGCGGCACAGCGAGAGGGTCGTCCTCCCGCGCGCGCTCCGCCTCCTCCTTTTGCGAGATTACGTCCTCGCAAAAGGAGGCCACCGCTGCCCAGGCCTCCTCGCTCCCCAGCATGGCGTTGATCACACCAGGAAGCGAGAGGTCCTGTCCGACCGCCGCGGTCAGACCGCGGCGCAGCTCGGACCAAGCCGGGCACGCCTCGAGGGTGTGCTGCGCCGTGTCCTCCGCCGCACCGCAGTCGTGGCACGCCGGGGTCTCCTCCCTCCCGATCCGGTGCAGGTACGTTCCGAAACAGCCGTGGCCGGACAACACCTGCACCAGACGGAACGAGAGGAAACCGTGGGACCGCTCGAGCCAGCTCTGCAGGACCGGGCCGAGCGCGTCCAACGTCCGGCGGCCAAAGGCGGCGGTGGCGAGGTCCTCTGTCCAGTGAAGGACGATTGCGTCCCTCGCCTCCCGCCGCACGGCCTCCCGCTCTTCGGCGACGGGGCGCTCCCCGAGCGCCCTTCGTTGCGCGGTCCACTCGTACACTCTGGCGAGCACCCAAGCCTCCAGCTCCCAAGGAGGGGTGCCGGCCAGAGCGCACGCCGCCGAAAAGCCCACCGAGCGGTAGGCCCTCGCCACCCGCAGTGCAATGGCCCTTTGGGGCTTGCGGATGGCGGTCGCATTCTCCCTCCTATGGAGTGAGTCCGCCCAGATAGGGGCCCCGTATAGGGCCATGCTCCTGAGGACGCCGGCATAGAGGCGCCGGCACCCCACCTTGGGCCCCCCCAGGTTCGGGAGCAGCCGCGAGAGGGCGTCCGCGGCTTTCAGGAGGCGCGTCGACAGCCCGCTGAAATGCGGGCCGAAGCGCCACCTCTCGTCCAGCACCAGGCCCAGATACTTCATCTGGGGCTGGACCTCTATCCGGACGCCCTCTACGACGATGTGGGCGTCGGGAGGGCAGCGCTGCCGAGGCCCGTGAAAGAATACGGCCTCGGTCTTGTGCAGCGCCACCTTCAATCCCAGGAGGCGGATCCTGTCTGCAACCAGGGATCCGCCAGCCGAGGCCAGACAGGCCGCGTCTCCAAAGTTCCTCCCCCGGGCAGTGAGGAGAGTGTCATCCTCGTAGCAGATGACACTCGTGCCCTGGAGGAGGACTCCGCGTAGGAGCCAGTCGAACCCGATGTTCCACAGGGAGGGCCCCAGAACTGACCCCTGCGGAACACCGGACTCTGCTCCGTACCGCCTCACCGTGCCCGTCCGGTCCGCGAGGAGGACCTCTCGGCCCTCCAGGTAGCTGGCCAGCAGATCCTGCAGGTATTGGGGCACTCCGTGATACCGGAGCGCCTCCAATATCGTCGAGTGGGGGACGGAGTTGAAGGCGTTTGCAATGTCGAACGACACTGCCAGCACTCCGTCCCCCGCCTCCACCGCCTCCTTCACCTGGCCCTTCAGTAGGGCCAGCGCGTCGATCGTCGAACGCCCTTGTCGGAAGCCGAATTGGGCGTCCGACAGGTCCGGCCCTACCCCCCGCAAAAGGCCATGAAGCCGGGACGCGATGATCCCCTCGAACAGTTTACCGACCTCATCGAGCAAGACGATGGGCCGGTATGCCGACGGGGAGTCCACCGGACGTCCCTCCTTTCGGAGGAGGCAGAGCTGCCCCTCCTTCCACAGTTTCGGGAACCTCCCAGCCGTAAAGCACGCGCTGAAGAGGTCCCGAAACCTGTCCTCCATTTGGGAGGCGGCGATCGCCACCACCCGTGCGGGGACGCCGTCTGGCCCGGGGGCCGTCTTCTTCGCGCGGAGGGTGAGAACCCCCGCGCGGAGCTCCTCCACCGTCACCGGGGGGACCTGCTCGTCCGGCGGAGCCGCCCCTTGCGGGGGATCCATCGCTGGTGGGGTGAAGTCAGTCCTGCGCGGAAACAGGGACCGGACCACCCCGTCCAGCAACGCCGGCTCGAGGGTCTCCGTCAGTGGGGGACCATAGGGGCGTAGCTGGTTCCGCGCCGCCTTGTACGGTCTCCCATAAGGATCCCTGTCGAGACCCTCCAGCATCTCGGCCCTCGCCGAGTCTTCCGCAGCGCCCATTGCAGACTTGAGGGCCGTCCTCGCCTCTTGGTAAGAGGCGTATAGGCGGTCCTCCCCTGCCCGGACTCGGTTTTGGGCGCTGCGCCGTCGGCTCCGCGCGTAGGCCCTTCTGGCCGCAACGCAGGCGGCCCGGAGACCCGCCAGCTCCTGCGTCCACCAATAGACGGCGCGACGGGGAGGCGGACGGCGAGACCGAGGCATGCTGGAGTTGCACACCTCGGTCAGGGACCCCCTGAGCTGGACCGCTGCGGCGTCCACGTCCAAGGCATCGACAGGGGGGGGCGAAAGCCAGTCCTGGAGAAAGGCCGCCTCCTCGGCTGCCTCCCGGTCCAGGCGGGTGAGTGCCCACCGTGGGAAGGGAGATTGCCCGGCGCGGGCCCTCCCCCCTCCCAGGGTGGAGATGTCGAACCGCACATATCGGTGGTCCGACAGGGTCTCCACCATCTCTACCCGCCAGTTGACGACGCGGGCGGCTAGCGCGGGGGTGGCAAACGAGACGTCCACCACCGATCCGCCCTGTTGCCGCACACACGTGTGGACCGCCCCCCTGTTGAGGAGGGACACACCGCATGAGGCCGCCCAAAACTCGACGGCGCGTCCCCGGACGTTGCAACCGGGGGCCGGGTTGCCCCAGGCCACCGACTTGGCGTTCAGGTCGCCCAACACCACGACCTGGCGCGGTGCCGCCCTCCCTACGACCGCGGTGAGGATCTCGAGGAAATCCTCAAAGTCGGAGAGAGAGCGGTTCGGGGAGAAGTAGACCCCTACCAGGGCCATGTCTCCCCACGCGGCGGCCACGTATCCCGGTCCCCTCTCTAAGAGCGAGAGGGGAGGGGAGTCCGTGGAAGACCGCGACACCAACGCCACCAGGCCGTCCCGGTCGCCCAGCCAACGGCCAGGGACCGAATAAGGCTCGGCGACCACCGCCAAGTCCACCAACCACTCAGCCATGGTCTGCATCAGCAGATCCTGGGCTGCCCTGCAGTGGTTGGCGTTCGCCTGGAGTATGCGATGTTCGACCCTATCCATCAGTCGGACATCGCACCCCCTTCCTCCGCAGCCACCGCAGAAGCAGCGGTGTTATTTGCAGGCCCGGTCGGCGCCTGCGCTTTGCCCCGCACAGGGGGAGGACTGCAGTTCCTCCCCTTCATTGTGTGGTCTGCCGGGCAGCCACTGGCGGCACACACCGCGCAGTGCGGCGTGGCGGCCTCGCAGGAGGCGGCTTTGTGGCCGTCCTTGCCGCAGCGGTAGCAGGCGTTCGACCTGTCCACTGCGGACGGACACAGGGGCCGGGTGTGTCCGATGCCGAAGCACCGGAAACACCGCAGAGGCTGGTCCTCGAGCGCCCGGACCGCTCCCGAGCTAAAGCCGACTGTGAGCCGTCCCTTGGCAAGGACGGCTTTGGCAGCGGCGATTGGGCACTCGAGGCGCATGGTGCCCATGCCGCCGCGGCCGGGCCTTATGTCCCGGCCTTGGACCGCCGCGACGCCACAGCCCCCTATCGCTGCGACCGCCGCTACCACCTCCTCCTTGGTGACGGAGTCGTCCAGGTCCGTCACCTCTATGGCCGCCGACTTGACCGGCCGTGCCACCTTGGCCGAATCCGCGATGACCTCCTGCAGCTTGGCTGCAAAGAGGTCCGCATGGGCACTCCCCTCTGCCCCCGGGAACTCGAATATTCGAGCCCCGGCCTGGGTCCGCCGGCAGGACACACTGCCGATCCCCAGCTGGGTGGGATCGGCGTTCGCACGCGCCCGCACCAAAACGGACGCGTACGTCTCCCCTCGGTCCGCAGCCTCCGCGGTGAGCGTCACCACGACGGCTGCGGTTTTTGGGGAGACCAGCTGCACCCTTCTCTTCCCTTTCCCCGTCCGCTTTCCCTTGCCGGTCGTCTGCGACTTGCTGGGAGCGGTGGTGGCGGCGGGGACGGCGGGGACGGCCGTCGCCGACTTTTTTCCCTTGCCCTTCCCCTTGCGGACCACTTCCGTCCACTCGTTGGACGGGGTCGTTGAGGGGAGGAGAAGGGCGTCGTCCGCGTGGGAGCAGGACGGGCCCGGCTCACGCTGCCTCGCGTCTGCCGCAAGGGCCGGTCGGAGGCGCTTCTCCGGCAGGAGCCGGTCCTCTATGCCCGCCAAGCAGGCTCTTGTGAAGGCCCTCTCCTCCATTACGACCTTGCGGATGATATCCTCAAGGTTGGAGGAGGGGCCCTCTGCCGCAGGGCTCGACTTGGCCTGTTGTGGCCGGGCCGTGGCTTCAGCCAGCTTCTGATGAAGCTGGCTGACCTCCGACTGCAGGCGATCCACCTTCGCCTGCAGTTGCCGCGTTTCGTCGGTGGAGCTGCGCTGGACCAGCTCCGCAACGACGCCGCGCATGCTCGCGGCCCTACATTTCAGGGCCTTTTGGAGGGTCCCCTTTATGTTGGAGGACTTCGAGGCGACCTCCGCGATCTCCCTCTCGTCCTCCTCCGCCATCCTCTCCAGCTCGGCCAGGGAGTGGTCCGCGTATACGACGCGGGGCGCACCGTACCCGGACTTGGCCCGGGCGACGTGCGCCCGCTTCTCCGCGGCAGCGACCCGCTCCTCCAGCTCTTGCTGGAGCTGAGCCCGCCGAGCCAGATCCAGCTGGCGTTGGGCGTTCTCGAGCCCAACGACATGGGTCTCCGCGGCAGCCGTCGGCTTTTTAGCCTTCGGCGACCGCGTCGACCCCGAGGCCGAGGAGCCCTCGGACCCACCGCTCCGGTGGACCCTCTTCCGCGAACGAGAGTCGTCCGCGTCCGACACACTGATAAGTGAGTCGTTGTCGGACGACGACTCGTCCGCCCCTCCAAAGAAACTAGCCGCAGACGGCGCGCGGCTAGTTTCTGACGCCGAAGCGTCGGCTTGGCCCTGAGAAGGGCCTTTTGGTTGGCCCTGAGAAGGGCCTTTGGGTTGGCCCTGAGAAGGGCCCTTGGGTTGGCCCTGAGAAGGGCCCTTTGGTTGGCCCTGAGAAGGGCCTTTGGGTTGGCCCTGAGAAGGGCCTTTTTGTTTTAAAAATCGCCCGGAGGCGTCCCGCTCAGGGGTCGGCATGATCCCGGCAGGTTCGCAGACAAGACACAACTAAGATAAAATTAAAATCCGCGAAGGCACAGTGCACTTTGGCCAACCCAGTCTGCCACTCCGTTACGGTGGTCTGACCCGGTATACCCACTAAAAAACCCAGCGGCACTCCCGCTTCGTCCGAGTGGCGGGGGACTGGGAAACCAGCGTAGCCTTTACGTCCAGTCCTCCGCCGACGATTGTCCTTCAGGGCGGGCCCCTCACGGGGGCCCGGGAGTGACCGACGAAGGTGGTGATGGGTGCAATGCGGGAGACGGCACCCCCGTGCCTGTCGCCCGCCCATCGCCACCATGAGGGGGGAGAGGCTGGCGCCTTCTCCGACCCCTTCTTCGTCTGCGGAGCGGCACAGCGAGAGGGTCGTCCTCCCGCGCGCGCTCCGCCTCCTCCTTTTGCGAGATTACGTCCTCGCAAAAGGAGGCCACCGCTGCCCAGGCCTCCTCGCTCCCCAGCATGGCGTTGATCACACCAGGAAGCGAGAGGTCCTGTCCGACCGCCGCGGTCAGACCGCGGCGCAGCTCGGACCAAGCCGGGCACGCCTCGAGGGTGTGCTGCGCCGTGTCCTCCGCCGCGCCGCAGTCGTGGCACGCCGGGGTCTCCTCCCTCCCGATCCGGTGCAGGTACGTTCCGAAACAGCCGTGGCCGGACAACACCTGCACCAGACGGAACGAGAGGAAACCGTGGGACCGCTCGAGCCAGCTCTGCAGGACCGGGCCGAGCGCGTCCAACGTCCGGCGGCCAAAGGCGGCGGTGGCGAGGTCCTCTGTCCAGTGAAGGACGATTGCGTCCCTCGCCTCCCGCCGCACGGCCTCCCGCTCTTCGGCGACGGGGCGCTCCCCGAGCGCCCTTCGTTGCGCGGTCCACTCGTACACTCTGGCGAGCACCCAAGCCTCCAGCTCCCAAGGAGGGGTGCCGGCCAGAGCGCACGCCGCCGAAAAGCCCACCGAGCGGTAGGCCCTCGCCACCCGCAGTGCAATGGCCCTTTGGGGCTTGCGGATGGCGGTCGCATTCTCCCTCCTGTGGAGTGAGTCCGCCCAGATAGGGGCCCCGTATAGGGCCATGCTCCTGAGGACGCCGGCATAGAGGCGCCGGCACCCCACCTTGGGCCCCCCCAGGTTCGGGAGCAGCCGCGAGAGGGCGTCCGCGGCTTTCAGGAGGCGCGTCGACAGCCCGCTGAAATGCGGGCCGAAGCGCCACCTCTCGTCCAGCACCAGGC
Source organism: Amphipoea oculea (assembly GCA_945859645.1). Lineage (NCBI taxonomy): Eukaryota > Metazoa > Arthropoda > Insecta > Lepidoptera > Noctuidae > Amphipoea > Amphipoea oculea. The sequence continues at coordinate 64,440 of OX243885.1, forward strand.
CCAGATACTTCATCTGGGGCTGGACCTCAATCCGGACGCCCTCTACGACGATGTGGGCGTCGGGAGGGCAGCGCTGCCGAGGCCCGTGAAAGAATACGGCCTCGGTCTTGTGCAGCGCCACCTTCAATCCCAGGAGGCGGATCCTTTCTGCAACCAGGGATCCGCCAGCCGAGGCCAGACAGGCCGCGTCTCCAAAGTTCCTCCCCCGGGCAGTGAGGAGAGTGTCATCCGCGTAGCAGATGACACTCGTGCCCTGGAGGAGGACTCCGCGTAGGAGCCAGTCGAACCCGATGTTCCACAGGGAGGGCCCCAGAACTGACCCCTGCGGAACACCGGACTCTGCTCCGTACCGCCTCACCGTGCCCGTCCGGTCCGCGAGGAGGACCTCTCGGCCCTCCAGGTAGCTGGCCAGCAGATCCTGCAGGTATTGGGGCACTCCGTGATACCGGAGCGCCTCCAATATCGTCGAGTGGGGGACGGAGTTGAAGGCGTTTGCAATGTCGAACGACACTGCCAGCACTCCGTCCCCCGCCTCCACCGCCTCCTTCACCTGGCCCTTGAGTGAGGCTAGCGCGTCGATCGTCGAACGCCCTTGTCGGAAGCCGAATTGGGCGTCCGACAGGTCCGGCCCTACCCCCCGCAAACGGCCATGAAGCCGGGACGCGATGATCCCCTCGAACAGTTTACCGACCTCATCGAGCAAGACGATGGGCCGGTATGCCGACGGGGAGTCCACCGGACGTCCCTCCTTTCGGAGGAGGCAGAGCTGCCCCTCCTTCCACAGTTTCGGGAACAGCCGGGCCAGCCGTAAAGCACGCGCTGAAGAGGTCCCGAAACCTGTCCTCCATTTGGGAGGCGGCGATCGCCACCACCCGTGCGGGGACGCCGTCTGGCCCGGGGGCCGTCTTCTTCGCGCGGAGGGTGAGAACCCCCGCGCGGAGCTCCTCCACCGTCACCGGGGGGACCTGCTCGTCCGGCGGAGCCGCCCCTTGCGGGGGATCCATCGCTGGTGGGGTGAAGTCGGTCCTGCGCGGAAACAGGGACCGGACCACCCCGTCCAGCAACGCCGGCTCGAGGGTCTCCGTCAGTGGGGGACCATAGGGGCGTAGCTGGTTTTGCGCCGCCTTGTATGGTCTCCCATAAGGATCCCTGTCGAGACCCTCCAGCATCTCGGCCCTCGCCGAGTCTTCCGCAGCGCCCATTGCAGACTTGAGGGCCGTCCTCGCCTCTTGGTAAGAGGCGTATAGGCGGTCCTCCTCTGCCCGGACTCGGTTTTGGGCGCTGCGCCGTCGGCTCCGCGCGTAGGCCCTTCTGGCCGCAACGCAGGCGGCCCGGAGACCCGCCAGCTCCTGCGTCCACCAATAGACGGCGCGACGGGGAGGCGGACGGCGAGACCGAGGCATGCTGGAGTTGCACACCTCGGTCAGGGACCCCCTGAGCTGGACCGCTGCGGCGTCCACGTCCAAGGCATCGACAGGGGGGGGCGAAAGCCAGTCCTGGAGAAAGGCCGCCTCCTCGGCTGCCTCCCGGTCCAGGCGGGTGAGTGCCCACCGTGGGAAGGGAGATTGCCCGGCGCGGGCCCTCCCCCCCCCCTGGGTGGAGATGTCGAACCGCACATATCGGTGGTCCGACAGGGTCTCCACCATCTCTACCCGCCAGTTGACGACGCGGGCGGCTAGCGCGGGGGTGGCAAACGAGACGTCCACCACCGATCCGCCCTGTTGCCGCACACACGTGTGGACCGCCCCCCTGTTGAGGAGGGACACACCGCATGAGGCCGCCCAAAACTCGACGGCACGTCCCCGGACGTTGCAACCGGTGGCCGGGATGCCCCAGGCCACCGACTTGGCGTTCAGGTCGCCCAACACCACGACCTGGCGCGGTGCCGCCCTCCCTACGACCGCAGTGAGGATCTCGAGGAAATCCTCAAAGTCGGAGAGAGAGCGGTTCGGGGAGAAGTAGACCCCTACCAGGGCCATGTCTCCCCACGCGGCGGCCACGTATCCCGGTCCCCTCTCTAAGAGCGAGAGGGGAGGGGAGTCCGTGGAAGACCGCGACACCAACGCCACCAGGCCGTCCCGGTCGCCCAGCCAACGGCCAGGGACCGAATAAGGCTCGGCGACCACCGCCAAGTCCACCAACCACTCAGCCATGGTCTGCATCAGCAGATCCTGGGCTGCCCTGCAGTGGTTGGCGTTCGCCTGGAGTATGCGATGTTCGACCCTATCCATCAGTCGGACATCGCACCCCCTTCCTCCGCAGCCACCGCAGAAGCAGCGGTGTCATTGGCAGGCCCGGTCGGCGCCTGCGCTTTGCCCCGCACAGGGGGAGGACTGCAGTTCCTCCCCTTCATCACGTGGTCTGCCGGGCAGCCACTGGCGGCACACACCGCGCAGTGCGGCGTGGCGGCCTCGCAGGAGGCGGCTTTGTGGCCGTCCTTGCCGCAGCGGTAGCAGGCGTTCGACCTGTCCACTGCGGACGGACACAGGGGCCGGGTGTGTCCGATGCCGAAGCACCGGAAACACCGCAGAGGCTGGTCCTCGAGCGCCCGGACCGCTCCCGAGCTAAAGCCGACTGTGAGCCGTCCCTTGGCAAGGACGGCTTTGGCAGCGGCGATTGGGCACTCGAGGCGCATGGTGCCCATGCCGCCGCGGCCGGGCCTTATGTCCCGGCCTTGGACCGCCGCGACGTCACAGCCCCCTATCGCTGCGACCGCCGCTACCACCTCCTCCTTGGTGACGGAGTCGTCCAGGTCCGTCACCTCTATGGCCGCCGACTTGACCGGCCGTGCCACCTTGGCCGAATCTGCGATGACCTCCTGCAGCTTGGCTGCAAAGAGGTCCGCATGGGCACTCCCCTCTGCCCCCGGGAACTCGAATATTCGAGCCCCGGCCTGGGTCCGCCGGCAGGACACACTGCCGATCCCCAGCTGGGTGGGATCGGCGTTCGCACGCGCCCGCACCAAAACGGACGCGTACGTCTCCCCTCGGTCCGCAGCCTCCGCGGTGAGCGTCACCACGACGGCCGCGGTTTTTGGGGAGACCAGCTGCACCCTTCGCTTCCCCTTCCCCTTCCCCGTCCGCTTTCCCTTGCCGGTCGTCTGCGACTTGCTGGGAGCGGCGGTGGCGGCGGGGACGGCGGGGACGGCCGTCGCCGACTTTTTGCCCTTGCCCTTCCCCTTGCGGACCACTTCCGTCCACTCGTTGGACGGGGTCGTTGAGGGGAGGAGAAGGGCGTCGTCCGCGTGGGAGCAGGACGGGACCGGCTCACGCTGCCTCGCGTCTGCCGCAAGGGCCGGTCGGAGGCGCTTCTCCGGCAGGAGCCGGTCCTCGATGCCCGCTAAGCAGGCTCTTGTGAAGGCCCTCTCCTGCATTACGACCTTGCGGATGATATCCTCAAGGTTGGAGGAGGGGCCCTCTGCCGCAGGGCTCGACTTGGCCTGTTGTGGCCGGGCCGTGGCTTCAGCCAGCTTCTGATGAAGCTGGCTGACCTCCGACTGCAGGCGATCCACCTTCGCCTGCAGTTGCCGCGTTTCGTCTGTGGAGCTGCGCTGGACCAGCTCCGCAACGACGCCGCGCATGCTCGCGGCCCTACATTTCAGGGCCTTTTGAAGGGTCCCCTTTATGTTGGAGGACTTCGAGGCGACCTCCGCGATCTCCCTCTCGTCCTCCTCCGCCATCCTCTCCAGCTCGGCCAGGGAGTGGTCCGCGTATACAACGCGGGGCGCACCGTACCCGGACTTGGCCCGGGCGACGTGCGCCCGCTTCTCCGCGGCAGCGACCCGCTCCTCCAGCTCTTGCTGGAGCTGAGCCCGCCGAGCCAGATCCAGCTGGCGTTGGGCGTTCTCGAGCCCAACGACATGGGTCTCCGCGGCAGCCGTCGGCTTTTTAGCCTTCGGCGACCGCGTCGACCCCGAGGCCGAGAACCTAACCTAACCTTTTTTTTTTTTTTTTTTTGAGCTGGGAAAAATGCGTTACGCATACCCTCCCATCGGGGGATGGGGGGCTATGTGGGACTCCCGGGTCTGACCCGGTATACCCACTAAAAAACCCAGCGGCACTCCCGCTTCGTCCGAGTGGCGGGGGACTGGGAAACCAGCGTAGCCTTAACGTCCAGTCCTCCGCCGACGATTGTCCTTCAGGGCGGGCCCCTCACGGGGGCCCGGGAGTGACCGACGAAGGTGGTGATGGGTGCAATGCGGGAGACGGCACCCCCGTGCCTGTCGCCCGCCCATCGCCACCATGAGGGGGGAGAGGCTGGCGCCTTCTCCGACCCCTTCTTCGTCTGCGGAGCGGCACAGCGAGAGGGTCGTCCTCCCGCGCGCGCTCCGCCTCCTCCTTTTGCGAGATTACGTCCTCGCAAAAGGAGGCCACCGCTGCCCAGGCCTCCTCGCTCCCCAGCATGGCGTTGATCACACCAGGAAGCGAGAGGTCCTGTCCGACCGCCGCGGTCAGACCGCGGCGCAGCTCGGACCAAGCCGGGCACGCCTCGAGGGTGTGCTGCGCCGTGTCCTCCGCCGCGCCGCAGTCGTGGCACGCCGGGGTCTCCTCCCTCCCGATCCGGTGCAGGTACGTTCCGAAACAGCCGTGGCCGGACAACACCTGCACCAGACGGAACGAGAGGAAACCGTGGGACCGCTCGAGCCAGCTCTGCAGGACCGGGCCGAGCGCGTCCAACGTCCGGCGGCCAAAGGCGGCGGTGGCGAGGTCCTCTGTCCAGTGAAGGACGATTGCGTCCCTCGCCTCCCGCCGCACGGCCTCCCGCTCTTCGGCGACGGGGCGCTCCCCGAGCGCCCTTCGTTGCGCGGTCCACTCGTACACTCTGGCGAGCACCCAAGCCTCCAGCTCCCAAGGAGGGGTGCCGGCCAGAGCGCACGCCGCCGAAAAGCCCACCGAGCGGTAGGCCCTCGCCACCCGCAGTGCAATGGCCCTTTGGGGCTTGCGGATGGCGGTCGCATTCTCCCTCCTGTGGAGGGAGTCCGCCCAGATAGGGGCCCCGTATAGGGCCATGCTCCTGAGGACGCCGGCATAGAGGCGCCGGCACCCCACCTTGGGCCCCCCCAGGTTCGGGAGCAGCCGCGAGAGGGCGTCCGCGGCTTTCAGGAGGCGCGTCGACAGCCCGCTGAAATGCGGGCCGAAGCGCCACCTCTCGTCCAGCACCAGGCCCAGATACTTCATCTGGGGCTGGACCTCTATCCGGACGCCCTCTACGACGATGTGGGCGTCGGGAGGGCAGCGCTGCCGAGGCCCGTGAAAGAATACGGCCTCGGTCTTGTGCAGCGCCACCTTCAATCCCAGGAGGCGGATCCTTTCTGCAACCAGGGATCCGCCAGCCGAGGCCAGACAGGCCGCGTCTCCAAAGTTCCTCCCCCGGGCAGTGAGGAGAGTGTCATCCGCGTAGCAGATGACACTCGTGCCCTGGAGGAGGACTCCGCGTAGGAGCCAGTCGAACCCGATGTTCCACAGGGAGGGCCCCAGAACTGACCCCTGCGGAACACCGGACTCTGCTCCGTACCGCCTCACCGTGCCCGTCCGGTCCGCGAGGAGGACCTCTCGGCCCTCCAGGTAGCTGGCCAGCAGATCCTGCAGGTATTGGGGCACTCCGTGATACCGGAGCGCCTCCAATATCGTCGAGTGGGGGACGGAGTTGAAAGCGTTTGCAATGTCGAACGACACTGCCAGCACTCCGTCCCCCGCCTCCACCGCCTCCTTCACCTGGCCCTTGAGTAGGGCTAGCGCGTCGATCGTCGAACGCCCTTGTCGGAAGCCGAATTGGGCGTCCGACAGGTCCGGCCCTACCCCCCGCAAAAGGCCATGAAGCCGGGACGCGATGATCCCCTCGAACAGTTTACCGACCTCATCGAGCAAGACGATGGGCCGGCATGCCGACGGGGAGTCCACCGGACGTCCCTCCTTTCGGAGGAGGCAGAGCTGCCCCTCCCTCCACAGTTTCGGGAACCTCCCAGCCGTAAAGCACGCGCTGAAGAGGTCCCGAAACCTGTCCTTCATTTGGGAGGCGGCGATCGCCACCACCCGTGCGGGGACGCCGTCTGGCCCGGGGGCCGTCTTCTTCGCGCGGAGGGTGAGAACCCCCGCGCGGAGCTCCTCCACCGTCACCGGGGGGACCTGCTCGTCCGGGGGAGCCGCCCCTTGCGGGGGATCCATCGCTGGTGGGGTGAAGTCGGTCCTGCGCGGAAACAGGGACCGGACCACCCCGTCCAGCAACGCCGGCTCGAGGGTCTCCGTCAGTGGGGGACCATAGGGGCGTAGCTGGTTCCGCGCCGCCTTGTACGGTCTCCCATAAGGATCCCTGTCGAGACCCTCCAGCATCTCGGCCCTCGCCGAGTCTTCCGCAGCGCCCATTGCAGACTTGAGGGCCGTCCTCGCCTCTTGGTAAGAGGCGTATAGGCGGTCCTCCTCTGCCCGGACTCGGTTTTGGGCGCTGCGCCGTCGGCTCCGCGCGTAGGCCCTTCTGGCCGCAACGCAGGCGGCCCGGAGACCCGCCAGCTCCTGCGTCCACCAATAGACGGCGCGACGGGGAGGCGGACAACCTAACCTTTTTTTTTTTTTTTTTTTTTTTTTTTGCGCTGGGAAAAATGCGTTACGCATACCCTCCCATCGGGGGATGGGGGGCTATGTGGGACTCCCGGGTCTGACCCGGTATACCCACTAAAAAACCCAGCGGCACTCCCGCTTCGTCCGAGTAGCGGGGGACTGGGAAACCAGCGTAGCCTTTACGTCCAGTCCTCCGCCGACGATTGTCCTTCAGGGCGGGCCCCTCACGGGGGCCCGGGAGTGACCGACCAAGGTGGTGATGGGTGCAATGCGGGAGACGGCACCCCCGTGCCTGTCGCCCGCCCATCGCCACCATGAGGGGGGAGAGGCTGGCGCCTTCTCCGACCCCTTCTTCGTCTGCGGAGCGGCACAGCGAGAGGGTCGTCCTCCCGCGCGCGCTCCGCCTCCTCCTTTTGCGAGATTACGTCCTCGCAAAAGGAGGCCACCGCTGCCCAGGCCTCCTCGCTCCCCAGCATGGCGTTGATCACACCAGGAAGCGAGAGGTCCTGTCCGACCGCCGCGGTCAGACCGCGGCGCAGCTCGGACCAAGCCGGGCACGCCTCGAGGGTGTGCTGCGCCGTGTCCTCCGCCGCGCCGCAGTCGTGGCACGCCGGGGTCTCCTCCCTCCCGATCCGGTGCAGGTACGTTCCGAAACAGCCGTGGCCGGACAACACCTGCACCAGACGGAACGAGAGGAAACCGTGGGACCGCTCGAGCCAGCTCTGCAGGACCGGGCCGAGCGCGTCCAACGTCCGGCGGCCAAAGGCGGCGGTGGCGAGGTCCTCTGTCCAGTGAAGGACGATTGCGTCCCTCGCCTCCCGCCGCACGGCCTCCCGCTCTTCGGCGACGGGGCGCTCCCCGAGCGCCCTTCGTTGCGCGGTCCACTCGTACACTCTGGCGAGCACCCAAGCCTCCAGCTCCCAAGGAGGGGTGCCGGCCAGAGCGCACGCCGCCGAAAAGCCCACCGAGCGGTAGGCCCTCGCCACCCGCAGTGCAATGGCCCTTTGGGGCTTGCGGATGGCGGTCGCATTCTCCCTCCTGTGGAGGGAGTCCGCCCAGATAGGGGCCCCGTATAGGGCCATGCTCCTGAGGACGCCGGCATAGAGGCGCCGGCACCCCACCTTGGGCCCCCCCAGGTTCGGGAGCAGCCGCGAGAGGGCGTCCGCGGCTTTCAGGAGGCGCGTCGACAGCCCGCTGAAATGCGGGCCGAAGCGCCACCTCTCGTCCAGCACCAGGCCCAGATACTTCATCTGGGGCTGGACCTCTATCCGGACGCCCTCTACGACGATGTGGGCGTCCCCCAAACCTAACCTAACCTAACCTAACCTATCAAAAAATCCATTACATATTAGCGTTAATAATATGTAATAATTGGTAGTAATCGAGTCTTGGAACGGCATGACTCCCGGGGAGGACTGGCCCAATTCCAACACACGACAATTTACAGTAAAAATAATTTGATTATTCTTCAAATAATCGCTACAGATGTTTGGGTTAATTAATAAACAAATTACTATCACAACATAATGTAGGTAAGTTGCTAAAAAGTTATAAAAGTACGCTATAAGATAGCTAACATGTAAAACACATGCGCTACGCGAAGGTGCGTCCCGAGACAGTGCATGTGCAACCATAGGAGCAGTAATGATTTTATATTTTAGGTAAGTCGTATCAGTATGCAGAACGCCTAACATAAGATTCCACTGTAGTTCCATATAATTGTAACGAAGGCAATAACATGTAACTATGTATCCTATAATGTACATATATTTAAATAACGTTGTTTTAATTATAAGAATAGCTAAGACATAGAAATTCCATTTAGATGATCTTTTCAACATCGTATTTTTGTTCCCGTGACAATCAAACCCATGAGCGACCAGATTATATAAATATGATGCGTACCTTAATCGTCGCACTCTCACTAAGCGCGTTTCCTTTGCACGTAGTTCACCTACCGCAGATTGCTCGAACAAAACACAGAACAAAGTAAACACAGATTTGGCAAAAACGAATGACAAACAACCAACTCCGCTCACATCAATATTAAGTAAACAATCCTCGAAAAACTTACAAACAAAAGCATAATGACAAAACAAAATATTATCATAAGCAGTGAGCATAAGAATTGCCCGAAAAGTTAAACGTTTTTTTTCAGATCTTCTTCGTCCAATATATATATGTATAGGAGGAACAGTAACTGCTTTTCTCACGTGAATTTTGCAGTTTTTTGTCCACGTGAACTGATATTCCTTAAATTTGGCAATCTCTTTAGTTTTTTTTAGAAGACTCTTATTAAATACGGTTAAGTGCTCATAACATAGACCGGAACACTCTTGCCCTGAACTTCCAGATCCTTGGTTGACAGGCGACGTTTACGTGCTTGAGATATAATGTTGTCTTTCAGCGGACGAGTGCGTAATTTCGCTACAATATTTCTTGGCCTACCCTGAATCTTGGACTTTGCAGTCACTCTGTTCACATGAAGAATATCATCCTTTGTTACTTCTATATCGGTATGTTTACCTATCTTTAAGATAATTTCATTCAAGTTTTCATCTTTATATTCAGGTATGCCAACAATTTCAATATTCAATTGCCTTTCACGTTGCTCGTTTGCGTTTACATCAGATCTCAGTTTCCTATTCTGTTCCTTGATCTCCGCCAATTCAGTTTCAAGAGCATTTAAGTTCTTCAATTCTTTTGTATGAACTTCGAGTTTCTTTTTTATATCTTCATATTCGTTACTGTAGAATTGCATCGAATTTTGAAGTGACTCAAGTTCCTCTGCCATCTTGGTCTGCCTAGTTTCCAAGCTATGAATCGTATTTTTCATCTTTGCGTATTCTTCTCTGATACCGGCTATTTCTGACTTTAATTCCTGGGTGCTTTGATTAAGGTTTTTCATGGTAATATTGATCTCTGATATGTCCCGTCCGAAATCCTTTTTCCAATCGTTTAGCATTGCAGATATTTTATTGGTGTAGTCCTCAAAACGCAAATCGCATTCGGCATCATGCCCACGCTTATACGGGCGGCGCTGTGTGACATTTTCCTGTGATCCTTCAGCTGATTGGTTCACGGAGAGGTCCGGGAGTGAGTGCGCAAATGTTTTTGGTGAGTCCGACATCTTGACAGCCTGACTGTCTATCTGTTCACAGGTCTGTGGCCAGACCGATAAGACAGGAGTATGACGCGGCGCGACAACTTTGAGCTTTCGGTGCCCGACAATAATGTCCAGTTTAGTTTTGACTGAATATGATAATTATAACTTGTTACTTTTAACGTGTAAAAAAATAGTGAACGCGTCCGTTCGCAGCGACTCGAGCGCGTGCTATGTTAAAATGTTAATTCAATGTTGATGGAATGTTTGTATACACCCGGCCAACGCGGTAGGCAAAAGTGCACTGAATATAATATCTAATGTAATATAATAAGTAACAAAATTAGGTCAACGCGTTGCGCCGATATTGCGAACTAAGGTGTTCGGTGAAATCACCGAACAGCATCTATTAATGAAAATAGTGACGCAGAAATACTGAAAAAAAATGAGTTATATTAATTCAATTAATAATTGATTTATTTCAACGTTAATATTCAAGTGTTCACTTCTGCCGGCACTCCCGGAGTGCAACCCGTCTTTTTTTTAAAACGAAATCCCTCCTTGTGAAGCAGCTTTCGCAGACTCTTTCGCTGTCCTGTGTAATTTATTTCTGTCTTTAAGACCTCTAGAAGTTTTTTAACAGTAGGGACGTCTTTTTTAGCTGAATAAAATTCATGTACTTTCCTCCGTATAACTCCCATGTCAAAATCATCAACATGCACAAATCCACTTTTACGTTTTCTCTCCTTGCCTGCATAGCTATTCACAAACACTCGATACGCTTCTGTATCGTATCGAACATTAATCATTGTTATCGTAGGAGTCTTCTAAACGCTGTTCACAAGTCCAAAACCCAAAAATTTTGTCAGTTTAAATCAAATAGACGCCCGCTATTCTTCCAACAGCTATTTGCTGTTGAGGGCAAGTCAAATCAGGTTATCGAAATGTCAGGTTTTCGATACGATAGCCTGTCGTATGGTTGTGAATCAGGGCTCTGGTGTCCGTATTTTTGTACCCGTTTCTTCTGCTGCGTGCCCTTCCTTAACTATTTTTGAAATTAATCCTTGACTCACACCTGAAATATAAGATAATAAAATAAATGTTAGGATAAATTTGAAATCTGGCAGGTTAGTTGGCTCACTCACTTAGCAGTTTACCTAATAGATGTACGTTACCGTTACGCTAACCTGCAGCAAGAATAGAAACGAATATTTCGTGGACTTAAATAATAAGTATCGGGTAATTTATAACAAGAAAGTTGACAACACTAACCTGTCGCTGCCGAAATTCGTTTGTATATTTGATTAAATGGAATAATCGGAGACCCCGCCCGAGCTTCTTCTTCAAAAAAGGTTTTAATCTTTAGAATAATGTTTCGAGCATCACTTTTAATAGCTTTCGGCATATTTAACTGTATAAATTCAGCAATATCACGACAAAACAACCAGAGAACCCGAGTGTAGTAGACACTGACAATCGAATGACATTTCAACATGACGGCCGTAGTTACAATTTTCACCATTTCACAGATAAGTTGGTAGGAGTGTGAAAGGCATGCCTCGTAAATGATTCAAAACGAAAAATATGGGTTGGCAATATTGGACAAAAAAAAAACGGGTTGCACTCAGGGAGTGCCGGCAGAAGTGAAAACTTGAATATTAACGTTGAAATAAATAAATTATTAATTGAATTAATATAACTCATTTTTTTCACTATTTCTGCGTCACTTTTTTCATTAATAGATGCACTTTGTTCAATTTCCATATTTTAAACACTATTATACACGAATTTTACAAATACACAGCAGTGTAGGTACTACACAGACAGTCGAGCCATAACCTGTCCATCCATCCATCCATCCATACACCCACACCCACACCCACACCCATTGTCGTGTGTCACTTGGTTCACTTCGGTTGGCGCCGCCGTAGAAAGAGACTGTCACGTGTCCTGACGCGATGTCCTGACGCGAGTGGTGATTTTTTACCCATTACAAAAAAGTGTGCAACGCCGCTAAAGAAGTTTAGGTACACTTCAAAAAGTTAAAAATAGACTTTACGATTCTTAATGGTAGCGAGTGCGTGCTGCGAAAAAACTATTTTGTTATTGTTTATTTTAAAAAATTCTAATGCTGAAATTAAAATGGCTGCTCCAGTGAAAAATGCTCGCAACACGACGACACCTATTCCATCTTGGCTCTCAATATATTACAATGATAAATAATGCTGTGGAACATTACACCCGTCTCATGGATCAGAGACAATTACATAAAGTAAATTCCTGATTATCATGACTTAATTCGTAATATCCCGTCGAGTCAGGTGGTATGTCATACTTATGTCAAAATCTTGTCGAGCAGAGAGGTTAACAAAGTAATTTAAATGAATAACTTTTCGTTACAGGTATTCAAGATTTGGAGATTGGCATATAATAAACTCACAAATGCAACCAGACGCCGCACATACAGTAAGGTCGGAGTGCCTGAATATGAAGCCACTAAGATGTCTCTCCGTACTCGGGCCACCCGTCACGGCTGCCACCTACAGTTCCTAAGACCAATGCGATCTGTCAAGTTCTTCTTCTTAGTCAGTTGCACGAGTTTCGCCTTCTCCCTCTTTTTGGTACAACCTGCTTCCAGGCCAGATAAGCCTGTCGTCACAAAAAGCCTAATCCAAGAGGCGCTCGAAAATATGGGGCGGGACTACCGATACCAGGATGTCTACAGAAAGAAGACTGCACTCCCGAAAGACTTTAAATACATCTTACTCTGGACGCGGAATGACTTCTCTCCCTTCTACTACTTCGGCAAGGGACAGAGAGCGTTCCTTGAGAACAATTGTTCGGTGATCAAATGCTACGTCACCACGAACCGAAAGTTCTTCGGCGGTGACCTAACCAGATTCGATGTTATAGCATTTAACGGACGAAATATGAAGGCATCTGACTTGCCCAGCGCTCGGTCTCGCCACCAACAGTACATATTCTTCAATATGGAATCACCTGACAACTATCCTGTATGTGGGGCTCGATTCGATAGATTTTTCAATTGGACGTCGACTTTCAGACTTGATTCAGATATACCGTTCCCTTACATACTGATTCGGGATAATAAATGTGAAATCGTGGGTCCAAAGCGAAAAATGCGATGGAAAGAAAACATCATGACAACAGCTGATGATGAGTTGATTAATAGAAACATAATACAGAATAAAACTAAAGCGGCAGCTTGGTTTGTGTCCAACTGTAAGACCAGAAGTGGTAGAGAAAGTTATGTGAAAGCATTGAAGAATGCGTTAAAACTGTATGGTTATACGGTAGACGTTTATGGGAAGTGTGGTACTTTGCAATGCCCTACAAACGTTTCATCATATTGCACATATCTGTTGAAGAACGACTACTTCTTTTATATGTCAATGGAGAATTCTTTCGACGAGGACTATGTGACTGAGAAGCTGTTGACAGCACTACAGAATGATGTTGTGCCTATTGTTTTTGGTGGAGCTGATTATGCAAGGTATGTATATTGAGCTGTTTGGTTCTATATAATTGTCACTTCTACTATTCAGGCAATATTTCTTCATTCGTTCATTCGGGAAAATAGGTACGGCTCAGATACTTTTCATGATAAAAAATTATAAAATCTAAACTCCTATGTCAACAAGCATAACTTGTTTGTTGAGCATTTGTTATCATTCGTACAGTACTTATCTTGAGTACTCAGTCACAAAACAAAAAAAACTATATTAACACAAGAAATTCTGGCGAGATGAGGGTGTGTTTAGATAAGTCGAAGTAGGCGATACGAACAATTGTGTCTTAAAAAAAAAAACAGAAGTTATTTATGTAAACAAGGCTGATGATCAGCACTTTTTGAACGTCGAACAGTCCCACAAAACGCCCAACCTTCACCACTTCCTAAGTGCTTTAGTTGGGAAGAAGAAGTGGCGCAGCAAATTCCTCAACAGGAACGAGGGCAGGCAGGGCCCAACAGGCCGTTCCTGTTATAAGTTGAATTTCTACAAGTGATCTGGCTTATCATGTTCTCGTAAATATAAATAACTGCACCCTAATTGCGTAACACACTATCAATCGGAATCTGTACCATTTTGAAGCATATTGCTAATCCATTGCCGCGTAAGTTCGAAAAAAATGTCTGCTCAACACGTAAATAACGCAATGAATGTTTTGGAACTGTCAAAATGAAAGCGATTCCGATTGATAATGTGTTGCGCAATTGCCTCGCCGCCGGTCAGTATTAGACGAAACTAGTAAAGTGTCACGCGATTTTGTACTATGTGTGCACTGGTAACTGTCACCTTGACCTGCCCTTCAAATCACCTTCCCTGCAAACGACTGTGAATAGTGTAATAGGGTTGGACCATTGTCATGTTCTTCCAATATTTTTTATTGTTTTTGCGGAAAAAAATCTTTTCCTCCATACATTTGAGCTAAAGTTTGCATAACTCGTCAAAATGTAGGAAACAGCAGATTTATTTTTGGCGATTTCAGGTTTAAAAGTTGTTCACAGTGATGAGTACAATGACTTCTTAAGAGTTATTCAGGTACGACTGTAAAAACTGTACACACCTAATTATTGTAATTATTGACGTTAATTAACCTAAAATATCCCAATATCTAGTATATTTGGCAAAACCTATAGCTTCACTATTAATTAGATTGTTAAAAAAAAAAACGATGTTCTGTTTCAGCTGTTTCATGGTTTCAAAATACGCACTAGTATTGTCAGAGTTTTCATTTATTTTCATATTATCGTCCCCATATAGTTTAGTTAAATCGTCGTCCAATATTGTTGACGTGATCAGTTATGAAGATATTAGCATGAGGTGCGCATACCAATACCTTCATAGCTAAGGCGGATCAACACAGAACGACGCGCCACGCGACGGGGCGCAGATAACGCGCTCCCGCGCACGGTTTTTTACATACAAATTCAATAAAAACGCGCTTCCGCGCTTAGAATTTGGCTTCGTTTCCCGCATCCCGCTGCGCAATGCGGCGCAGTGTGCGAATCGCCTTATCACATAGCCTTATCACGTTAAAAGGAAAGGAAAGTCCGATGGTGTTCAAAATATCAGCCAACTTATTAATTGACGGCACCGTCCAATTAAAAGACCGGTTGCAACTAATGAGGGTTTCAAACCTTTTCGACGCCCATCTACATAATACGCGATGTGTCCTCCAGCGCCACGCTACAAATGTATAACGTATCTATAGTAAAACGTAGGGATGGGATTAATGTCCTATCGATAAATAATATTATAAGTTGAAATTAACGTTTATTCACCAATTTACGAAGCTAAATAAAAACTGATACCGTATTTTCATATTTTGTTTTATTTCATACAAAAATCAATATGAAAACCTGGATATATTTCCCATAATAAAAGAAAAGAATTGTAAATTTATTAGACGTGTGTTCTAGAAGGCACATCCCTATTTGTCTCCAAATGTAATCCTTCTACTTCATATCAAGTCGTTGGCGCTCGAGCCACGACAAAATCCTTTCTGATATAAGGATGTCTAGATGTCGATGTCTATGGTATTTTTCTTTTTTCTATTCACTGTGGTCGAGTTACACGTGCATAACCTCAACCGATTCATGCATAATTTATTTCGTTTACTTACAAAAAATAGAACCAAATACAATCAATAGAAGCTAGATACGTGGTTTTCTATCTACGTGTTTTTAAAAAAAATTAAAATAGAGTAAGTGACTGTTTTACGCAGATGTTACAGATCTTTTTTTTAATGGTAGGTATAGGTGTCGCAAAATACTAGCAATGATATTTCTTGTTTTTAGAAACTAATAGAAAACGGAAGTACATTCCTGAAACGGAAGTTGACGACTTAACGTAATGTCAGGACGACGAACTATTTCAAAATTCTGATTATTCACAAACTTTTTCTTATGATGAATCTACTCAAAAAGAAACAAGATGTAAACATTGCACTACACTAAAATGCACAAAGTCACTATGACCTTGAAACCCGTCCGCTTGTGACGTCACAGATTTACTTCAATACTAGTTCGTGGCGTTGTGCGCACTGACAACTAGCTACTTTGTAGGGATGGGTTTTTCACACGGTGTTTCACTATCGACAATGATTAGAAAACCTATTTATTCTTGATTAAGGCGAATAAAACGTAGTTTATAGTTTACAATATTTATAAAATATTATTTATTCACGTCATTTTCTTGCAATAATGATATTTATGATCGTTTTGACGAGATGAAATATAGCGAGGTCTTCATCGTGTCCCATCACTGGCTTACTTTATATCAAGTACTTGGCGTTGGGGGCACTAAAATATTTTGTGGCGTTTTTGTTTCTATTGAATATAAAACAAACAAGAACTTATTATGTGTGAAAAAGTTAAAAATATGGCTTATAACAGGGCAATTTTCCATAAAAACAAAATAAAAGGTCTTGTAAAAGTCGTAAATTTATTTTATACTATTATTACTTCTAATCAAGTAGTGGCGCTGAGGGCACGAAAATCTCGAACTTGTATACAAGTGATTGGCGTTCAAAAGGTTAAGCAATGTCAAACGAATTAGTCGTTTATTATCGTAAACATTCCAAGTAGTCCCCGACCTCGAGTGACCACTCTCATGAACAGCCAACAATTGAAATAATGCATTACTATGCGGTTGGTAAACAAGCCTACTTGATGTAAAGTGATTGCCGCCTTAAGACCTTCAACATTCATAAGTTTGGCGATGCGTTGCCATAGAGACAAAGTGTTTAATGTGCCGTATGCCAATTTTATCGGCGGTAATAGGCACCAAGCTATGTTGCTTGTCGTCCGTAACATAAATGCGAAAGTAATTTTGTCTGCTGTTCGGCGAAGTGTATTTTTGGGAAGTGTAGTTTTTGGGTATTGAACGTAAAATATATATAGTTTCAAATTAAAATTTCAATTTTATTTACAGATTTCTTCCACCGGGGTCCTACATCGACGGCAGAAAGCAACACGTTGTTGAACTAGCATCCATGATGAACAAACTGATGCACTCCCCAAAAGAATACAGTCAGTATTTTAGGTGGAAGCACCATTACACCTATCATAATCCGATTTCCGCGGAGGACGTTTGCGCTGTCTGTGAAGCCCTTCACGACAAGAAAATGCTTCAAAAAACAACAATTTATGACGAGTTCCGAAAATGGTGGAACCCAAATTTTGAGACGAGATGCCCTAGTAAAAAACTTTATTAAATTTAGTATTATGTGAAAAATTAAGGCTGCCTCGCTAAAAACGAAGGTTGCTTCCAAAGTACACCTTGTGCCTCGAGTTGAGCAAATTCCATAAGGTCTGATGTCCTTAAATGAAAGTTGCTCGTATCGAGGTTTGTAGTATTTATAATGTTACGACCTTGGGGTTCGTGACAATAAAAACTGCCGATTTAATAACCAAAAATAGACACTTTAATTAAAAACAGCAATTACAACTTTAAACACACTAATTATAAAACACAATCGCACTACTAATTACTTGAAAGTCGCACTTGAAGATCGCTTCGATGTTTTCGCTTGTATCGCTTATCCAATACTGCTCCCGGCTCGCAGGCACACCGGCCTTATATAGGCCTCGGATAATTCCAGAACCTTCTACCGTAGAAACCAAGGACCCATTAATCGGATTAAAAGGTTAACCGGTTAGACGTTTAAGCCCTTTATTTGATTAACCTTTATACGGGTTAACCTGTATACCATTACGGTTAATCTATAAAATATTGCTGATTAATCTGAATGAAAGAGACAAAACTGTAAGCTGCACAATCTCGGCCGCGTCGCGGTAATTTACGTCACACGCGGCTGTTTGTTACTCGCTCGGGTGTAGTGTTGTCGGTCGCTTGGTGAATTTTGCGATAATTCAAAATTTAAAGCAGACAAAAAAAACGAGTTACAAATATGGAAGAAAACTATTGTAATTCGAGTTTATATGGACCAGATTATCTGTTTGATTCACAATCTGTATTTGAAGAGGATAAACGTGAATTTCCTACCGGTGAGTATTCTAACAACCAATATTATGTAGGTATATCGTAACACTATTTAGACTATTTGAATTATGTACGAAAGCCATCCTTTGTTGATATGTCTAATGCATAATAAATCTACCGGGGCATGGTTGCTTACCGGGGCATAGTTGCTTCCGAAAGGAAACTTAACCCCGGTATAAAGGCAATGAAGGAACGGGGTGAGTTTTTTAGTCAGTATACGTCGCGCAACGAGTTATGAGCGCTGACCTTGAAGAAAACAGACGCCACAAACCCTTATGCCTTAGTAATAAGGGTTCGTTTCGCTTGTTTTTTTTTCAAGGTCAACGCTCATAACTCGTTGCGTGACTTGTAAGAGTCTGACACTATCTCCCGTTCCGCCCAAGGGCGGGAGATGTCATTGGATGATTTTTACCCACCGGGAAAAAAAATGCATAATAAATTAAATCACACCGACTGCTGGTGTAACCACGCACAGTGGAATGAATGTTTGGTAGGTAAGTATAATAGTGAATATTAAAAATTCAATGACAAAAGCAGATTGAGAAATATAGGCAAGTAAATAAGTACCTAGGTGTCCTTTTTTAGTAAGTAGGTAGACGGCAGAACAGGTTAGGTACCTATCTTTTTTATTTATTTTAGTATATTTATTGCTTTACTTTGTTAGAAATTTCACACCAGCCAGGTATTCCAAGATGGGAATGTTTTATCGGACTGCCGAAGGAAAAGGGCGTTTGTATGTCTGTAAATACCTACACCTATAACATTATTTTTAGTGTATGCGAAATATAAATATAGTTCGTTCAGAATAAGTAACTGAATCGAATCTAATATTTTTTATACCATTTTATATTTCGTCCTAAAAATATTTAAAAACAAGATACAACTAGCATAGGTATACGTAATCATAAGGGGCGCAACACAGGTCATGCTGCGCGGCACAAGACGCGCATGGCGCGAACGTGCCACGTGGTGACAGTGTTTTTATTCATGATAAAGTTTTGAAAATTTTGTAGGTACATAATATTTGATTTGATTCTTTACATAAAAATACTACACATATTTGGGGTTCGCATAAACTAAAAGTAATGTATTTATTTGTGCCGATCTGCAGGCTAAACGATTTGTCGTATTTTATTTAACATTTATTATACGATGTGGTTAGATTGATATTAATTGTGTGATCTAAACAGCGAAAAACCCAAATAAACAAAAACCGGTTTTATAACTGAATCACATCAGACATCGATCGCTAATTGATTCATGTAGTTATTATGATACCTACTTTTTTTTTTGTTCTAATAACTGCAGGTAACATAACCATACCTGAATCAGAAGACAGCTCGAGTGATGAAACGCTACATTCAGAAGACCCACAGAATTTACCAATAATTGCCGTCCCTCCTTTAATAGACCCCGAAGCGTCTACTCCAGATTTATCCGATGCTGAAGATTCGAATTGTGATACTAAATCTGATCTAATAATTGTCAACACTGAAGATGACGTTCATGAATGTTATATGTTTTCATCAGTTGTAGCGAAAACTTTATGCAAAATTGAAAGAATTAGACGCCATGAGTGTATGCACGAAATATTGCACTTATTAATGGAGAATTGTAAAAAAGGAGATTAGAAGATATTTTACGTTTAATAGCAAATTTCTTAAAATGAAAACTATGATAATAAAACAACCATTAAATCAACCAAAACATGTTTTATTCATATGACTACTCAATCAATATAAAAGACACAATTGACGTATATTCTATAACTCAGTAACTATTGCTCTAGTTTATGAATAGTAATAAAGCAAATAAGTAGTGAGTTAAACAGTTGTTTATAAAATATGTGGATTTTTTTTGTTTAAACTGACCTCGGATTAGATTTTAAGATAACTTAAATCCTCGTAACTTCTATTACGTAGGTATTGGTAAAAGAGAGAGATACCAATGGCTGGCGATTATTGTAATAATTGACTAAGAGGATAATGATACATTTAATCAATTATAGTCTCCAAGGCTTTAAGAAAAAAAAAAGAAATATATATAAAAGTTAAAAATGTGATTAATCAAACAAATCCTGATTACATCTAATCACCATAATGTTTTCTAGAGTACTTTGACTCAAGTTTGATCTAAGGGGTGATAAAATAAATTTCACTGCAGAGAAAGTTCTTTCGACGGAGACTTGTGTTGCTGGAGCTGCCAGTACGCATAGTGCTAGTTCCGATAATTCTGATGTGGATTTATTATTCCAGTATTGGAGGATGTTTTCTGTAGGTACTTGGTAGCCTTGGGATTTTCCTGATTTCTGTTAAAGCAATGCCCATTGCTCTGCTACCATGTTGACGCTCTAAACCTCTTTGCAATGCTGTTGCACGCAGTATCTTTTCTGCGAATGATTCATTGGCACTTTGCCTACTACTGCAACTAGCGATAGCTTCATCGT
This sequence comes from Amphipoea oculea, assembly GCA_945859645.1. NCBI lineage: Eukaryota > Metazoa > Arthropoda > Insecta > Lepidoptera > Noctuidae > Amphipoea > Amphipoea oculea. The sequence goes on from OX243885.1 coordinate 84,570, forward strand.
TGATTTCGGAATCTTCAATTGCAGTAGACTCGATTGGGTGTTTTATTTTGTTCATTTGTTGCAAAGTTTCCAGCAAGAACTTTTGAGCCTTTTCAGCTTCTGCATCGGACAAGACAATATTTAGTCTAGTATCCATATACAGAGCTTCCAGCATAAGCTTTGAATTTAATAAATTCACTTCCCTCGCTTTCATGCATTGTAACATGGTTTGGCTTATTTGTTTGGCTTATTTGTGTGTGACACTGCTCTAAATGACCTTTGCACGTCAGCCACTGTATAAAAAAATCACCAAGAGTCAACTGTTCTTTCTGCAACATCATAGTGGTGTCATAAAGTGGTTTCAAACAGTTTACTAAATCATCTATTATTTCCCAGCTAGACTCATTTAATCTGGTTCTTATATTGGAGTCATCAAGACAAACAGATTTTAAAGTTACTAATCTTACCAACATATTATATGTCGAAGACCATCGGGTAGGACAATCTAGTATTGGTTTTTTTAAATTTGCTTGCCTTAAGACATTTCTAATTGTTGGCGTTCTTAATATCTTGACAATTGCTCGGGCATTATGCAGTACACGTTGAATATCTGAGTTCGCTTGCAACCCATCTTTTATAGCCAATTGCAGTGTGTGTGCTGCGCAAAGCATAGTTCTTAGCTTAAAAGAAGATTCGCTATGTTCATTTAAAGCTGACATTAGATTATCAAATTGTACTTCATGGTTTGAAGTTAATATATTTTCTGTATCTGAAATGTCGTCTCCTTCATCTTCTGATTTAATACGAGAGTCTTCATCTGTTTGAATAACATCGTATGAACCACCCATGAGAGTAGCCATTTTTTTGAAATTACTTCCATTATCTGTAGTTATGCTATATATTTGTGAGAGGTCTATTCTATACTGAGCTAAAACGTTCAAAAGGGTTTCTTTTAAAAATTCTCCGGTTTGACTCCTGTAGACTTCCTCTGTCGCTAAAGTGCGTATGGTTATAATGCCGTTTTTAATATATTGCACATTTATGCCTATAAATGCACGGTCCAAATAGGTAGCTGATGATTCTAGATGTTTCTACTAGAAACATCTAGAATGTTCGAGTACATACCGGTCCCGACCGACCAGACATCGATAGTTCTGGAAAGTTCTAGCATCAAAGTTTCTAGAAGGGACCCGAATAATTATTAGTTCTGCTACTCGATACTAGATGGCGCTAGTGGTAGATAATGTCGCCATCAATTGTGGCGCGCAACAATAATAATATTTCATGGTTTCATTTTCGATACAAATTAACAGGTAGTCCTTTGACCTACAACATGGCAACACTCGCACGCTTTAAGAATTTTATACTTATTTAGTATCGATTATTTTTAACTCGATTAAAAACCAGTATTCTACCTCCCCACTATAGACACGTAGCCATGACAGTTCATTCTTTTTCCGTGCGAGGCAACGAGCGCACGCGCTCCTTCCTACATTCGAGTTGTTAAATTATTTTGATTTTCAACGTTCACTATGCCTAAAAGATCGTTCGACGAGAAGATGGAGTATTATTTGCAAAAAATGTAAAAATTGAAAGATAAAAAATCGACGAAAACGTCGGCGTTTAGATTCGTTCTCATCTTCAGATGAAGAAAAAATAGATAATGTTCAAGGTAAGTGGTGTATCAAAAATCATATTTTCGCTAAAGACTCGTACAAATACTGTACAATACAGTTTGAAAGTACCTTTTGTTACGATGATTTGCCATAGGTTCTAATTAGAACCCGGCAAAATTATGAAACTACCCGCCATAGATTCTAAAATGAGCAAGGCGTAATTATTCATGTTCTTTATGCAGGTTATAGATTCAAGTTATGAACTATTCCTGTTTATCGTCATTTTATTTTTGACTTACGTAACCTATTGGTCGTTGTTGTTGTCATCTAGAAGGCGAAACTTCGACGGTGCACCTAACCGAGCCTGACCTGGTTGAAGCGGTGCTATTACCTGATTTGGACGAACATGCCATCACCACTGCGTCACCGACAATGGATGAACGCAATACACAAAATGATTTACCACTGCCACCGCCACCAGCACCGGCATCGGCACCGGTTGCGGCGCCATTAGAGACCGAGACTTGTCCACCTCTTGACCCAGAAATTCTATCCGCCCTGGGTGAGGCCACAGATTCGGGACTAACGTGGGGTCAAGAGATACATAATAATTTGACCCAGCTCTGGCTCCCATTGTTAAAAACAGGTATGGACAAGGAAGTTAGAGAAAAGGTATTAAAACGGTACCTTATTCCCAGCAATTGCACTTTATTGCAAGCCCCAAAACTCAACATTGAGATATCGGCGGTAGTTATAGAAATGGACAGATTGCGTGACAAAAAAGTCGAAGCTATGCAACAACAACTTGGCGCAGGGATCACCGCTATCAGCCGGGCTATGTCGACATTGTTGACAAGCGACAATAAAATAGATGCGATTAAAATGCTCAGTGACGGCTGTCGCATTCTATGTGATTTGCATCACCATGAAACCCAGGCTAGGATCAAAATGATCACACCAGGGCTAGCAAAACCCTTTTTGAACCTCATTCAAGAAAGTGAACGTGACGAAACGTTGTTCGGTGTCAGTCTGCCAGAGAAAATTAAAGCTTCTAAGACTATTGAGAAGCAGGGACTGCAGATCAAAAAGACAGTGCCTCCGCCGAGGTCTAATCCTGTTGCTCCCAGCACAAGTGCGGCCCGTCAACCATTCCAGGGAAACTGGAACGGGCCTCCTCGATACTCGACAAACAGGGGGGGGGCGAGGAGGCCAAAGGAAGGTACCCACGTCATCGAGACGACCAGCAACAACCCCGTTGGCACAATCCAAGGCGTACCAGAGCAAGTCACGTGCCACACCACATCCTACATGCTGGTCGCGTTCAATTTTTCTATAATTGTTGGCTTAACATTACCGATAATGTTGATATTCTTAGCTGGGTTCTAAATGGAGGACCTATTCCGTTTATAACCAAACCGTATCAATCAAATGTACCGCGACTATCGTGGTCATCAAAAGAACAGCATGAAATGTAATGGCTATCGATGATTTACTTAAACTAGGTGCTATTTCACAAGTCGATCAATGTGAAGATCAGTTTATTTCAAGTACGTTTTTAGCCCCTAAACCGAATCGTACTAAAAGGTTTATTTTGAATCTAAAATTATTAAATCGTTTTATACCAAAGACCCGTTTTAAAATGCAGGATTACCGGACTGCCTGCAAGTTATTACAAAACAACTGGTTTATGGCAACTATTGACTTAAAGGAATCATACTTACTTATACCTGTCGATACAGAATCTCGAAAATACCTTCGATTCCAGTACATCGCACCAAATTCAAATGAAACTATAACGTACGAATTTAGTGCTTTATGTTATTACCAGGGATAGCACCTAGGTGTTTTACTAAGATCGTCAGAGAAGTTGTTGCACACTTACGTAGTCGTGGTCACAAATCGGTCTGCTATCTTGACGATATTTGTTGCTTAGCTAAGAGCTATGATGAATGCCTTCGTAATGTTCAGAATGAGACGATAGCATTGTTTGAGTGTTTAGGATTTGTAATAAATTACGATAAAAGCCAATTACAGCCACAACAAGTGTGCAAATTTTTAGGATATATTATGATACCACTCAAATGACCCTTTCGTTACCTTTAGAAAAACGTAATAAGATAGCTTCTATGGTTCAAAAATTTGCTAAATTACCCATTGTCACCATCCGTGAGTTTTCTCAATTAATAGGCGTCCTTGCATCAGCTTGCCCAGCAGCACGCTATGGTTGGCTGTATACAAAAATATTAAAACGACAAAAATACATACATATTGTTAAAACAACATGGTACATTTGAGGCTAAAGTAAAACTACCAAAAAATATTTTAAACGACCTTAACTGTTGGATAAATAATATTTTCACTTCTCATGCTCTAAAAGTTCGTCTTTATGTTGTGCTTAGGCGACATAAAATCGCTTTTTATGTTCTAGTGCATAAAGTAATTTTTTTTCTGAGACTAAGGTAATCAGGCCCAACAGCCACACGCGCAATAAAACTTCGCAGATTAAAGTCGTGATTTATTTCATTTTCTTTAATTAATACCACTTCCGTGTTTTCTATCGTTAATTTAATAAAATCAGGTAAAATAGTTGTCATTTATTATTTAAAAAGCAAAGAAACGTTTTTATGACTTGGCAGTATGAAGTACCCAAGTCGAATGACAAGTGTTGAAAAAAAAAAAACTTTTAAAAAGTTTCGTGGCGGTATTATCTGTGGTGGCGGGAATTAGCTATGCTTTGCAACATTTTTGATTAATTATGTACTGTATACTTTATGCCTGTTTCATTTTCTCGCAATCGAAGTGAAAAGCAGAGTGTATAACTCAGGCATAAACGAGCCATTTTACCCCTCGACTTAACTATCCACCCTCGCCTGCGGCTCGCGTGGATATAAACGTCTCGGAGTAAAATAGCTTCTTTTATGCCTTAGTTGTACAATCTACTATTACACAATAGACAGGCCTATAAAAAACGAAAAATATGCTATAGAAATTTACAGTGACGCGTCGCGTACTGGCTGGGGTGCCTGTTGTAACGGTTCCAGGGTAAACGGTTCTTGGAAAGAGAGTGAACTTCAGTTCCATATTAATTATTTAGAACTGTTGTCTATATTCTTGGCTCTTAAATCTTTTGTAAAAGATAAGTCTAATTGTGCTATCTTACTCCGCGTAGACAACACTACAGCCATAAGTTATATAAACCGCATGGGCGGTATACAATTCCAGCATTTGAACACACTGTCTCGTGATATTTGGCAATGGTGCGAGTCGAGACAGCTGTGGCTATTTGCCTCATATATAAATACGAAGGACAATATTGAGGCTGATGAAGAGTCACGCAGAGTGAACCCTGAGGCCGAGTGGGAGTTGTCAGAAGCAGCTTTTAATTGTATCGTTAAAAAGCTCGGTAACCCAGAGATTGACTTGTTTGCTTCTCGCACTAACGCCAAGTGTCTCGAATATGTAGCTTGGAAACAGGATCCAGACGCTATTACTGTGGACGCATTCACAATAAGCTGGAGTGAGAAATTATTTTACGCTTTTCCCCCTTTTGCTTTGTTAGAATTAAACTGCATACAATAGATTATTCAAGATAAAGCTACAGGTATATTAGTATTTCCGATGTGACAGACGAGCACAAAATCTTGACGACGTGAATAACTCTATTCTTCAAGTCCAAGATTGGTTTACGGTAAATAATTTGGTACTAAATGAAAAGAAAACCAAATGCATTAGATTTAAATTACCAAATGTTAGAAGTAGCGAATGTGACATCATACTGAATGGAGAGAAACTAGAATTTGTTGATCAAACGGTTTTCCTGGGAATCACGCTAGACGAGAAATTACAATGGGGACCTCACATAACATCTCTTGCGGGGCGGCTTAGCTCGGCCGCTTATGCTGTTAGGAAGATAAGACAGTTAACAGATGTAGAAACCGCGCGTTTAGTCTATTTTAGCTACTTTCACAGCATTATGTCGTACGGCATTTTACTATGGGGTCGAGCTGCTGACATTGAATCCATCTTTATTTTGCAAAAGAGAGCTGTCAGAGCCATTTATAATCTACGTCGCCGCGAATCTCTCAGGGAACTATTTAAAAGGATTAATATTATGACGGTACCTTGCCAATTCATTTATGAAAATATTATGTATGTAAGAAAAAATCTACACCTTTTTAATAAAATAAGCGATAGACATAACTTTAATACAAGAAATAAAGATAAAATTCATCAACCATTTTTCAGATTAGCCAAAGTACATACATCTTTTATGGGGTACTGTGTTAAATGTTACAATAAAATACCTTGTGATATATTGCAATTAAATGAAAGAAAATTTAAAACTCACATTAAACGTACACTTTGTAAACAAGCATACTATAAATTAGAAGATTATATCCAAGATAAGAACGCTTGGAAACATGCTGGTCCTGCTCCATAGGACAATCTAGAGTCTAGACAAAATCAAACTGGTTGCTAATTTAATTGTAAATTTTTTTATTCTTTTTTTTACATTTATTACTCACACCCTGACTTATTACTTGTATTTTGTCTTTTAATTAAAATCGTTTTGCTTATACCATGTTTGTAAATATGTGAGCACCATGTATCTATCAGATAATTAATTTATATGTCATGGTTTCGTTTTTAATTCTTTTACCTATTGTGGTCTAGTAATTTTATTGTAGGTGCATCGTCCTCACATGTTATTATATAATTAATGTACCCATGCAAAATATTGTACCTAAAACATTTTAAAAGAGTAACGGTGGAGTTTCTTGCCCGTTCTTCTCCATACGAAAACTACCTTTTGGAATGGGCGACTAGAATCAATTCTATTTTAAGGTAATTTTTGACGGTCAAAAGTGCCTTTTATGTGCCTATTTGAAATAAATGCTTTGACTTTGACTTTGTGGCCTGCACAGGCTTGGTACCCTCAATAATTAATGGACTTATTAGTTACCGATATAGTTATTTTAGACCCTCGACCAAACTTTGTACTCTCACATTTCAGACAGCAACACCCACTCCACCGGACGCTTACCTTGGTTGCAGCGGTGCTCTCCGGTACGCGTGCTCCCGCCGGCGCCGCGGCGTGCCGCCTACCGCCCTAAATTTAATGATTGGGTCGCTGTCGGAAAAAACCTCGCAGCAATACGGGGTTTGCTACAAGCTGTAGTGGAAATTCTGCCACGATAACAATTACAACGTATTTGATACCTCAGTTGCCCATGTTGTATCTTTTTTATCAGAATTGTTTGAAAGTGGTGCGTCCTACGGCACGCTTAATAGTCACCGTTCAGCCCTGTCATTACTCCTTGGCAATAATATAGGTTCGGATGACTGTATCAAAAGACTTATGAAAGGAATATTTAGAATAAGACCGTCCTTACCGAAATACTCAAGTACTTGGGACCCACAACTAGTGTTAGGTCATATTTCAGACTGGGTTCCGAATAGTCAATTAAGTTTAGAAAAACTAACCAAAAAACTAGTTATTTTACTGGCCTTATGTACGGCACACAGAGTCCAAATGCTTTCTTTGATAAAAACAGATAACATTAAAATAAAAACTAATGGAGTTGAGATTATAACATCAGATATGATTAAAACTTCAGGGATAGGACGAGACCAGCCAGTTTTGTTTTTGCCCTTCTTCCGCGAAAATGTTTCGATTTGTCCGGCCACAACGATTGTTGACTACTTGTCTATGACTCGAGACTTAAGAGCTTCGAGTACTGATCATCTCTTAAGGCGCTTACATGAGCTAAACGCAAAAAAACGGTAGTTTTCGAAACAATAAAAGTATATGATCGCCTACAGTAAACAAAATAAGAAAAATATATGATATTCTTCAGGATATATGCTAGATAGATAGTGTTTTGAAAACACAATACAACTAATTTGGTACGATAGAAAAAAATCATGAACATACCTCTAAAAAACTTTCTTTTTACAATAAAAACCATACTAATATACATACAATCATTCTGATTTTTTGTCAGATTATTCTACAAGTAACATACTAAAATGATAGTGTTTTATTTTTTTATTTAAAACAATAGTTTTTTTGTAAATCGAATATTCATAGTTCCGAACATAAAAATTGCGCATGTGTGCGTGAACGCCCGTGTAGCGACACTGCCGGCCGAGGCCTGATGCTATACGGACGTGTCGCTCTTTTCGCCGCACTATTTCCGTCAAGATTGTTATGTTTTTGTTAAGTTTTATTTGTAAATTCATTGTTTATTATTATTTGCATATCTTCTTTCCGTAAATATTTTTATTTCGTGTAAATATAAAATACTTTTAAGTTTGTTATGTATGGGTGCAAGGCGCGCGCCATCTATTGTACGGCGAGTCCCAACTCCCGGGCGTTTCACTTGTGTCTCCCGGCAGTGGTCCGCGTAACATAACAAAGTTAAAATAGGGTAATAATTTGTAAATAAATGGGAAATATAGTGAAACATTCCGTTAGGAGGACTACAAAACGTTCATATAAAACAAAAGCCGAACATAATATGAACGAAAGTAAAAAGTATGAGCAATTTATTTTCAACTGAAATAGTTTTATTTTTGCAATAAAACTATGAATTTTGGTAACATCTAAGAAAGTGCAGTAATTTTGCATAAGGTAAGTATTTTCGACTCCGCGTACATCTGTCACACCGGCGCATGTGGACGACGTGTAGATTTGTATTCGAGAGTCCCCGGGTTCGATTCCCAAGGTTACGAAATCATACTTTTTAAATTTTATTTAAATGTATTTTTAGATAGATAGTGTTTTGAAAACATAATACAACTAATTTGGTACGATAGAAAAAAATCATGAAGATACCTCTAAAAACTTTCTTTTTACAATAGAAACCATATCTACTAATATACATACAATCATTCTGATTTTTTGTCAGATCATTCTACAAGCAACATACCAAAATAATAGTGTTTTATTTTTTTAGTTCAAACAATAGTTTTATTGTAAATAGCATATTCATAGTTCCGAACATAATAAGTGCGCATGTGTACGTAAACGGTAAACCCCCGTGTAGCAATAATGCCGGCTGAGGCCTGATACTATACGGACGTGTCGCTCTTTTCGCCGCATTATTTATTTGTACAGACGCCAGCACATCAACCTACTACAATCTGTCAAATTTCTTCAATAGATTTTCAACTTTATCACTTAAGTATAAGGTTCAAAGTTGATTGGGAAAATCTGACAGTTTCGGGTAGGTTGATGTGCTGGCGTCTGTACATACATTCATTGTTTATTATTACTATTTGCATATCTTCTTTTTGTAAATATTTTTATTTCATGTAAATATAAAATACTTTTAAGTTAAAATAGCGTAATAATTTGCTATCAATTATATCATTTGTAAATATGGGAAATAAAGTGAAACATTCCCTTAGGAGGACTACAAAACGTTCATATAAAACAAACGCCGAACATATGAACGAAATTAAAAAGTAAGAGCATTTTATTATTACTGAATATTTTTTTTCACTATGAATTTTGGTAGTCACTTATTACGCATAAGCTCAGTTTTTTCGACGACATACGCAATCGTTACATTGGCTTATGTAGACGACGCGCAGGTTTGTGTACGAGGGTCCCCGGGTTCGATTCCCAGTGATACGAAATCGATTTAATTTTATTTAAATGTATTTTGAATTTTTAAATATATTTTTATAAATAACTAAAAAAACGTCTACAATGTAATTATCTTTCACAGGAGAAAGAAAGTCGAAAATATCAACACGGAAGTTACTTCTAATGCGTAAGTACCTACACGTTTTCTAAGCCATTGTAACAATAAAAAAAACCTAAATTTATTAACAGACCGCGACTTATTGATAATGTGCATAAAGAAATCACAGATTCATCCGAAAATTGCGATGAAAATTATCACAAGCAAGAGTTTAATTTTTATTGATTGTGTTTATAATAAATAGAAATCATAATAATTATGTATGACTGTTAGGTACGAGTACCTAATCCTTGAGGCCGTTTACACATCGTGCCGCAGCTGCTGCGGCATCGCCGCCGCCGCGGCGCCGCTGCATCAGTCACCCTTGGATTTGTATGAACACACGGCGCCGCCGAGCCGCCGCACAGTGGTCTGAAAATCGAGCTCCATACTCATAGAAACTTAAAGTACGGAAATAAAAATACAAAAATTGTAATGGGTCTAGTATACCTCCCTTTACGTAATATTAACGTATGGATGGTATCAGTCGCTCCACGCGTGAGAAAAAAAAGTTTTTTGTTTTTTTTTGTATGGGAGAAAAGAAAACACTTAATGTACATTTTTTTGAAACTGAATGGAACTGATAGGCTGGAGCTCACACGAGCTATTGTACCATACACGGCCATCAAGATGACATACAATTCATGCACCGTTGGGCGCCGCTTTGCACGTAGCAAATTTTTGAAATTTTGTGTTTTCGATATGTGATTTTTCAAATCTTTGACGTGAATAAATGAACTTGCCGATCGATTTACTTATACTATCGTTACTTTTAGCCTGCTTATGACCTTTATGATGACAACAATTAAAAATTATGTTGATTATAAGTACCTATACGTTTTTTTTTAAATTTCATTCCAAGAACTACTTAACTCATTTAATCACCGTTGTAGTGTATCTATTAAATAGATATGTAAACACTGTCTCATTCACACAAGCGGGGTAGCTGCTGTCAGTTATGTTATGTCATCTCTCAGTTACGAGGAATGGCGGGAAACAGACAAAGTGAAGCAGGCTATATACGATGGCGCTTGGTGTGGTAGTGAGCCAGTGAAGTGATATGTTCAACATAAGTACGGAATCAACAGGATTCTACAACCGTGATTATGGTTGAGTTATAATTAGATACTGCTTCAATCTGAGCCTCAATCAGAGCCTGTTCTTCCACAATGTTCAACTTGTTTTCGTTTGAAAACTTAAAATAAATTGGTCAGCAGAACATTGTGGAAGATGGCTTTGGATTCTCCCATACCTTTTCTTCGCCACAAACTAAGCGCAGAGGCACAAAAGAACACATAAACATACTGGAATCGTCTTCGTCTGCCATAGTTTGCTTATACAAACTTTGCCCTGAAGCACCATCAAAGCCATACTTGCATATAATTGTTAACTCTTTGCCATCCAGCGAAGGTTCCACACGTAGGAATTTTCCAAGCTTTGCACAGTTTTATCCAAAATTTAGCTTTACTTTTACCTCTCCTTCCGTGATGTACAATGGTAACTTTTGGAGGGCAGCAGTCCTTCTTCGCCTCAAGGATGGCAGTATAAGAAGGACACAGTGGTACTCCTTCTTCTTTTGCACAAAATCTTAATGTTATATACTGCCACTTCGAAAGCTTCAATGAGGTCAAAATAAATAAAGCTTTATCAGCGGAATATATAGGCACAGTTTCCTTGGGCTTTAACAATTTATTTATCACTAGCTTCTGCCCGCGACTTCGTCCGCGGAAAATTTCTTGTTTTAACATAGGATAACACTCGATTGATATTACTGTATTTAATTTTATTAGTAAAATATTGTTTGGAATCAGATCAGTAACTTCAAAGATTACCTAAGTTCTCTTTTCTGCTCAAGGTAACTTAACCCTTGGTCGCCTTTTACTAATTTTATTTATTTAAGTTAGGTATCTATTTAATTTAAAGCTTCTCTATATACAATGTTTGAGGTTGTTTTATTTTCCGGTAACAGAATAATCTGCTTTTCGGATGATCCCACTCTTGATAGACCAACATATAATTGCCCATGGGAAAAACATTCTTTTCGTAGTTTATTTATCATTGTAGCCTCTTTGCTCCGAGACTAGTTTAACGATATCTGCTATATTCTTGTCCTGTGCTTTCAAACCGGTTGCATGAGCAAGGCTTTCAGTGCTATACGTTAGGAGGTCTTCCGCTCTCCTTCTCTTCTGTAGCGGGCTTAGCTCTTTAAATGGTTTTCTCGGCCTCACAACTGATGTTGATGTTCCAACACTGCACGTCTCCGGTGTGTAGGATGTTGATGCACCCTCATTTAAAACAAAGTCAGAACTGGAACGGGTTTGCTGCTCTACTGACACTAAATAAGGGGTCATCTTTCCTTTCATGATCTCAGGCCATTTTATGTTCTCTTGCAGCCATGTCTCATACTTTGTTATGTATGTACGTCTCGTGCGATTACACGAGATCCATTTGTTCCTCAACGAACAAACATAAGTCTGACAGAATTGTTTCAATACCCTCTTTTCATTTTCTGACAAATCAATAGTATTCTCAAAAACTTCAAATAAAACATTGGGCTGTGAAAAACAATTGACAACATTAAAACAAAAATACTATTACTTTATTTTCGTATCCTGAGTTCAAATATATTTTTATTTTATTTTTTTATTTCTAAATTTCTGAGAAAAAAAATAAAAATCAAAAAACATGCGATGACGTCACATAAACGGCGGAATGAGGTAGTTACCTTTGCGCATTCCAATGTCTTTGATTGAAAACATTATATCAAACAAGACATGTCAATGTCACCTAAGAAGTGTAACTAGAAAACAACTAAAAAACTGAATTGAATTCAACAATATTTTTTCCTATCAACTCGACACGCTGCTTACTGTTAATATTATCAATTTTTGATTGATATTTCGCCACTAAAATGGATCCCAATGAAAAATATACGCCAATGACGGAACCAAAACAACGACTGAGACAAGTGACATCTAACAGTTTTTTTGACGGGTCACAATAAAGCAAAGGTAATATCGCTATTCTACCGTCATCTGGCACTTACGTCTTTTTAGAATACACCGAATTTCAAAGTTAAAATTATGAATGAAAAGTACATAATTTCGAAAAACGAAAAAATATGGGTGCCCTAGATTTGAATTTACTTTTATATAACGTAATAATACATGCAGGTTAAAAATATGAAATGTTGTCAATTGTTGTTTGTCACAAACATGACAATGTCCAAATTGGTATCACAACCTTCCATCACAGCACAATAAAAAAAATAACGTAATAAGTTAGCGCGCACAAGTACTGAGAGCTACTGATAAAAGTAAGCTCAAACGTCCTATTTTTATACAACTACCCTCATTATCGTTCGCTATTCTTTAATTAGGTTTTACAGACTAAAATATTACAGACAATAAAATTTTATTGTGACTAGGGCCCATTTGGCCCTGCTAGAGCTGGTTGATGCTCATGTCATTAGTATATAATTATAACTCAACCATAATCACGGTGATTAAATGACTTAGTTCTTGGAATGAAATAAAAAAAAACGTATATAATCAATATAATTTTTAATTGTTGTCATCACAAAGGTCATAAGCAGGCTAAAACTAACGATAGTATAAGTAAATCGATCGGCAAGTTAATTTAACCTCGTCAAAGATTTGAAAAATCACGTATCGAAAATTCAAAATTTCAAAAATTTGCTACGTGCAAAGCGGCGCCGAACGGTGCATGAATTGTATGTCATCTTGATGGCCGTGTATCGTACAATAGCTCGTGTGAGCTCCAGCCTATCAGTTCCATTCAGTTTCAAAAAAATGTACATTAAGTGTTTTCTCTCATACAAAAAAAATAAAAAACTTTTTTTTCTCACGCGTGGAGCGACTGATACCATCCATACGTTAATATTACGTAAAGGGAGGTATACTAGACCCATTACAATTTTTGTTTTTTTATTTCCGAACTTTAAGTTTCTAAGAGTATGGAGCTCGATTTTCAGACCACTGTGCGCCGCCCGCGGTGCCTATGTACTATGTACTATTTTAAATCTAATTTCTTGCTTTTGATCATTTTCATCGCAATTTTCAGATGAATCTGTTACCTATTTCATTATGCCCATTATCAATAAGTCGCGGTCTGTTAATAAAAACATTAGGTCAGAATTTTTTTTATTTTTGTAATAGCTTAGATAACGTGTAGGTACTTGCGCATTAGAAATACCTAACTTCCGTGTTGATATTTTCGACTTTCTTTCTCCTGCAGACTTTTTTTAGTTATTTATAAAAATATTTAATAGATATATTTAAAAATTCAAAATGACATTTAAATAGAAAATTCCATTTCGTAACCTTGGGAATCGAACCCGGGGACTCTCGAATACAAATCTACACGTCGTCCACATACGTCACTGTGACAGTTGTACGTGGAGTCGAAAATACCGACTGCACTTTCTTAGATGTTTCCAAAATTCATAGTTTTAGAAAAAAACACTGCAAAGTGATAACTTTTATTTCGGAAGTCGGTGTCGCTGGTTCCGCATTTTCGTTTTTTGACACCGACTTCCGAAATTATAGTTATTTATCACGCTGTAGTGCTTTTTTTGAAGTCGGTTGTTTTTTTATTCTTTCTAATTGTACCTACCCCACAAAAATTCAATTAACACTAGTGCATTGAAGAATCATCAAAATTCGCATAGAAATGCCGGAGATGCAGTACATTTATGCATATTAACTTCGGACATACTACATAAGAATAATTACCTAATGTATTATATACTAAAACCTTCCTGGAAGTATGTAGGTAGATCACATTAGTGAAAGAATGATCAAAATTGGTTCATCAGTTTTTTAGAAAATCTACAAATATATATACTTACAAACATACACACATACATACATTACATAGGTACATACCTACTTTCATATATCTATGGTACATACATACGGGTCGAATACACAACCTCCTTTTTTGAAGTCGGTTAAAAATGTTTTAAATTTCATTGAATCAGTTTTATTTCAAAATCACCCACATCCTTAAGTTTTTCAAGTCACACTCAAAACGAATAAAATTTATTATGTTGTCACACATAACTACATAATTTGTTTGTTAGATCTTTAACTTATTTGCACATCGTTTCCGCGCCATCTATTAGAATACTAGGGCGTAATCTCACAAAACCGTTACTTCTAAATCTCATGTATGCTTTATGTCATAATTGTGATGGGCGTCGTCGTTAGATGGCGTTTGCGTCGATTCTGCATATGTGTGCATGCGTTTTTCAAGGACACTTAGCTCTAGTAAGCCTCTTAAGGGGCTTAGTAGACCTAAGTGTCCTTGAAAAACGCACGCACACATGTACAAATCGACGCGAACGCCGTCTGACGACGACGCCCATCACAATTATGATATAAAGCATGCATGAGATTTAGAAGTAACGGTTTTGTGAGATTACGCCCTAGTATTCTAATAGATGGCGCGGAAACGATGCGCAAATAAGTTCAAGATCTAACAAACAATTAATTATGTAGTTACGTGTGACAACAAAATTATTTTTATTTCTTTTGAATGACTGGAATAAAATAAGGATGTGGGTGATTTTGAAATAAAACTGATTCAATGAAATTTAAAACATTTTTAACCGACTTCAAAAGGAGGTGGTGTATTCGACCCGTATGTATGTAGGTAGTTATGTATTTTATGTATGTAGATATGTATGTTTGTATATATATTTGTACATTTTCTCAAAAACTGATGAACCAATTTTGATCATTCTTTCACTAATGTGATCTACATACTTCCAGGAAGGTTTTAGTATATAATACATTAGGTAATTATTCTTATGTAGTATGTCCGAAGTTAACATGCATAAATGTACTGCATCTCCGGCATTTCTACGCGAATTTTGATTTTTTCAATGCACGAAAATTCTTCAATGCACGAATGTTAATTGAATTTTTGTGGGGTAGGTACAACACTACAACGTGATAAATAACTATAATTTCGGAAGTCGGTGTCAAAAAACGAAAATGCGGAACCAGCGACACCGACTTCCGAAATTAAAGTTATTTATAACTTTGCAGTGTTTTTTTTTTGAAACTATGAATTTTGGAAACATCTAAGAAAGTGCAGTGATCGACTTGATGTACATCTGTCACACTGACGTATGTGGACGACGTGTAGATTTGTATTCGAGTGTCCCCGGGTTCGATTCCGAAGGTTACGAAATCGAGTTTTCTTTTTAAATTTTATTTAAATGTATTTTGAATTTTTAAATATATTTATTAAATATTTTTATAAATAACAAAAAAAAAAAGTATACAGAAGCAAGAAAGTCGACAATATCAACACGGAAGTTATTTCTAATGCGCAAGTACCTACCTACACGTTTTCTAAGCTATTATAAAAATAAAAAAATTCTGACCTAATGTTTTTATTAACAGACCGCGACTTATTGATAATGGGTATAATGAAATAGGTAACAGATTCATCTGAAAATTGCGATGAAAATTATCAAAAGCAAGAGTTTAGATTTAAAATTGATTTTGTCTATACTTATACTCGTGCTTCGTCCTCAAGATTAGTAAGAGAGATATTATTGAACACAATGTAGTAACGCTTAGGTGTTACCACTTCAGCACTATAGTTTAGAGGGTATTCGTTATACCCATTATGGCAACACAATTTATTACCCTAATGCTTCCCTGCCTGCATGAACATCCAGTCGGTCGAGCTTCATTCGCTTTTCAGTGCTCAGCCACTTCGCACTAAATAAATTATAATAGTTACCAGTACCTCATAATGCCAAAACGCGCTAACGAAAATAATTTTAAATTCATAGCAAAAAAATTAAGAAAATTAGAAAAAGAAATAGAACGTTCGCGCCGCGATAGAAGTAATTGTTTTCGGTTAAGTTCGTCATCATCTTCGAGCCAGTCTTCAAGTTCGTCCTCGTGCTCATCGAGGGCTTCTACGCCCGCGCGGGCGCCACCTGAAAACCCAGACAGTAAGTACCCACACATTGCAAATTATTAAGTGGATAGAAATGTAACAAGGGCCGTATTACACATTAAAAAGCAATTGCCCTGATCACTAACGATCACGTTAAATGCAACAGATTAGTCTGCAGGACTATATCGCCGCATATATACGTAATTAAAGGGAATAAATTGTTGAAGACTACCCACCCATTATGCATCAGATTAGTCTGTGGGACTATATCGCGCTTTTAATAATAACCCTGGGGTCTTTGCTCGCATTTGACCTATCTACTATTATGCTTCAGATTAGTCTGTGGGACTACATCGCCGCATAATTAAAAAATACTTAAGTATAAGTTAATTATTGTAGGTATACTAGTTTTATGCATCAGATTAGTCTATGGGACTATATCGCCGCATTTTATAATCACTATATCGTGATTTTACGATTGTTACATTCTGCCGATTTTGCATATCCATGTAGGTATGCGTTTTCGCTTTGACAAATAGTCTGATTGCTACCCTCTCTTCACAGACCAGGAAGCAACGACAAACCCTGACGAGCATGTAGACACCATCGTTGTAGATCCGCCACCGGTGGATGATGATGTATCACCAATGATAGCCGTGTCTGCCCCGGCAGAAGATGTGATCATCCCAAACGACCACGAAGACTGCAATACTGAAATCTTGGATATTTTGGGAGCAGATCCGTCAATAACGGTTGAATACGGCCCGGATATAAACAAGGATGTCGCATCCAGATTTGCTCATATCGCAACATCCGGCTTGGACAAAGATGTTCGTAAAGATCTTGTCAGTAAGTTTTTAGTGCCAGGAAACTGCACTACGATAGCTGCACCACTCTTGAATGCAGAAATTAAAGCCGCCACAACCGAGCAAGTATACAGGGTTATTTGAAAAACACCAACGACCTCTTAAGAGGTCATTGTACTCATCATTATGAACAACTTTTACTATGGGACCAAACCTGAAATCGCGAAAAAAAAATCAGCTGTTCCATACATTTTGACGAGTTCTACGAACATAAATGTAGGGAACAGCTGATTTTTTTTTCGCGATTTCAGGTTTGGTCCCATAGTAAAAGTTGTTTATAATGATGAGTACAATGACCTCTTAAGAGGTTGTTGGTGTTTTTCAAATAACCCTGTATAAAAGAGACAAAGCCATAGAATCGAGACAGAAGCAGTTGGCTGCAGGGATTTCATCCTTGGGCAAGATTATATCCGAACAGCTTGACGCCAAGGAGCGAAACCACGTTCTGATAAAAGATCTCATGAATGTTGGTCGAATATTATGTGATATTCAACATTCAGAATCTCAAGCTAGGCGTAATTTTGCATTATATTCACTCAAAAAAGAGTTGAAAGACCAGCTGGATACCACAAAGATCGACAAGTTCCTCTTTGGCAATGATCTCGCTGATACCCTCAAAACAGCGAAGGCCGTCTCAAAATCCAGCTCTGAAATGAAACCAGAAACAAATAAACCTAAAGCTTCGACTTCGGCGAATAAAACGTACAACCACAGGCATTTAAACTGGAAGGCGAGGACCCCGGCTCGCAGGCAGGTGAGGGGTCCACCGCCGCAGCAACCTCCACCTGCTGCTCGGAACGCGCAACCGCACAGGAACTCGTCGCAAGCATTCTCGCAGCGACACAAGCGGAACCGCCCTCAATAGATCCGGTACGTTACGCGGGCAGACTTGCCCACTTTCATAAACAATGGTCCTTACTAACTAAAGACCGTACTGTACTGTCGTGGATAAACGGTTACAAAATTAAGTTTAATCAGCCTGTACATCAACGTTGTGTACCAACACCAAATACCTTTTGTGACTCTGAGAAGGCACAGTTAATAAACATAATTGATAATCTGCTATCCATTGGCGCCATATCCGAAGCTAAGCCATGTTCTGATCAATATGTGTCACGTGTGTTTTTAGTACCGAAACCAAATGGCAAGATGAGATTTATTCTTAATTTAAAAAATTTAAATACTTTTATAAATTCAGAACATTTTAAATTAGAGGACATACGTACTGCATTGAAACTTGTATCACGAGACAGTTACATTGCAACATTAGATTTAAAAGATGCATATTTTCTTATCAATATCCATCCCGATTCAAGGAGATACCTTCGGTTCATTATTGATGAAAAGTTATATGAATTTAACGTCCTGCCCTTCGGTATCCGTACGGCTCCATTCATATTTACGAAAGTGATGAAACCTGTCATTAAGTTGTTACGATCATGTGGTTTTGTATCATCTATTTATTTAGATGATTTCTTCCTTGCTGGATATACCTACCATGAATGCTTGCAAAACATTGAGACCACTCAGATGCTATTACAAGCACTGGGTTTTGTTATTAACGAGGAAAAGAGTAATAATATACCCTCAAGGTTTTGTAAATATCTAGGTTACGTAATAGACACTCATAAATGGGAATTAAGTCTACCCTCTGAGAAAAGAATTAGAATCAAAACAGAGCTACAATATTTTAAAAGATTAAAACGTTGTAAGATTAGGAAATTCGCTCAGTTAATAGGCTTGTTAGTGTCTGCCTGCCCTGCCATAGAGTACGGGTGGTTATATACAAAGGAACTTGAACGCTGCAAGTTTCTTAACTTACGAACTTACGATGATTACGAAAGACTCATGACAATACCGCAGTCACTGTTACCAGATTTAGACTGGTGGTCTAAGGCCATAGATCATTCCGTACATAGGATTAGGAACGATAACTATGTCTTAGAAATTTACTCTGACGCCTCAACAACGGGGTGGGGTGCCGCATGTAATGGGCAAACAGCTAGTGGTAGCTGGTCTAACAACGAGGCTGCGCGGCACATAAATAACCTTGAGCTCTTAGCAGCCTACTTTGCACTCAAAATATTTGCTATAAATTATAAGAATTGCCAAATATTACTAAAAATAATAGATCGTTTATTGGTAGTTCCACAAGTTGATTTATTTGCTACTCGCATTAACAAAAAATGTGAAACATATGTCTCTTGGCACAAAGATCCAGGAGCAATTGCGATTGATGCTTTCACCCTAAATTGGTCCAACCATCTGTTTTATGCTTTCCCACCAGTAGGTAGCAATCATTCTTAAAGCCTTAAGGAAGGTTATAGCAGATAATGCTGAAGGTATCATGGTAGTTCCCGATTGGCCTACACAACCATGGTATCCATTATTTCAGCGATTACTTATCTCCAATATGATAAAATTAGATTCTAACGATGTCATTATTCCCAGTTCCAGCAACCGAAACATCCAAGCTCACGTTACCCTGGTTGCCGGAGTGTTGTCCGGACGGCCATGCAGCAGCGATGCATCCCGGCCTCAGCCTTAGACATCGTGCTCGCTTCGCTGTCGGACAACACTTTCAAACAATACGATGTTTGCCTCAAACGCTGGTATAATTTTTGTTCTACAAATGTAATTGATATGTACCAACCATCCATTCCAATCATTTTAGATTTTCTTACACAGATATTTAATGATGGTGCCCAATACGGGACAATTAATAGCCATAGAGCTGCACTTTCCTTAATTATTGGTGACATTTCTAACGATGATCGAATCATTAGGTTTTGTAAAGGTGTATATAAATTGAGACCGCCGTTACCACGGTATAACGTAACATGGGATGCAAATGTCGTTCTAAATTATTTAGCCACATTGTTTCCCAACGAAAGCCTAACACTAGAGCAGCTTTCGAAGAAGTGTTCTACCCTTCTAGCTCTCGTTACAGCCCATCGGGCACAGACACTGTCTAAAGTGTATACTGATCAAATAATTACTTTGAATGATAAAATTATAATAAAAATTAAAGATATTATTAAAACATCAAAAGTAGGTACAAACCAACCGACTCTTTATTTGCCATTCTTTAGCGAGCGACCCGAAATATGTCCGGCAAGGACTCTCATAGCTTATTTAGATAAGACTATAAATCTAAGGAAATCAAATCAACTGTTTATTAGCCATCGTAAACCCTTCAATCATGTTACGAGTCAAACTCTTAGTCGATGGATTAAGTCTACCTTAAAAGATAGTGGAATTGACGTAACCGTGTTTTCCTCCCATAGCACACGACATGCCGCAACATCTATGGCATATAGACAAGGAGTAAGCCTTGGCGCCATACGACAAACTGCTGGATGGAGCGGCAATTCCACTACCTTTGCTAAATTCTATAACAGACCAATTATTGACAAAGAGGATAATGTCGCTGTAGCAAAGGCAATATGTACCCCTGTACATTAGGTAAATGATTATGATTAGTTATTATAGTGGTACATACGCATATTATAGAACCTTCTTTTGTTATGTCATTATATCTCATTGTTTTGTTAGCTATAATTAGTATAGTTAATAAGCGCAATTACGTACCGATAATTGTTTTCGCGGTAATTTAGGAATTCAAAATAAATGTTTCTAAGAAATAAAATTTATTTTAATTAAATTCATATTTCCTCCACTCTCTCTCTCAACATCTACATTGTGTTCAATAATATCTCTCTTACTAATCTTGAGGACGAAGCACGAGTATAATTAATGATTAAACGAACTTACCTGTACGTGAAGTTCGATCATAATTATACGAAGTGCTTCGTCCGAAGAGATTAGTAAGTCCCGCCCGCCCTAAATATCCCAGAAGTTCCGGAAATACGTTTATGTCTCTAAACTAATGAAGCTCGACCGACTGGATGTTCATGCAGGCAGGGAAGCATTAGGGTAATAAATTGTGTTGCCATAATGGGTATAACGAATACCCTCTAAACTATAGTGCTGAAGTGGTAACACCTAAGCGTTACTACATTGTGTTCAATAATATCTCTCTTACTAATCTCTTCGGACGAAGCACTTCGTATAATTATGATCGAACTTCACGTACAGGTAAGTTCGTTTAATCATTAATTATCTACACTAATCTACATCTACACTAATATTATAAAGAGGAAAGATTTGTATTTTTGTATGTTACGAATAAACGTAAAAACTACTGGACCGATTTCAAAAATTCTTTTGCCGTTAGAAAGCTACTTTATCACTGAGTAACATAGGTTATATTTATTGCTAGAAAAAATTAGGGACCCTTACCCCTTCCTTACTCATACCCTACTCCTACCGTACCCCTCTCCTACCTTACTCCCACCATACCCCTGCCGTATTCCTACCCTACTCCTACCGTACCCCTACCTTACCCCTACTCCTACCTTACCCCTACTCCTACCTTACTCAGATACTCCTACTCTACTCCTACCCTATTCCTACCGTACCCCTGCCCTACTCCTACCGACCATACTCCTACCGATCCCCTACCCTACTCCTACTCTACTCCTACCCTACCCCGACCCTACTCCTACCGTACCCCTACCCTACTCCTCTACTCTACTCCTACCCATACTCCATCATCATCATCACCCTTACTCCAACTGTACCCCTACCCTACTCCTACCTTACCCCTACCCTACACGATCAATAGTTTTAAAATAAAAATAGTTTACGTCCTATACTCAGAGAGGTCTGAGTATAGGACGTAAACTATTTTCTTATGAAATTTTGTGTGTATATTCAGTAGGCTGAATATACACACAAAATTTTATAAGCATCGGTCAAGCCGCTTCGGAAGAATTTTGTTACCAACACTTTGACACGAGAATTTTATCGCTGCGCTGCTGCGTGGAGCCACACATGTCGGGTATGTCGGCGTGTATTTTTTGTTTATTTTGACATTTTTAATTTCGTAATATCTTTTGAATGGAATGTCCGATTTCAATAATTCAAAAAGTTAACAGGTATTGATACAGTCTTGAATACAAAATAATTTATTTGGATAAGAATTAAAACAAAGGTATGGATAACATGGTCTGATTTTGATCGGCATTTCTATCAACTTTTAAAATGTAAAAAAGTAGTTATAGTGACATAACTACAATAGTTGGACATATGGTCTCGCGAAGTTTTTTGTAGATATTGATATGTTCTATAATATTGTAGAACATTTTTTTGTTCTATCATCAATACTTTCGGCGGCGCATGCGATGAAAGACATTTTATATTTTTTTTGCACCTTGGGTTGGTTTTAGTAGAATTTCTAAGGCCTCATTTACGGAGACGCGGGGCGTCGCGCGTCGCGTTGAGCGGCGCGGCCCGCACTGAATTCAAATATATGGCGTTGTATGAGTGCGTTTACGGAGAAGCGATTTTAGACGCGTTTGTTTGAATTAGGGCGTTTTTTGCGGCCGAGCCCGCGGATGGCACCGACGCGTCCCACGCGGCGGCGCACGCAGCGGCGCACGCAGCGGCAATTCTCGATGAAGCTATGTCCGAGGCGGAATCTTCTGTCAGTCTTATTTAGAAACGAGCGGCATGTTCCCAACGGCAGAGGTAACTGCAGCCGTCGATGCGCGTCGGCGGCAACCGTCGACGCGTCGACGGCAACAGTCGACGCGTCAACGGCAGCCGTCGACATTTCAACTTCGAAGATATAGGTCGACGGCTGCCGTCAACGCGTCGACGGCAACAGTCGACGCGTCAACGGCAGCCGTCGACATTTCAACTTCGAAGATATAGGTCGACGGCTGCCGTCAACGCGTCGACGGCAACAGTCGACGCGTCGACGGCAGTCGTCGACGCGCGTCGACGGCGTCGACGACCTATATCTTCGAAGTTGAAATGTCGACGGTTGCCGCCGACGCGCGTCGACGGCTGCAGTTAGAGCTCTTACACACGAGCGGCATGTTCCCAACGGCAGAGGTAACTGCAGCCGTCGACGCGCGTCGACGGCAACAGTCGACGCGTCAACGGCAGCCGTCGACATTTCAACTTCGAAGATATAGGTCGACGGCTGCCGTCAACGCGTCGACGGCAACAGTCGACGCGTCGACGGCAGTCGTCGACGCGCGTCGACGGCGTCGACGACCTATATCTTCGAAGTTGAAATGTCGACGGCTGCCGTTGACGCGTCGACTGTTGCCGTCGATGCGTCGACGGTTGCCGTCGACGCGCGTCGACGGCTGCAGTTACCTCTGCCGTTGGGAACATGCCGCTCGTGTGTAAGAGCTCTAACTGCAGCCGTCGACGCGCGTCGGCGGCAACCGTCGACGCGTGGACGGCAACAGTCGACGCGTCAACGGCAGCCGTCGACATTTCAACTTCGAAGATATAGGTCGACGGCTGCCGTCAACGCGTCGACGGCAACAGTCGACGCGTCGACGGCAGTCGTCGACGCGCGTCGACGGCTGCAGTTACCTCTGCCGTTGGGAACATGCCGCTCGTGTGTAAGAGCTCTAACTGCAGCCGTCGACGCGCGTCGGCGGCAACCGTCGACGCGTCGACGGCAACAGTCGACGCGTCAACGGCAGCCGTCGACATTTCAACTTCGAAGATATAGGTCGTCGACGCCGCCGACGCGCGTCGACGACTGCCGTCGACGCGCGTCGACGACTGCCGTCGACGCGTCGACTGTTGCCGTCGACGCGTTGACGGCAGCCGTCGACCTATATCTTCGAAGTTGAAATGTCGACGGCTGCCGTTGACGCGTCGACTGTTGCCGTCGACGCGTTGACGGCAGCCGTCGACCTATATCTTCGAAGTCGAAATGTCGACGGCTGCCGTTGACACGTCGACGGTTGCCGTCGACGCGTCCACGGTTGCCGCCGGCGCGCGTCGACGGCTGCAGTTACCTCTGCCGTTGGGAACATGCCGCTCGTGTGTAAGAGCTCTTATACAACTGAATGACCAGCCATCCACAACTGGGGTCGCTCCTGTATTGCAGAAATAACTAGTTCCAATTTTTCGTCATTCGCGACACGTGCGCTCCCATCTCTCGCCAACATAAAACTAGTCGATTTCATCGAGGCGAGCGTGCGCCGCCGCGAAGCCCGCCGCGGGCGCCGCGGCGGGCACCGCCACGCTTCCCGTCTCGCTTCTCTATGAACATGGTCGTATATTGCTATAAGTTTGTGTTTACGCGTGCGATGATGCGTGCCGCTGCACGCGCCGCCCCACCGTAAACAGAAAAAACGTCCGACGCGCCGCGAGACGCCACGCCACACGCGCCGCGCGACGCCCCGCGTCTCCGTAAATGAGGCCTAAGGATCCCTAATTTTTTCTAGCAATACATATAATAATATAACGGCAAAAGAATTTTTGAAATCGGTCCAGTAGTTTCTACGTTTATTCGTAACATACAAAAATACAAATCTTTCCTCTTTATAATATTAGTGTAGATGTAGATTAGTGTAGATAAGTATAGACAAAATCAATTTTAAATCTAAACTCTTGCTTTTGATAATTTTCATCGCAATTTTCAGATGAATCTGTTACCTATTTCATTATGCCCATTATCAATAAGTCGCGGTCTGTTAATAAAAACATTAGGTCAGAATTTTTTTTATTAGGGTTCCGTACCTCAAAAGGAAAAAACGGAACCCTTATAGGATCACTTTGTTGTCCGTCTGTCCGTCCGTCCGTCCGTCTGTCAAGACCCTTTTTCTCAGGAACGCGTGGAGGTATGAAGCTGAAATTTATATCAATTACTCAGGTCTACTGTCCCTTGAAGCTGTGAAAAAATCAAACTTCTAAGCCAACGCAATCAAAAGATACAGCCGTTTATGCCGCAAATTTTCGACACTTGCAAGGGAATCAAAACCTACAGGGTGCTTCCCGTGAACTCAGAATCTTGAAATTTGGTACGAAGCAACGTCTTATAGCATAGATAAAGGAAAAATTACGAAAACCATAAATTTTTAGTTACATCACATAATATATTTTTTTTTAATAATTTTAAAGTTACTACCCATTTCCTCATAAACGCGTAGAGGTATTAAATTGAAATTCATACCAAATACTCAGGTCTATAATACCTTTAAGCTGTAACAAAATCAAACTTCTATGTCAACGCAATTAAAAGAAACAGCAATTTAAGCTGCATATTTTGAAACTCGCAAGTACTCGCAAGGGAATCAAAACCTAAAGGGTACTTCCAGTCGACCTAGAATCTTGAAATTTGGCATGAAGCAACGTTTTATAGCACACATAAAGGAAAAATTCCGAAAACCTTAAATTTTTAGTTACATTACAAAATATATATTTTTTAATAAATATAAACTTATTACTTTTTTCCTCATGAACGCGTAGAGCTATCAAGTTGAAATTCATATCAAATACTTAGATCTAATTGCCTTTAACCCGCGAAAAAAAAAAAAATTCTAAGTCAACGCAAAAACGCAAAACGCAAAAGTACAACCATTGATACCGATTGTCGTAATGAACGAACTTTGTAAACCTTGCAGGTTTGTACGGAACCCTCGGTGCGCGAGTCCGACTCGCACTTGGCCGGTTTTTTTATAATAGCTTAGAAAACGAGTAGGTACTTGCGCATTAGAAATAACTTCCGTGTTGATATTTTCGACTTTCTTTCTCTTGTAGACTTTTTTTTAGTTATTTATAAAAATATTTAATAGATATATTTAAAAATTCAAAATACATTTAAATAAAATTTAAAAAGAAAGTTCGATTTCGTTACGTTGGGAATCGAACCCGGGACTCTCGAACACAAATCTACACGTCGTCCACATACTTCAATGACAAATTGCTGCACTTAGTAGGAGTTTTGGTAGACTTAACACCCAGTTCAACGTAAGTACTTATCTCCTATCAACATTTATGTAAGCAAGGAATAGGTGTGTGTGGTGTGGGTGTATGTGTGTGTGGGGGGGGGGGGGGGGTGAGGGTCGGTGTGTGTGTGTGTTTGGTTCTATCTGTTGGTGAAATCTGTTTTTAGATGCGCTAGTACGATTTTTTTGCAGAGTTATTCAGTCTCCTCGTACGTTAGCTATTGAAGAAAGCTACTAACTACAATTTTACATTTACGTCTAGGTAAAGAATATATGTTGCAGGTTTCGTTTATAGTGTTATAAAGGTGGCTGCTAAGACACGGGTAGCTTCGCCTCGCCAGAGCAGTTTTGGTGGTAACAGGTGGGCATACAGGATCTCTACGTCGTTTATTTTGCTCTAGTAATCTTGGGTCATAGGCCAATGATGAGTGTACGCGTAAAGTGATATTAAGTGCACAGAGCTGTCGGACAGTGAGTACAGTTATGTCTTTATAGAGCTGGGTAGTCGGGTATCGATAAGGTTTGTGAAGCATGACTTTCAAGACAGCTTTTTGTGCCCTCTCAAGGCGAAGCAAATACGTTTTAAGTGTACCGCCCCAGACAGATATGCAATAGGTAAGAAGTGACTGAGCTAAGGCAAAATAAATAGTTTTTAATAGGCGGTCAGCAACTACTCTTCTTAGGAAACATTAGCTTACGAACACGCGTAACTGTCACACTGATATGCTCTTGCCAACTGAGTGTATTATCAATGTGTACCCCTAAGTCTTTAACACAAGAGCTTCTATCTAAAGTAGGGCAGCTGCAAGGGGTCAGTGTAGAATGACAACTATGGGCTTTAACACGTTAGCTGCGGCAAAAAACTCATAAACTTTCATCTGGTGCGGTGGCGGTCGAAATGCACATCCATCGACCTTTCAGACAGTGCGTAGGTATCAGTCCTTTTTGACCTGACACCACTAGGATAGATTAAAGCGCTATAACTTTGCGAATACATGGTGTACACTGTTTTTTTTAAACTGTTAAAATTACCCTGAACCCAGTTTCTTTACGTTCGTTTCGCCCCTGGATCTGCCAAACAGGAAATGAGAAATCAACCAAGGAAAGTGTCAGGCCGATAACGACCGATACCGCACTAGAATGTACTTTTTATAGTGATGGGACAGACAAAAATATAGGGTTTTCGAAAATAAAACAGAATTATAAGAAATAAAAAAGTGTGTATTTAGTAAATCACATAATCCAGACAGAAACGGTAAACTAATTTGGAACGTGTCTTTTTTTATAACACTGTACGCAAAGGGATTGATGGCATTTGTTGCAAAATGTTTTAATTTTCTTAACTTTCTTCTTTGCTTCTTTGCACTCTAATATCTGTCAAAGCTTTTCATAGCACCGTACACAATTTATTATCTTAGAAAGAATTCTTCTGACCTGTCGATAAAATAACGACACGCACACGTAGGTACTGTCTTGTAGAGAGCACAACACTGACTGGCGGCTCGAAGCATGCGCGCGCGCTCCGTGCGGCAACAGGTCGGCAACGGTCATATAGGTACCACAATAGGCCCGCCGCCGCAGGGAGCGGGTGTTTTTTACCGTCAGTGCGATGGTGGTCGAAAAGGGCCCGCCACGATGTTTTAATGCCAAATACCTACATTAATTGTAACCACGAGCCGAAATCTATATTTGTCTTTGTCGAACTCCTACAAATACCGAAGATAATCATTCCGCACTAGCGAGAAAGATATAGTTTTGACCGTGCGCACCAACACAAAGCACCGTATCGGGCCGATTTTGGGTGATCCGTAGTGAACGTGTTAACGTCAGGCATATTAGGCTGTGTAGCAGAGTTCGCTGAGAAAGGGATATAGTGGGTTTTAGAGACGTTTAGCGTAAGCAGATTCAATGAAAGCCAATCCATCACTATGCCAAGAGCATTTTCAGCTGCGTGGTGGACAGATTCCCATGTTTCTCCACTTACGATAAGTGCAGTGTCATCTGCATATACGAGTATCTTGCAATTTGGTATTGACAGCTGACACAATCTGTTTACAAATAGGAGAAAAAGGGTGGGACCCAGCACGCTGCCCTGTGGTACGCCAAAGGTTAGATTCACATCGTCACTGATATAGTTGCCTACCTTAACTCGCTGACTACGGTTTGTGAGATAGTCACGGAAGAGATTTAGAGTGATATCTCTTATTCCCATACTCTCTAGCCCACGGAGAAGGATGGGAATAGAGACCATGTCGAAAGCTTTGGCTAAATCAAGAAATATACCTATAGTTTTTGTCCTAGACTCAAGGTTCTTAGCAATTTGGCTTGTCAGTTCAAGAACAGCATCCTCTGTTGATACGCCTCTCCTAAAACCGAATTGGTTTGGCGCTATTATGTTGTTGCATTCAAGATAGCTAAGTAATCTTTTGTAAAGACCTTCTCCATAATTTTGGACAGTGTGGTGAGTACAGATATAGGCCTGTAGTTCTCGACACGGTCACCATCCCCACCCTTAAATACCGGTGTGACTAATGCCTTCTTAAAAGTGTCGGGGAAAACTCCTTTTGAGATACATAAATTACATATATGCGTTATTGCTGGAACAAGTACATGTCTGGCAGACTTAATAACTGAGGTTGGTATTCCATCGTGACCTACTGCACAATTAGGTTTTAGTTCTAGAATTATTATATTTTCTATTTCTGAGAAATCCGTTTCAAGTAATACGCATGAGTTACCTTGAGGATTTGTTAAGCTGTCAAATTCAAAGTTAGGGCGAATTGCACTCTGACCCCGCGCAGCCTGCCTAGCAAGATCCGCTCCAACATTTGCAAAATACTTATTAATAGCATTGACAGAGGAGTTTGGATCGCTGCACATATTAAGAAGTTCTCCTGACTTACTTATGGGTGAGGTGTTCTTATAGCTGATAGTTTTTATGACGTCCCAAGTTGCTTTGGGGTTACCATTGGCCTTCACGAGTTCTTTTTGGTCAAAATTGCATTTGATAGTCTTTAGTAAACTGTTACAGTAATTACGGTATCTAGAATATTATATTAGATTAGCAGTAAGGTCTTTAGGATTTTGCATTGCATTTTTATGGAGCAGGTCCCGATTTCGCACGCACCTCAGGAGGCCAGTGGTCATCCATGTTTAGGCGCGTTATGGCGCCCTTGTTTATACAAATGAAACCAGATCCAGTTCTTGTAGAATGTGTATTTATGTCACAACACACGGTACAATATCCAAGTAGCAGCGAAGGAATAGGTACACGTTTACTTAATTGCTAGGTCATAACATCGTGTTAATAAGTAAGTCCTATAGAGAGGAGTTATTGTGGCTTTCAAATTCAGACCAACTAGCTACTTGTTGTGCCATAGACATTATGCTATAGACTAGCGTAGTGTTGTCTTTATATGTGGTAGTGGGAACCATAGACAATTAGTTTGGTTCGCCACACCACCCCCCCACGGAGAAATACAAGGTATACATACATACCGAAAAAATAAAATAAAACAATATAAAAATTATAAATCTAGAATGTCCCTAAATTTAACCCGTCTGCCAGCTCTGGTGGTGACAGTGTCTGAAGGGGGTGGAGTAGTTGGCGTGGAGGGAGTTGGGTGCGTGGAAGGAGAATCTGGAACGGGAACTGAAACAGGTGGTGAGGAAACTAGTTCAGAGTCCAGGTATGCTGGCTTAACACGGTCTATGCTGACCGTAGCCTCTCTTCCGTTCATTTCCAAGGTAAGGGTTTTGTCCCTTCTCCTCAGGATACGGTATGGGCCAGTGTATGGAGGTTGCAGAGGCCGTCGAACAGTGTCGTCGCGGAGTAAGACATGTGTCGACGTCGCCAAATCTTTAAACACGAAGGTTGACGGTCGGGCGTGTCGTGAGGCTGGTATTGGACGTAAAATTTCCATCCGGCTCCTCAACTCCGTGACGAAATCTGTAATGTCATTTGGGCTCCTGGGTTCTTCCGCTGACATGATAAGTTCTCCAGGAAGTCGAAGAGGTTCTCCATAGACTAGCTCAGCGGACGAGGTGTTAAGGTCCTCTTTGAGGGCAGTCCTCATGCCAAGGAGTACCAGTGGAAGTGCCTTGCTCCACGTTTGGGGATGGCACATTAAAGAAGCTTTTAGTTGGCGGTGCATGCGTTCTACCATGCCATTTGCGCATGGGTGGTAACTGGTTGTGCGAATCCGCTTTGTTGCGCATACGTTCATGAGGCGCCGAAACAAGGCTGATTCAAACTGGCGACCCTGGTCGGTCGTCACGGTACTTGGCACCCCGAAGCGGGATATCCAACCAGTCACCAGCGTGTCTGCCACTTCTTCCGCCGTGATAGATGTCATAGGCCACGCTTCGGGCCAACGCGTGAATCTGTCAACCGCGGTCAGACAATATGTGAAATTGTTTGAAGGCGGCAGTGGTCCTATGATATCAATGTGGACATGACAGAATCTTTTTGATGCGATCGGAAAAGACATTAACGGTGTAGATGTGTGCCTGGTCACCTTACTGCGTTGGCACTGTAAGCATGACTTCGCCCATTGTCAGCAATCGGTGTTAATGTGCGGCCATACGTATCGCTCAGCCACCAATCGTAAGGTTGCTCTCACGCCAGGGTGACTAAGACTATGCAGTCGATCGAAAGCTGCTCGACGGAAAGGTAAGGTGAGGTAAGGGCGAGGTCTGCCTGTTGACGTGTCGCAGAGTATGGAAGTATCAGTTCCTGGGACAACGATTTTTCTCAATTTTAGAGAAGTAAATGAACCCGCCTCTTTGAGTTCTTCGTCTTTCTCTTGCGACTCTGCAAGGGCTTGGAAGTCCTCCTCCAATGAAATGGATTCAACCCGCGACATAGCATCTGCGACTACGTTGTCGGTCCCCTTAATATATCTTATGTCGGTGGTAAATTGGCTGATAAAAGTTAATTGGTTGAGTTGTGTTGGTGGAAGCTTGTCACGACGCTGTGCGAAGGCATACACGAGAGGCTTATGGTCGGTAAAAACTGCTGCGTTCTGTACTTCTAGTATGTGCCGAAAGTGTTGAACGCTCTCGTACACAGCTAGAAGTTCCCTATAATAAGCGGGCCACTGAGATTGTTTCTCGGTAAGCTTTTTGCTGAAATATGCTAGGGGTTGCCAGTTGTCATCGACCTTCTGCTGTAAACATGCACCTACGTGCATGCTCGATGCGTCGGTAAAAAGACCTAAGGGGGCCTCACAATTTGGGTGCGATAGAGTAGTAACATTGGCTAGACTCTTTTTGCAGTCCTCAAAACATTGTTCGAGCTCGGGCGTCCATGGAAATGGTTTTGCGCCTTTGCTGTTAGTTGCAGCGACTGCGTCAATTAAAGGAGCCTGATACTTAGCGGCGTCGGGCAAAAATCTGCGGTAATAGTTAACCATGCCCAAGAACCTACGTACGCCTTGCACAGTCTTAGGAAGGGCGAAATCCACTAAGGCACGGATACGGTCTTCGGGAGGAAAGGTACCTGCAGCGTTAATACGGTAACCCAAAAACGTTACCTCGGCTGCCCCAAGTACACACTTTGCGGGATTGATGACCACTCCGTACTGGTGCAGTCGGTGAAACAAGAGTCTGAGGTGTTCAGCATGTTGTTGGGGGTCTCTCGAATATACGAGTATATCGTCGACGTAGGCAAAACAGAAATTAAGTCCTCGCACAACTTCGTCTATGAACCTTTGAAACGTCTGTCCGGCATTTCTAAGGCCAAAGGTCATATAGGGAAATTCATAGAGTCCAAAAGGTGTGATTATGGCTGTTTTACAAATGTCATCAGGATGGACTGGAATTTGTTGGTATGCTTTAACTAAATCAAGGGTGCTGAAAACTGAGCATCCGGACAAGTTGTGACCGAAATCCCCTATATGGCGGACAGGGTAGCAGTCCGGAATTGTGCGGGAGTTTAATGCGCGATAGTCGCCGCACGGGCGATAAGTCTCGTCTTTTTTAAGCGCGAGGTGTAGCGGAGAGGACCATGAGCTACTGGAAGGTCGAGCAGTGCCTACGCGAATCATCTCCTCGAATTCTGTCTGGGCAGCTCGAAGTTTTAGTGGAGCAAGACGACGTGGTCGCGCTGTCACGGGTGGGCCATCTGTGGTTTTTATAAAGTGCACCGTAGTGTGCTTCACCTCTTTAGGCGCGCCAGGAGGGCGCGATATGCTCGGGAACTCGGTCAAAATGTGCGAGTATGGCGAGTCAGGTGATTGAATGAGTTTAACACTGGGTTGGTCGATTAAGGAGAATTGTGTTTCCGCTGATAACCCTGTTTTACCGTCTCGTAACCTTCCGTGAGCGCAGTCTGGTAAAAGGTGGTAATGAGCCAGGAAGTCTGAACCAATTATAGGAGTTCCTACTTCTGCGACGATGAATTTCCATGAAAAATCGCGTCTTAAACCTAAGTTCAATTTAAGTTCGACTAAACCAAAAGTATTTATTTTAGTGCCGTTGGCTGCTAAAAGTTCGTAAGGAAGTGGCTGCTTTTTACCCTGGGAGTAACGTCTAGGTAGGCACGAAAGATCGGATCCGGTGTCGATTAAAAATCGTCGGCCCGAATACCGATCGGTAACAAATAGACGGCGACTTGCTAGGGAGCAGTCAGTGGTCGCCACTACTGACTGCTGCTTGAGTTTTCCTGTGGTACTGGACCAGACCAAGTGCACGGTTGTAAACACCTGGAAGCTTTCGCCGCGAATCGCCTGTGATACCAGCACTCGCCGTTAGGAGTGCGTGAGCGTGAGCTTGAGCGGCTGCGGTTATTTCTGCCATTACTTGTGGTGAGGCCGGTCACAAGCCGTGTCAGGTCCGCCACTTGTTGTTGGAGCATCTTAAGTTGCTCCTTGGTGTCATCACTAGATGATGATGCCCTACCAGCTGCATGGACATTCATTGGTTGTGGACTGATTTCTTGCAGCTTATCAGCCAACTCACCCAAGTCCTCAAAGGATGAATGCTTTTGGGCAACTAAAATACCTTGCATGTAATGAGGCAACCTATTTGTCCAAATACTTTGGAGGAGCTGCTCCGGGAAAGATGAACCAGCGAGAGTCTTGAGGTGACGGAAGAAGGATGAAGGCTTCCTATCCCCGATCTCCTCTTTCTCAAGGAGCCTTCTAATTTTCTCTTCATATGACTCAGAGAAACGGGAGATAAGGGCCTTTTTAAGACAAGTGTACGGTTGACTCTTGGGTGGCTCGATAATTATGTCTTCAACCTCAGTTGCAGATTTGGTGTCGAGTTGACTTATGGCATAGTAGTATTTAGTCAACTCTTGTGTGATGCAATTGATATGGAACTGTGCTTCTAAACTTGCAAACCAGAGACTAGGGCGGTCTGGCCAGAAAGGAGGAACGCGGATGGATACTCGATTGACTAATATAGATTGAGATCCAGATGAGGATGGGTTAGCGGACTGTTCACCACCAGTTCCAGGTTCAGGATCCAGGAAAATATCCTTTCCCTCGGTAGTCATTGCGTTACTATACAAATTATTGTTATCTCACAAACAAAACACAACCCTAAGGGGAACGCAGTACAACTTATACAATAGTGGCACAGAGGTGAAATCAAAAAGTTACCTAAATAGTCAACATCAAAAAGCACATTCGTAACAAATAGGACACACAAAACAAAAAAAAATATACATGCAGCGCGCAGGCAAATAAAAGGTAAAGTGTAAAATAAATGTAAACAGTTAAAAAATAAAAATGTTTTCCAAAAACCTCTTTTTAAGATATTAGCATTGCGTGCGTGCCTCCAATGGAATATTAGCAATTAAATCTGAATAATTATTACATGCAGAGTGCACAAAACATAAAGAAGAGAAAAACAGTTATGTTGTTATGTTTAAGCCTTTAGTTTAAAATTAAGCACTTAATTGTTCTTAAGAAACACCGTTGTAGGTTGTCGGAATGTCCATCCATGCAGAGTTCAGATAAAATAAAAAATAACTTACAGGCTTCTGTTGTCACACTATTGAGTATGGAACACACCTTTACGTATTGAGTTTCTCTGGAACGCAGCCGGTTACGTTTGACGTTTGCAGATAGTGATGACAGACACATATGTCAGTGTCAAGCTATGTCAAACTTCGCGCGAACTTTGAAGTTTCCATAAAAAATCCGCACAAGAAAAAATGGCGCTGCTATCGCGGAATTATATGATTTTCTTGTTTCAGGTCGATAAAGTTCAAACACGGACACACGGTGTAATTTGGCACAATAGGTATGCACAGCCGAACACTATCTCGTTAGTCAATGCACTAATAGCACGAAAGTTCAATCTTCCTCGATTTTCGTAGGTAAACTCGCGTCATGACGGCGAGTAGGTACCGACTTGGGACTTGTTCACGGAGAAAACCGCTGCCAGGGATGAGTGTGAGCTCGTTGCGCTTCACGATACTGGATTCCAATTCTTCTATTTACACTGATATGTTCTTCTATCGTCGGGGTCACCAATTTAGGCGCGTTATGGCGCCCTTGTTTATACAAATGAAACCAGATCCAGTTCTTGTAGAATGTGTATTTATGTCACAACACACGGTACAATATCCAAGTAGCAGCGAAGGAATAGGTACACGTTTACTTAATTGCTAGGTCATAACATCGTGTTAATAAGTAAGTCCTATAGAGAGGAGTTATTGTGGCTTTCAAATTCAGACCAACTAGCTACTTGTTGTGCCATAGACATTATGCTATAGACTAGCGTAGTGTTGTCTTTATATGTGGTAGTGGGAACCATAGA
This sequence comes from Amphipoea oculea, assembly GCA_945859645.1. Lineage (NCBI taxonomy): Eukaryota > Metazoa > Arthropoda > Insecta > Lepidoptera > Noctuidae > Amphipoea > Amphipoea oculea. The sequence goes on from OX243885.1 coordinate 119,321, forward strand.
CAATTAGTTTGGTTCGCCACACATGGTTTAATAGTCTGCTTCCTGTTAGGGACTTTTTTTAGCATACTATGTTGATTTATTGCGTCTGATACAATGGAGATGAGTTGTTCCGCACTTTGATTGGGATCAGTGCTAGTTAAAACACTTGAGAAATCATAGTTTTCTAAGTAGCTAATAATACCTTGTAAGTTTAAATGCCGTATTAGACTTTTAGGTTTTGTAGCATTAAGAGGTTTTCGTTCAGTGCTAAATAAGATGGGTGCATGATCAGTAAAATATGAGTCCAGAACCAAAGTTGTTGAAGGTCTATCTGTTTTTAAAAAGACATGATCCAGGCAGTTTTCAATGCGAGTGGGGAGAACATGGGCTATTATACTGCACGCGCAGAGCGTTGTAAGCCTTCTGCGTATACCTAACCCACAAGCTGCACGAGTAAAACGCCTGGCAGTAGGCTCTGAAGAGCGTCAGTTTTACCTCCTCAGTGCACCGCGCCAACCTGCGGGCAAGCATGTTGCGTCGAACTGCCAAAGCCCTGCGCTCCCTATCTATATCCTGGCCATGCGTGAGAGAATCCGTGACCACATGACCGACGTATATAATTGAGTGATGACTTTTAATGGTGTTCCTTGTAACGTCACCGGTGGTATATTTGTGGGTGTATTATTACGAACTTTAAAAACCACCCCCTCACTTTTAGTGGCATTATTCCTCAAGCCATGAGCCGCCGCATACATCTCCCACATGGCCACCAACTATCTTAGTCCACAGATTGATGGGCTGAGCAGCACCATGTCATCAGCATAGCTAATGTTATTAACCATCCTTCCATCCACAGAACAACCAACCATAGTGTTACTCAGCTCACCAACCAGCCGGTCTATGTGTGTGGGTGAAGTCAACCCCCCCCTGCCTCACTCCACAATCTAGCCCACTGATTGTGCATCTCGACATTTAACACTGTTACTCTGACTTTCATACCAATATTTAAATATATGTATAACCTCAGGTGGAAGGTCTGTTTCATCCGACATTTTTTTGCCACAGAATGTTATAATTCACCAGGTCAAACGCTCTTGACAGGTCCAGAAAACAACCATATACAGGTGTCTTCCAGTCCGTGTAGCACTGCACAGGCTGCTTGAGACACAGCTCACAGGATTGCACTTTCCGTCGACAAGCCGGTTCTAAACAACCATATACAGGTGTCTTCCAGTCCGTGTAGCACTGCACAGGCTGCTTGAGACACAGCTCACAGGATTGCACTTTCCGTCGACAAGCCGGTTCTAAACAACCATATACAGGTGTCTTCCAGTCCGTGTAGCACTGCACAGGCTGCTTGAGACACAGCTCACAGGATTGCACTTTCCGTCGACAACCCGGTTCTAAACAACCATATACAGGTGTCTTCCAGTCCGTGTAGCACTGCACAGGCTGCTTGAGACGCAGCTCACAGGATTGCACTTTCCGTCGACAACCCGGTTCTAAAACCAAACTGCGCGTCCGCGTCGTTTGAGTTTGATATGCATCTTCAACTGTCTCTCGAGCAAGCTGGCCAGCACCTTGCCAATGACTGTACCCAGTGAAATAGGCCTATAATTGTTTTTGTCGGATGAATTACCTGTCTTATTTTTTACTATGGGAACTATAACAGTTTTACGAGACTGTTAGGCAGGTAAGTGACCCACACAAAAATTAAATAAAATGTGCACCAGCGGACCCATAGAAATGTAATATATCTATGAGCGGACCTTAAATACTCAACACTCAAACCATCGTGCCCTGCCATGGTGACCTGCCTCGCTTCATACTTTTCAACGCGAATGAACACATCCCAAACGATTTTTCAAAATTCATTGCAGGGAAACAATTTATTTGAAAAATCTGATTCCTTTGATCTACTTATAAACTTAAAAATTGGCCCGAATACTTATTTACCTATTTAAATAAATGATAAAGATCTTTCGATATTTTTAGAGGAAAGTACGAAATACACGCGGACGAAGTCGCGGGCAAAGTGCTATAAAATTCGAAGTCCAGATTGACTGATATATCAACGCACAGCCGCTGGTTCTAGAGTCATGAAATTTGGAGGGTGTGTTCTTTGTGAAAAGTAGCTCCTATCCACTAAGAAAGGGTTTTACGAAACTCCACCCCTAAGAGGGTGAATGGGGGACGAAGTCGCGGGCAGAAGCTAGTTGGTCTATACAACATTATTTTTAGTATATGCGAAACCCGAAACACATGTCTAGTATTTTTATGTAAAGAATCTATGTACAAAATTTCAAAACTGTATCATGAATAATCACCAAGTTATAAGCTTGTTATGTTACCTGTTTGTCCGTATGAAATCATGGGCACCGCGTGCCTAAACGTACCGCGCGGCGATTGTATTGTAATTAACGGGTGATAACATTTTCCATCACACTTGCAGGCTTTGGACTGTCGTAATGGTCAAGTGTAGGTAGTTATTATAATGTACTTTATTCGTAAATAAATGCAGCCGTAAGCTACGAATAAGTAATTACTTATTCGTAAGCCGTAAGTGATACAATGTAGTCAATGCGATTTGTTCAAAGTGGATGAAAAGTGTTAAACATCGCATTACTTAACCACAGCAGGCTGTAGGTACAAATAATAACTTTCTACAATTAACCATCTTGGCGTGTTTAAAAATGTTAATCATCACGGCAAAGCATTGTGTTCTACGATACTCTAATTGCTCCTCGTACCGCCGCACTGCCAGGGATACGTTATCACTGTTATCGTTGTTTCTGTGTACTGGACGTTTGTGTATGAGAAAGTCATGGTTACACGACACTTTTTACACACGATAGGTAAGTACACGATCAACCGAAACACAACTCGGCGGCCGCGCGCTTGCGATTATGCAGTTGGACAAAGGCGACACGTGCGCGCCAACCAGTGGTACCCGGGTGACTGAGGTTGCTGCACCCCCGCCCCGGTCGCCCCGCTCGCTGTGCGTCCGCGCCGCGCCATTGTGCGCGTATGGTAGATAACTACCTACTTAGTCGCTCCTCGGGGCACAGTATAATATACTCGGGGTGTCCAACTATTAACCTTTTTTAAATATTTTTGGGCCAAAATATAACATGGGGTAAAAATTATTGGAATCGATTCAGTTACTTATTCTGAACAAATATTCAGGTTTCGCATATACTAAAAATAATGTTGTATAGTGTTTTATTTTAAATTCCATTACAATAAAAATCTTGTCTCGTGTGAACTAATCTTAACAATATTTCCGTGTGTTACCTATTTGCAGTGTGCGTTACACGGTCACGTGTGTGATGGTACATTTGCAGTGCGCGTTACACGGTCACGTGTGTGATGCTACATTTGCAGTGTGCGTTACACATTCACGTGTGTGATGGTACATTTGCAGTGTGCGTTACACGTTCACGTGTGTGATGTTACATTTGCAGTGTGCGTTACATGTTCACGTGTGTGACGGTACATTTGCAGTGCGCGTTACATGTTCACGTGTGTGATGGTACATTTGCAGTGTGCGTTACACGTTCACGTGTGTGATGGTACATTTGCAGTGCGCGTTACACGGTCACGTGTGTGATGGTACATTTGCAGTGTGCGTTACACGTTCACGTGTGTGATGGTACATTTGCAGTGCGCGTTACACGGTCACGTGTGTGATGCTACATTTGCAGTGCGCGTTACACGGTCACGTGTGTGATGCTACATTTGCAGTGCGCGTTACACGGTCACGTGTGTGATGCTACATTTGCAGTGTGCGTTACATGTTCACGTGTGTGATGGTACATTTGCAGTGTGCGTTACACGTTCACGTGTGTGATGGTACATTTGCAGTGCGCGTTATACGGTCACGTGTGTGATGGTACATTTGCAGTGCGCGTTACATGTTCACGTGTGTGATGGTACATTTGCAGTGCGCGTTACACGGTCACGTGTGTGATGCTACATTTGCAGTGCGCGTTACACGGTCACGTGTGTGATGCTACATTTGCAGTGCGCGTTACACGTTCACGTGTGTGATGGTACATTTTCTGTGAGCCTCGCCCACATACATACGGGTCGAATACAGAACCCTCTTTTTTGAAGTCGGTTAAAAAGAGGATAGTATTTTTATGGTCAGATCAGTAGCTTTTGTCTTTCATGGTGTGATGAGCGTCTGAAAGCAGGTTGATAAAACCATATTTACAAAATTAAAAAACTATGAGTAGGTATTACTTACAACATAAAACTCAATTGAATACGCATTTCTCAAAGACTAGTTATCAGAACGTTTCTAGGGTAATAGGTACCTGGATGCACTAAAAAAACTATTAGAAATTTGTTATTTTGCTTATTTACAGCTGTTGTAGGTAATTGTGTTAGTAATAAGTATTGTAGAAATTAAGGGTGAAGGTGTTGCATAAATGTGGGTAATTATAAGTACCTAAGCCCGCATTTGTATCTGTCGGTAGTTCAATTATACCTACGCTTGGTTCGAACGCACGTCTTATATTTAGTAGTAAGTAGTTTAGTTATGTATTCATAGGTTTGGAGCAGTATCCATTCAGGACTACAGTCTGACATTTGTTCTCCACATAGGACTTGAACCATCGATAAGGATCACCATTCACCCCTGATGCCCACCGATAAAAGTTTACGCAACTGGATCATGTGATCTATCCGATCGAAACACTAATTACTAGTCAGAGATGTGCGCTTTTTTTAATCTCATCAAAGAGACTTCATGCCAAATGGAATCCGCGGACCGTGGGCCATATTTTTCTTTTTTTTAAATTAAATAGTCTGAATTGTCCTCGGGGCCAAAATGAAAAAAAAAAATTAACATCGCGCACTAGTCCTCACCTTCGGTGTGATGACAGGCACCGACCATGTCGACCAGAACGAGCACATGGCGTCATCATCCGGCAGGCGCGCGTCAGCCACACCTTGGTCCGGTCGCTCCCAAGCCTTATAAACCCACCTTTCATCGCCCTGGAATATACTATTCGAGTGTACTGCTGCATTTTCCATCCGTACCGACGAATACTTACATAAATTCGGCCTGAGTGTGGAACTTTAGATAGAAAGAAACATGCTTGTACGATACGACTACATACAGAAAGCGTGGCTAATAGAAATCTCTATTTCTAGACAGCACGTTTCGCCGAAAACTTTGTTGATAGAAAACATTTTTTGTAGATATCTCAGTTCATAGGAAGCACTGTTGACAGAGATCTCTGTTCATAGATAGCACTTCTTGCCGTAAACTTTGTTCATAAAAACCACCTGTTTCCAGATACCTACCTTGGTTCACAGAAAGCGCAACGTAGGATGCAACGATTATTCCCGATGTCCACCACTTGTTTGGCCACCACTGGGGGACACCGAAACAACTTTTAAAAATATTCCCTTTGTCCACCACTGGGGGACAAAATTATTGTAAACTAACCTTAAGATAAGATAATTTTTTATTTGTTCAAACATGAGTATACACACGAAAAAATCGGCATGCAAGTTGTTAAAAGTATCTGGTCGTCATGCTTGCCTTATACAATGGCATACAAATATTTAAATAGGTAAGTAAATTTTAAGGCATTCAAATTATACAAGCTAATAAAATTATTTAAATAGAAATATATGTCGGATCTTTCATGAGTATGCACTTAAAATGAGACACATGCGCCTTTGTTTAGCGTTGTGCGGAGTCTAGGATTAAGTATGGTGTCCGATACGGAGTTACGAACCTTATGGGCCATGGAGCCACAGTGATCGTTTAGACGTGGTCGCGACACATACTGGCCTAGGAACTGCTCAGTGTTTCCTTTTAAGTTCAGAGTATTAATTAGTACACTAGTGTTAGTAATTGACTCTGTAACAATAAACTGTGTAGAAGTTATTCTCTCGTTTACCCGTATCCCAATTCTGCGCCCACGACTGTATATCTGACACTATTTATGTCTAATCACGAATCCAATGTATGTACTTGGATTCGACATATATACCTAAGTAACCACAATTCGATCATCCAAATTAAAATATTTAACACTCGTAGTTAAAACACTTTAAAGTTACCTACTTCTGCATCATCTCCGGCGCTGCGGGAAGTGCAACCCCTCCGCCCTTACGTAACAAAGGATAGGCACCCATGCTGACCTTCGCAGCTACGGTTCGCACGGGTGCCTATGCTTTGTTACAGCGGGCGAGGGTTGCTCTCCCTTCGCGCCTCCGGTTTTTATATAGTCAAAGTCAAAACGTTTATTGCGATCTAAGTGTACAATGTTGGTGTTATTTCATGTTAGTACTTATGACTTAGCACCCTTTTACAAGCATTGCAATTATTATACACTCTAGGGGTAGCAGCCAAAAGACTACCTACGTGAAGTCGGGGGTGCCCCGATTCGGTTTTGGAACAGATTCGACCTATTCAAACCATGAAGTGTCCTCCAGTGGTGGACAACGAGAATAATTTTTAAAAGTTGTTTCGCTGTCCCCCAGTGGTGGCCAAGCAAGTGGTGGACGGGACGGGAATAAACCGGATGCAAGAGCGAGCGAAGGGCACCCAGAGGTTAGGTTTGGTTAGGTTACTTTCCCCCCTGGTGGGTTCCCGCATTGTCGAGGTGGGGGGGCTCAGTAGCCGTGGCTTGGACACCCACGGTGAATTGAAGTGGGACCCGAGGAGGGGCCGCTCGTCAGGGCTTTTGCCAGTAAGCCGACGCGACGACGTAACGGCCAACAAGTAGGTAGCGGTGCCGCTTGGGCGACATCGCAGCTCAGGCGGGCCGCGATGTCGTATCGGAGGCATCGCGGCTGAGGGTTTGAGGCCGCGGCGGGAGAGGAGTGCCGGTATTGCGGTGCGCCGCTCTCCCTACCTTCCGCGGCCTTGACGGGGTCGCCACCGTCTGATGGCGGACGCGGTGGGGCCGCAGAGGAAGAAGAGTGTTGGTATGACGTTGGCCGCTCTCCCTATCCTCTGCGGCCGAAAATTGGCAGGCGGCGGGGCCAATGACCTGACTCGTCGCAGGGGGACCAAATGTGCCCAGACACGAGGTCGTCTGGCGCCCATGTGCTGGGGTGGTCACGGCGTGCTATGTGTTCTGGTGCGCCGGTGATGCGGAATACTCCCCAGAGGAGGGTCCGGTGACGGACAGCCGCGGCGGGTTCACGGATGAGTGCTAACGCGTGCCCGTGTTCCCGCCGTAAGCGGCAGAGGAGGACACCGTGGAGTTTTAGTGGGTTGGAGTCCCAATAACTGCAGTATCTCCCCGTGGTAGTGCAGAATGCATGAGCATTTCTCCACGTTTAAAACAAAATGGTTAGGTTACTTTAAACCCTTTACAAAGAAATAGGAGCCCCGCGAATCGGGTCTCCGTCGACATAGGATACAATAGCGAGAGAATGGGAATACTACTTAAAAATAATTATCTTATTGGTTTCCGTGAACCAAAGGCGCTTTACTGTGAATTCCAAGGTATCAGGAAACAGTGGTTTCTATGAACATTGGCGTATATATTGGTCCGTGCCCACCCTAGAATGGTCTCGGGCCCACCCTAGAATGGTCTCGGGCCCACCCTAGGATATTTGGGGACCTATTCGAAATTTTAAGCTGGATACATACATAACTTCACACAAAAGCAATCAAATAAATAATCTACCACCAAGACCTACAAAAACTTATTATTACCTACCTACATAATACATTCCATTTAGTTACTTTTGAAATCACAAAAATAATTGAATCTACTAATAAGCACCGAAATAAGCTAGAGTATTATGATTAGATAGCCCGGGGGCAAACGCATCGGCAATCGGGAATACAGGCCACGGCAGGGGTTGCGCTGGTCGTTGGAAGGATCCGGCGTTTGAGTCTCGAGGTGGCTTTGCACAAATCTGAGGCCCTCTGTTTCCATTGATAGGCCTCGGAACAAGCCACCACGCGATTTACACATAGTGGTAGGAGGCGTCCGCATCGGTGTCGAGTCGACGATGAAGTACCTAGGACTTGTCCTCGACAGCTGGTGGAACTTCGGGCCGCACATTCAGCGGCTGGTCTCCGGGTTGATGAGTGTTGCAGCTGCTCTTGCGCAACTGCTACCCAATTTGAGGGGGCCCAACGCCTCCTGCCGAAGACTGTACGTGGGGATTGTGCAGTCCATGGCCCTGTATGGGGCGCCTCGTGTGAGCGGACACTGACGGCCCGCAACGTTGCAATATTGCGAAGGCCGCAAAGAGCGATGGCTGTTAGGGTGATAAGAGGATACCGTACGATCTCCTACGAGGCAGCAACTCTCCTGGCCGGATCAACGCCCTGGGACCTGGACGCGAAAATCCATACGTCCCTATGTCGCTGGTGGAAGGTGGAGCTTGCGCATGGTCAGCCTCCGGTTCCTCGGGAATTCGAGGCACGAAGGACTGAGCTCTGTCAGATCCTAGTGTCTGAATGGAGGGAGTGATTTGCTCAACGCAGGTGGGGGCTCGCCACACTAGTGGCGATAAGGCCTGTTATGGAAGAACGGCCGGAGAGGCAGCATGGCGCCCTGAGTTTCCGGCTGACGCAGGTGCTTACTGGACACGGATGTTTCGCGAAATACCTGCGTCGCATAGGTCGGGGGCGGACGCCTACTTGTCATCACTGTGTGGACTGCCACGAGGACACGGAGCAACATACGTTGGAGGAGTACAACTTGGGCCCAACAGCGCTGTGCCCCCGTCGCGACATTTGTTGCGGGTGATCTGTCATTTTCGGCGGTGGTTTAGTCCATGGTCGGAAGCGAAATCGCGTGGGATACTGTGGCCTCTTTTAGCGAGGAGGTGATGCATGAAACGGAGGCTGCGGAGAGGGAGAGAGAGCATACTTCTCATTCCACCCGCACTAGAAGAGCAGCCGGGCGTCCAGGGGCGATTAACGATATCCGGCTACCATAGGAAGGGGCCTGCGGGCGGCGAAATTGGGTCCGTGTCATCGCTCGAGCAGTCGGGCTCAAAGAAGTGGCACACAATATGCGCGCCTTATATAATAGAAGGACGTGCGGTCGTGGGATCGCCCGCACTTGGGGATGGGCCCACTAGGCATGGCGGGGTGATAGGTACCGGTCGGGGGTGCGGCGAATGTACAAGTATCTTCCGGGCTCCCGACTTAGGGTAGTAGAAGGAACAGTGGGGTTTTAGTCGGTCGGAGTCCGATATAACCCTCAGTTCTTCCCGGATGGAGGGTATCCATGAGGATGTCCCCACGAAAAAAAAAAGGTTAGGGGCCAGCCCCCCCCCCCCTAGGTACGCCAATGTCTATGAACAAAGTTTACGGCAAGAAGTGCTGTCTAGGAATAGAGATTTCTATTAGCCATGCTTTCTGTATGTAGTCGCATCGCACAAGCGTGTTTCTATCTTGGTCCACAAATCCACACTCATTCGGTGTATTAGTGTGTCCAGAGGGGATGGGGTGGAGGGGACAGTAAAACAACATGTTACACCGTACATACATACTATATATTTACATCTGGCACAACCTGCACGCACAGTTAAACGAATAGAATACGTATACAATGTTTATCGATTACAGAGTAACGTCACTTCCGGCTCGTCGCTCGGGGGCCCGGGGCCCGGGGCCCGTGCGTGGCACCCGGCGTTCGGGGCCGGGCGCGCGGGGCCCGGCGAGTGGGGCCCGGGCCGCGGAGCGAAGCGCTCGACACACGCCAACGAGCGATAAGTCACTAAAGCTAACGCTTTGTACTTACTTTATATACAAAAAAAATGTAGTAGTACATGTATGATTACGTCCGGGGCCGGGTCCTCCCAGGGCTCGCGGCTCGCACGCAATAGCGCGGCCCGTCGGGACTGAGTACAAAAATATAGAATAGAATAGAATACTCTTTATTATGTACACCATATAAATAAAAAAAATAAATATAGTTCCGAAAAAGCAAAGGAACCGGCGCGCGGCGCGAGTTAGCTGGCGCACTTGGTCTTGCCGTCCAGCAGCTTGCGCCACAGGTCGAACTGCTCGTGGTAGCGCACCATGTGGATGGCCAGGCCGCGCTGCACGGCACACGGGTGCGCGGCCACGCGCTTGTTGTAGAACTCGGGCGCGTGCGTGCGGCGCAGGCCCAGGCGCGCCGCCAGCACGCCCGTCACGAACACGTCCTCCAGCCGCACGTAGCGCGCGCGCGGGGCCGCGCCCAGCAGCGCGCGCACGCAGTCGGCCGTGAGCAGGTAGGCGGGCCCGGTGGCGAAGTCCGGGAACACGCGGCCCGGGAACTGCAGCGGCGACACGTAGTACTTGGACTTGGTGGTGCGCTTGGGCAGCGAGCGCCGCATCACCTGCGGGTGTACGTCGTCACTGAATTCTCTATGCGATAACGAGTCATTTCTACAAGGAAACGCATGGAAAAAATCTGTCAAAAGTTACAGCTAAATGAAAAATATGATTATTTATTCAATTATTACTTCAAAAATACACACGTCAAAGTACCTAAGGGTCAAACACGTTTTTTCTAGTTACAAAAAAATTGTTTTTTTATTATATTTTTTTGTAACTCCTTTTTCTTTTTTTTAATTATATTTTATGTATGGATACTATTAGATATGAATTAAAGCATAATATTTAAGATACCAGTATTTTATTGAATGACATATCTATATAAAACAACCGTAACCAAGCGACACGTATTTAGTCTATGACACGCCTCCGCAGTGATTCCTAGGAATCAGAGGCGCCGGGAGTAGCTGGTCAAGGTTGCGCATCCATGTGCGTCCACTGTCGGTCTCTACTTCATAGTGGAGGTTTCCCAGTCGACGGGTCACTGTGCCAAACTCCCACTTCCTTCCTGATTCAGAGTAGTTGCGAGCTTGCACTCTGCTACCGACTGCAAACTCTCTCAACCTTTCTCTTCTGTCCCTATGTAGTGCCCTTGGCGGAGATTTACTCTTGGCTGCCAATCTCGTTCTTACCTCTCTTCCGAGCATGAGCATATAGGGCGAGTCGCCTGAGATGACTGGCGTAGCCCGGAGAAGACTTCTAACCGTGCGGACCTTGTGCAGCATCCATCAATTTACGTCAGGCGCTGACAATTTGACAGGACTATATCTTCTGTCCTTTTCTTAATGAAATAGAAAGAAAAAAGATGCACTGAACTTAAAGTTAGTTTAGTTTGTGAACAAGGGAATCGGCACCAATATCTCGGAAACGTGACACTTGACGGGGTTTGCTCTTAGTATGTTTTTTGTTTGCATTGATGTCAGCTATCGATTTATATATCTACACTAGCTGCCCGGCGCGACTTCGTTCGCGTGGTGCCCTACTCCTACCTCACTCCTACCCCTACCCTTCTCCTACCCTACCCTACTCCTACCGTACCCCTACCCTACCCTTTACCCTACCCCTACTCCTACCCTACCCCAACCCTACTCCTACCGTACCCCTAGCCTACACGATCAATAGTAGTAGCTAAAATTAAAAAAAAAATTGTTTGCGTCCTATTCTTAGACCTGCTGAATATACACACAAAATTTCATAAGAATCGGTCAAGCCGTTTCGGAGGAATTTTGTTACAAACACTGTGGACACACCGGCGCGGCGCGTCGTCGGCGGCGGCGTGTATTTTTTGTTTATATTGAAATTTTTAATTTCGTAATATTTTTTGAATGGAATGTCCGATTTCAATAATTCAAAAAGTAATCAACAGGTACTGATACAGTCTTGAATACAAAGTAATTTATTTGGATAAGAAAACATGGTCTGATTTTGATCGGCATTTCTATCAACTTTTAAAATGTAAAAAAGTAGTTATAGTGACATAACTACAATAGTTGGATATATTGGTCTCGCGAAGTTTTTTGTAGATATTGATTATGTTCTACAATGTTGTAGAACATTTTTGAAGTGAAAACTTCTTTAGCGGCGTTGCACACTTTTTGTAATGGGTAAAAAATGTTAAACTCGCGTCAGGACACGTGACCGTCAGGAGAGATTCCCCCCCCCCCCTCTCTTTCTACGGCGGCGCCAACCGAAGTGAACCAAGTTTAGTGACACACGACAATGGATGGATGGATGGATGGATGGATGGATGGATGGATGGATGGATGGATGGATGGATGGATGGATGGATGGATGGATGGATGGATGGATGGATGGATGGATGGATGGATGGATGGATGGATGGATGGATGGATGGATGGATGGATCGATGGATAGCTGCAGTAAAATGACAACTTTTGTGTTACCACTTTTTAACGAAATTTAAATAGTGATGTGACAAAAGAATCTATTCATTCAATTACATTCAATTCAAAATCGATCAATGTTCAATTGATTTTATAAAAACAACCTACTTCAAAAAAGAACACCACAAAGTAATAAATAACTTTAATTTCGGAAATCAGTGTCGTTAGTTCCGCATTTTCGTTTTTTAACACCGACTTCCGAAATTAAAGTTTGTTTAATCTTTAAATAAGTATTACAGACAAACCTGTCAACGTTTGTCATTAGCTTGGTACCGCTTTTTTGATAACAGATGGCATTGTGCCGAAACGTCACTGTTAAGATTCTCCTGCGAAACATGACCTCATCGGTACCTTTTGTAATAAATTGTCTTACTCTGGAGTTTTGGTTTTATTTGTATTTGTGATATTTTTGGGACATTGTACAAGTGGTCCTTCGAAACCGGATAAAGGATTGGTGTGCATTGTCATTATTGTGGAGTCAGGTTGAATGGTCAACCTGCTGCGAGTGTGACGTCAGCACGGTCAGTGGTGAGCAGCATCGGCGGATCGTACAAGGTTGGCGCTTATGCGTATATGTACAAGGGTACACAATGGTCAGCGCTGGTGAAGCAAACAGTTCGTGTTGGCGTAAGCAGCAACTGCGGTACGGGGGGAGAGTACCCCGCATAGCATCACGACGAGCTACGTAAAAGTGAGTGATAGTGAAGTGCTGTGATACCTACAAGCATAAACTGTGAGTACTTTAAAATATCTAAGTGACTAAATTAATACATTGAGACTAGCAAATTTAGACCTTATTAACTTTGAAAATTTGAATTAACAATTTGGACTTAGAATAATTTCAACAAAAAGTAAACTACGGGGAACCTATGCCCGATTTTGCAGCGAGGTATATTAAGTTCAAAGACTTGTGATTTTTTACGTGTTGTCCACGAACTTAGTATAGCGTTGGTTTAAAAGACTTTATTCAATATGGAAGCTTTGAGTAATTTACAGTTTAATTTACATTCTACTATCAGTAAAGCAAGGTCTAACTTTAAGAAATCCCCTAAGGAACGAGTAACCAGTTCATACATAGAAACTAGATTAGAAAAATTATATAATCAAAGGAAAATTTAGAAGCTAACTGGTCAGCGTTTTCCGGAACTCATTACCCCGAGACGTTTAGGCGAGGGTGGATAGTTAAGTCGAGGGGTAAAATGGCTCGTTTATGCCTGAGTTATACACTCTGCTTTTCACTTCGATTGCGAGAAAATGAAACAGGCATAAAGTATACAGTACATAATTAATCAAAAATGTTGCAAAGCATAGCTAATTCCCGCCACCACAGATAATACCGCCACGAAACTTTTTAAAAGTTTTTTTTGAAGTGAAAACTTCTTTAGCGGCGTTGAACACTTTTTGTAATGGGTAAAAAATGTTAAATTCGCGTCAGGGCATCGCGTCAGGACACGTGACCGTCAGGAGAGATTCCCCCCCCCCCCCCTCTCTTTCTACGGCGGCGCCAACCGAAGTGAACCAAGTTTAGTGACACACGACAATGGATGGATGATTTATCACTTTGTAGTGCTTTTTTTTTGAAGTCGGTCGTTCTTTTTTTTTGTAAAAAGGTTTTCACACAAATTCAATGAGCACTAGTGCATTGAAGAATTGAAGAGACCGACTAGAAGATCATCAAAAGAACGCATAGACATGCCGGAAATGCAGTACATTTATACATATAACTTCGTACGTAAGAATAATTACCTAATATATCACACTAATATTATAAAGGCGAAAGTTTGTGAGTGTGTGTGTGTGTTTATATGTTTGTTACTTCTTCACGCTCAAACCGCTGAACCGATTTAGATGAAATTTGGTATAGAGATAGTTTGAGTCCCGGAAAAGGACATAGAATACTTTTTATCCCGATATTCCCACGGGATCGAGACTTATGCGGGTGAAACCGCGGGGCGCAGCTAGTTATATACTAAATCCTTCCTGAAAGTATGTAGATCACATTAATGTAAGAATTATCAAACTTGCTTCTATAGTTTTTGAGAAAATCGCGGACATACAAACATACATACGGGTCGAATAGAACCTCTTTTTTTTAAGTCGGTTAAAAAGAGGATAGTATTTTTATGTTCAGATCAGTAGCTTGTGTTTTTCATGGTGTGATGAGCCTCTGAAAGCAGATTGATGAAACCATAATTACAACAAACTATGAGCGTTACAACATATACTTCTCAAAGACTAGTTATCAGAACGTTAGGTCCAGGTCAAGGTCTTAGTCTAGGATACCTGGATGCATTAACAAAAACTAATAAATTACGGCTATATAGCCCACGTAATTGAGATTATATAGCTTGAACGATTTCTGTGCAAAGTCACTATTCGAGCACAATTTTGATGCGAACTAGTGCTGTGTGCTATTAATAACTATCCTATATATGAATGAAACTACAATGTATATTTTTATCCGACCAATACAAAGAATATTTGTTTATGGTTAAATCAAAATTGGTGAATTGCGTTCCAATCACATCACTAGTAGAGATACAACATAAGCAACAGTGTGTTAATGTGGCAACATAATTTAACGAAATGACAGTAACAAGTGTCATTTTACTGCAGCTAATTAAAAGTCAGACTGTAGGTCCATGCGAGGCCGCCATTTTGAGAAAAACAAAATGGCGAACAGGTAAGTATGCCACGGACCTTCAAAGCCCTTTCTGTCGGTCTGCGCTCAGCGCTATCTAGCGGAAAAAAGGCCTCGCACCTTGATGCTTGTAAATGATTGAAACAGGTAGGTGTACCTTGCCCCAAATGGTGCGCGTGGCGTTGGCGCGCGCGGGCGCGGCCGCGAACTGCAGCAGGCGCGGGATGTTGATGAACATGTCGTCGTCCGTCTTCAGCAGGCGCGGCGCGCGCGGGCAGTACGTGTCGGCCCACTCCAGCATGCTGAGCGTCTTGAGCGTCAGGTTGGAGTACGAGTCCACCGAGCGGCCCACGATCACGTCGCCGTACAGCGCGTCCTCCGCCTCGATGGCAGCCGCCAGCGCGGGCGGCGGCGCGCCCAGCACGAAGGCCACGGCCACGTCCGCGCGCGCCGCGTAGTGGCCCCACGTCAGCCGCACGGCGTCGCGCGCGGCCGCGTGGCCCGGCGCCGACGTCACCAGCACCAGCAGGCGCAGGCGCGCGCCCAGCGCCGGGCACAGCTCGGGGTGCGGTCGCGAGTGGCCCGCCTCGTACACGTCGCGCACCAGCACCACGCGCGGGTCGCGGCGCGTGGTGGCGGGCGGCGGCGTGGACGCGGGCGCGGCCGAGGGCGGCGCGGGCGGCGCGGTGCTGCGGCTGGCGGCGGGCGCGGGCGGGGGCGCGGAGGGGAGGCGCACGGGCAGCGCGGCGGGGCGCGGCGCGGGGGGCGCGGGTGGCGGCAGGCGCGCCAGCAGCAGCAGCAGCAGCGCGGCGAGGGCGGCGAGCGCGGCGCAGTGCGAGCGCCGCACGGGGCCCAGCATGGGGGCGCGCTCACACCCGCGACCCAGCACACACCTGCAACAGCGCCACGCGTACGGTTACCACGAGTCACATTTGCAACATTTTCGTATCGCGATCTCTGCTATCTTTATTAGGTAGGTATTTATTTTTCCTATAACATACTAGCTTCTGCCCGCGACTTCGTCCGCGGAAAATTTCTTGTTTTAACATAAGATAACACTCGATTGATATTACTGTATTTAATTTTATTAGTAAAATATTGTTTGTAATCAGATCAGTAACTTCAAAGATTACCTAAGTTCTCTTTTCTGCTCAAGGTAACTTAACCCTTGGTCGCCTTTTACTTATTTTATTTATTTAAGTTAGGTATCTATTTAATTTAAAGCTTCTCTATATACAATGTTTGAGGTTGTTTTATTTTCCGGAAACAGAATAATCTGCTTTTCGGATGATCCCACTCTTGATAGACCAACATATAATTGCCCATGGGAAAAACATTCTTTTCGTAGCCAACCAAAGAGAATGTTTGTCCCTGGGACTTGTTAATAGTCAGGGCAAATGATGTTTTTATTGGAAACTCAGATAGACGCTGTGCACGTTCATCGCTGGATTCTCGAGCGCGGGCCTGCGATGTTATGGCATTTTGCCTAGCGAGCCGCTGCGAGCGCTCAGCGCTAGTCTCCCTATCCCTTGTTTCAGAGACATGCTGCCTTAAAACATATAGACGCTGTGCACGTTCATCGCTGGATTCTCGAGCGCGGGCCTGTGATGTTATGGCATTTTGCCTAGCGAGCCGCTGCGAGCGCTCAGCGCTAGTCTCCCTATCCCTTGTCTCAGAGACATGCTGCCTTAACTCAGATAGACGCTGCGCACGTTCAGCGCTAGATTCTCGAGCACGGGCCCGCGACGTCCTCACATTTTGGCTAGCGAGGCCCTGTGAGCGCTCGGAGCTAGATTCTCTAGCGCGTGCTTGCGAAATATTTTCTCTATTTCTCGAGAGGCGCTGCTCATTTTCAGGGGCAGATTCTTCCGTACGGCGTACTCGAGCGGCTCTTGTCTGTGATGTCTGCCGGGACAGTTGAGATTTCCTTTTAGGCATGCTCTCGACAAACTACGCACAGACTTGAAAACAATTACGAACAAAGGGAGAGCGACTCGAACACCGTCCGCCTTTACAAAACAAAACAATCGTAATATCGAATAACTCGTATCGTTTATTACGATAGAACGAAGTACGAAACTACGAACATACAAAACAATGAAAACAATCGTACAACGAAATTACGATATTTTCGAATATGATAATAGATACCTCATTAGCTCCGTGCTCATAATCGAATCGTCGTTCGTATGGAACTCCAATCCAACTAACGACAACGTGGGCATAAAAATTCGAGAGGGTCATCAATCCACGGAAAGTCTTAACACCGCGATTCAGAAAAATGACGTAATTGCAGAACGCCATCTATGGGCAAATAGGTAAAACGTCTGCACAATGAAAGTTATGCTAGGGGCATTTTGCGTTTTAGTAATTTTATATTATCTCCGAAACTGTATGACCAATTGATATACTGTAAATGGCAAATCTTATCTGTATGATGTTCTTGTGATACTGAAATAATTTATTGTCATAAGAATTAATATTTTGTTGCTCAAATAATCAACCAAACGTAAGTATACCGAAAAAAAATTTTTTTAATGCAATAAAAGAAGTATAAAAGATAAAATATAAAAGATAGAGATATGGTATCGCGGACTTTTTTGTAGAAATAATGAAGACGAACCAGGTAGCCATACATTGTTTTTCATTTTAAGCAACTGTTTAGGCAGCGCACGCAAATAATTCTGTTTTATGTGGTATTTTCTTCCGACTTGCTAGACAAAAGTTGTGATAGCTCGGTTAATATACATGCTATAGAAACAATTTATAGCCTATAGCACTCAGGAATAATGTAGCTTTCTGCCAGTTAAAAAATTGTTAGAATTGGATTATGAGTTCCAGAGATTACCCATTACATACAAACTTACAAACTTACAAATTTTACCTCTTTATAATATTAGTATAGATTTGTCCACAAACAGACCGTTTGTTGGATTAGGATCCAAGAGATCCCCCCCGGTGGGTTCCCGCATTGTCGAGGCGGGGGGGCTCAGTAGCCGTGGCTTGGACACCCACGATGAAGCGAAGAGGAACCCGAGGAGGAGCCGCTCGACAGGGCTTTTGCCAGTAAGCCGACGACGTAGCGGCCAACAAGTAGGTTGCGGTGCCGCTTGGGCGACATCGCAGCTGAGGCGGGCCGCGATGTCGTATGGGAGGCATCGCGGCTGAGGGTCGGAGGCCGCGGCGGGAGAGGAGTGCCGGTATTGAAACCTTTTATTTTGAAGTTCAAACAATTTTAATAAATAATGTAGGTATGTGCTTTTTTTGTAACTAAAAATGTATGACATACAATAAAGCATATTCTATCTATCTACTCGTCACGACGCGATGCTTGGATAGGTACAGTTGTTTTTAATAAACTGATCGTTACTAAAAACTATTTCATTTCATGTACATGAAATGAAATAGTTTTTAATAACAATCATTTTATGAAAAACAACTTTATATAAACCGACAAAATAAAAAAAACACGTGCTGCCACAACTTATGAAGGGAATAGGTAACATTTTAGATTTGGTACAGTTATAGTCAATAAAAAACGTTCCCGGTACTGTCCGCCCCTGCTTCTTTTAGATTTTAAACATTGACACGACAATATTTGTGAAAACTAAATAATATTAAATGAAAGCCTTGTAATTTCAGTTAAAATATTAACTTAATGTGTACTTATATCACTAACTATTAATTGAAACCACTTTATAGTTTAACAATATATAATACTTTCACTCAATATAATAAAGACATAGGTTAAAAACATGGATCGACTGCCTCTTACAAAGGTCTGCGGAAAAGTGCTCTATAAAATCTTAATCTAACAATAGTCGCAACGCAACGCTGCTCTCGTTTATATTCCCATGCTGAATTTGGACCCTATCTTATCGATGTTTAGTCTGGCGGCTCAGGATAAAGCAGCGCACTCATCTCGGCTCGCCGCCGTGGACCACCATGCCGCTCCGATGAGGTCACTCCAAGTGGTAGCGCGGCGATCGCCAACACGGCCGTCCTACCAGGTGCCTGTCCCATCAGGTACCACACGAGTTCAGATAAAATGCTGAAACACAAATTATTAATCATTTATCAGTTGCTCATGCATTGATTGTATACCTATCGAATGTTCTCGATTATAACTGTCATCTTTCATTCATTACACATTATTTCAACTGTGTACCCGAGGGTAGGCTTCAACAACGATAGATCACATGCGCTTTAAAGCGACATTTTATTAACAATTATTTCAACTGTGTACCCGAGGGTAGGCTTCAACAACGATAGATCACATGCGCTTAAAAGCGACATTTTATTAACAATCGGGTTTGACAACTTGCACTCAAAGGGCCTGTAACCTCACTTAAGCGTACCAAGTATGTCTTCTTTCAACTTGCACTCAAAGGGCCTTTAGCCACACTTAAGCGTACCAAGTTCATTCCAGAACCACTTGCACTCAAAGGGACTTTCCACACTTGAGCGTTCCAAGTTCGTTCTCCATTTGAACCTACCACTCGGCCTTTAATGTGTAATTTACCATATGGAACATTTATAATAATTACTTAAAGCATTTTATCTTGATCGCACATACGCTTACGATAAATTTCAAATTACCTTCATCGCCAACACGGGCAGAAAGTTAAAGTTAGAACATAATGCTTAATTCATCTCCCAATCATCAATATGTATCTATGGTTTCATGGTCTCAGCAGCGGTATATGTATACTTATACCTGTATACTTCTTTCACTGCCTTTTACATCCGTCACCACATATCTATCATTCCCCAATACCTTCTTCACTTGAAAAGGGGCCTTTGTAAACAGGTAACAACTTTATGAAATCGCTGTTTTTGTGATTCCGCATTGGACTTAATATTTTTCTCTGTCCTCTCACGCAATTTGGTTACATTCAACCTATGCCCGTTCCCAATCTCCGGAGCCAAACTATCACTATCAGTGCGTAATCTGTATCCGAGAAAAACTTCACTAGGAATAGTTTGTACACTTGTACACTAAAAACAGTGATACTCACAATGTTAACACTAGGAATAAGGACAAACTACGTGCTCCCTTTCACCGGCTTCATAAGGTTCATAACTCATTTGTTGGGCTTGGTATAACCTTTTATAACAAGCTACCTTCTTCCTTGCTAGATTTGCCTTTTAATAGATTTAAAGCTCAAGTAAAATCCAACCTTTGTTCAAAAGCATACTATTCCATCAACGACTACTTAAACGATAAGAATAGTTTATGTTCTTTCTCCAGAATTAGCTTACTGACAGGTTATATGAGTTTATATAATGTTTTTATTTTATTTTTTTTGTTTTTTTTTTAGTTGAGAGTTTTAGTCAATTCGGTTTAATTTTATTGTAATTTATTATTGACATAATCTGCTCATTTCAATGTCTTTTAATGAGTTGATTGCAATATGTGGTTAGCTAGCGACCTCTACGAATGATCATATTATTATTCTTGCTTGAGCAACCGGCAGCAAGTTCGTCATGCTCCCTTAGATGTCATTGCTTGCGGTAGCGTCGGGGGTCGGGTTGCCTCCTTCCCTCAAATATGGCGAGGGGGGTAATGGCTGATCTTTGCGTTATGCTCGTGAACGGGTGCTGCTTGTGGTGACTGGTCGTCTTGCTGACCATGGTTTTATTGTTGTTATTAGTAGTAATAACTTGTTTATTTATTTTACTTCGATGGTCCTAGTTTATCATTTGTGACTTCAAGTGACAGCTATGTAAACAGAACCCTGCATTGCATACATATGTAAGCTGTCACGCCCTTTATACCTGGAGGCTTTTATTTGGTCAGTAAGTTTATTTTTGGTTATATTTTTAATTTTTTTTTGCTTGAGTACGTATAGTGTTTATTGTATTTGTTGGTATATTGGCGTGGCTAGTTAACCTATGGCAAATAATTTAATTTAAGGTTCTGTGTCCTGTAATGTTAATTACTTTGCATACATAGTATTGTATAAAATTAATTATTTTCTAACTGAAGAGACAGCTGTGCTGCTGGGGAGTTTGTTCCGCCACTTCTTCTCCCCAGCGAAAGCACTAGGAAGTGGCGAAGGGCGGGCGTTTTGGGGGACTGTCTTTTGTAATTTTGACGTTCGAAAAGTGCTGATTCTCAGCCTAGTTTGAATAAATGACTTTTGATTTGATTTGTTGTCTTGTGAACTGTGCTCTTTATAAATACCTTGTTGTAAGGCCTTAATGTACTGATCCCACCTATCGTCTGTATCGTTAGAACCTATAGCTTTTAGTGCTTCTAGAATAGTTTTGTTAAAACGCTCAACCTGGCCATTAGAGCGAAGCATAGCGGTTGCATTAGTACGTAAACGTATGTTTCTATTCGTACAATACTGTGCGTACTTTGGCAACGGGTAGGTATAACTCTCCTTCCTTTGGACCGCCTTTATTCTTAAAATATATTCAAATTATGCAGTTTTTAATATATTTCTTTATGATATGTCGCATTCTAGGAAACCAATACCGATGGTTTACTCGCTCTACTGTTTTATCGACAGAGAAATGCCCGAGGTCGTCATGGTCACATTAAATTATTCGCCAAATGCATTTCTTTGGAACCACCCACCGACGACCTCAGGTTGTTCTACTTTGCCACCTAGGACAACATATTTGTTAAAAATATCTTTATTTTCTTCGGCCTCTCCTGATTCTATACTTGCTCGAATACGTTGTAACTAGATCTTGTAGTTCTACCGAAAGCAACCAATCCGCTTCCGTTAAGCGATTTTCGAAAAACTGTTATTAAGGCGCTTACATGAGCTAAACGCAAAAAAACGGTAGTTTTCGAAACAATAAAAGTATATGATCGCCTACAGTAAACAAAATCAGAAAAATATATGATATTCTTCAGGATATTTGCTAGATAGATAGTGTTTTGAAAACACAATACAACTAATTTGGTACGATAGAAAAAAATCATGAACATACCTCTAAAAAACTTTCTTTTTACAATAAAAACCATACTAATATACATACAATCATTCTGATTTTTTGTCAGATTATTCTACAAGTAACATACTAAAATGATAGTGTTTTATTTTTTTATTTAAAACAATAGTTTTTTTGTAAATCGAATATTCATAGTTCCGAACATAAAAAGTGCGCATGTGTGCGTGAACGCCCGTGTAGCGACACTGCCGGCCGAGGCCTGATGCTATACGGACGTGTCGCTCTTTTCGCCGCACTATTTCCGTCAAGATTGTTATGTTTTTGTTAAGTTTTATTTGTAAATTCATTGTTTATTATTATTTGCATATCTTCTTTCCGTAAATATTTTTATTTCGTGTAAATATAAAATACTTTTAAGTTTGTTATGTATGGGTGCAAGGCGCGCGCCATCTATTGTACGGCGAGTCCCAACTCCCGGGCGTTTCACTTGTGTCTCCCGGCAGTGGTCCGCGTAACATAACAAAGTTAAAATAGGGTAATAATTTGTAAATAAATGGGAAATATAGTGAAACATTCCGTTAGAGGACTACAAAACGTTCATATAAAACAAAAGCCGAACATAATATGAACGAAAGTAAAAAGTATGAGCATTTTATTTTTAACTGAATATTTTTATTTTTGCAATAAAACTATGAATTTTGGTAACATCTAAGAAAGTGCAGTCATTTTGCATAAGGTAAGTATTTTCGACTCCGCGTACATCTGTCACACCGGCGCATGTGGACGACGTGTAGATTTGTATTCGAGAGTCCCCGGGTTCGATTCCCAAGGTTACGAAATCGTACTTTCTTTTTAAATTTTATTTAAATGTATTTTGAATTTTTAGATAAATAGTGTTTTGAAAACATGATACAACTAATTTGGTACGATAGAAAAAAATCATGAAGATACCTCTAAAAACTTTCTTTTTACAATAGAAACCATACTAATATACATACAATCATTCTGATTTTTTGTCAGATCATTCTACAAGCAACATACCAAAATAATAGTGTTTTATTTTTTTAGTTCAAACAATAGTTTTATTGTAAATAGCATATTCATAGTTCCGAACATAATAAGTGCGCATGTGTACGTAAACGGTAAACCCCCGTGTAGTGCCGGCCGAGGCCTGATACTATACGGGCGTGTCGCTCTTTTCGCCGCATTATTTATATGTACATACATTCATTGTTTATTATTACTATTTGCATATCTTCTTTCTCTAAATATTTTTATTTCATGTAAATATAAAATACTTTTAAGTTAAAATAGCGTAATAATTTGCTATCAATTATATCATTTGTAAATATGGGAAATAAAGTGAAACATTCCCTTAGGAGGACTACAAAACGTTCATATAAAACAAACGCCGAACAAAGTAAGAGCATTTTATTATTACTGAATATTTTTTTTCACTATGAATTTTGGTAGTTTAAGAAAATGCACTTATTACGCATAAGCTCAGTTTTTTCGACGACATACTCAATCGTTACATTGGCTTATGTAGACGACGCGCAGGTTTGTGTTCGAGGGTCCCCGGGTTCGATTCCCAGGGATACGAAATCGATTTAATTTTATTTAAATGTATTTTGAATTTTTAAATATATTTTTATAAATAACTAAAAAAACGTCTACAATGTAATTATCTTTCACAGGAGAAAGAAAGTCGAAAATATCAACGCAGAAGTTACTTCTAATGCGTAAGTACCTACACGTTTTCTAAGCCATTGTAACAATAAAAAAAACCTAAATTTATTAACAGACCGCGACTTATTGATAATGTGCATAAAGAAATCACAGATTCATCCGAAAATTGCGATGAAAATTATCACAAGCAAGAGTTTAATTTTTATTGATTGTGTTTATAATAAATAGAAATCATAATAATTATGTATGAATGTTAGGTACGAGTACCTAATCCTTGAGGCCGTTTACACATCTTTTGATTTTTGAGTTTTGATAAGATCTATCAAAACTCGCCGCCGCACAGTGGTCTGAAAATCGAGCTCCATACTCATAGAAACTTAAAGTACGGAAATAAAAAAACAAAAATTGTAATGGGTCTAGTACACCTCCCTTTACGTAATATTAACGTATGGATGGTATCAGTCGCTCCACGCGTGAGAAAAAAAAGTTTTTTGTTTTTTTTTTTATGGGAGAAAAGAAAACACTTAATGTACATTTTTTTGAAACTGAATGGAACTGATAGGCTGGAGCTCACACGAGCTATTGTACCATACACGGCCATCAAGATGACATACAATTCATGCACCGTTGGGCGCCGCTTTGCACGTAGCAAATTTTTGAAATTTTGTGTTTTCGATATGTGATTTTTCAAATCTTTGACGTGAATAAATGAACTTGCCGATCAATTTACTTATACTATCGTTACTTTTAGCCTGCTTATGACCTTTATGATGACAACAATTAAAAATTATGTTGATTATAAGTACCTATACGTTTTTTTTTTAATTTCATTCCAAGAACTACTTAACTCATTTAATCACCGTTGTAGTGTATCTATTAAATAGATATGTAAACACTGTATCATTCACACAAGCGGGGTAGCTGCTGTCAGTTATGTTATGTCATCTGTCAGTTACGAGGAATGGCGGGAAACAGACAAAGTGAAGCAGGCTATATACGATGGCGCTTGGTGTGGTAGTGAGCCAGTGAAGTGATATGTTTAACATAAGTACGGAATCAACAGGATTCTACAACCGTGATTATGGTTGAGTTATAATTAGATACTGCTTCAATCTGAGCCTCAATCAGAGCCTGTTCTTCCACGATGTTCAACTTGTTTTCGTTTGAAAACTTAAAATAAATTGGTCAGCAGAACATTGTGGAAGATGGCTTTGGATTCTCCCATACCTTTTCTTCGCCACAAACTAAGCGCAGAGGCACAAAAGAACACATAAACATACTGGAATCGTCTTCGTCTGCCATAGTTTGCTTATACAAACTTTGCCCTGAAGCACCATCAAAGCCATACTTGCATATAATTGTTAACTCTTTGCCATCCAGCGAAGGTTCCACACGTAGGAATTTTCCAAGCTTTGCACAGTTTTATCCAAAATTTAGCTTTACTTTTACCTCTCCTTCCGTGATGTACAATGGTAACTTTTGGAGGGCAGCAGTCCTTCTTCGCCTCAAGGATGGCAGTATAAGAAGGACACAGTGGTACTCCTTCTTCTTTTGCACAAGATCTTAATGTTATATACTGCCACTTCGAAAGCTTCAATGAGGTCAAAATAAATAAAGCTTTGTCAGCGGAATATATAGGCACAGTTTCCTTGGGCTTTAACAATTTATCCTTGTAGCCTCTTTGCTCCGAGACTAGTTTAACGATATCTGCTATATTCTTGTCATGTGCTTTCAAACCGGTTGCATGAGCAAGGCTTTCAGTGCTATACGTTAGGAGGTCTTCCGCTCTCCTTCTCTTCTGTAGCGGGCTTAGCTCTTTAAATGATTTTCTCGGCCTCACAACTGATGTTGATGTTCCAACACTGCACGTCTCCGGTGTGTAGGATGTTGATGCACCCTCATTTAAAACAAAGTCAGAACTGGAACGGGTTTGCTGCTCTACTGACACTAAATAAGGGGTCATCTTTCCTTTCATGATCTCAGGCCATTTTATGTTCTCTTGCAGCCATGTCTCATACTTTGTTATGTATGTACGTCTCGTGCGATTACACGAGATCCATTTGTTCCTCAACGAACAAACATAAGTCTGACAGAATTGTTTCAATACCCTCTTTTCATTTTCTGACAAATCAATAGTATTCTCAAAAACTTCAAATAAAACATTGGGCTGTAAAAAACAATTGTTGTTTGTCACAAACATGACAATGTCCAAATTGGTATCACAACCTTCCATCACAGCACAATAAAAAAAATAACGTAATAAGTTAGCGCGCACAAGTACTGAGAGCTACTGATAAAAGTAAGCTCAAACGTCCTATTTTTATACAACTACCCTCATTATCGTTCGCTATTCTTTAATTAGGTTTTACAGACTTTAATATTACAGATAATAGAATTTTATTGTGACTAGGGCCCATTTGGCCCTGCTAGAGCTGGTTGATGCTCATGTCATTGGTATATAATTATAACTCAACCATAATCACGGTGATTAAATGAGTTAGTTCTTGGAATGAAATAAAAAAAAACGTATATAATCAATATAATTTTTAATTGTTGTCATCACAAAGGTCATAAGCAGGCTAAAACTAACGATAGTATAAGTAAATCGATCGGCAAGTTCATTTAACCTCGTCAAAGATTTGAAAAATCACGTATCGAAAATTCAAAATTTCAAAAATTTGCTACGTGCAAAGCGGCGCCGAACGGTGCATGAATTGTATGTCATCTTGATGGCCGTGTATTGTACAATAGCTCGTGTGAGCTCCAGCCTATCAGTTCCATTCAGTTTCAAAAAAATGTACATTAAGTGTTTTCTCCCATACAAAAAAAATAAAAAACTTTTTTTTCTCACGCGTGGAGCGACTGATACCATCCATACGTTAATATTACGTAAAGGGAGGTATACCTGACCCATTACAATTTTTGTTTTTTTATTTCCGAACTTTAAGTTTCTATGAGTATGGAGCTCGATTTTCAGACCACTGTGCGCCGCCCGCGGTGCCATACTATTATATTCTGTGGCGATGCCGCTGTATTGGTTTCTCTTGGATTTGTATGAGCCCTTGCGGCGCGCCGCCGCGGCGCCGTGTGTTCATACAAATCCAAGGGTGACTGATGCAGCGACGACGCGACGGCGGTGCCGCTGCAGCTGCGGCATAATGTGTAAACGGCCTGAAAGATTAGGTACCTAACATTCATATATAACTATGATTCCTATTTATTATAAACAAAATCAATTTTAAATTTAATTTCTTGCTTTTGATCATTTTCATCGCAATTTTCAGATGAATCTGATACCTATTTCATTATGCCCATTATCAATAAGTCGCGGTCTGTTAATAAAAACATTAGGTCAGAATTTTTTTTATTTTTGTAATAGCTTAGATAACGTGTAGGTACTTGCGCATTAGAAATACCTAACTTCCGTGTTAATATTTTCGACTTTCTTTCTCCTGCAGACTTTTTTTAGTTATTTATAAAAATATTTAATAGATATATTTAAAAATTCAAAATGACATTTAAATAGAAAATTCGATTTCGTAACCTTAGGAATCGAACCCGTCCCCGGGTTCGAATCGAACCCGGGGACTCTCGAATACAAATCTACACGTCGTCCACATACGTCACTGTGACAGTTGTACGTGAAGTCGAAAATACGTACCTTAAGCGTAATGACTGCACTTTCTTACATGTTTCCAAAATTCATAGTTTTAGAAAAAAAACACTGCAAAGTGATAACTTTTATTTCGGAAGTCGGTGTCGCTGGTTCCGCATTTTCGTTTTTTGACACCGACTTCAGAAATTATAGTTATTTATCACGCTGTAGTGCTTTTTTTGAAGTCGGTTGTTTTTTTTTTTTCTTTCTAATTGTACCTACCCCACAAAAGTTCAATTAACACTAGTGCATTGAAGAATCATCAAAATTCGCATAGAAATGCCGGAGATGCAGTACATTTATGCATATTAACTTCGGACATACTACATAAGAATAATTACCTAATGAACCTAATGAATATAGAATAACTACCTAATGAATATACTAAAACCTTCCTGGAAGTATGTAGATCACATTAGTGAAAGAATGATCAAAATTGGTTCATCAGTTTTTTAGAAAATCTACAAATATATACACAAACATACACACATACATACATTACATACATACATACGGGTCGAATACACAACCTCCTTTTTTGAAGTCGGTTAAAAATGTTTTAAATTTCATTGAATCAGTTTTATTTCAAAATCACCCACATCCTTAAGTTTTTCAAGTCACACTCAAAACGAATAAAATTTATTATGTTGTCACACATAACTACATAATTTGTGTTAGATCTTTAACTTATTTGCACATCGTTTCCGCGCCATCTATTAGAATACTAGGGCGTAATCTCACGAAACCGTTACTTCTAAATCTCATGTATGCTTTATGTCATAATTGTGATGGGCGTCGTCGTTAGATGGCGTTTGCGTCGATTTTGCATATGTGTGCATGCGTTTTTCAAGGACACTTAGCTCTAGTAAGCCTCTTAATTCATTCTGATGGGAATCGTTATCGGACCCAAAATAATACTAATTGTGTTAAAACACTGTAAATGTATTCGCATACTCACTATACTACTCGATATGTTACCCATGCTGTGGTAACTTAGAACAAATGGCACGGAACGCTGTAAGCACTGCCATCTATTAGCTGCTTCAAGAAACAAAATGCTGTTTGTAATTTTATCAAAGGATTATTACTAGATGGCAGTTTAACCAAAACTCAATGAAATGACGATGTCAATAAATGCCGCGTTCCGAGTTAGGAATGTAATCGATATAATCGATTTGAGCGTGCAAACCTAATATCGATGATAGTCCTAACTCGGAATGCACCCAAAGTGACGTTGACATTTGACATTATTCTGAATTTTCACAAGTTTTTTTTCGGTTGATTTGTATGCGCATAGTCTGTTAATTTTCTCGTATTTTCGTGTTTTCTCGGTTTTATTTTCATTCGGTACGTTGAGTTGAACTTTGTTCCTCCAGGCTTACGTGTAGATTGCCATAAAACACTAATCGTGAACTTTTACACGATAAGTCTACGATGGCTCAAAGGTCTTGTTGTGTTCCCGGCTGTTCCATGAAAGTTGGAGGCGGTAAGTTGTCTCATTCTGAGTATATTTTTTATTCGTATCACCGGCAATGTGTAGAATTTCGAAATTTTATAGAATTCCCGTTTTCCGACCGGTCAAGCACCGCGCGTCGCCATTGGCGACGAAACAATAGAAAATCAATTGTGTCTTATTAGCGGAGCTCGACAGATTAAAATAATATCATGGTTTACGTTTTAAGTAACTGATACCTACTTCAAAATTGTTTCAGTTGAATCTTACCACATATAATGCTGAAACTACACACATAGGTACTTACTTGTAATTCTTACTGATAAAATAAGTATGTAAATGAGCAACAAACATACTACTTAAATAATTCTTAGATCCCTACTCCTATTATTCTTTGTCCGCTTAGTGATTGGAAATTATTCCATGGAAACCTGTTACTGAGTTAAAGTGTTCTCTAGGTTAATCCAGGTCATGGTCTACCTGTGTGGTCAGTGGGTCGTCTTAGGTGTGTTCTCCCAAACCTATTTAGCTGTTGAAGTATGGTGGAGTAACAAATATCTAAACATAATAATTATAATTATGTTAAGTATCTAGAAAAGTCGGTACTTAATTTTAAATTTGAGCATTACATTATGTGTATGACTCCAGACCACTCATTATTGTTAACCAAACCAAGATACAAGTTCAGTACCTACTCAGATTATTTTCTTTTTTATGTTTTGTGAACATTTTGTAACAAGTTTTTAATTATCATGTTTTAGGATTGCCGTTGCACCGGTTTCCAAATCCAAACAATCCTACTCAAATAGAACATTTTCGCACTTGGGTTATGAAAATTGGAGGTGATATTATTGGAGAAGATAATAAATTCATACGTAAGAACAGAAAAGTGTGTCAGAAACATTTTGAAGATGTTTACATATTTCCAAATATGAAACTAACTGCACTGGCAATTCCAACACTTGAAATTCCAGGTAAAATATGTTAATTTTAAAAACTACACTCTGTTTATTGATGAAAAAAGTAAAGGTGAATAATCTAACCATATCTTGTTTTGTGAAATACAAAACTAAGCAATGTAAAAATAGAAACTTACTTCATGAAGAAGTTTTTTAAGCAGATTTAATGTTAGTCAGTCTTTTTATTAGAAATTGTGTCTTCATAAAAGTAGTCAAAAGTTCTGTAAAACTTGATTGATGATGATAACGGCTTCCTAAGAATAAATCCTTTTATCCCAAATGGTTAAGGTGTTCATCCCTATTAAAAATCACCCTAAAATTTTCAGGTGTGCATGTTGGTGAGCGCAGGCATATTGAACGGCCATCTACGCCAATTCAAATGGCGACAGCTTCCTCTACCAGACCCATGCCCATGGACACAGATTTATCTTCGAGGCCAGGTAAATGATACATTACATAAACTTATAATAATAGAAAGCATCAAGGCCATCAAATTATTGGGAGGGTTTTTATAATATTAATAGAAGACTTGTTATTATTTGTAAAATGTGAAGGTTTAGGCGTGTTGAGCAATTTTTGGTAGGGGTAAAACTGTAAAGTCCGGCCGCGCCAAAGCAATGGCCACTCGAAACGGAACCCTATCACTAAGCTTCCGCTGTCCGTCTGTCAGCGGGCTGTATCTCATGAACCGTAATAGGTACAAAATACAGAAAATAGTTCTATACCTATAGATTCCAGGAAAACTTGTAAGACATCTACGGTCTTAAAATGACATGGTAAATCTCCAATATTGTGCATACAAACTTACATTGCAGTTGGAATGTATGGGAGAACATGTTTTTCAACTACAATGTTAAGTTTGTTCTTAGGATAAATTCATCCCAACTACGTTTTTTTTTTTTAATATGTACCTAGTCTTAAATATTTTATGGTGGTACGGAACCTTTCGTGTGCGAGTCCGACTCGCACTTGGCCGGTTTTTTATAATTCATAAATAAATGTTTTTATTATGTTCTGACAGTCATGAATATTGAACTGCCATCTACTTCAGTTCAAATAAAGACAGCCTCCTCTACCAGACCAGTTCCATCGAACCGCACGTTACAAAATTTTGTTTCAGTGTGGTCAGTGGAAGTGCTTAGGTGCTGTTCGTCCAAGTGCGGTTCAAATCATTGCTCTGAGTGGAATACCTCGATTTTTTGCAGTTGGTAATCTAAACACAATACAATATTTAATTTTGTTTTTCTTGTGTGATTACAGTAATGAATAGTGAAATGCCATCCACTTTACTTCAAATGGAGACGGCCGTCTCTACCAGACCAGTTCAAAAGGACACAGACATATCTCCGAGTCCAGGTAAATGAAAAGCAACATAATTATTAAATACTAATGATATGTAATGAATATTGATGTAGGTAAGACTTGTAAACAATTAGTGATGTTCAAAATAATACCCACTAATATTATAAATGCGAAAGTGTGTCTGTCTGTCTATCTTTTATCTCTTCACGCTTAAACCGCTGAACCGATTTTGAGTAGAGACTCTTAACTAGTAGGAATGCTTGAAGCTTTGCCTTAACCTTTTGAACGCCATTGTCACATATATGTGACAAACGAAATCTTACCCTGAACGCCAACGTCACAAATATATGACAAAATACACGTCCCACGGGTCGCACCATATCATGAAATAAACTATTTAATCATTACTTTTGTGTGTTTTTATTTATATAATTTAAAAGTTTAAGCTTCCGTCTATATTGTATTGCATGAAACTAATATAAATAAACCACCAATATCGAGAAATTTGTTGTTTTAAGTGTGTGTTGTTTTGTTAAAGTGGCCTGGCGTCAGGGGTACGGCGATACGTTTATACTCTGGCGTTCAAAAGGTTAATACAGATGTATAAATCAAGCTTTTTAATTGTAGTGGTAACTTATTGAATAATTGCACTGCTTGATATTTTGAACTGTGCTTCACAATGTTGAAGTGAGGATTTATCTTATTCCTCAATTCCTTTCTGCATGTGCTCTCTCTAACCAGTCTTTCCTCATCCATCTCATATTCATGTATGTACTTTTTAAGATTAGTCAGAAGGACTAGAACATAGAGACTGGGTACTGTAAGAATTTTTAAATCTAAGAAATGTGGACGACATCTCTCTGTGAAATACGGGCAATGGTACGGCTACATCTGGTCGGCTGATTGCCCGTAACGACTGTCAAAGATCCACGAATGACAAACGGGGCCAACGGCTTAACGTGTTTTCCAAGGCACAGAGTGGTCTCAGTATGTAAAGATGGTCACCCATCCACAGACTAACCGCGGCAAGCGTAGCTTAACCTGATCGATCGACCTGTGCGGCTGTTATTATTAAGCCACGAGCCCCTATAGAATATTTATTTTAGAATATTAAAAATAAATATTCTATAAGTATTATAATATATTCTAAATAATACCCAATGTATAATTTTATTTTTATTTTTTCAGGGTGTTATAAGTTTCCATGCCTTTGACTGCAACAGAATAGAAGCTGAAAGACATAATATCTGAAGTAAAAGCAAAATTGCGCAAAGCTCGCAATACAAACAAAAAGCTAAGAATGCAAATGATGATGGCAGAAAAAGTTATGAAATCTTCTGCTTATCAAATGGTGAAAGAAAAAATGACACCAGCAGCTCAGATATTTTTCGCAATGCAGATCAAACAGTTTGCAAAGAAACCTGCAGGGAGACGTCTTACTCTAGATGAGAAAGTTCTCTGTTTATCTTTATACAAGCCTTCCCCTAGAGCATACTGAATACTTGGTCAGATGTGCATACTTCCCAAGCGAAAAAGTCTAGAGAAATTGAATTCTAAAAAAAATTTACCCAATTTATGACCCACCTCATCTCATGAAGGGCGTTAGAAATAACCTACTGACGAAAGATTTACAGTTTAAAGAAGATGGTAAAACAAAGTTAGCTTCCTGGTCACACATAGAAGCATTGTATAAACGAGGACCAAAGTACAGAGGGGTTAAGCTTATGACCAAGTTAACAGCTGAGCATGTCTATCCTCAACTTATACCAAAAATGAGAGTCAAACACTGCACACAAGTGTTTAGCAACACCGTTGGCCTGACTATGGGATACTTGGCAGGTTTGTTTTTTCATTGATCATTTTTACTAACAGTACATTTGCACTTTCCATTTGTAGCTTCAGTACTACTACTGAAGCTACAAATTATATTGTTTTCTTTGGAGCCTAAGCTCTGCGTTAGTGATTAATGTTCATTAACCTTTTCGACGCCCATCTACATAATACGCGATGTGTCCTCCAGCGCCACGCTACAAATGTATAACGTATCTATAGTAAAACGTAGGGATGGGATTAATGTCCTATCGATAAATAATATTATAAGTTGAAATTAACGTTTATTCACCAATTTATGAAGCTAAATAAAAACTGATACCGTATTTTCATATTTTGTTTTATTTCATACAAAAATCAATATGAAAACCTGGATATATTTCCCATAATAAAAGAAAAGAATTGTAAATTTATTAGACGTGTGTTCTAGAAGGCACATCCCTATTTGTCTCCAAATGTAATCCTTCTACTTCATATCAAGTCGTTGGCGCTCGAGGCACGACAAAATCCTTTCTGATATAAGGATGTCTAGATGTCGATGTCTATGGTATTTTTCTTTTTTCTATTCACTGTGGTCGAGTTACACGTGCATAACCTCAACCGATTCATGCATAATTTATTTCGTTTACTTACAAAAAATAGAACCAAATACAATCAATAGAAGCTAGATACGTGGTTTTCTATCTACGTGTTTTAAAAAAAAATTAAAATAGAGTGTAAGTGACTGTTTTACGCAGATGTTACAGATCTTTTTTTTAATGGTAGGTATAGGTGTCGCAAAATACTAGCAATGATTTTTCTTGTTTTTAGAAACTAATAGAAAACGGAAGTACATTCCTGAAACGGAAGTTGACGACTTAACGTAATGTCAGGACGACGAACTATTTCAAAATTCTGATTATTCACAAACTTTTTCTTATGATGAATCTACTCAAAAAGAAACAAGATGTAAACATTGCACTACACTAAAATGCACAAAGTCACTATGACCTTGAAACCCGTCCGCTTGTGACGTCACAGATTTACTTCAATACTAGTTCGTGGCGTTGTGCGCACTGACAACTAGCTACTTTGTAGGGATGGGTTTTTCACACGGTGTTTCACTATCGACAATGATTAGAAAACCTATTTATTCTTGATTAAGGCGAATAAAACGTAGTTTATAGTTTACAATATTTATAAATTATTATTTATTCACGTCATTTTCTTGCAATAATGATATTTATGATCGTTTTGACGAGATGAAATATAGCGAGGTCTTCATCGTGTCCCATCACTGGCTTACTTTATATCAAGTACTTGGCGTTGGGGGCACTAAAATATTTTGTGGCGTTTTTGTTTCTATTGAATATAAAACAAACAAGAACTTATTATGTGTGAAAAAGTTAAAAATATGGCTAATAACAGGGCAATTTTCCATAAAAACAAAATAAAAGGTCTTGTAAAAGTCGTAAATTTATTTTATACTATTATTACTTCTAATCAAGTAGTGGCGCTGAGGGCACGAAAATCTCGAACTTGTATACAAGTGATTGGCGTTCAAAAGGTTAACGCGTTATGTAACGACGTTAAACCTTAGTCTGGCCATGTAGTTAGTGAATCTTTCCTTTTCAATGCATAAAATCACGATGAATGTTAATTAAAACTTTTTCTTTTCAGATGAAGGGAGACTCCCGAAGAAAAGTGTGGATACAGCCGATCTCATTTTATTCTTCGATAAATTGTTCGATTCAGTCAATGGCAATTTCCATAAACCTGACTTAGGAAAAATTTATAGATGTGCTGTAACTCGGCAATCTCCACATCACAGTTTGTGGTATAAAAGTTTACCGATATTGAAATCCATGACTTTCATCACTAAAACTGGTAACAGAGCAACTGTGCCGTCTTTAACGAGTTGGGTAAAAAGTATCGAAGCTTTTCTCGCATTGACAAAGGATTTGCATTCTGCAGGTTTGAAATCGATACTGCTGCGCCATATTAATCAAGACCCCTTAGAAAATTTCTTTGGGGCCGTAAGAGCACATGGTCTCCGCAATAATATGCCAAGTGCTCATGCTTTTATTAATGCTTATAAATCACTACTGATATGTAATATAACTTCATACAAATCGGTTGGGGCAAATTGTGAAGAAGACAATTTTGAACTACTACATTCATTAAAAAAAATTTTAACTGAGGACCAGCCCCAACCAGAAACAAGCAATATTAATTTTGAAATAGCTGAGGAACACTTGTGCATAAGGGATGCAGATGTACAAAATTTGTTATCAAATCCCGAAAATAAAGAAAAATGTGCAGCAGTAGCATACTGTAGCGGGTGGCTCATATATCTTTAAAAAAAAAATATTTATAAGGATTGTCAAACCTGTAGACATGATTTCGAGTCTGAAGAAATGCAAGACTATCATAAATATATTAAAATAAAAGAATATGATAGCACCAAAACTTGGCTTTCTTACCCAAGTCGTGAAGCATTTTCATTTTTTTTTATTTCAGAGAATATAGTTACAGAACTTTTAAAGACAAAATGTCAAATCAAAAATATAAACGCATATTTAGAACTAGTTTTATCAATAAATATCAACTACAATTTTATTACATGTGAGAATCATAGAAATTCATTAATAAAATATATGGTAAAAAAAATAATATTGTTCTTTTTGAACAATTGGTGTAAAGACGTGAACCAGTTGATATCTGGAAAAACCACGTTTTGGGATGAAAGTGATGAAATGAAAGTGGCAGCTCATAATTATTATGTAACTCATAAGACCCGAAATAAAAACTAAAATCATAACATTGTTATAACAAAATACCTCCCCACATTCTTCAACTGAATGAGACAAAATTCAAGTCTTGTATTAAACGCACAGCAGGCAGGCATAATATGCCTGCCTGCTGTGCGTTTAATGTTTGTAATCCCCTAACTTATAATATTATTATAAGTTAGGGGATTACATCGCTGATAAAAATGCCTGGCTCAATGCTGGTCCTGCTCCACAACCACAACTAATTGATTAACACTCGAAAATACTGAGCCGCTGAAGATTGTAAGTCTATCTTTGCATTGTATAAATTCAATCTCCTAGTATTGTATAATTGCATAGCACATGTGTGAGCACTATGTACATACTATAAAGCTACCATTTACTGGGTACGTCTTTCATTGACTTGAATGTGCTCTGGCGGCTGAGAGTATGTCATGCTCACTCAAATGTCTCGCTGATGGTGGCGCATGTGTTGGATCATTTAGCTCCCTTCAAAATGGTTGAGCTGAATGGTGCTAATACATGCGTCATGTCCGTGAACGGGCGCCGTCAGTAGGGACTGGTCATCTCTTTGCTGCCATGGCTTATTTTATTTTATTTAATTGCATATCGTTCTCACATGTATAATTTTTAACATGAATGATGTAACCAAGACTTTGTAACCATATTATTTTGATTTAAAAGAGTGTCCATGGAGTTTCTTGCCCGTTCTTCTCCATAGGTACCTGCGCTTTGGAATGGGAAACTAGCTTCATCTTTCTGACTGACCGACCCTTTACAATTCAAAAGTGCCTGTAATTGGTTTAATTGAAATAAATGCTTTTGAATTTGAGTTTGTTTTTTTTTTGTCTTTAAGAAAAATGTCATGCATTGTTTTCAAGATTTGTGTTACCCTGAAAACACAAATTTATGAAAACAATGCAATATAACAAATTAATAACTAGAAGCTGGGTACCCTACGTACGGCTGCACTTTATAGCTATATATGTATGTATGTAGTGCAGTAGCTTTAGTTCATGAAGCAACTACTAGATGGCAGCACTTTCGCGACCTCGAGCGAAGCCGAAGTTACCCATCTATATTAGTATGTTGATCTATGATGTTACCCACTTGCGAATATCGTCAGACCGCCACGTTTCTTCTTATCAATATTTTACAATCTGCCAGGTTGTCGATTACATAGAAATCAACCTGAGTCAGACACACCGAATCGACTTTCAGATCAGCCGTTATTTTGTGAGTTACAAATTTAGAACTTTCTTTTGAGAAACCTTGCAACAAAACTGGATGTTTTCCATTGAATATTTTCTAACAAACGATTCAGAAATTAATGAACAAGTGCTTCCCGTATCAATGAATGCTTCTTGATGCAGATTAATAATACTTAATTGTTTTCACAAATTTATTTCGCGGGTCATGGGTTGACTGACTACCTATGTATTTAAAACTTATTTAAAATTATACCTATTCCAAATAAATGATTATGAGACACATTTTGTTTCTTGAGTTTCTGGTTTAACCGAGTTCTTTTTATGGTAGCATGTCGATTCTAAATGACCTCGCCTGCCACAATAATCACATTTATTTGCATCACACTGACTTCGCTTATGATTACCACCGCACAGATAACATTTGATCTGCTTCCGACCCTGTGCCTGGTCCACGTCTTGATTATTGCTAGCAGAAGCGCCTTGACCTACTACTTTCGCTGAGGGCATAGTCTCTGATGTCGTGGTAGCAGACATCTGATTCAGACTGGTTAGTTTCGTCTGACCGTCGCGTGTGTTTGTGCCTATCTGTTTCGCGCTCTTTGATGTATACGTTCGACCATGTAGGAAACTAGCTAAACTGTCGCATGCCACAAAATTATTCGCTTCAATCGATGCGCCTATACCGCTGTCCCCTATATTGCCAACAATAATAGAAATAATATCTTGTTCCGAAAATCCCAAAGATAAACGATCTATTTTACATTTTTGTTCAAAATAAAACTCGTAAAGAGACTGATTTTCTAAAGGCTTTTTGTTAATAATATATTTTAAAAGATCGTACATATTCCGACGGATTTGAAAACTGGAAGCCAACTTACGAGTCCAGTCCTTCCATTTCCACGTAGGCCAATGGCTATCCGATCGTAACAGTGAGTCATACCACACTTTTGCGGAACCCTTTAATTTGTTGAGAGCTTGATAACGGGTCATTTCATCAGTCCATGTAAAAGTTTGAGCGTAGGACCTTATAATATTAAGCCAAGCGTTCACATCATCTCTCAGCGGATCGAATTTGGGTATTATGTTATTCAAATTGTTATTATTTGTACTCACAGTTGAGGTATCAGCCTTACGTGATACCTGTTTCCTGTGTTTCGGCGGAGGTGACGGAGTCCTGGCACTACTACTGCTGCTAGAACTTGAGCTTGAACGAGTGCGTTTTTTAAGTTTTAGGCGTTTATTACGCTTACTTTGTTTACCCATAGCTGTGTGTGGTGTGGGTATCGCGTTACACTTCTGATATTAACTTAATGTGTACTTATATCACTAACTATTAATTGAAACCACTTTATAGTTTAACAATATATAATACTTTCACTCAATATAATAAGACATACTAGGTTAAAAACATGGATCGACTGCCTCTTACAAAGGTCTGCGGAAAAGTGCTCTATAAAATCTTAATCTAACAATAGTCGCAACGCAACGCTGCTCTCGTTTATATTCCCATGCTGAATTTGGACCCTATCTTATCGATGTTTAGTCTGGCGGCTCAGGATAAAGCAGCGCACTCATCTCGGCTCGCCGCCGTGGACCACCATGCCGCTCCGATGAGGTCACTCCAAGTGGTAGCGCGGCGATCGCCAACATAAGTACAATTAAGTGTGACTGCTGTTATTTAAATTGATTATATTTAATTTCACATCAATCTTTACTGTAATAATGTTTGTTGTACTTTTATTACAGAGTGTGCACCTAAAAGAGCCTTTTTTAACTTTCTGTCTAATGCTATAGTAAATGGAGTATAGATGACATCTACTTAATTAATTTTAATCATAGAGCGAATTCCACCAAATTCTTATTAGGTACCTGGAATAATTCTTATCCTGAGAATAAATTTTGAATTTTTGACAGTATTTCCATACTAGAATTGTCAGGCGTCAATTTTATTCCACGGATGAAAGATAATCTGACTTTGGTAAAATCAGCCCTTAAGCGTATAAGGAATGTGGACAACGCTAATAATGATGAATATATAATGAAGCGGCCGCCGATTACAAAGATGACGAGTTCGTGATGTAACGTCAGCGCCGTCAGTAGGTAAGTAAACACCAAGTGAAGGTCTCTCCGACACGTTCGGGCTTCACTAAGCAGTTCCGGGTGTTGCGCAGGTTGTACCGCGGCCCTGCGCTCGTCACGACGCACATACCACCGAGAGGTCGTGCCCGCGCGTCGTGCGAA
This sequence comes from Amphipoea oculea, assembly GCA_945859645.1. Taxonomy (NCBI): domain Eukaryota; kingdom Metazoa; phylum Arthropoda; class Insecta; order Lepidoptera; family Noctuidae; genus Amphipoea; species Amphipoea oculea. The sequence continues at coordinate 158,186 of OX243885.1, forward strand.
CATCTCAACACTTTCGGTGACGACACAGAGACGTGACACTCGTATTACCGCACGAGGACTGTCTGCCACGGACGCACTCTGGCACACCCAGCGCAACGGGGAGGAGCTGAGCTGAACCGTATCTATTGCAGCCGCTCTATTTCAACCGAGACACGGCTAAGGGTATGGCTATTGGTTACATTTACATGATGTTTCTGGGACGAGCGTACCATCCCTGACAGGGAGCTGGCTGGCACTTTGGTACGATTAGTTCATGTTTCATAATATGGATAGGGATGAAAGTTTAGATCAACATGAATCGATGTGGTCCAGTCAATTAAGGTCGTATATACAGGTTGTTACGGAAAGGGTATATCAATACAAACGGGTTGAAGAGTGTATCTGGTCTAGAATCTCTGTACAAAATTTCAGCTCAAAAGCAGTAACTTTGAAAATGCTTAATATTTTTTTATTTCGATAGTTCATTAAATTGAAATCATAACAAACGTGTCACTGCACTACGAGGGTCATTATCCATTATCTGTAGTACACGCACATCACGCCGCCGCGCGCCAGTGCAGCGCCGTGATGTCGAAATAAAAAAATATTAAGCATTTTCAAAGTGAATGCTTTTGAGCTGAAATTTTGTACAGAGATTCTAGACCAGATACACTCTTCAACCCGTTTGTATTGATATACCCTTTCTGTAACAACCTGTAGAGCTCTTTCAGGTAGATTAAGTTCACTGCATATGCAGTACGAAAAATAAGGCAGTTGACTGATATAGCCACAGCTAGGTTAGTACCTATACTTTGCTTATTTCCACAGTATTACGTCTTATGGCGTTCTGCTGTGGGGATCGACAGCTCGATGTAGATTCAATTTTCATTATAACGGCTGTTTTTTTTAGAGGTATACAAATTCAAAATCAAATAAAACACCTAAAAATAAATTTCATTATCATGGTTTTTATTTAAAAGATATTCTTATGCCATTAGTGCTTAATAATGATTTTGCATATGGGCGCTCCGCTACGCCTGGCTCGAATGAAGCGTAATCGGGAAGTTCAATTCTATTTATATTAGTACAGACGCCAGCACATCAACCTACTACAATCTGTCAAATTTCTTTAATAGATTTTCAACTTTATCACTAAAGCATAAGGTTCAAAGTTGATTGGGAAAATGTGACACTTTGGTGTAGGTTGATGTGCTGGCGTCTGTACATGGAGGACTTATACAGCCACTTTTCGACCACTTTCGAGCAACTGGGGCCGTGTATCGGCAATAACGCGGCAAATGTTGGCTTGCAAGTAGCCCAACGTCTGTGGTTTATCTGCGTAGACGTGTGACTTCACATACCTATCCCCAAAGAATGTAATCCATAGGTGTGAGATTACACGATCGTGGAGGCCAGCTCAAAGATCCATTACGCGAAATTATGCGCTCTTCGAATGTTTCCCGCAATAAATTGATGGTGTCGCGCGCAGTGTGGCATGTTACACCATCTTGTTGAAACCACAGCTCTGCCACATCAATACCATTCAACTGGGGAACAAAAAAGTCGGAAATCATGGCTCTAGGTATAGCGCTCTCCATTGACGGCGATGGCGAATCGACTCATTCGGGTCCTCTTCAACACTACGCTCCACAGCAGCACTTCTTTGCGCAATGTACGGCGTCTTTGTGGATGCGTATCTATTATCTATCAACTAGAGAGTGCGTGGTACGAAAACGATCCATTGTTTTCCGAATAACTTGCTCGGGGGACCGTTTTCGGTTAAGGTATAAGGTTACGCTACCGGTATTAAAAACCGGTACCGCTTTATTTTAAAGGTACACCGAAACCGGTTAAGATTTGCGGTTACGCTACCGGTATAAAATAACGATAGCGCTATTTTTTTCGGTACCGCTATACCTTTATTTAACCTTTACTCTACCGAAATAATTCCGGGACCGAAATTATTTCGCGTGCGAGTACCTACGATATATGCGACGTTGCCAGTTCTCGCAACAAATGTATTGCGATTGGCGTAAAGAGAGCGCCGCGCGTTCTATCCCCGCCGCCGCCGCCGTGCTGCAATAGCTACAAGCCTTGATACAACGAATAACGTTGTTCGAAATAAGACAAGTTTGCTTTGCTTGCTTGCTCGCGCAGGTTGTGTCGCTGTGCCACGTTCTTATTACTATTAGCTAATTACTAAATTACCAACCACTATTACTAATATTGACTTAAATTTATTTTATTAAATAATCCTACTCGCTGGAGTCGCTTTTGGCTAGCTTAAAATAATGGGAAGAAAACGAAGGAACGCAGTTTATGCTTTCTTTTCTTTTAATAAAGAAACGAATAGTTCTACTTGCTTAGTTCTTGGCTGTTCGTCAGTTATAAAGGTGAGAATTTAACTGTTCATTCTATCTTACCTACCTAATGCCTAATGAGTGCTTAAATATGTCGAGGCTCAAAGTGTTGTATGAACTTTTTTAAAACGAGGAACCGATAATACGGAGATGCGACCTCGTTCATTTAGAAACATAAATGAAGAATAAATGGCATTTTTGAATGAGCCACTACTAAAGGCTACTGAAGATATTTTAAAATACAGGGAAATTAATAAAATTAAATATCCTGCGCTCTGTAAACTAGTTTGGGTCGTTCTTGTTAGTCCAGCTAAACAAGCCAGTGTAGAAAGACTATTCTCCAGTTTGAATGTTGTGGTATCAAAGTATCGTTTCAATTTGTTGTATCAAGGTATCGTTTCAATTTGTGGTATCAAGGTATCGTTTCAATTTAAATCGCAATTTGATTGAAGATATTACTTTTATTAGGAACATCAAATTATATTTAAAAAAAAATACATGCTGTAACTGATGTACATGGTATAATAGTGTTCTACTAAGATCCGATTTCCATTTTTTTTTTTTTTCGAGTGGTTGTTAAACGACATGCTTTCCAGAAACTCTCATCTATTTTCCTATTTTTAAATTCATATTACAGTTGTACGCAACGTGTACTGAATTACTACATACCTACTTTAAAAAATAAGTAGTTAAAAGTATAACAAGTATAGGCAACTGAATTATGGGTTGCTGTAGAGCATCTCCCCAGCAACTCCAAGTAAAATTTCAAGTGAGAGTTGGAATGGCGGGTGTACCACAGCGAATTAAATTATAGTAATTACCGATAAAATGTACCTAAAATGTACTATTCAGTACCTAGTTCTAAAATATCTGTACCTCTTTCCGAATGAAATTATTTCAAAATTAAGGTACACCCGCCATATTGACGTGAAGATGGCGGGTGTACTGTAATATTTTATTATTTAACCATTACTCATAAAATATAACTACACCAAAAAAATGTACCTAAAAAGTACCTCAAGTAGAAAAGACCACACACTTGATCAGTTGGATAGTTCCTGAGAAATGAAACAATCGTGTTTCACACGTCATTGACATTCTAAACAAATAGCGCCTTCTCTGATATCTTTCGGAAACTTATTAGTGCCATATATGATATCAGAGATGCCGCTAGTTGTTTAGAATGTCAATGACGTGTGAGACACGATTGTTTTATTTCTCAGAAACTATCCAACTGATCAAGTGTGTGGTATTTTCTACTTGAGGTACTTTTTAGGTACATTTTTTTGGTGTAGTTATATTTTATGAGTATTTGGGGACTATATACTTATTTGGGGTTGCTGGGAAGATGCTCTATAGCAACCCTCAATTCAGTTGCACGTACTTGTTACCCTGTTAAGGTACTTATTTTTTAAAGTATGTACTAATTTGGTACACGTTGCGTACAATTGTGATATGATTTTAGATACAGCAAAATAGATGATGGGGTTTCTGGGGAGCATAGATTTAATCATGATTTTTGCCAAAGTTGTTGAGTCATAAACAAAAGATAACGTTTTTAATAAATCTTTACTAATCGAATCATTTTTTTTATTAATGGTTTATCAACAAAATTATTCCACCTCCTCAAAAAACGTATTTAATGGGATTTCCGGATTAGTCGAATCAGCTCTTCTAAAATTACTTGAAGTCGGAATAAATAACACAACTGGATTTGATAGACTATCGCGGGTGTCGCCTCTTACAAGCCTGATGAAGTTCAGTATTTGTGGATATGTATTAGAACGACTTTCTTCAGACATACGTTCTAGTTCGAATGCTACTAGCCTTGCACCATTTTCGTATCTTTCATCAAAAGGGCTTTCATTGTGAAAGTCTATTTTAGGTAAAGCTTCAATCATATAAGTAATTCTATTGTTTTTATATTGTCTATATACCATAGCGTCAATTATTTCGGCTTATGTAGTTTGAATTGACTTTTCTTGTGTAAATACATAATTACTTTTATTGTAAGTGCATCTTATGTTCTTTTTTGTAGAAATACGTTCCTGTCTTCCTGATATAATAGACGGTGAAGATGGTGGTGAGGGTGACTTAATATCGCATTGAATTTCATCGTCTTCGCATTGAGTTTCACTGTCATCCAATTCATAAATAGCTCTTCTCTTTCCTGTAAAACAATGAGTACCTATCAATGCTTTAGATTATTCTGACTTCCTAACTAATATTATAAATGCGAATGTGAGTTTGTTTGTTTATTTATTATGCTGAACGGATCTTGATGAAACTTGGCAAGGAGATAGATTGTGCTATGACTCCTTGAGGAAGGACATAAGTTATAATAATTACACAATATATGCAGATGAAGTCACGGGCAACAGCTAGTTATTTTATAGTCTTAGAACAGATAAAAAGAACTATAATTAAATACAAACCAGCCTTATTAGACCGCACGTTTAATGGAAATACTGGATTATTTGATAATAAATCTTCGTCACTTTCGGAATCGTCAGTCCTTTCAGGACATTTCATAATTTCTAATAATTGGGGGGCGCCTCTTAACGCTCTAATGATATTTAATATATCTGGAATACAATTGCGTCCTTCTGGCATACGCTGTAGTTCAAATGCTATTAGCCTTGCAAAGTTTGTATTTCGTGGATCGAAGGGACATTGATTATAATAAATGAATTTCTTATGGTATATGGTCGTTTGAACATCCACATCTTCGTAACTTTTGAAAATCTTCGATGAAGAATTAACCACTTGGGGTGTCTGGCTATAGTATTGAGTTTCATCGTCAGACTCATCGGATTCATCAATAGTAATGATAGGTAACTTCTTTCCTAGAAATTAAAATTATCATAAAAAGTAGGTATAATACATTAGGTATCATTTTAACATGATGTAAAGATTCCGGCACGGATCTTGAGCGCCGGCTTTTACTTGCGCAGAAGTGCAATATAGGGTCTCTTTAGAGGTATGAAGTGAGACGCGGGGGCAGTTCTCAGATCAGATTTTAGAAGTTAAGACACATTATAGGCGTGTACGAACGAACGAACAAGGATATGGCGCGCGCGGCGGCGCGGGGGAAACAGTTTCTTTTATCTTTTTGTACAAAACTGCTTCCTACCACGTAGGGTCCTGTTTTGGAAACAATATTTCGTGAATCTTAGAGATAGCAAAAAAAATTGGCTACTTCACTGTCGACCACTTCCAATGGCGAATCCATAGCTACTAAAGGGAGCGGGGTGGTTGTTGAGCGTGAACACAAACCGAACTGTGTACGTAGGTATGGTGTTCTTGTTCGCTTTGCGTGCACACGTGAACCAAATGTTCCGTGTTCGATGTTCATATTCACCGTTATATTCGTTCGTATGACCTTTCCGGTCTATAAACATACGAAAATAATAAACTTTAAAGGTAAAAAATACAAACCAGCCAATCCAGCCATCTTCACACACCAATCACTAAAAATCCAGATTCACGTAGGTATCGATATTTTGATATCGATATCAAAAAAAATATTGGTATGCAGTCCCTGCTACGCACAGAGACTGAGACCCGCTCAGTAATCAGTTATAATCCTCGAAATACAACATACAAGATGTAGGTAATATCTAAAAAAGACGAACGACGCGCAATCGGCGCAACGAGTGAAAACTGGCAACGGGCAGCCTGCCGCAGCACGACGAAAGAGCGTGGCAGTGGGGGTTTCATTAGGTAGCGTAAAAAATAACGGTACCGTTATTTTTCGGTAGAGAAAAATTTAGGTATCGTAATTTTTCGGTAGCGAAAAATAACGGTTCCGTTGTTTTGAGGTATTGAAATAAAAAGGTATGACGTCATACCGTTAACCCTTATAACCGAAATTTTTTCGGTATGCGGTCCCCTCGGATCATCGGATGGACGATTATGTCTATCGTAAACTGGACGTAGGGCACGGTAAGTTTGGCGAACTGAACCATGGTTTTCAAAATAAATTTGCTCAATTTTGTCAAATTAACAATCACTAGAAACAGTGTTACCAATTTAAAAAACAAACCTCTAAAAAAAACACCCTTTACAAAAAAGGGCAATCCGCGCGATCTATTAAATGGGTCCTCGCGGATATCTTATAAACAAATTCAAAGAAATTGATATACTAACCCTGCCTTCTTTTTATATCTTAGAAAGTATTTTGTATGTTCGCAAAAACTTAGTACTTTTCAAAATAAGAAGCAATTTCCATAATAAAAGCGTGCCATAGAGCCCATAGATGTAGTAAAAATAAAATGGAATACCCAAAGGAGTTAGTTTTTTTTTTGGCCTGCGATTAGGCCCACCAAAAATAGTGGCGTCTACTAATGAAACGCATGTTGATTTGTTCCATATGACCTCTAGATTACAGTGGGAGTAATAATGTATACTCGTCTAACGTGAATATCATTAGGTTGGCCTTTTCTGTATTATAATGTAGTACAATAGTGCACTGTTCAGTAATAAATAGTATCTAGTAATATAGGGTGTTTCGAACGGTTCATGAAATCAAAAATACGTAACAAAGCATTTTTATTACTGTAAGTACCTATATCAATTTCAGTCAGATGAAATTAGGTAGTATTTCATTTAAAAAACACGCAGGTCACTTCACCTCTCATCCTCATACCGTGTCCAAGACAAAAATACTTGAAATATCGCACGCTCAACATTACATGTGCGCCCAGTCCGATCACTACGTGTGGCAAGCCGATCCCTTGGGGGAAGCAAGCTAAATGCTTAGGTACGTGTTATCGCTCACCTCCACAGCTTCGCCTTTTTCGGCCGCAGCCTAAACCGCTACGGTTCGCACGGGTGCCTATGCTTTGTTACAGCGGGCGAGGGTTGCTCTCCCTTCGCGCCTCCGATTTTTAACCGACGAAAAAAAACGGAGGAGGTTCTCAATTCGACGCGTATATTTTTTTTTTTTTTTTTTTTTTTTTTTTTATGTATGATCACGCATAACTTTTTACAGAGCAGTCCGATTTTGATAATTCTTTTTTTATTAGAAAGGGTATACCCTGAAGGTGGTCCCATATAAATTTGGAAAAAAAATTCCAACCCTAAGGGTTAGAAAACAGGGGATGATTGATTGTTCACTCACTGATTGTAATGTATGACCACGCTTAACTTTTTACAGAGTAGTCCGATTTTGATCATTATTCTTTTGTTGGATAGGACATACTTCGAAGTTGGTCCCATGTAAATTTGGAAAAAAAATACCTACCCTAAGGGTGGGAAAATAGGGGTGACTTATTGTTCATTCACAGATTTTAATGCTGAGCTGTGTATTACAATTAAAATAAAAGGCCTATCTATGTTGGTATATAAAGCCTGTTATTTTTAAGTATTACATTATATTATTTAGTATTATATTACACAAAAAATAATAGTTAAAGTAGGAGTATATAACAGTTAATGTCTAAAGTAAGGTAGGTATTTTAAAAGTAATCAAACATTAAGCATGTAGTAATTAGTAAATTATGGCCTCAAAAAATTATAAAATAAAAACTTTTTAACAAAAAATTAAACCTCCGAAAAAACTGAAAAGCAAAAAATAATAAACTTTTTTTATTTAACCTTAATAAATAAGTTCTTAAACTAATGCAAGTATACCTAAATAATTTTGAGTCGGCGCCAAACAATCAATGAACAAAGATTACTAAATTACCTTAAATTTAAAGAAATAAGCAACGTGAAATCTATAGCGATAAACATTAACATTTCAAACAAAAAATGCGCTCTCCGCACGACCACTCGCAACGAATTAATTTGCTTGTTTGGCGCCGACTCAAAATTACTTAGGTATACTTGCATTAGTTTAAGAACTTATTTATTAAGGTTAAATAAAAAAAGTTTATTATTTTTTGCTTTTCAGTTTTTTCGGAGGTTTAATTTTTTGTTAAAAAGTTTTTATAATTACACTCTAGGGGTAGCAGCCAAAAGACTACGTGAAGTCGGGGGTGCCCCGAATCGGTTTTGGAACAGATTCGACCTATTCAAACCATGAAGTGTCCCCTAGTGGTGGACAACGAGAATGATTTTTATAAGTTGTTTCGCTGTCCCCTGGTGGTGGCCAAACAAGTGGTGGACGGGACGGAAATAAACCGGATGCAAGAGCGAGCGAAGGGCACCACGAGGTTAGGTTTGGTTAGGTTACTTTCGGCTAGCGCCGCCGCCCGGCTCACACATCGTGGTCGGGGGGGCCCGGATCGCTGTCGAGTCTACCATGAAGTACCTGGGATTGGTGCTCGACAGCCGGTGGGATTTCGGCCCCCACTTCCGGCGGCTGGCGTCCAAGTTGTTGGGCGCGGCTGGGGCGCTGTCAACGCTGCTTCCCAATCTGGGGGGCCCGAGCGCCGCCTGTAGGCGGCTCTACATGGGGATCGTGCGATCGATGGCCTTGTATGGGACCCCGATCTGGGCGACTGACCTGACGGCCGATAACATCGCAGTCCTGCGAAAGCCGCAGAGAGTGATGGCCGTCAGAGTCATCCGGGGGTATCGCACGATCTCCTACGAGGCGGCCTGCGTACTGGCTGGATCCCCGCCCTGGGATGTGGAAGCGAAAGTACTTGCGTCGCTGTACCGGTGGCGCGAGGAAGCGCGGGCGCGGGGCAAGTGGCTGATACAGCGCCATATGGAGCTGCGTCGGTCACAGCTTCGCGCTGGCCTCGTCACTATCGAGGCTGTCCGGCCGGTACTCGAGCGCTGGCTCAGAAGGAGGCACGGCCCCCTGTCGTTTCGGGTGACGCAGGTGCTCTCGGGGCATGGTTTTGAATTGTCAAGGGGTCGGTCAGTCAGAAAGATGAAGCTAGTTGCCCATTCCAAAGCGTAGGTACCTATGGAGAAGAACGGGCAAGAAACTCCATGGACACTCTTTTAAATCAAAATAATATGGTTACAAAGTCTTGGTTACATCATTCATGTTAAGTCAAGTTAAGTCTGTGTCGCATCACAAGGAGCCGGACGCCCGGTGTCACCACTGCGTCGACTGCCGGGAGGACACGGCATGGCATACACTGGCAGAGTGGGCCACTTGGGAGGAGCCGCGCCGTGCCCTCATCTCAGAAGTAGGCGGTGACCTGTCGCTGCCGGCCTTGGTTGAGTCGATGGTCGGCAGCGAAGAGTCCTGGGACGCGGTGGTTTCCTTCTGCGAAACCATCGTCTCGCAGAAGGAAGCTACGAAAAGGGAGAGGGAGATCTCGTCCACTCACCCGGGCCGCAGCAGGCGCACTGGGCGTCGGCGGAGTGCGGACAACGCACTCTTCCAGCCCCCCTAAATGGGTCCAGGGGCGACGGATTCGGGCACGTCCGACGCCCCCCATAAACTAGGACCCGAGGTGGCGGCGCGTAGTGTTCCACGCGCGCCTCTTTTAGACGTCGCGGGGGGAGTCAAACACCTCACTCCCCCCCTGACATGAGGAGGCCCGCAGCGGTGGGCCGGCACTAGCCGGGGGTTGCGGAAGGATTGTACGTTCCCGCGACCCCTGGCGTAGGTGTGAGATGGAACACCGGGGTGGTTTTTAGTCAGTAAGAGTCTGACAGACCCTACCGCCCGCCCCAGAGCGGCGGACATCCATGAGGATTTTCCAACCCCGAAACAATAAAAAATGGTTAGGTTACTTTAAACCGTTTATACAGAAATAGGAGCCCCGCGAAGTGGGGCTCCGTCGACATAGGATGCAAGAGTGAGCGAATGGGAATACAACTTACTTAAAAATAATTATCTAATAGGTTTCCGTGAACCAAAGGCGCTTTCTGTTAACCAAGGTATCAGGAAACAGTGGTTTCTATGAACAAAGTTTACCGCAAGAAGTGCTATCTATGAACAGAGATCTCTGTCAACAGTGCTTCCTATGAACCGAGATATCTACAAACAATGTATTCTATCAACAAAGTTTTTCGGCGAAACGCACTGTCTAGGAATAAAGATTTCTGTTAGCCATGCTTTTGTATGTAGTCCTATCGTACAAGCGTGTGTTCCACACTCATACCAAATTTCATCTAAATCGGTTCAGCGGTTTAAGCGTGAAGAGGTTACAGACAGATAGAAACTTTCGCATTTATACTAAATAGGGAACAATTCGTAGAGGTAGAACATAGCGACCCACACATTGGCCAAATAACACGCTTAAGATCTAATATAGTAAAAACAACAATGTGCATACCAAAAGGTAGCGTTTTGGGATGCTTATTATTTCTAGTTTATGTTAATGACCTACCTAAAGAAATTGACGCTCTAAGAATTTTATTTGCTGACGATATTTCTATAATTTTTCCGTACACCAATAAAGAAAACCTAAACTTAAGTCTAGACGATGCTCTCCCAAATAATAGCATGGTTAAAAGATCATAACTTAGAATTAAATTTTGACAAAACAAAGCGATGCAATATAGACCATACAAAAACGCAAATTGCATATAGGTACATTACTCATACAACAACATAAAACTGCAATGCATAAACGAGTTTAAATTGTTGGGTTTGACTATAGAATACCAATATAAACTGGAAAGTTCATATAGATACATTGGCAAACAAACTAGCCAGCTTTATATATGCCTTGGAGGAGCTTAAAAGAACTACCTACCGATATTAAAACTGCTCTAACAGCATACTTTGCCTACGCGTACTCCTGCCTAAATTATTTAACCGTGGTGTGGAGAAATGATGTAGACAAAGATAGACTTCTTATTCTACAAAAGAAATATATACGAATTCTTGCCAATATAGATAACACAGAAAGCTGCAAGCCATTCTTTGTAAAATACTAAGTCCTTACAGTAAGAAAACACCAGTCACTATTCCCACTCACTAAGGACCTTCGCCCACAACATCGCAGTGTTAGACGCCAAAACAAAAATGAATTAGCCTTACCAAGCACAACATTAACTATATTCCATTCAGGACCTTTAGCCATGTGCGTGAAAGTATAATAAGCTTCTAAATCCAATTACGGTCATAGAGTACGAAAATAATTTCTAAAAACACTCCAAAAATACCTTAGTAAGGTACTATTCAATGTCATTTACTTAAATAATTATATTAAAATCGTATTAGGTACTGTAGAGACAAAAAGAGACAGAAAAAAAACACAGGTAAAAGAGGACAGAAGTGTCCTCTTTTGATGCAGGCCAGTAATATTTGAAGGCATGTTCCATTCGAACGTTTAAGCATGTGTCATTGACAGTCGTAATCTTGACGTGTAATAATAAGTTGAGCTAATTATATATTTGATGAAATACTCCTAAAATAATATCCTATGAAAGCCAATAGGAGTTTCATTCAAGTAAAATAGTTCCCCTCGTAGCGTAGGTGCTACAGTACACTCTACAGGAATTCTCAATAGGTGCTCAAAGAAAAAAATTATAAAAAAAACTATCAGGACTATCTAAAAAAAATTAATTCACAGCCCTGATAGTTTTTTTTTATGATTATTTTTCTTTGCAGCACTATGTGGAGTGATTGAAAGAAACAAAAATTGGTCATAACTTTTGAACCGTGAAAAAATTCACGGACATCCTTAGGGTTAAAAAGTTTGGAAATGACCTTGCTCACGCGGCCACGCCCCTATTCGATTTGATCCATACTTTCAGGGACATCCTGTATAATACTTGTAACAACTTGGAAACTACATAAATGTAATAAATGATTTGGAGAAAGTGGTATTCAAAAAATAAAATCCGCATTCGTTGTTTCTAATAATAATAAATATTCTGTGTTAGAGGGGTCCACCCTTTATAGCAGAACTTTTTTGTCATAATATTATTTTGCATAACAGCGGATAGCATAAATAAGTAAGCTTCATTTCGCAGAAAATCGATTGGCAAACACTCATTTATCATACATTAAAACTTCATAATTTTGTAAGTTAGGATCATCTTTAGGCATAAATTTCATATCAATAATAATTAAAAAGTAGAACCATCATAACGCAGAAAGTTCACAGTCAGAATCGTCTTTTGGCATACATTTCATACCGATAGTCATTAAAAGGCAGAACTATCATATCTCAGAAAGTTTACAGTTGGAATCATCTTTTGGCATACATTTCATATTCATAACAATTGAAAGACTCATCTATCATAATTATCATTCAATAAAACAGTTGATTGCGTACATATGTGGTTTTTATTTCACTATAAGAAGCATGCAAACAAGCATACACCATGCAACGCATGCAGCATGCAAACAAACATACGCCATGCATGCAGCAAGCATGCAGCCAGCATGCAGCATGCAAGCAAGCATGCAACATGCAGCAGGCATGGTTTCTGTCACGGCCCCGGCGCTGCGAGGCTCCGGCGGACCCACGCGAGCTTATCGTCGCAGATAGTGTTCACGCTAGGGATTTCGCCCCGGGAGTCTCGATTCTCGAAATTTTTTTTTTTTTTTTTTTATTGCTAAATGGGCGCACTCTTGACCCCGATCACGCCTGATGGAAAGCGATAGATGAGGTCTATGATGGATCGAGCGTGCCCAGAAGATGCCTGTTCACTCTTGATTTGAAGGCAGACGGGTTAAGGGGCTTACAGGACCTAAACGCAAAAAAACGGTAGTTTTCGAAACAATAAAAGTATATGATCGCCTACAGTAAACAAAATCAGAAAAATATATGATATTCTTCAGGATATATGCTAGATAGATAGTGTTTTGAAAACACAATACAACTAATTTGGTACGATAGAAAAAAATCATGAACATACCTCTAAAAAACTTTCTTTTTACAATAAAAACCATACTAATATACATACAATCATTCTGATTTTTTGTCAGATTATTCTACAAGTAACATACTAAAATGATAGTGTTTTATTTTTTTATTTAAAACAATAGTTTTTTTGTAAATCGAATATTCATAGTTCCGAACATAAAAAGTGCGCATGTGTGCGTGAACGCCCGTGTAGCGACAGTGCCGGCCGAGGCCTGATGCTATATGGACGTGTCGCTCTTTTCGCCGCACTATTTCCGTCAAAAAACTTTTTTACAAAAAAAAAACAACCGACTTCAAAAAAAACACTACAAAGTGATAAATAACTTTAATTTCGGAAGTCGGTGTCGTTGGTTTCGCATTTTCGTTTTTTGACACCGACTTCCGAAATTAAAGTTATTTATCACTTTGTAGTGTTTTTTTTGAAGTCGGTTGTTTTTTTTTTGTAAAAAAGTTTTTATTTTTCACTTTTTAGTTGTACCTACCCCACAAAAAAGTAAACAAAAAAATCGTTAATGTGGGCAATGCAGATAAATTTTTAGATTTTTGTTGATTTTTCAAAAACCGCTTGTCCGATTTCGATAAAATTTTCATGGGACCATTTGGGAACTATACCCTTTCCAACAAAAGAAGAATTTTTCAAATCGGTTGCCAAGCGACGGAGCTAGGCGCGAACAAACACAAAAAAAAAAAAAAAAAAAAAAACATACAAACATTCGAATTGAGAACCTCTTCCTTTTTTAGAAGTCGGTTAAAAATGTTATGTTTTTGTTAAGTTTTATTTGTAAATTCATTGTTTATTATTATTTGCATTATCTTCTTTCCGTAAATATTTTTATTTCGTGTAAATATAAAATACTTTTAAGTTTGTTATGTATGGGTGCAAGGCGCGCGCCATCTATTGTACGGCGAGTCCCAACTCCCGGTCGTTTCACTTGTGTCTCCCGGCAGCGGTCCGCGTACTACCTAACAAAGTTGAAATAGCGTAATAATTTGTAAATAAATGGGAAATATAGTGAAACATTCCGTAAGGAGGACTACAAAACGTTCATATAAAACAAAAGCCGAACATAATATGAACGAAAGTAAAAAGTATGAGCATTTTATTTTTAACTGAATATTTTTATTTTTGCAATAAAACTATGAATTTCGGAAACATCTAAGAAAGTGCAGTCATTATGTTACGCATAAGCTAAGCATTTTCGGCTCCGCGTACATCTGTCACACCGGCGCATGTGGACGGCGTGTAGATTTGTATTCGAGAGTCCCCGGGTTCGATTCCCAAGGTTACGAAAACGTACTTTCTTTTTAAATTTTATTTAAATGTATTTTGAATTTTTAGATAGATAGTGTTTTGAAAACATAATACAACTAATTTGGTACGATAGAAAAAAATCATGAAGATACCTCTAAAAACTTTCTTTTTACAATAGAAACCATACTAATATACATACAATCATTCTGATTTTTTGTCAGATCATTCTACAAGCAACATACTAAAATAATAGTGTTTTAATTTTTTAGTTCAAACAATAGTTTTATTGTAAATAGCATATTCATAGTTCCGAACATAATAAGTGCGCATGTGTACGTAAACGGTAAACCCCCGTCACCCCGTGTAGCGATAATGCCGGCCGAGGCCTGATACCTAGTTATGCATACCAGGCATCAGTTCCCACGGGATTAATCCTCACTCAACACTCGGTTTCTAACACCTTTAAGTAGCCATGTCGCCGATTCCACTTAATACAAATATCTTTCAACAAATATTTCTAACACCTAAGTTAATGCTTATCAGAGCTAGCCTCGTGGGAACTTCCAGAAATATGTCGTCATTGTTTAGGTTATATATACCAATAGTTCGTAAGTCAGGACATTCCGTTTGTATCGCTCAAACTGAGCACATCTCCCAATTATTGTAATAATTGTAATTAAAGTTTATTTTAAACAAAATAACTGCCGTTCATATTTGACTGGCGCAGCCGGGGTCGGATAAAGTTCGCGAAAAGTTTCTTCGTTTAAAGGCACTAACATTGGCCCAGCGACGTGCTAATCGCCTGGCCTTATCCGGGAACCTACACAAACAAATTTGTCATCGAGCGGCAGCACGAAGGAGATCAACACCAGCAGACGAGAATCGGCACGGGATCGAGCAGTAATTTAATGTGAGTAGACCTTTTCGCATTTATTGCCCACTCCCATGTCTATCCCTTCCTTACGTTATATTGGACCGAAAATCGTCAGTTAACGTCATTAGTTAGTGTAATCAACGTCTATGGACAAGAATCGCCGTTTGCGTTGTGTATAAGTTTCTTTTCTATCTCTTCCCTACGTTATATTGGACAAGAATCGCCATTTAACGTCATTAGTTAGTTTAAACAACGTCTATGGACAAAAATCGCCGTTTGCGTTGTGTATAAGTTTCTTTTATTGTATTTTATTTATTAACGTTACATCGGACAAACATTGCCGATATTACGTTATTTGTTTGCTTTTAAATCAAATTAAACATTTAATAGATACTTCATTAAAACTTAGAATAGTATTTAATTAATCTGTACATAAAATGAATCAAATCCAGATAATCCCGAGGGAAATCCTGGGAATTATTCCTAAATTTGACGGAGATGAAAAATTATTAAATCTTTTTATTTCCAAATGTGAATATGTAATTAGAAGTTTTCACGGAGAAAATAACCCAGCACAACAACTTTACGTTTATCATTGCCTGACAAGTAGGTTAGTTGGTAAAGCCGCAATTCTCATCAGTGAACGCGAAAATGTTTTCACTTGGGAAGCACTGAAGGAATTGCTTGTTCAGCACTTTGGCGACCCGAGATCTGAAGCGTGTATCGCAATAGAATTAGAAAATCTTAAAATAAAACAAGGAGAGTCATTCATTGATTTCTGTCACCGCATCCAGATGGTACGAAGTTCCTTAATATCAAAAGTTAACCTTTTACAAGACGAGGGAATTAAGGCAGCCAAAATTATAATATACAATAATACCAGCTTAAACGTATTTTTATATAATTTACCCGAAGATATGATTAGATTTGTCCGATTGAAACAATGTACAAATTTAGAATCCGCACTGAGCGTTGTGATGGAAGAGGTAAACTTCCAAACTCAGTACAATGCCAGGAATAAAGCAAAACAAACAAATACTCCAAATAACCCGTTACAAACAAATAAAAATAACACACAGTTACAGCCATCTCATTTCAAATTCGGAATTCCACAACAAGGATACAATCCTCAATTTAGACCAAATTTTATGCCCGTCAGGCAAAATAACCAGCAATTCAACAATAGGCAAGCTGTAGCAATGCCTACTCCCCAAAATCGGCCACCACAGCAGTTTCCGCAAACAGTAAATCACTATAGACAACCCGGATTCTTTAGAGTCAACCCATATCAACAGTTTCGTTTTGGAATACCCAATCAGTCAACCAATAATGTACAAAACTCAGACGTCTCTATGAGAACTGTGCATCAAAGTAATATGTTAGATTCTTCCAACATTTTCCTTTTAAACGACGATCAGATACTTGAATTTTACCCTGAAGAGTATTTGACTCAGAATTGTATTCCCGAAGACCACACGCAAGAAAATGTCTTTGAAACACCGACGACAGAAAATGTAACTTCAAACTCGACCCTAGTCGAATCTACGGAAAATTTTCGAATACCAGCCTCTCTGGAAAAACAGAAATAATAAACATCAACTTCGACGCTTTAACTTTTAAATTACCCCATATAGATATTCCTGAAATAAATTCAAAATTTATGATCGATACGGGTAGCACTCGATCTTTCATAAGTCCGCAAAAAGCAGAAGAATTTTTCTCATATTTTATACAGTTTGAACCATTTGAAATAGTCAGTACACATGGTCGCAGTAGACACGATGAGGTTGCATACATTCCTTTAACAGATACCTTTCAAACGGATCTTTATCATAAGTTTTATATATATAATGTTTGTAATAGATACGACGGTCTTATTGGATCTGACTTATTAAAAGAACTTGAAGCTAATATTGATATGAAAAACCAAATACTTAAGACTAAAAGTACAGAAATCCCAATCCTTTATAGCCCACCTTATGAAATTATGTTGCCCTCAAGATCTGAAATGCGCATTAACGTTCCAACAGATTTAGAAAATGGAGTTGCTATTCTAAACTTTACAGAATTTAGTCCCGGTATTAGAATGCCCGATGCCTTAGTGACATGCACTAATTCATTTGCATCGACTATAATACAAAACTTGACGGAAAACGACACGACCATTACATTCCAAGAGCCCCTCAAAGTTTCAAACTTCAAAACTGAACTGTGTGACATAAATACTTGCAATAATGAGCCTGAAATTACTGATTATCAGACTCAAAACTTAGCGAAATTAAGACTAGATCACCTAAATCAAGAAGAAAAATCCTGTATTTCACAATTATGTTTAGAATTCAAAGATATTTTTCACTGTGACCAGATCCCTTTATCATTTTCTAATCAAGTAAAACATAAGATTCGCACCACTAACGAAGACCCAATATACATACGTCCTTATAGACATTCTCCTTGTGAAAATAATGAGATTCAAAAACAAGTAGAAAAACTATTACAAAATGATGTCATACAGGAGTCACACTCTCCGTGGAGTGCCCCTGTCCACTTAGTCCCTAAAAAAATGGACGCCTCCGGCGAACAAAAGTTCCGTATGGTAATAGATTACAGGCGATTAAATGAAATCACTGTTGACGATAAATATCCTTTACCAAATATATCAGACCTCTTTGACAGGCTTGGAAAAGCGTCTTACTTTTCCACAATCGATTTAGCAAGTGGTTACCATCAAATTGAAATTGTAAAAGAAGACCAATCCAAAACAGCCTTCACGACACAGTCAGGACACTACGAGTTTACTAGAATGCCGTTTGGTTTAAAGACGGCACCCGCAACCTTTCAACGAGCCATGGACAATGTACTCAGAGGCCTCCAAGGGCTGCATTGTCTTGTATATCTTGATGATATAATAATTTTCTCCTCAAGCCTAACAGAACACGTGGAAAAACTAAAGAAAATCTTTGAAAGGCTAAGACAAACTAATTTGAAAGTTACTCTTGATAAATGTGAATTCCTTAAGAAAGAAGTCCTTTACTTAGGACACACAATCTCTGAAAACGGCCTTCAGCCTAATAATGATAAAATACGTGCAGTATTGGAATTTCCACTACCGAAAACACCTACTGAAATAAAGAGTTTCCTTGGTTTAATAGGTTATTATCGTAAATTTATCAAAGATTTTTCAAAAATCACACAACCATTGACATATTGTCTTAAAAAGAAGAATAAAGTTAATATAACTAAAGAATACATTGACGCTTTCGAAAAATGTAAAGAATTATTGACCAATGCCCCGCTTTTACAATTTCCCGAATTCTCGAAACAGTTTTTACTAACCACAGATGCATCAAACTTTGCCCTTGGTGCAGTCTTATCTCAAGGACCAATCGGTAGCGATAAACCAATTGCGTTCGCTAGTAGGACACTTAACGAAGCTGAAACACGATACAGCGCAATCGAGAAAGAATTATTAGCAGTAGTATGGGCCTGCAAACACTTTAGACCGTATTTATATGGAAAAAGGTTCGTAATTCTCAGCGATCATAGACCACTCGTATGGTTACACTCAGTTAAGGAACCCGGTAGTAGATTAACAAGATGGAGGTTAAGATTATCCGAATATGACTATGAAATCAAATACAAACCAGGAAAACAAAACAGTAATGCCGATGCTCTGTCGCGCATAAAAGTTAATGCATTAGAGGATGACTCATCTATGATAGTTAACTTAGACAAAAAGGAACGACGAAAAATTTCTAAAAACGCAACTCCTAGTCCCATTGTTATTTCATCTGAAGATGACGACGATAGACCGAGATCCCCATACTCGATACAATCATTGGATAGTGGAACTCTTACAGCCTCTGAAAAACCAGACTCCTTAACAAATATTACTGTACATTCTGAAGAAAACACTGACTCTGCTGACGTACCCATATTAAACGAAGCTATTGATACAAAACCAAATCAAATATTAATTTTCACATGGAATAGAAACGAATTCGTATGCAAAGATCTTTCTAGAGATAAACAAAAGGTACTCGAAGTGCACATGCCTACGGATAACCCCGTACTAGTTAAAAATTTCCTTAAAGAATACATACGACCTAAAATTAAATATTTCCTTTATTTCGAAGACAAAATGCATAGAAAAATATTTTCCGAAGTAATTACAAACCTTTATAAAAAGGATTCAGTTAGGTTTTACGAATGCACCCTAAGAGTAGTCTATGTTGAAGACGAAGAAGAGCAACGTGATATTGTCACAAAGTATCACGTAGGTAAAACCTGCCATCGCGGCATTAAAGAAACAATAGCCCATTTAAAACGCACATATTTTTGGAATAACTTAAAACAAACAGTAGGCAGCATTATAAACTCTTGCGAAATCTGCAAAAGAATGAAATATGACCGAAAACCTTTTAAGCCTGAATTACAGTTAACACAGACTCAGACTAGACCTTTTCAAGAGATTTTTATTGATTTATTTTCAATAGAAGGAAAATATTTCTTGACTATTGTTGACGCTTTCAGCAAACTTGGACAAGCATTTGAGGTATCCAATAGATCAACCCCTGAAATAGTAAGAGCTTTATTAAAGTTCTTCTCATTTTATGGTGTGCCTAGAAAAATAAGTTCTGATCCAGGTTCTGAATTCAATAATAAACTGTTGAAAGAAATGTTAACCTTCTACAAAATTCAACTTCACATAGGAACGCCACATAATCCTAATTCAATGGGTATAATAGAAAGGTTTCATTCGACAATAATCGAAATTTACCGAATTGCAAAATATGAAACTAAAATTACAGACGCTGTAACCGTTATGACGTATGCTATAATGTCCTATAACCAATCAATTCACTCTACCACGGGTCTCACTCCCTTTGAAGTCGTATTCGGACATACGGACTCGTCTAGTAATTTTGCAGTAGATTTTGAGAAAAGTTATACGCAACAATTAGTTACAGAACACGTAAAGAGATCAAAATACTTATATAATTGTTTAACCGACAAAATGATTAAAAACAAAGAAAATATAAGACAAAAGCGAGGTGGAGAAAATAAATTCGATATTAAAATTGACGATAACATTTTAATTAAAGGCGTTAACACTCGACGCAGCAAAGATAAGCCACGTTATCAAAAAGCTAAAGTAACAAGTAATATTCACCGCAATACAGTCGCGGTACAGACCAATCAGAGACAAACTAAGGTTCCAATTAAAGACATAAGACGTCCTCCCCAGGCTCGTCCTCCTGATAACTCAGGCAGCCCTGACCCAGGGCCCTCATCTGCAGTGTATTCTTCCTGTCAAGCAAGGCCAAGCAGGTCTTAGCTTATTTGACTGGAACCTAGATTTAGAATTAATAAGTAGCCATTTAGATTAGGATATTCTAAAAAATACTTATAAATTAGTAACTATATGAAAGGTAGGCTAGAATAGAATATTGAATGTTACAATTGAGCGACTTTTTCAATAGACTCCTACTACGAGAATCAAAACAGGTTTACTTAATCCCCTTGGCTCTATCACTAAAATAATTACTGGTAACCTGGGTAACGACGATGCAATCAAGTGTGACAAATTAATTACTAATCTAAAATCAAAACATAAAAGGCAAACAAATAACATTTATTATATCAATTCTAACCATCCAACGAAATATCGTTTATAATTAGTATCAGTTACACCTATTTCCAAAAGTATAACCCCGAACAAACCCTACATTCCTAATCATTCCAAATTCCCTATATTCTTGCGAAAGGGTTGAAAATATGTATTACCGCTCTCCTAGCCATGCAGGGAAATCGACGGCGGAAAGTTTCATTGTCACGAGGCAGATGTCTCCCAGCTGACAAAGGCACATGCATCGCTGACTTCATGAAGTTTTCCATAGAAACAACGTGTCTTCCCTAGCCAGTGCAATCGTCCAAGGTGAAAACCAAACCTACACAGCTGGACACTTGAATCCTATTTTCCGGTGTTCACCCAAAATTGATGGAGTATTGCAAGGATGACATAAACGAGCACAATATTCTCTACACCTATATCCTGACTAGACGATATTTGCAAAATGAAAATCGAAAGAAAAACAAAACACTTTGAGAAACGACGCATACGTGCAATCGCAACGTGTAATCTGCCCAGGATTGCGATACCGACCAGCCTGCAAGGAAAACCTCCGAACAACTTAGACGAAATAGACTGAAACTTACAGTTAATGATGCATTACCTGAAAAGTGAAGTGTACAGTGATAAAAGCGAAACGCACTTTGTGAATATTCATAGTATTAGTGTAGCAACTCTAATCTTTTACATATTAATTTTAATTAAGTACCGTATTAATTGTATTTCTTGTTAGATATAAGCCTAATAATTATATTTGTAATATAAACCAAAACCATCATTCTCAGAATGCAAATGATGATTTTGAACTTATGGAGGGAGGAGTTATGCATACCAGGCATCAGTTCCCACGGGATTAATCCTCACTCAACACTCGGTTTCTAACACCTTTAAGTAGCCATGTCGCCGATTCCACTTAATACAAATATCTTTCAACAAATATTTCTAACACCTAAGTTAATGCTTATCAGAGCTAGCCTCGTGGGAACTTCCAGAAATATGTCGTCATTGTTTAGGTTATATATACCAATAGTTCGTAAGTCAGGACATTCCGTTTGTATCGCTCAAACTGAGCACATCTCCCAATTATTGTAATAATTGTAATTAAAGTTTATTTTAAACAAAATAACTGCCGTTCATATTTGACTACCTACTATACGGACGTGTCGCTCTTTTCGCCGCATTATTTCCGTCAAGATTGTTGTTTTTGTAACGTTTTATTTGTACATACATTCATTGTTTATTATTACTATTTGCATATCTTCTTTCTGTAAATATTTTTATTTCATGTAAATATAAAATACTTTAAGTAAAAATAGCGTAATAATTTGCTATCAATTATATAATTTGTAAATATGGGAAATAAAGTGAAACATTCCCTTAGGAGGACTACAAAACGTTCATATAAAACAAACGCCGAACATATGAACGAAATTAAAAAGTAAGAGCATTTTATTATTACTGAATATTTTTTTCACTATGAATTTTGGTAGTCTAAGAAAATGCACTTATTACGCATAAGCTCAGTTTTTTCGACAACATACACAACCGTTACATTGGCTTATGTAGACGACGCGCAGGTTTGTGTTCGAGGGTCCCCGAGTTCGATTCCCAGTGATACGAAATCGATTTAATTTTATTTAAGTGTATTTTGAATTTTTAAATATATTTTTATAAATAACTAAAAAAACGTCTACAATGTAATTATCTTTCACAGGAGAAAGAAAGTCGAAAATATCAACACGGAAGTTACTTCTAAAGCGTAAGTACCTACACGTTTTCTAAGCCATTGTAACAATAAAAAAAACCTAAATTTATTAACAGCCCGCTACTTATTGATAATGTGCATAAACCTGAAATCGCGAAAAAAAAATCAGCTGTTCCCTACATTTTATGTTCGCATAACTCGTCAAAATGTAGGGAACAGCTGATTTTTTTTCGCGATTTCAGGTTCGGTCTCATAGTAAAAGTTGTTCATAATAATGAGTACAATCTCCCATTTCGATTCAAACTCAAACTCAAACTCAAACTCAAAGCATTTATTTCAATTAAACCAATTACAGGCACTTTTGAATTGTCAAGGGGTCGGTCAGTCAGAAAGATGAAGCTAGTTGCCCATTCCAAAGCGTAGGTACCTATGGAGAAGAACGGGCAAGAAACTCCATGGACACTCTTTTAAATCAAAATAATATGGTTACAAAGTCTTGGTTACATCATTCACGTTAAAAATTATACATGTGAGAACGATGCAGAACGTTAAAAGCGTCCATAATGAAAAGATGAGAAAAAACAACAATTCAAATATTAAATTAAAATAAAATAAGCCATGGCAGCAAAGAGATGACCAGTCCCTACTGACGGCGCCCGTTCACGAACATGACGCATGTATTAGCACCATTCAGCTCAACCATTTTGAAGGGAGCTAAATGATCCAACACATGCGCCGCCATCAGCGAGACATTTGAGTGAGCATGACATACTCTCAGCCGCCAGGGCACATTCAGTCAATGAAAGACGTACCCAGTAAATGGTAGCTTTATAGTATGTACATAGTACTCAACATGTGCTATGCAATTATACAATACTAGGAGATTGAATTTATACAATGCAAAGATAGATTTGTCGCATGTGTTCAATTTCACCCTGTATATATAAAAATGAAACCCGTTTTCCGTTGTCACGACATAACATGAAAACGGCTGGACCGATTTCGCTAATTCTTTTTTTGTTGTGATCGGTATTGCCGGGACAAGGTTTGTATGAAAGAAAATTTTGGAAATTCGAAAAAAAAATTGCACCCGTGCGAAGCTGGGGCGGGCCGCTAGTTTATTATAAACAAAATCAATTTTAAATCTAATTTCATGCTTTTGATAATTTTCATCGCAATTTTCAGATGAAACTGTTACCTATTTCATTATGCCCATTATCAATAAGTCGCGGTCTGTTAATAAAAACATTAGGTCAGAATTTTTTTTATTTATGTAATAGCTTAGAAAACGTGTAGGTACTTGCGCATTAGAAATACCTAACTTCCGTGTTGATATTTTCGACTTTCTTTCTCCTGTAGACTTTTTTTTAGTTATTTATAAAAATATATAATAGATATATTTAAAAATTCAAAATGACATTTAAATAGAAAATTCGATTTCGTAACCTTGGGAATCGAACCCGGGGACTCTCGTATACAAATCTACACGTCGTCCACATACGC
This sequence comes from Amphipoea oculea, assembly GCA_945859645.1. NCBI lineage: Eukaryota > Metazoa > Arthropoda > Insecta > Lepidoptera > Noctuidae > Amphipoea > Amphipoea oculea. The sequence goes on from OX243885.1 coordinate 182,227, forward strand.
CACTGTGACAGTTGCACGTGAAGTCGAAAATACTTAGCTTATTCGAAATTACTGCACTTTCTTAGATGTTTCCAAAATTCATAGTTTTAGAAAAAAACACTGCAAAGTGATAACTTTTATTTCGGAAGTCGGTGTCGCTGGTTCCGCATTTTCGTTTTTTGACACCGACTTCCGAAATTAATAGTTATTTATCACGCTGTAGTGCTTTTTTTGAAGTCGGTTGTTTTTTTTTCTTTCTAATTGTACCTACCCCACAAAAATTCAATTAACACTAGTGCATTGAAGAATCATCAAAATTCGCATAGAAATGCCGGAGATGCAGTACATTTATGCATATTAACTTCGGACATACTACATAAGAATAATTACCTAATGTATTATATACTAAAACCTTCCTGGAAGTATGTAGGTAGATCACATTAGTGAAAGAATGATCAAAATTGGTTCATCAGTTTTTTAGAAAATCTACAAATATATATACAAACATACACACATACATACATTACATAGGTACATACATACGGGTCGAATACACAACCTCCTTTTTTGAAGTCGGTTAAAAATGTTTTAAATTTCATTGAATCAGTTTTATTTCAAAATCACCCACATCCTTAAGTTTTTCAAGTCACACTCAAAACGAATAAAATTTATTATGTTGTCACACATAACTACATAATTTGTTTGTTAGATCTTTAACTTATTTGCACATCGTTTCCGCGCCATCTATTAGAATACTAGGGCGTAATCTCACAAAACCGTTACTTCTAAATCTCATGTATGCTTTATGTCATAATTGTGATGGGCGTCGTCGTTAGATGGCGTTTGCGTCGATTCTGCATATGTGTGCATGCGTTTTTCAAGGACACTTAGGTCTAGTAAGCCTCTTAAATGTGGGAGGGAACACAGATGCCGGCAGAGAGTTCCACACTTTGGCTGTGCGCATAATAAAAGTGGAGGAGAAGCGCCGAGTACGACTCATCGGGATATCAACCAAGTGCGGATGGTACGCTGCGTCTGGTTGTCCGGTGGTAAAAGGGCGATGGTGGGATCAGGTCGTGGAGCTCCTGCGCACACTCTCCGTAGTACAGTCTATAGAAGACCGTCAGGCAAGCGACATCCCGGGAGTCTCGCCACTTTTATCTTCGAGACCGAGACTTAATAAAAATTCCCGGGAATTTCGATTTCTATCTGGAAAGCGACTTAACTGAGTGATTATGACAATACCTAATGTAAAAAAAGATATTTACCACTTTTCAATTGGTTGATTTTTATTAGAAGATTATTTTTGTTTTAAATTTTGTTTTGTTTAAACAGACTAATTAATATTAATAAGTCGAAAGAACTGATTTTAAATTTTCGTTTTGTTTTGTTTGAATGTAACTTTTCGATTGGTTGATTTTTATGAGAAGTTTTGTTTTAATTTGAATTTTGTTTTGTATAAACAGAGTAATTATAATTATTAATAAGTCATAAGATTCTAGTGCAAGAATTATAGAGTTTTCGTTTTGTTTTGTTTAAATGTTTGGTCAGGTCAATTGACATTTATAAGTTTATTTATACCTAAATTACCGAAACTTAAGGAAAGGGTATATTTTTAATATTTTACTAGATAAAACGACTACTTAGATATAAGCTTTTTTTACCAAAGTTCCTAATTAAAAAAGACTAAACATTAGAATCCCGCACTGGGCCCGCGTGGTGGATTACGGCCCACTCCCTCTCACAGAGAGGAGGCCTGTGTCCCAGCAGTGGGAACATTATAGGCTGATGATGATGATGATGATGATGAAACATTAGAATTAAGAATAAAGAATTAAGTAATAACCTGAAAGTCTGAATTAGGTACTTCAAATATTGCTATCTTATTTTTTTCTATTTGTTATAATATTCTATTGTAATGTTTGGTTTGGTCAGATTGATCAAAGAGTAAATTTGTAATAAATGTGATTTATAAACAATTAAACAGTTACAATCGTAATTATCATTTACTTCACAGTTCACCACCACTCACTTCAGTCAGTTTCACGTCCCTCACCCTCTTATAGTTTATCATTTACTAAGTCAAACTATGTCATTGCCATTTCTTTTATTTTTACCAAAATAAGTCTAGTTTACCTTCCAAAACAATATTAAAATCACCATTTTCTTGCACACCTGCAATACCTCCATCCATAACGTAACGTACCTATCCGTAAAAAACCATTCTAATATAAAAAACACGTGGGTCTCGAATTTCCCGGGAGTCCCGGGACTAGCTTCCGAGGTTCGAGACTGGTCCCGGGACTGAAAATGCTTCCGAGACCGAAATCCCTAGTTCACGCTCACCAGCGCAGCTTCGGCTTGCTGGCCGGCGAAAGCCACGCCGGCGGGCGTTAAAACGACCTGCTCCTCAACTCGCGGGCCGCCTCGCCCCTCCGCGCCTACGCGGGCTTAAATTACACTGTAGGGGTAGGGCAGACAAGACTACGTGGAGTCGGTTTTGCAGCGATTCGTTTCAACACTAACTTTTGTACCACAACATTTTAACTTTTTAAGATCCTAATATGTTAATTTTAATTAAGGTTTTTAAATGCTATTTTATACAAATGGCAAAATGTTTATAAAATTATTCCAAATTAAATTCTGCCATCTTCATAGTACCTAATGCCAAGTGAAATTGTACCATAATCGTCGCTCTAAATAAACGTTATGCTAAACGAAATTATGCGGAATTTTAACTCTGCCAAAGGTAATTATGCCAAATAAAATTAAGTCCATTGTGAATTCGGACATAAAAATTCGGCCAAACAATAATTATGTTAAATAACTTTTATGCCTTAAAAATATTCGTTTAAAGGTTATGCCAAGTGTGTTATGCCAAAAAAAAACCGAGTGTGCTTATGACCACACGACTGAAGTGAAACTTCAAACGTATTTGGCTATGAGAGGAAGAGAGAAAGATAATGTGCGCGCGCACTGCTTTCTCTTGTTTATATCCCCCACTCAACTCCCGTTCGCCTCGTCCGTAGCTCTTAGACATGGGTCGTACTTGCAAAATCGAGTACCAGGGCTTCCAAGTACGTCCACCTCACGGAACAGATAAATAAGGTTGGAAAGGCCCTCGCTCCAATTTTGTATTAGGACCAGTGTCGCCGTTTGACTCCCACTATTTTAATTTCTACACATACGCAATGCTATGTTTACGAATATTTCGCACACAACCAAATCACACACACATAAATCTCAGGGCAGATATTCGTTCGCACACTAGCACTAAGCTCCCGTAGGCATAGACACTCACAGACGTAAAAAGCAATAAAATTTTTCATACACGCTAGTGCTTGACCAAGCCGATATTCTTTATCGATAAATTATCTGATGAATGTATGGGGAAAAATGAAACATGAAATAAATAATAGAAATAATTTTATTTTACTTTCATTAATTGCAAATAATCACTGTCCTTGGAACAGAACATATTTATTAAGCAATTGGCGCTTGCTATCAATTGTGAACGAATTTTTCAAAACAAAATGTAACCTCACGTCAATATATTTTTCAATAATTGCTTTGGTTAGGTCAGTGACGTGGTTTGCTGTAGGGTATTGGCCAATTTGATGATAAATTATGTTTTTGAATATTTCACTCCCTACAAAGTGACGCATAATTTTTGTCACCAACATTTTTTTATTTATATTATGTAGGCTTTCCGTATAAATTTTGATAACAGATTCTGATATTTTACAAATCTGTATTAAATCTTTTGACGGGTATAACAGACCACCCTTATCCTTAGCAACAATAAATTTATGCTCTTCATTTATGCTATTGGATAATAGCGCTCCAATGCATATATCGCAATCTATTTTTTTTATTAAAATATGCGCTATGTATCCCGAAATATGGCTAATAATTTGATTGCTAAAGTCTGAGATATTATTGAAAAATGCGTTAATATCTTCTTCGTTATTATTATCATCATCATCATTTTCTTCAACCGCAATCCTTCGTATAGATCTATTAATCCGTGCTACAGGAGATGATGCACAATCAAGAATAGAAATGTGTTCAAGCACAGTACAATTTCCACTATCGATAGCCTTTAACTCAATATGGACTAAAAGTTTTTTGTATGCAGCCTTAAACTGGCGGGCCGTGGGGTTATTGTTGCCTCCACCATGTGACCTTATATTACCAAAAAGCATTTCAAGGTGATCCTGGCTTACTTTGTAAAATGGCATAAATATCAGGACTCCAGGACGTATTAACGTTTCATAAAAATGTTTAACAGCTGCAGCACATCCAATAAAACCATTGAAACCAGTTTTACGTAAACTTTTTGTCAAAAGAGTTCCCTCTTCTGTTCTCAACTCGGATAGGTACGTCGTCGCCATGTCTAGATAATTAAGCAGCATTGCAGCGTTGGCTTCTGTTAGAGCTTTTTTGAAGTTATATTCATACGTGTTCCGGGAATTAAAAATGTCAAACATGTTATTAATAACCCTCAAAAAAAATGTTGTGCTTTCACTGTTTTTGAATGAAGGAAGATTTAATTGGTCACGACAAAAGTCTATAGCGTCTGCTACACTTAGGCTGAACAATTGCGTTGCAAGCTTAACTTTCATCTTATTATTTTGAAAATGAACATGATGGTAACGAAGCTTGTTCGCTAAGTGAAAGTTCTCCTTCATTTGAAGGTTATTTAATTTCTCCAAAAATCTCCATTCTATGGTATTACCATCTTTATCTAAAAATGTGTTATAGCATTGAAAAGCATTACGAATTAGTTTTATCATGTGCGATGGGTCTAGCACTACAACTACTGGGTTATTCGTGGACGGGTGTGGAAAAGAAATTTTTTTATCTTTTATTGAACAATTTAAGCATTGCACCATTGCCATATTTGCAGCGCATCCATCAAAAGTTAGGGAAATTATTTTAATGCCGGTTTCTGCTATAAGTTCCAAACATTGTATAATTAAGTCTGCGCGCTGTCTTCCGTTAATTCCGTCAACTAAGAAATATCCAACGGGAACCTTAAAATTACAATTTATGCCTGTCACTAGAAATACCAGAGCCTCTTTGGCTATTCCTACATGGTCTCCTTCGATGCCACTGCCAATATCGACATGTCCAAGTAATTTTTTTCCGTCCCATTCTATACGACGGCGTATAGCCATTTCATCTAAGGAAAGCGCTGCAATAATGGGATATTTGGTGCTTTTCACTTTTATTTTTAACGCCTCTATGGATTCTGAAGTAAAACCAGGATCGCCTCCCATATGTTGGTACCATTTTCTGAGTGTACGGCGATCCGGGAGGCAAGTATCAAAAGTTTTGCGTACGTACTCATAAGCCTTTGGCGAATAATAGTCAAGTGTTAGCGCAAAACTACGCAGAGCTGGACTATATTTTTGCTTAGATGGCCCGCCACCAGTATTTTTTGCGATCATACGATTTGTCAGTTCTTGTACCTGTAAATAAAATTGTAATAATAAGAGTAATCTTAATTATCTCTGCTATTTTTATAAGGCCACATCCAATATAAAACATACCTTAACATTTATATTTTTGAGAACAGATATATCTTCGTCCTGCAAAGAAAATTTTTCTTGAAGATCATTTAAAACATCTTGCATTTTATTAATTTTCTTTTTCAGTCTTCGGTTTTGTGCTTGTATTTTCCTTATCTTCAATCTCTGTTTCTTTATTATACATTCTTTGTTGATAATTATCTTTTGTAGCTTTCTTTTCCTAGGAGTACTTGCATTTGAAGATGACATTAAGTTTTCCTACAAATAAATTAAATATTAAGCATAACTTAATCTCTGTGCATAAAAAGTGTTATTATGAAAGATATGACAGATTGATTAATGTCAAAAACAACTATGAAACGAATCTTGAGCAATCTTTATAGGTATTTATTTACTTACTTCAGTGTTTGTTCTTTTTAAAGATTTATCTTTTTTTGGTGTCAACAAAACCAAAGATGAAGCCTGTGCTTGTAAGTCCTAAAATTAAAAATAGCATAAAATATCTTGAAATGCAGACTACAAGAGCGATTATAATTCAAGATAACATATAAGTATTAGGTTACCTGAGCTCCTTCGCAATTTTGCACACTGGTGGCAATAGCATCATAACTGGGCTTTTTAAGTATAATAGCATTGCAAGAATTAGTTGTCTGAAAAATAATGCAAAAGTCTTTACATGCCACGTACAGTAGAACTAATTATTTCAAAATTGTATTATTTTTATAGAGCTGAATGCTAGCATGATAATGGTTTACTGGAGTATGATATTAATCTACTGTAATTATTGTAAGATACCATACCATACATACTCGAAATATTTTTCAAGAAAATAAAATAAAAACAGTTGATCCTTACATTTTGAATGCAGGGAGCAGATTAGTTCATAATTTAGCAGTATAAAAAATAGGAGCAGAATATGCAATATAGAACTTATTTCCAACAAATTAGTAATAGGTACATTTTAACAAAACTTACCAAAGAACTTGAACAAATCTGAACAATTTGTTCTCTTGGAATCACACCTGGTTTTAAGTACCTATAACCTGATTTTTTAATGATAAAATCATTTTCAGTAAAATGTTTAGAGCAAATAGTACTCGTCTTTGTCGGCATCCAGTTTCCTCTACCTGTCACGTTAATCCATTGTTCTCTGACGTTAGGTTCTTTAGGAAACCTACAATTTATAATTTATTGCATGAGTCAAATTGAAAGCAAGAATAGCAAGAAAAATCTGTGTTTTTATTTCGCTGCCTGTCTCTCAGAGGTCCTCCTAGTGAGTTGCAGCCACCACTACCTACGCATTCAGGGGTGCGTGGTGACGTGTGTCGCCAGCAAAGTCACTCGACTCAGAGTAGGGAACGTACGTCAAAAACGTGGGAGATTGTCCCAGGCACGGCCGTTAGGTACTGGACTTACCCCGGTCGTCCGCAATACAATGATTAATATAATATTGAATTTACGTCTAACTAAAAATATACTATCATTAATTAAATATAAAATAATTCAAAAATTATCTTAGTCAAACGTAAATTTAATATAGTCGAGAATTCTATCGATGATTTTATTTAACCACATGGTCACTCACTATCGATAAACATGCGCCGTGCATCTCGGCCAATCAGGGCAAAGGACGAAACGTCAATGGTTGAAGTGTAGAGGACGCAATGCATGCAGTACATTGTAAGCTGACTTGGTCATTGCGTTGAATAAGCGAGTACACATCGGGCAATGTATATTTTTTGTAACTTGTTGCAATAATGTTGTTAATGTTTGGAATTTCATAGTGATCAGCATATTTTTGTTTTTTTACAAATAATATTGTAATTAAATGTTATTTTCGACTTACCGATGGAAAGATATACCTCCTCGCTCTATAGTCGAGGTCTGACTTTTTTTCTTACAAGTTATAATTGCACAACACGGCATTTTTGAAGAGAGCTCTGTTCTCTGAAGTAGTCCGAAGCGCACTGAACGCGGCGGTTTAATGAATCGGTCGAGTTATGATTTTCGAATCATAACTGTGGCGCGCTTGCCACGCCCACATTACCATTCCAACCTTATTTATCTGTTCCGTGGTCCACCTTAAGAAACCAGGGCCTAAAACCAGGGCTCGAGATACTTTCAAGTATTTTCTATCTGCATCGAAAACTGATCCATAACTTCATACAAATAAGAAGTACAATCGCGTAATCAAACAAAATCCCTGTTGGAAGTAAAAAGTACTTGCATAGGAAATTGACCCGTGAATTCCTACAAATAAGGAGCACAATCGCGTTTACAAATAAATACTTTTACAAACCATTAAAGTAAATAAGTAATAATACTTGCATACGGAATTGTTCCGTAGACTCTTACCACACCTCGGACACTCCATACAACGCTCGCAAAATAATTACCTATTACTACTACATAAACAAATGACGTTTGTATACGTGCAAATGTGTGCGTGAAATCTAGTAGCGTAAAAAAATGGCGCGGATAGCAATTTGTGTCGGGGAACCGAACGACGACGGCGGCGGCGCTGCCCGAACGTGTGCATTATTATGAAGTGACCATGTAGTTCAATTGTTTATTTATATAGTCGGGTTCGTAATGAAATAAAAACACTAAAATAGTTTAAATGACTTATCTGTAAATAATCGGTTATTAAATCGATTGGTATTAAAAATGCGAAATCTTACAAACAGTTTATGTAAATACGAATTCGGAAAAGCATCACAATGTCCAACCATCTTGATTAAAACTCAAATAAAACTTTTAAATCTCATAATTGTGTGTTCGTTCAGCAATACAGCGCTGCGGTTCGCGAGCGCCCTTGCTAAAGAGTCGGCGACGAATACCTCGAAGTGCGGGGTGAGGTGCGGTATCTGATATGAGAGCGAGGAAGGGAGTGTCCTTTCTGTACGTAGTACTATTAAGTATTCTGCTCTCTTACTAATAAGGAGTATGATCGCATTTGTGAAAACAAACGCGGTTGTTGAACTATTTGAGTACCTACGTACTCGAACGTCGAGTCACGACGGAGCGAGATACTTTCAAGTATTTTCTATCTGCATAGAAAATTGATTCATAACTTCATACAGATAAGAAGTACAATCGCGTATTCAAAAGCCCCGTTGGAAGTAAAACTACTTGCATAGGAAATTGATCAATGACTTCCTATAAATAAGGAGCAAAATCGCGTTTACAAATAAATACTTGCAAACCATTAAAGTAAAAAATACTTGCATACGAAATTGTTCCGTAGACTCTTACTGATAAGGAGCATAATCGCATTTGCGAAAACTAACGCGGTTGAGTACCTACGTATTTGAGCGAGTAGCCGTATAAGATACTTTATAGTCTTGCAAGTACTTTGAGTCGGTACCTGGTGTGCGTACTTGGAAGCAAATACCTGGTGTAAAAACCCGGTCGTATAAATACGTACCTTCCCTACTCGCCCGATCACACGTTTTCGTAACGCATTTGCCAGTTTACTCCCCAAGTCAAGCGCGCCTAAAGAAGTTTCACTTCAATAATAGTTTGCTTGTGTATTTAATCAGTTCCGACTTGGATCTCGCACAAGAGACTTCTGTAGTAGTTCTGAGTGATGTGATGTGACAAGCTCTCAAAATAACATCAAGCAAGTAACTCATCAGTTTGTATTTATTATTGATTTAGCTTCTTTGTTGCCCTTATTTATTAGTAAAGAATAAATAAATAAAATACCTACCTAAAATAGCTACATAACTAACAATTATACCGTTTTTACGTACTTAATAATTTTGTGCTCGACTGTACTTGACTCGAAAAATGTATGTAGAAGTTCACGTGGATATTGAACATACTTCTACATAGTAAACCAGGTCGAAATTATCATGGTTGGAGACGACTATTTCTTGACTATTTTTTTTTTGACACCAAATTCATGTTCAAAAACCCAAGCGTTCCGCGGTAATCAGGTGAGGATTGTGGCGAGAAAGGCTCACCACGTAATCCTCACCAAGGCACCTTTATATCTCTGGAATCACTTAATGACTATTTTCGAGATTTGGCATAGCGTTACGACTATTTCTTGACTATTTTTTGGAACTGAAACCAAGTCGATACTTCCAGCCGTTTGGTTGCATTAGAGGTGAGGATTGTGTGGAGACCTTCACCACACAATCCTCACCAACCTATAGCTATAACTTTGGAATCATAATGCGACTATTTTTTTGACCTTGGTGACTATTTATGACTATTTCTTGACTATTTTTTGGCGTTATCAAAATTCATTTATATGAAGTTTTCAAAAGTGAGGATTGTGTGGTGAAGGACACCGATTTTCAGCCCACCGTGCGACGGAGCGAGATACTTTCAAGTATTTTCTATCTGCATAGAAAATTGATCCATAACTTCATACAGATAAGAAGTACAATCGCGTATTCAAAAGCCCCGTTGGAAGTAAAACTACTTGCATAGGAAATTGATCAATGACTTCTATAAATAAGGAGCAAAATCGCGTTTACAAATAAATACTTGCAAACCATTAAAGTAAAAAATACTTGCATACGAAATTGTTCCGTAGACTCTTACTGATAAGGAGCATGATCGCATTTGCGAAAACTAACGCGGTTGAGTACCTACGTATTTGAGCGAGTAGCCGTATAAGGTACTTTATAGTCTTGCAAGTATTTTGAGTCGGTACCTGGTGTGCGTACTTGGAAGCAAAAACCTGGTCGAGTAAATACGTACCTTCCCTACTTGCCCGATCACACTTTTCGTAACGCTTACGTCACGCGTTCGCCAGCTTACTCTCCAAGTCAAGTGTGCGTAAAGAAGTTTCACGTAAATAATTTTGACACAAAAAAAATCGAATTTGACAATCGCGACTCGTCGACACGTGGTACAGACGCCAGCACGTCAACCTACCCGAAACTGTCAAATTTTCCCAATCAACTTTGAACCTTATTCTTTAGTAATAAAGTTGAAAATCTATTAAAGAAATCTGACAGATTGTAGTAGGTTGATGGGCTGGCGTCTGTACTTATTTGCCCTAACCCCGTGTATTGTTTTTTAGAGCCGCAGGCGCGGAGGGGGCGGCCTTGGCGTGTTTTTTAAGGAATTTTTCACTTTTTGTATGGAAAATATGAAAAATGATTACCTACATGTTGAGTTTTAGGAGTTTATGGGTTCCATAAAGGGGGTCGAAATTTTAATTATTTTTGCGATAGGACGCACCATTTTCGAGATATAAGCAAAAGAAAAAAACTTAATACGTATTTGGCTATGAGAGGAAGAGAGAAAGAAAACGTACGCGCGCACTGCTTTGTCTTGCTTATATCCCCCACTCAACTCCCGTTCACCTCACCCGATCACACTTTTCGTAACGCGTTCGCCAGTTTACTCCCCAAATCAAGCGCGCGTAAAGTTTTCCTTCAAAAACATACAAACAGCCGTTCGGCTGTACCGACTTCACAAAAAGAAGGAGGTACTATGTTCATAGTACCTCCTTCTTTTTGTGAAGTCGGTAAAAATTACTTGCATACGAAACTGTTCCGTAGACTCTTACTGATAAGGAGCATGATCGCATTGCGAAAACTAACGCGGTTGAGTACCTACGTATTTGAGCGAGTAGCGGTATAAGATACTTAATAGTCTTGCAAGTATTTTGAGTCGGTACCTGGTGTGCGTACTTGGAAGCAAATACCTGGTGTAAAAACCCATTCGCATATTCATGCAACCGCGACCGGGTTTTTACACCAGGTATTTCCAGCTATTTTTTACGTACCTTCCCTACTCGCCCGATCACACGTTTTCGTAACGCATTCGCCAGTTTACTCCCCAAGTCAAGCGCGCCTAAAGAAGTTTCACTTCAAAAAAATCGGAGCATCAAGATTCTGCCAAGATAGAGGGAACCCGTTTTAAGAGGTGTAAGTACTTAGTTTTTTTTTACAATTTTTCAAACTTTTCATTCTGCCACAGGACACCCTGTACTTGTGCCTAACCCTTCGGAAATTAATATAGGCGTGATGTTATGGAGAGGTCAAACTAAATATGCGCACCTCAGTTTGGGCTGACCGGACGCACATAGACGAAACAGCCTCATTTGTTTGAAGTAAAGGCTATCTATGATACGTGATCAGATTTACGTTCGGGTTCATCTAGCAAGCAAACAGTTGGATTGTGTGTTTGCGGAGCGAGTTGAGTGAAGACTTGTATTGTGTAACGACCCGGGCGACGCTGTGAAGGTCGCGTTGCACCAGCACTTGCTGTGCAATGTTTAACGCAACGTCGACGGCGCGGCGCGGCGGCCGCGCGTCTGTCCGTGTACTCCGTATAGTCGCTAATTGAGATGTTGATAGTTTGCTTTTAATGCTAAATGGGGGTATTCGTATTAAATCTTTCGAATAGCGGACGTCTTCGGACGGACTAATCCTGGTAAGTATAAACTTATCTTACGTGTTGGCGATCGCCGCGCTCTCTTTACAAAGTTGAGAGTGACCTCACCGGAGCGGCATGGTGGCTCACGGCGGCGAGCCGAGATGCGTGCGCTGCTGTATCCTGAGCCGCCAGACGTAAACATCGATAAGACAGGGACCAAATTCAGCATGGGAACATAAAAAGAGCAGCGTTGCGTTGCGACCATTGTTAAATTAAGATTTTATAGGGGACTTTACCGAAGACCTTTGTAAGAGGCAGTCGATCCATGTTTTAACCTGTCTTTATTATATTGAGTCTGTACTTACCTGTCAAAAAGAGTAACCTAGCATAAAGTGGATAAGCCAGAGTTTAAAACAGAAGACGAACTAGCGGGGGATCGAGGAGGGGGGGAGGGGACGGAGGGGATCAGACCGGAATAAATCAAATATTATATATTGTTAAACTGTAAAGTGGTTTCAGTTAATAGTTAGCGATCTAAGCACACATTAAGTTAATATCTCTTCTATTCTAGCAGCAGTAGTAGGACCCGGACTCCGTCACCTCCGCCGAGACACAGGAAACGGGTATCACGTAAGGCTGATACCTCAACTGTGAGTACAAATAACAGTTTGTATAACATTATACCTACCCGAGTTCGCTCCGCTGAGAGACGATTTGTGAACGCTTGGCTTAATAAAAAACTTTACATGGACTGATGAAATCACCCGTTATCAAGCTCTCAACAAATTAAAGGGTTCTGCAAAAGTGTGGTATGACTCACTGTTACGATCGGATAGTCATTGGCCTACGTGGAAATGGAAGGACTGGACTCGTAAGTTGGCTTCCAGTTTTCAAATCCGTCCGGAATATGTACGATCTTTTAATATTTATTATTAACAAAAAGCCGTTAGAACATCAGTCTCTTTACGAGTTTTATTTTGAACAAAAATGTAAATAAAAAAAAGTAATTAAAAAACCCGACTGCAACCTTATACTAAAACTAACTGAAAACATTGATATATAAAAAACCAATCTCAATGACTGAAAAGCTAAAAACAAGCCCATTTTAAATTAAATAAAAGTTGGAAGCAGGCGGGACCCATTTGAGTTTGAAACTATAATGGTATGGGCCCCGCCTGGTTCCAATTTTTATTTAATTTAAAATGGGCTTGTTTTTAGCTTTTCAGTTAGTTTTAGTATAAGGTTGCAGTCGGGTTTTTTAATTTTTTTATTTCCAGCTTTTTAGGTTACAAATGTGATAGATTTCGCAGACGATTTAGTTCTTGTTACATCCTTATTACGATTTGTCACTTTGAATTACTTTTAACCATATAAGTTGTATATATTTTTGTAATCACCTTTTAAAACCCTTTATTTTGATACCCCACTCGATAGGCTTTGGGAAAAAAAAAATCTTTTGAAGGCATAATATGGCGCCAAAAATCCGCCACTTTGGTTTTTTTTTATTTTGATATACCCAGTGTCACTTTCACAGTCAATACGAATCTATCGACATCTCTCAATAAAATCCATCGAGCCGTTCAGGCCACAGAGCGTGCCAAACAATTATACAAACAAACATACAAACATACTCTCGAAAAACATAACCCTACTTCTGGCGCAGTCGGGTAAAAAAAATAGATCGTTTATCTTTGGGATTTTCGGAACCAGATATTATTTCTATTTTTGTCGGCAGTATAGGAGACAGCGGTATAGGCGCATCGATTGAAGCAAATAATTTTGTGACATGCGACAGTTTAGCTAGTTTCCTACGTGGTCGAACGTATATGTATACATCAAAGAGCGCGAAACAGATAGGCACAAACAGACGCGATGGCCAGACGAAACTGACCAGTCAGAACCAGATGTCTGCTACCACGACATCAGAGACTATGCCCTTAGCGAAACTAGTAGGTCAAGCCGCTTCTGCTAGCTATAATCAAGACACGTCTTTACTAAATGTACCTTGCGAAAACTCCCCATAGGGTTTTGGTCGGGTATAGTTAGCATGAGGCTGTAGCGGTATCTACAACGCCACATGCGAACAACGCGTCATACTGACGTCACGCAAATCCTGCATCTCGCAAGCAGAGTTTACCTCGCAACTAGCATATATACAACGGCCCGACATGAATCATTGGGCAGTTGCCCGCCAGACACAACACCCGTCTGGTCGGAGGATCCTCCGATTTTTAGACACCGAGATTATAATGCCAATAACGGAAGCGGATTGGTTGCTTTCGGTACAACTACAACATGCCGAGTTACAACGTGTTCGACCAATTATAGAATCAGAAGAGGCCGAAGAAAATAAAGATGTTTTTAACAAATATGTTGTCCTAGGTGGCAAAGTTTACAGAAGAACAACCCGAGGTCGCCGGTGGGTGGTCCCAAAGAAATGCATTTGGCAAATACCTAATTAAATGTAACCACGACGACTTTGGGCATTTTTCTGTTGATAAAACAGTAGAACGAGTAAGCCAGTATTGGTTTCAAAGGATGCGACATATCATAAATATATTAAAAACTGCTTAAATCGCATATAATATTTTAAAAATAAAGGCGGTCCAAATGAAGGAGAGTTATACCCGTTGCCAAAGTACACACAGCCTTTTCACACCCTTCATATAGATCATTTAGGACCTTTTGTTACGACTAAAGCTAAAAATAAATATTTATTGGCTATCGTAGATGCATTTACAGTGTTCGTTTTGGCGATTCGAACAACCAAATCTTCTTGTGTAATTAAAGAATTAGAAAGGATTTCTAAGACATTCGGAAATCCTCAAAGAATCATTACTTCAAATAATTTTACACAGTATTGTACGAATAGAAACATACGTTTACACACTATTGCAACCGGTATACCTCGCTCTAATGGCCAGGTTGAGCGTTTTAACAAAACTATTCTACAGGGTGAAATTGAATTCATGGGCATCCTTTTAAAGGGTCATTGTAATCGTCATTATGAACAACTTTTACTATGGGATTAAACCTGCAGCCTAATTGCGTAACTCATTTTGTATCTGAATGCAATTCCGAACTGAAGTAATCGGTTTCAGTAATCGGAATTGTGAGACTTTATCTGATTCAAACTGAGCAGAATTGGTTAGTGAGGTACTCTTATTTAGACAGAATTTGTTTCGTGAACGCGTTTCGTTTCATCATATAATATATGAACTATTCGCTTCTGAATATTTTTGCTATAATTAAATTTTGTTTTGATTACAACTGATGGTCTACTACTCCTTATAAAATAAAAATGTACAATAATAGCCGAAAAATGAAAAACCAATTTATAATACACTTTCTACCAAAAACTACCATAATTGAAATACGCAAGGAAACGTTTTATTTTTCACGTTTTAGTTATCTGTGGCCAACGATAAAATCGTAAAAAAGCAGTGTTGTCAACTTAGTGGGATTTCCACTAAACCTGGGGGTTTGGACACAGGGGTGGGGTGCTGGCGGACAATATTTTGCTTTTAGTGACTGGTGGTTTTGTCTAGTGGTTAGAGTGTTAGACTAATTCAATTTGTAGAAAACAATACAATAAACTACTTAAGCGTTGACTCGAGAAAATGTTATAATAACACGATAATGGCATGTTTTATTTTTTATTTAAACCCTGTGAAAGTGAGAAATAAATCATAAAACTACTGACGTTTTACCTACGATTTATTTCTTTCAAATGCGGAAACCACTGTGGATTTGAACGCTGATTTGCATTGAGATCGAAAAACAAAGTAATTTCGAAAAAAAACACACGGCAACATACTTTCGGGATAAAAAACCAATATCTAACAAACATAACATCTTCACTAACATCTTGAGTAAACTATTTTATGATATTATTGTAGTAGGATGATGCTAAAAAAATACTGTGAATAACTTATGTGTTCATTCTCAAATCTTAAAATGGACGATCGATTATCGAACATCGGTAATAAGAATAAAAATAATTTAAAAAAATTGCGACTTCTAGTGGACTCGGGAGAAAAGTTGGCAACACTGACAATGAGTAAAAGTTATTTGAAAATAGGAAACTTTTAAACCATAATATTCTTTGTTTGGTTTTATCTTGAATGTTGTTTGAATTAATAGTTGTTTTTTAACATACAAAATTATAATATATTTACCTACTATTCTCATACAGAAACATGGGCCTATGTTAAATAGTTTCGGAAAACTTTTCTCGCGGTTTATTTTAGAAGGAATATGTTTGTAAAGTTGTCTGATAGAGGACAAGAGGAAGTTTTCGCTGGCTGCACCAAGACTTAGGCCGTTTTGCTCGATAGCGAAAAGTACCTAAGTCTGCCTAATTCAATATAATCCTACAAGTAAGTAACCCAATATATTTACGAAAAAGTTGTTCGTATCTCATTAGATTATTGTGGCTTGTGTACTTACTTTTGATACCGATGATCATCAAACATCGACCTATATTAGCTTTTGACCTCCTTGGACATGAGTTTTCGTCGTAAACTCCCGGTAGACATACCTACACAATTATGATTAAACTTGTGGGTCTTACCTATCGCAATCATAGCTAAAATACTCAATAATAAATGATAAATTCTCCACGTACCTACACATAATAGTTATAACAACTTAATACGTGTACCTACCTATTAACCTTTTAACCGCCCGACTTTATATCAGTTGTCGTGCCCCCAGCGCCCGAGAAAAAAAAAACCAGCCAAGTGCGAGTCGGACTCGCCCATGAAGGGTTCCGTAGCAGCAAGTAACATAATATAAAAGTTCTTGTAGTTCGTTGTAACTTTGTGAAAGGTAAATAATAATTGCGGTTTTCGATTTATGACGTATTAAAAAAAAACTACTTACTAGATCTCGTTCAAACCAATTTTCGGTGGAAGTTTACATGGTAATGTACATTATATATTTTTTTTTAATTTTATCATTCTCTTATTTTAGAAGTTAGAGGGGGGGACACACATTTTACCACTTTGGAAGTGTCTCTCGCGCAAACTATTCAGTTCAGAAAA
Source organism: Amphipoea oculea (assembly GCA_945859645.1). Taxonomy (NCBI): domain Eukaryota; kingdom Metazoa; phylum Arthropoda; class Insecta; order Lepidoptera; family Noctuidae; genus Amphipoea; species Amphipoea oculea. Next base: position 199,130 of record OX243885.1, read on the forward strand.
AAATGATATTAGAAACCTCAATATCATTTTTGAAGACCTATCCATAGATACCCCACACGTACAGGTTTGATGAAAAAAAATTTTTGGAGTTTCAGTTGTAAGTATGGGGAACCCCAAAATTTATTGTTTTTTTTTTCTATTTTTGTGTGAAAATCTTACTGCGGTTCACAGAATACATCTACTTACCAAGTTTCAACAGTATAGTTCTTATAGTTTCGGAAAAAAGTGGCTGTGACATACGGACGGACGGACGGACAGACAGACAGACAGACAGACATGACGAATCCATAAGGGTTCCGTTTTTTGCCATTTGGCTACGGAACCCTAAAAACAAAAAATAAATACCGATGAAACGAGCTGTGATGATATAATAATAATACAGATTAAACGAGATGTGTTATTTGGTCGTATATACACTCGGCGTCACATAAATCGCACCTCTTCGAAAATAAGTTTAAAGCATATCCCGCCAGCAACGAATACATTAAACCCAATTAATATTGGTATCAATTGAAAGTATGTTTAACGACCTTTAAATTAACAACAGTTAGAATTCCTAAACACAACAGATCTCATTAACACGTAACGTTAAAAAAAATGTTGTCAAAATACGCATTACAACGGCCACTAATTGTACCTCCCTACAAGGGTATAAAACGGGCGACCCGGGTTAAATGTGGGTAATTCGCTATTCAACCTTTGAAGTGAACACACGTGAACAGCTACAGCAAGAAAAATACCCCAGAAGATGGATACCACTGCAGATGAAGCCACTCAAGTCATTGCACTACTGCAATCAGGGATGCGGCAATGTGATGTTGCTCGGCAACTGAACTTGAGTCGTTTTGCCGTTCGACGAGTGTTCCAACGCTTCCAAGAGACTGGTGGCTATATCCGAAGACGTGGATCTGGAAGACAACGGTGCACATCCGAAAGAGACGATCGCTTCATTGTTTCGACGTCTTTACGTAATCGGTTCTCCAATGCTGTTGAGCTGCAACAACAACTGCGATCAGCTCGCAGAACTTCTGTAAGCAGTCTCCACGATTAGAAGAAGACTACAGGAGAAGAAAATTGCAGCTCATAGGGCTGCTACAGGGCCAAAATTGACTGCACAGCATAGGAGAGACCGGTTGCAATTTGCCCGTGACCATGTGGACTGGACAATAGACCAATGGAGGGCTGTGCTCTTCTCGGATGAGACGAGGGTGTGTCTTTTCTGCAACGACAGGCGTCGAAGAGTATATGGAGGCAAGGGGGACGATTCGCACAAGCCTGTATTCAAGAGACAGTGGAATACGGGGGTGGCTCGTGCATGTTCTGTGGCGGCATGTCAATCGACGGCAAAACGAACCTTGTGTGTGTTTCTCGGACTGGAAGTGCTCGCGGGCAAGGGTCGCTGACTGCTTCTCGGTACATAACAGAGATCTTAGAGCAGCAGGTTGTCCCTTATGCGGGTTTTGTTGGCAGTGGGTTCACGTTAATGCACGATAACGCCCGCTGTCACACCGCTTTAATTGTAAGAGACTACCTGCAAGAAGTTGGAATCCCTGTTATGCGCTGGCCGGCGCGAAGTCCAGACCTAAACCCTATTGAGCACCTTTGGGATAAACTGAAACGGCGTGATCCTGCCCCTACCACTCTCCAAGACCTCCGAGATGCCGTCGTTGCAGAATGGGACAACATTCCGCAAGAGACTGTTGTCACATTAATTAGGTCCATGAGAGAACGCATGGAAGCAGTCATCAGGGCTAGGGGGGGTAACACTAGGTTTTAAGTTGTTTTTAAGGACTTTGTTGTAATTTTTGCTGATAAAATAAAATTTAACTTTTTAATCATTTGCATTAGCTTGCTTTTTTTTATTCCCTGGTAAACAAAAAACCAAATCCATTGATTTATTCTGAAATTTAAATAAATTGCCTTTCTAATGATACCTTATAGTCATATGTCTACCATTGATTAATAGGGTTAAAATGACTTTGAAGGGAATTTTTAAAGAGGTGCGATTTTTGTGACGCCGAGTGTATATACGACTCTGGCGGAATGGGCACGAAAATATTTGTCGGATTAATCCGACGTAGGCGGTTAAAAGGTTAAGTTGTTATAACTATTATGTGTAGGTTCTGTGAGAATTAAAAATAAAGCTTAACCATAAGATTTTAATATGTTTTTAATAATCAGTTGTGACTTACAAACAAATGGGACTGACTGAGGGCGAGGATGATTTTGTAAATAAAAGAGCACTTCAACTGGGACAAAGTGTCCTTACTTTCTCACTCTATGGGAGCAATCACTGGCTGCACTAAGAATTAGGCGGTTTTGCTCAATAGCGAAAAGCCAATATCTTCATCACAAGTAAGTAACCCAATATATTTAGGAAAATGTTGTCAAAGTCAAAAGGCACTTTTGAATGTCAAACGTTGTTTGTATCATACACATACTGACAATCATACCTTTTTTGTATATACAGGGTGAATTTTCCAAGTGGGCGTGGATGGGTCATTCCGCGGAAATCCAGTAACGGCGAATATATGCTAATAATAAATTAAATATCATAGCTGCATTCTTTTTTTACTTTATATGACATTTCTTACATGTTTTTACGTATGGCGCCGCTATCTAAAAAAGTATAACACCTTTATTTAATTTATTATTGCAATCAACACGCACCAAATGTCCTTACCATTTCCAAACAAAAGTCGGCCTAATTGCGCGGAATGGCCCGGATGGCCAAATTCTAAACTATGAGGGATAGCGAAAAGTACTCAAAGGAGTCGCGGGCTCGATTTTGATGAAAACTAAAACTGCATCATTGGATTTTTGAAAAATCAATATTTCTAGCCAGGAATCGAACCTGTTGATTTTGAAAAATAAAACACACACTGTACTATTACACCTTTCGATAGTGTCGCTAATAAGGATCAAATTCTGGGAAGTAATGAATGACATACGGTAAACTTAAGGAAAATGTTGAATTTTAATAAACTTCTTATTTTAAAGCAAGTATTCATACCTACATTACGTACCCTGTTCGCAATGATGCTCAATATTTTTAACCGACGAAAAAACGGAGGAGGTTATCAATTCGACGCGTATATTTTTTTTTTTTTTTTTTTTTATGTATTATCACGCATAACTTTTTACAGAGCAGTCCGATTTTGATAATTCTTTTTTGATTAGAAAGGATATACCCCGAAGGTGGTCCCATATAAATTTGGAAAAAAAAATCCAACCCTAAGGGTAGGAAAACAGGGGATGATTGATAGTTTACTCACTGATTGTAATGTATGACCACGCATAACTTTTTACAGATTAGTCCGATTTTGATAATTCTTTTTTTAATGGATAGAACATACCTCGAAGTTGGTCCCATGTAAATTTGGAAAAAAAAACCTACCCTAAGGGTGGGAAAATAGGGGTGATTTGTTGTTCATTCACAGATTTTAATGCTGAGCTGTGTATTACAATAAAATTAAAGTCCTATCTATGTTGGTACATAAAGCCTGTTTTTTTAAGTATTTTACTATACAAAAAATAATAGTTAAAGTAGGATTATATAACAGTTAATATCTAAAGTAAGGTAGGTAGCCATTTTAAAAGTAATCAAAAATTAAGCATGCAGTAATAAGTAAATTATGGCCTTAAAAAATTATAAAATAAAAACTTTTTAACAAAAAAATTAAACCTCCGAAAAAACTGAAAAGCAGAAAATAAAAACCTTTTTTATTTTACCTTAATAAATAAATTCTTAAACTAATGCAAGTATACCTAAAAAATGTTGAGTCGGCGCCAAACAATCAATGCACAAAGATCACTAAATTACCTTAAATTTATGCAACGTGAAATCTCCAGCGCTAAATATTAACATTCCAAACAAAAAATGCGCTCTCCGCACGACCACTCGCAACGATATTAAGTTGCTTGTTTGGCGCCGACTCAAAATTTTTTAGGTATACTTGCATTAGTTTAAGAATTTATTTATTAAGGTAAAATAAAAAAGGTTTTTATTTTTTGCTTTTCAGTTTTTTCGGAGGTTTAATTTTTTATTAATACAGCCGCAGCGCATGTTCTAAATTCAAATTTCTATTACGATCTTTGGAAAATATTCTAATGGAATCAATAATATTGTAATGCTGAATGCAGTAGGTATAATCCAAAAATATAATCCGAAAATTTCAAAAAACGTAAGAAAAATTGAATTTCGCGGGCTACAACTACGCATTCACCACCAGTTTTGTCAATTACTGAGAAAATAGTACTTGCAGACACTGAAACCAGCTCAGACGCCAATCAGAGATAAAGGTCGGAGACTGGCGGTGTCTGCAGTGAAGGCCGCGGCGCTCCCTGACGGCTGCCAGGCGCTATCAGTGCGCGATAAGTGCCGCGAAGGCAGCCGTGATAAGCGTGGTCATGAACTTGTGCGCACAGCGCCGCCGCGCGCCGCCCCGCATTACAAGCTGCGCACGCACACGCACGCATGACAGTGCATTGTGCCTCTTGCATCTCATAAATATAAAATATGGTGTAGCTGAATTGGCATAAAGCAATATGTTATTAGCGGAGTTCAAAAAAAGGAGAAAGTTATGCATTCGGCGTGTTTTTTTTTTAAGTAAAAACTACTATAGGCGCGTTGGGCATTTTTTGAAATGGGAAAAACCATTGAACTCGCGACACTGATGCCGAATTGCCGACACCGCGCTACATTCGGATGTGTTCGGCTGTCCTCGGGATGTACTCGGTTTTAATGTATTTCCGATATGTCAGTGAGTGATGGCAAAGTATACTTACTGTTTGTTTTTGTTTATGACGGTTAAAAAAATACAATAAAATTTAACAATTATTGACCAAAGAAGCAACTGCATCCACTACTCCGGATGACTGGAAAAAGCAAATTAATCACATCAAACGGGTTTAGGAGACGTACTAGACAAGAAATGTGATCAGAGAAAAAGAATTAGAGGATTTTATTATAAGCAGTGATTCTGGAACAGATAGGTACCGAGAAGTTATCGGACGATAATGAAAACGAGGACAAGGACTCATGGGATGAAGAAATGTTGGGAGTAGAACACTGATGATTCCGGTGAAGGACCGTCTCATAGACGGTATTAATAAATGAGTTAAATGTAATATTCGATCTTTGTTTTTACCAAAATCATAATAAGGGTCCTCCTGAAATTTTGTTTTATACGTTGTCAGGTGTACAGATTACAGAAACGAGCCTTTCATCCCGAAAAAAAGTACCTACTGTTTCCGATGAAAACCACAATAACGATCTTGTGTCTGTCAAATTTTCAGCTTTAACGCGCGCGAAGCCGCTGGCAAAACCTAGTTTGAAATAAATACGGCCCGGTCATGTTTTTATTATTTTTAAATTGAAAAAATATTCGACTTGTATATGCTAACTGTACTATCTGTCAACGCAAGTACAAGCCGCCATTTAAGCTTGTACGATTTTTTTTTAATTTAAGAATGTTTTAAAACAGAAAACACATTTGTTTGTCCCTTATCATTTTTGCCAGTGTATGTAGTTACTAGCCAGTCTAGCCACACGTGTCGGATGGTGTATTAAGCTGCGCGGAGCTTCCTATGCGCACACACGAAACGTATCGGAGCTGTCAGCACTCGGCAGTGTGCGCGCGGGAATGCGCCGCGTCGCCGGTGGTTCACCCCGCGCACACTCGCGCGCACAAGGTTGCCGCGCGCCCCCCACCCGCTGCGCATAGCACTCGACCAGCGGCTAACATTCAGCTGAGCACAGCACCTATTATGACCACTGTAGTTCTGTAGTCTCCGCTTAGCCCAGAGGGTCCTCTTAGGCTCTCCAATACTAGGTATCTACTTTACTGCTCGACAGACGTAGCTGTACTGTAATTCTGGGTCGCCGAGACATCGACTTGGGCTTTCTTCAGTGGTTAACAGTATGCCACAGAGCGGAACATCCGTCTTCCAAAGACTAAAACAAAACTATCCGAGTGGTCAGGGCAGTCAAGGGTGTACACTGCACAATGATGGTCGGCCCAGTCAAGTACGGATTTCGATTAAAGAACAATGGCCAAATTCCTATAGAAGCTGGACTGACTTTTGATTTCCATGTACAACCACAAGTTATAGTGTGATTGGTTTGTTTCACGTAGTGAGTCACCATCCTATTCGAAAATAATATCTAAATAGCCAAGGTATTTAATATCGTTAAAAATCCTTTAGAGGTTAGAATCAACAAATACCTAAGTTGATTTTAATGCTAGGTAGACGACTTTCTGGTTTTAACGATCTCATTCCTATTTGGCAGAGTAGGCACATTGCATAGATTTCTCTCAGCGAATTTCCCAAAATAATAGGAAATCAAAACAATAGTCATACAGGATTTCCTAGTTCAGCTTCAGGGGTCGAGACCTCATTGATATAACGTGTAAGTATGGATATAAAATTACTAAAACTATTAAAATAACTAAAACTATAAAAACGAAAAAAAAATAGGAGGAAATACAAAATAGTAGAGTACGCATCACAATTCACAACAACAACAACAACGCAATGTCGGTGACATAATGACGTTCCATTGTAAGCAATTCACCAAAACGCAGTTGCTTACTATACCTACATATTAATGATATTTTACGACTAGTAGTAGTAGTACAAATATACAAAAGAAAAAAAAAGCCGGCTGCGTAAAAAGTGAACTTTAAAAAAAAAGTAAGTAATTAAAGAAACTAAAAAATCCGACTGCGATAAAAACTTATGTAAAAAAAAAAAACAACCGACTTCAAAAAAAAACTACAAAGTGATAAATAACTTTAATTTCGGAAGTCGGTGTCAAAAAACGAAAATGCGGAATCAACGACACCGACTTCCGAAATTAAAGTTATACTAGCTGCCCGGCGCGACTTCGTTCGCGTGGTGTCCTACCTTACTCCTACCCTAATCCTACCCCTACCCTTCTCCTACCTTACTTGTACAGTCAGTTCCTGCAATTAGCTGACCCACCTTTGCATAAATGGTTGAGATTTTTATGAATACGAATCGATAGAATTTTATAATTCTTTTATATCTTATTTACTTTGCTCAAATAAATAAAATAGGAAAGAATTATAAAATTCTATAGATTCGTATTCTTAAAAATCTCAATCATTTATGCAAAGGTGGGTCAGCTAATTGCAGTAACTGACTGTACACTACCCCTTCCCGACACCTACCCTACTCCTACCGTACCCCTACCCTACTCTTACCCCACCCCTACTCCTACCCTACCCCAACCCTACTCCTACCGTACCCCTACCCTACCCCGACCTTACTCCTACCCTACCCCTACCCTACACGAACAATAGTAGTAGTTAAGGCGATTATAGCCTCGAATGTCCTTGAGCGTTTGGGCGGAGCATAGGCGAACCCAGTGCCTCACCCCGCGCGCCCGCTTACCTCCCCAATGTCAAAGAGTGTCGTACTCGTACGTAGCGCATGCAGATGCGGCGTGGGATGCATTTTGTCTTAGGCAGTTTTATGATGCTACCTACTTACTGAGTGTAGATGGATCGAGAATACGTACAATATTGATGTTGTGAGTATGAATGCTATTGTACTTACAGTAAAAATACTGCTTTCTTAGAGACAATTAAAAAATAATAATAATATCAATAAAAAACGTTTATTCAGTATACAGTTCGTTTTTTCACGTATACAGATTATAAAAAAATACAATTATGAAAAAAAAAAACTTACTTATGACTAATACCGCTTTTAACAGTGGTAGTTTTTAGGGTTCCGTACCCAAAGGGTAAAAACGGGACCTTATTACTAAGACTCCTCTGTCCGTCTGTCTGTCTGTCACCGGGCTGTATCTCACGAACCGTGATTGCCAGAAGAATACCATTATTATAGTTACAAACTCAAATGGGTCCCGCCTGCTTCCAACTTTTATTTAATTTAAAATGGGCTTGTTTTTAGCTTTTCAGTTAGTTTTAGTATAAGGTTGCAGTCGGGTTTTGTAATTTTTTTATTTCCTGCTTTTTAGTTTACAAATGTGAAAGATTTCGCTGACGATTTAGTTCTTGGTAGGTGTTTTTTACGATTTGTCACTTTGAATTAGTTTTTACCATATTATAAATTGTATATATTTTTGTAATCACCTTTTAAAACCTTTTATTTTGATACCCCACTCGATAGGTTATGAGAAAAAAAAAGACGGGTTGCACTCCGGGAGTGCCGGCAGAAGTGAAAACTTGAATATTAACGTTGAAATAAATCAATTATTAATCGAATTAATATAACTCATTTTTTTCACTATTTCTGCGTCACTTTTTTCATTAATAGATGCACTTTGTTCAATTTCCATATTTTAAACACTATACGAGTATACACGAATTTTACGAATACACAGCAGTGTAGGTACTATACAGACGGTCGAGCCATCAGCTGTCCATCCATCCATCCGTACATCCACGCCCACACACACACCCACACACACCCCCACACCCACACCCACACACACGCCCACACCCACACCCACACACCCACACCCACACCCACAGCCACACACACACCCACACCCACACCCATACCCACACCCATACTCACACCCACATCCACACACACACCCCACACCCACACCCACACCCACACCCACATCCACACCCACACCCACACCCATCCATCCATCCATCCATCCATCCATCCATCCATCCATCCATCCATCCATTGTCGTGTGTCACTTGGTTCACTTCGGTTGGCGCCGCCGTAGAAAGAGAGGGGGATACTTAGTAGTTAGGAGTAGTAGTTCTCCCCTGTGAAATCTCTCCTGACGGTCACGTGTCCTGACGCGACCATTGTTTTCAATACATAGCTGGATTCGACGTCTCAAGGATTGTACTGCCATTCAGCATTACAATACAATATTAGTGATTCCATTAGAATATTTTCCAAAGATCGTAAAAGAAATTTGAATTTGGAACATAATGTTGTGAAGGTGACTGCGCTGCGGGTGTGTTAGTAAAATAAAAATATTGAGCATCATTTCGAACAAGGTACGTAATCGAGGTATGAATACTTTAAAATAAGAAGCAGTTTATTAAGATTCAACATTTTCCTTAAGTTTGCCGTATGTCATTACTTCCCAGAATTTGATCCTTATTAGGGACACTATCGAATGGTGTAATAATACAGTGTGTGTTTTTTTTTCAAAATCAACAGGTTCGATTCCTGGCTAGAAATATTGATTTTTCAAAAATCCAATGATTCAGTTTTAGTTTTCATCAAAATCGAGCCCACGACTCCTTTGAGTATTTTTCGCTATTCCTCATAGTATAGAATTTGGCCATCCACGCCCACTTGAAAAATTCACCCTGTATATTATATACTCTCGAAAAACATAACCCTTCTTCTGGCTATCACGGTTCGTGAGATACAGCCTGGTGACAGACAGACAGACGGAGAGAGGACTCTTAGTAATAAGGTCCCGTTTTTACCCTTTGGGTACGGAACCCTAAAAACTACCACTGTTAAGAGCGGTATTAGTCATAAGTTAGTTTTAATTTTTATTTTTTTGTAATTGTATTTTTTATAGTTTGTATACGTGAATAAACGATCTGTATACTGAATAAACGTGTTTTATTGATATTATTATTATATTAGTATTCAATAGACAATAATATATCGTCCACTCGCAAACAAACTATCACTACTACTAATACTATCAACGTCCAAGCGTAAACGAACAGTCCGAGTGTACTATCTGCGCTATTTAGTCTTTGCTACAAAAATGCAGATCGGAGCGAGCCGACATGCGACACAACCTCCCCGTGCGAACGCTACAGCGAGACTGACCGGGCGGCTGCTGCCCGCGCCCGTATAGGTAAAACCATGGTGTTACTGATTTTTTCCCACTTAAATAATAATTATTAAAAAAAAACAAACTTAATTTTTATAAACCATTAAATTTGCTATAATTTGGTGAAAGAATCATCAAAATCGCTTCAGGCGTTTGGAAGTAGAAAGAAAATTCTTGCGTAAAATAAGAGGATGGATATGATTTTTTATTGTTAAAACTAACAGTAATATTAAAAAAATCAAACTTAAATTATATTTGTAAACATATGTCACATATCATATATTTTTTTTAATATATTTGGGCTATCCATTTGGGAGAAGTAGGCCTTCAAAGAGAGGTCTACTTTGAAGTTTGGCGTAACCATTCGCCTTAAAATAAAATAAGAAATAGTTTACGTCCTATTCTTGGACCTACTGAATATACACACAAAATTTCATAAGAATCGGTCAAGCCGTTTCAGAGGAGTTTGTTACAAACACTGTGGACACGAGAATTTTATCGCTGCGCTACGTCGTATTCTGTGGCTGCGTGGAGCAACACGCACCGGCGCGGCGCGTCTTCGGCGTGTATTTTTTTTTTCTACTGACATTTTTAATTTCGTAATATCTTTTGAATGGAATGTCCGATTTCAATAATTCAAAAAGTAATCAACAGGTATTGAAACAGTCTTGAATACAAAATAATTTATTTGGATAAGAATTAATACAAAGGTATGGATAACATGGTCTGATTTTGATCGGCATCTATCAACTTTTAAAATGTAAAAAAGTAGTGACATAACTAAAATAGTTGGACACATGGTATCGGGAAGTTTTTTGTAGATATTGATATGTTCTATAATATTGTAGAACATTTTTTTTGTTTTATCATCAATACTTTCCGCAGCGCATGCGATGAAAGACATTTTATGGCTATTTTTTTTACACCTTGGGTTGGTTTTAGTAGGAATTTCTAAGGATCCCTAATTTTTTCTAGTAATAAATATAGCCTATGTTACTCCGTGATAATGTAGCTTTCTAACGGCAAAAGAATTTTTGAAATCGGTCCAGTAGTTTTTACGTTTATTCGTAACATACAAAAATACAAATCTTTCCTCTTTATATTAGTGTAGAAGATGTAGATAGTGTAGATATCACTTTGTAGTATTTTTATAAGTCGGTTATTTTATTGATTCCCTTTACAAATTTCGACCTCCGCCTTTTTACACCCTTAAGGGATAATTTCGGGGATAAAAACTATTCTATATCCATCCCCACAACTCAAACTGTCTCCATATCAAATTTCATCTAAATCGGTTCAGCGATTATTGATTCCCCATACAAGCTTCCACCCCCGTTTTCACCCCCTTAAAGGATGATTTCTGGGACTCAAACTATCTCTATTCCAGATTTCATCTAGGTAAATCGGTTCAGCGGTTTAAGCGTGAAGAGGTAACAGACAGACAAACACACTTTCGCATTTTATACTTAATATTAGTATGGAATATTATTTTTCACGCTAATAAGACGCTATACGATTATACATCAGAGCTCCACTGTTACTAATGAGACACAATTACTTACTTTTTCTATTGTTACCCTTAATAAGCTTGCCGAAAAGACGCCTGACGATAAGACTGGGATAAGAACGTCATCACATGTCACAGCTGCTACATTATAACTTTTGAACATTTATTTAATCTTTCAAGCTCCGCTAATGAGACACAAGTGATTTTCTATTGTTTCGTCGCCGATCGGCGAACCGTGCCGCTTGACCGGTTAAAATGTTTTTGTAAGACCTAATAACGGATTTTTTCATATACATGACATTGGGACGCAACCACCTTGTCATCTGGTACGATTTGGCTATCCTCCTTTGGCACAAAGGTAGACCATGACCTAGGTTAGGTTAAGACAGGATATTTGTGATCCCGATGTATGTTGTTCCCGTGGGATTATTTCCGAGATCCACGCGTGCGGACCCGCCGGCAAAAGTTAGTGTAATAAAACGTAAATAAGGAACGATAACGCCCATCTCGAGGCCGAAGAAACAAAACACGAGCTTCAATAATTACAAGTTCACAAAGCATCGTGGCTGTTAGGTTACGGTCAGTACGACGCGCGCTTCACGAAGCAGGCGAAGTGCGGCATGATGACACCTGCGCCGGCGACAAGTGACGATCGCGACACGATCGCTGCAGCAGCCGCGTCGATCATATTCATGAATCACACATAAACCGGTTGCGCGACACCGTGCACCGCCACCGGCCGCGCTCGCCTTATAAACGGAGTAGTAGTCGTGTAAATAATTAATAAACAAAACACGTAAATTGGACGAGTTCTCTTGAGTTTAAAACGCATTAACGGGCAAAGAGAGGCGTACGGACCTATGTGAGAAGTCAAGAGGAAGTAAACTGAGCGTTACGTACGTTTTTTTATCCATCCCGTGTATTATAGTAAGAACGCGTCACGCGTCATGTCAAAAGTCACACGCGCACATCACAGCACGGCAGCACCCATCGCGACAGCGTCCGCAGCTGACGGCAGCACGTTCGATACTGCTGTTGTGTCTGAAGCAGTGAGTCAGTGTGCTTCCCGCTCCACGACTGACAAGGCGAGGTGACGGGGACCTTGCGCGGTTTCTCCGGTTACGTCGCGCTTATCTACGCGCAGCCTTTGATCAGGATCGCGCGCGCGATCTGACACGAGCCATACATCTGTTATGATTGCTACAACTACGCTTGCTACAACAGAGCTTCGCGCCACGTCCTGCCCCCGGTGGCGGACTAAGCCTATCGGGGGCCCGGGGCGGTATAACAAAATGAGGCCCCCCCGGTCTTTTCAGTTTATGTGGGTACTTGTATTTCTAGTAACATTTTGCAAAAAATGTATAATGCCTAAAAAAAAGGAAGTATAACGTGCGTAATAATTATTCTCTAAGTACCTATATCATGGGCCTTGCAAGTAGCAGGATATTTTTTTTCAGAGAGGTGCATATTAATGGAGATGAATATGCACATCCCTGAAAAAAAAATATCATTAAATTAAAATTCATTTAGTATGCTGTTCAATCGAAATATTTTATACCTTAACTCTGAATTCTCGGTCAGGTTTCTTTTGAACATTCGTATTTCATACGGAAATAGTTGCTTTGTTGACTTATTTATGCAAAAAGTCTTAGGAATAAGAGAACGGCCGAAGCGAGCTCGAACATTTTTAACACCCTACATTTATGTTTTGCGTAGGTACGTATGGGGCGTCTAATTCGAACTACTGCTTACTGAACATATTTTTACCTCGTTTGGGATTAAAAAGTACTTAAGATTTGGGCCCCCCTGGATCAGGAGCCCAGGACGCCCCCGCTAGTCCGCCAGTTTCTACCCCCAGTTACTTATAAATATGTATAATCGAAGAATACAATTATCCTGTATCCAATCCATATTACCTACATTTTTGTATGAAGACGAACATTTGACATTTTAACTATGTGAGGTCCTAGCTCCCAGCTCCCAGCCAACTCCGAGAAAAAACACCGAAACTAACTCAGAGGTCAGTCTGTTTGAATATGGCACCTGTCTAGACTCTAGACAGTGCACGCATGTGTCAGTGATCGCCGCCGCCGCCGCGCCGCCCGCCGCGCCCGGGAGCTCTACTCGGAACTCCACGATCCAACGACAAATACCTACCAAAGAAATACATTTGGGTGAGTAGGCCAATGGTGGTAAGTAATGCTTACCATAATTAGTGATGCGCCAACATTGCTCCTCGGCCAAAGTTCAGGATCAAGACAGGTTGACACAGGTCCTATCTGCTGCACATGTGTACAGAACTGCGTCAGAGTCAGAGGTCAGCGACAATCTCGACAAATTTGAAATGTTTCATAACAGTTGCACAATGGCCACGACCGTACGAGGTAAAACCTGTTCGCTAGTGATAACATTGACCGGTATCTTTATACTGATTGATAATATCATTGACAATATCATACAAACATTATTTATATATTTTACTAACATAGTACCTAAATAGTATAACATCCCATGCCGACGTCGTCGGCTACGGTGACTATTTCTGGGTTTGAAGGTACTCAAAGCATTTATTTCAATTAAACCATTTACAGGGACTTTTCAACTGTCAAAGAGTCGGTGATCAGGTAGTCAGAAAGTTGAAGCTTGTTGCCCATTCCAAAACTCTATGGAGAAGAACAGGCAAGAAACTCCAAGGACACTATTTTAAACACTCTTTTAAATCAAGATATTACAAAATCCTGGGTACATTATCATAGAATATATAATAGTACTTCCTGTTGCTTCTTCTTTATTAGGGGCGCGTGCTCCGAGGTGGCTACTCTGACCTATTGGATAAGTAAGTAGTGATACACAAACGTACTGACGCGTGACATGCACCACCGTGCACCGGCCGTTTGCGCACATCGAGACAGAGACTATCACACAGGTCACACAGACTGGAAACGACACTACAAAGCCGAACTGTATCAGAAACTAGAGGTGACGGTGGCGGCGAGACGCGGGACGTGCCCGTGGTAGCTGCCGCAAAAGGGTCCGTAGATTACTAATTAGGTATTCTGGATGGTCTAGTGGCCACAGGAGAGGCTGGTGTCCGCAGGAGGGCCCGCCGCCCTACCCGGCCTCAGCTGGCGAGCTTCCTAATATGTTATCTGACCTCTCTTTACGTAGGTGTCGTTATCACTATATTTTGAATATTTTTTCAAATCTATTTATTTTGCGCGTGGTTGAGATATAGCGGGTACAAGATTTCAAATAATTGAGTCATTATGGATAAAAATAGATGAATTCAAATTAATTAGAATGTGCAATTTATTAGCCGGTTAAGGTGAATGCGCAGTTGTAGCCACTTGTAGCCCGAAAATTAAAATTTTCTTACGTTTTTTGCAAACTTCGGGTCAGTGTCAGGTTGTACCTTGATCAAAATATGACTTGCGACTATAACAGGTACGTATTTACAGAATGATAATCATTAATACATCTTTCGAAGTTACCTACATTTGTTCCATAAGAACAAATCTCTTATGTAAAAGTGCTTATGGAACAAATCTAACTTAAAGAGATATATTAATGATTAGCTGCTACCCGCGACTTCGTCCGTGTGGAATTTAACAAAAAATTGGTTTTAATTTTTTTTCGTGGGACCCTATTTTTTTTTTCCTAAAATAAAAGTAGCCTAAGTTCACGATCGTAGACTTAAGATCAGCTATCTGCCAGTGAAAGTCCCGTCAAAATCGGTCCAGCCGTTTCAGAGATTAGCCGGAACAAACAGACAGACAGACAAAAATTGTAAAAAATGTTTTTTGGTATATTATGTACCGTGTATACATACATATGCATTTAGTAAAAAGCGGTTATTTTAATATTACAAACAGACTCTTCAATTTTATTTATTTGTATACTTTTGATGATGCATTATTTTTATAAGCACTAGAATAGCCCCCTCAAAAAAACCAATGTAAACCGCTCGCTGTCAACAGAGGCCTAGTGTACAAATTTGATAAAAAAAAAACATAGGGACACAGTGTATAGATTACCTATCTTCTGTAAAAAAATAGGTAAGTAATTTTTCTTTTTACAAGAAAAATATCATACTAATATTATAAAGGCGAAAGTTTGTGTGTGTGTGTTTATATATTTGTTACTTATTCACGCTCAAACAGCTGGACCAATTTAGATAAAATTTTGTAAGGTGGTGGCTGCCACCCTGGATGAACATATAGGCTACTTTTTATCCCGGTATTCCCACGGGATCGATACTTATGCGGGTGAAACCGCGGGGCGCAGCTAGTAAAAGATATTATAATATCTTACAAATTGGTCCAGTATTGGAGGAGGAAATAGGCGAGAGCCAATCTTCGAATTACGACTTTTTACTTAGGCTTTTTCAAGTCTCTCCGACCGCATTTCCTCTTAAGGCGGAGGTTTCAGAAAACGGTCAGAAAGTTGGTTTTTTAAAGCAATGTATCTCTTAAACCGTAAATAATTGTGACCAAAAAAAATATATGATATTTTCAAGTCTTATTTTAATACAGTGATGGAACTCAAATCATAAATAAATATAAGTACATTAATGCATCAAAAAAATTTCAAATACACCTCTTAATTGTCTTTAAAAGCAGTTTATCCTTCATTAACAATTTTAATTATAATTAAAAATATACCATTAAATGTCTAATGCCAAACTGCATTCAGTGATGGATTATTTATTATTAAATACATAGTTTTTGATTTTTGTAAATAGGTAATTGCTTCATATTTGCAATAAATTACCACCGTTGTGTCATCGCTACGCTACGCTGAACTCTTTTGTACTATTGGATACGGACGTGAGTGAAGTGATAGGTATAACAGACGGGTTAAAGGATGTATGCGCCGTCGGTTGGGATGACATTCCTAATGCTATACTTAAAAGACTTAAATACCTAATTGCCCCTCCACTAACTCACATCTTTCAGATATGTTTAACCCAAGGAATATTCCCAAAATTGCTTAAAAAAGCAGTAGTCACCCCTGTTTTCAAATCCGGAGACAAAACCAGTGTTAGTAACTATAGACCTATTTCAGTACTAACGGGACTCTCAAAGATTTTGGAAAGAATTATTAACAACAGACTAGTAAAATACCTTGAAAATAATAAATTGCTTTCAGATCAACAATTAGGTTTTAGGCCTAAAAGATCAACAAGCCAAGCAGTACACAATTTGACAAATTTTATAAGTAAAAATCTCGACAGTGGCATGCATACCATTGGGATCTTTTTAGACCTTGCCAAGGCTTTTGACACTATTTCTTGTTCTCTTCTATTACTTAAACTGGAAAAAATTGGGATAAGAGGAACACAGTTATAATTGTTAGCTGATTATCTCAGCGACCGTTACCAGTCTCTTAAAATCGGTCAGTACGCGAGCTCTGAACTTAGAAATAGTAATTACGGAATCCCACAAGGCAGTATTTTGGGGCCCACATTATTTTTAATATATATAAATGACCTTTGCCGCTTACAACTTCAAAATGGTTTAATTATGTCATATGCGGATGACACAGCTCTACTGTTCTCAGGTAAATCAAGAGCTGATGTCTATGAACTTGCTCAGAATGGTTTTGATATTGTGTGTAATTGGCTGCATAACAATCTGTTAACGTTAAATTCAGATAAAACAAAGTTTATTCTTTTTGCAATGAGAAATACTAACCCGATGCTTACTAACCATTACATTCAAGCGCACAATTGTAATACAAACGCTGACACAGAATGCACTTGTCCCACTTTAACTAAAGCTGACCACATCAAATACCTAGGCGTCACGATTGACACAAACCTAAACTTCCGTAAACACATCGATTTATTATGCACTAGAGTGCGTAAATTAATATATATTTTTATGAATTTACGGGACATAGCCGACTATAAATTAATTAAGCAGGTTTACTTGGCTTTGTGTCAATCTATTCTTACATACTGCATAACTTCTTGGGGTGGTGCAGCAAAATCAACTTTACTACTGCTAGAACGTGCGCAAAGAGCAATTCTAAAAGTCGCCACTCGTCGCCCTTTCAGATTTCCCACACACCAGCTTTATATAGCATGCAAGGTGCTAACAGTTCGACAACTTTTTGTTCTAAGTATAGTTTTACTGCAACACACTGAATTAGACTTTAAACCTGTACCTTCAGACAAGAGAAGAAAGGATCTGGTTTGCATGAACCCTCAGACTAAACATGCTTTCTCAAAAAGATTTTACTTATTTCTAGGACCTTTCTAAACTAAATTACTTGGACACGGAAAAACTACTAGAGGTGTTGAAATAAAGTAGCTGACATAACTGTAATTGTTTAACTGTACCTAATTACCTAACCTAGTATTTTAATATTATTTTAGAATAATTTTAGTTATAGATATAAATACATCCCATAAGCCTAGTTTATAATAAGGTTACGCAAAATAGTGTATCTGCTTAGATACAGAAAATATAATAATATGTTAATGTAATTCATTGACTGTCCTATTTAACAAGTACTTTTGTAGAGAGATGGCCTGAAACACAGGTTTAAATAAACCTAGATCAGGCAACGCACTACCTTACCTCCTGAGTTCTATTTCTGATTGTTATCACAATATATTTGTCATACCATAGTTTATATCCAGATTATACCTAAGCTTATTATAGACCTAAATTAATATATACTACTGAACCATATGTACACTTTTTGTAAACTTATGATTTCAATAAATTTTATTATTATTATTATTATTATTATTATCGCGCTCTCTTTCTTTTCTATGCAGTCTGACAGTGACCGCGCTTTAGGTCATGTAGTCGCTTTAAAGCGCACCTCAGAAGTGTACTGTGTCAGCGACGCGTGGCGCTGACGTGTGGCGCGTCAGGACCAGTCAGGATATACATAGAGGTCGACTCCTGCACGTCTTCCCTCCCCTCGCTCGTCTCTGCCTCAGTGGAAAGTGTGCAAACGCACCTTAACGCAATAGGGTCCACACATGGTCCACAGGTTAGCTCCGAGCTAGCCTGTTGAATTAGCCAATCACATTGGTTGAAATCCGCATCGCGTGTCCTCATCAACCTATTTTCATGTAATAGATTGACTCCTGCACGTCTCTGTTTCACTCCTCTCGTCTCCGCCTCCGCCTCCGCCTCAGTGGAAACACACGTTTACTGAAAACAATATCAACAGGTGCAAGCCCTTCGGCCTTCCGATCGGGAACCTTCGCTTATATCATACTAATCAAATACCTACGTTAATGTTGAAGTGTGTTCACAGGTTTATCTAATGTTAAGTAAACAACTATAAGTAGTGGTCTTCTGTCCGTTACAGCTCGTCACGAATCTGAATGTCACAGCTGTAGCTGTGACATTCAGATTCGTGATCAATGTATAGTGAATCATACCTGAAGCAGATAACAGCTGTCGTCCTCAGCCTCATTACGATGTGTCCACAAAAACTATTTGGTAACTTATCAATTCGATTTGGTTAATTAATTGTTTAAATCAAGTGTTATAAGTAAGTATACTTTGTTTAAATATAACATTGTTCGTGAAACAGCTTCTCGAGCAGACGCGTCGCGCGGTCACCAAACGAGTTCACAAATATCACATTAATTATATGAGAATGTTGTTTCAGCATGTTTATGATGTGCATATGTTAACATTTAACACTTGCACAAGTATTGCTCTGCAGCACACACGATCACAAGCACACAATACATCTGGGAAATGGGAACACACTGTACTCATCAGAGCATCACTGATGTGTACAGATGCCCACAACACACGCTGCCGGACTGCGACATGACTGTCCGGTGCCACATCCACACAGTTACTGAGTAGGAATACAGGAAACTCGAATATTTAGCTAATAAGAACTTCATTGATAAGGTACCTATTCACAGAGCGCTTGTTTTTATAGTAGGTAAGTACTTATCACATTTTATGTATTATGAACTTATGATTAATCTGTCAAGCTCCGCTAATGAGACACAATTGATTTTCTATTGTGTCGTCGCCAATGGGCGACGCGCGCTGCTTGACCGGTTAAGAGCATGCTAAAAGTGTGTCGAGTTTGTTTTAGTGACCAGTTGACAAATGAATATTTATTGATTAAATTATCAATATATACACACAAGCTTGCAATTAACGTGAGCAATAGTTTATAATTATCACAAGAGAAAAAATCTACATCTTTTTAATAAAATAAGCGATAGACATAACTTTAATACAAGAAATAAAGATAAAATACATCAACCATTTTTCAGATTAGCCAAAGTACATACATCTTTTATGGGGTACTGTGTTAAATGTTACAATAAAATACCTTGTGATATATTGCAATTAAATGAAAGAAAATTTAAAACTCACATTAAACGTACACTTTGTAAACAAGCATACTATAAATTAGAAGATTATATCCAAGATAAGAACGCTTGGAAACATGCTGGTCCTGCTCCATAGGACAATCTAGAGTCTAGACAAAATCAAACTGGTTGCTAATTTAATTGTAATTTTTTTTTTTTTTATTCTTTTTTTTACATTTATTACTCACACCCTGACTTATTACTTGTATTTTGTTTTTTAATTAAAATCGTTTTGCTTGTACCATGTTTGTAAATATGTGAGCACCATGTATCTATCAGATAATTAATTTATATGTCATGGTTTCGTTTTTAATTCTTTTACCTATTGTGGTATAGTAATTTTATTGTAGGTGCATCGTCCTCACATGTTATTATATAATTAATGTACCCATGCAAAATATTGTACCTAAACATTTTAAAAGAGTAACGGTGGAGTTTCTTGCCCGTTCTTCTCCATACGAAAACTACCTTTTGGAATGGGCGACTAGAATCAATTCTATTTTAAGATAATTTTTGACGTTCAAAAGTGCCTTTTATGTGCCTATTTGAAATAAATGCTTTGACTTTGACTTTGACTTTGACTTTGACAACAAGAGCAGTAATGAGGAGCTCGGCCACAGAACGCAATGATTACACCACTGATAACACTTTGTTGCTTTCACTCTCATAGCAGCAGGTTTAGTTGAACAGTGTCAATCAAAACTTTAGAGTCAGAGCAGGGCTTTGGAACTTCTAACAACATGCAGTGTCCGCAAGTAGTACGCTCTGTCCAAGCCCTCGCCCCAACTGCTTAGTAACCCTTGGCTATTATAGTTGTTATTTGGTAAGGCACACTTGCAGATCATTAGCTGATGCATGTGTTTCAAATAGCTTGGAGATATTTAATCTGTCCAGTCAGTTAGGTTCTTGAAGCAGTTCCTATTATTTTACTTATGAAGGAAAACCAAAAATTACACACTATACATGGTTAATAATATGATAATTATCTATTGGTAGTAATATATGGAGGATGGTGGGTATACATGGCAATCATTATTACTAATTATTAAATCTAGAATACGTCCTTTGTCATTTTTCTAGTTGTTAAATTGGAGAGCATTGAGTACAGGCATAAAACTATCTGAATGTCTACAAATAGATGAGCTGCCATTACAGTATAGTGCTTCAGATGTGTCATATTCACTAGGTAGCCACTCAACATTAGGTTTTCAATATAATGCCATGAGTTTTTTAGTATTCACAAGACATACTCAAGACCTGTAAGTTTTACTCCAGGAGAGTATCTGAGTCTATGGAATCAAAAAGTTGTATTATCTTGGTGAACATAATCTCCCCTCACCCAACACGCAGATTCCCCTTGATGTATCTGCACTTTACGATGCGGAATTATAATTTTGTTTAATTAGCACTTCAGCAAATCTATCAGTACTCGTAATTAGTAACAGTGAGTGTGTGAACACTAGCTTTACTAATTACTTAACTTTAGTCTGGAAATGGCCACCTCTGCTCATATTTAGCCAACCTTGAGAGATAATCACCATGATCGTCCATTGCATCCATGATCCTGGACCCAGCCCGCCTGCCACTTTCTGTGGCATACATGCATGTGTGAGTCAATACTGATGTTTCAGTAACCCTCGGCAACGCCATCACCAAATACTGTCCCTTATGTAACTAAGTCACAGTTCGCACTGGTGTATGTCATTTAATAGTGTTGTGCCATTGTCTAAACAGTAATTAGCTAACAATGCCTGCTTATGTACAGTTTGAGTGATGGATGTGCATTATGTGTGTTCATACAGTAGAACAGATGCATTGAAGATACATTGTTGTCACAGAGCCACAATGCCTGCCAGGCAGACAACAGACTGTCATCAATGGGATGCACTCACAACAAAAGCTCGTTGGAGTGCGGCATGTGCAGCACATGCAAGGGAGCTCATCAACATGTGTACCATGCTCACCGGTCACCTGTCTCCTGAGAATGTCTCCACGGCTTCAAGTACCGCTGCCTACACTGCACTGTTATGTTTCACGCACACTGTGCACTCGCAAATCACTCTTGTCCACACGTTGCACTTCTGCCAAGTCTTATTATAAAACTTACAGATTGGTGTTTACAAGAGTTACAACATAAATATGTAAGTACCACAGAGCTGACTGAACCCAACAAAGAGGGTCAATGTGCATGTTAACATTTATAGATTATTAACATTTATTGCCGACATTACAGTGGTGTTGTGTAAACACGCGCGGTGTGGCGGTGTCCCGCTCGCCGCGCTCGTGACTGTTGCACTACGCGACCGGTCGCCCGCCACCCGCCGCAAGGCGCGACTGATGGCTACTGCCGCGCCGCTACAATTGCACTAAGCAATGCTTCATCAACTACTCCTCATAACTGAATCTATTCGACAACGTCGGTTTTAATTAGGTAAACACTTGTGTTGTCATGGCAAAAATGCCTACGTTAAACGGGTGTGGGTAAAGTGGCGGCACGGACCCAGAATAATGATAAATGTCATGATGGTGAAGCGCTTACCATGATAGTATGCAGGTAGTGCGCTAGCGCGGGGCGTCCGGCACTAGGCAGCGGCAGTTCGGCGTCCGTCGGCAGGTCGGAGGGCGAACTGCGGGTGGCGCGCCCGCTTGCATGGGCGCGAGCTGCTACCGGGTTCGGCCTATCTCCGCACGCCTCCACGGCGACTCACACACACGACCTCGTCACTCGAAGCGAATTCCTAAGCTATCCTAGCCGATCGACCCACAGCACAGTGCTATCTCCAACGACATGACTGACACAGAGTAAGATGACTGACTGACTGACTTGGACTGACTATTTTTTATTAACTAATCTAATGTCGTGAATAGTGATGTCCGTGCGTACAGTTTCACTGCCAGTATCGATATACTTTCTTCGATCATCGATGTCGATTCATTTGAAAGCGCGATAAAACAAAACATGCGTTTTAATATATGTTTGAAGCTTTTGACTGCCCGTCTGTTTGTAGCATCGAAACTCCAAAACAAAGCCTAGTAACCCTACTAGGCCTTGTTTACTAAACCACCTGACCTACCCAGTTCAGGTATTTTGGTTTTAGTCTGATACTCATATCAAAGCCCCTTGTTACATAAATTATTAAGCAGATAAGTACCTTTTATTGTCCAGCTTTAAAGTATAAAACTTAATTTTTGAACAAACATTGACATTTCAATGTAGAAATTAATCCGTATATCTACTTAGTTTTATTATTTTTAAATATCTACCTGTTTTTGGTAATCGCTACTTTTGCTGTTGAAGTTCATCAGCGGGGTAATTGCGTAACACACAATACTAGCAATGACTTTGGAAGGGGCTTGTGGCTAAGTAATAACAGCCGCACGGGTCGATCGATCAGGTTAAGCTACGCTTGCCGCGGTTGGTCCGTGGATGGGTGACCATCTTTACATACCAAAACCCCTCCGTGTCTCGGAAAGCACGTTAAGCCTATGATCCCGACTGTCATTCTTAGATCTTAGAAAGTCGTTACGGGTCGTCAGAAGCCCGAAATTGTGACAACCAGTCTTACCAAGGGTTTCGTATTACCCAGTAACTGGGTTGTGGAGGTCAGATAGGCAGTCGCTCCGTGTAAAATACTGGTACTCAGCTGCATCCGGTCAGACTGGAAGCCGACCCCAACATAGTTGGGAAAAGGCTAGGCAGATGATGACTAACATTGGCAATGGCTTTCACTTTGACAGTTCAACAATACTCACTTGAGCACACAATTTTTTTGAACATATGAAGCAATGGGAATAACTGAACTGAAAATTTTGACACATTTTCACTGCGCTTTGTCGAAAAACTTTTCAAGTTTATAATGTACTTAATGGCCTTACTGTTTGTAACATGCATATTTAACATCAAAATATTTTAGTTACCATAAGTGCACTGTTTAAAGCTTATTCTGTTGCTTTATATCGATGGTTGCCGGTGGATGATGAGCACATCACTAAAAGCTCGAATTCATGACGTAGTTTTATTGACAGTTACGGTGCGTTTTGTTATTGCAGATATTCTCAGATCTCAGAACGACAGTAATAATCTTATTAAATTATTATTCAAGACTTGGAATATTATATATTTTTATGTTACAATTTATTGATAAATTACTAATAACTTCAAAAGATCAAATTGTCTCGAATGCATAGAAGTAAGCTCCCTAGAATAAGCTCTTACTAAACGTAGCTTTTAGTTTTAAAAAGAGCGAGAGACCGGGGCGGGGTGCAGATGGAGAGAGAGTGCAGAGTCTGCAGAGCATAGAGGAGAGTACCATAGATCAACATACTAATAGAGAGTACATTGTAATACAGGGTGCAGAGTACCTACTCATCATGGCCCATGGCAAGAGTGTGCTGACTTGCTAATATTTACCACGGCATGAACTTGAGAATCGTTTGCGCCGACACCCGACACAAGTAAGCAAGGTACATAGTACCTAATACGATAAGTACCTAATGCATTAACGAAACAGTGACATTGAGATGAACAATAGAAAGCGCATAATTAAGTAATAAATATTAGCTATTTTCAGCACATTTAACTAGGTACTTACTTACTAACTTATTAAAATATTTTGGGACGCTTAAATATTTTAAACAGTTCGTTTGGTTATTTCAAAACATTCAGATACATAAATGTGTAAACCTAATAAATTTTTAGGCTTCCGTACCTCTAAAGGAAAAAAAAAGGAACCCTTATAGGATCACTTTGCTGTCCGTCCGTATGTCTGTCTGTCAAGACCCTTTTTCTCAGAAACGCGTGGAGGTATCAAGCTGGAATATACATATATCCAATACTCAGGTCTACTGTCCCTTAGAGCTGTGAAAAAATCAAACTTCTATGCCAACGCAATGAAAAGAAACAGCAATTTAAGCCGCATATTTTCAAACTCGCAACTAGGTACTCGCAAGGGAATCAAAAACTAAAGGGTACTTCCAGTCGACATAGAATCTTGAAAGGAGAAGGGAAAGAATCCATAGTTTCCTGGGCCCAGGTGTTAACTCAATCAAACTAGCTTTATTTGTAAGTGGATATAATAAAAAGGCCTCACTGAAAATTTGGTGAAATTTGGCTATCTAGGAATCAAGTTATATGAAATATAGTAAAAGTGAGGTTACATTATAACATTGTAGTTTTTTGATGTTACTTGCGAAATATTTTTGAATGGTTTTGGTTGTATAATGGTTTTACGCATGTAGTGCAAGTAGAGAGCCTTCATGTGCGACGTGTTGAAGATCCTGACACGCTTAGATTGAGAACGGAAAATACGTGCGCACTCACAACGAAAGAAAACGAACGACTCTCAAGTCTCAGTCTATCAAAAAGTACTCTGTGCGAACGACTGCCGGGTCTGCCGGTCACAGAGTACTTTTTGATAGGTGCCGGTTTTTTTCTATCTGTCATCTGTCAGTCGGTGACCAGCACAGATTACTTTAGACTATACTGAGTGACCAGTGTTGCTAACAGAAGAAAAATTAAAGGAACTCGATTCCCTTTGAATCGATTCCACGAAAAGATTGATAAGCATTTGTCACTCGATTTTCATACATATTCTGAGATTTTACCGATTTATTCACTATCGATTACTTAGAATTCAGGCATGTACTTTATCGATTATTTAGTTTCACAACTTAATTTAATTTTTCTCGCTTCCTAGAAAGAAACATGGGACTGTATTCTGTGATTTCCTTTAGAAAAATATAACGGTTTTTTTAATACCCATTTCAACTAGTTAACTGCTGGGCCCAGGATTGCCCATCTCCTTTGGCATGAAGCAATGTTTTATAGCACATATATTAGGTCCTTACATATGAAATTGGCGTTTTTCGTACTGGCCACTTTAATCACGAATTTCTCCTCTTTGGTAAGGAATTCCAAATTCAAATTTGTACAGCTATTTACTCATGTATTTGTGCTTCGATGACCGTCATTCATTTGTTTTTTTTCTTCTGTTTTTTCTGTTTGCGTCACTCATTTTACAAAATGGAAAATTTAAAATATCGCATTATTTACGAGTACGAGTTCCGCCGTGGCACTAGTGCTGCGGAAACGACTCGAAGGGTGAATGATGTGTATGGCGGTCATGTTGCAAAAGAAAACACAGTTCGTTTTTGGTTCCAACGTTTTCGTTCTGGAAATTTCGACCTGCAGAACAAGCCCCGTGGACGGCCTGAGACCCAAGTTGATAATGGAGAATTGAAGGCTATTGTGGAAGCGGACCCATCGCAAACCACGTCCGAGTTAGCTGCAGGCTTCGATGTTAGTGATAAAACTGTTTTAATTCACTTGAAGCAAATTGGGAAGATTAAAAAGCTTGAAAGCACGACAACGCCAGACCACACACTGCGCAACAGACGGCTACCAAATTAGAAGAGCTTGAATTGGAATGTCTTAGACATCCTCCGTACTCCCCGGACCTTGCTCCAACAGATTACCATTTTTTTCGCAATTTGGATAACTTTTTGCAAGGGAAAAAATTCAACTCCGATGGGGCAGTCCAAATCGCCTTCAAAGATTTTATTGATTCCCGTCCGACTGTTTTTTTTAGTAAAGGGATCAATGAACTACCTATAAGATGGCAAAAGTGCATTGAAAACAATGGTTCATACTTTGATTAATTAAATATATTATATTAAAAAATATTCGACTTTTTGTTCCTTCCATACAAAACGCCAATTTCATATGTAAGGACCTAATATATAAAGGAAAAATTTCGAAAACATTAAATTTTTATACGGAACCCTCGGTGCGCGAGTCCGACTCGCACTTGGCCGGTTTTTTTGAAGTGAAAACTTCTTTAGCGGCGTTGAACACTTTTTGTAATGGGTAAAAAATGTTAAATTCGCGTCAGGGCATCGCGTCAGGACACGTGACCGTCAGGAGAGATTCCCCCCCCCCTCTCTTTCTACGGCGGCGCCAACCGAAGTGAACCAAGTTTAGTGACACACGACAATGGATGGATGGATGGAGTGGAAGTGGAAGTCGAAGTCGAAGTCGAAGTCGGAGTCGAAGTCGAAGTCGGGGTCGAAGTCGAAGTCAAAGTCAAAGTCAAAGTCAAAGTCGAAGTCGAAGTCAAAGTCAAAGTCGAAGTCGAAGTCGAAGTCAAAGTCAAAGTCAAAGTCAAAGTCAGAGTCAGAGTCAGAGTCGAAGTCAAAGTCAAAGTCAAAGTCAAAGTCAGAGTCAGAGTCAGAGTCAGAGTCGAAGTCAAAGTCAAAGTCAAAGTCAAAGTCAAAGTCGAAGTCAAAGTCGAAGTCAAAGTCAGAGTCAAAGTCAAAGTCAAAGTCAAAGTCAGAGTCAGAGTCAGAGTCGAAGTCAAAGTCAAAGTCAAAGTCAAAGTCAAAGTCAGAGTCAGAGTCAGAGTCGAAGTCAAAGTCAAAGTCAAAGTCAAAGTCAAAGTCAAAGTCAAAGTCAGAGTCAGAGTCAGAGTCGAATTCAAAGTCAAAGTCAAAGTGGAAGTGGAAGTGGACGTGGACACACTGCTGCGTATTCGTAACATTCGTGTATATAAAGTGTTTAAAATATGGAAATTGAACAAAGTGCATCTATTAATGAAAAAAGGGACGCAGAAATAGTGAAAAAAAAATGAGTTATATTAATTAAATTAATAATTGATTTATTTCAACGTTAATATTCAAGTTTTCACTTCTGCCGGCACTCCCGGAGTGCAACCCGTCTTTTTTTATTCATTTTATCTCATAAAACAACGTTTGGGATAAAAACGTTTTATATTATTGACTTATTATTACTTACGCAATTTCCTAAAAATGAAACTCATTCTTTCATCGACTTGCGCTAATGGAAAAAAATAAGTAGATAATTAAAAAAAAAAAAAAAAACCCGACAGCAACCTTATACTAAAACTAACTGAAAAGCTAATAAAAAAACCCCTTTTAAATTAAATAAAAGTTGGAAGCAGGCGGGACCCATTTGAGTTTGAAACTATAATAATGGTATGGGTGTGGTGGTATGGGCCCCGCCTGCTTCCAACTTTTATTTAATTTAAAATGGGCTTGTTTTTATTAGCTTTTCAGTTAGTTTTAGTATAAGGTTGCAGTCAGGTTTTTTAATTACTTATTTTTATTTCCAGCTTTTTAGTTTACAAATGTGAAAGATTTCGCAGACGATTTACTTAGTTCTTTGTAGGTAGGTACGGTCAGCATCAAAAGTTGATTAACACTTCAGTTTTTTTAATCTTAGTTATTGAGCAAAATATTTGTTCAAAATTGCAGCAGAAGAATTTTTTTTTAGAATATATACACTTGTCTATTATGTAAAAAGCTAAAAATCAGTTTATTACAAAAAGTTGTTGTCAATTTAATAACATGTAAAAATGATAGTGTTAATCGACTTTTGATGCTGACTGTACCTACGTGTTTTTTACGTTTTGTCACTTTGAATTAATTTTAACCATAACTACAATTTTTGTAATCACCTTTTAAAACCCTTTATTTTGATACCTACCCCACTCGATAGGTTTTGAGAAAAAAATTTTTTTTGAAGGCTAGGTATGGCGCCAAAAATCCGCCATTTTGTTTTTTTATATTTTGATATAGGTACCCAGTGTCACTCTCACAGTAAATACGAATCTAACGACACCCTATAAAATCCATCAAACCGTTCAGGCCGCAGAGCGTGCCAAAACAATTAATTATACATACGTACTTATGTATGTATAATTGTTTGGCACGCTCTCTAAAAAGATAACCCTCCTTCTGGCGCAGTCGGGTAAAAAAGAGATTATTCGGAACCGAACTTGTTAGATTAGATTAATTAGGTATTTAAAAAAAATTGTTAGGTTAGGTTAATAAAAAACTGTGACCCCTACGCACGAGCCGAGCCAGCGAAGCGAGCGGTGCCGCGGTAGCGGCCGGCGAGTGCCAGAAACGACTTAGAAAAAAATACTATTAAATTATTATTAAAAAACTTCAGTACTTTCCTGTAAATTATTTGACCTAAATGGAAGATACCGTCATGATTACTTTGTGACTGGCTTAGAAAATCTTTACATAAGTAGTATAAAAAACGGATTTTAATGCAGTTGCTAGTGTTGCTAGTGTATTTTATTAAAAATTATATTTTGTATAAACGTGATTTTTCCAAAAGAATCGAAAAATGTATAAATTATTAAATATCATCCAAAACATTTATAAAGAGAAGCAATTGTTAAATAAATGTTTGTAAAGCGAGTGTTTATAAAATAAAATATTTGCGGAATGAGTTGTTTGTCAAATAAATAGTGCTTATACGAAACGTTGGTTGTAAACTAAAAATTTGTCAATAGACAAATTTAGACAAAGTTTCACTAAAACTCCATAGATGGAGTTTTAGTGATACAAGAGCGCGAGAGGGGCGCGGGCGCGGGCGTCGCGGACTGGGGGGAGGGGGTGATGGTGCAGATGTGCGCCTGATGGCTGTGACGAGATGCTTAACCACATTTACATACAATTGAATCGCAAGCAAAGTAAAATAATATGTGTTTGCGCCTGAGGCTTTAGCGACTATAGTGGCCAAGTCAAACGTTGCTCACAGTTTCGCATCAGGTGCAAATAAGAGACGGTAGATCGCGAACAAATTAAATTGCAAGTGAAAAGACATCTACCTGACTTTTTTAATATATAGACCAAAAAGGAACTCGCTAACAAGTTAACGTCGGTCCGCACATTTTATTTATTTTTATATTTAAAATTTGTTTAAAATTAACTAAATACAACGAAGTGTAATGTTTTCTACTGCTATCCAAAATAGATCAAAAGTTTAAAGTAAAACTCCTTCGTTTTATTGAGCATCAAGCTCCAGTGTCTCGTCGTAGACAATATGTATGTAGGTACGTAGGTAAATGTAGATAGTGTGTCGTTGTCCTCGTGGTCTCAATCTCGACTACTGAATCAGACCTCTAGAATCGAAGTCAGGAACTTTGATTCTAAGGCGAGATCGGGGAAAAGTGGTATTCTGAATCTGGATTCGTGCCATTGTGACATGTGGGCTGGTGTGGGTGTACCCACCCCTGCTTTCGCCTTTGGGGATACGAGCCACGCTCGGCCCTCATTACGCTTAAGTAGCTAAGCACGACTTCGAGTAGCGAATGTAGCGAGCGACGCGCGACGGTGACGCGACGCTGTCGTGTGTACGCGTTTGACTCAACTTTTTTATCGGCTCCCAATCAGTTAGTCCCCGTTGGGCGCCATTACAGTGCGCGGACCAGAAAATTGAATCAGGAAGCGCACACGCTCTGCCGCGCGCTGATGGAAAATGTATCGCATCGAGTTATCGCGACGCGACAGTCGCGGAGTTGAGGCGACGACGCCGACGCGGCGTTCATTCGCGCGCTACTCGCTGTTCGAGGCGGCACGGAGTGCCTCGGTGTGTGACAGTGTCTCTCAGTATGCAGGAGGCAGGCGGCTCGTCCGGCGCCATCGCATTCGCTCTCATCTACTTCACGTTCTTCCTCGACAACGTGCTCCTCACTGTGCTAGGTCTGTTGGATGTGGTTGCCGAGAGTATCTCTATCCGCCGCGTGTTCCGTATTTGGGGCGGTGGCGTGACTTACTATGGTGCAAAGTGGTGCGGGGCGCCAGGACCCGCGGTGATGGGGCACACTCGGTGTCTGGGCGGGATGTCTGTCCAGTCAACAAGTCACGATCTGGGGCCGTGGACGCGATTACCAATTAATGTTTTCATACAAAAGTCCCATAAAATAATACCCGCTTATTATTGCCCCACTGCAGGGCAAAGGCCTTTTCTCATACGTTGTGTTACATTCTTTGTCCAGCATCCACAACCACTCTATACGTAGGTACGCTTCCGTACCGTACCGAACACCAATAAATGATATCGTAGGAGTCCTCTAAACGCTGTTCACAAGTCCAAAACCCGAAAATTTTATCAGTTTAGGGGCTGATTTTTCAACCGACAGATAATTTTTATTCGTGGAATAAAATTTACGTCTGACAGTTTAACCCCCAACGCAAAAACGACGGGGTGTTATAAGTTTTTACAAGATTTTATTATTACAAGCTTTTATTTACCTTGCGCTGTTCGTATGTAAAAGTTGTCCGTCAAAATTTGCAAACCATTTTTCGACCATTTGTTGGTATCCGATTGAGCTGAAATTTTGCATACACCTTGAGTTCTGGTTAAAATACATTATGCAATACTCAATATTGTAATAATTACAATATGGCCGCCGCTCCAAGATGGCTTATTACATATTTTTGGGTCTCCCTTGTTATAAAGATATTGACAAATTATCACTTCCCAAACAATTTTCCGCATAATTTCATTTCTTCACAAAAATTAAAAAACCCCCGACTCAAACAAAAACCTCTAAAAACGAAAATAATAATATATATTGGCCCTTTAAGTTTAATATAAGTTGCAGGAAATATTTTGATCCAAGCGTCCTCACGTCGCGGGACAGCTAATGAAAATCAGAAGTTAACAGCAGAACTATGTTTTCTACAATAGCTACATTCATTATTGCTGGGTTTAAGCCTCATCTGTTTGGCATTTTCATTAGCCGTCCCCCGACGTGAGGACGCTTGGATCAAAATATTTCCTGCAACTTATATTAAAACTTAACAACTTATATTTAGTTTTTAGAGGTTTTTGTTTGAGTCGGGGGTTTTTTAAATTTTTAATTTTGGATAGGGTGTGCCTCAGGGTACCATATAAATGTGATTAACTTTGCTGGGGTAGTTTTTGAGTTAGCAATAATACCTACGTATTTTTGTCACTTAGGTAAGTAGTTTATCCTGTCACTGATATTTACATAGCAAGTAGTGTTATAAATACGAATTTGTGTGGGGTCAGTACAACTTAAAAGTGAAAAATTTAAACTTATTTACAAAAAAAAAAACAACCGACTTCCAAAAAAGTCACTACAAAGTCAATGGAGTTTAAAAATTACTTTAATTTCGGAGGTCGGTGGCAAACAACGAAAATGCGAACCCAACGACACCAACATTTTGACTTTGTAGTGTCTTTTGGAAGTCAGTTGTTTTTTTTTTTTTGTTAAAAAAATTTGAGGTTCTAAAATCCAAAGTAAATAAGCTAGACTTGCAAATGAAACTTAGTGTGTCAGTTTTATTTTTGTGTCTTCTTGGTGGGGGCCAGATAAATATTATCCGAGGAAAACAACAAAGGTGGACAATTTGAGTTTGAGAAAACGACTTGAGTTTGAAAAACATGGAAAAGACGAGGATATAGGTGATGTGAGCCCAATTTCCTTTATGCCAGGTCCTCTGAGCTGGATTGACACCGCTGATGTCGGTTGCCTTGTGTTGTTCAGTTCCCATCATCCCGGACTGGGTGCGAGGCGAGGCGCTGGCGCTGTGGACGACGCAGGACGCGCCGCTGGCCAGCCTGCTCAACCACACCGTGCGGCACATCGCCGACACAGACACCGGTAACCGAAATCTGCATCTAATGTTAAAACAATGTTTCTTTAAACAGAATCAATTTAAATTAGCTAGCGAAACTCTGCAAGTGCTCTGACCAGACTGATGGGTACATGATGGGTATGGATGTGAATACGTCTTTAACATTGCTTCCATAGTGGGAGGCAAGTCAAAAAAACCAATGATAACAAAATCGGGGGTACAGTTTGGTGTTGCAGCTTCATATCTATCATCTCCATCGTAAATTCAATTAGGTATACCATTGGATAGCTAAAGGTTCAAAGAATTAATTACGCCAAGTGAGGACTGTGACGCATCGCGCGCGGTGGAACGGAAAATGCTGCCATTTTGAGGTCATTTTGCTGCGTATCGAGATTTCCACTTAGTATCTATAACTTTTGACTCGGAAAGTTACGACGTTTGTTTATGTTTCAATCGTCAGCTCTCGTCAAAATCTATCGATTGTATACAAAACATTAGTGTAAAATAGTGACAGTGAATGTGTTAAAAGAAAAATAATATCAAAACTATATAATGTCGGCCTATACGCGTCAAAAAGCCAAATCAAAATACAGAGATCGTATACTGTTAGAAAGGGCTTCTCAAGAGCAATCGAATGGTACCAATAAAACACCATAATAACGAGTCAAGCAGTGCCGGGAACGTAAAAGAATGAATGCGGCCGAGCGGATCAACCCCGTTACGTAAACGTGTATAGTAGACAAAGTAAAAAATATATCCCACCAAAACATTTTCATGTAAAATGTGGCCAAGACGAGTCCACATTATGGCTCGCACTGTCAAAAAGTTATTCTCATGTAGAGCCAAGCTCCTAACACTACACGCCCTAACTCTACAAGCCCTAACTTCACAAACTCTTAGTCAAAATATTTGGCTTGGCCGTTTCGTTACTACAAGAACTATAGTATAACAGTAATGAACAGTGAATAAATTTTTCACCTTACGCCCATGTGATGGTAGCGAAACGGCCAAGCCACATATTTTGACTAAGGTGTAGAGTTTGTGAAGTTAGGGCTTGTAGAGTTAGGGCGTGTTTACTAAAAACCGGCCAAGTGCGAGTCGGACTCGCCCATGAAGGGTTCCGTAGCAGCAAGTAACATAATGTAAAAGTTCTTGTAGTTCGTTGTAACTTTGTGAAAGGTAAATTGCGGTTTTCGATTTATGACGTATTAAAAAAAAACTACTTACTAGATCTCGTTCAAACCAATTTTCGGTGGAAGTTTACATGGTAATGTACATTATATATATATTTTTAATTTTATCATTCTCTTATTTTAGAAGTTAGAGGGGGGGGGGGACACACATTTTACCACTTTGGAAGTGTCTCTCGCGCAAACTATTCAGTTCAGAAAAAAATGATATTAGAAACCTCAATATCATTTTTTAAGATCTATCCATGGATACCCAACACACGTACAGGTTTGATGAAAAAAAATTTTTGGAGTTTCAGTTGTAAGTATGGGGAACCCCAAAATTTATTGTTTTTTTCTATTTTTGTGTGAAAATCTTACTGCGGTTCACAGAATACATCTACTTACCAAGTTTCAACAGTACCTATAGTTCTTATAGTTTCGGAAAAAAGTGGCTGTGACATACGGACGGACGGACAGACAGACATGACGAATCCATAAGGGTTCCGTTTTTTGCCATTTGGCTACGGAACCCTAAAAATCCTATGAAATATGTATTTTATTATTTATAACAAGGAGTCCCTACCTATATCAATTTTCTGACCTCTAGCATCCCCTAGTTTAAGGGGCCGGGGGGTAAAAGTTCCATGTTTTAGAATTTTTTTGGTGTTTATGTACAAATACTAGCTTACTTACCAAATTTCAGCTTTCTAGGACTTCAGGAAGTACCCTGAGAGTTTTGATGATCATCAGTCAGTGACGGAATCGGGGTTTTTTAGATATCAATAAAATCTAAAGTATAAAAGCTATGCAATTGAAACTTTATATTATGTTTGATAAGTTCACTATTGACGTCATATCCCGAGAATTTTGTTTATCTGGTATAATCCAAACCCAAGTTATTATGGTTAAAAAAAAACCGGCCAAGTGCGAGTCGGACTCGCCCATGAAGGGTTCCGTAGCAGCAAGTAACATAATATAAAAGTTCTTGTAGTTCGTTGTAACTTTGTGAAAGGTAAATTGCGGTTTTCGATTTATGACGTACTAGCTTCTGCCCGCGACTTCGTCCGCGTGAAATTCGTACTGTCCTCTAAAAATTTCGAAAATATATGTAGGTATGATCTTTATCATTTATTTAGATAAATAAGTATTCGGGCCAATTTTTAAGTTTATAGATCAAAGGAATCAGATTTTTCAAATAAACTGCATTCCCGCTTTTCACCCCCACAGGTATGGAATTTTGAAAAATCGTTCGTGATGTGTTCATAACGTGACTCAAAGATTATTTATA
The DNA here is from genome assembly GCA_945859645.1 of Amphipoea oculea. Lineage (NCBI taxonomy): Eukaryota > Metazoa > Arthropoda > Insecta > Lepidoptera > Noctuidae > Amphipoea > Amphipoea oculea. Next base: position 233,705 of record OX243885.1, read on the forward strand.
CCAATTTTCGAGTTAATCAAACCACGCAGTAAAATCATCCCCTGTAAAATTAATTACCCCTTTTCACCCGGTTAAGGGTAGATTTTCGAAAAACCCTGATACACGTTATTCTTTATTTTTGCTCTTAAGTATAAATTAAGAATTTCGAGTTAATCGGACCGCGCGTTAAAATTCGTCCATAGAAATTCTGACGCCCCCAATCCCCCGTCAGGGGGTAGTTTTTTTTTTGTCTAGCCTGCCCTGTCCCACTCCTGGGCAAAGGCCTCCCTCCACTCCTTCCATTTTTCGCGTGCCCGCGCGTCCTCCCTCCAATTTTAACGGAACCTATCCAGCTCGTCCCGCCATCTCATACGTGGCTTGCCGCGACCCCGCCTCACTGTCTCAGGGCACCAATTCTGCACTATTTGGGCCCACAGTTAGTCGCCGATGCGGCAGACATTTCCTGTCCAGTCCCATTTAAGTTGAGCAGCCTTTTCAGCCACGTCAACTATCTTCGTTTTGGAGCGCAGTATTGTGTTTCGAACACGATCCGTTAATTTAACGCCTAGTATACTGCGCTCCATTGCTCGTTGGCAGACCTTGAGTTTGGACTTCTGGATGTTAATCAAAGACCAAGTTTGTGCACCATAGGTTAAGACGGGAAGAATACACATGTCCATGAGCCTGCGTTCAGTGCAATGGGCAACTCACCCTTAAATAGTTCCTTCAAGGACCAGGCGTTTTCCGTTCGTCTTGAGATTTCTTTGTCTTGCCTCGCCTGGAAAGAGACTACTTGACCCAAGTAAAGGTATTCCTGGACATGTTGTATTATCTCCCCGTCTACTTTTATGCTTCTAGGTGTTTCATTGCACATGACTTTGGTCTTAGACATATTCATCTTCAGTCCAAGCTCAAGGCTTGCATTGCTAAGTTCTTGAAGCATCTGTTCAAGTTCAGTGGATGAGGGGTAGTTTAGAAAAACAAAAAGTGCCAAATTTCATAATTTACTTATAGTATAAGTATTCGTGCCATAAGATTTTTCATATACACTGTATTCCCGCTTTTCACCCCCATAGGGGTAGAATTTCGAAAAATTGTTTGGGGTGTGTTCATTACTTGACGTAAAGATTATTTATACGAATTGTTGAGTTAATCAAGCCACGCATAAAATCTTCCCCTGTATAATTAACTACCAATTTTCACCCCATTAGGGGTAGATTTTCGGAAAACCCTGATACACGTTATTCTATATTTTTGGTCTTAAGTATAAATACCGAGTTTCGAGGTAATCGGACCACGCGTTAAAATTCTTCTATACAAATTTTGACACCCCCCACCCCAATCCTCCTTTAGGGGTTAGTTTATAGAAACAAAAAATGACAAAGTTCATAATTTATTTAGATAAATATTCGTGCCAAGTTTCAAGTTTATTAACCAAATTAATAAGATTTTTCATATAAACTGTATTCCTGCTTTTCAGCCCTACATGGGTGGAATTATGAAAAATCGTTTAAGATGTGTTCATAACTTGACTCAAAGATTATTCATGCCATTTTTCCAGCTAATCAAGCCACGCAGTAAAATATGACCTTGCAAAATTAACTACCCCTTTTCACACAGTTAGGGGTAGATTTTCGAAAAACCCTGATACACGTTATTCTTTATTTTTAGTCCTTAGTATAAATACTGAGTTTCAAGTTAATCGGACAGCGCGATCAAATTCTTCCATACAAATGTTGACACCCCCCAATACCTCTTTAGGGGGTAGTTTAGAAAAACGAAAAATGCCAAACTTCATAATTTACTTAGATAAGTATTCGTGCTAAGTTTCAAGGTTATTAACTCAAGGAATAAGATTTCTCATACAAACAAAATCCCCCCTTTTCACCCCATTTAAGGTTGAATTTCCAGAAACCCTTTCTTATTGGATACCTACTCTTTACAAAGAACACACCCTCCAAAATTTAAGTCCCTAGGACCAGCGGTTTAGGCTGTGCGTTGATATCTCAGTCAGGTCGTTCATCCCCCGTTAGGGGTGAAATTATCAAAAACGCTGAAACATAAATTAATTTTCAATCGTCAGCCTAAACACAAAATTTGAAGATCCTAACTTTTAAACTGACGGACTTTCATACACACCTTCATCCCCCTTTTTAACTCTTTGGGGGTGGAACTATCAAAAACGCTGAGACACGTATAAATTAATTTTCAATCGTCAGCCTAAACACAAAAGTTGAAGATCCTAACTTTAAAACTGACGGACTTTCATACAAACTTTCATCCCCTATTTAACTCCCTTAGGGGTTGAATTTAAAAAAATCCTTTCTTATTCCTGGTCTACATCATAAAAGGAACCATCGTGTAAAATTTCAGCTTTCTAGGTCCAAGGGTTTGGGCTGGGCGTTGATGAGTCAGTCAGTCAGTCAGGCCTTTTGTTTTTATTTATATAGATTAAAAAAAAACTACTTACTAGATCTCGTTCAAACCAATTTGCGGTGGAAGTTTACATGGTAATGTACATTATATATTTTTTTTTAATTTTATCATTCTCTTATTTTAGAAGTTAGAGGGGGGGGGGCACACATTTTACCACTTTGGAAGTGTCTCTCGCGCAAACTATTCAGTTCAGAAAAAAATGATATTAGAAACCTCAATATCATTTTTGAAGACCTATCCATAGATACCCCACACGTACAGGTTTGATGAAAAAAAATTTTTGGAGTTTCAGTTGTAAGTATGGGGAACCCTAAAATTTATTGGTTTTTTTCTATTTTTGTGTGAAAATCTTACCTACTGCGGTTCACAGAATACATCTACTTACCAAGTTTCAACAGTATAAGTAGTTCTTATAGTTTCGGAAAAAAGTGGCTTTGACATACGGACGGACGGACAGACAGACAGACATGACGAATCCATAAGGGTTCCGTTTTTTGCCATTTGGCTACGGAACCCTAAAAAACGACGAAGTTCTTCGAGAAAAGGTAGGTAGTGCCTTCCGCTTCGCTTGGCTCGACTGCCGTGCCCCCAGACCCCCAGATTTTATGGGACTTTCACAGACAAACCCTTGAATCGTTCTAATTAGAGGCTCCATTATCTCTGCCTTGGAAGTAACTTGACAAATCGTAATCAATACGTAGGTAGGTATATGAAAAATCTACAGTTCGTATGAATAATCATGTTAAAATCTTTACAGCAATTATGTAAAAATATATTACAAAAACCATCGTTACCTACATATTACAAAGTACCAGTATAATCGGGACGTAGGCAAGTATGGGCGTCCATACTTTGAGGGCTTTCATACTTTGAGGGCTTTCATACTTTGAGGGCTTTCATACTTTGAGGGCTTTCGTACTTGGACTGAATGATTCGCTTGATTACGCGATCACTGTACATTCATTTTCAGTTTTAAATTATCACATAAATCAGAGTTGTATATTTTCATACGTAGGTATAGGAGACTTAGGAGTACCTACTTAATAATCATAATATAAAAAATTATCAGTCTTGAAAATATGTACTTATCTGAAATAATAAAGAAGAAGTTTAAGTTTTTTGGCTGAAGTCAAAAAGGAATTACCCGAAATTTATGGTTTCATGTGGCAGTGTTACAGACACCCTTCCAAATTATTATATAAGGACAATGTTTTGGAATCTGCAGTAGGATGCCAACAAGGTGACCCTCTCGGGCCTGTCATTTTCAGCTTGGCTATTCATCCAATCATCCAGAAACTAAATTCAAAATTCAACGTGTGGTACCTAGATGATGGAACGCTAGGAGGTGATGTAGACACCGTTTTGAATGACCTACAACTTCTCAAACAGGAATTTAAATCTATTGGCTTGGACCTTAACCCCTCAAAATGCGAAATTTACCTTTCTGACATTACCGACAGACAATTGACCCTAGAGAAATTTAATGCAATAGCCCCACAAATAAAAATTTTAGAAAAAAGCTCACTGCACCTCCTAGGTTCCCCAATTTTGGAAGATAGTTTTCCTCCTTTCATCGAAGAAAAAATTAAAAAGTTCAACGACATTTCGGACAGACTCTCCAAAATTAATCTACATTCGGCATTCACCCTAATTAGATACTGTTGTTTTGGCCCAAATTTTATGTATTTTCTACGCTCTTCCCCTTTATGGAAGCAGCCACACCTCTTGGACAAAATTGACCAAATTATTCGCAGCACTTTAACATCAATTCTAAATGTGGCCTTGGACGACCGAGCGTGGCTGCAAGCCACACTACCCATCCGCTTTGGTGGCCTCGGCGTCCGCAAAATTACCAGTATTAGCTTACCGGCGTTCCTGTCCTCTGTCCACGGCACCGAAAAGTTGACCGGGAAGATTTTAGCCCCCTCCCTGGTTGACTCTGAAGTGCCGTGCCTGGCCGACGCGGAGAACGCCTGGAAAATGGCTTGCCCGGATACAGATCGGCCCGCGAACCTATCTTCCCAGAGGCAGTGGGATGAGCCGCTCTGCAGGTTGGTACGGAATAATCTTATTAATACGTCCACCAATACTGCTGAGCGTGCCCGCCTACTGGCTGTGGGTGAGTGGGAGTCGGGTCTCTGGCTTCAGGCACTACCGTCACCCAACATAGGCACATTGCTGGGTGACACCACCTTCCGGCTCGCTACTTGTTTGCGTCTGGGCGCCCCCTGCGTGGCTCCGCATCGCTGCCAATGCGGTGAAGGTGTCGACTGCCTCGGACACCATGGCTTATCCTGCAGTAAAAGCGCAGGCCGGATAGCACGGCATGCCAGCATCAATGACATCATCCGTCGTGCTCTTGTCACCGCTGGGGTGCCAGCTGTTTTAGAACCCAATGGTTTGGCACGCGACGATGGTAAGAGACCAGACGGGATGACCATAATGCCTTGGAAGGTAGGTAGGCCTTTGGTGTGGGATGCAACGTGTGTCGACACCCTTGCGCCATCCCATCTTCCAAGCACGGTAAGCTGTGCTGGGGCGGCTGCTGCAGGTGCGGAAAACCTCAAACGGCGCAAATACTCCAATCTCTTTGGAACTTACATATTTGAGCCGTTTGGGGTTGAAACACTAGGGCCATGGGGCCCGAGTGCCCACTTAGTATTCCAAGACATCGCCAAGCGGTTGGTCGACTCATCACGTGACCAGAGGGCTGGCCTATTTTTTGGCCAAAGAATCAGCATTGCCATACAACGTGGCAATGCTGCCAGCCTTTTGGGCACGTTTCCCGTTGACAGTGATGCGGACGAATTTTTTGACGCCCTTTGATTATTTTCCCTCCCTGTTTATATACTTGTACATATTATTATTTTAAGATTGTTAGTTTTTTAAATTACATGGTTGAAAAATAAAAATTGAGATAGGTGGATAAAAAAAAAAAAAAAAAAAAAAAAAAAAAAAAAAAAAAAAAATCACAGCAAGTTGGTTACATACTCTTCATACAAAAAACAAAGTGGTCATAATAATTGCAAACTAAAAACTTTTTTACAAAAAAAACAACCGACTTCAAAAAGAAAACTACAAAGTGATAAATAACTTTAATTTCGTAAGTCGGTGTCATTAGTTCCGCATTTTCTTTTTTTGACACCGACTTCCGAAATTAAAGTTATTTATCACTTTGTACCTAGTTTTTTTTTTTTAAGTCGGTTGTTTTATTTGTAAAAAAGTTTTTATTTTTCACTTTTTAGTTGTAACCTACCCCACACAAATTCAATTAACACTAGTGCATTGAAGAATTGAAGACGCCGCCGCCGACTAGAAGAATCATCAAAATTCGCATAGAAATGCCGGACTTACAGTTCATTTATGCATATAACTTCATACATAAGAATAAGTACCTAATCTAAATAAATGATTAAATCATACCTACATACATTTTTGAAATTTTTAGAGGAAAGTACGAATTTTACGCGGATGAAGTCGCGGGCAGAAGCTAGTGTATTATATGTATACTCAAACCTTCCTGAAAGTATGTAGATCACATTAGTGAAACAATTATTAAAATTGGTTCATGAGTTTTTGAGAAAAGCGATCCTGAGGAGAATTGCACTTTCTGCGAGGTAATAATAATAACACACAATTCGCTTTTCGTTTTCTATTTTTTTTTTTTTGTAAAATGTTTGATGCAATTCATTACACGGTAGCATATTATTAGCCGGCTAGAGGCAGGGCTGTTATTGTGAGTTACTTTAGGTTGTGCTTGATTTGCTTGAATGTCCCTTGCTCGCAGGCGGCGCCGGCGGGTCGCAGGCGCTGGTGGGCGTGCTGCTGGGCGCGAAGGCGGCGGCGCAGCTGTTGGCGGCGCCGCTGGCGGGAGCCGCCGTGTGCCACCGCGGCGCCGCGCCCGTGCTGCGCGCCGCCACCGCAACGCTCGCCGCAGCCGCCATCGGTAGCACACAACCTCGAGACCTCGCGTTGCGTCGCTAAGTCCGGTGTTGAGATTGGCCACTTGAGAGCTCGCCCGGCAATCAGACGTCTCGTCTCGTTGATCGTTTTTGAGATTAGGAGACTTTCAAGATCGAGATTTCGCCTAGTTTTGAAATAATGTTTTACTTAAGTACCTACTAGGTAATTTAAATAAAAAATTCTTACTTATTTCAAACGAAAACTGACTGTAGGCTATTTAACATCAAGCTATGACCATAAGGAACCAAGCAAAAAGAAAAAAAGTCAGAAAGAACGCTAAGCGAAAACAAAGCGACAGCGCGGCCAGATGATGCGATGCGACGGAGTGGATCGGGGGCCGGGGCTACAAGTAATATCACGCTAATGAAGTCGCGGGCAGAAGCTAGTTTCAAATAAACCAATTACAGGCACTCTTGTATTAGCAAGGAGTCGGTCAATCAGAAAACTCAGAAAGATGAAGCTATTTGCCCATTACAAAGCTTAGAAAAAAAACTTCAAAAGAAACTTCACGGACACTCTTTTAAATCAAGATATTGACTTCATCATTCAGATTGAAATTATATGTACGAGTACATGAGAGAACGATGTAAAAAGACATGCAAGTTAAAAGCGCCCGTAATAAAATAGATAAAAACAGTAAAATGAATTAAAATAAGCCGTGGCCGCTAAGAGATGAACAGAGAGAGAGATGAACAATGATGCTAGGGATGGACGCTATTGGTAGAGAGAGATGAACAATGATGCTACGGATGGACGCTATTGATAAAGAGAGATGAACAGAGAGAGATAAACAATGATGCTACGGATGGACGCTTTGGTAGAGAGAGATGAACAATGATACTAGGGATGGACGCTATTGGTAGAGAGAGATAAACAATGATGCTAGGGATGGACGCTATTGGTAGAGAGAGATAAACAATGATGCTAGGGATGGACGCTATTGGTAGAGAGAGATAAACAATGATGCTTCGGATGGACGCTATTGATAGAGATAGATGAACAATGATGCTAGGGATGGACGCTATTGGTAGAGAGAGATAAACAATGATGCTTCGGATGGACGCTATTGATAGAGATAGATGAACAATGATGCTATGGATGGACGCTATTGGTAGAGAGAAATGAACAATGATGCTAGGGATGGACGCTATTGATAGAGAGAGATAAACAATGATGCTAGGGATGGACGCTATTGGTAGAGAGAGATAAACAATGATGCTTCGGATGGACGCTATTGATAGAGAGAGATGAACAATGATACTAGGGATGGACGCTATTGGTAGAGAGAGATAAACAATGATGCTTCGGATGGACGCTATTGATAGAGAGAGATGAACAATGATGCTATGGATGGACGCTATTGATAAGAGATGAACAATGATGCTATGGATGGACGCTATTGATAAAGAGAGATGAACAGAGAGATGAACAATGCTGCTAGGGATGGACGCTATTGATAGAGAGAGATGAACAATGATGCTATGGATGGACGCTATTGATAAAGAGAGATGAACAGAGAGAGATGAACAATGATGCTAGGGATGGACGCTATTGATAGAGAGAGATGAACATTGATGCTATGTATGGACGCTATTGATAGGAATCTCACTTCAAGCTAACTACACTATAGTTTTCACGGTGATATTTTTACAGAATATATATCGAATGTAAGTAGCGGTATGTGTGTGCGCAGTGTTCACGTGCGTGAGCGGACGCGTGGGCTGGCGCGCAGCGCTGTGCGTGGCGCTGGGGCGCGTGGCGCACGGCGCGGGCGCGGCGCTGGCGGGCGTGGCCGGGCTGGCGCTGGCTGCGCGCGCCGTGCCACAGCAACAGCGTGACCGAGCCATCGGCGCGCTGCTCGGTGCCGTAGCGCTTGGTAGCTCACACTGCCTGTCTCCCTCACTCAGACACACGCACACTCACCCAGACACACGGCTTCGGAAGTTTCGGTGAATGTGTCAAGTTGACACATTCACCGAAACTTCACGGTTTGATTTCACAAGTAACATAAGAACACAACTGACACGTTACAGGTCATACCTACTCGTATGTTGTGCTAAAGAAGCCCACGTAGCTCGTACTTTACAATCTATCTGCCCAAAACAACCCCGTACTAGTGTTGGCATAAAGAAGCATTTAATTTGTGAATACGGTTATGAACAAACAGAACGCATTCTCTTCTTTGCCTCGACACAACTAATGTGTTGGGCGATATCCGTGATTGGGTTAAAGAAGCATAAGCTCGTATTTAATTGTCTGTCCGAAAGTTTCTATTCTATTGCCCACCTGTTAGACCCCGTACAAGTGTTGGCACGAAGAAGCATGGGTAAATACACGTTCACTCTGTGCGTTCACTAGTTTACTAACTCTTATAACTCTCGTTTATGAGAGAGACACACATAGAGAGAGACACACGTAGGTATCGACAATCTCATACCAAGCTTGATTTTAATTGGGCGATTACTCACGTCTCTGAAGTGGCCGCTGTTGCCTCGTGTGGGTGTCTTGGTCACTTATTGGCACTATGTTGCAGGAGTGTTGGTGGGCTACCCGTTCGGCGGCGCCACGTACGCGCTGTGGTCTCGCGGCGCTCCTTTCCTTCTCATCGCTGCCGCACTCATCGCTAACCTCGGTAACCAACGAGTGCTTTTGTATTTATTTGCGTAGGTATACTTGAGTTAAAGTCAGTTAATTGTCCAATGCTCATTGATTTCAGCCATGCAATACATGTTTCTGGATAAGGAGGAGTTTAATCGCGTAAGTGTGTATTAGTTTAGAACTGAGTTACCAAATAATGTAGCAGACCTTTAGTAACTAAAATATGCGTTGTGACTGCAACCGTTGTGTTCGCATCACGCGCACTATAGGTTTCTAAGACTATTCATATTTTTTTAATGACTTGTCATAATTCGGGACCCTGGGGTCCCGGACCTTTGGGAGGCGTCCGAGGGTCCCAAGCCAACACGCAGAGGCCTGTTACACGTTCTTAATGGAATGAGGCACCAACCTACGATTATGCTTGTTTGCACTATGCGAGTACCAAGGACAACTTCCGGTTGGTGCAGGACATTGCAGAATATAGAAAAACAAATTGCAGATTATGGGCCGCCCCTGCCTGACCAATGTTTTATATCAATACACGGATAAAATGGCCGCGGGTGACTTGCATACTCAATAATGGGCCTCTAACGCAGAGACGTAGCGACAAGGGGGCAGCATGTCCTGAGGTGCCTATAAGGAGTGGAGAGGTATTCCACGGCTATCAGGACGATGCCGGAAGTAGGGTCAAGATCCCTACCAGCATCTTCCCTTTCTGGAATACTTCCTTTCTCCGAGCACGTTTGCTCTTACGAATCTCCACTCGAGCTGACCTATATAGGAAAGAAAGAGATGGGAGCTCTGTTCCTCGTCAGTGTTCACTCCGGCCGGTCAATAGACACAAGTCAGAGATGAGGAACAAGACTTCTTCCGGGAGATGGAGGTGGTGGGCTCGCATCTATCCAATAGCTCGCCACATGCTGCACTGCGGGTTTCTGTATCTCTCTTGGTCTTGGTCTGGCTTCTCACCCTAAACCTGTTCCGGCACAGACCTAGAGTACATAGGAGCGTGCAAGCCCCACCACCATGTCAACGACTCAGCGTAAGTAGAGATACGGCGGGGGGATATAATGATATATTTCGTGTGAATATTTTGTTTCTTTCACTGCGTAGCCTTGCATGGCGGGCGGCGGCGTGTCGTGGCGCGGCGTGGCAGCGCTGGCGCGGCGCGGCGCGGCGGGCGCGTGCGCCGGCGCCGTGCTGCTCACCACGTGCGTCATGGCCGCGCTCGAGCCCTGCCTGCCGCTCTGGATCATGCACAAGTTCCATCCGCAGGTACAGTAATGTCAGTGTTGCAAGATTTTTTCGGACAAAGCGGCAGCCTAATTGCGGAACGCCAAATCGTCAAATGATTCTGATCAGTTGGCTTCATTTCTATTCACAATTGGCTTCATTTTACGATTTTCGAATTGCAAAACTCTATTTTATTATGAAACCAATTATGAACGTTAAGGCCCTGCGCAGAAACTAGAGTTTCGCAATTCGAAAATCGTAAAATGAAGCCATTTGTGATAGAAATGAAGCCAACTGATCAGAATCATTTGACGATTTGGCGTTCCGCAATTAGGCTGCGGGACTTAGAAACCCGTTGAGTATAAAAAAAAGCGGGAAGGTTTCGTCGAACACGGGAAAAAAGAAAAAAACGTAATTAGTTGTCAGACCGCCGCGTGCCGAGAAAACGCGTACCTTACACCCTAGCATTGCGACAATTCTAGTAGCTAATAAATATTCGCAAAGCACTTATTCGTTTGTATGAAACTAACAGGTGTCAAGAACGCATTCTCTCGGCCGCACTGGCGATTCTCTATCGGCCGCACTGCCGATTCTCTATCGGCCGCACTGCCGATTCTCTATCGGCCGCACTGTCGATTCTCAATCCGCCGCACTGTCGATTAATTACACTTGGGAGCAAATAAATCGAGCCACTTCCTTTTTTCACGTATAATGGTTATTATTTTTGGTATTATGGAACGTATCAAATCGAAACATATATCGCCTAAGAGCTTATTTAATAATCTTTACAATGAGGGTAAATTATTGAATGATAACCTTATTTAATGATAAATTATTGGCTCTGAAAGAAAAACGGTAATTTTGATAGAAAATTGTCAGTCCAGAAAAAAACAATTAAAAACAAAATTATGGTATAAACTTATTCTTAATATCTTGTATTACCCCCCCTTGCCCTGATTTCGATAGATTTTCTGGACTGTTTTAATCCTACAATTTTCTATCAAAATTACCGTTTTTCTTTCAGAGCCAATAATTTATCACTAAATAAGGTTATCATTCAAAAATTTACCCTCATTGTAAAGATTATTAAATAAGCTCTTAGGCGATATATGTTTCGATTTGATACGTTCCATAATACCAAAAATATTAACCATTATACGTGCAAAAAAAAGCAAGTGGCTCGATTTATTTGCTCCCAAGTGTATTTTGTACTAGGTACTTATCAGTCTTTTACTTGACTCCAAGGATACTTCTTTTATTTATTGCTCCTGTAAATATTTACATAATATAAGCTAACATATAAACTATATTATAGTTTATATGTTAGCTTATATATGTACATTTATATGAAAAAATAAACAAAATGCATAGGGCATCACAGAATTCGTCCGCAGCGCTGTCAACAAGAACAGTGCCCAAAAGGCTGGCAGCATTGCCACGTTGTATGGCAATGCTAATTCTTTGGCCAAGAAATTGGCCAGCCCTCTGGTCACGTGAAGAGTCGACTAACCGCTTGGCGATATCTCGAAAAACCAAGTGGGCACTCGGACCCCACGGCCCTAGTGTTTCAACCCCAAACGGCTCGAGTACAATAATGTTCGAGCCGAGATTCGGAATTCAGATTCAGAATTCAGATTCGGAGACCCTGAATGCACTGAATCTGCGCTAAAGAGAAGATTTTGTATGAAGTGCGTGCATTTTAGGGTCTCCGAATCTGAACGGACGTCGGACGTATGCGGCCGGCCTTAAAATGTTCATTTGTTTTTTTTTTTTTTCATTAAACAGGTATCTATTTGCAAGCCAGTTCGAAATTTAAATAAAACCTCTGATAAGTTAGGTACCTACCTTCTTGGTTGCCATGTCTCGGATCGGAGTAAAAGATCGTTCCATTTTCAAATTACACGACACGACACTAAAATCGTGTAGGTAAGTACTGCGCAAGTCAAACCACGTGGTGAGTCAAGCAGTCTCATCTATCGTGGCACGCATTGTACCTTCATCGTGCGTCGTGTTGCAGCGCTGGGTGACGGGCGCGGTGTTCGTGCCGGACAGCGCCGGCTACCTGCTGGCGGCCAGCCTGCTCGGCGGCGCGGCGCGGCGGCTGGGCGCCGAGCGCGTGGCGCTGGCGGGGCAGCTCGCCGTCGCACTGGCTGCGCTCGCCGTTCCGCACGCCAACTCCGTCAGTGCACACACACCCCATTCATTCACTCGCTCTCCTGCATCCCCCATCGGGCGCCATCAAGAAGTTTATAGACACACAGACAGATACACACACACATACACGTACAGGGATAATTTGGCAGGTGGCTAAAATCTGAACTAACGCTGCCATCTTTTCTACAACATCGTTTTTGCGGTTGTACGTTGTTTTATAGACAACAGTTTCCTAGAATTTCGTTTCACGTAAATTTTTTCCCATATCTGGGGGGACGCCAGTGCCCCCGCCAAGTCGAGCAAAAAGCGGCACGGCCGTACCATCCTTTTCTCGAAACCGTTCAGGCCATTTTCTTCGTTGTGGATAAAACTAGAAGCCTGAATTTTCAGTAACAAAAATCTTACTTGGCAAGCGCACTAAACAATCTAATTTAATATAAGTAATATGTATTACCTACTTGTGAGATACATTGTGTTTTCATGCGATGGCCAAGTCAATCTATTTATTTAAAACATAAAAGATTTTTCACTATAAGATGTTGTTAGGTTAACTAATTACTAATTCCCTTATGTAGGGACTGAATAAATTAACCGACTTGGTATTAAGAAATTTCTTAAGAAATAACACGGAAATCTTAAAATAATAATATGTACAAGTACCTATATAAAAAGGGAGGGAAAATAATCAAAGGGCATCAAAAAATTCGTCCGCATCACTGTCAAGTGTCAACGGGAAACGTGCCCAAAAGGCTGGCAGCATTGCCACGTTGTATGGCAATGCTGATTCTTTGGCCAAAAAATAGGCCAGCCCTCTGGTCACGTGATGAGTCGACGGAATTTTTTGATGCCCTTTGATTATTTTCCCTCCCTTTTTATATACCTATACTTGTACATATTATTATTTTAAGATTTCCGTGTTATTTCTTAAGAAATTTCTTAATAATATCATAGATAAAATGATTGTGTTACATTAAAATACTTGGTATTACATGGATCTCACAACTTTTTACGGTAGAAGAACTGAGTTGCGAGACTTGGCTTTTTTACCCGACTGCGCCAGAAGGAGGGTTATGTTTTTCGAGCGTATGTATGTATGTACTGTCGACGTTTCTATGTTATGGGTTTGGTTTCAACACTTAGTCCTTCAAGTGGACCATTGTGCGTGGGCCATGGCGGCCGTCGGTGGTTATTCCAACCAGCCCACCTCCCTGCACAGGGGACTGTCCGTTATACCTATTGTTTGGAAGTGTTTGTTTAACCCGTGATGGTCCTCGTCACCAGGCGCAGGTCTTTCCTGTCCAGGCGTAGTAAACGTCTGGTTGGTCTGGTGGATGGAATGGCTTCCTTGGACTGCCTGCAGCCCGGTGACGAGGTCCACCAGCTCTCTGCTTGCGCGTGGGTGAGCTTCTGTACAGTGCCGGATGAAGACTACTTGATGCCCTAAGCAATCAACGCCTGTGGGCCCTCCTGTCCTCTAGTAAATTAGTACCGGTCTTTAAAAAAAAATAACGTATTTATTACAACGAGATATATATCATTACGTACCTTAGAATATGTACGAAAGCATACCTACATTTTTTTATTCATTGAAATGAAACTTGCTACATCTTCGGGCATTAACGTTTGTAAGTTTACCATATCTGCCTCTATAATCTATATACAGGGTGATTTGTAATTTGTCGTATAGGTCCTTCCAGGACGTGATAGTAGGACCCATTTGCAACAGTTAAGCACTCCATAAAATCTAGGTGAAAATTCATGGGATTCGAGAAAACCCAATATTTATGTATTTTTACATCATCATCATTTCAGCCGAAAGACGTCCACTGCTGGACATAGGCCTCCCCCAAGCCCCTCCACTTCGACCGGTTTTGTGCTTCTCGCATCCAACGAGTTCCTGCGGCCTTTACAAGGTCGTCGGTCCATCCTTGTGGGAGGCCTTCCAACGCTACGTCTTATTACAAATTCGTATTTTTACAAATTCCCGGAAATCGTCACTAAATATTACTTTTCTCTAAACTCTCAAATTGAATGGTTTTCATTGATTGATAAAGCATCGAGCCTTTCCAACGTCAACGCAACGACATCTCCCGCCGATAAAACGCGCGGGTTTTCAAACAGCCTTGCTATTCATGTGCCACAAAATATTTTTTCGGTGCTGTTTATGGTGCCCCCCGAGACGTGATGCCCTAAGCAATTGCTTTATTTGCTTAGGGGCTAAACCGGCACTGCTTCTGTAGCTACCTGCGTAGTTGGTTGAAGGGCATGGGCACGACAGGTTCCGGTCCACAGACTGACGTACTGGATGCCCTTCTGGCTAGCTCGTCAGCTACGTCGTTTCCTAGCGATCCACTGTGTCCTTTTAGCCATTGTAGTGTCACTGTATTGCGGTTCGATACAGTTACCCGTTCAAGCGCATTGTGACATTCTAGCAATAGGTTCGATGTGATGTGATGCTGTTTTTCCCTAGGGATTAGAAGGACTGAGGCGGTGTCAGAATCAGAAAGTATGCGAATATGGGTGTCCGTAACTCTCCTAGCTACTATGGCATATGTTGCTTGTATTATGCCCAAGCACTCCGCTTGGTAGACATGCGCGGTCCGAGGGGGGGGGGGTCGTGGGGGTCATGACCCCCCCCAACATCATTCAAGCTGTCGAGAGTCTGAATGATTTAAGTACTTGCCTAACTAACTTAAAACTATACTTGAGCCACGAAAACCCCGATTGGCATATTCAAAAACATTAAGAACATCGGCAGACATGGGGAGTTGGGGACTGCCGACTGAAGTAAAAACTTAGTGGGTTTTTTCTAATATTTTCTTTTAAAAAGCCTGTTATAAAAATATAGAATCCAGGATTCAAGAGCGAGCGAAGCGAACTCGGGATATTGGGCACCCCGTTCGTACGTAAGGTTGAAAGGCTTAGGTAAGGCCAGATTCCAAAACCTAAACTGCTGTAAAACGAGTTAAAGCTTTTAGTCATAATTCAATAAAGTAAGTTCTCTTTTTGTATGATGGTTAAAAGAAAACAGAGACTATTCAAGGTGGGGTGCTAAAATTTTCAGGCTCGCTACGCTCGTTATTGCAATTTACATTGGTTCTTGAGCTTTTCTTCAAAAGTCGACAAAGAAAGTAATTCCTAGTCCTTTTGAAATGATCGAAAGAAAATCGAAAAGTCTGCAAAATTTTCGAGCTCGCTTCGCTCGCTCTTGCATTTTAGGTTCTGATAGCTGCTTGAGCTTGCCTGCATTAGTCGACAATGTAACTCCTATTTCTACTTGAAAATATAAAACAAAACCTAATCAACCTGGTTGTTGTGCTCCATGTAATCAACAGAGGCGGATTGTCAAAATTTTCGAGCTCGCTTCGCTCGCTCTCCCCACCCTACGTAATCTACCGTTCTAATACATACGACCAATTTGGCAGCATTTAAGTAACACCCCCCTATGTAAAAGCTGCGTCCCTCAATAGCATAAGTAAGAGCAAGGTTACACGCTCATTCTGGCGTCATTCTGGTCCATCATTCTCGATTGACGTGACTGATGCCAGAATGATGGAGGATTTTCGACGGTTACACGGTCAATCTAGAATGACAGCAGACTGATGGAAAGTACGCTGATGTGACGTTGATCTTCTTTTTTAACCGACTTTAAAAAAGGAGGTTCTGTATTCGACCCGTATGTATGTTTGTATGTCCGCGATTTTCTCAAAAACTAATGAACCGATTTTGATAATTCTTTCGTTAATGTGATCTACATACTTTTAGGAAGGTTTTAGTATATAAAAATTAAAATTCAAATTAAAAAAAATGGTTCTTTCATTTCATTTTTAATTTAAATTAATTTTTATTTTTGTTACTATGTGTCAACCCGCACTGGGCCCGCGTGGTGGATTACGGCCCACTCCCTCTCACAGAGAGGAGGCCTGTGTCCCAGCAGTGGGAACGTTATAGGCTGATTATGTATGTATGTATGTATGTACTATGTGCGTATTGCAGCATTAGTAGTTACTGCATGATGATTATTTTCGCCATTCGTCCTTCTTCAACATTATAATCAACCTTTTTTTGTACTGGCCCTATCAAAAACCTTTATTTTCATAATAATTTTGAAATAATTTCTTTTACGTGACATGAGATTTTTTCCTGGTGATATACTTCACTTGTCTACATACTCTCTGATACGACGTCCGGAATTTTTTATTGTTTGGGAAAGAAACACCTAAATTTATTATGGAAATCAACAAATCTTAATTGGATCGTGCATGTCTATCTTGCTGTTAATTATTTGATTCGGGGTATGTATTTTTTTTATCTTTTGGCCTTTCATAGCCTTTCGTCATGTTTCAATATATTAATCCCATCCGTTCTGTGCTAAAGGTTTCCCCACACCTTGACGAAAGACTACCTATTATTCCTATTGACTGGATTGAATCCTATTGACTGGTATGTATAATTGTACGTTTTTTGGGGTTTTATGAGATCTGCTTGCAACTCGGGATTCTTATAGTGATAATTTTTGCCCCAGATAGAAGTCAGAATTTTCTGCGAGCCGATTTATTCGGCTCCATCCACCCACCTACATATTAACTTTTATCTGCGGCTCCGCGCTGCGCTGCGGACATCCTCTTCATTTAATATCTCAGAAGTCAGCAAGTGAGGTATTGGAACAACTGGCAGAGCTTCTACGTCACCGCGAAGGTTTTGGACAAGATATGGGAGATTTTTAAGTTTTTTTATTTCCCGTAGTAGATTTAGCCTTTTTTTATTTTAAAATCTGTTAATTTTAAATATTTAAATACCGCGTTATTTCAATCTTTGAATACATTTAGTCGTACCTATTCTCAACAAAAGTTACGTCTTCGTTTTACGGATCTGGTTGCAACCGGCTCATAACTCGTACGTAGCATTTAAAACCTAAATTTAAAATATAATGCAATAGTTTCCTATTATTTAAATGTGACAAGTTTTCATATTTAGTTTTTCCTTTTTTGTATTTTTATATTTTTTCATATTTGTGTTTTCGATTTTTTTTATATACATAAATTAAACGTGTTTGTCGGTGAAGTGTCTTTATGTTTCATTTCGCTACAGTATGTGTAAAAACTTGCCTGAAATAAACGATTTTTTTTAATATAATACATTAGGTAATTATTCTTATGTACAGAGGCCAGCACATCAAGCTACCCCAATCTGTCAAATTTTCCCAATTGAATATGAACCTTATTGCTTTGTGGTAAAGTTGAAAATCTATCAAAGAAATCTGACAGATTGGGGTAGCGTGATGTGCAGGCGTCTGTACGAAGTTACATGCATAAATGTACTGCATCTCCGGCATTTCTATGCGAATTTTGTTAATTCTTCTAGTCGGTGTCTTCAATTATTCTTCAATGCACTAGTGTTAATTGAATTTGTGTGGGGTAGACACAACTTAAAAAGTGAAAAATATTTTTTTTTTACAAAAAAACAACCGACTTCAAAAAAAACACTATAAAATGATAAATAAATTTAGGAAGTCGGTGTCAAGAAACGAAAATGCGGAATCAACGACACCGACTTCCGAAATTAAAGTTATTTATCATTATGTAGTGTTTTTTTTTTTTTTTTGAAGTCGTTACATCTTCGATCGTTGCCCCGGGCTTAATTTTTACTAGTATTTTAATTGGCTTTTGCAACGTCATTCCTTTTGTACTTTTTACTGTAATTGGTGTGTGTTTTGTCCCACAAAACAGGCAAGGACTCTAAAGTTATTATAAAATCTTTTTCGATCTCAATTGGTGGCGGCGGGGGCAGGGGCGGAGGTGTTGGGGGAGGGGGGGCGGCGGCGGCGTTGCGGCGCGCTCGTAGTTATGTCGCTTGACACGTCCTTCCGCATTGCGTCGCTGACGATGACTGACGCCAGAATGATACGAGCGGATTACACGATCATTCTCCCATCAGTATTTCATCATTCAAAACGAGACTGACGGAATTATTTAAAATATTTAATTTTCATCATTCTGGACCATCATTCTGTCAATCAGTGGGTTACACGATCATTCTCCCATCATTCTGACCAGACTGATGGATCAGAATGACGCCAGAATGAGCGTGTAATCTTGCTCTTAATGTGGAGCTAGAGATGTACAGTCGCCGTCAGATATATTGTAGCAGACAAGGTGACCAAATACTTCTGAACAATGTAAAATGTCAATAAGTTCCATACACTACAAGTTACCATTAATATCTGAACATTCATTACTTCATTAATATCTGAGCAGATGCTTGTCAATAATTTCTATAAAAACAACTAACCAAAAATATCTGAACACTTACAACGTCAAGTGTATCTACGCAGACAAACACTGAGTTTACCTAATTCGTTACTGCGTGATATAAAGGACGAACCAAAAACGACTATCGACTTGACTATCTGTGGTTAGTCCAGTCATTTGGTAGTTTTACCCGGAAAGTTTTTAAACTGGTGATTTTATTGAGGTGGACGTGCTCTCTTCGAATTTTCACATTGTCCCAGAGTTCTACCGCAAAGGCATAAATTGAAGGAAATTTTCTCTAGTTTAATTTTGTTGATTAATGTGTTATCGTAAAATGAGTTGGAAAGGAGATATTGTCAAAAAACTGCTATTAGGCGCCATTTTTCCAATATGGCGGTGCGAGCGGCAAAGATAATATCTTTGTATATAATCACCTATGTTTGAAAAAATAAATTATTCTATTCAAAAAATATAAAACAATGAGCGACAAAGTGAAAATTTGAAGAGAACACGTCGAACTCAATAATATAACCAATTTTCAAAACTCCCGGAAAAAATTACACGTAACGCCCTTTTTTAACACCAAATGACTGTTCTAGGTATAAATACGATGGAAAGGGAATAAAATTGTATAGAAAATCATTTGTTTAAGATACAACTGATACTTTATGTTAATGTCACACTTGACGTTGTAAGTGTTATGGTTCAGATATTTTTGGTTAGTTGTTTGATATGTATAAATTATTGACAAGCATCTGCTCAGATATTAATGAAGTAATGAATGTTCAGATATTAATGGTAACTTGTAGTGTATGGAACTTATTGACATTTTAAATTGTTCAGAAGTATTTGGTCACCATGCCTGCTACAATATATCTGACGGCGACTGTACATGAACCTTAACATATCATCACGCCTTTAATCCTCAAAGGGTTGGGCAGGGGTGTACCTTCAAATAGTACTTACACCCATAAGTTACTAAGTGAAATGTCATAGAGGGCGAACCTACTGCCGCCAACCGGGCACAAATCCGGACTCCAAGCTGCTTCTGAGAAATTTGTGATGGAAAAACCCTTTAACACTTTACCCGACCTAGGAATCGAACCCAGCTAGGACCTCATTCTCAGCAGTAACGAATGCGACTAGTAGAAAATATTCCTCGGCACCCATGATGACCCCCGCCCCCAAAATCTTGGGCTGCGACCGCGCCTGTTGGTAGACCACGTTGAGCGTTCTCAGTGAGCTGAATATGTTTATGTTGAGGTCGTGTGAGTAAACTCCGACTCCAGTTCCGTAGTCGGTCTTTGATCTGTCAGTATACTCTCAACTCTTTTGGTGCCGGAGTAGTCGCCCTGCTCCTCTTTAAGCGCTAACTGTCTACTATCAACTTGAATAGTTTTAGATGATATTTGCTCAACCATTTTGCGAGTAAGAAAGAATTTGTTTTTTGCAACATTGACTTAAAAGGTGTCTTAAAATTCTAAATGGGCTACTATAGCATGTGGGGTACCATATGAAAGAGCACTGTCAGCACAGTCTCAAACAGTGTTTCTTTTTTTTAGGCCGCATATTTTTCCACTTTTGATGAAAAATATAAAAAAAAATACCGTTCCGAAGTTTGCATAAAGAAAAATCTGAAATTATGAGATAGAAGTTTATGTAAAGATTACAGGAAAAATAAAATTGTGTCTCTAAATAGCACATCAAAGAAATTACATTAGTTCCACTATCAGTCAAGAGATGGCGCTGACCTAAAACTGTAATAAAATATCGTACACCGCAGTGATAACATTCTCTGATGAATATAGGCCTCGCCGATGAAAATGAAAACATATGATGGTACGGAACTCTCGTTACGCGAGTCAGACTCGCTCTTGACCGGTTTTTTACTACACTTCTACTTCGCAAAAAAAAAAATACGATCAACTAGGGCCCATCAAGGACTTATTGAAACACTTGACTTGGGATGTATGACCTGAAATAAATAAATTTTATTTTTACAAATTTTTAATTTTGTCAGCTACTTTAAACAATATAGTAGCGGGTGCGTGTGTGCAGGTGTCCGCACTGGCGCTGCCGCACGCGCTGCTGGGCGTCGGGCTGGGCGCGGCGGACGCGGCGCTGGTTCCGGCGCTGCTAGCGCGGCACCCGCACCGCGCGCCGCACGTCGCCGCGCTACTGCAGGCCGCCTCCAGCGCAGCCTACGCGCTTGGTAACAGTACACATCACACCTATACCAACCCACACAGTACACCCGCACCGCGCGCCGCACGTCGCCGCGCTGCTGCAGGCCGCCTCCAGCGCAGCCTACGCGCTTGGTAACAGTACACATCACACCTATACCAACCCACACAGTACACCCGCACCGCGCGCCGCACGTCGCCGCGCTGCTGCAGGCCGCCTCCAGCGCAGCCTACGCGCTTGGTAACAGTACACATCACACCTATACCAACCCACACAGTACACCCGCACCGCGCGCCGCACGTCGCCGCGCTGCTGCAGGCCGCCTCCAGCGCAGCCTACGCGCTTGGTAACAGTACACATCACACCTATACCAACCCACACAGTACACCCGCACCGCGCGCCGCACGTCGCCGCGCTGCTGCAGGCCGCCTCCAGCGCAGCCTACGCGCTTGGTAACAGTACACATCACACCTATACCAACCCACACAGTACACCCGCACCGCGCGCCGCACGTCGCCGCGCTGCTGCAGGCCGCCTCCAGCGCAGCCTACGCGCTTGGTAACAGTACACATCACACCTATACCAACCCACACAGTACACCCGCACCGCGCGCCGCACGTCGCCGCGCTGCTGCAGGCCGCCTCCAGCGCAGCCTACGCGCTTGGTAACAGTACACATCACACCTATACCAACCCACACAGTACACCCGCACCGCGCGCCGCACGTCGCCGCGCTGCTGCAGGCCGCCTCCAGCGCAGCCTACGCGCTTGGTAACAGTACACATCACACCTATACCAACCCACACAGTACACCCGCACCGCGCGCCGCACGTCGCCGCGCTGCTGCAGGCCGCCTCCAGCGCAGCCTACGCGCTTGGTAACAGTACACATCACACCTATACCAACCCACACAGTACACCCGCACCGCGCGCCGCACGTCGCCGCGCTGCTGCAGGCCGCCTCCAGCGCAGCCTACGCGCTTGGTAACAGTACACATCACGTACCTATACCAACCCACACAGTACACCCGCACCGCGCGCCGCACGTCGCCGCGCTGCTGCAGGCCGCCTCCAGCGCAGCCTACGCGCTTGGTAACAGTACACATCACACCTATACCAACCCACACAGTACACCCGCACCGCGCGCCGCACGTCGCCGCGCTGCTGCAGGCCGCCTCCAGCGCAGCCTACGCGCTTGGTAACAGTACACATCACACCTATACCAACCCACACAGTACACCCGCACCGCGCGCCGCACGTCGCCGCGCTACTGCAGGCCGCCTCCAGCGCAGCCTACGCGCTTGGTAACAGTACACATCACACCTATACCAACCCACACAGTACACCCGCACCGCGCGCCGCACGTCGCCGCGCTGCTGCAGGCCGCCTCCAGCGCAGCCTACGCGCTTGGTAACAGTACACATCACACCTATACCAACCCACACAGTACACCCGCACCGCGCGCCGCACGTCGCCGCGCTACTGCAGGCCGCCTCCAGCGCAGCCTACGCGCTTGGTAACAGTACACATACACCTATACCAACCCACACAGTACACCCGCACCGCGCGCCGCACGTCGCCGCGCTGCTGCAGGCCGCCTCCAGCGCAGCCTACGCGCTTGGTAACAGTACACATCACACCTATACCAACCCACACAGTACACCCGCACCGCGCGCCGCACGTCGCCGCGCTGCTGCAGGCCGCCTCCAGCGCAGCCTACGCGCTTGGTAACAGTACACATCACACCTATACCAACCCACACAGTACACCCGCACCGCGCGCCGCACGTCGCCGCGCTGCTGCAGGCCGCCTCCAGCGCAGCCTACGCGCTTGGTAACAGTACACATCACACCTATACCAACCCACACAGTACACCCGCACCGCGCGCCGCACGTCGCCGCGCTGCTGCAGGCCGCCTCCAGCGCAGCCTACGCGCTTGGTAACAGTACACATCACACCTATACCAACCCACACAGTACACCCGCACCGCGCGCCGCACGTCGCCGCGCTACTGCAGGCCGCCTCCAGCGCAGCCTACGCGCTTGGTAACAGTACACATACACCTATACCAACCCACACAGTACACCCGCACCGCGCGCCGCACGTCGCCGCGCTGCTGCAGGCCGCCTCCAGCGCAGCCTACGCGCTTGGTAACAGTACACATCACACCTATACCAACCCACACAGTACACCCGCACCGCGCGCCGCACGTCGCCGCGCTGCTGCAGGCCGCCTCCAGCGCAGCCTACGCGCTTGGTAACAGTACACATCACGTACCTATACCAACCCACACAGTACACCCGCACCGCGCGCCGCACGTCGCCGCGCTGCTGCAGGCCGCCTCCAGCGCAGCCTACGCGCTTGGTAACAGTACACATCACACCTATACCAACCCACACAGTACACCCGCACCGCGCGCCGCACGTCGCCGCGCTGCTGCAGGCCGCCTCCAGCGCAGCCTACGCGCTTGGTAACAGTACACATCACACCTATACCAACCCACACAGTACACCCGCACCGCGCGCCGCACGTCGCCGCGCTACTGCAGGCCGCCTCCAGCGCAGCCTACGCGCTTGGTAACAGTACACATCACACCTATACCAACCCACACAGTACACCCGCACCGCGCGCCGCACGTCGCCGCGCTGCTGCAGGCCGCCTCCAGCGCAGCCTACGCGCTTGGTAACAGTACACATCACACCTATACCAACCCACACAGTACACCCGCACCGCGCGCCGCACGTCGCCGCGCTACTGCAGGCCGCCTCCAGCGCAGCCTACGCGCTTGGTAACAGTACACATACACCTATACCAACCCACACAGTACACCCGCACCGCGCGCCGCACGTCGCCGCGCTGCTGCAGGCCGCCTCCAGCGCAGCCTACGCGCTTGGTAACAGTACACATCACACCTATACCAACCCACACAGTACACCCGCACCGCGCGCCGCACGTCGCCGCGCTGCTGCAGGCCGCCTCCAGCGCAGCCTACGCGCTTGGTAACAGTACACATCACACCTATACCAACCCACACAGTACACCCGCACCGCGCGCCGCACGTCGCCGCGCTGCTGCAGGCCGCCTCCAGCGCAGCCTACGCGCTTGGTAACAGTACACATCACACCTATACCAACCCACACAGAACACCCGCACCGCGCGCCGCACGTCGCCGCGCTGCTGCAGGCCGCCTCCAGCGCAGCCTACGCGCTTGGTAACAGTACACATCACACCTATACCAACCCACACAGTACACCCGCACCGCGCGCCGCACGTCGCCGCGCTACTGCAGGCCGCCTCCAGCGCAGCCTACGCGCTTGGTAACAGTACACATACACCTATACCAACCCACACAGTACACCCGCACCGCGCGCCGCACGTCGCCGCGCTGCTGCAGGCCGCCTCCAGCGCAGCCTACGCGCTTGGTAACAGTACACATCACACCTATACCAACCCACACAGTACACCCGCACCGCGCGCCGCACGTCGCCGCGCTGCTGCAGGCCGCCTCCAGCGCAGCCTACGCGCTTGGTAACAGTACACATCACACCTATACCAACCCACACAGTACACCCGCACCGCGCGCCGCACGTCGCCGCGCTACTGCAGGCCGCCTCCAGCGCAGCCTACGCGCTTGGTAACAGTACACATACACCTATACCAACCCACACAGTACACCCGCACCGCGCGCCGCACGTCGCCGCGCTGCTGCAGGCCGCCTCCAGCGCAGCCTACGCGCTTGGTAACAGTACACATCACACCTATACCAACCCACACAGTACACCCGCACCGCGCGCCGCACGTCGCCGCGCTGCTGCAGGCCGCCTCCAGCGCAGCCTACGCGCTTGGTAACAGTACACATCACACCTATACCAACCCACACAGTACACCCGCACCGCGCGCCGCACGTCGCCGCGCTACTGCAGGCCGCCTCCAGCGCAGCCTACGCGCTTGGTAACAGTACACATACACCTATACCAACCCACACAGTACACCCGCACCGCGCGCCGCACGTCGCCGCGCTGCTGCAGGCCGCCTCCAGCGCAGCCTACGCGCTTGGTAACAGTACACATCACACCTATACCAACCCACACAGTACACCCGCACCGCGCGCCGCACGTCGCCGCGCTGCTGCAGGCCGCCTCCAGCGCAGCCTACGCGCTTGGTAACAGTACACATCACACCTATACCAACCCACACAGTACACCCGCACCGCGCGCCGCACGTCGCCGCGCTACTGCAGGCCGCCTCCAGCGCAGCCTACGCGCTTGGTAACAGTACACATCACACCTATACCAACCCACACAGTACACCCGCACCGCGCGCCGCACGTCGCCGCGCTGCTGCAGGCCGCCTCCAGCGCAGCCTACGCGCTTGGTAACAGTACACATCACACCTATACCAACCCACACAGTACACCCGCACCGCGCGCCGCACGTCGCCGCGCTGCTGCAGGCCGCTTACGCGCTCGGTAAACCACACCTATTCATGTTATAGACTTTTTATGTCACCCTATTTTGAAACCTAACATTTTAAGTGTAGAAATAAATTCATGTATATTTTTGACAGTAGTGAGCTATATAGTGTTTTCTCTTGACCCTACTGGAGGTAAGTTGTGTGACTGTGACAGGTCCGGTGGTGGGCGGCGCGGTGTCATGGTGCGTGGGCTTCGAGACGGCTCTGCGCGCGCTCGGCGTTCTCAACCTGCTGTACCTGGCGTGCCTGTACCGCGCGCTTGCTCGGTACCCACTTTCCGAACAGGTACCTACCGTGCAGCAGCGAATCTAAAGCGCTAAGCAGACGATGGACAATTTGTCCGCGACGATGAACCTATGGAAATCTATATAACAACTAGCTTCTGCCCGCGACTTCGTCCGCGTGAAATTCGTATTTTCCTCTAAAAATTTAGAAAATGTATGTATGATCTTTATCATTTATTTAGATAAATAAGTATTCGGGCCAATTTTTAAGTTCATAGTTCAAAGGAATCAGATTTTTCTAATAAAATTTCACCGCTGTGTGGGTCAAAAGCGGGGATACACGCTTTTCACCCCCACAGCGGTGAAATTTTGAAAAATCGTTCGGGGTGTGTTCATAACTTGACTCAAAGACCCATAGGTACCCATTTTCGAGTTAATGTAAGCAAGCAGTAAAAACCACTCCTTAAACTTTATTACTTACCCTTTTCCATCTTGGTAGGAGCCGATTTTTGAAAAATCCTAAAACAAACTTTTATTATTTTTTGTTTTAGTGGTACCGAGTTTCGAATTTTCGACTTAATCCGACAGTAGGTTACATATTTTTCTAACCTATCAACTTTGTCACCCCCTAAATCTTCTATAGGGGTTTTTTTTTTTAAATAAAAATGACAATTCAAAAGTGCCTGTAAATGGTTTAATTGAAATAAATGCTTTGAGTTTGAGTTTGACAATCTTTATTATTTAATGAGCCAAATATTGCCAAGTTCCAAGTTTATTAACCAAATAAATAAGATTTTTCATATAAACTGTAGGTACCCCGCTTTTCACCCCCACAGGGTTGGAATTTCGTAAAACCGTTTGGGATGTGTTCATTACTTGACTCAAAGATTATTTTATACCTACCAATTTTCTAATTAATCAAGCCACGCAGTAAAATCCTCCCCTGTAAAATTAACTAACCCTTTTCACGCAGTTGGGTAGATTTTCGAAAAAGCCTGATACCGTTATTCTTTATTTTTAGTCTTAAGTATTATATAAATACTGAGTTTCGAGATTCTACACCGCAGTGTTAAAATTCTCTGACCAATATAGGCCTCACCGATGAAAATTTAAAAACATGATTGCACGGAACCCTCGGTGCGCGAGTCCGACTCACTCTTGACCGGTTTTTATTTTTGGGCCGATGACCGTAAACTGCACTAACTTGAGTATCTGTTAGCTTGGGTGACGTATGCTCGTGTGTGCAGTGGGGCGCCATCTCGCCGGACGACGAGAGTGACGAGAGCGACGCGCGCGCGGAGGACACGCCGCTAGCGCCCCTAGCGCCCCTAGCGCCCCGGGCGCCCCTAGCGCCCCGGGCGCCCCGGGCGGCCCAGGTGCCGGCGCCGCTGCACTAGCTCTGCCGCGTTATCACGAGAATGAATTACTCTCCAATCTATCTCGACGTACAGACTGAAGGTGAAGAGCCGCTTGTCTCGCCGTCTCGTAATATGTTTCGTCTGTCTCCATCTGTATATACCCGTATCTGTATGTACCCGGCCGTGCTATTCTTGATCGAAGCTGTACCCAGAGAGCCACAAGGATTTTTTGGTACCTGAATGACATTGACACATGGAATTAGTACTTATGTACTATTGATTATTATAGTACTTGCATTGACAGGGAGGCATTGATGGTACCTAAACCTTTTGTGAAATTACAAAAATTTTAATTAAAAAACAAGATGTCGGTGTCAGTGCCGATTTTTGCCAAAAGACCCTTGGAGCGTTATGGGTAGGTATCTGTACATCTATACTATACTAAAAGTAAATAAAATTTAAGTGTCTGTAACAGCTTTTTACTAAATGCATTGTAACGTGTGAGGCTTGTGGGGGAAATAAATGATACCTACCAAGTAATTGTCAACATAAAAAAGTATACTTACTTAAGCGGCTGTAGAGGCATGTCGTGTAGCTCACGTTAAATTTACCAATGATTCTAGAGCTACACGGCCGAAACCAGCCGTACCAGCTTGGCAGTGCAGAATTGAACGTCGTATTGGTGGGGCCAGAACGCTCATCGGCAAACTAATCTGCTTCAGGGAGGGCAATACTCGCCCTAGAGTGATGCGCTTTGTGAGGCGGGCATTCTTGGGGACTGATATCAGCCCTCAAGACTATATGTCCTGTGTCACAGAGCGCATCGACTTCCTGAAGCAGAAAGTGTATGCATGGGCGAACCGTATCCGTCGGTATAAGCGGCGAGTAGAGCGATACACTCAGAATCGCACCTTCCAGAGTGATGAAAGGTGGGTTTATAGGAGTTGGGAACGACCGGACCAAGGTGTGGCTGACACGCAACTGCCGGATGATGATGCCATGTGTTCCTTCTGGCGCAGTATTTGGTCGGTGCCTGTCAGTCACACCGAAGGTGATTGGGCTCGAGAGGTCGAGCGAGCCTGCGATCCAATACCAGAAATGAGGCCTATAACATCAGTCATTCAGCCATTCAGTCATCGACGGACTACTAGACGTGACGCACGCGTGGACGCTAAGCTAACAAACTTATACGTATACCTTCAGCTTTAATAAAAATGTCTAAGTGCGAGATTTGTAAAAAAAATATAACTAAAACTTTACCGGGGTTAGAGTGCAGTAAGTGCGAGCGGATAGTGCATCTGAACCCAAAATGTACGGGATTAACTAATAAACAGATAACTGCATTAAAAGCTTCACCCAGTCTGGAGTGGACATGCCACGGATGTCAGCAGGAATCCCCGAGGCGTAACTCATCCATCATTATTCCTGAAGATGATGAGGAAGAGGACGACACACCAGTTCAAATAAATGCAAAAAGTTTATTAAGCAATATAACTAAAGAGGTTGAAAAAGCTATTAAAAGTGAAATGGCACAACTAAGCGATTCTTTGCAATTCCACAGCGACAAACTTGATGAAGCAATGGAGTCTATGGAAGCTTTCAAGCAGACTATCAAGGCTCTCGAACGTAAGAATGCGGAACTAATAAATAAAAATAATAATATGGAAACCCGTATAGGTGTCTTAGAACAACGTCTGCAAGAGATAGAGCAAGAGAAGCTTGCAAAATATGTGGAGATCGCAAATGTGCCAAACCAAAACAATGAAGATGTCAGACTTCTGGTGGATAACATTGCACTTAAACTGAATCAGCCCAAAGAAGACATCAAAAGTGCACGAAGACTCCATGGATGGAAAGAACAGTCGGCCAACATACTAGTGGAGCTCAAAGACGAAGATGTTCAAGAAAACTGGATTACTGCCGCCAAAAGTGTCAAGCCAACTGTTTCCGATGTTCACCCTAGCGAAAAAACAACATAAATGTCGTATATGTAAGAGAAGCTATGACAAAACATCACAAGCAATTATTCTGGAATGCCAAGCAGGAGCTAAAAGTCAATCTCAACTTCAAGTACGTGTGGTTTAAAAGAGGACTTGTTAGAGCTCGCAAGGAAGACGGTGAAAAAGTTAGTATCTTACGCACCATGAATGATATACACGGTCTAGCTATCACTAAGCAGTAAGTCGGCATGGCATCGCATTAATTATATAAATAAATAGAAAACAAAGCATTAAACGAATGTCTTAGTAAAAAAAAAATGGCGAATTCTTTTGGTGATATTAATGAGATTAATGACTGTATAAATGTTAACGACTTCATAAACTGTACCCCTTATCATCAATTTAACTTATTGTGCATGCATATTAATATACGATCTATAATCATAAACTTCTCCGCATTAGAACAAATAATTATTATGTCAAAAAAATGTATCGATGTCATCATTCTAACTGAATGTAATATATCAGAAAGCAATAGTGTGCTGTATCAATTAAGCGGGTACCGAATGTACACAGCCTTGCGTAAGTCCCGAAGGGGTGGTGGCATTATAATATATGTGAAAGACAAACATAAATGTAGCATAATAAAAGTGAACACTATACACTTTGAAAGTTTACTCTGTACCGTCACCACCCATTCGAACTATACTGCGAACCTGTGTGCGGTATACCGACCACCAAGCTCTAGTAAAATTCTATTTATTGACGAACTTCAAACTACACTACAAAACTTCACAAATAACACAGAATTGTACTTATTGGGAGACATTAATATAGATTTAAAAACGGATAATCCTGTAAGGCATAAATATAATAACATGTTATGTAGCATGGGCCTTTTGTGCGGGATCACTGAATACACTAGAATAGCAATATCTAACGGGAAAATAAGTAAATCTTGTATTGATCATATTTATGCGCGATCCCGTACACAAGACCTATTCACGGCGGCACTTGGTACCACACTGGCCGATCATCGCGCTGTGATGCTCGCATGTTCTGGTGCGCGAATACAGGATGTCCCTAAATATAAATCCTGCATAAATAATAAACAACTTATTAAATGTCTCGATGAAATTCAGTGGGAAAAATCACAGGATATAAAATGTCCTATAAACCTATATAACTTCATACATACCCAGTTCAAAGAATGTTATAAACAATCAGAATATAAAATTAAAGTTAAATGTAGCTCATCGCGAAGTAAAAATGAATGGATAAATAAGAAAATAATCAAAGCCTGTGAACATCGGGATAAATTATTTATGAAGTGGATAAAAGACTCTAATAACATAGTCTTAAAACAAATATATAATAAATCAAGAAACTATGCAAACACTTTAATACATAAAACAAAAAACAATAACATAAAATCAGAAATTTTATCAAATAAGAGCAATATTAGACAATTGTGGCAAATTCTTAATCGAATTACAGGAAGAATAAAACATTCTATTGATGATGCTATTCAGAATTCATTTAATAAAACTCACTTAACTTCTACAGATATTGCTAATAATTTTGCACACACTTTCGATAAAAGCGTAAAAATAATTATTCCTAAGTGCTCGAAAGCATTGTTAAATAAAACAAACTACACAACTCCAGCTAACGTTTCTATGCGCTTAAAACCTGCGGAGCCTAACTCAGTTAAAAAAATCATTATGTCTTTGAATAATAATAAAGCACCAGGAATAGATGGAATTAGAGCCATAGATATAAAATCGTTGTGTATGACAATCACAGCAGTGATTTCTAACCTAATTAATCTAAGCATACAAACAGGCAAGTATCCATCGACACTTAAAACAGGGATTGTCAGACCGATTCATAAAAAAGGTAGCAGGCTGGATTACAACAACTACAGACCTATTACTATATTGCCTACTATTGATAAAATAATAGAAAAATACATTTGTAAACAAATACACGAATTTTATGAAAAAAATAAAATACTAAATGACAAGCAATATGGCTTTCAACCAAAAAAGAATACCACACAACTGTTATCAACGTTCACAGATAGTATTCATAAACATTTAAATGAAAAACAGCACGTTTTAGTAGTATTTATAGACTACAGCAAGGCATTCGATACGCTCAGACATGAGCGGTTACTGGAGTGTCTTCATGACAGCGGAATTAGAGGCAAAATGCACGATTGGTGCGGAAGCTATCTTGATAACAGAAAATACATGGTCAGAGTCAATGACGCGACTAGTGAACCAGTCATCGTAACGGAAGGAACGGCACAAGGCTCGGTCCTGGGACCGCTGCACTACCTCACTTATGTAAATAGCCTTGTTAACGTCATAAAAAAGTGCGAGATCTATCAGTTCGCCGACGACACCTGCCTTGTAGCTGCTGGACGGAGTGTTAGTGATGCCCAAAGGCAACTACAAGAGGACTTCGACTTGTTGACTAAATGGTCTCATGACGCTGGTCTAGTATTAAACGCTAGTAAGACCAAACTAATGTACATCAGTTCCAGTCAAAATAGAAGCATTTTCTTACCTAAACTAATAGCTCACTGTCATGAGTGTTTGCATGACAATTGCACCAATAAAGTAGCCAACCCATGCAGCTGTGAATCCATAGATCTCGTAGATAGCCAAACATACCTAGGACTTATCATCGATAGCCGACTTAATTGGAAGGAACACATTAACGGGGTGTGTGATAAATTGAGATGTATGCTAGCTAAATTCTCTATTATTAAATACAAAATTCCATATCAAACTCTGTTAATGCTTTACAAAGCCCTGGTCGAATCAACGATATCTTATGGTCTGTCGAGCTATGGTAGGACGTACAAGACACACCTTGATCAAATTTACGCAATCCAACTACGTATATTAAAAGCAATTGTCCCGCATAATATTAAGAAGAAATACAAAAATGACTACCACAAATTATTTGAATTTTGCAAGATAATACCAATACATGAAAAAACTAAATTTGCACTGCTAAAAGAAGAATTTTTTAATGAAAATCTTAAGAAAACAAAAAACGTTAATAGTAATGAAATTAGGACTCGAAGCGTCATCAATGCTCAGCTGTTACTTCCAAAGTACACGAATCTACACGGCAAGAGATCGTTAAAGTATATAATACCTTACCTTATTAATCAGCTACCTATATCATTGAGGGACAAAATAACGCGGAAAAACATAAAATACAAATTAAAGCAATACTTTTTACAAAATATAAACACCTAAATACATTAATAAAAATAAAATAACATCAATTATTTAATTCATCATACATAAATAGTTTAAAACAATAACAAAGCAAAAATAATACCTAACAATAATATCATAACACAAATAAAATTTAAAACTAAAAACCATATAGGTACTTTTAGGAACAGCCTGTATCGATTTTAAAACTCTCCACCACTTTTTGACGGACGGATTGGTCACTGATGTGCACTGGTTACAATGGTAATTAGCTAATATTTCGCTTATACCCGTTGTAATTTGATTTTTTGTTTTGTTTTTGTTGTTACTTTTTACCTAAGTACCTACTTAAGTGGTTATATTAACTAAATTATGTAGTCGATGATTTTGGTGCACGGTAAAACTCTAATGAGTTTATGTTGGCATCAACTTAAATGTATCAAATGTATGTGTACTACTGAATAAATAAATAAATAAAATAACCATCTGCCCCCAAGATGTAGCTCGTGCAGTCCGTCCACTGCCCAACTGGAAGTCTCCAGGGCCGGACGGGCTGCAGAACTTTTGGATAAAATGGTTTTCAAGGTCGCACGCTCGCTTGGCATCTCAGTTCCAGGTCGCTTTGGAATCTGGTTCGCTACCCCAGTTCCTAACGACAGGAATTACCCACCTGCTCCATAAATCAGGTAGCACCGCGGAACCCAAGAATTATAGGCCGATCACGTGTTTACCGACGGTTTATAAAGTTCTTACATCCATTTTGAGAGCTAAAATTAACAAACGTATAGACACCAACGCCATCATGTCTACCTCTCAGAATGGATGTAGGAATGGATCCCGCGGTACTAAGGAGCTACTCCTCATTGATATGGCCATCAGCCAACAGGTTCGTCGCTTCCGAAAGGATCTGTCGACATGTTGGATAGATTATAAGAAGGCCTATGACTCGGTGCCACATACATGGCTCATGAGGGTGTTGGAATTGTATAAAGTAGATACAACTCTGCGCACCTTCCTGATGTCGTGTATGGGGCAATGGAGGACGGTCCTTCGCTATCCAGGATGTCGAAATATTCAGAGGAATAGCGAACCGATAAGGATCGAGCGAGGCATATTTCAGGGTGATAGTTTGAGTCCGCTTTGGTTCTGCTTAGCCTTGAATCCTCTTAGCACACTGCTGGAGGATTCAGGTCTAGGCTATCGGTTGAGGAGAGGTGGTCAGGTTATATCGCACCTCCTCTACATGGATGACCTAAAACTCTTTGCCCCCAACAATTTGCAACTGATGGAGCTACTGAAAGTAACTCAAACTTTCAGTAACACTATTAGGATGGAATTTGGTGTGGACAAATGTGCGGTCATGCATGTAAAACGAGGGGAGATTGTGGAATCCGTGGGAACTCAACTCTCGGATTCCACAAACCTTAGAGCCCTGTCCGCATCCGAAACCTATAAGTATTTGGGTATGTCGGAAGCGTTAGGCATCAATGTTACTGACATGAAGCAATCGTTAAAGGAGCGCTTCTTTGGCCGCCTGAAAAAATTGCTTAATAGTCTTCTATCAGGCGGAAACAAGGTGCGTGCCTTCAACGGTTGGGTCATGCCGGTTTTGATGTACTCTTTTGGCATACTCAAATGGACTCAAACCGAACTCGACGCCCTGGATAGGAGGGTCCGTACGCTGCTGACTGCAAATCGAATGCATCACCCACGGTCATCGGTAATGAGGTTGTATATCCCGCGAAAGTGTGGAGGTCGAGGGTTTTTAAACGCTAAGACCCTCCACAATCGCGAGATATGCAATCTCAGGGAATACTTCCAAGAAACCGACGTGGGGATGCATCGAGATGTAGTCATAGTGGACAAGGGCCTCACCCCGCTCTCCTTGGCTAAAGAAAACTGGCGCAAACCAGTATTGCTTGACACTAATGATCGCATGGAGGTATGGCAGAGTAAGGAGCTTCACGGACGCTTTTTCCGGGCCCTTCATGGACCCGATGTAGACCTACTAGCGTCCGTAGCCTGGCTACGTTGCGGTGATCTCTTTGGAGAAACCGAAGGTTTTGTCTGTGCAATTATGGACGAAGTTGTGATGACGAACAATTACCGGAGATTTATTGTGAAAGACGGCACGGTAGACATCTGTCGGGCATGCCACCGGCCGGGAGAATCAATCAGGCATATTATCTCCGGGTGTTCTCGTCTAGCTAACGGAGAGTACTTGCATAGACACAACCTTGCAGCTAGGATAATCCATCAGCAACTTGCTCTGAAATACAGCCTTGTGGAATCGGAGGTGCCGTATTACAGGTATGTGCCCGACCCAGTTCTCGAAAATGGAAATATCACATTGTACTGGGATCGATCCATCATCACTGACAGGACTATTGTTGCCAATAAGCCTGATATAGTGGTGATGGATCGATTAGAGCGGCGCGCAATGATTGTTGACATAACCGTCCCGCATGATGAGAACCTCGTGAAAGCCGAGAAAGATAAACAAATAAAGTATCTTGACTTGGCTCGCGAGGTTGTCGACATGTGGGATGTTGACTCAGCAATCATTGTGCCGATAGTCGTCACAGCCAATGGATTGATTGCCAAGAGCCTCGACCAACACCTGAGGAGGCTCACGTTGGGCAGCTGGATCAAGGGCTTGATTCAGAAAGCGGTACTTCTGGACACGGCTCGCATTGTCAGGAGGTTCCTCTCTCTGGAGCCCTGACCGCCGGTAGCTTGGACCCTGTTCCCGATACCGGTGGGCTACTATTTTTTATATTTTTAAATGTTTTTATATATTTTTTTATACCTACTAATATTTAAAAATATAATTTATATGTATATAGTTAAATAAAGGAAATAATAATAATAATAAAACTTTATTACTCAAAAATTATATACAGAGATTTTACATTGGCCCCAAACTAGGCTAGCCTGTATCTTGGGCACCAATATGGAGGGTTTACCATTTAAACATTTATTTTTAAAAACATGTTCGGTATTGTAATAAAAGTAAAAGTAAAATGTTTGCTTCAAATTAACTTATTTTAAAAATTAGGAAAATTAAAGAGAAAAGGTGTGGGTAGGTCTATGGTCACTCACAACACAAGGTTTCTTTAGTTTCCCTTGGGAGTCACACAGTCACACATGTAGTCACATATGGCTCAGCTTGGTGTGGCGATGACCGTAGCGGTGTGCCACGCTGCAGACGTCAAGTAAGGTGCCGGTCGGCGGATGTTCTCGCCAGACCCGTTATGCTCGACGCGGTCACACGGGTCAAGTAAGTACCCGGCGCGGAGCTCGATGGTGAATAGCTGGATCCACTCCAGACGATCCAGTGCGCTCCTATCGCGCGCGGCACCTCCACATCGACCGCGCATTCTTCTTGCCGCGCGCGATCGGAGCGCACTGGATCGTCTGGTGTGGATCCAGCTATTGGGTTGCCGGCAAGTGGTGGCCTGTCGCTCTGCGTTCGGATGCCACCGATAGTTCCGGATGGAACCTTTGAGATAGTGATCCGGAACTTTGGACCCTAGAAATAACGTCCAGCGTGTCACAAGATGGCCTGTAGTCATCTCCGCTGATTGTGACACCAAAGCATAAGCGAAGCGAGATGTACAGACGCCAGCACATCAACCTACTACAATCTGTCAAATTTCTTTAATAGATTTTCAACTTTATCACCAAAGCACAAGTTTTAAAGTTGATTGGGGAAATCTGACAGTTTCGGGTAGGTTGATGTGCTGGCGTCTGTACGTACCGAATGGTGCGCTACAAGGTAGATGAAAGTATATACCTACGGTACTTATAATATATATGTGTATATGTCACCGGAAAATAACAAGAACCGCAAATGACATGGCCGGATTCTGCCCTCAAATCAATTCAGAATACATAAATGTACAGTAATTATTAATATATGAAAATTACTTCTTAAATATACTAAAATTAATCGCAACAATTACATTTCTCTAGAGCAGGCGACAAAAAATGGCAAAACAATATGTGTGTTAATTGATTTTTTGGTTTTTAGCAATGCAATACAAATTGCATGTGCGTTTGGATACATGCATAAGACAAACACCGTATCTGTAGCGCGCTTGAAGGTTGCATTAAAATAAAAAACACCCACGACTGCCAGAATCGTATTGATATAGTAAATACCTGTAGAAGTCAACGTTTTCACGATTATCGCACACATTATTTTTCGAGCTGCCGTGGCCCGTGTGTCATGATGTTGATCACGTTACGCATTATGCATCGACAATTATATTCAAGAGTGTGTATCCGAACGTCCTAGTTATTTTTTTCACGTCTGTCACCTGTCACTCAGTGCCCTGTACCACGGTAATGTTATCTAACAGTATTGTGACTCGGCCTTGTTCTTGAAATAATTACCTACACCCGCGCGGTACGTAAACACGCGATAGGGCTGCCCGCCTACAGTATTTTAATTTCATCAACCTACTTGAGTTTCTTTCTAGTTTTGTGATTGTAAATTCGAATCAAAACCTCTAACTACCTACTACATAATCTTACTATTAAATGATTATAATTACTTACATATGTACACACAAACTAAAATATATATATTATACTATAACAAATAAAAAAAAAAAGACGAGCTCATTGGGCATCAAAAAATTCGTCCGCATCGATGTCAATGGGATAAGTGCCCAAGAGGCTGGCAGCTTTACCACGTTGGATGGCAATGCTTACTTAAAAAGTAAATTATAATGTAAATCAGAAGGTAGGTACCTACCATTTATTACTCTCATAATCATTTCATTATGATATTTCGTCTAATTCAATAATATATGTAAGTAGCTAAGTACATAAGTAAGTAGATAGCCTTACTGCTTACAAAATCATCACACCATCCGTTCATCATTGTGGCGCATTCGCGTCTGTTTGTTTACCGAGGGTATACCGAACTCGAGATGCGTAGGTATAACTCGCGTTTCGACCGTTTGTATGAAGACAGAATACTGACATGATAACATTACCACGATAATAGATGATATTATTACCTACTGTGACATTACCGTGCCTGTGCTCTGTGTAGTTTTGCGTTGCCCTTAGCACGTATTACTGTATTCTGTTTATGTTACTCTGTTGGATATTTTAACTTGACCCCACGCTATCGTTTATCGGACTTTCGTTTACGCTTCTAACGTTAATATTCTGCTGTGCTTACTGGACTTTTTTGTTTAAGATTTGGATTATTTGGATTCTGACGCTCACGATGTCAAGGTGCCTGAATAATGCCAGGGCCGAAGCCTGCCGGGGGTGCGGGATTGTCCGAAAGGGTTACTGCTACCCCGGAACATAAAGGGCTAAGGAAGGAACACGGATGGGTTTTAGTCAGTAAGAGTCTGACACTCCCTTCCGCTCCTCCACCCAGAGCGGGAGGGGTCATTTGAAGATTTCCCATCCATAAAAAAAAAATGTCATGACGTTGTTATGGTATTTGGGCTGGGCCAGGCATCAAGCAAATATAACGGCACCAGTCTCATTCCTTGATAACATTTTGTTGATCTTTGAAGATGAATAACTTGAAACGCAAGAGTAGGTAAAAACATTGAATGCCCATTCTTCTCCATACGAAAACTAGCTTTTGGAAGGGGCGACTAGAATCAATTTCGTTTTATTGTAATTTTTTAAATAAATGATTTGACTTTGACTTTGAATGTGTCTTGTCTGAGTAATTGCAATGATGTTTTTCTAAAAATGTCTGTAAAACAAGTAGCTATACATTTTATAAGCAAGTGTCTATTCTAGCTACTTAATTAGATAGGTACTTAAATAAAAATTCAAGTACTGTTTTAGTGTTTTATTGCCAATCCAATTGTATACTTTTTGCCAAGTTGCTATGAGGAAGTCATAATATCCAGAAATATCTGTAGACGACGAGCTCTTCGCTATCGCGGCCTGCCTACAACGATTGAACGGTCTAGCCAGAGACTATTATAACCAATACATCAATAATATGATTTCTAATAAGTTTTACTTGGTATTTTGATTTTTGGCTCTTTCGTCACTAGCTGACACGACGCGTTTAGATTATTTCATACATTTTCATAGAATTAGATATTCACTGATATCGATGTGAATAAATGTCATGCCGGCTAGTGAAGAAACGGCATTTATATCCATTGATAATATTGTATTTCTCGTATTGTTTTGTCTATAAAACTCGGAAAGATTGATCATTGCTATTCAAAATGTCTAGGCGCTTTTTTTGTATCTTATTTGTAGTATCTCTCGCTTCTTCTCTGATCATAAAACTTAAACTATTGTAAAGACATACCTGTAAGCTTTAATATGACGTACTTTAAGTCAGTGTACATGAATATTTTTTGTTAGGGCACAGCTCTCTAAGAATTCCGGCCGTGTCCTTTATAAATTTTCTAGGAAATTTATAAACTTCCGTAGGATTCTAAACGAGAGATAAATTGTATTATTTTACGCCCACATTTTCGTAAATTGATAAACTTACCGAACTCATGCGTAAAATAATAAGTAAGCAATTAACGAAACGCCATGTGCGCTCTGATTGGTTGAATATGTCACGTGTTCCTTCTCCTTCCTCTCCACCGCCATTGTTCGCCATGTAAACCATTTGTTCGTGTGTTTTTGTAAAGTTTTTAATGTTGTAACTGTGTTGGAACTGTGAAAATAGTTTTATTTTGCTAAGGTTACTAAACTAGACCCATAATTTTACCTAAGTCTATGGACACAACCATTGCCACTGTCAATATCGACCAAACAGAGAGCAGTGTGTTATTTTCCGTATATTAAAAAAGCGTAAAATTGAATACTCTTCTGTGATTGGTCGAACCGCTTAGAATCTTACGAATGGATATCCGTTAGTTTATAAATTTACCATGAGACGTCGCAAATTGATAAATTTGCGAAAATGTGAGCGTAAAATAATAGATACAATTTATCTCTCGTTTAGAATCCTACGAAAGTTTATAAATTTCCTATTGCGGATCTTATTATCTTCCGGTGACATATACAAATAAAGAAATTGTAAATACATAGTTTTTGTTTTTTTAGATATGTACCTGCTGGCGTCTGCAACCTTTAATAAAAAAATATGAAACCATTTTATTTCGGACAACTAAAAAGAGCCATGAATTGTTAGTACTTAATAGGTTTGCACTTAAACACTACTGTTAGTAACTTAAACTAAAGATGAATTAAGAAGACCCAACAAATAGACACAACGAGAAAAGTAAACTAGGTATAATTCTTCGCACAAATTGCCTTATTATGGCGGAGGAAGTGCCTACTGCTACAGCCTTCAGGATGCTATTGTGACTGCCTCTTATTCTGCTCTGAGGCCGTTTTTTTGCGGATGCATGTAATCCATCGGTACCTATAGGTTACCGCGAACATTTCAGAGGAACCTTTGTGCTCGCATCACGCACTTCGTGCACAGATTGCTAAACGTATTTATCAGGCGCTTATAACTGCCGGAATTTCACATTGTTTTACATTATTTCTCTAATAGGACGAACAGCGGTCCGCATATATTTCTGTCCAAACAATTAATATTAAATTAGAACGAAGTGTTACCAGGATTAAAAAAAATATTTAGCACCAACATTCACCAACAAGCTCTAGTGTCCCAAGAGTAGACAAATGCTTTGGATCACAGTCTGCAATAATATAATGCAGCTTTGGATTGAGAACTGGCTGCTGGCCCTGTGTCCTCACGGACTTCGCCCGCAACTCAGACTTATGTAAGTAGGTACTTGCTGCGGGTGCGTAAACCAAATACTCTAGCCTGCAGGTACCTCGACCGGCTAGAGTAAGCTACGCGCCCGCGGCAAGCTGCGAGTCTCTCTACACTGACTACGTTATATCGAAGAACATTCATCCTCACTGCGCGGACCTCCTTGCTAGGACCCGTGACGTCACTCACATGTCACCTTGACGCAGCATTTCGACGTTTGAAAGTTCATTTGTTTATAATCAACAGTCGTGGCCGACGGATCCATGTCAAAATTACCGTAGTTTTACACGCCTTAAAAACGTAAAATAATTCAATGTTATTAAATTTCAGTGAGATATTAAACCTATAACAAAGAACAAACACAAAATGACGTCGAAACCGCTAGGTGAGTAAATAGTTTGGAGCACAGAGCACGCAGACACCTCGGTGGCACTCGGCGAGATCGACGCACTCCATAGCTACGACACATCCTGACAATAAGCAACATGTGGCTAATATTCCCAAAGATAATGATGCATAGTTGATGCGCTCTAAGTTATTATTTGGTTGGCTCACAGCTTTTGTTAGTTCCAAAAGATAGGTATCTAACAGCCTTTTGAACACCACCAATAAACAACAGGATCGCCAGCCCGCCAGCCAGCCAACTCCTAAGGTTGTTGGCTGCCTCGAGCATGCGGTAGTTCTGGTTTTGATCCGCATGTCAAAGGTCAGGCAGTGTTGTTGAATTTTTCCATCACAATGGCATCACAAAAGGCTGCGCGCCTTGAGTCTAGATTTGTGCCCGTTAATGACAAAGGGCGCGCCCTCTCCTATTATATGGGGCTTAAACAACGCGTAATGTGGGGGAGCCTTACATGTCATGTCTGCCCAAGTGCCCACTGAACTCGGACGTAGTATTGTGTATCACTGTTAATAAGTATGTAGGTAGGGGAGACCAAGGAAGATTGTTACAATTTTCACGCTAATGGACGTATCTCAGCCAAAAATAGTCTTAACTCAGTGCACGTTTTAGATTCAAATAGCTAGTTCTATCCTCTATAGGATTTTCTATACATACATACAGTACAAATAAATAAAATTGGAGTGTCTGTTTGTAATATTAAAATAACTGCTTTTTACTAAATGCATATGGATGTATATGTCGCAGCCGACTGGTTAAATTAGCCGTTCACTTAACTGCCTAGACTTTTAACTAAACGGCGCCGTTCAACTAACGGCCTAAATAAAATTACGCCAATTCGTTTAACCTCTCGTCTGTCG
Organism: Amphipoea oculea; assembly: GCA_945859645.1. Lineage (NCBI taxonomy): Eukaryota > Metazoa > Arthropoda > Insecta > Lepidoptera > Noctuidae > Amphipoea > Amphipoea oculea. Next base: position 274,739 of record OX243885.1, read on the forward strand.
GAACGTAGATCTACACGAGACACAATGGCTTTTTAATTGTGTCTGTAATTACGACATTCAATGGGTTAATACAACATTTAATGAATTGGCTGGCTGATGCTTAGGCCGTTTATACAAAATTGTTTTTAACCTCAAATCAGATAAAAAGGAAAAACGAAACGTTAATATGGGCGATTGACAACCAAATCTGTACCAGTATGTCCAGTATATTGTCTGTGGTGTAAAATGTCGTGCAAAATCGATGAAACGGAACGTAAAAAAAACTACGCCATTTGCGTCTTTGTCAGTGTCATTATGAATGTTTTGTTGTTTATAATAACTATGGTTACAATAGGTCGAATCTGTCCCAAAACCGAATCGGGCCACCCCGACTCCACGTAGTCTTTTAGCTTTTACCCCTAGAGTGTATATAAAAATCCGGAGGCGCGGAGGGAGAGCAGCCCGCGCCCGCTGTAACAAAGCATAGGTACCCGTGCGAGCCGTAGCGGCTGAGGCTGGTCGCTCTGGCGACCAGCAAGCCGAAGCTGCGGAGGTGAGCATGGGTGCCTATCCTTTGTTACGTAAGGGCGAAGGGGCTGCACTTCCCGCAGCGCCGGAGACGTTGCAGAAGCAACTTTATTTTGACAAGTGTTTTGAGGTTAGGTTGTCGACAGATTGGGTTTCAGCGCCAGGCGGCAGAAAATGGAACTAAATTTAATGTCTGGGCTAGACAGGTAGTTACGTCATTGATCCAAGTAATTTGCCTAGCTGTTTGATTGAATGGCTGAATATCATTCGGGCAGCTAGTTGAACGGCGCCGTTTAGTTAAAAGGCTAGGCAGTTAACTGAACGGCTAATTTAACCAGTCGGCTGCGACATATACACGGTACATATGCACATAAAAATTGAAGGCTATAATAATAAAGTTTTTTAAATTAATTTAAGCTTAAATGCAGAGATCTTGTACTAATAAAAAAACCGAGTGTGCTTATGACCACACGACTGAAGTGAAACTTCAAACGTATTTGGCTATGAGAGGAAGAGAGAAAGAAAATGTGCGCGCGCACTGCTTTCTCTTGCATATATCCCCCACTCAACTCCCGTTCGCCTCGCCCGTAGCCCGTAGACATGAGTCGTACTTGCAAAATCGAGTACCAGGGCTTCCTAGTACGTCCACCTTAAGAAACCAGGGCCTAAAACCAGGGCTCGAGATACTTTCAAGTATTTTCTATCTGCATCGAAAATTGATCCATAACTTCATACAAATAAGTACAATTACGTAATCAAACAAAAGCCCTGTTGGAAGTAAAAAGTACTTGCATAGGAAATTGACCCGTGAATTCCTATAAATAAGGAGCACAATCGCGTTTACAAATAAACACTTTTACAAACCATTAAAGTAAAAATACTTGCATACGAAATTGTTCCGTAGACTCTTACCACACCTCGGACACTCCATACAACGCTCGCAAAATAGTTACCTATTACTACTACATAAACAAATGACGTTTGTGTATGTGCAAATGTGTGCGTGAAATCTAGTAGCGTAAAAAAAATGGCGCGGAAAGCAATTTGTGTCAGGGAACCGAACGACGACGGCGGCGGCGCTGCCCGCACGTGTGCATTATTATGAAGTGACCATGTACCGTAGTTCAATTGTTTATTTATATAGTTGGGTTCGTAATGAAATAAAAACACTAAAATAGTTTAGTTTAAATGACTTGTCCGTAAATAATCGGCTATTAAATCGCATGTTATTAAAAATGCGAAATCTTACAAACAGTTTATGTAAATACGAATTCGGAAAAGCATCACAATATCCAACCATCGTGATTAAAACTCAAATAAAACTTTTCGTGTCAGCAATACAGCGCTGCGGTTCGCGAGCGCCCTTGCTAAAGAGTCGGCGACGAATACCTCGAAGTGCGGGGTGAGGTGCGGTATCTGATATGAGGGCGAAGAAGGGAGTGTCCTTTCTGTACGTAGTACTATTAAGTATTCTGTGCTCTTACTGATAAGGAGCATGATCGCATTTGCGAAAACAAACGCGGTTGTTGAACTATTTGAGTACCTACGTACTCGAGCGTCGAGGCACGACGGAGCGAGATACTTTCAAGTATTTTCTATCTGCATAGAAAATTGATCCATAACTTCATACAGATAAGAAGTACAATCGCGTATTCAAAAGCCCCGTTGGAAGTAAAACTACTTGCATAGGAAATTGATCAATGACTTCCTATAAATAAGGAGCAAAATCGCGTTTACAAATAAATACTTGCAAACCATTAAAGTAAAAAATACTTGCAAACGAAATTGTTCCGTAGACTCTTACTGATAAGGAGCATGATCGCATTTGCGAAAACTAACGCGGTTGAGTACCTACGTATTTGAGCGAGTAGCCGTATAAGGTACTTTATAGTCTTGCAAGTATTTTGAGTCGGTACCTGGTGTGCGTACTTGGAAGCAAAAACCTGGTCGAGTAAATACGTACCTTCCCTACTTGCCCGATCACACTTTTCGTAACGCTTACGTCACGCGTTCGCCAGCTTACTCTCCAAGTCAAGTGTGCGTAAAGAAGTTTCACGTAAATAATTTTGACACAACAAAAATCGAATTTGACAATCGCGACTCGTCGACACGTGGTACAGACGCCAGCACGTCAACCTACGCGAAACTGTCAAATTTTCCCAATCAACTTTGAACCTTATTCTTTAGTAATAAAGTTGAAAATCTATTAAAGAAATCTGACAGATTGTAGTAGGTTGATGTGCTGGCGTCTGTACTTATTTGCCCTAACCCCGTGTATTGTTTTTTAGAGCCGCAGGCGCGGAGGGGGCGGCCTTGGCACAGTATAAATATGAACAGTATGGAAACTAGGCCTATTTGTTGAAATAAATACCTACGACTCATTGGAGCGTTAGGGTTGTCACTCTTAATGTCTGTAAAATTGATGTGTTTTATTGTAACGAAGTTTTTAACGTGGTGTGCGGTTAGAAGTTGACTGATTATCTTTCCCTCCTTCTGGTCAAAACGTAAATCCAAGATGGCGGCTGCGAAAAAATTCAAAATTTTCGTCGTGAATATCTTTTTCATAGTTTTCGAGGGTGCTAAAGCCGATAGTGAAGTCAAAATGCGCGTCGCTCGACCGATGCCTAGTTTAACCCTGCACCTTACCGTTTCTACTCGAGAATGGGTGTAATAGTAATTAAAGAAAACAATATTTTTAAAAAATATCTTTATTCTTCGTAATTATAAATTATTTACTGAAAAATACTTTTACTTTACAAATAAATGGAAAAATTTCACAGCCGCCATCTTGGATTTAGATTTTGACCTCACTATCGGCTTTAGCACCCTCGAAAACTATGAAAACGACACCCATGACAAATAAATGGAAAAATTTCACAGCCGCCATCTTGGATTTAGATTTTGACCTCACTATCGGCTTTAGCACCCTCGAAAACTATGAAAACGACACCCATGACAAATAAATGGAAAAATTTCACAGCCGCCATCTTGGATTTAGATTTTGACCTCACTATCGGCTTTAGCACCCTCGAAAACTATGAAAACGACACCCATGACAAATAAATGGAAAAATTTCACAGCCGCCATCTTGGATTTAAATTTTGACCTCACTATAAGCTTTAGCACCCTCGAAAACTATGAAAACGACACCCATGACAAATAAATGGAGAAATTTCACAGCCGCCATCTTGGATTTAGATTTTGACCTCACTATCGGCTTTAGCACCCTCCAAAACTATGAAAACGACACCCATGACAAATAAATAGAAAAATTTCACAGCCGCCATCTTAGATTTAGATTTTGACCTCACTAACGATTTTAGCAACCTCTTTAACTACCTACGACACCCATGACGAAAAAAATGTTAGCAGCCGCCATCTTTGATTTACAAATAAATTCACGTCGGTGCATGATCGCACGAGCCATTATTCGATATCGATTATAACAATCAATCATTCTTACAATTTCAAGATCAGCTGGGAGTTTAATAAAAAAGGAAAGCTCCGGTTTTGAAGAAGTCGAGTTCAAACAGTTTTTATAAAAAAGATGGACGATCCGTGGCGCAAGGAATAAATTAAATACACGATTATTCGTTCCAACACGGCACCCGTGACTGAGAGTACCCCGACCATCGCTTAGGAGTACCGTAGATGCGCGCGTCTGTGTGAGTGTGCCGTTGCGACCGTTTGTACGTAGTTTCCGTACTGTTCGTATCTGTCTACTGTGGCCTTGGCGTGTTTTTTAAGGAATTTTTCACTTTTTCGTATGGAAAATATGAAAAATGATTACCTACATGTTGAGTTTTAGGAGTTTATGGGTTTCATAAAGGGGGTCGAAATTTTCATTATTTTTGCGATAGGACGCACCATTTTCGAGATATAAGCAAAAGAAAAAAAACTTAATACGTATTTGGCTATGAGAGGAAGAGAGAAAGAAAACGTACGCGCGCACTGCTTTGTCTTGCTTATATCCCCCACTCAACTCCCGTTCACCTCACCCGATCACACTTTTCGTAACGCGTTCGCCAGTTTACTCCCCAAGTCAAGCGCGCGTAAATAAGTTTTCCTTCAAAAACATACAAACAGCCGAACATAGTACCTCCTCCTTTTTGTGAAGTCGGTAAAAATTACTTGCATACGAAACTGTTCCGTAGACTCTTACTGATAAGGAGCATGATCGCATTTGCGAAAACTAACGCGGTTGAGTACCTACGTATTTGAGCGAGTAGCCGTATAAGATACTTAATAGTCTTGCAAGTATTTGGTCGCATATTTATGCGACCGGGACCGGGTTTTTCCACCAGGTATTTCCAGCTATTTTTAACGTACCTTCCCTACTCGCGATCACACGTTTTCGTAACGCATTCGCCAGTTTACTCCCCAAGTCAAGCGCGCCTAAAGAAGTTTCACTTCAAAAAACCGATGTAACAAGGAATGAGTTATTGGGCCTTAAGAGATAGCAAATGACCTCTCCTTTCGGCTAATTCCATTTGGCATACGATGCACCAAACACCCTGTATAATAGTAAGCAGTAAAATGACTTAGGGCCGGCGCTCACTGACGGCGTGTCACGGCATGGCACGGCAGGTTGTGCTGCGGCATCCCGCGGCGTACCGTGGCATGCCGTGGCATCACGCGGCGTTCCGTGGCATCCTGCTGAAAGCCCAGCCACTCTGGCATCAATCAGTTTTGCTCCGCGCAGATTCAAAGTTGGTTGTGTCGTTATGGTTGACTGGGATTTAGTATTAATAGCACTTCTAGCTGAAGATGAAGAAAGACAAATAAGAACTGCTAATTTGATAAAAATTAACAATGGCGCGCCGCGGCAACCCGTGGAATAAAACGGCATGACACGTCATGCCGCAGCATCCCGCGGCGCGTCGCGTCATGCCGCAGCATCCCGCGGCGCGTCGTGTCATGCCGCAGCATCCCGCGGCGCGTCGCGTCATGCTGCATCATCCCGCGGCACGTCACGTCATTTCGCGGCATCGTGGTATCGAAATAAAGTAACATGAATTCTAAACTCATTGAGATAAGATTCAAAATAACTTGATTAGTAATAAAATCCTTTGTCATGACACGCCGCGCCGTGCGGCTCCGCTCGCTGACTCTCGCGCGTTTGTTCACAGTTCTCTTCTAACCTTTAACCTTCACCCATTTGGTCGGGGTGGCCTAGCTTACTTACTGCGACCAATTGACTCGCGAATTATGATTTAAGGGCAATCGGTGAGGTTGAATATTAAAGTCTTGTATAATTTATTAGACTTTATTTTATAAAAGACTAGCTTAATTTTTTTTTTTTTTGACTAGCTGCGCCCCGCGCTTTCACCCGCATAAGTTTTGAGCCCGTGGGAATATCGGGATAAAAAGTAGCCTATATGTTAATCCAGGGTGTCAGCTACCTCCATACAAAATTTTATCAAAATTGGTCCAGCCTTTTGAGCGTGAAGAAGTAACAAACACGTAAACACACACACACACCCCCTTACAAACTTTCGCCTTTATAATTTTATATAAAAAATTTCATGTGTAGGACGAGAGTGAGCGCCTGTGTCTCTGCACGTCCCTACGACACGGTACACATACCTAGGTACACTTCGCACGTCCCTACGACACGGCACACATACCTAGGTACAATTCGCACGTCCCTACGACACGGCACACATACCTAGATACACTTCGCACGTCCCTACGACACGGCACACATACCTAGGTACACTTCGCACGTCCCTACGACACGGCACACATACCTACGTAGGTACACTTCGCACGTCCATACGACACGGCACACATACCTAGGTACACTTCGCACGTCCCTACGACACGGCACACATACCTAGGTACTCTTCGCACGTCCCTACGACACGGCACACATACCTAGGTAGGTACTTCGCACGTCCCTACGACACGGCACACATACCTAAGTACACTTCGAACGTCCCTACGACACGGCACACATACCTAGGTACACTTCGCACGTCCCTACGACACGGCACACATACCTAGGTACACTTCGCACGTCCCTACGACACGGCACACATACCTAGGTACACTTCGCACGTCCCTACGACACGGCACACATACCTAGGTACTCTTCGCACGTCCCTACGACACGGCACACATACCTAGTAGGTACTTCGCACGTCCCTACGACACGGCACACATACCTAAGTACACTTCGAACGTCCCTACGACACGGCACACATACCCAGGTACAGTTCGCACGTCCCTACGACACGGCACACATACCTAGGTACACTTCGCACGTCCCTACGACACGGCACACATACCTAGGTACACTTCGCACGTCCCTACGACACGGCACACATACCCAGGTAGGTACTTCGCACGTCCCTACGACACGGCACACATACCTAGGTACACTTCGCACACACACTAATGAGGCTTTAGCACGCGCTTGGTTGATCACTGTTCCAACCTAACCTATGACCTGCCCAACTATTTACATAACTGCCCATTCCAACATTTTTACTGGTCATTCACTTATGTACATGTACTTATTACACTACTTGTATTTATTATACTGACATTGTACGATTAAATAACCGACCCATTTTCTTTTTATTACTTTTCATGTTTTAATACAACAACCACAGAAAAACAAAATGACTGCCCGTTATTTTTTTCAACTTCAATCCTTTTAAAAACTGTTATTTTAAAATATGTATTTAAAAAGACTATTCACCGTATTATATGAATGGCCTAAGCATCAGCCAGCCCACTGCCCAGTTCATTAAAATATGTTGTATTAGACGCATTGGCTGAATCATTCAGGCCGCCGCGCTGGTTGAATGGCGCCGTTTAATTAAAAGGCTAGGCAGTTAACTGATTGGCTAATTAAACCAGTTGGCGATGACATATTATAGGTAGGGGTACCGTACACTACAACACATTATTATGCTTTTTTCTGCTATAAGACCTGCATTTAAGCTAAAGTAAACAAAGTGGGTAATTTATATTGTTTCGTATTTAATAATAATAAATACAGACAAAAAATAATGAAACCGCACCATTTTTTATTCGACAGCTAAAATAGATAATCGATAGTTACCTACTACAAACAAATTAAAGAGTACATATTCGAAATATTGCGTTGCTGCAATCACGTTCCATCTGTCAAAAAACGATTTACCTAATGGAATTTGAACCAACAAAAATATCGATTTTAAATTCTAGATTCAAAATTGCTCAAAAATCAACTTAAAAAGTATTTAACACTAACGTAGGAAATGTGTTGCAGGCCCCGGGCCGGGCGCGTACCGGCTGCCGACGACGGTGGGCTTCCCGGCGCACGACCCATCGCGCTACCGGAACCCCATGTACTCATTCGGCACCAACGCCGGCTATCGTGTCAAGGTATGTGCCACACTGTATCTGCCCCCTGGAACCAGAACTAACGAACTCACTTTGAAAAGTGACAAGCTCTGAAGCTCTATCATAATGATGTTGTTCATCGACAGCGCTGCTTGAGTGCACACACGCACGAGTGACGTGCCGGGCGACAAGCCATACACGGCATTGTTTGTGCGAACCGGGTGTTTATGTGACTGACGTGGTTGAGGCTTATGCTAGAGCATTCATCATTCCTTTTAGGTGCTTGGCTAAATATCAATTGCCGTGCCCCTGGCGCGCGGCTACAAATCGATAAATAATACCTACAATCCACTAATAAGACCATGCGCCCGCGCGACGTTCACTATTATGGATGCGCCCGAAACATAATTAGGTATATTCGAAAGAAAGAAAGAAAAAGTATTTATTGCGACTCGTACAGGAAGATCACAAACTAAACTAAACACAGTAAAAAATGAAAACCAAGTTATATAAAAAAAGCAACAAAAAGAAAAACGAGACAGAAACTCCTATATGAGGCCAAAAGGCCAAAAGGCAATCTCAGTATGATGCTGCGACATTTAAAAGATAAATGTCGCAGCGCTGGTATTCTGATAGGGCCCGCCGCTGCCGCTGTGATGTCACGGGCAGTTACAGAAATAAATACATATTTAAATAGATTTAACATGTAAAATATTAGCAAATAAAATAAAATAAGTACCTACTATTACTTTACTCTATGGCCCGAAAATAAAGGCGATCGCAACGCACCGTTATGAACTTATGACTCGCGCCTATTCGTGACAGCGAAAAAACGGTGACAATTAGCGCGGTCCGGTCACAGTAAATATAATATACAGTAAGTTATCTAAGGCCGCCCGCCGAGTTATTAGCCTACACTTGCGTTGATCCCCAGGGTTGTCACTTTTACTTTTAGTTAATAATTTCGAACAAGCAGCACTTGATCTAAATTTATGAAATAAAAAGCATATTATGATTGAATATTTTACCAATTTATAAATTTAGTAAAAATAAAAAGCCTTTATTCACATAACATTTATTATACTAAGTTACAAATTTGATACCGAGAAAATTTTTCTCCTGTTTCTGCACGTCCGGAACGCTTTATTATTATTTGTTAATGTAAAGTAAATTCTCATTCTTATGTAAAGTTTTTGTAAAAAGCTTTTGGGAAAGCATGGACAGGGCATCTTAAATTCTATATCATTCAGTTGATCGTAAATTGACCGGCCAATTTTAATGTTGATGTGGTCCTTTTCGAACGCTTTGCGAAACACCTGCTCCATCCTTTCTACATTATCGACAAAATCATCAGGTGGGATCATGAGTTAATTTCGATCTTTGCCGTAATTCCTGTAATGGGTGTATCCAGATTCTACACTTAAATTACACGCTCGTTGATTAACGTCGACGTAATTATTAAAAAAATCGCAGTTCTTATGGTAATCAACACATTTTTTTAACACAGCGCCACAAACATAAAAGAATGCATTTTTTTCCGGTAGCTCATGTTGTATTGGTACATAGTCAGAACGTAAGATTTCCGACAAAATATTTTCATTTCCTTGTGTTTGATTGCTTCTTGTAACTAACTTTAGCTCTAAACATAGTATTCAGAAAGTAAATTTGGGAATACATTTATATGGAAAAATGCGACTCGGCTACGCTCTTAATAAAGCAAATAAACTGTGAAATAAACAATACAATACCACATTTTCTAATAATATTTAAGTATAAGTAGGTACTTACATTTCTGGTTGAGTAGGAACTATGAAGAATGATAAGTCCGGGTTTGCGAAATCATTATTGAGGCACCCGAAAACACTACAATATTTTTTTCCCCTTTTTGAAGTCATGATACTCGTAATTTAAGTGGCCGCCGCCGGCGAGAGTTGACGAACGCAAGCGGTCATGTAGCGTACGCGCGTGCTCACAGTCGCGCTGCACAGCCCGCACTGCCGCCACCTTATTCCCTCATATATTATGCTAGCGTGTGCGTGAAATCGCGTGCCGACATGGCGCGCGGCGCGCACGCACACATTCAAACCGAGAGCGGCACGTTTGTATGAAGATGTTTTACTGTATGTTTCCTGTGGTCCGGTCCGCACTATTTTATTTAACAGCGGTCCATTTAATTTTTATGTGTAGGTACAGACGCCAGCACATCAAGCTACTACAATCTGTCAAACTTCTTTATTAGATTTTCAACTTTATTGCTAAGCTTTTAGGTTCAAGGTTGATTGGGAAAAGACAGTTTCAGGTAGCTTGATGTGCTGGCGTCTGTACAAGTCGTGTATAAGAAGGCGAGGTGCCCTGTGGTGCGCCGAAAAAAACTGTTCTGGGACAAACGAGACGATGTCACGCGGGGGTGGGGGACATTAGAGTTTTTCTTTTTCGTTCGTCGTCACTTTCGGGCGCGGGCGATTGTCTTACAAGCGGGGGAGGAGCAATCGTATCGATTAAAAAATAGTCAAAAAGTTTTTTCACTCCTCTTGCTCAAAAAGACCGTCATTGTAGCGTACAGTCACGAGCACCAATATGTCAACACTTGGTAATTTTCAATTGCGATTTTTTCGTGAAATAACGAATGCAATGTTGAAATACGACACTTAACATAAACGTATGGGTTCGAAAATACTATGTTCATAAGAACATAAAATTTCATTCAAAAATAAAGGAGAAATTCGCCTTTGAATAAAGCCAAGTGTATACATACTTATAGACGTGACTGTACCAGAGCGAGGAAAAAATAGCATGTCTTCCTCTAGGGGAAAAAGTTTTTTTTTTCATTTTATTTTTGTCTGTTACAACAACGATAAGCCTAAGAAACGAAAATGTTCATAAGTAGAATAATAATGAATGAAGACTATTACCTACCTACTTAACCCTACGGTAGTCGCGTGGTCTACATATGTACCTATCTACCTAATCTATTGATACAAAATTGCAATGTCTGAAAAAGAGGTATTTTAATGTTTTAGTTGATTTTTCTAAGCAAAGAAGATATGGTTACGTTTTGTTGATTATTTTATATAGAAAATATATAGTAATAAAGATTTAAAAATAAATAAACAGACTATTTGATTTATTTGGGTACTTTTTCTTATTTTAAATATGGTATACCCATGTAGACCATGCGACCATACACGTCACTTTTAGATACGCGACTACCGTAGGGTTAATGAAGACTGCTGTTTCATAAAAAAAGACCATTTTATATTTTTGAAAATGGAACTAAAAGCGGCGATCTCTTCGGTAGAATGCGTGCATTGCGTTGCGGCTACAGAAGAAATTAAAAAATTCCGCATATTCGTATTTTGACGCCGACTTCCGAAATTAAAGTTATTTATCACATATCTGTGTTTATCACTTTGTATTTTTTTTTTTGAAGTCGGTTCGTTTTTAACCGACTTTAAAAAAGGAGGTTCTGTATTCGACCCGTATGTATGTATGTATGTATGTATGTATGTATGTATGTATGTATGTTTGTATGTCCGCGATTATCTCAAAAACTACTGAACCGATTTTGATAATTCTTTCATTAGTGTAATCTGCATACTTTCAGGAAGGTTTTAGTATATAATACATTAGGTAATTATTCTTATGTACGAAGTTATATGCATAAATGTACTGCATCTCCGGCATTTCTATGTGAATTTTGATGATTCTTCGAGTCGTGTCTTCAATTCTTCAATGCACTAGTATTAATTGAATTTGTGTGGGGTAGGTACAACTAAAAAGTGAAAAATAAAAAATTTTTTACAAAAAAAAACAACCGACTTCAAAAAAAAAAACACTACAAAGTGAAAAATAACTTTAATTTCGGAAGTCGGTGTCAAAAAACGAAAATGCTGAACCAACGACACCGACTTCCGAAATTAAAGTTATTTTTCACTTTGTAGTGTTTTTTTTTTTGAAGTCGGTTGTTTTTTTTTGTAAAAAATTTTTTTTGTTAAATTGTTTATATTTTTCACTTTTTAATTGTAACCTACCCCACACAAATTCAATTAACACTTGCGCATTGAAGAATTGAAGACACAAACTAGAAGAATCATCAAAATTGGCATAGAAAATGCCGGACATGCAGTAGGTACATTAATTTATGCGTATAACTTCGTACATAAGAATAATTACCTGATGTATTATATATAGGTACTAAAACCTTCCTGAAAGTATGTAGATCACATTAGTGAAAGAATTATTAAAATTGGTTCATTAGTTTTTGAGAAAATCGCGGACATACAAACATACATATCATACGGGTCGAATACAGACCTCCTTTTTTGTTTGAAGTCGGTTAAAAAAAGACATTGGAGCGATATCTTTAGAATTGTTACGAGCTTGGGGTTCGTGACAATAAAAACTGCCGATTTAATAACCAAAAATAGACACTTTAATTAAAAACAGCAATTACAATTTTAACACACTAATTATAAAACACAATCGCACTACTAATCACTTGAGAGTCGCACTTGAAGATCGCTTCGATGTTTTCGCTTGTATCGCTTATCCAACACTGATCCCGGGACGCGGCGACACCGGTCTTATACAGGCCTCGGATAGTTCCAGAACCTTCTATCGTAGAAACATCTAGAATGTTCGAGTACATGTCGGTCCCGTCCGACCAGACATCGATAGTTCTGGAAAGTTCTATCATCGAAGTTTCTAGAACGGTCGCGACTATTAGTTCTGCTACTCGATACTAGATGGCGCTAGTGGTAGCTAATGTCGCCATCAATTGTGGCGCGCAACACTGCCCCCTCCTAAGACATGCTCGTCCCGAGCATTATTGGCCCCATAATAACGCGCCAGTCGATCCACATGGACGATCTTAGGAGTACCTCTTGCACCTTTCTGTATCCGGTAGGTTACGTCATTGATCTTTGTCACAATCCGGTACGGTCCGTCCCATTTAGCTTGAAGCTTAGGAGATTTCCCTTTGCTGCGGACTGGATTGTGCAACCACACTAGTGATCCTTCGTCGAACCCTTTATTGTTCATTTTGCGGTCATAACGGGTTTTCATCTTCTCAGACATTTGCTGGCCCGATTGTCTGACGTGCTCATAGATGTAATTCATTTTGTTCCGCAAGTCATTCGCATAATCGGTTATACTGCGTGGGGCGTCAGGTGGTATTCCGGTGATCAGGTCTGCAGGCAGCCGTAATTCCCTTCCAAAGTTTGCGAAAGCTGGTGTCACCGATGTACTTTCGTGAACAGCACTTCGATATGACAACAAGAACGGTTGTATGTGCTTATCCCAATCTCGTTGCCGATTTTCCACAACTTTTGCCAGGTATCTCTCCAATGTCTGATTAAATCGTTCCACCATTCCATCCGATTGTGGGTGGTAAGAAGTTGTTCTCGTTTTATGAGTACCCATAACTCGACAAGTTTCCTGGAATATTTGGGACTCAAAATTCCTTCCTTGATCACTGTGAATCTCTAAAGGTACTCCAAAACGGCAGAAGACTTCATGAACCAATTTATCTGCAACTGTTGAAGCTTCTTGGTTTGGAATGGCGAAGACTTCCGGCCACTTAGTGAAGTAATCCATTACAACCATGAAATACTTGTTACCACTTTCACTTTCCGGAAATGGTCCTGCAACATCCAGGGCTATCCTCTCCCATGGTGCACCAACATTGTATAATTTCAATGCACCTCTACTACGCGTCTGAGGTCCCTTTACAGCCGCACAACTTGTACATTTGCGACACCAGTCCTCGACATCGTCACGACAGTGGACCCAGTAAAACCGTTCTCGTATCTTCAGTAGGGTCCGTTTAACTCCCAAATGGCCTCCTGAACAACCATTATGGTACAGCTGTAGAACATCAGGTACTTTAGCTTTAGGGACAACCATTTGAAAATGACAGCTGTCTCCTCGAGCATTTTCCCATTTACGGCACAGGACTCCTTCCTGAATCACCAAGCTGTCCCATTGGGCCCAATAGCTTTTTGTGATCGAACTCATCGCTGAGACGTCGCTCCACGTGGGCTTAGGTGCACCGGCCTTTATCCACTCGAGAATCGGCTTGAGGTCTGAATCTTCCTGCTGGGCATGTTGTAGGGTTTCCTTCCACTCGTTGCTGAGGTCTGTCTTGAGCATCCTCACAGGTACGACTTCTTTACTTTCTTGCCTAGTACAATGCTTGCAGTCTTCAGGACAAGGTCTTCTTGACAATGCATCCGCGTTGCCGTGAGATTTTCCGCTGCGATGTTCGACCACGAAGTCGTATTCCTGCAGTAGTTCAATCCATCTCGCAACTTGACCTTCTGGATTTTTGAACTGCAATAGCCATTTCAGTGCAGCATGGTCAGTTCGTAAGTGGAATTTCCGCCCCAGAAGATATTTGCTAAAATGCTGCAATGACTTTACCACAGCAAGCAATTCCCGTCTCGTGACACAATAGTTCCTTTCCGGCTTTGACAACGACTTGCTGAAGTACGCTATTACAACCTCTTGTTCACCATTCCGTTGAGACAATACACCACCAAGTCCTATGTCACTCGCTTCTGTGTCAACTATAAATTCCTTGCCTGCATCAGGGTACCCCAAAATAGGTGTTTTGCACAGTCGGTCCTTTAACTCCTGGAATGCGATGTTGCAACTTTCATCCCAGCAGAAATGTCGCTTCTCCTCGGTTAGCTTGTGCAGGGGTTTGGCTATATCCGCAAAGTTCTTAACAAATCGCCGATAATAAGAGCACAAACCCAAAAATGCTCTGACCTGCGTCTTATCTTTTGGAACTGGCCAATCCTTGACAGCGGCGATTTTCTCTGGATCCGTGCGGATACCTTCTTCCGACACTACATACCCCAAAAAGCTAACTTGTCGTTTGAATAGTGAACACTTCTTCGGACTTAACTTGAGGTTGGCACTCTGGATCTTCATGAGCACGCGTTCCAGGTTTTGAAGATGTTCTTCAAACGTGCGGCCTACGATGATGATGTCATCCAAGTAGACCAGACAGGCATCGCCAATTAGCCCGGTAAGTACAAGTTCCATCAACCTTTCAAACGTTGCCGGAGCATTGCACAATCCAAACGGCATAACTTTAAATTGCCAAAGACCCTTTCCTGTCGAGAACGCAGTTTTCTCCTTGTCCTTTGGATCGATTTCAACTTGCCAGTAGCCACTTTTCAGGTCTAGCGTGCTAAACCACTTTACTCCAGTAAGCATGTCCAGCGTGTCATCAATTCTTGGCAAAGGATAGCTGTCCTTCTTCGTAACGTCGTTCAGACGACGATAGTCAACACAAAACCGCATGCTGCCGTCCTTCTTCCTTACCAGCACTACAGGTGAACACCATGGACTAGATGAAGGTTCAATAACACCATCCTTCACCATTCCTTCGATCATGGTTTCCACTTCCTTTTCACGTGCTACCGGCAATCTCCTTGGCCGCTGACGGATAGGCAATTCTTCTCCTGTGTTTATTTTGTGTTGAACTAAGCCAGTCTTCCCAATGTCAGCATCGTTTGACGAGAAAACACCGGCGTACTTGAGTAACATCTTCTTCGCCTTGACCATTTCATTTTGGGACAGAGCGCTGCGGCAGTCTTCTAAAAGTGTGGACACTTTCGTTTGTGCATCCTTGCTGAGGGTCCCAGTCGATAGATATTGGCATCGACGTAACCAATCCACTTCCTCGCAAGTACCAACTAGTGTGCCTTTTTCTATAATCTGTTCCTGATCACAAAGGTTCAGCACACGTACCCCTGAGATGTCGGTGGCTCTGACCAAAGTTCGTGCCACTTTCCATGGAAGGTCATTGTCTACCCTTTCCACGAGTACACAACGATTAGTTTGCCCAGGATTCCGAGGAAGACTAACCGGCACAATCGTTTCTGATCTCGGCGGAAGAACAATCTTTTTAAGGCTGTACACATTCCCTGGTAATGCCCCTTCCATAAAAAGTTCCTCTTGTCCACATTTCAAAACACCTTGCTTGACGTCAATCTCGCAATAATTCTTCCTCATAAAGTCAAGGCCCAAGATGCAATCGTCCATTATATCAGCCACGATGACATTATGCAGGTAGATTCTGTTGCCTAGCTTCAACTCCATCTTCTTCTCTCCATGGACGGGTATACGCTGACCGGTGGCTGTTACCAAATTAATGCGTTCTCGGTTGTATGCGGAGTCCCCAAGGAACCGACTTATAAGTTGGGAACTGACGACCGTACGAGAGGCTCCAGTATCTATGGTTAGCTTACACGGCGTTCCGTTGACCTCGCCCTTGATGATTAAGCTGTTCCCGTCATGGGTTTGAGTGATCGAAATCCTTGGGGCTCTTTGAGCATCAGCCAGCACCCGCCCCGCAGTCCTGGCTATTACTCGTTTCCCTACTGCTGGTGCTGGGCGGTGCTGTTAGCCGCACTACCCTCTGGAGCTCGGTCTACTCTTTCTTCAGTTCGCTTAGGGCAACTAGATCGAAGGTGGCCCCTTTCCCCACAGCCATAGCACCTAGGGCTGTATCCTTTGTTGCGGTCGCGAACTGTAGCCGCTGCAACCTCCCTGACGCGATGGGAACGATGATCCTGCCGCACAGCTTCTACCTCCAGTGCATGGGCCAAGGCGTCCTTAAGGGTCCCGTGGTGACCGAGCCTCACAGCAGCTCTAACTTCAAGGTCACGGATGCCGTCGATAAATACCTGCACCAGGTTCCCATCAATAAGCGCAGGTACAGACTGGTATGCTTTCCGAACCAGCTTCTCAACTTCAAGGGCCCACTGCTGCAGGTTTTCATTATTGCGTTGCACGCGATCCTTGAGCTGCGCACGAAACACGTGTTCCAGGTGAGCGTCGCCATACCGAGCCTCCAATGCCTCAAGGAGCTGCTCGTAAGTCACTTCTTTTCCAAGAGCTTCCAGCACAGTTAAGGCCTGATCTCGCAGGCCTAGGGTGAGGGCAGTCATGGCCTGACTCTTATTCCACCCGTTCGCCTTCATGACAGCCTCAAACTGAATTTTGTAGGCCGACCAGGAAGAAGTTCCGTCGAACGGTGGCACTTTAAATCCACGTAGCGAAGGTGTTGTAGCTACGGGGGCTGCGATTCCATCCTCAAGTTTAAGGTAATCCAGCGTTTTCTTTACGTCAGCCATTACGGTTTTCTTCACGTCAGCCATCACGGTTTCCTTCACATCAGCCATCACGGTTTCCTTCACATCAGCCATCACGTTGTCAACCCGATTATTCACTTGGTCAATTCGGGTTTCAGCTTCCAACAGGCGGTTGTCATGTTGAGCAACCTTATCCTTCACCTCCTTCATGTCTTTCCCGAAGGTAGCGTGAAGGTCCTTCAGAAGGAGCATCTGCTCTTCCTGGCGGCGGGCCTGTTCCTCCTGTCGGCGGGACTGCTCCTGCTGACAGCGGGCCTGTTCCTCCTTATCTCGCTGGAGTTGTTCCTCCAGCCGACGAGCCTGTTCCTCCTGACGGCGGGCCTGTTCCTCCTGTCGGCGGGCCTGCTCCTCTTGTCGGCGGGCCTGCTCCTGCAGCATCATCATTAGTGCAGCAAAATCTGGTGCTGATGATGCTGGAGCAGCTGTGGACGGGCCGGCCTCCGTGATCGGTAGTTGTCCCTCCGACGTCTGCGGCGCTGCTCCACCGAATCGCCTCTGATCTGTTTCTTGCTGGCGTTGACTCCGGGTACGGATACCCTCCGTGTCGTCCTTCGGCAAAATCGGCATAATCCCACTTCTGACACCAATTGTTACGAGCTTGGGGTTCGTGACAATAAAAACTGCCGATTTAATAACCAAAAATAGACACTTTAATTAAAAACAGCAATTACAATTTTAACACACTAATTATAAAACACAATCGCACTACAAGATCACTTGAAAGTCGCACTTGAAGATCGCTTCGATGTTTTCGCTTGTATCGCTTATCCAACACTGTATGCCGGCTCGCAGGCACACCGGCCTTATATAGGCCTCGGATAGTTCCAGAACCTTCTACCGTAGAAACATCTAGAATGTTCGAGTACATACCGAACCCGACGGACCAGACGTCGATAGTTCTGGAAAGTTCTATCATCGAAGTTTCTAGAAGGGACCCGAATAATTATAAGTTCTGCTACTCGATACTAGATGGCGCTAGTGGTAGCTAATGTCGCCATCAATTGTGGCGCGCAACAGAATGTTTCTCTGATTGCAAATTGAATTGGTGACTGTAATTTTTTTTACAACAGTGAAAATGTCATCATCTAGTGAGAACGGAGACCCTAATTTGCAAATGGAAGAGAAAGGAAAGAAAAAAATTTGATATCACCCAGCGTATCACGGAACGCATCAATATTCTCCCAACTAGCCCACGACCATCGACATCGAGAGATGTATCAACTCAGCTGATTCGCTGGTTTACCCCACAGACAACTCAACATTCATCTTCACAGAGGACTGAAATTAAGTTGCCATCTCGTTAAATATCCAGAATTGTACAAATTGTACATTTAATTTTCAATAAAATAAACTATTTAATATTACCTATATGAAATTATTTTATTTTTTCGCAATCGTAGTGCAAAGTAGTTAACACACGGCGCTAACAACCCATTATAATTCGGTTTCTATTTACTCCCTCGCTAAAGCTCGGGAGTAAAACTACCTCGTATAATACATATAATTAGACGCTTGTAATCTAACAGGGACTGGGCCCGGGGCCCGCCTACCGCATTGAGCGCGTAACGCGCGACGGAGTCATGTCGTCGCCAGCCTGGAGCTTCGGGGCCCGCTTTGCGACGCGCTCCACACTACGCACGCCGGGGCCAGGGGCCCACGCACCCGAGCGGTGCCCACCAATGCGCGAGCCGCGGGCCCCTATTTATTCCATGGGCGCGCGGTTAGGCTTCGCCCTGAAGCGCCCGGGCCCCGCGCCCAACGCGTACGCGTTGCGCTTGGGGTCGGGCACGCCGGCCTACACGATGGGGGCCCGCGTGGGCTTCAATGCGAAGGCCAAGTCGCCCGGGCCCGCCGTGTACTTCCAGCACGACACCAACGTGTACAAGTGCAAGTGAGTCTTGTTGATTCGTCCATTACCTAGTCTGCCATCATACTCGTGGTCGTGACTCCTTGATCTTCTTCTTCGTGTCGCTGGCACGACTGTATTCTAGATCTTGTTGTCCTAAAACTTTGCCACTTCCACGGCGTTGTCGGTGGCAGCGCAGAGGTCACTTTGTTTTGGGACACAAGGTCAGGATAGGAGGGGGAGCATGGTTTGCGACATAGCTCCACAATCACACCCCACTGCCGTTACCCGTTACGTCAAGGTAGCCCCACTTTTCTAGATTGGACTTACATCTGCACACTTGTGTCCGTAGACGGTTCAGGGATTTCCAAGTAAACTACGGAAGGTTACACCCTGCAGGGAGATGCTCCTTTGGCGGTAGATAGTAAGTAGGAGGGGGAAGAGTATCCGGACACAGTTTGTAACGGGCATCGGCCGGGTTTCCTGACAGAGACGCTGTCGATTTTAAGAAGTTGTGCCTGCTTTTTAACCGACTTCAAAAAAGGAGGTTCTGTATTCGACCCGTATGTATGTTTGTATGTCCGCGATTTTCTCTAAAACTAATGAACCGATTTTGATAATTCTTTCATTAATGTGATCTACATACTTTCAGGGAGGTTTTAGTATATAATACATTAGGTAATTATTCTTATGTACGAAGTTAATGCATTAATGTACTGTATCTGCGGCATTTCTATGCGAATTTTGATGATTCTTCTAGTCGGTGTCTTCAATTCTTCAATTCACTAGTGTTAATTGAATTTGTGTGGGGTAGGTACAACTAAAAGTGAAAAATAAAAATTTTTTTACAAAAAAAAACCGACTTAAAAAAAAACCTGAGGTGAAGCACCCCATGTGGTTGAGGTTAGTGCTAGGTCAGTAGACCGGAGTACCTGAGGTGAAGCACCCCATGTGGTTGAGGTTAGTGTAGGCCAGTAGACCGGAGTACCTGAGGTGAAGCACCACATGTGGTTGAGGTTAGTGTAGGCCAGTAGACCGGAGTACCTGAGGTGAAGCACCCCATGTGGTTGAGGTTAGTGTAGGCCAGTAGACCGGAGTACCTGAGGTGAAGCACCACATGTGGTTGAGGTTAGTGTAGGCCAGTAGACCGGAGTACCTGAGGTGAAGCACCCCATGTGGTTGAGGTTAGTGTAGGCCAGTAGACCGGAGTACCTGAGGTGAAGCACCACATGTGGTTGAGGTTAGTGTAGGCCAGTAGACCGGAGTACCTGAGGTGAAGCACCACATGTGGTTGAGGTTAGTGCTAGGTCAGTAGACCGGAGTACCTGAGGTGAAGCACCACATGTGGTTGAGGTTAGTGTAGGCCAGTAGACCGGAGTACCTGAGGTGAAGCACCACATGTGGTTGAGGTTAGGCGCCTGAGAAGTTGTTACAGGAATCGACTTTTTTCTTAGTTTTGAGACAATGGCTCTTAAATGTCAGCGCCCTGTCAAGGGTGACTCCCAAGAAGGTAGGTAGGGTTACTGCAGTGTTCAATGGCGACACCCATCCAATTGATATTCAGAATGCGTCTTGCCGAATGGTTGCGGAGATGGAAAGCACATGCCTGTGTTTTTTTGGGGTTCGGTCTGAGAGCGTTATCAGTGTAACACTGTCCGAGGACTTCTAAGCCTGCCTCTAGGATATTTTCGGCGTCCCCAACCTACTTGATGCTATCTACATACTACATGTTGTATTTTTCACAGCTCGTGGTTTTTTCGATTTGGTAATATTTTGGTACAGTTGACAAAAACAATCGGTACAAAAAAATGAAAAAAATAAAAACTCGTGGAATGCATAGGTATCCTCCTCCTTTTTTGAAGTCGGTTAATAAAGTTATTTAAATATGACCTTTTTGTAATTGAATGAAAATCCATTATCCGTATATTGACCTATTATACCTACTATCTATCCAGTATCCGGCCGGCATCTGACTATTTGCTGGTCAGTCTTAGGCCGCGTTTCCACTGACGCGGAGCTGGGCGGAGAGGAGCGGAGAAGAGCGGTGAAAAGTGGTCAGTGTTTCCACTGAAGCGGAGCTGGGCGGAGAGGAGCGGAGCTGGGCGGAGAGGAGCGGAGACGTGCAGGAATCGACCAATCAAAATGGTTTAAATCCTCATCGCGTCACTCGTCTCGTCTGTGATTGCACGATTCCTGCACGTCTCCGCTCCGCACAGCTCCGCTTCGCACAGCTCCGCTTCAGCTTCCGCTCGCTGTCCTCCGCACTGCACCGCCTCGATGTATGAATATCCGCTCAGCTCTGCTCCACCCCGTTCGTACTGTTTCCATTGAAGCGGAGCGGAGATTTCAAGCATAGTCATTGGTCAGTTTGTGCACCGCTAAGCTCCTCTCCGCCCAGCTCCGCGTCAGTGGAAACGCGGCCTTATGTTGGTAGCGGGTTTCCCATTGTTTGCCAAATACCTACACGTCCATGGCACAAAATACAGAGAGTAGGTACAGAAGTCAATCACATTTGTATGTACTTCACTTTTCATACCTACGCTCGGCGGTGCGTCTTTACTAAATGTATCTTATGGGGACGCCAGTGACGTCACAAACCTCGCCGACGTCTGGTATAATTAGGAGATCACATTTTCGAGTGACTACCGCTAAATGTACTTTACCAAGACACCGTTACTCGGGTATATTTCCGTCTGATTTGGCCGGACACGCAACCAAAAAGCCCGACTGTGTCCGGCTTTATCCGGACGCCTGGCAACCCTAGCCGGGGCGCTTACCTACCTACCTAACTATTCTGTTAGGTACGTTAAAACGAACCATCGCAAAACAAGCAAATACCTACTTACCTCTCTGAAACAACTGGTAGCTTAAAAAACGACAATTGTTGAATTTAAACAACCGTCCATTGAACAGTTATAATAACATTATTTTTGTTGCTCCATTTTTGCACTTCACAGACGCGTATCTCAAGCGGATGGCACTCGCGCTCGCACTGGTCCCAACCGTTCCGAGATATCGTGTCCGTGAGCGGTGTCTATGTGTGCGTTGCTCGAGCGCACTTTGTATGTAGATTGACTTCTGTACCTTTGTGTCCATGGTATGGTAACAAATTGACATTGATAATGACTTTATTTTCGTAGCCGTAAGGGCGAATTCTGTATTAAAATTGTGCTACTGACGTGCGGTCGAGCACGTGACTGTGGTGACGTGTGCTGTACCGAATGTATGTGTGCAGACAGCCAGTCTACTCGCTGGGCGCGCGACTGGAGGGCGCGGGCAAGCCCACGCGCACGCCCGGGCCGGCCGCCTACCCGCCCGACCTCTACAACGTAAAGAAGGTAATCGTCACGACAACTCTAATCAGTCTAATCAATATCTTCAGAACGTCTTCCTGGTGCTCCAAAGGTATAACGTAGCGCTGGCCCTCTAATACCCCATCTCAAATTAGGTACCAATAGGGCTAATTTCACCAAACTGTTCCGTTTTCTACTCTTACCCCGTGTCCTAACCAAAAGAGAACGTCGCGCGAGTAACCGATTGACGAGATCGTTTGTATGACTTTTATTTATGACAAGTAAACGCGACTTGATTTATCGCGCGAGTACCTATATTAATTCATGTGCGACGACCGCGTACTCGCACCAACCCGCACGACACGTATTTTTACGGACTGTTTTGCATAGTACATACATCAAAATGCTTAACGGGTCATTTAATCACTAACGCAGTATGGCAAAATCAGAGACCATCTCTCTGGTGCATCATCATCCTACAGCAGACCACTGCAGGACATAGGCCTCTCCAATTGCACGCCATCTGGCGCTACATTGGTATATTGTAACATTGCAGATACCTTACTCGTACTCGTTCGGCACGAAGCACGGAGACTACGCACCGCCCCTCATCGTCAAGGAGGACACCATGGACTGCCTGTAGCACCCCTGCGAAGGTTCGAGCGGGTCTATAGTGGCCGGCGACGAGGGGTGCCCACATGCGACGGATGAAGGAACGCTATCATGCACTGCTATGTTTTGCTGCTATGTGCACTAAGAACTTCCTAGTGCACATGAAATAGCTTAGTACTCACCGCTGACGACTGTCGCTCGTTCGGACGCGTTCTCGGTAAGCGTAGCTAGCCTAGATCTCTGGTTACAGCAAGACTCTGGCAATAGGTTCACCCATTTTATGGTGGTGTTCGGTTATAGATCCGAACATGACCGAACATCATTAGAAGAGGACGTTCATAGATTTCTAATACATATGACGTGTAAGTGATGTCAATGTGTGAGTTTAAAGTAAACGATAAAAACATTGTACGGTCCAGTAATGTAATGTAGACATAAAGGTATTAGAAATCAAATAGTTTGGGAGAATAGGCATTCAGTCGAAACATTGTGAAATGTTTCAAACAAAGTTCGCGAATGATTGACCTTGACTTGTGATAGTACTATGTCCAAAGTGTCTGTGGTGTACGTCGATTATTTTTGTGGCCCGAGTGTTATCGAATTCATTGTTATGAAATTTCGGTTAAGTTTAAATCGTCTACTTCGTCACTACTCAACAAAGTTTAGGAAACAAAGGTATGTTAGACATTTTTCAAATTCGTCCAGAAACATGATATCTTGAGCGAGCCCATGTCGATGAGGGTCGAGGGATGTCTTTGGTTGCACAACCTCGTCACGGTATTGCTATTGTCCCCCACTTGCCTCGTGTAGACAATGTGTTTCATTCAGCATTCTGGGGTCAATTCCGACGAGCAGGAACTTCATAACCACGCTTTACCTCTAGAATCGGGATGGAATCCGAAGCGAAACTCATGGGACCAGACGGTCGAAGGTAAATGTCCGATAAGCTTAGGGTTCCAAAGACAACAGTGCTGTCATTAAGCGGCCGCTAAATGATGGCAGTCATGAAATTGACGGTAGGTGTTTGACATTACGATGTCAGAAGCGCTATCAATATGGATGGCTGTCATTTTGCAACGTTATAATATATGACCTACGAAAAATCAGTGGCAATTGTTTTCCAAATGAAGGATGTAACATCTTTCCTCTTTCCTCTCATCAAAAACCTCGTGCCGCCCGCGCGTTCCGCCCTCATTCTTTCTCTTAATTTTATTACTTCGAAAAACTAATTTTTTTGGGGCCAGTAGTGTTATATTTTCTACAGTTTCTTGAATAAGTTTGATACAGTAGTCGCCTTATTCCCTAGACTTTTGTTAGTAGTGCATATAGTTCATAATTATATGGAAATATAAATCATGTCACTCGCATTGTTTAGAGAGCCAACTTTTTGTAAATCGTATTGTGAACAGTTTTGCTATGAAGTCTGTGAATTAAATAAATCTTTATTTTGGATAACTTGTTTATTGTTTAACAATTAGTAGCTAATTAAGTCTAAAGTTATTGAATCACTATACATACTCAGTCCACAAACCGCACTGCCACTACAAAGCCCGAAGTGCGGTGAATCCTAAGATTTACCGCAGTTCGGGCTTTTACAGAAACATATCCACTATATTCTTGTTGATTAAACATCTTTTTGAATCTGAGCATACTATTTGGTAGAAGTCAACCAGTACACCCGGTGCAGGCTCACGCGCGCAGAGCCGCCGCGCCAGCTGTGCGTATCGGGCCGCTCGGGCGGGTACGCGCCAGCTGTGCGTATCGGGCCGCTCGGGCGGGTACGCGCCAGCTGTGCGTATCGGGCCGCTCGGGCGGGTACGCGCCAGCTGTGCGTATCGGGCCGCTCGGGCGGGTACGCGCCAGCTGTGCGTATCGGGCCGCTCGGGCGGGTACAGAGCGACGGTACACAGCATAGAGGATCTTTAGACGCTCGCATGACGTTGGCAGGGGGGCGCTGTTGGTAAACGTTTGTCGAATTGTTTTGTGAAATGTCACTTGAATGTAGACAGAATATAGCAGTAGACAAATCACACTTAAATAATAATGATCTATTAGATCCAGTAGTAAGTAAGAGTAAACGGAGACAAATGGGTTTTCTGTCTCCTTAGTGTATATTGTCTGAGCCCAGTTGTTGACCGGGACCATACAAAACGGCTGGCACGGTAGTATTTTTTTGGAAAGTGTGACCCGGTATTCGTTGATATCAAATTTATACAGTTCACTATCTACGCTTGAAATGTATTGGCGCCAAGATAACCTTGCACGCTATGGCGTCGTTAGAACTTCCTCATGGAGCGCAGCTTGTTGTTGCGCCGCATGCCGGCAGCGCGCACGCGCAGCCAGTAGCGCTTGCTGCTCGGGTCCAGCTCGTCCAGCCGAGCCGCCGCGCCCGTGCGCAGGCCCCACAGCCACGGCGGGTAGGCGCTGTCGTCCTGCAGCTGGGGATACAATATAAACATATAAATAATACCTTACGTACACACACACACACACCCCCAGGTGTGCTTGGCATTATAGTCTTCGCCTGCGATAAACTTAGCTCCAAATGTAAAAAAATCTTCTTGGGTTTGTGGTTGAGTGGGCTGTAGATGGCAAAAACTACAAGAGGGTTTTGGTCACTGACCTCTATTATTACCACTGGACAGGCTGTTCCAAGCGTTTGACAGCAATTTTTTTGTGTCTTTTTGAAGCGCCACTAGCGAGTGTCCAGAGAACTAATTTTGACATATATTACATTTTGGTAGGGCTGTTCCAAACAATGTAAACGAAACATCGAAGCAATGTGTGGAATACATAGCAGGTTTTGTGATTAGATCTATCAAGAACAAAATTACATGTATTGATTGTTTGAGCGCTTGTGAATCAATACCGTCCGATGCCATATCTGATCGACGAAACGGTATCGCACTAATTATTCAAAAAAAAAGAGGTGGACTAACTATTCCATCACAAAGCATCGTTTCTATATGTTTGTTAGTGGAATCACTTTTTCGACAAGCATGCAAAAAGACCAATGGGAAGCCGCCGCGCCGGTGGAAAAAATATTTCCGGCAGTTCTCACAGCAAAAGTTATAAAAGAATTGCTACCAAAATCAAATACTTTGTTTCCAGAACTACGCGTTCATTTTTTGGAAACAATGATGTTTGAAACTTTAAAAAGTCATTATGATGTATTAATTAAACAGATTATATTTAAGTATATCAATGTTAGAATTTTTGCAACAACGAAAAATTACTCTTCGTCAATTACAGGTCAAAGTATACGAAATTTCTTAACCCGTCAAATAATTTGGGCACGTCAGTAATTAAAATTGCTTATGCTGTTAGGAAGATAAGGCAGTTAACAGATGTAGAAACCGCGCGTTTAGTCTATTTTAGCTACTTTCACAGCATTATGACGTACGGCATTTTACTATGGGGTCGAGCTGCTGACATTGAATCCATCTTTATTTTGCAAAAGAGAGCTGTCAGAGCCATTTATAATCTACGTCGCCGCGAATCTCTCAGGGAACTAATTATAATAAATGCTTTGACTTTGACTTTGAAAAATATAAATTAAATATATAAAACGTGTTTTATTTTACCTTTTCGACTGTTACTTAATACATTCATTATTATTATTCATTATTCCCTGTTAATTGTAAATATAAGTAGTAATTATGATGATACGTTTATTAATGTAAAAATATTATCAAAAGTTATCGATATTTGCTCGCTGATATCGACATCACTAGTTTTAGTACCACGGACACTCGCTACGTCCAACAGCGCCAAAATGGCGATTATCAATTAGGCACAAAAGCACTTTGACAGCCGCCAGTCCAGTGGTAATTAATAGAGGTCAGTGGTTTTGGTGGTCTTCAATCACAAGATTTATTGCTTGAAACATATATTGGCTGCTTTTTATAGTGATTAATTTTATGGTGTACACCATAAAATTAAAATCATAATAAAGAGTATTCTATTCTAGAACAAACACAGGTTTTGGAATGAACTCAAATTAAAAAAAATTACCATTCATCCTTATCGCAAAGTCATTCAGTATCCCCAACTCTATGGTTTTAGTATTGTTAGCTGGCCACCATGATGGCCTATCGCGGTGACAATGATGACATTTACCTATAATTTTGATTGACTTCAAATATTTAAACCATTTTACCAATAAAATTGTGTATTTAATATTATGGTAACATGACTGCTTTAAACTGTCAAGTTATTGAATACAGTTAAAAGTCCAAGTATGTATAGTGCTTATAGGATCTTCTACATGTAAAATATCAACAAGTCACCTTGACATCCTCGCCAGTGGTGTATATGTTGGAGCCGCACACGTAGCTGACCAGCTTCTGCGGGTCAGTCTCCACTGGCATTTCTTTCTTCTCCATGGTGCCCAGCTTGCCGCCTTTCTTCTTGCCCTTGCCCAGGCCCATCACACCTGGAAGTAGACCCGTTCTGCTTCACACAGACCACTAGGGTTGGCAGACAACTACACTCTAATACAGGGTGGCAGGGACATTGATGCGTAAGCTGTAACCATGAAGCCAATACATGGTTTTTCAGGCCATCGGTGTGTCGAGCCCTATTGAACATACCGGCTGTCCATCTTGATGGTGGTCCAATAGACCGAGTGGACCAATTTAAATATCTAGGGCATCTACTCACCGAGGACCTAAAAGACCATGCTGACATGGAGCGGGAGCGGAGGGTGCTGTCGATACGAGCCAACATGATAGCCCGCGAGTTTACGCGTTGTTCTGCTAGTGTTAAGGTTTCGCTCTTCAGAGCGTACTGCACATCCTTTTACACGTGCAGCCCGTGGGTTGACTACCTGGTGCGCCGGGTGCGGGCCAGCCCCAATACCATCTTGGCAATGATCGCCGACAGGCTGGACTGCCCTTGTATCCGGCATGGCTTTGGCAGCATGTTGCTGTTCGAATGCCGGTCAGAAAATAATATTCTGTCATATTTATTTAATTTTTTATTTTATGACCGAGGAATGTGATTTAATTTACTTAATTTCATTTTATGTTTATATTGTTTAATTATTATTGCTATTGACATTGTATGCTCAATAATTGTATGAGTCCATGTTACTTGATTGATGAATAAATAATAATAAATAATAATTACGTTTTGGAATGGGCAACTAGCTTCAACTGACTGACTATTTAATTTTGACAATTCAAAAGTGCCTGTAAATGGTTTAATTGAAATAAATGCTTTGAGTTTGTATTATTCGGAGGGAGGATACCTTCCAGTGATTACGAGAAGGACTACCATTTTAATTCGGCAGCATTGTACTCCACGGAGGGACCACGGGTAAAAAAATACCTGTAGTACTACGGGAGGGACTACGGGTCACACACAAATCATCACCATCTGCCTAGCCTTTTCCCAACTATACTATGTTTACCAGATTATATTGTAATAGGTACTTTAGAAAAACGAAATAGCAAAAATCCGCGACAGTTATGGCAGCATATTTCTAGCCTGCGATCAAAGGGCGACTTCGTACAAACGTGGTGTAAAATGGTCAAACTTGCTCGGGTGTCAAAGCCGCCGAGTAATTTGCTCAGTATTTTGCTAGTGAGTTTCTTCCCAATACACCTGAAATGAACCCTAGGAAATTCAATGCGAGTAGTGAGGGAGATAACATTCCTCTTCCCTTTTTACCCCCACCGGATATAGTTAAGGCGATTGCTAAACTCAAACCCTGTAGCTCAATTGGCCCTGACAACATTCCAGCCTTTGCCCTTAAGGGATGTCGTAACATCTTGGCAGCCCCTCTATATCATGTATTTAACCTGTCCCTCCAGTCTGGTGTATACGAGGCATGCCTTTTAAGTTTTGTCGTTTGAAGAAAAAAACACAACTAGAACCTTATAGTACTTTTTATTGTTTTTCAAAGTATTCACTACGTAGCTTAATACACTTTTACATTCGCTCAAACCAGTTTTTATAACATTTATTCCACTCTAAACTGGGGGTGTTCAAAATGGCTGATTTGAAAGCGTCGACTGCTTCTTCACCGGACTGGAACCTTTGACCACGAAGACTTTTCTTAATTTTAGGAAATGTAAAGAAATCGTTAGGGCTTAGGTTAGGACTGTATGAAGGATGGTCAAGAATTTCTACTTTTTTCTGCTTCAAATACTCAATCGTTTGACGAGCGCTGTGTGAGCTTGCGTTGTCGTGGTGCAGGATGATGCGTCGCTTTGAGTTAGATTTTCGAAGTTCGGCGATGACTTGTGGTAAACAAACTGTGGTATACCACTCTGCGTTAACCGTTCTACGATCTTCAAGTGCAATAGTCGCAACATGGCCGGTTTTTCCAACGAGGGTGGCCACCATCTTCTTTGAAGTGCTTCGAGAACGAACAACTTTAGTCGGCTTTGGCTCGTCTTGAAAGACCCGGATTGTAGATTGTTGTTTGGAATCAGGATCGTAGGCTTAGATCCAAGATTCGTCACGACTGATGATGTTGTAGACGTGATTTGACTCTCCTCGGTTGAACCTTTGCAGAGTTTTCTTACACCATCTGACGCGGGCCGCCTTGTGATCGTCGGAAAGCAGATGCGGTATCCAACGGCAAACTAGCTTTCTCACACCAAGCACTTCATGCAAGATCTTCTGAATGGTTGTCCCTGAGATGCCTAATAGAGCCTCTATCTCTCGATACGTCACATGACGATCTTCGAGAATTAGTTGTCTCACAGCAATGATGTTATCTTCAGTGAAGGCGGATTTTAGGCGTCCTTCGCGAGATTTGTCACTAACACTAGTGTGTCCACGTTGGAATTCTAAATACCAGCTGTAGTGTATCTATTAAATAGATATGTAAACACTGTCTCATTCACACAAGCGGGGTAGCTGCTGTCACTTATGTCATCTGTCAGTTACGAGGAATGGCGGGAAACAGACAAAGTGAAGCGTGCTATATACGAAGGCGCTTGGTGTGGTAGTGAGCCAGTGAAGTGATAAGTTCAACATAAATACGGAATCAACAGGATTCTACACCAGCGTTTGACAGTCCGCAGACATGGGGCTTCATCACTGAACACAGATGTTAGCTCTTCAAAACACTGAAGCCGTGTCAGGCCTCTTCCAAAGTTGTAGAAAATTATTGCACGAACATTTTCCTTAGAAAGATTCATTTTCGTACGTAACCTGACAGATTCCAATCGACGCTGTAACTAAACAATAGCATTAATCCTAATAC
The DNA here is from genome assembly GCA_945859645.1 of Amphipoea oculea. Taxonomy (NCBI): domain Eukaryota; kingdom Metazoa; phylum Arthropoda; class Insecta; order Lepidoptera; family Noctuidae; genus Amphipoea; species Amphipoea oculea. The sequence continues at coordinate 304,718 of OX243885.1, forward strand.
TTTCAACTGTTTTGAGATTCAAAATTTAAACACATTCGAATATAGAACAGTTCCAAATTCAAAATTGCCGGGAAATATGGAAACAACAGAACTTAAAAGGCATGCCTAGTACCCTGAGCAATGGAAAACTTCGCGGGTCACTCCCATCCCAAAAATGTTTTTTGTATGGAGGGTGGCCCTTACGTCGGCCGCCATTTTGATTTTTTTTCAGAATCGCGGTGCGCAACGAAAGTTATATATTTAGATAGAGGACACTTTATAAACAAAAAATGTTTATCCTAAAGCGTCAGCGGAGTTATGCACCGAAATATAAGTCAAAAACTGAACCTTTAATTTCTTCAAGGTTCAATTTTCGACTTGTATTTTAACATTGACTTATATATTTTTCAAGTATTTTTTTTCATTGATTTAAATCGATTGTGACTTGAGTCAATACAACATTGTTGTTTCTGATCCTTGGCTTTTAAGAGTCAGAATCCACTCAAGATACCAATTGAATTTATTTTGTTGTTTAATCGAATATATCTTGTCTTGCTCAATAATAATTTTCAAGACAGGTATAAAATAGTTGGCTACTATTGTAATTACATTGTAGGAAAACGAACATTATTATTTTTATGTTCCGATTGTTTTACAGAGAGCCTCTGCCAGAGAGGAGGCCTGTGTCCCAGCAGTGGGAACATTATAGGCTGATTATGTTGTTGTTGATTGTTTTAAAAAGTTTTTAATGAACAAAATAAATTATTAGTACTTATTATCTACTAGCTGCGCCCCGCGGTTTCACCCGCGTAAATGTCGATCCCGTGGGAATATCGGGATAAAAACTATCCTATGTCCTTTCCCGGGACTCAAACTATCTCTATACTAAATTTCATCGAAATCGGTCCAGCCGTTTTCATGTTATGTCGTGACAACGGAAAACGGTTTCATTTTTATACAGGCTGTTAGTGTAAACACCGTTATCCTTGAAACCAGTGGTTTGGTTTCACTTATAGAACGTAAATTCAATGAAAAAAAAAATTTTTTTTTTTTTAAGTAAAGTCTCAATTTTTCCTTAAAATTATTTCACCCTATACAAGTGCACGCAAGGGCAAAGTAGACGGAGCGCGGGAAACAGCGCGTCGTCAGTACTTACCCATCTATGCAGCGCGTGCCGCAGGCCGGCGGCGCGCGCGCCCCTTCCCACACCGTCCACACTCCACACACACCCCTCAGTCTGGCTATAGCCTCGCTATCGAGCGCACGTAAAGCTGAAAACAAATTATCGGACGCGGCTGACGGACGCGGCTGACAGCCGCGACAGATACGTATGCACAGATAAAAACATCCAGCGCGCCAGATTTCTGTCGGACGTCCGAACGCTCAAGGTTACGTCCACGACTTACGTCCGATAGTTTGCACAGCTCAGTGTACATTCATTGTCTAGAAACCTATAAGTCGCGGCTGTCAGCCGCGTCCGTCAGCCGCGTCCGATAATTTGTTTCCACCTTCTTTAGCAACGCCCGCGCAGCCGTGCCGCGCCGCCCGCGCACCATCGCGAATTGTCGCGCTCGCACAAGTGTGTAGTTACATTCATAGACTGTTAGATTAGTAATTATGTCGTACACAAACGTACAGTGGACCGAAATGGTACGGCTTTACGCCGCAGCTGGTGATAACCTGAACGAGGCTCGAAGAAAGTACGCGGAGCTATTCCCTGGACAACCTGTGCCAAACCGGGAAACGATGTTGGCGGCTACTCAAAGGTTACTTTTTAATGAAACTGTAGATAAAAATGTGATTAACTTTTAAATACGCCAAAAATACCTACCCAGTTGTTGTTTTTCTTTCATTTTCTTTGTTGTTAAATTCATCTTACATTTGGACTCGTCACGCAACACAAGGTAGGTATTTTTGCCTGTCCTAAGCCAGGAAAAGTATGAAAGTAAGCCAGGAAAAATGGGAAAGTTACATCACAGGTTATGTGTATTGCGCTTTTATTGGAATATTGTGTAGGTACTTAAAACGGACGGCCAGTGCAGCAGGTCAGCGCCCTTTGCGCATAGTATCCATGAATTTACGGACGGTGTCGGACAGAAACTTTGTTACATTTTTGAAAGAAAATAACGTTTATTTATTTTTAAATTCAGATAAACATTTTTATAATTAAGTCAACTACCTATGGTTTTAGTGACAACGGTGTTTACACTAACAGCCTGTATACAACTAGCTTCCGCCCGCGACTTCGTTCGCGTGAAACTTCTTGTTTCCCCCGAGCCACCCCGTCGTATCGCATCACCCGCCCGCGCTATCATTTAACGTTCTTTTTTACTTTTTTTCTTTTTGCTCGGCTCCTAAGGGTCATAGCGTGATGTTACATAGCCTATAGCCTTCCTCAAGAATTGTGCTATCAAATGCAAGAAGAATTTTTCAAATCCGACTTGTAGTTCCAGAGATTACCCCCTACATACAAACTTACAAACTTACAAACATACAAACTTACAAACTTACAAACTTTACCTCTTTATAATATTATAGTATATAGTATATAGTATAGATGTGGATATGGAACTACGACATTAAATTAAAACGAGCACAGTACTAGCACACCCCGGACACTCCATACAACGCTCGCAAAATAATTACCTACTACCACTACATTGACAAATGACGTTTGTATACGTGTAAATGTGTGGGTGAAATCTAGTAGGGCTGGCAGGCGCAGTATTGCGTAGGCGGCGGCGGGCGGCGGCGCTGCCCGAACGTATGCAACAATGGGGCGCCGCGCGCCGCGACACTAGGTACTCACAGAAATCTAATTAATAACATTTCTATTGTACTACTTTTAAAGTCGAAGAACGAATAGAACGTGAAAGAAAGAGACATAACTAAGACAATAAAGAGAGAGAACAATTTGGTATGTTAATATTACGGAAGTTTTAATTGTTCTAAAACGAAGAAAACTTGGAAAATAAATGATTAATAGAGAAAATTATGAAAATAAATTATCACAACACTGGCTTAACTTGTTTGTCTGTAATATACTAGCTTTTATTTTTTATGGGTTTAAAGGATATTTGAGTTGCTGTTCCTTACCTTCTTTCATGTTTCGGGAACCGAAAGAAACTCCTGTCTTTATCGTTCCTCGATGAATATAAGCATCCAAATAATGCACAATATACAACATCGTGATTAACACAAAATATAAAACTTTAAAAAAATAATGTGTTCGTGTCAGCAGTAGGTAGGTACAGCGCTGCGGTTCTTGTGTTTGCGAGCGCCATTGTTAAAGAGCAGGCGACGAACACATCGAAGTGCGGGGTGAGGTGCGGTAACTGATGTTAGTGCGGGGAAGGGAGTGGCCTTTCTGTACGCAGTACTTTAAGTATTCTGTGGTACTAGTCCATCGAAACATTTTAAACCACGAAGATTTGTAGTTAATGGAAAATTAAAAAATTGCAATTTTCAAACAAAATAAATAACAGAATCAACTGCATAAAAAGTAAACACGCTTTATCTACGAAAAGTCACTGACCTATTGCGCGGCGGGGTGCGGGGTGCAGCGGGCGGCGGCGCGGTGCTGGGCGTAGGTACTTTAGCAGCGGCATAAACTCAATAAAGTTGCGAGTTGTTAATTAACAAAAGATCATTGATTGAATAATTAATCACGTAATATTACATCACAATCACAATTAAAATCATCAATAGTAGCATTTTGGTGACATTCTCCGTACCTAAGTACCATGTCGGTGTACTCGGCAGCTGTGTACCTTATTTGAGGCATAATTAAACTCAAAAAACTTACAAACCTAACCTAAATCACAAAGCTAGCTACCTAATAAATGTCCAAAATAACTAACCAATATTACACTAACACTTAACAATAAGTCACACTAACCTATGCACTAATCCAATTATCACAAATCGTCTTTAATCACAATAACAACTAAAACTTTTAATAAAATCACGACAATGCGCGCGCGGCTCGTTTTGTGATAAAAAAAGTAGGCGTGTGCTTCCTCAAAGGGCGCCGCTATGCACTGACATGACATAGTTACCGATTCAAGGACTATTTGCCGAAAATATTCCGCTCACACACATTCGCAATTTTCTATGCACCACTAATGCATTATTATCGTAAGTAATATTTCTTTTTCTTTCTAATCGTAGTATTTTGTGAGTGGGCGGGGCGCGTCAGAGAGTGGGGCCGTATGACACCTTTCTCTGTCTTTCAAGCATAGAATCGTAGGTACGTTTTTGCACAGGTTCCTGACCTTACAATGTTTACCTATTATTACGAACTCAGATCTACATCATGTTGAATATTAAGAAAATGAAAAATAATTTCCTGTGGCTAAAGTATTCATTGGATTTGATTGATTTTTTGTATACGGGTAAAGGGCATGCCACTCTTTACGTGGTTTAAAGGAATGTCAAACGTCCTGCTCCACATTGTATACAGGGTGAATTTTTCAAGTGGGCGTGGATGGCCAAATCCGAAACTATGAGGAATAGCGAAAAGTACTCAAAGGAGTCGCGGGCTCGATTTTGATAAAAACTAAAACTGCATCATTGGATTTTTGAAAAATCAATATTTCTGGCCAGGAATCGAACCTGTTGATTTTGAAAAAAAAACACACGCTGTATTATTACACCATTCGATAGTGTCGCTAATAAGGATCAAATTCTGGGAAGTAATGGCATACGGCAAACTAAAGGAAAGAGCTCATTTTTATCAAAATACTTTTTTTATTTTCTTATGCTACCTACCTATTAAACCTTAACTGATTAATTGTTCAAAATTATGACAATTGTTTTTGAATACATAGCCGGATTCGACGTCTCAAGGATTGTACTGCAATTTAAAATTTGAATTTAGAACATAATTTTGTGAAGGTGACTGCTCTACGAGTATTTCGGGTGTAAAAATATTGAGCATAATTTCGAACAAGGTATGAAAAAAGAAGCAGTTTATTAAAATTCAACATTTTCCTTAAGTTTGCCGTATGTCATTACTTCCCAGAATTTGATCCATATTAGGGACACTATCGAATGGTGTAATAATACAGTGTGTTTTTTTTTTCAAAATCAACAGGTTCGATTCCTGTTCCTGGCTAGAAATATTGAATTTTCAAAAATCCAATGATGCAGTTTTAGTTTTCATCAAAATCGAGCCCGCGACTCCTTTCAGTACTTTTCGCTATTCCTCATAGTTTAGGATTTGGCCATCCACGCCCACTTGGAAAATTCACCCTGTATAGATTACTTATAATATTTGTTTTCTTTCTCTGTCTGATTGAGATTAACATTTGATATTGATTAAGTTAGTTATAACTTAATCAACATGAAGTTATCTTTGAATATCTCAGAAACGTGACGCTTTATGATGTTATGTTATATCACGTTTTATGTTTGTATAAGTGTCCCTAGATCCAAATATAAGCCATTTATTGCGCACCGCAATATGGAAAAAAAAAACAAAATGACAGCTGATGTTAGGACCAAAAGCTTCAAACCCCTTTACACTAAAAAGGGTTTATTCTATCCAAAAAAAAATTGCTACTATAAAAAGCGCAGCAATTAAACAAAAAACTGGTTTTGCAAACTTTGCTGTTTTCAAATTTACACTAAAAAGGGTCAATTCTATAAAAAAAAATACCTACTATCAAAATGGAAGTAAAGTGGTTCCCAGACCACTCTTGTACACACAACATTATATCAAGCTTTACATTTCCAGTTTTAGCTGACCTTGCATTGTACATGCTTTTTGTTCAATGAAGAAGTCAGCTATACTGGAAATGTATGGCTTGATAAGTCGTCGTGCGTAGGTGTGCTACAACTGATGAACTATTTTTAAGTTTTCAACATTTGCAGGGATAAACAGCATACATGGGATTTTGTATACAACCCTTATCAAACAGACAACACAACTATTGCTAATACTTACAATTATTAGACATTAACAAAGACAATATTTAAGTAAGTATTTGAGAAGATTATTATAAAACAAAAACAGATTAGATTAATAATCACCTCCTGCGGCGGAAGTAGTTTTCTTGACAGCGGCATAATCAGCGGCTGTATTGTGCAAGTGTGACGACTGTACGACGAACACCTGGCGCAATGGTAATAACGTTCTCAAGAATCCGGGATACATTGTGTACAACTTTATGAAATAATATCAGTAATTCGAGGAATTTTTTGACTAAAACTAAATTGAGATTTGATTTGAGGTTATATTTTGTGTCAGCTTGAGGAAAAGTCAAAGACCTGGAAAAGTCAGCTGTCAGTGACAGTGACATTTGCGTTTCGGGTCGGGACTGCATTTATTTCACCCAAGGACGTTATTTTTTTTTTTTTTTTATGTAGTTTAGGACGTTATTGATTTCACCAAGCTATCTTTTTATATCTATAAATATTTACTTAATTTTAATCCTTGATTTTGGTAAAATAATTGATGTACGATCGTGGTGGAGTACTGTGTCGATTATTTGTTTATTTATAGTGTGAATTAAAAAAAATTGTTACCATGGCAACTTATGATGCCATGATGTGTAAAACTCAAGCAAGATGACCAAGCACAAGTGCATTAAAATTAGTGATCATGTTTTCTTTATCAATAATTAAAATTTTGATTTTTAAACTTTCTTTTATTTTAGTTCTTTAACCGACTTCAAAAAAGGAGGTTCTGTATTCGACCAATCGACCCGTATACGTATGTATGTATGTTTGTATGTCCGCGATATTCTCAAAAACCAATTTTGATAATTCTTTCAATAATATGATCTACATACTTTCAGGAAGATTTTAGTATATAATACATTAGGTAATTTTTCTTATGTACGAAGTTATATGCATAAATGTACAGCATCTCCGGCATTTCTATGCGAATTTTGACGATTCTTCTAGTCAGTGTCTTCAATTCTTCAATGCTCTAGTGTTAATTGAATTTTTGTGGGATAGGTATGTACAGACGCCAGCACATCAAGCTACCCCAATCTGTCAGATTTCTTTCATAGATTTTCAACTTTACTACAAAGTAATAAGTTTCATATTCAATTGGGAAAATTTGACAGATTGGGGTAGTTTGATGTGCTGGCCTCTGTACAACTAAAAACAGAAAAATAAAAACTTTTTTACAAAAAAAAAAAAACAACCGACGTCAATATTTTTTTTTGAAGTCGGTTGTTTTTTTTTTGTAATTTTCCAAAAATTTAGCTCTATTTTAGCTCTTTTTCGAAGGTGATCTATACTGAGTTGGCAACACTGTACACGGAAGACGAGGCGGGGTTTTTCTTGGCGGGAAATCAAATTGCGCGGGTGCTTAAAATTTTCTCCTACTTAAAAAATTTGTAATTTTTGTATTTATTTGTTAAATAGTTCTATATAATCTCTGTGTATATAGTAAAATGGGAACGGAAAGCGATGGGGGCGATGCCCCCATCGATAAAGAGCCAAAAAAGCGAAAATTGGCTCTCATGGATTCGTCACAGTCTGCAGCTTACAAAATCTACATGAAACCAAATTACAAGAGACAATTTCCCGAATGCCATAGTGGTGATTGTGTAGTCTTCGTAGAAGCATCAGATAATGAAAAACTGGGCAACAAAAACCCAATTGGACTTACAAAATTATTTACTGAGAATGTAAAAGGTATCATAGGTGTACATCGCGTAAATGCCTACAAAGTCGGAATAACTTTTAAAAAACCTGCACCGGCGAATAGCTTTCTCAAAATGGACCATTTCTTAGGAAAAAATAAATTAAAAGCCTTTGTTCCTGCACACATGACGGAAACAACTGGAGTTATCCGTTATGTACCGAAAACTATGTCTAATGAAGAAGTCTACAAAAACATACAGAGTGATGTTGAAGTCATCTCTATCAAAAGATTTATGAGGAAAGTTGATGGAAAACTTACGCCATTGGGTACCATAGCAGTTACATTTGCTGCAACGGCATTGCCACAGTACGCATATATTCAAATGTTTAGGTACCCTGTACATATTTATATACCACCTTTGCTACAGTGCTATAAATGCCTAAAATATAACCACTCTGCGAGAGCTTGCCGTGGTGAGCAAATGTGCTCTTCTTGTGCTGGTCGGCACTCATACAAAGAATGTGATGTTGAAGAAATTATTTGTATAAATTGCAGTGGCAATCACTTAGCAATTTCAAGGGATTGCCCCATCAAGAAGCAAAAAATGGAAGAAAAGAAGAAAAAGTTCCTCAATCGAAACCAGTCGTATGCCAGTGTGGTGAGTACACCTCCTCCAACTATGTCCGATACAAATGTTTTCCCAGCTCTCAAAAAACCAAATGAAAGGACTTTGGGTGAGAACTCAAAGTCAATTGCTGAAGAAATTGTAAATAATGAAATAATTATAAATGCGATTGTAAAATCACTAATTAGTCTAGGTAATAATAAAGATAATATTCCTATAACAAATAAAAGAATAAAAGACATGTTATTAACAAATTTAATTATCAATTAATGGATACATTTTTAAATATAGCACAATTCAATGTACAAAGCTTACAGAGTAAGAAGGCCTTATTAAACACATTTCTCTTTGAACAAAAAATAGATATATGCCTGTTGAATGAGACTTGGCTTAAAAGTAGTAGTGTAATTCCTCATTTTACATCATACAACTTTATATATAAAAATTCTGTTAATGCACACAATGGAGTAGGTATTTTGATAAAACAAAATTTTGCTTATAATGTTATAGAAACAACTTTTTATGAGTCAGTCCAAAATATATGTATTTCCATAGAAACATCCATGGGTAGATTGCATATTCTATGTGTTTATTGTCCTCCCAGTAGCAACAGATTTGATACTAATAAAATGAAAAAGGTGCTTCTTGAAATTCCCAAGCCATGTCTTATCATGGGCGATTTTAATGCACATCATATATTATTTGGATGTCATACAAACAATAATAGGGGTAACAGTTTATATAATCTTATTGATGAATTTGACATGTGCATTTTAAATGATGGTAGAGCAACCACTGTACAGTACCCAAACAGGAATGCATCAGCTATTGATCTAGCTCTGGTTAGTTCAGCAATAGCTCCTCTTTGTGAATGGCAGGTTCATGACGATCCTATGGGCAGTTATCACTACCCAACCCAGGTAGTTTTAAATGTAAAGCCATCAACATATGAAGTCCGGCCTGTGGAAGAAAAATATATTTATAGTAAAGCAGATTGGTCTAAATATTATGAATTATCAGAAACCTGTTTCTCACATTTAGACATAGATAATATGGAACCTCTTAATCTATATGATAATTTTGTAAATACTTTACATGATATAAGAATAATTACAGTCCCAAAACAGAAATCAAACCAAACTATGCAAATTTTAAGAAAACCAGCTCCTTGGTGGAACCAAACCTGTAATGAGGCAGTTCAAAAATCTAAGGAAGCTCTGTTAGAATATAGAACATCACCAAGTATCCCAAACTTCATAAAATACAAAAAGCTTGATGCTCTAAAGAAAAGAACATTAAAAGAGGAGAATATTAATTCATGGCATGACTTATGCAGTAGTTTTAATAGAATGACACCGATTGCAAGAATATGGGGTTATATTAAAAAGTTTAAACGGATAGGCTCTTCTTCTAACAAATATTTAAATGATGATTTTGTTCCTGAATTCTTAGAAAACTTATCTGACTCATCACTATTGAATGAAAATAATATTAAAAATATTTTAAAAGAGTCTGTTGAATCTGAGACTAACTGCTTTCTTAATAGTCCATTAACAATAAATGAATTGCACATAGCACTTAAGAGTAGAAAAGATACAACCCCAGGTCTAGATGACATACCATACATCTTAGTTAAAAAGCTACACCCTAATGCCTTACAAATTTTATTAAATGTTTATAATAAACTTTGGAATAATCTACTTATACCAGACTCATGGAAAACTCAATGTGTCATTCCAATTTTAAAGCCCAATAAATCTGTAAATAGTCCTTCATCCTATAGACCTATATCTTTATCATCTTGTTTAGGTAAGCTATTTGAAAACATGCTTAAGTTACGTTTGGATTACTTTGCTGAAACTCAAGACAAGTTACCAGATATACAGTATGGATTCAGAAAGGGCAGAAGTTGCTCTGAAAGCTTTGTATCATTCATATCAGACCTTAAAAAGGCTAAACTCAGTCATTCTAATGTCATATGTGTTTTTTTAGATGTCAAAGGTGCTTTTGATAATGTTGATATTGAATGCCTTATTCGTGTTTTACATGAATTGGGCTTACCAAGTAAGATCTTGAATTGGATTTTTAAATTTTTGTACCAGAGAACCTTGTATGTTAAATTTAATAATAAGCTACATGGCCCTAGGTTGGTTAGTAAAGGCACAATGCAGGGAGCAACGCTTTCACCTCTGTTGTATAACTTTTATACATCTCAGATTCTTAAATATGTGAATACTTCTCAAGTCAAAATATTACAATTTGCTGATGACTTGCTTTTATACACAATAAATCAAAATTTAAATATGGCTGTTAACAATATGAATACTGCATTGGCTCAATTACAATATTATTACAATAATACTTTAAAACTAGATATAAGTCCTGAAAAAAGTTCAGTGTTATTATTCAGTAAAGATTCATTGGCACAGTCCTCTGTAAATATTGTATATAATAACAATGTGATTCCTATTGTTAATCATCATAAATTTTTAGGTGTTATAATAGATGATAAACTGAAATTTGATAAGCACATTGACTACATCTGTCAAAACGCCATGAAGAGCATTAATGTCCTTCGGAGTTTAGCAGGAACATTTTGGGGTTCTGACCCAAAAACACTTGGCATGTTGTATAAAAGCATAGTCAGAAGTCATTTTGATTATAGTTGCTTAGCTTATATGAATGCAACTACTACTTTGTTAAGAAAATTGGATGTAATACAAAATATGGCTTTAAGAATAATTAGTGGAGCAATGCGCACCACCCCTATAAATTCTATGGAAATTGAAAATGTTATACCTCCCTTATCCCTGCGTCGTTTACAGCTGGCTGAGAGATTTTGTCTCAAAGAGTTATCCTGCAGTAATGGTACAGTTCTTGATAATATTGACTATCCTCTAGAGGTCACACAGTCAGCTGTAACATCCTCTATCTCAGCAAATACTTTTATTTCTGGTTCACTGCCTGAAATTTCAACCATTCTAGTTAAAGTAAAGAACCTGACAAGAGACATGTACATCAAAAATAAGTGGCCAGTATATGAATTCCCATACAATAATTTACTAGCTTATTTTGATATCAAGTGTTTTTTAGATACTGTTAAAAATAAATATGAATTCTTAGAATTTTTGAATGACAAAACACATTTCTATGTCATTTACACAGATGGATCTAAAACTGATGATTATGTTAAAGCAGCTTATTATGACCCACAAAGGAGAGTAACCAAATGCTTTAAAATGCCAAATAATTGTAGTATATTCACTGCAGAAGGTTGGGCTATACTAGCTGCTTTAACATATGTAAATAGTATTGTAAATACCAATGAACATAGTGTAAGCCAAAATGTAAATAATATATTAATTGTTAGTGATTCTAAGAGCGTTTTATCTAGTTTAAGTAATTGTAACTTCAGTTATAAGCAAAATTATATTGTACATAAAATTAAGTACACTCTACAAAAGTTGGGAAAACATGTAGAATTTTTGTGGGTTCCATCTCACAGTGGCATAGCTGGTAATGAGGTTGTAGATCTGGCGACTCGTCAGGATCACGACGAGGATCTTACAGAATCTTTCAAGGTCCCTTTCACGGATTATTATCATCAATTTAAAAGACTATTTAAGAAGATATGGAAGGATTATTGGGACGCGACAACTGAAACAAAAGGAAAATGGTATGCAGAATTACAGCAAGACTTACCAACAATGCCGTGGTACAATAAATTCAAATACTCCAGCAGAAAGTTTATAACCGTCATTAATCGCTTGCGTTTTGGTCATTGTTTAGTCCCAGCACATCTCTACAGGATGAGAATCATCAGTGAAAGCAAGTGTACCTTTTGCTCTGAGGAAAATGCAGATATAAAACACGTTATATTTGAATGTGAATCGTTTGCCATGCAAAGACTAATACTTGTGAGTGAAATTAGTGACATTGCAGAACAAAACTGTTTAAGGTGAATGCGTAGTTGTAGCCCGCGAAATTCAATTTTTCTTACGTTTTTTGCAATTTTCAGGTCAGTGTCAGGTTGTATCTTGATCAAAATATGATTCGCGACAATAACAGGTACGTATTTACAGAATTATAATAATTAGAATCATTAATACATCTTCCTAAGTTAGATTTCTACCGTTAAGAACAAATCTCGTATGGAAAAGTGTTGGTGGTAGAAATCTAACTTAAACAGATGTATTAATGATTCTGATGATTATAATTCTGTGAATACGTACCTGTTATAGTCGCGAATCAAATTTTCATCAAGATACAACCTGACACTGACCTGAAAATTGCAAAAAACGTAAGAAAAATTGAATTTCGCGGGCTACAACTACCCATTCGCCTTAAGTGTTCCCCGCCACGTTCAGGAATTACTTTCCAAAACTGTTTATTTTAATCCATTATTTAGATATATATTGAATACTGTAGAAAAAATTTAATAGTTTCGGAGTTAATTGAATTGTTTTTTTTTTTTGTTACTTATTTATTTTTATGTTTACTTTCTTAATTCTTACTTAACTTTAGATAATTTCATTGTCACTCAGATGTACTTAGCTCGTATTCAGAGCGGTAAAAACTAATGATTAACTTGTTATTGTTTTAGTACTTATTTAGATAAGAGTAGTATGTTTAGTGACTACGACTGAAGGACATGTATCCATGGTCATGAATAAAGTTTAAAAAAAAAAAAAAAAAGACGAGGCGGTGTGGTCGAAAGACTATAGCCTGCCCTTTGGGTGAATTAAAAAAAAAAGTACAAAGGTAAAAATGTCATTTTATTGTTTTTATATGATTTCATTTGTAAATCTCTTGATAGTTGTTTTTGTATTAACAGAACTTAGTGCAAAAAAGAATGAACTTCCGTTTGATAAGATAGAAAGACCTCTTCCTTCGCTTAGGATTAATTTTAATTCGCGAATATAATTTTATAGAGATTTTCATAGAATCGTAATCGTACCTATCTTGTTTTCCTTGTAAAAATCCGGAAAGTCCCGTGAAGCGGGTGCGTCCGTACGTCGCGCGCGTCGGCACTGAGCAGAGCAGTGATTCATACGTCGTCGTTGCTAATGTTTTCTGCATGACTGTGTGACTGCTAGTGGCCTAGTGCTGGGTCAGTAGTCAGTACTTCAGTAGCGCGGAGGCGGTTCAGTGGAGCGCAGGAGCGCAGTGTCATTGTTATTGTTTTATAAATTGTAAGTGATGTTCGACTCGAATGAGTTTGATGACGACGACTTTTTCAAGGTAGGTGGGAGCGTCACGACGGTGTAGAGCGGCGGTAGGTAGTCACACGCGAGCGCTCCACACGACTAATTCGTAATCTGTCACATAATTATCTTAATCAGCAGTACTAGCTACATTTCGATTGAATATCAGTAAGTAATCAGTATAGGTGACGGTGCAGGTGAGATAGCGGCAGTCTGCAGTGGGCAGTGTTCCTCAGTGCTGAGTGTAGTAGTGAATAGTGCAGTGATTGTGGTCCATTCATGGTTGTAATGTTAATGCGGATCGTGCTCAGTTGACGTGGGTGCCACATTGTGCCTGATTACTGCTGAGTGTTGTTGCAGGTATTGTGTGCATAGATAGCGAGTTAACTTTCATGTAATGTGCGGGTAATGGGCCTCAGTGACGTGAGTAAGGCTCAGTTGATGAGTGTGCCGACATGGTATGCTTACATGAGTGTGTACAATGTGAATGCTATGTACTTGCTGCTGTATTTGGAGCTTACTGTTCATAAGATAACATTCCAAAGTTCTGTTATCAAGTAATCCTCTGATGGGCAGTCTCCAAGGGTATATTATAATAAGTCCAGTTTGTTTGTCTGTGATAACAAGTTACATCAGTATGCTTTCAGAATAATCTCTGTATCAGTATAATAAATGTGATGGATCTGAGTACAAGTACCTACTCTATTGTCTGTTGAATTGCATTTTATTACTTTGAAAGTCTACATTATTGTCTTACTAGAAATGTTGTAATCTCTTGTTGATGTTTGAAGGATGATTATAATTAAAAATGTACTGTACATGAACATGTTTTTTTTGTATACTCACAGTATACCATTTGTTTCTTGTTATATTATTGAGATCCTAAACATGAACAAGTTAGCAACAGTAACTCATAGATAGAGCTGACTGCAACAAAGAGTATTGTATCAACTTGTAATTTGATAACTATAAGATAACATTACTGTGTAGAAGTGTTTCTGTGTAGTATGAGTCAGGGGCACACAACCTGAAATACATTGTGATAAGCACTTATTGCTACACAGATTTGGTTGGGATTGTGTTAAATGAATAAAGTTTTTAGTAGCTTATTATTAAGTATACAGGGTGACTTGTAATTTGACGTATTCCTTCCAGGACCTGAAAGTGTGACCAATTTGCAACAAAGCACCTTGGTTAACGGTTAGGCGAAAATTCATGGGATTAGAGAAAACCCATTTTTTATGTATTTTTGTAAATGGGTTTTAAAGGTTTTGGTTTGGCCCTAACATCAGCTGTCATTTTGATTTTTTTTTTTAATTGCGGTGCACAATAAATGGCATAGGTATACAGGGTGAATTTTCCAAGTGGGTGTGGATGGCCAAATTCTAAACTATGAGGAATAGCGAAAAGTACTCAAAGGAGTTGCAGGCTCGATTTTGATGAAAACTAAAACTGCGTCATTGGTTTTTTGAAAAATCAATATTTCTAGCCAGGAATCGAACCTGCTGATTTTGAAAAAAAAAACACTATTATTACACCATTCAATAGTGTCGCTAATAAGGATCGAATTCTGGGAAGTAATGCAAGGCAGTGTACTCGGACCACCTGCATCCCTGTTAACACTCTATATTGATGACTTCCCTAAATCCATTAAGGCGAAAGCGCCAGGGTAGCCCGCGAAAAACATTTTGTTATGTTTTTGCAATTTGCTGGTCAGTTAAGTTGTAAGTTGTTTAAAATATGAATTCACTCTCACAGAGAGGAGGCCTGTGTCCCAGCAGTGGGAACATTATAGGCTGATGATGATGATGATGATAATACATTACTTATTAAAAATTTTTGTCCATTAAAAGAAATCATTAATCGAATACTAACATCTTTCTATTAGGAAGGGCACTAATTTCTTTTAAAGTTTTTAATTGTATCATTTTTCATTACATCTGGCAATTTATTGTATCTTATAGAACCCATATCAATAACACTTTTTCTCAATAACGCTGTGTTACAGGACTCAATTCGTAATTAAGTATATTGATTTCTGACAGGTCAAAGTTAAAGTCAAGTCAAAGCATTTATTTCAAATAGACACATAAAAGGCACTTTTGAACGTCAAATATTATCTTAAAATAGAATTGATTCTAGTCGCCCATTCCAAAAGGTCGTTTTCTAGTTTCTGACATCGTGGGAAATAGGTTTTATTGGTCTTTACAAACATTGCCATTTCCAGAATATGACAATGACTGAAATGTAAACACTTTTAGGGACTTAAACTGTCTGTGGTCTTCAAACCACACATCGCTCTAATGCAACATTTTTGCGCCTTGAATACCTATGTATTCCCTTGAGTTGCAATTGCCCCAGAAAATAATACCAAATCTTAGAACTGATGCAACCATACCATGATAGTTTGAATGTCAACTTTTTTGGACAACTTTGAAAGGACATTGCCGCTGTTTTCATCCTTTTGCAAATTTCCTCTGCTTGTGGTTGCCAATTTAGTTGTCTGTTAATGTAAACTCCTAAAAATTTTGCTACTTTAACTTGCTTAATTTTTTTTTTATTGTAGTCTACAGATAGGTACTTCTTTTAAAATTATGCGTTGATGGAAGTGCATTATGTTAGTTTTTTGTAAGTTTATCACCAAGTTGTTTTTATCAAGCCCATACGATATCTTCCTTTCGATTACTTCCGATTTATGTCCTGTTCATAGCTATCCGGATTTTTACCTTTTTTTAACGCGGTAATGTCATCAGCAAATAACACCATTGGATTATCAACATGACTTGGCAAATCGTTGATATCAAATAAGAAACGGGGTGGCCCAAGGACGCTGCCCTGTGGTACACCATATTTTATTGTTCGTCCTTCGCATCGGTATTTTCTTTCACTCTTCGTCTTACTTTATGGGAATGAGGTGTGTGTGTCTATGGTATCCTATACTCCATTTGTTTAGGTAATTAAATAAAGGTAAACAAAAAAACCACGTGACTTAGTTAGCCGACTAAACGTAATATCACTCACTTCACTTGTCATGCTATGTCACAGTTGTACTCTTCAATTTAGCAACATTATTAACGAATTATAACGTTGCTAAATTGAAGAGTACAACTGTGACGTTGCATGACAACTGAATAGACTGGTATTACGTTTAGTTGGTTAACCTCGGCACGTGGTTTTTTTTGTTTACCTTTATTTAATTACCTACCTAAACAAATGGAGTTATAGTAATGGATCATATGTGTATTGTTGATTTTTTGGGTTTCCGCTTTTCGTTTCTTTTGCTAGTTATTTCCGTGTACTGTTTACGATCACTAAGGTATGATTTAATAAGTTTGAGTACAATTCCCCTTATTCCATAAACGCTTAACTTATTTATTAGAATGTCGTGATCGACGCAGTCAAAAGCTTTTGTCATATCTGTGAAGATTGCGCAAATAGGTACTTTGCTATCTACGTTTTTATGATAATATTGAATAAATCGAAAATAACTCTATTAATGTTTTTGTTTTTCCTAAAATATTTTTGTTCATTACACAAAATGTCATATATTTAGATAAGAAATTGTTAAATAAAGAGTACTCTATTTATTAAACTTTTGTACCTCGTTACATAGCTGATTAAATGAAGATGTCTTGCTTTGTTGTAATATCATTTTGAGATAACTTGAACTGACTTGAAGTCAAAGTTCATGTATGCAGATGATTTATGAAAACAACCGACTTAAAAAAAAAAAACACTACAAAATGAAAAATAACTTTAATTTCGGAAGTCGGTGTCGTTGGTTCCGCATTTTCGTTTTTTGACACCGACTTCCGAAATTAAAGTTATTTTTCATTTTGTAGTGTTTTTTTTTGAAGTCGGTTGTTTTTTTTTGTAAAAAAGTTTTTTTTTTTGTAAAAAAGTTTTTATTTTTTACTTTTTAGTTGTACCTACCCACACAAATTCAATTAACACCAGTGCATTGAAGAATTAAAGACACCGACTAGAATCATAAAAAATCGCATAGAAATGCCGGAGATGCAGTACATTTATGCATATAACTTCGTACATAAGAATAATTACCTAATGTATTATGTACTAAAACTTCCTGAAAGTATGTCGATCACATTAGTGAAAGAATTATCGAAATCGGTTCATTAGTTTTAGAGATAATCGCGGACATACAAACATACATTATATACGGGTCGAATACAGAACCTCCTTTTTTGAAGTCCGTTAAAAATGGTTACTTAATAAATTTAGAATTTAGTTATTATCGAAAGGTTTGTTAAAGTATTAGGTACCTAATGGCTATGAAGGCCATTGAATTTGATAGTTTAAGAGAAAAATGATATTTAATGACCAGTTTTTGAGAAATTTTCAAAAATTTACATAAAATTTGGGTATTCTCGGATCCCATGAATTTTCGCCTAGGCATTATGGGGTGCTTAATTGTTGCAAATGGGTCACACAGCACACTTTGACGTCCTGGAATCAAATGACCAGTTACCCTGTATAGAGCAGACAGTTGGTTACTGTATGTTATCTTGGCACCAGCACGCAGGCACCCACACGTTCCGGCTGAGCGGGAAGCGATGTGGCTGTGCTTGAGATAGGAACAGCCCGCCAATGTCATTGTGTTAGGGGATCTGCCTTCTAAATTCAGTAGTGAGTAATGTGAAATAGCTGTCATCTAGAACATAGTTCTCATACAAGGTATCGTTCTTGAGGTAAAATTGTTCATTGGTTTCAGCGGTGTATGCACTAGGTGGCAAATGTATCTCGACACGTGTATACATAGAGACATTATGCAAAGTGTATTGCGACATAGAAAACGATGAAAAGGGTCGTCAGACAAGATGTCAGGCGACGTCGCGTCGCGAAGCGTCTCTGTAGACATGTTACGGGGGACTGCGGGGGGGTATACACGAAACATCGTAACAAATTAACATCGGTATTCGTATAACGGGAGTCACATGTAATTACAAATTAAATATGTCATGTAATTAAGGTCTATCCATACACATCAGAGCCGCGCCCCACACGTGTAACGGCACACACATACGCAGGCACGGAAGCTATACATCTTTGAGCCCCTGACGGAGCGCGGTCCGTCCGCGTCCCGGGCACGGCCCTGATGTGTCAATAGACCTTAAATCGTACAGATTATGTGTGACTCCAAGTTATACGAAAACTTATGTTATTTTGTTACGATGTCTTGTATACCTTGTTAGTGTCGTAGTTGGGTTTTAGTTTTGAAATTTCTCCTTTTGTCCCCTAGTGCTGGTGCATACACGTCTTCAGGGCGTTTATCAGTCAGACTGATTACGCATGTTTAATTGTACTCACCAAGTACACCCTGTAAGCCTGTAAGTAGGGATGCCTCGATACGCCTTTTTGCCGATACGATACCGATACTGATGCTGTTATAAAAATATCGGCGATACCGATACGCTTATAAAATAAATAAAACACAAGTCAGGCTATTTTTTTTAATTAATATAAAAATAACAAATAACAGGACAAACTAAATAAAATCGTTTAAAACTATAGACAGGTTGAGATTAGTTAATAGTTTTAGTAATTGAAATTAACATTGATAAGATTTTTGATTAAAAAACAAAGTATTCTTAAGTTTTGCGGAGAAAGGCGATTTCGCAAATCTGTTTGAATAAGAACCTGCGGTGGAAAATAGTCTCTCAGATGCGACAGAACTCATTTGGAAACTAAAGTACTTCTGCGCCATTTTTTCAAGTTTGGGTTTAAGACGTCATTACGCCAGAAAACGAACGGATCTGCGCCTCTCGATATATACAGGGTGAATTTTCCATGTGGGCGTGGATGGCCAAATTCTAAACTACGAAGAATAGCTAAAAGTACTCAAAGGAGTCGCGGGCTCGATTTTGATGAAAACTAAAACTGCATCATTGGATTTTTGAAAAATCAATATTTCTAGCCAGGAATCGAACCTGTTGATTTTGAAAAAAAAAAAAACACTGTATTATTACACCATTCGATAGTGTCCCTAATAAGGATGAAATTCTGGGAAGTAATGACGTACGGCTTAAGGAAAATGTTGAATTTTAATAAACTTCTTCTTATTCTTAAAGTATCCATACCTACATTACGTACCTTGATTGAAATGATGCTCAATATTTTTATTAGGTAACACACCCGCAGCGCAGTCACCTTCACAACATTATATTCTAAATTCAAATTTCTATTACGATCTTTAGAAAATATTGTAATGGAATCAATAATATTATTATTGTATTGCTGAATGCAGTACAATCCTTGAGACTTCGAATCCAGCTATGTATTGAAAACAATGGTCATCATTTTGAACAATTTAATCAGTTAAGGTTTAGTAGGTAGGTAACATAACCCGGGCCCGGCTAAATAATAACAGCCGCACAGGTCAATCCATCAGGTTAAGCTACGCTTGCCGCGGTTGGTCTGTGGATGGGTGACCATCTTTACATACCGAGACCCCTCCATGTCTCGGAAAGCACGTTAAGCCGTTGGTCCCGGCTGTCATACCTGGATCTTTGACAGTCGTTACGGGTAGTCAGAAGCTCGAAGGTCTGACAACCAGTCCTACCAAAGGGAAGGGGTATCGTATTACCCAGTAACTGGGCTGTGGAGATCAGATAGGCAGTCGCTCCATGTAAAATACTGGTATTTAGCTGCATCCGGTTAGACTGGAAGCCTACCCCAACATAGTTGGGAAAAGGCTAGGCAGATGATGATGAGGTAGGTAACATAAGAAAAATAAAAAAGTATTTTGTTAAAAATGAGCTTTTTCCTTTAGTTTGCCGTATGTCATTACTTCCCAGAATTCGATCCTTATTAGCGACACTATCGAATGGTGTAATAATACAGTGTGTGTTTTTTTTTTCAAAATCAACAGGTTCGATTCCTGGCTAGAAATATTGATTTTTCAAAAATCCAATGATGCAGTTTTAGTTTTCATCAAAATCGAGCCCGCGACTCTTTTGAGTACTTTTCGCTAGTCCTCATAGTTTCTGATTTGGCCATCCACGCCCACTTGAAAAATTCACCCTGTATATTAGAAGACCTTAGGTATCTCTCGACTTCTTCTCTGAGAGAATTACAGCTCCAGAGTAGACAGGGGCTCATCTTCCTCGGACTCTGTAATAATATTTTCGCAAGCGCTCCAAAGACAACACGCGCGTTTACGTTACATTTTTAAAGCGCGAAATTTGAAAAGTATTGTTGAATGGGCCATGAAAATATCACCGATGCCGATATATCGGCAAAACTTCGAGTATCGCCGATAAATTTTATATCAGCATCGGTGTTGGTATCGGAAGCATTCCTACCTGTAAGTAGTCAATCAAAGCATTTATTTCAAATAGGCTCATAAAATAAAAGGCACTTGAGCGTAAAAATGTACAAGAATATAGAAAAAAAAATACAAGCCCCTTTCAAAACGTAGTTTCGTATGGAGAAAAATGCAGGGCAAGAAACTCCATAAAACTCTTTTAGAATCTTTTACAATATTTTGTATAAGTACAATAATGATATTATAATAGTACATGTTGTGTACTGTCATGGTGTGACCGAGCGTGTGTTGTGTGCCAGGGCCGCGTGCACTCCGTGACCGTCTCACGAGGACCAAGCATGGACCTGCTGCTGTGGCTGGCGGCGGCCGTGGTCACGTCCATCCTGCTGGCCATCATCTGCCGCTGCTGCTGCCGCAATTCGCGCGGCAGAGTCATTGCCCGTGAGTACCTCCATACACCTACACACCCACGATACACTCGCACACCTTCACCTTGCGCCTAGCCAGTCTAACTAGACTACTTACATTAAAAAATACTAGATCCGACTGCCATGTAAGACGTAATTTCAAGGCTTAATCAGTTGCCTATGATTTTGTATTTTGGAATTCCCGCAACTCGTTAACAACTGTTCGAGCGTCACACTCACCGCGAAAGTTTAATTTTCTTAAAAAAAAAAAAACAAAGGAAGGAAAACATTATTCGCATAAAATGTGGTAGGTACAAGAGATATTAGTAATTCCAGTCATTTAGAAGTATTTAGAACAGTCTGTTAGTCCCTATACATATGTGTTGAAGCTGACTGACTCTTGTTATCTGGTGCAACCCTAAACACCTCACAGCCTTACACTGTAATTGTATCGAGCTATCGATCATCCGATCTCAAGCACTTGCAATACCTACATGATTCACGTCGGTATTCTGCGAGGTTTTCCTCACCGTGCAGCGGCACAGCGTCACCGAGCGACCTCGCCGGACTTGATCGAGACGAGTTTGTCGATAACGTTTCGGCCGCGGCTGGGTTTCTCCGCGCTAACGGTCCACCACAAGGTCCATCTTGTGTCATCCTGTGGTGACGAGCGCTTTCTGTATTTTACGTTATACAGTTCGTCACTGGAAGGAGAAAATTCTAAAGCGCCATTTGGGCCACAATGAGTTATACAATAAATAATATATCGTATGAGTTATTAATATATTCTGCGTCGATCTGTTTAGGTTTCTAGACAATCTGATCCAATTAAAATTGGCGCTTTAGCATTTTCTCCTTTCCAGTAACGAGTTCCTACTTTTTTGGGAAGTCTGATGTAACGGTAGATCAATGGTCTTTTATCCGAATTCCATCCTTGTAAATTCCTCTTGATAGATTGGGCACTACAAATTGCAACACCTACTAAGTATACTATTGCTTGTGTTCAATAAAAGCCACAAATTAATACAGGTATCCGGCCTATAATGTAACCATTGCCACTGCTGGGACACAGGTCTGCACTCCTCGGGAGGAATCAGTACAGCGCTATGTTAATTTATTAATTTGGTAACATCACAATGCATGCAGGCGTCTGTCTGTACATTAGTGGTAGTACATTCACGATTGTAACAAATATGATGGATCTACAGAAAAATAGTCATTAATATCATCAATGGTCATTCGAATGAACATTTCAGTATTTCATTGTATACCTTAGCGCCCCCTTAACGTGTGCGTGTGATTCCAGCGCCGCCGCGCGACGAGTCCGTGCCGGCGCCCTACCCGCAGCAGCAGTACGTCACGCCGCTATACCCCGGTGAGAGTGCAGGACAAGGTGACGTAGTGTAGCTTCATGTTCCATTCTCATACTAACACGGATTATTGCACCTTACGCGCCCGGCTGGTCATATCACCCACAACAGGTGAATAAGGTGAAATGTCCACTAACATATGAGTAGGTACTACCCGTGATTATCACGTGAACATTTTATTATATTAGGTCCTTACATATGAAATTGGCGTTTTTCGTACTGGCCACTATTTCTCCTCTTTGGTAAGGAATTCCAAATTCAAATTTGTACAGCTATTTACTCATGTATTTGTGCTTCGATGACCGTCATTCATTTGTTTTTTTTCTTCTGTTTTTTCTGTTTGCGTCACTCATTTTACAAAATGGAAAATTTAAAATATCGCATTATTTACGAGTACGAGTTCCGCCGTGGCACTAGTGCTGCGGAAACGACTCGAAGGGTGAATGATGTGTATGGCGGTCATGTTGCAAAAGAAAACACAGTTCGTTTTTGGTTCCAACGTTTTCGTTCTGGAAATTTCGACCTGCAGAACAAGCCCCGTGGACGGCCTGAGACCCAAGTTGATAATGGAGAATTGAAGGCTATTGTGGAAGCGGACCCATCGCAAACCACGTCCGAGTTAGCTGCAGGCTTCGATGTTAGTGATAAAACTGTTTTAATTCACTTGAAGCAAATTGGGAAGATTAAAAAGCTTGAAAGCACGACAACGCCAGACCACACACTGCGCAACAGACGGCTACCAAATTAGAAGAGCTTGAATTGGAATGTCTTAGACATCCTCCGTACTCCCCGGACCTTGCTCCAACAGATTACCATTTTTTTCGCAATTTGGATAACTTTTTGCAAGGGAAAAAATTCAACTCCGATGGGGCAGTCCAAATCGCCTTCAAAGATTTTATTGATTCCCGTCCGACTGGTTTTTTTAGTAAAGGGATCAATGAACTACCTATAAGATGGCAAAAGTGCATTGAAAACAATGGTTCATACTTTGATTAATTAAATATATTATATTAAAAAATATTCGACTTTTTGTTCCTTCCATACAAAACGCCAATTTCATATGTAAGGACCTAATATATGATTGTTTCAACTTTATATCTCAGCACTTTGTCCAACAATAAATAATTATTGTCTGAATAAAATTAATTAAATTGTAGTTGAAAAATCCTCAATGAAAATGAAAATTATTACAACCTTTATTTATCATTATTGTCAAAAGAAAAACATCTGACTGTATTTAAAGTGATTTAAAATTAAAATTTCGGCAAATTGTCATCCACACTCACGTTTTCTGAGTCATTTGTTTACATTTCCATCAGATCATTCCTTCGGCTTCTGAAAGTTTCGCAACTATTATAATAACAGCCAGTCGATGGCAGCTTCTCATTATTTCTCAACGTTTAATATATTAGGCTTTCAGAAGCCGGGTGTAGGTGATGGTCTAGCAATACTGAGTCTTACTGCAGTTGATACGTTTTATTCATAATAATTCTGTGTTTAGTCGCATCTATTCTTAATTAGTGCTTATGTGGGTAAAGTTTTTGTTTTGCATGTCGATGTCAATCTTAACTGTGTCGGTCCGGACTTCGTCAGTCGCTAACCGCTGCCATTGCTGCCAACAGCTCAAACAGTGACGGTGTACCCGGTGGGCGCGGCAGGGTACCCGACGGTGACGCCCTACCCGACGGGCGCGCCGTACCCCACAGGCGCGCCCTACCCGGCGGGCGCGCCCTACCCGGCGCCCTGCCCGGGCGGGGCGCCCTACCCGACCGGCGCGCCCCACCCGGGCGCGCAGTTCCCGACGCCCTACCCGCCCGCGCCGACTGCGCCTGATGCTACCGGTACGTCACTATACTAGTTCAACTCTATTTACAGATGTTACGACGTTTAAACGTCAAAATGTATACTTAGTTGAACAGTCGCTAATTATTGCATAACTTTTAGCAACGTTTATAAATAACCCCTTTAATCGTTTGAAGAAAAATGCAGCTTTATTGTGTAAACCACGATCCTTTTCATTTTGTAAATTCTGCGCACCGCTCGCGCCCGTGGGCCGTCCTTCCTTTCTATATGTTTTCACAACAGGCGCAGCAGACGTGTACGTCGTGTCCGCGCCCTGTCTTTTCTATACAGGGTGAAATTGAACACATGCGACAAATCGAAATGGGAGATTGTACTCATTATTATGAACAACTTTTACTATGGGACCAAACCTGAAATCACGAAAAAAAAATCTGTTGTTCCCTACATTTTGACGAGTTATGCGAGCATAAATGTAGGGAACAGCTGATTTTTTTTTCGCGATTTCAGGTTTGGTCCCATAGTAAAAGTTGTTCATAATAATGAGTACAATCTCCCATTTCGATTTGTCGCATGTGTTAAATTTCATCCTGTATGTTTTACGTTGCGACGCTTTTATACATTTTGTATGAAAGGCGCGGCGTCGCCCACACGAGCTAGAGTCGAGGCGGCGTCGAGGCGCGTGCGCACGTTTTCTATAGGAATAAATATAGTATGTATAGTATGGTATGTATGTATAGGCGACATACCTATATTTATTCCTATAGAAAACGTGCGCCCGCACCTCGACGCTGCCTCGACTCTAGCTCGTGTGGGTGACGCGCCTTACGGTGTACAGTGCTTCGGTAACTAACCCCCTTGTAACGTAAAAATGCACGATTACTAACATGTAACACTAGTCTAGCATATCGCCCCCACTGCATGGACATGCGAATGTGGTGGGGGCTATAGAAATTGTAAATAAATAATTGTCCTATGTGTTCATTTTATGTTGTTTAACGTGACGATTAGAAGGACTGCCTTGTGCGACTGATAACAGTTTCGATTGCTGAGGCCATAGCTGTAAAATGAGTTGATTATTTAATTGAACAATGATGTGAAAATCGCATCCTTGTGGTTTGTTCAACGTTTCGTTTCACATGTTCCAACCTTAAAGCTTGCGTGTTTTTATTAAAACTGTAATTGTAACTAATTGTAGCGCCAATTACACGTATGGGATAGTCGTACACAATTCGTTGCCTTAAATAAAAGTTTTATCATCGTCTGCATACAGAGTAGGTACAGACTCACGGAAACAGAACTAATCTCGTGATGTTGCCATAAAACTGTTACCTCTGTGACAACTGCCTCTAATCGTGACGTCATCGCGACACAGTTCCAATTTGATGAGATTGTAATTAAAAGTGTTGCGATGTAGTTATCGAGCGTCAAACAAACCCGAAGGTAACGAAGTGAGGCGATAGTTGGCAGATGAGTCACGCTCGCCGACTTTAGTTCGTCATTCGTTAATTAGAAACGTAAGCAATCATTATAACCTGTAGTAACGTGTCGTCCCATGCAGGGCAAGGGCCGAAGGGCCTCTCTTATTTAGAGCTCGCCTCTTGAGTGTTCGCAATTTCAGGCCTCTGAAATAGATCACCCGTTTAGATCCTGTCCCGATATTTTCCTTCACCATCATTCACTTAAGGTCTTAATCAACTTAGCACGTAACATTTAGTCACAAAGCTTCTTGCTAGATTCGGATCCACGTCCTCTCACACCAAAGATGAACCCGCGAGCTATCAGAGCATTCTCTTTACATTTGTACATCATTCCAAGTACCTACACATATCTCGTGGTATCGCTATATTGTTACCGTTGTTTGAAGGCAGTGCAGTGGTGTGGCCGCGTGAGCACCGTCAGTAGATAATGAGTGTGGTGGGTAGTCAGCCGGTCAGCCCGATGAGGTCGGGGACAGTTACATCAATGATTACGGCTGCACCATAAAGGGCGGGACGGCGCATTTATACGTTGTGCTCTAAAGTTTGCCGACCAGACTAAAGAAATATGTGTGCTCAGTATAAGGTTCCGCCGCCCGCAGCTCCAATTGTATCGCCCGAAAAATAATTTTTAAACGTTATTATTTTTCCCGTAGAGTTTGCTTCGACAGGCGCGATACGCGGTGCTATTGAGGAAAAGTTTCAACAAACGAAAGGTTCGGTTGTTTGTCAGTAGTTTAGTATTCCGTCACCACCTACCGTAAATAGCATTTGTTCTTATTACTTTATAAAACCCAAGCGTGATAGGTACGTCATTCCGCCTAAAATTTCGCTGTAGGTAGGTACTGGCTAGGTATGACTATTGTACTCGTAGCTTCGGTCGCGGAAACTTGAGCGAGTCTTCTGTAGGTACTTACTCTGTGTCATCAAGCTATGAATACCCTACAGCCTACACACAAATGAAGTTTTGCCCATTATTAATTGACGTAGTATTCTATGTTCCTGGAGAGAACTTGTGTTTAACAAACTCTTGGTGGATTTTCGCATATGACTCATTCCCTCTTGCAAACATGGGAGCCTGCGTTCCGGCAGTAGCAACATTACAGGCTGATTAATGATTATGTTATGGCTTAGTAAATGTTCGTGCCTCAGGATTCTGTTGGAATGTGCTCATGTACACCAAGCTCCCCGAAACTGTCAAATTTTCCCAATCAACTTTGACCCTTATACTTCAGCGATAAAGTTGAAAATCTATAACAGAAATTTGACAGATTGTAGTAGCTTGATGTGCTGGCGTCTGTACAACACATGTTGCAATATGTCGCGGTGCTTAAAAGATATCGCGATGATTTAGCACTCAGCACATATTGACTGATTGTTATTGATAAATATTCATGGCGAGAGTACGTACACAACACAGCCACTGACGTTTGGATTCCGATCGATGATGTGTCAGTGATCCGGCCGCCATGCGCCGCGCGCCGGATTGATATCTCTATCGAGTAATGATGACGCGTCACGTTGCAGCCGCGGTGCTCATATCAGAGGAAACAAGCAGCTACTTATTCAGATGATGTGGTTTTTTAACAGAAGACGACATTACAGATAGGATTGGTTCCCCTCCTGATCAGAAGGTCTAAGTAGCTAAATGTCCAACAGCGCGAAATGTCTATGAGCAGTAAGTCTAATCAGCAAAATGACCATGTAGCAAAAAGTCTGTAATTCTGTATAGCAGAACATCTATTTATCAAAAAGTTATTTTTAAAATGTGTACAACTGTTCACTCATGAATCATGATAGAAAGTAAAAATTATAATACTAAAATAAATAAATAAATAAAAATAAATAATTATTTTTTGTATATTACAATTTGTTATTAAAAAAATATCTTGGTTAAAAAACTAGTAAACTCTTAAATATTATTAGGATATTCATCATCATCATTTCAGCCGAAAGACGTCCACTGCTGAACATAGGCCTCCCCCAAGCCCCTCCACTTCGACCGGTTTTGTGCTTCTCGCATCCAACGAGTTCTTGCGGTCTTCACAAGGTCGTCGGTCCACCTTGTGGGAGGCCTTCCAACGCTACGCCTTCCGGTACGCGGTTGCCACTCCAGAACCTTTCGGCCCCATCGGCCATCTGTTCTGCGAGCAATGTGCCCTGCGCACTGCCACTTAAGTTTGGCAATTCTTCGGGCTATGTCGGTTACCTTGGTTCTCCTGCGGATCTAGGATATTAGGCGCACAAATTCCCCTGCGTTTATTCACCTAATATCCTTGTGATATGACCAAGGTTTATCAAAAATTCAAATAGACTAACTTTTTGTTCCTCAAGCTTTTGCAGCTCTCTTTTGTATGTGGCATTAAACATTATGTCTATCTTTCGTCTCTTATTTCCTTTAAATAACATATTCTTGTATTTGCGATCTTGCCAAAGCGCTTCTTTTCTAAGAGCTTTGAGGAATAGTAGCTGGGTTTGCTTTGATTTTATATTCGTGTTTAGCCGCCTGTGCCATCCTTTGGGTGCATTGTTTGTGCGAACATTATAGTTCCTAGAACAGTTTATTATATCTGCCAGAGACTGTAGCCATTGTCTTTTAAAGTAATTTAAAAAAACCACCATTTCTTCGCTTGTCGTAGCCTTTTCAACAATGCTAGTCCGACATTCCGTAATGGAGATGGTAGCAGAGGTAAATTGGAACATACTCTGACAATTTGTCTGCAGTAGTAGTGTACTTTAAAAAAACGCACAATGCCAAACTTCATAATTTACTTAGATAAGTATTCGTGCCAAGTTTCAAGGTTATTAACTCAAGGAATAAGATTTTTCATACAAACAAAATCCCCCCTTTTCATCCCTTGAAAGGATGAATTTCCAAAAACCCCTTCTTATTGGATACCTACTCTTCACAAAGAACACACCCTTCAAAATTCATGTCCCTCGAACCAGCGGTTTAGGTTGTGCGTTGATATCTCAGTCAGATCGTTGAATCCATGTCCATACTAACTATACTAATATTATAAATTCGAAAGTAACTCTGTCTATCTGTCTGTCTGTCTGTATGTTACCTTTTCACTCCTATACCGCTGAACCGACTTAGATGAAATTTGGTATAGAGATAGTTTGAGTCCCGGGAAAGGACATAGGATACTTTTAATCCCTATATTACCACGGGATCGAGACTTTGCGGGTGAAACCGCGGGGCGCATCTAGATTTATATATATGTTACCGGCCAAACCCGATTTCAGGACAAACTAGTTTAGCCTAGGCTAAACTAGTTCTTCCTATACGCGATAGGGGGTGCCCTTCGCTCGCCCTTGGATCTTATGTCGACGGAGCCCCGCTTCGCGGGGCGCCTATTTCTGTGTAAAGGGTTTAAAGTAACCTAACCAAACCGAACCTCGGGGTGCCCTTCGCTCGCCCTTGCATCCTATGTCGACGGAACTAGTTTAGCCTAGGCTAAACTAGTTTGTCCTGAAATCGGGTTTGGCCGGTAACATATATATAGATTACTAAATGAACTCATTTGAATGTACCTACCTATGTGTAAAACTAACATAAGATATGGCTATTATTAAAGAAATGTAATGCGTGAGTTTGGCAAACGTGGCTTCTTTATAGTTGGCGCGTTTCCGGCCGATATGATACTGAGTTTATCAAAAATACCGACTTGCTCTCGATTAATTATTGTTTTACATGATCCGTTGAACAAGCCACGCTATTGCTATAATATCGCGGTACTAAATACGATATGACTCACGTAGATTAGGTACCTACTATAATTTGTTAATTTTTATAATGAAAGAAGAAGACAGTGTTCTTCAAAACAAGTCTTCTATATTAGAGCCAGGAATTTAAGATAATTTTCAAGTTATGGAACGTACGTAACTAACGCCGCCGCCATCTTTGTTTTTTCAATACAAATATTTTGTGACAATTTCGCAAATGTTAACCAACAACGCCCCGTGCAATGTCAATGTCATTCAGGTGCCAAGCGGTCCTTGTAGCGGTAGTGGTGTACCTATTTACTAATGTATCGCCTGTGATGATACGTTGCCCTCAACATGCACTACGTACATACATAACGTGGTTGGTGTGAGTCAACTGTGTCGAGTGACTGGCTGCAACGGTTATCTTATCGAGGCGCACTGAGTGTGTGCCGATGTTGTCAATATCGATCACACAAATTATATGCCAAGTTTCATTTTTAATTTATTGAGCTATCTTAGCTCAATTAATTTAAAATTGAAGTGCTACGAAATATTGTTAAAATTAAGCCATGGATTTGAGGTTGAGCGTACATTAATATGATGTGTACAGTCATGGAAATTAATTGTTAAGCAAATTGACTCTCTATGTCAGCTGGCTGTGTTATAGCCGTTTCATACAACTGTAGAAACATGACCGTTCTGGTTTGAAAATACAGTTAAGTTAAGGTGGTAGTCAAATTGCTTGAAGCAATTTATCCGCAATGCACACACTATATTATTTTGGCCCTTCGTTGTAATAAGTTTCACATTCATTTGTTCCTAGCAACGACCAAAATATACTGAGTGCTTTGTTGATACCCATACCTACTGTAAATATGTAACTATTTGATGTACTGACACAATAAAACAAAATACTAACCTCCAGTTTTTGAAAGTCTGACTGGTAAATCTGCTGTCCATGTGACCGTAATATCAGCTTGTGATTTGTACACAAGTACAACAAAATTAACATATGTATAAGGAAATCAGCACCCTAATTGCGTAACACACTATCAATCGGAATCGGAATCATTTCGAAGCCAATTGCTAATCCATTGCTTCATAAGTTCGAAAAATTTGTCTGCTCAACACGTAAATAACGCAATGAATGTTGTTGAACTGTCAAAATGAAACCGATTCCGATTGATAAAGTGTTACGCAATTGACCTGCACTTAATTGGATAGCCTTTCAGAATACAGTCAGAAAAATATGATGAGGATAAAAGTATATAGGAACAAAAGTAAAAAAAAAAAATGTTTTAAAAATAAAAATAATATTATAAAAATCATTGTAATGTAAGGAAAATCTATGGTTCCTGTTGAGTACTAATTGAAACACTTTTTCTAGGTTACATAGTATAGGTTATTTATTACACAAAAACTGATTTGTCCCGAGCGAGCGGAAACTGCCATAGACAAACCAAACATACAGTCATAGATAATGTTACAGCTGCGTTCCGATATCACACTCTCCGCCACCATAACTAAGACAACATACAATTATATTACACTACTTAACTATTACCACAGAATACTTAATAGTACTACATTACCTAATACCTTTGTAATGTATTATCCTTTACTCATCCACTGATTGATCACATGTACGAATTTGGTTTAAATGTCTTTTCCATTTTAAACTTTTCCCCACATCAATGTAATAGGTTACCCCTGGACAGGATTCTTCAATTATAGTTCCTAAAATCCAAGGTTTATGCCCCTTTCTGTAATCTCTAACCATTACTTTCTGCCCTAATTCTAACTTTGGTGTATTTCTGCAACCTTTATAATAAAGTTTTGATTTTTCTTGCATTTCAAATGATTTCTCAGTTATAGGCGGCGGCCTTAGTAATGTAAATCGATTTCTAAGCTCTCTACCCAGCATTAATTTAGCTGGTGTTACACCAGTAGTACTATGGGGTAAATTTCTGTAATCAAACAAAAATAGGTTTACAGCGGAACTGAGTGGACTACCACTTTCCTTAATCTTAGTTACATGAGTTTTGAAAGTCTCCACAAATCGCTCAGCTGCCCCATTAGTTGCTGGATGATATGGCGGTGAAAATGTATGTTTTATATTTGTAAGTTGACAAAAATTTTCAAATTCTGTACTAGTGAAAGTAGGCCCATTATCTGTTACTAAGTGGACTGGAAAACCAAAAGTGGAAAATAACTTTTTGAATATTGCAATTGTACTTGTTGCGCCAATATTAGTCATTTCGAAAGCCTCAGGCCATTTAGAATAGCTGTCTACAATCACTAAGAACATTTTATTATAATAAGGTCCCAAAAAATCAGCGTGAAGTCGATACCATGAGGATGGCGGTACCGGCCATGGTTTAAGTTGTGATTTTGGTGGATTTTTGTTATTATTCAGACAGATTACACACTTTTCTGTTATAGTTTCTATTTCTGAATCTAAACCCGGCCACCAAAAATATGATCGTGCTACTTGCTTCATACGTACAATACCAAAGTGGCTTTTGTGTAGCTCTGAAAGAATTGATTCCCGTAATACCATAGGAATTACAATTCTATAACCCCAAAATAAACATCCTCTGTCAGTGCTAATTTCATCCTTTCTGTTATAAAAAATAAGAAGTTCCTTATCAATAAATTTTTTATCTGGCCAACCATCTAGAACATGTCGAATAGTTTTTGACAAAATCAAATCTTTTTTTGTTTCTGTCTGAATAGTTTTCCAGTCCAATTTATCCATTTTTGAATTGTTTACATGGTAGATATTACTTACATCAGCATTTAAACAAATAGAATGTAATTTTACGTTTTCTGTACTGTCATTCATGAATGCACGTGATAAGAAATCAGCTGGGTTTGATGTGGTGCTGATGTGCCTAATCTTATAGTTAAATGCTGACAAAAAGATTGCATAATGTTGCAGCCTTTTTGCAGCCATTTTTGGAATACCTTTGGTGGGTCCAAATATTCTTACTAATGCAGCATTATCTGTTTCTAACTCAAAATACCGACCATATGTATAATTATAAAATTTGGTCACACCAAAGATAATCGCCATTGCTTCTTTATCAATAGTAGAATACTTAATTTCTACAGAGTTTAATTTCTTACTTGCATATGCTATTGGCCTAACAGTACCATCATAATCTCTGTTCGACAATACAACACCCAAAGAGTTTTCTGAC
The DNA here is from genome assembly GCA_945859645.1 of Amphipoea oculea. NCBI lineage: Eukaryota > Metazoa > Arthropoda > Insecta > Lepidoptera > Noctuidae > Amphipoea > Amphipoea oculea. The sequence continues at coordinate 337,383 of OX243885.1, forward strand.
GAGTCACATGACAAAATTAGAAGTAAATTAGGGTCAAAATGTCTTAAATTATTTGCAGAAGACAACTTCCGTTTGATTATCTCAAAAGCTTTGTTACAATCTGGGTTCCATTCAAATTTATTTTTCTTAACTATGTCGTACAATGGTGCTAACGTACTAGCCATGTCTTTTAAAAACCGATTGTAATAATTAATTTTACCCAAGAAAGACCTTAATAATGTCATAGTAGTGGGAGCTTTTGTTCTCAACAATGGTTCAACATTTGATTTAACAATGCTTATGTTATTTTTAGTAACTCTAAAACCAAACACATCTATACTTTTTTTGAAGAACTTGCACTTTTCAAGTTTTAATTTAAACTGACATTCTTGTAGTTTTAATAGCACCTTACATAAAGTATTTAGCATATCATTTACATTATTTCCTGCCATATAAATATTGTCTATGAACACAATGACATTTGGTATGTTAGCAAGCTTTTTACACATTAGCCTCTGGAAGGAACCTGGTCCGGTACTTACACCGTAAGGTAAGTACTGATATTTATATGTACCTTCTTCAGTTACAATAGTGGTAAGCTCCTGAGACTCAGAGCTTAAAGGTGCCTGTAGATATGCCTCTTTTAGATCAAGCTCGCAGAAGTATTCTCCATCCTTAAGTGTGTTGAAAATTTCATCGATATGGGGTAATGGAAAATGGTCAACTTCTAAATGTGGATTCAAGGTAACCTTGTAATCACCACACAGCCTTACGGATCCATCCGCTTTTAATACAGGGACAACTGGAGTACCCCACTGACTGAATTCAACAGGTATTATCCTACCATTTTTTAGTAAACGAGAAATTTCAAGTTTTACCTTTTCTTTTAATGCAAATGGTACCCGTCGTGGTGTTAGGCATTTCGGCTTTGCATCCGGTTTTAACTGTAATGTGATAGCCTCACCTTTGAAATTACCCCACCCTGGGCTAAATACTTCTGCGAACTTCTCTTTGATTAGATTTTCTGCTTCTGAAACAGTTTTATTTTCACATGAGTAAGTGTGTAAATGCTTAGTCATAATATTAGTTTCCATAAATGTTGGAGGCCACAGATCAAATGCCTTTAACCAGTCACGACCTATTATTCTTGGGACATCATCATGGGCAACAAAAACATTCAAATTTCTCACCATTTTGTTGTATTTCACTATTAGATTTTTCAATAAGTGTCCCCGCAAGCGCCTACAAAAATCCGCATACATACCGTTTTATGTTGAGGCTACGTAGATTATAGCTAATCGTTTTAATTTTTCTAACCTTTTCGTCCGGCTACCTACATCTCTCATATTGACACAATAAATCTGCACTTTCACATCAAGCAACGTATTTTTTTCATTCTTCCCGTAATTATACCTGGATCAATCCCGCACATGGTCCTTCGAGCCGGATTAGGAGATTTGAAGAATAATTACTCCGATCAGCGAATTGTTACAAAGGGATTGAAGAGAATTGGTGGACATCAAAAATCATAGTCGACGCCCGGTGTGGCCGGTGAATTCTGCTACGTCCTTCAGAAGGTCATTGGAATTTACGTGGTCTGGATACTTAATAGCTGAGAAAAGGCGTTTTTATCATTTAATTTGTGTACCCAACACTCTATTTAACAGGTATAATTAGTGTAAGTCAGCCGTTAATAGCGAGGTTAGTACGAAATACCTATTGTCATTTTTCTTTGTTCTGTGAGTGGTTACAAATTGTAATACAATTATTAACTGATCAGTAATTATTGTTCATTATTGTTATTTACACATTGTTAAAGAGTAGTTCTTTGCAGTAACTACATTATTTTGCTTTACAGTGTAATAATTTTACAGTTATTGAGACAGTCAGGTAATCACATTATACCACACAGATACACAATAGAAATCATTGCAATTGCAGTGTTATTATTAAACTTTAGTACATTATAACCGTCAATACGTATAGTTTATTATAAATTCTAAATTATCATTTATGTAAATTCACGCTAAAGTTAGTGTATTTAAATCTTGTACTTATTTCAGGCTGCATCATTTGTAATTGTAATTTAAACGTTGCAATAACTTTATTTATATACATTCCAGGTTGATCACACCAGTTTGCGCAATGCCAGAGGATAAGGAATTAAAAGAGCTCGTTAGGAAACGAGCGAGTTGCAAAGGAAAGGTGACAGTGTTCTCCAACTATTTAAATTCTTTACATCCCTCTTCTTTGAGCCCTACTGAGGTAAGCGAGTTGCAATTACGTTTTACTAGACTCGTGGCGTTGTATGCCCAATATGATGAGGTGCAATTATTGCTGGAGTGTAATACTGATGAGTTGAATGGTCAGATGTCGGAACGCGAAGAATTTGAATCTCTATATTACAAAACCCTAGCTAAAGCTCAACAAATGTTGGATGATAATAGGAAAAGAGATTCTAATGATAACTGTGACGTAATGTCGCGTTCTAGCAATCATAAGTTTGTTAAATTACCGACTATTCAGTTGCCGAAATTCAGTGGTTCTTATACAAACTGGTTAGAGTTTCACGACACATTTGTTAGCCTCATCCATTCAAACGATGATATGGACGAAATAAATAAATTTCACTATTTGAGGTCATCCCTAGAAGGGTCTGCTGCTGTGGTGATCAACACAATTCAGTTTTCTTCTGCAAATTATTCGGTAGCGTGGAATCTTCTCTGCGAGCGGTTTGATAACAGACACCTGCTTATTCAACATCATGTTTCTGCATTATTTCAAATAGACGCCCTTCAAAAGGAGTCGTCAGTTAATTTAAAAGGTTTACTTGATGCTGTTAATAAAAACATACGTGCCCTAGATTCCTTAGATGAACCTGTGAATCATTGGGATACTTTACTCATTTATATTGTCACACACAAATTAGATACCAAAACTTATCGTGAATGGGGTGAGTATAAGGGCCGCCTGGATAAGAATTCGAAAGTTACATTTGAAGTGTTTATTACTTTTATTAAAAACCGTGCTGAGATATTAGAAACGTTCGAATTGGAAACTTCTACGAATACTAAACACTCACACACAGGTAAAAATTCAAATAAGGTTAGGTCAATGTTGGTACAGGATTCTAATAAAAATAATTCAGGTGAAAGTTCAAGTAAACAGGATGATGGTGCTTCAAATAAGCCGAAGAATTGTGTTATGTGTAACGGTGATCATAAGTTAAGTAGTTGTCCTCAGTTTTTATCATTGAGCAATGAGGCTCGTTTGCAGTTATTACCTAAATACAAAGTTTGTTACAACTGTTTTAATCTGGGACATTATGCAAACAACTGCAAAAAGCCAAGTTGTAAAATATGCCGTCGTAAACACAACACTATTGTTCACGTTGATAAATCCTTGAAGTCAGACGCAGGTGGTGCTTCTGCTAGCAGTGTTGTTGTTGACACGAATGGCAGTGCGACTGTCTCCACTCAGCCCACTACTATAGGTGTAGGTACCGGTGTGTCGCTGTCCGCGAGTGTTGAACATGGTGAGGTGTTATTGTCCACTGCACTCGTCAAGGTCATGAGTATCAATGGTCAGCAGTATGTTGCTCGTGCTGTGCTTGATAGTGGCAGCACGTCATGTCTCATGACTGAGAGGTTATACCACCAGCTGGGTTTGACTGCCAAGACTGTAAACAATTCTATTATAGGTATCAACAATTCGTCATCTTCTATCAATAAAATGTGTTCTGTATCAATAGAATCTTTAAATAATAATTATAGTATGGATATTAATTGTTTTATTATCCCATCCATCACAGATAAGATTCCAAGTAAACATGTTAACTTGTTAAAAATTAAAATTCCTTCTGATGTTTGTCTCGCAGATCCCAACTTTTATTCACCGACGTCTGTCGATATGTTGCTGGGTGCTGACATCTTTTGGGATTTACTGGAATCTCATCGAATTAAATTAGGTGATGGGCAACCAATTCTTTGTGAGACTAAATTGGGTTGGTTGGTCTCAGGCCCAATTAACAGTTGTATTTCTTCTAAAGCTTTAAAATGTAATTTTATAAAGGTGCGTTCAGACTGTGATGATGAATTAAATTTAAATGTTGATCAACAACTCGCAAAGTTTTGGCAACTTGAAGAAGTGTGTACTTCGTCTTCATATTCCTCAGAGGAGAAGCTATGCGAGGAGCATTTTATGAAGAACACAACTCGTCTGGAAAATGGACAATTTTGTGTCAGGATTCCTTTAAAATGTTCACCGGACAATTTAGGCGAATCTTTGTCAAGAGCCAAACATTGTTTTGCTTCTCTGGAACGTAGATTTAAATCTAAAACTCAATTCTGTAATATGTACAAAGAGTTTATGATGGAATATGAAACTTTAGGTCATATGTCTAGATGTAAAACTATTGATGATCAAGCGTTTTACATTCCGCATCACGGAGTTCTGCGCGAAAGCAGCGCCACCACTAAGTTGAGGGTGGTTTTTAATGCAAGTAGTTTAACTAATACTGGTATTTCTATTAATAATATACAAATGATTGGACCCGTGGTACAGGACGATCTTTTATCGATCCTGTTGCGTTTTAGACAACATAAGTACATCCTAGCTGCTGATGTTGAAAAAATGTACCGGCAGATAGTTGTTCATCCAAATGATAGGTATCTTCAACAAATTATTTGGCGTGATAATCCGTCAACTCCATTACACGCTTATCAACTTAATACCGTGACCTACGGCACGGCCAGCGCTCCTTACCTAGCAACCCGGTGTCTTCGACAGTTAGGGCTAGAGTGTGTTGATAAGGAGATTGGTGACGTCATCCTCCACGACTTTTACGTGGATGACTTACTCACAGGAGGAGATGACATCAATGAGGTCAAAGAGTTGCGTCATAAAGTTACTTCAATTCTCGCTTCAGCGCAGATGAATCTAAGAAAGTGGAAGTCGAATGACATACAATTGGTAATTGGTTCTGACTTTCCCCAGTCTTCACTGGATTTGAATGTTGGTGGATTTGAGTCAACCAAAACCTTAGGCCTAGGTTGGCAGCCACTGTCAGATTACCTTTGTTTTCCAATTAGTCAACTGGTTCATTTTAATAACACAAAACGTGACATGCTCTCGATTGTTTCACAAGTTTTTGATCCACTTGGATTATTGGCTCCGTGTGTAATTGTTATGAAAATGTTACTTCAGAAGTTGTGGTTGAAGAAACTGTCTTGGGATGAGCATCTATCACCGGACATTAGTGCGCTTTGGAATGAACTAATTGTTAATTTACCTAAATTAAATGAAATTCATATTCCACGTCGAGTTTTAATTGATTGTTATGAGTTTTTAGAATTTCACATTTTTACTGATGCGTCTGAACGCGCCTACGGCGCTTGTCTGTACGTACGAAGCGTTGATAAACAGGGACAGGTTTTAGTGCGTTTAATGTTAGCCAAAAGCAGAGTTGCGCCACTCAAGCCGACGACCATACCCAGACTTGAGCTATGCGGTGCTCTTGTAGGTGTTCGCATCTTTGAAAAGGTTGTGGCAGCTTTACGGGTCAGCGCGCGGCGCACTTTCTTTTGGACTGACTCCACCATTGTTTTAGGGTGGCTAAAAATGTTACCAAATAAATTACAGCCGTTCGTTCGTAACAGGGTTGCCGAGATTTTAGATAAGACTGGTGGCTGTGAGTGGAGACATGTTCCAACTGACCAAAACCCTGCTGATTATTTGTCTCGTGGAGTAGATATTAATTTATTACCTAGTTTAGATGATTGGTGGTCCGGTCCTAGTTTTTTAATGAATGAAATGTCTTATTGGCCTTCTAAATTAATGAATATTAATAACGAAATTTTGCCTGAAATGAAATTAGATGTCACTTTGCATGTTTTATTTAATAACAATGAATTTGATGAATTGATTGATTTTACACGGTTTTCAAACTTTTTAAGACTTCAGCGGACAGTCGCCTATGTTTTACGTTTTATTGACGCATGTAGAAACCAACCTATTGGCGGTCTTCTTTCCGTGCATGAACTAGAAAGGGCTTTAAACCTTATTATACGTTTATCTCAAAGTCAATCTTTCAAAGACTATAAATTACTACTTAAAAATAAACCATTACCCAAGAAAAGTGAATTAAATAAGTTTAACGTTTTTCTAGACGAGAATAATATAATGCGGATTCGAGGTAGATTACAACATTCGGATTTTCCTTATAATAAAAGGCACCCGATTCTTATTCAGTCTAGTCATCCCTTTTCTAAGTTACTTTTTAATTATGAGCATAAAAAAATGTTTCACGCTGGACCCCAGTTATTGTTGGCGTCTATAAGGGAGACGTACTGGCCCATTCGTGGTCGCAATTTAGCTAGGATGTGCTGTAAACAATGTGTTCGTTGTTGCCGATTTAGAGGTGAAACCGTAAGTCCTATTATGGGAGATTTACCACAGCAGCGAATTCTAGCAGGTTTTCCCTTTGAAAACATAGGCTTGGACTATGCAGGTCCTATTCAGTCAGCTGTTCGTCAAGGTCGTGGCTGTAAATTAGTAAAAGTTTATATAGCTATTTTCGTTTGTTTTTCTACGAAATCAATTCATCTTGAACTAGTCGGTGATTTAACAAGTAATACTTTCGTTATGGCCTTAAAGAGGTTCATTTCACGTAGAGGAAAGCCGAGAAACATTTACTCGGATAATGGCACTTCATTCGTTGGTGCATCCAACGACCTTTCTAGGTTTCTTAGGGCGAATTGCGATTCGCTGTCCGAGGAGATGGCTAAGGAAAGAATCAACTTTCACTTTATTCCTGCATATTCTCCTCATTTCGCTGGCCTTGCGGAAGCTGGTGTCAAATCAACCAAGCATCACTTAGTCAGAGTGCTGGGCCTTTGTAACCTTACCTACGAAGAGCTATACACCATGATGGTTCAGGTTGAAGCCATTTTGAACTCCAGACCACTGACACCGTTATCATCGAACCCCGAGGATCTGACGCCGCTCACACCCGGACACTTTTTGATTGGACGTCCTATGACATCGCTGCCGTCACCTGATTATCGAGACCAGTCCGTCAATTCTTTAACTCGATTTGAGCGTATCGAGCTTCTCCGACAGCATTTTTGGAGCAGATGGAGTAAAGAATACATATCGGAGCTCCAACTTCGCATGAAATGGCGAGCATGTAAGGGCTCCTTGAAGCTGAACTCTTTGGTCCTGTTAAAAGAAGACAACCTCCCCCCACTCAAGTGGAAATTGGGTCGGATCGTTGCTACGTACCCAGGAACAGACGGCGTAGTCAGAGTTGCAGACGTCAAGACTTCTAGTGGTCTGTTACGCAGATCATTTAGCAAGATTTGTCCGTTGCCTATATATTCGGAGTCTGAAGATTCGTAGTGGTTGAAAGGCAGGCTTTCAACGCCCGGGGGTATGTCCCCGCAAGCGCCTACAAAAATCCGCATACATACCGTTTTATGTTGAGGCTACGTAGATTATAGCTAATCGTTTTAATTTTTCTAACCTTTTCGTCCGGCTACCTACATCTCTCATATTGACACAATAAATCTGCACTTTCACATCAAGCAACGTATTTTTTTCATTCTTCCCGTAATTATACCTGGATCAATCCCGCACAATAAGCCAACTGGTTTTGAGATGGTTTGGTCAAAATTTTTAAATCTTACATTAGAATCCTCAATTATTAACTGGTTGAACAGACTAACTTTGTCTTTCAACGGAATTACTGTCACCTCAGAACCAGTGTCCAACTGAAAATCCAAATATGATCCTGCAACATTTATAGATATGTAATGCGGAGGTACCTTACTTACATTAACCGAGTACATCTCATACTCATTTAGTAATTTCCCAACGGAAGCTTCGACATCATCATCCTCTTTGTCTTTTTCGGGCTTGATTTCATGATCACTTCCCTCAATTGAGTATACTCTCCGGGGGTTCTTTGAGCAAACTTTGAAAAGGTGTCCTTGTTGCCCACACTCCGAACAGAACTTCTTGATTAATCTGCATTCAGACTTAATGTGGCCATTGTTGCCACAACAAAAACATCTCACTTCCTTGTCTTTCACTAGCTGATTCTTCTTAGATTTAAATTTATTCTGCTTTTGTTTTGAATTTTTTTCATAATGAAACATCTCTGATACCTCCATTTCCTTTTTATTTGTAGTATGTACTAGGGCTGTTTCCACAGTTCGTGCCAGCATCACTGTTTGTTCCAAGCTCAGATCAGCATTACTCTTCAACAATTCAAACTTTATGAGCCTTGAATGCACTCCGTCAATAAACTTTTCTTTTATCTGATCATTCATATCTTTGAAGTTACATACTCCTGCTAGTTTTTTTAATACCTATAAATATTCTTCAACAGTTTCTGTTGATAATTGATTTCGATTACGAAATGTAGCTCTATCTAGAACTGATGACTGCTTCTTCATATATTTTTTACTTAATGTTGAACACAGTTCATTATATGGCAAATCAATTGGTTTCGAAGGTGCACACAAACAAGTCAATGTCTCAAAAACTTTTGGTGTAATTTTGGTCAGTAGCTGAGGTACTTTTTTTGTTTCTGGCACCTCATTTAACGTAATTATACATCGTAGTTGTTGTTCAAAAGATTCCCAACACTCACCATTAAATGATTGCAAATCATAATTTGACATGATTGCTTTTGTTTGTTCAGAAGGACCGGTGGCGGTGGCGTTTTTCAATTGTTTTTTCCAGTAGTTGCTTACGAGTTTTCGTAATTCATCAACCGTTTCGTTTTGAGTGTCAATTCCGTACTCTGATAACTGCTCTTCCAATTGTGACTTATTAAGCCGATAAATCCAAGAAGTCATTTATTTGTATCGCGTAGCTCTTCGACCGGCGTTTTTATAACCAACCCCGACTTTTGCCAACAGTGAACCAAGATGGCAGATTTTGGAACACTGCTGCTCTTAAGTTATTATAAGAACTAACTTTACTGCGTGGCGTGCCGGTGACTTTGGTTTTCGATTAAATTAATTAATTACTCGATAACGGGTTCTATATAGCTCGTCGCCAAACTGTCGAGTACTAATTGAAACACTTTTTCTAGGTTACATAGTATAGGTTATTTATTACACAAAAACTGATTTGTCCCGAGCGAGCGGAAACGAGTGTACTACGTGAGCTCGACAAATGGACGTGCGATTAACGCTTATGCGACAAAACTGTACTGCGACTCACCATAGTTCGAATGCACGCTTGTGCGACACACTGAAGATCGACATTACGCTAGTGTGACAAACGATTGCGCGACAATAGTTCGACACTACGGTAGTGCGACACTACGGAAGTGCGACAGTACCTACTGTGATTCGACAGTACGTTGGTGCAGTATTACAGTAGTTTGACACTACCTTAGTGCGACAAACGATTATGCGATACTGCCTTCTGTAGATATTAAATGAAAAATAAGAAAGCATTAACTTCATCTACATAAATAAAAATGAATCGCCGAAATATAAGTCGAAAACTAAACCTTTAATTTCAGACAACCAGGTACTTACTACGGCTACGGTGAAATTGAAGAATTATATCGTTATAAGTGCTAGCAAGTTTTAGGGAAATAATAATGGTTCCGAAAAACAAATTAATCTCCAGCGGCGATCTGAGGCCGACTAAAAAAAATGAATCTTCGAATAACAAAACTAAACTTCCGAATAAAATACTGAACCTCCGACAAAATTACTAAGTTACAAACAACAGAGGTTTTGTCAAGGGCACCCCGAGGTTCGGTTTGGTTAGGTTACTTTAAACCCTTTACATAGAAATAGGAGCCCCGCGAAGCGGGGCTCCGTCGACATAGGATGCAAGAGCGAGCGAATGAGAATACAAATACCTTTACCTAGGTATATATCAAAACGTAATTTAAGCTGGTAGAAAAGTATTATAGCAATAAACAGTCATGTTTATTTTTGGAAGATTTCAGTATCTCATTCGGCCCTTTCGTCATTTTTATTCGGACAAAGTAGTCGGAAAGTTAGTATTTTAGGCAGTAGATTTAATATTTTTAGTAAGGACAATTCTTATTTTTTTGTCGGAGCTTTTATTATTATCCCAAGTTTTATAACCCGTAATCAAATCCGGGAACATTACCAAGAGTTTGTAACAAACTAAGCCATCAAGGTCATCATATAATATACATATGATTATGAATACAAATGTGTCTTCATGTCGTACTAGCGTAATGTCGATCTTCAGTGTGTCGCACAAGCGTGCATTCGAACTATGGTGAGTCGCAGTACAGTTTTGTCGCATAAGCGTTAATCGCACGTCCATTTGTCGAGCTCACGTAGTACACTCAGCGGAAACTGCCATAGACAAACCAAACATACAGTCATAGATAATGTTACAGCTGCGTTCCGATATCACAGTTCCAATGTATCATTGTCAGCGCCTTTATTTCTACCGTTGTAAGGGTGGTTTTCGCAGTTTAAAAGGCCCGATTGCACCATAACTCGCTAGATACGTTTAACCAAAAACGTATTTAAAACATCATTCTGTCTCTGTCGTCTTCAAACGAGTGTCAGATACGGAACGACTTTTTAAATACCTTTAGCGTTAAACGCAATTAGGTAGTGACTTGTGGTGCAAGTGTGCAATTGACGTGCGCTTGGCCGAACAACAAGCTTCATTATTAAGATTAACCACTTTATTAATAAACGTTGCTTAAAGCAGTGATCAGCGACTGTTTAACCATACATCTTTGACGTTTAAACGTCTCTTAACTTTAATCATCGTTTGTAAATTAACCCCTAAGTGTATAATATAACTAACACGTGTTCGCTTTGTGTGAAGCTTTCTATGGAGTCGCACCGCCGGGCTGGAGCGCGCAAGGTGGGTCGTACTACTCGTACTCGGCATGAACACATGCTGCATTAGTGGCGTCTAGCTTGTTGTGAATAGTGTTGGTCGCGGCCTGGAAAGGTTTTCTAACCCTACTAATGTAACGTGTACGATCAGCTTCAGAGAAAAGGAACCCCTCAAGACTTTAAAGATTATCGCCCGAGCGCGCTCGAGCCCGCTGTCGCTCGTCGCTCGAGCGACGGCGGGCGCGTCACGTGGCTCTGGCCTCGAGCAGCTCCCTCCCCCGCTGCCGCGCGCCGCATCCATCTCTGCCCGAGCATCCACCGATCCCACTCAAATATTATTTGCAAGTTTTTAAATAATTATAATATGGTATTTTTTCGGCTTTTTGCCCGAACCGTATCCCAAGAATAACTTAACTTACAAAAAGACACTTTATGTGCGATTGAGGATACGAACCCGCAGCACCAGGCGCCAGCCGATCACGTAGACCGCGCCTTATACCACTAGACTATTGAATCAGTTAGCCATCTTAACGAAAATTTGAATAGCTTTACTCCTTTTATCGAACAAGGTTGATAACGGTCTAATCTTCTAGATATTAAGGTTTAAATTTCAACGTCCACCACGTATTATAAATACTAACACCTTACCGTCTTGTTTTACAAAATGCAATTCGTAACTCCTCAATTAACTAAATTATAAGGTTGAAATTTGCATAGATTTCTTGTTTGGTTGAATAGAATGTGCTTGATTCCGATTGTTGCCCTACCTACCGTAATTTTAATTTAGAATTCTTCTTCGCCTTATTTACTAAACTGTGATTGAGGGTATAATTACTTATCAAATCGTTTCGTTTTCGTGTCGATCCGCTTGTGCGTAATTATCTTCGTCGAAATATTATCCGATTTATTAAGTTTTTGAACAGTTGATTATATTAACCGATAGTATTGTTCGATTAATAACTTTTTGAAGGCTGGAATTAAATAAACTGACGACTGAGGGAAACTGACCAGTGATACGCGGACTCTAAAATTGTTGTTCTCTGGGAACAGGAACAAAGCATAAAGAACGAGATATGGGCATAACGGTAAGATTTACGTTATACACATATATGTATTTATTGTTGCAATCATGTTGCATTATTACTGACAAGTTGGATTTTTTTATGTATTCCTAATATTATTATTTTCGTTCCAGAGAAAAACAGTTCGTAGATGGATACAACGGTATCATGCGACTGGTGATGTGAAATGTGATCGCCAAGGCCCTCGCTCAATAATTGTTTACACTAATGAATCGGGGCGACACCGTAATATTGTGGAAGTTCACTCAGTGACACCCTTCAAAACTACGCGTTCAAGTGTGACTTCAAGAAGTGATAGACAGTGACGGCCATCCTCTCCGTTATTAATAGGCAATTTACTCGGCAGATTTATTGTGTAACTGATCTGATAAAATTACATTGGAACGTATGAGCAAGTGTTAATGATTCCCAATATTTGTGGGATCATTAATTCGTAGTTAATCAAAAATAAACAACCTTTATTATTATCAATCCACATACTTTTGTTTACAAGTAGTCTTGTAGGTAATGTGTGATGCACCATCTGACCTCACATATTTTTATAATTTCTAATGTTGTGTTAAATAAGGGTTATCAGAAAATGTGATAAAAGAGAAAGATGTATATTGCTATACTTTTATAGTTTAGCATGTTGGTTCTTCCTCTGTAATTCACAGGCACAAATGACAACATTTAATTTTTTAATCTTTTTTTCCGATAAGATCATACAAAGTATAAAAAAATAATGTTTTCACAACTTTAAATGAATAAATATTACCTATTGTAGTTGTTTCTAGAAAAATCTATAAATGAACCGTTATCTAATGTTAAACGTTCTAAACCTCACCCAGGGTATCTATTTTGTGTTTATTTAATATTCTAAGTAAATAACCCCAATTTAACACACATAGAAAACTGTATATTCAACCGTGAAGTGGATTCCATGAAGTCCTAGAAATGTAATTAGAGAAATAAATGAATATTGTTTATGCAACATGCCTAGATTTTCTTACAAACCTCATACCTACTTCAACATTTGATTTCTTAAATAATAATTAACAAAAATCACATAATAACCTATAAAAGAAACAAAAAAAAACAAAAAAAGAACTTCTCGTCCGAGGATTTGAACTCGAGACCATCGAATTGTTAAGCCGCTGTCTTAACCACTAGACCAACACGCCATATACAATACGTTACAAAAAACTTAAATGGGTTTAATGTCATTCCCAAAAGGGGTTCCCTTACTTTGAAGCGGACTGTACAGTACCCGCTCCTAATATGGCACATTAACGCCCGGTTTCTGGAACGAAATTATCGCAAGACGCGTCAAGATTAAACGCATGATTAGAAAAAGATTTCACTGTGCTGTGTAAAGTGACATCTGTTTCTAATACTCGATGTGTCATATTAAAGCCCGATTACTGTATCATCTCGTAATTGCCTTTACCACTTTTTACAAAAACTCCCAAAACGTACTACGGTTGATACTATCTTACCGTCGCATTGGTCTTTAAGCAAAAATAGACCTTATCGTTTTATGTCGTTTTCAAGTAACATTCAACCTTAGGGCGGTAAAGCAATTACGAGGTCGACGATCCAAAACATTTTTAGTGAATGGGAACACGGTGACGTTATTATTTTGTGCTGCTGAATGTTCCTGTTGGGTATATTATTTGTATCACTAGACTGTAGTATTAGTTGTTAAATATGTTGTAATTGGTAAATATACATAGTTAGTGTGTGTCTGCACGGAGGTTGTTTCATTGTTGACTTGTGTGTAAATCGTTAATTGTAACATTAGTCCTGCCCAAACTATTTGTGGTTGTCATTTTTTTTAAGAATCCTTACCAGCTTCTATGAATTGAAAAAAAAAATGTCTTGATTTTGCTATGGTGGCTGTTTTTCATTTATCAGTTTGTGTTTTTTTCATTACGTAAATTATAATATATTTGTATCATTCGTCATCTCAGTGTTCGCTTGAGTGTCCGTCCCGTAGAGTTTCTGTTACGTGTCAAAGTAAACAGTGCGATGTACTAAACATTAATGTATTGTGTTACAGCATGTCCGCCCTCGTATGACCAGGTGATGAGCTCGGAGCAGCACAAGCAGCCGCCCTACAACCCGCACGCGCCGCACTAGACATACAAACACACACACTCTACACACCTACACCCACGATGCAGTAGGGTGTGTCGATGTCACATCGGCGGTGATGTGTGAAGATTAAAAAAAAAATACTGCGCGCGAATGTACGCCTCTCGATATCTGATAGATATGGCACCATGTTTTTGAAGCTAATTTACTTAACAATAACAAACAGCAAAAATACGTTTACAAAAACAAAAATCATTTTTCTCTATTACAACAACTGTGGAAGATTATTTAGTCACAAATATATATAATATATTCTGTGAAAAATTAAGTTACCAAGAGATTATAAGAATGTTTAAACCGCCAATTCAAAGAATGTGTAATACTCTAACACCGTAATGTATTTGAATGGTGTTCACAACTCGACTCAATGATTCCTACGGTGATGTCGAATAGTCGGCGATACATCGCGTGGTGTGCGGTGAGCCTTATGTCTCGGTAGTGTTGAACACTCGACTAGGAGTACAATCGAGTGCGAACATATCGACTAGTCAGTCGACTGATGTAACGATGCTCGACTCGACGTAACTAGCACTTTGTGCTCAGAGGGAAATAAGCTATGGGGCCGATGACTGTTACCCATTATTCCTTATTTTATTTAAAAATACCAAGTTTTTCTTTAATATAGTAAGTTTTAGTATCTATCTCGCTCTTTTCCTCTTAAGTTGATATGTTTGCTCTTTCTCCCGTTATATATTGGCTCTGTAGTTTAGCTCCCTCGCTACAATTGGTATATTGTTTAGTTTGTAAAATATAATGATTTAGTGAAGCAGGGTCATACAGTACTTTGTAAGGATACTAAAATAACTCGCCATTGTATTTATTTAAGATATTAAATGATTATTTTCTTATGAGATTGTTTATGAAGTATATTTTCCGAATTATTTTTCACAGGGATGATTATTTTTCTTTAAAAAACATACAATTACAGATTTATATTTTCTTGAATAGTTTTACTTTAAATATGAATGTTAGAAGTGATACAGATCTCAAATTGTAAAAAGATGTTTTATCAGATTCACGAGAACTACCTAAATACATAGTACATATTAAAGTAATTAAAGTTTTTCAAATATTGCAAATTTTACAAATGTTAAAGATGCATCGACATTACATCTTGTATTCGACTAAATAGACTAATCGTCCGAATAGTATTTCTAGGCCGAATTTAATCGATAAATAATCAGATTTTGTCGGTGCATCTCTAGATTATTAAAATAGTTAAATGTGTACATGTAATTAAATTATTGCAGTATTTTAAATGTACAACCAGGGTCATTGTTTGAAAAAAAATACTGTTTGTTTGACCCGGTTGACTCTAAATAGTAGTTTACATATTTATGATAAAATATATTAGGGTTTGTTGAATGATCTGTTGTTGACTGAGATTACAGTAGTGCAGTGTAAACAGACATGACGTGTGTGCAGGGCGTTCTATGTCTTACGATGGTGTACATTAGGTGGAGAATAGCATACAAAAATAACATGGATTGTCGACGTAATAGGCAGTAAAATGTGATGACTTTTTTTCAATAACAAAGTTCAATATGTGAAGGTAATCATTTTTATCTCATCGATGTCCGTTAAAGTATTGTCGTGGAATGTTACTACTCTTTAGCACTTTGTAAATAAACTAACGATACTTACATGATATTCTAGAAAACGATTTAAAATAATCTACTGCTGCTATAGACGAACTCTGCATAAAATTCTTAGCGATTTTACTTATAATCGGCCGGAAAATACAGTTTAAAATAATGTGAAGTTAAGAACAGCCTGTATCAATATATGTGAATAATAAAATACATTCAATTCCCAACTTTCTGTGAAATGTGAGAATAAATGTTAAAGGAAAAACGACCTTATGTCCCATACAATAATAATGTTAGTTTAAAAAACTGCCGGTTAACACTTGTTTGTTGTATAGTGTCTGTGTTGCATCACAGTGTCACGTAATATTCGGTTGTTCTGGAAGTGCTCATTTTTGAGTAGAATCTTTTACAAACATCGTCTTAGTTGTACACTTGTTTACTGTAGCGTGTACAGTCGTCGCGACGAGTACTTAATTATTATTACTAGGAAACCTACTGTGTCTATGTCATCATCTTGTATGATTATTTCTATGTAACGGATGAAAGATTATTAAATTTCTGAATTACCTTTCTCTTCAGATCAAAATGTTACTTGCGAGGCTATTTGCTGTCAAAGATATTCAATTTAAATGTCTGTAATCGATTTTTAAATATTCGATAGTTTAAATTTTATTGTATCCATAGTACAGTTGTCTACTAAAGTGATATAGAAACGTTGACTAGTACCTATTTATCTCTGCTAGCGACCGACCGCAGCGCGGCGGTACACACCGGTGCGGTACCCGACCGTTCATTCGACTCACATATGAGTGACAGAGACGAACTGTTTCTAAAACGCAATGTGCCACATTTACGGTCGTGTACTGTATACCGGTATTATATACTAGAAGATAATACCTCTATTATACCTGTAATGCCAATCTGAATGTTGTGTAATAAGTAAAGTTAGTACAATACAGTACACTTGTTGTGATGTCACAAACTATGTTCCTCTCACTGCTCATCAAGAATTAGCCTTTGTTCCTACACAAATATCGCGTCGTTATTAAATCAATCACTACGGAAGTACGGAGGCTAAGTATACAAAAATGAAACCACAGTCAATGCAAGACATTGTGAAATCTTCCAAGATTCAGTAAGTGCTCACTTTTATAGTAAATACGAACACTTGTGCTGTCGAGCGTACTGGGGACTGCGTTAACGATAAGTATACATTGTGATATGTGAGCGGAGTACATAAGTAGGTGTTATGTATCTCCAGCGAGATTGTAGAAGTTTACTCTATTATTTACCCTAGGCGATAAGAATACTGTTTTTTTTTTCCAAATATAATTTTGAGCTTTATTTCGTAAAATTTAAGGTGCATTTCGTTATGATAAAAATATTTTCAGTTTAGTTTTGTAAGTCGTCACCAAGTGTATTTTAATTTTCATACAAAATATTCTAAATAAAATGCGTAACGCATGACCTTGTGGGTTTTATTTAAACACGTCTACCTAGTAATAATCTACCTAGGTATTAGAAAACAGGTAATTATTATAATTATCCTCGTAGCCTTTGAGCAAATCGTGCTGTAAATACCTATATAGACGGAGCTACCATTTGATCGTGACGTGATCTCATTAGAAGCTTTTATTTATTTTGCCTTGTTAGTTTTGTGTGGGTCAAATCTTGCAAACTGAATTAAAACTCTTATCCTATTATCCATTACTGTTACTATCCTTATTACTGAGTTGAAATTTTAGATGTTGATTCTGTTTCGAAGACTGCATGTTTATGATGATTCTACACCCAGGATTGGCTCCAGACGAAGGACTCTTTAATGGTCAACGAAACACGAAATGTAATACACGCATGTAATCATGATAGCCCGTTCTAAAGTTCTTGACCTGGCTGCTGCACCCAGGTTGACTCCAATCGAAAGAACACCTCAAAAGTATGCAGTATAAAAGAGTTCCATCATGGAACTGTTAACGGTAGAGATAAACAACCATTCTAAAAACGAACGCTCGAACGCGCCTCCACTAAAATTTCTATAAAAACATTTGAAATGTGTATGCAACAAGCAGTGGAGGGGCGTTCATTTTTAAAATGGTTTATCTCTACTTGTGACCACGGAGGACGGTCAACGGTATAGACAATAAATTTTATTTGTCAGATAAACCCGGTGAGTGACGAGTGTTAGGTAACGTCGCTTATGATTTGATGAAGAGACCTAAATATCTTTTTTGAACACGGCCTTATTGTGAAAGGGAATGATTTTTTCCGTGACAAGCCAAAACCAACATAAGGGGCAAGACAAGAAGTACAATCAGCTTCTGTCAAATCTCCGAAGATTGGAAACGGTTTGAAATCTCTAATATACAGGGTGTTACGGAAAGGGTACCTATATCAATACAAACGGGTTGAAGAGTGTATCTGGTCTAGAATCTCTGTACAAAATTTCAGCTCAAAAGCAGTAACTTTGAAAATGCTTAATATTTTTTTATTTCGATAGTTTACTAAATTGAAATCATAAAAAACGTGTCACCGCACTACGAGGGTCATTATCTATTATCTGTAGTGTGTCTGTGCGCCTAGTACACGCACATCACGCCGCCGCGCGCCAGTGCAGCGCCGTGATGTCGAAATAAAAAAATATTTAGCATTTTCAAAGTTAATGCTTTTGAGCTGAAATTTTGTACAGAGATTCTAGACCAGATACACTCTTCAACCCGTTTGTATTGATATACTCTTTCCGTAACACCCTGTATAGTAAGCAAGCTTGGTGATTAATGCTTGTCCCTCTGTGTAAGTAGAGGTTTTTACTACATGCTAGTAAGATTAAATTCCTGACACACAATTACGTCTACGCACTGATCCTGATAATACTTCTTTCAACAATATCAAAATGATGTAGAAGATTTTCCTTATTTGTTTTTGTGGTTGGTCTGTGGATGGGTGTGGTGGGTACATATCGAAACCCCTTCGTGCCTCGGAAAACACGTTAAGCCGTTGGTCCCGGCTGTCATTCGTGGATCTTTGACAGTCGTTACGGGTAGTCAGAAACCCGAAAGTCTGACAACCATTCTTACCAAGGGGTATAATATTATCCAGTAACTGGATTGTGGAGGTCAGATAGGCAGTCGCTCCATGTAAAATACTGCCTGCATCCGGTTAGACTGGAAACTGACTGCAGATGATGATCATGATGATGGTGTCAAGCACCGTCAGTTATAAGCGCCTTGAAAAAAATGCTTGGCAATCTGTTGCATGAAGTGTGTGATGCGAAAACAATGGCTACAGGCGCCAACAGATGGTTCCAGTTTCCTAGTGAGTGTCAAAGGCTTTCGCTATCACTACACCATAGGGCAGTCATTATGGTCTACGCTGATGGGTGATCTATACCATACTCTATCTACGCCATGAAGTGGTGTGTCACGTCCCTTGTCACTAGTTGACATGTTTAGTGACTTGTGGTGGTGGAGAGCGCACGCGCGGGTGTGGCGCGCGGCGCCGCTCTGACGCGACGTTATCGCGCTCGGCAGGGCTGACACACAGAACCCTCATGTCTTATTTTCACTAAATATTCTCGTCACTAAAATATTTGCCATGTTTAAAGTCCAACAGCGATGTTAGGTACCCTCTTGCCATAAATCCGGACCCCGGGCTGCTACTGAATATAGATGGAAGAACCCAATGATATTGCCTGACCTGGGAATCGAGTCCAGGATCCTATGCTCAGCTGTCTACAGCAAACTGCTAAACCAGCGAGGCAGTCCCTTCAGATTTCAGTTAAATTCAGTTGAAGTTGAACATAATGATTAATTTAACACTGACCAAGTTCAATAGTATGTCTCTCATATGATAAAAACCGATCAAGAGCGAGTCGGACTCGAGCACCGAGAGTTCCGTACCATTATAATAATATGTTTTTAAATTTTCATCGGCGAGGCCTATATTCGCCAGAGAATTTTAACATTGCGCGCTGCGGTGTAGAATATTGCAGTTTTAGCGTCATCTCTAGACCGATCGCGATAGTGGGACTAATGTAACTTTTGTTGATGATTTCTGAAAATGTGTGCTATTTAGAGACATCGTTTTATTTTTCCTGTAATCTTTACATAAACTTCTATCACATAGAATAATTTCAGATTTTTCTCTATGCAAACTTCGGAGATAAGGGGGGGACGGTATTTTTTTTTTAATTTTTAATCGAAAAACGAAAACTATGCGGCCTAAAAAAAAGAAAAAATGTTCGAAAATGTACAAACTACGCTCTTTCATATGATACCCCACATGCCCTAGTAGCCCCACTTCGAATTTTACAGACCCTTTTTCAATCCCAAAATAGTATCCAGCTGTGACAGACGGACAGACAGACAGACTGAGTCGCACCATAAACCCTTATGGTGCGACTCAGTCTGTCTGTCTGTCCGTCTTTTTACCATTTTGGTACGGAACACTAAAAAACGGACGTGTCACCCCTGAGCACAGTATCTCAGGCGCCGGAGTGTCGCCGACACTTGTTGCGATGTCGCGCCGCTCATCTGCGCCACATCACTGCGTGTTCCACCTACAGACACACTGGGACACGGCGTGACTGAGTCACACAACATCCCCTTAGCATGATTATCAGCGCTAACTATTCGGGTGGGATAACTAAACAGAAAGGCGTAGAAGGTCAACTTGACTCCGTAGCTGCACGCCTACGTCCTCCGCGCTACGTCCGTGCTACGAGATGTACAATGCTTTCACAGTTACCTCTGACAGCAGCAATCCAACAGTGACCTTATTGTGATGGCAATAAAGTTCCAGTGGTGCAAAATCCGGGGTAACACTACTGAAAGGACTACACCTGTCATCACACCAGCACCCACGCCCTACACTGAGGAACACAGCAACGCTGCTTGGCGGCAGACTGCAGAGATAATTATGGTCAAACACTAACGTAAAGAATTTATTTCTTTGATTTGATTAGCTTCTAATTAATCCAAGCAGGCGGTTAGAGGTCTTGTCCAGTACTTCCCCAGACGAGTGCATGCGCATACAGCTCTGCTACTGCAGCTGCTACAGTTTTAATTTTTGATCTATTTCTAAAAGTTGCCCTTCTCTTCTCCCTATATTATAGTGATACCGTGTCTCTTGCACTGTGTTGCTGTGTCGAGCACTGTGTTGCTGTGTAACTTGCACAGTGGTCTCTGTGTCGCTGGCTCGTCGGAGACTCACCATTATAATGATATCGTCGCGCCGGACATGATCTCCTCAAGACATACAACATTCAACTTTTTTATATTTTTACACTTTTCGAGTCACTCCCGTGTCAGTTGATATGTGAATGTTTCGGTGAGAGAATGAGGTATACGTGTAGTGAGTGTGACTTCTCAAGTATGGCACGGAGAGAGAAGAGTTAAGAGTTGAAGGAGAAACCGACTGTGGTAGTTACGTCAACGGATCTCATCAAAGGTGAGTGACCTCTGATTATAATGGTCTATAGTTTAAATAAATTAAAAGTAAATAAACATTTTTAAAAACAAGCTTTTAATTAAATGTGCTAGAAAGAATAAAATAAACTTTTCCTTTATAACTTTTACTTTGAATCAACATATAATGTCATTACACAATTTATATGATATTGCTTGTCGCGAGATTAATATAAGAGCTCGTATTCAATTAATTTGAAAATTAAATCATTAGATCAAGTTACTTATTTCATTTACTTGTTTATCTACGCAGGTAATTAGATTATCGCGAGGTGCAGTCAAAGTGCGGACACAGCGCATGTTAATCAGTTGTTAATCCATGTCGTAGTGTCCGGGGAGTGTTCGTGGCACTTCTAGAGCTTCGGCTCGTGTGTGATGCTGGTCTGTGTACCATCGCTAAACTTACAAGTTAAGAAGACTACAGTCTTCATGCATTATTGAGTATGGACCGGTACATGTTTAATAAAAGTTAATGATTGTGTGCCTTTGTGTTGTGTATGTATTTAATCGAACCCCAAATAATTCGCATTTTGATGTCCTAAACTTATGAATGCACAATCTAATTACTAAATATGCCACTTTTTGGACGCCTCAAATAATTCCCATTTTGTTGTCCTAAAATACTAAATAGCCAACTGCACCAACATATATGTATATTATTATAACAACGCGGTATCCCACAGTTGTAACCAAACCCTACCCATTTGGTTGGGGCCAAAGTTAAACAGGCGCATTTATTTAAAAAAAAGCGTACAATAAGTTTTTAGAAGACCGATGAAATATTTCACATATCTGGGTATATTAATGGTTATCTATGATTACGTTAAGGTAACAACTTCCTCAGTCCTACGTCCTCAGTCTTAAACGAATGAGTTATAAATGTGATGATGCAGATTTGGCCAGGGAGCGCTGTTAGAGCAGCTGGTAGAAGTCTACTGCCAAACCTTGTACACGTGCAGCTTGTGGGTGACCGGTGAAGTATACGCAGAGGGCCTACAACGTCCGACGCGTTCAGTATAATAATGGATTTAGGATGTTGCTGGGGCTTCCGCGCTTCTGTAGCGCTACGCAGATGTTCGCGGAAGCCCGTGTGATTTTCATGCCATAATGAGAAAGAAGGCTGCGTCAATAATGGGTAGGTTGCGCGGAGGCTCCAACCGCATCCTGAAGACATTGTTTGACAAGGTGGACAGCCCCTTTATTAGGCACTGGGTGCAGAGGTACGTACCGACATGTGCTCAGCCTCGTAGTTGTTAGTTGTCGTTAGGTTAGTTTGTAAGTTTTACTAACGTACTTTTTAAGTCGTTGTTACTAATAGCTAGAGTATTATATTATCTGTGGTAATACTATATGGATCTATGTGATCCAGAATAAACGATATTTTATTAACCGACTTCAAAAAAGGAGGAGGTTCTCAATCGGATATTTATATATTTTTTATTAAATTACAGCAAAATCTCGTACCTGCTACGCAGTTCTACGAGTCGTAGCGGTCGCTACGCCCTTCGTAGCACGCTGCGTAGCTTTCTGTTCCCAGTATTGCGACACGGAGAGACGGAAACAGTGGATGTCATCCATTATGATGCACAAGTCGTAGGTCGGAAATAAGGATCGAAACTCAGAATGAGAGTCAATAGCTGATTATACACCCTTCTTCTTGACCTTTTAAAGTGTAAACAACGTCAACACGCTACAAGGGTTTCTTGGCGCTTGAATGACGTTGACAGATTCTTGTACACGGTACGTTGATCTAGATACAATATTTTAAAAGTGGGTGTTATTGAATTAACGCAAAACCTCTTATGGGGTCATTATACTCATCATTATGAACAACTTTTACTAGGTATGGGAACAAACCTGAAATCGCTAAAAAATCTGCTGTTGTGCCTGTTGTTGTGGTCTGTGTGTACTGATTTTGACGAGTTATGCGAACATAAATGTAGGGAACAGCTGATTTTTTTTTCTCGATTTCAGGTTTGTTCCCATAGTAAAAGTTGTTTATAGTGATGAGTAAGTACAATGACCCCGTTAATTCAATAACACGGTGTATATTATATTCGTGTTAGTTACTCCAGTTATACTCAAGATTAAAACATGGGGAAAATTCACAAAGAAAAAAAAAAGGTGTGCTCCTACATTTTGTATGGATCGGCTTTTTTTATTTTGAGACGGTACGAAGTTCGCCGGGTCAACTACTAATCAAATATGAATTCAGCTCATTGATTTTGATTCTTAGGGTTACGTTTTTTATTTGACATTATTTGACTGGGCAATTTTTTGTTTGGCCTGTAACTTGGCGTTCGTCGGCATACTGTCGCTGTGTCTACATGTTGTCATACTAGTGATGGTTCCCTTGGCCCCCAGTGCGATGGGCGTGCCGGCCCCGCTGCCGAAGGGCGCGCGGCGGCCCAGCCACGTGGCCTACTACGTGGCGCTCGTCGGCATCCTGTCGCTGCTCATCATGCTGTGTCTGTACTTCTTCTACTACTTCATCAAGAAAGTCAAAGGTACGCTGACTACTGACTAGCTGCTGAACCATACGTGCCACTAGACAACGGTCGATATACGTCGACCAGGTGATATTAATTACCTGAAAACGTAAACGACTAAGTTCATCGATTACCTTTTCAAGTGAACGTTATCCGGCTGCCACTTACCACACACAGGATTGATCTTATCTCGATTCCATCAGTTAACTGCAATCCAGATGCATCTGACGTGATATTATAACGTCATGTGATGTTGCTCCGCAGAGCTGAGCTCATCCGACACGCTGTCTCTGCCGACGGCGTCGTGTCGGCCGCCGCCCGCCGCCAGCGCCTACCCCGTGCAGCCAGGTAACATGACACACTCACAAGACACGCTCTCATAATAAATATATCCATCCTTGTCCCACTTCAAGGTAAAGGCCTCTTCTCATACAATTGCATTGATCACCACGCCTGCTCAAGACTGGGTTGGCGATTACAGACTTATATTGTATTTTATATTTAAGCGATGTTTTCTGTTCACCGATATCAGTGTTGTCCAAGATAAACTTAGAAAGGACATACCTATTATGAATTGATAAAGTAATGTTGGTACTTGCCGGATTTGAACCCATAACGTCGTGATGAGAGGCGAGGCTCCGTTACGGAGTTCAAAACTAGCTAACTTTTTTTTGAAGTGAAAACTTCTTTAGCGGCGTTGCACACTTTTTTGTAATGGGTAAAAAATGTTAAACTCGCGTCAGGACATCGCGTCAGGACACGTGACCGTCAGGAGAGACTACACAGGGGAGAACTACTACTCCTAACTACTAAGTATCCCCCTCTCTTTCTACGGCGGCGCCAACCGAAGTGGACCAAGTGACACACGACAATGGATGGATGGATGGATGGATGGATGTGGATGTGGATATGGATATGGATGTGGATATGGATGTGGATGGATGGATGGATGGATGGATGGATGGACAGCTGATGGCTCGACCGTCTGTGTAGTAGCCACACTGCTGTGTATTCGTAAAATTCGTGTATAATACATATAAAGTGTTTAAAATATGGAAATGGAACAAAGTGCATCTATTAATGAAAAAAGTGACGCAGAAATAGTGAAAAAAAATGAGTTATATCTATTAATTCAATTAATAATTGATTTATTTCAACGTTAATATTCAAGTTTTCACTTCTGCCGGCACTCCCGGAGTGCAACCCGTCTTTTTTTACATTTATTCATATTCGCGGAATCGTCTCCTCAAGCCACCTCATGAATTGAAATCCATCCAGCCATTAGGGTGCTTCGAGTGTACAAAGAATCCTACAAAAAAAGATACATAGATATGCGTGAAAAATATTACCCTGTCTTTACTGTCCCGCTGTCGGGTTTACAGACCCAAACCAGTCAAGCGGCGCAATTCAAAATTTGACTTGGTCGACTGGACCCGCAGGTCCAGTTCGAGTGGGTCCAGTTGAACAAAGACTCCGCGGTTCGCCGATCGGCGACGAAACAATAGAAAATCAATTGTGTCTCATTAGCGGCGCTTGACAGATTAAATGAACTAACCATAAAATGATGTCTTATTCCAGTGGTTCGTGACAGTGCGAGCGCAATGGCTAAGCTTTGCAAGCAAGTCCCTCCCGCCGGCAAGGGAGACACCGTGTTCCCGACGTCGACGTCGCCGGCCGCGCTGCGGGCCAGCACGGGCGAGGGGGCGACGGTTACCGACGTGCCCGACGCGACCGACGAGCGGCCCGAACGAACCGACATCGAGGCGCGGCCCGACAAGCCGCCGCCCGTGCCGGTCGTGCCGGTCGTGTCGGTCAGTGCCGCGCCCGACGTCGCTGCGCGGTAAACTGGTACAGCCGGTTTTTTCTGAAAAAGTCTCACCGTGTAACCCATCTATAGTGTAACCTTAGGTGAAGTGAGCTGTCATTTCAACTTACAACGCTACGCTACTACAAGGTTCTTTCATGCACGTCCGAAATCGGACTAACGCCGCCATCTTGTTTTATCAATACAATTTCACACATAGATTTAACATTGGTCCACCTATCTAACAACGGGGGCGTTGTTGAATAAACGTTTAATTTGTTTGAATAGTTTAAGTTTTAAAATGTTCTATATCATTCAAGCAACAAAAGTTCCTTGTACTCTATGCTAGCGTGCTGGGTGCTAGGGATTAACAGTTCACGTCACGTTTTCACGGTGAGATGTTTACAGAATAGATCGATAGCTATGGGCCACAGCGCCCACAGCACACTTGTTACAAGTAACACCAAATGACGACATGTGGCTTCACGAGGTTTATGTGGCTATGTCCTGGGTTGCGCTAAAACAGTCAGTGGAACACAGTGGGACTACGACTTCTGGACAATATAGTGTTAAAAATTCGGTGTTTAAATTGATAATAATATCAATCCCAGTTCCAAGTGCTTCACTAATAAAATAAAACCCCCTTAATAATAAACGTTTTATATCAGATGAATAGTTACACACCGATTTCTCTCTTTCAGTCGTCAGTAAATTGACTTTCGGACGTTTATTAGTAAGGGGGTATGTTATATATAACTACCTCAGAAACTCACAACTTATTATAAGTAATTAGTCACTTTTATAACGCCCTTTTTAAAATTTTATCTCTGAGAAACAGTTTCATCAATAAAACTTGTCTAAAAACTTGTCTACATACCTAGCGTACGTTATGTGTATTGTTTCTGTCGTTTTACGAGGTTATTGTTAGCAACTTAAGCCGTTTCTGAGCGTGCTAGATTTTTAGTATAATACCTTTACAACTGTGCTTATTAACAAAAATAGTTAGGTATTATTTACTTTCGAAAGAAATTCGAGAGTTTTGTTGGATTGTAATGTGCTCAAAGTTGTTTTCCGACTGCGGCCGTCCAGTTCGATGTAGGTAATTCAATCGAGCGCCTGCGGCCGTCCAGTTCGATGTAGGTAATACAGTCGAGCGACTACGGCCATCCAGTTCGATGTAGGTAATACAGTCGACCGACTGCGGCCGTCCAGTTCGATGTAGGTAATACAATCGAGCGACTGCGGCCGTCCAGTTCGATGTAGGTAATACAATCGAGCGCCTGCGGCCGTCCAGTTCGATGTAGGTAATACAGTCGAGCGACTACGGCCATCTAGTTCGATGTAGGTAATACAGTCGACCGACTGCGGCCGTCCAGTTCGATGTAGGTAATACAGTCGACCGACTGCGGCCGTCCAGTTCGATGTAGGTACAGTCGACCGACTGCAGCCGTCCAGTTCGATGTAGGTACAGTCGACTGCATGTCCATGGTAACAAAATAATTGACAATGGCATTTATTTCATCGATGTCGTACCAGTGGCGTGCGGTTGACAATAGGTATACTCTTGCGACCAAATGATTTGTTTGTTATTCTTAGATAGACACATTTATAAAAAATATATGTAGGCTTTTCGATGGTTATACTTAATATCAGTAGGAAGACGGTTTCCCTAGTAGAACAAATAATTTAAAAAATATGAAAATAACATCTTTCGAAATTTTGTTTATATAAAACCTGCAGCCTAATTGCGGAACGCCAAATCGTCAAATGATTCTGATCAGTTGGCTTCATTTCTATCACAATTGGCTTCATTTTACGATTTTCGAATTGCGAAACTCTAGTTTATTATGAAACCAATTATGAACGTTAAGGCCCTGCGCAGAAACTAGAGTTTAGCAATTCGAAAATCGTAAAATGAAGCCAACTGATCAGAATCATTTGACGATTTGGCGTTCCGCAATTAGGCTGCTGGCCGTATAATGTTCAAGACGTATTATCATAATTATTATAAATACTTATAAACTCGTTTCTATATTTAGGATACGGCGTGAAATGACTGGCCACAGTTGTCACCTCGGCAATCAATCGTCCTATTTACGAACAAATTGCCACATAGATGTATTTTAGCTATTTTATCTATACAATTAAATAATATATATAAATTGATATTATATATTGCCAAATAAAATGTGCCAAGTTGTTTATAGCCAATAATTAAGCTAAATATAATCAGTTAAGTTTTAGTGTTGTCTACAACCTCTTGTACGTTTATACTGAATTATTAATATTTAATATTAGTATCGTAATAGTTTACAATAAATGAATGTTGGATATCGCTTCTATTCGAGCTTCGTGTCTGTATCTATTTGTACTGTGTTCATAAATAAATTAAATATTAATGTGAAAATTTAATTAGTTTTAATTTTTTTTGTGGCGGCATCTACATCGTCATATGCGTTCTGCGCATAACACTGACGTCACGCACAATCCTGCATCGCGCAAGCAGAGTTTACCGCGCAACACAGCGTCCCGACGGCCGACATCAATCTCACCAGACACAACACCCGTCTGGTCGTATGATCCTCCCCATTCTATGGAGGAAGAGTGAACTTTACAGGGCTGTTCCACATGCCTCTACACTTTCAAATCGTTCTTAAAATTATACATAGATTTATTTAAAATCATACGTAGGTAGGTATAAGGTAAATAATGGCAAAAAAGGTCAGAGAAACACAGACGAGGTCGTAACATAAAGTTTATTAACACGAAACGATTGACTAGACTTTATTATTGAACTAGCACGTAACATATGTACATTCAGGGAAACATAATATTGTTTAGCAGATGAGCACACAACTTTGCCGTGTTATAAGTAGGTAGCCACTCCAAGTGAATGACTGATCAACAATGACGGTTTGAACATACATCACGGGCAATTTGCTAAACAATCCGTTAACACAATGACAGTGGTAACACTGACGTACAATTTTATTGTTGATGTAATATTTTGCTTATGCATTAACATAGAAACCTTAACAGTTCTGTAATAGACAATAGAGGATGTTAAAAATATACAGCTAATTGACAGTATCTAACAGAGGAAATCTTTTAAACGGATTTAACAACATCACTTTGATCCGATGTCGAGGTACTCATTGTACCTAAGTACATAGATATACGTATAGGGTGGGGGACATCGATTCGCAACTTGTTACAATACCATGGATTCAGAACATGCTGCTGGACCCCTGCCGCGTGCCGTGCCCCTGCCGCGTGCCCCTGCGTTGACATTTTTCATCGGTTATGTTTTATTCCGAATGCATGGTAACAGGTTACGCGTCGATGTCCCCGCCACCCGGAAATGCTTCAGGTACATTGGTGGTGTGACCTCCGCCTCACACATAATCACATAGACATAACCACACACCTATTATCTATACGCAATTATAACAACATAATAATATGTAGGTACGTCAGGAAAAAAAATGTTAAGCAAATTGACAGACTACATTATTTACAAATCCATGTGAACGACCTTTTGATATGACCGATTCGGTTTGCCAGTATTGTGATTTGAAAATGTACATAAACGGACAATTTGGTGTAGTTGGCAGCGTATCCAGCTGCATCCGGTTAGACTGGAAGCCGACCCCAACATATTTGGGAAAAGGCTATGCAGATGATGGGTCATTTTGCTCAACAATCCGTTTCCTTAACTGTACTACATGAAATAGTAACCCTATCCCCTTTAAGTATTGTGGCGAGTGCCATGCCCAGTTCATACCGTTGACACGTTGCGTTGACACCCACAAAAGTAATGTAACATAGTGCGTAACAATACTATATTCTTATAAATTACTCTCACTACGTCTCATTCATTTATCAAATATAGTTTTCTTGTAATATATAATTTTGAACTCTTTGCGTTTCTTTATAAAGCGACACGACTACACGAGGCCTCGGGGAAGTATCATCTCTTAATTTAACAGTTATCATACTGCAATGCAAGAGAGAGATGGGGCGATATTGGACGAATAGCACCATCTGTTTTTCGCACGGAATTGTGATTGTTTTGATACTCTAATTTACAGAGTACGGACCCAAGGAACGTTTTAAGATGCAACATTTAACCCACTCTTGCTTACAGCAAAGAATATCGGTCGAATATTAATTGCACATTTGGTTTAGAGCATTCATTAATTTACTTATTTCTACAAAATGTTAATATCGAAAGCTTCACATTTAAAGACGCGAAGCTTACACAATTACGTAGTTCTGACTTCTGAAGCATCATAAGTTCATTAGATATAAATTTTACATAACTAAGGTTTAACAAAGTTAAAAGTTTTATAAACCTTTTTTTCACATTGCATTTGTTTCTCAACGGCTTTATTATAAGGTAAAAATGCACGTATAGCTGCACAAGGATCATTTGGTGCGAGAACAAACTCGGTAAGTAACGACGCCATTTTGTTTTTGAATACGATTTCTCAAAACAATTTTACAAATGTTTTCCAACGGCGCCTCCCTGTCAATGTCAGTCAAGCGTCAAAAGATCCTTGCAGCACTTTAGTTGTGATTATCTGAGGACACTATATGGCGGTCTCCTTACGATCAGACTGCGCGTAGTGCTGCAGCTCCTCGTAGGCAGGCGGGCGCTCCTCCGCGCCCTCAAGCTCCAGGTCAAGGTCGCTCTCTGGAACAGACAGTACACAGCTATTAAGTCAGGGCAATGTGTACTTTGTTGATTGTCTCGATAGAAAAGGTGAATTTATTTAGTAAAATAATCAGATTGAAGACCTCTTAATTTAAAAGAAAAAAACACCTCGGTTGGTCTCCCCGAGTGCTGATGCAGACTGTCATGTCGGAGTGGTATGTCTAAGGCAAGAATCCCACTGTCTTTTCCATAAACGCCGTGAACCTGTTGAAGATTTCTTGCCAAAAAAAGAGGAGAGCCGTCAGTGATGGTGGTGTCATGCACTGTTACGTCTTACCTGAGAAGGCCCCAGACTCGGGCCTGTGCGGCGGGGCCAGGATGTCTCCGTCACTGGCATGGCGCGCGCGCATGGCCCCCGGGCCGCTGCGCCCAGGGCCCCGGCCCGCAGTTGGGCGCAGCTCGGCCAGCTCGCCCGTCTCAGCGAGATAGCACGCGCCGCCGTCGTAGCCCACCGGCTCTACACGCACGCATGCACGCACATATACACACAGGAAGCAGTGATCACAAGCTTGTATTGCAGAGGTTCCCAACCTTGTTTGGGAGATCAAAACTTAACGTATCAAACCCCTTGATAATACTTTTTTTTTTTGGAAAATCCAAAAGTGCACGATTCGACTCATAGTGCTCATTTGATCGTATAAAAAACCATAGATATAGATGTTACATTAGTTAGTTTTTTATTAATTACAATTGGACTACTTTTGAATAAAAGAGTAATTTTCAATAGGGTTCCTCGAATGGGACGAACGAAACGAATCTATAAAGAAAATTTACTGAATTAATTGATTTTTTCGCAAGCTACAATGTTTCAGGTTTCACACTTGAATGAAGGGATTTTTTTAGAAATATTTTGATGATTTTTTTCGTTTCTACTGCATTAAATCAATTTTTGAAAAGTACAGCATTATTCTCCATTAAATTATCTATACAGTGGTACATAAATTAAGTAGGTTCTGTGTACTAGCAGGAGTATAACAATAGAAACAGTTGCAGAAAGGAAGCAAAAAAAAAAATTCGATCGTAAAGCACTCTCTAATCCTTCGCATTTTATGAGTCGTGTAATTGTAGTTCCTAAATAGTCATCGCATGTGTTTTAATTTTGTCCCCGGGACCCTTTTCATCACGCCCTCGTACCACGAGATGGGAAAGCCTGTTTTATCGGAAAGCTTCAATGTGGGGATAGGTATTAGAATAGACAGTAAGCGATGCAACTTCCAGCGGGCCTTAGTTGAACTTGTCAGCAGTCACTTTCGTGATGTGGCGAGCTTCTGGATACACAGAACCATGTATTTCGATTTAGGTATATAATATATTGAGAAACAGTACTTAGACATAAAATCATGCGTCCATTATAAAGTCACAATAGATAAATAGACAAGCTCGGCGAATGACATCAACTCACCGACTGACGGCGGGGGGAACATGTGTCGGTTAGACAGACTGATGCGCGACTCCATGGAGTGATGCATTGCGCCCGAGCGGTCCAGCGACTCCAACTGGTCCAGCTGTTCGATGACGTCGTCCAGGCAGAAGCCCAGTGTCATGGGGTGCAGTTCGTCCACCACCACCATCTGTCGCGGACGATCCTTACTCCTGATGGACTCGTTGAACGACTGCTTGTCGTCTTTAGCTTTGTATATGGACTAGAAATCAAAATAAACAATATCAAAATTCGTTCATAGACGTCAAAAATTAAAATAAGGCAGCCATAAAACGCCTGCCTTACCACTTTCTATTGTTTAAATGAGAAGAAGTGGCGCAACAAATCCCAGTCTAAAGCCTCTCATTTATTTTGCTACATTTTTTACATTGATCGTCGCTGAGATGAGACTGCGACTTGAATTTAAACGATTTTGAAAGACGAGAAGGCCAATAAGGCCTTCTGCTAGGCTGTTTAGTAAGGTATAAGGACTTTTAATAACTCAAAGTCACGAATGACAAACTAGGAGTATCGCCGTCAGCTGAAATAACAAACCTTGGTGTGCACATCCTCGCATCTCTCTTCAACATTCTTGTTGATAGGAGAGCCCTCATCCACTTGCTCTCCGATGTAGAAGTTCGAAGCTTCAGCTTCAGTAGCGTCATCGTCTTTGATGTCAGTGGATTGCTTCTCCTTCTTTCTCTTAGAAGACTTGATGTTGGTGTGGTGCTTCTTGCAGGGCTTGGCGAGCTGCTCTTCGCTCTTAGCTTCAATGGAAGAGGACTCAGGAGTGGCGCGCGGTGCGTCAGGACTTTCACTGGAGCTGGTGTTAGAATGAATTTCTCGGTCAGGTTTGAGAGGGATGTACAGGTCTTTGGAAGACCGCTCCCAGTCGCGACGGTGCAGTACTTCGTCGATGACGCTCGGTGCCGAGTGATATCGCGTCTCGGGGTCAGTGACCTCGTGGACGGACAGCTTGCGATGCCTTCCTATCTCTTCGTGGCTTCGGTGCGCTGATAGGGGCTTTTTGTACCCTGAAAATTGTAGGTAGGAAGTCATTACTTACTATCTGATACAAAGGTTTGAAAATATGTTATCTCTGAAAGTATTTCATAAAACTAATCGTATCGTTGTTCTTAAGCCGGATTCATATTAGTGTGTTGTGTCGTGTCGTGACGCCTTCTGACGCAGTTTAAGCCAATCAAAACTCGTTGTGATTTGACGTAGTCCTGAACAGATTCGTTTGATTGGTGTATCCAGAGTCACGACACAACACGACACAGTAATGTGTCCGTGGCTTTATGGTGAGGAGGAAAATTGGAAGAAAAGTCCGTTTTTGGAGCATTTATTTTGTAACTTTTGGCTCGGTT
Source organism: Amphipoea oculea (assembly GCA_945859645.1). Taxonomy (NCBI): domain Eukaryota; kingdom Metazoa; phylum Arthropoda; class Insecta; order Lepidoptera; family Noctuidae; genus Amphipoea; species Amphipoea oculea. The sequence goes on from OX243885.1 coordinate 370,290, forward strand.
TCAAGACCATGTCGCAAGTGGGTCACGGCATTGGTTTTCATTACTCCCTCTATATTAAGGGATCAATGACCTCGACGACAATGCCAAATTCTTAAAGTCATCGTACAAATTTTACATTTCATCGTGGCCTCACTTCCTATGACTTTGATTTAGGGAGTGTCGCATGCCCGTTTTTGTCTTACTGAAAGATAAATAAATTGCATTTTAAAAAACCCTTTGTTTAGAGAGCCTGTACCAAATAAGCTCTTAACATTATTATTTTTATTCCGGCCAAATGTTTGATTATGAGATTCATGATGTCATTGCATTATTTACACAAGTTTTACTAGTCAATATGTTACCGGAAGTGCTGGGCAGGTGTAGTGACACGGCGCTGCTGCCGATGCGTCTGCCGAACAAATCACTCGAGCGACGTCGAGAGCCCGACTCTGAAAAAAACATTCAATCCGAATTTAAAACTTCATTCTTCTTGGTCCCACGTTGGGCGCCACTTAGTAGTTCATGTATTTCGTTCTTACATAAATCTAGTTTTATTTATGTTATTCTAAGGCTAACAAGCCTAAGGCCCACCTAATAGTAAGTAGTCCTTGCGTCTATGCACAACCGGCTCGGTCCCACATTGTGCGCCATTAACTAGTTACGTATTTTGTTGTCATAATATAAATCCAGTGACTTAAGAACTAGGTAAACTTACCGTGAACATGGGCGAGCACCGGCCTCTGCGGGTATTTACCAGAAGTGCTGTCTGAAATCAAATATTATGAACATTTACTAGCAGCTATATCATTATTATAGAGGACTCTGTCATCAACCAGGATCAATTCAAACTCCGCGCTGCCACTGAGGAATTCTTAATGGAAAAATCCAATAACACTGCCGGAACTGGGGATCGAGCAAACAACTAACAGTCCAACACAGAGACAGTCTATATGGGTACGGTCAGCATCAAAAGTTGATTAACACTTCAGTTTTTTTAATCTTAGTTATTGAGCAAAATATTTGTTCAAAATTGCAGCAGAAGAAATTTTTTTAGAATATATAGGTACTCTTGTCTATTATGTGAAAAGCTAAAAATCAGTTTATTGAAAAAAGTTGTTGTCAATTTAATAACATGTAAAAATGATAGTGTTAATCGTCTTTTGATGCTGACTGTACTGAATGCTTTCGTGAAGTTCAGGATCAGGATTAATGCTCGCTCACGACGATCACCTTTTGAAAACGATGATCACTTTTGGACTTTGTCATATTAAACTCGTTTGTTGACGTGTCACATTTTTGACGTTACTATTTGCATCATATAATATGACAAGATTCTAAATGATAACATTTATTATAATGATTAAAGGACAATGAGTAATTGTGTACGGGCACCGTACCCAAAAAAAAATTAGTGCAGCGTTATATACTATGTGTGTCTTTTATATCCTTAGGAGAGTAGTAATGCTTAAAAAGCATTCACTTGGAAGAAAATCTTGTTTCCCTTTATTAAATCAATCTAACTTCCTCACATATCTTTTTCTGTAAATAGGTAATAAAAGGCCCTTTTACGCCTTTTACGTTTTAAAACTATATGAGGTCGGTGTTTCCTATCTGAGTACGTTAAGAAGAAACCCCGAAAAAAGTCAGAGGGCACAGTCTCAAGTCCAGACAGGGTCATATGCGGTCCATGCAGATTAGTGTCTGAGAGGTATTTGAGGAAAGAACCACAAAAATTTGAGTGGACCTGTCCACTCAGTGCGTGCACGCATTCGTCAGTAACCGTGTAGCTCAACTCAGATCTTAAATAAGGAGGACAACGTCTCTGAACATGGTTAAGGTTTTTGTAGAGCAGCAGTTCATACCCGAGGCGTCATCAGGCCAGCAACAGAGCCAGCACAGCAGCAGCAGCGGCGCGCACATCTCCACCGCCAGCAGCCCCGCAGCCACCGGCCCCGCGCCCCTGCCCCCGCCCCCGCCTGCGCCCGCGCCGCCCATCGCACACGCACTGCATCACAACACGGGACAATAATATACATACGAGCTAAACAAGATATCCTAACTAATATGATCGAAAGTGAGTTTGTAACGCTTTCACGTCTTAATGGCTGAACAGATTTCGATGAAATTTGGCTCACAGGAAGACCATGATTTGGGTTAGGATAAAATATACTTTTTATCACATCTATTCAAAAAGAGCTAGTGTATTCTTCGTAAACAGGGACTAAACAGCTCTTTAATCCTTAGGGACTAAAAGTGATTTGAATTTGGGATGTGGATATTGTTAATAAAAGTTCCAATCACCAAAGGAATCAATCACAAACATTGTATGAACAAGTATCAAGCTCACAGATATGATCAAGCTGCATGACAAAGAAAAACGCACGCGAGCCAAATTAAAAAAAAGTTTGAGACAAAATAAAAAACGCGCGAAAAGCATTCTGCCTTCGTTCGTAATTGTTTAATCAAATTAGAATTTTACTTAGTTTTATAAAAAATGAATATGTATTTCTCAAGTAATTGTATGTAAATAAATAAATGCTATTAATCTTATTCATAAGTTGCACTTACTTATTTTTCATAGAGGGTGATAAAAAGTAGTGTCCACCTCGGGAGCAACACTATTTTAAGCCAGAGTGACGTACTTTAAATCCCTCGCTGCGCACTGGATTCCAAGAAACACTCTCGCCTTCAAAATAGTTGTTTGCTCCCTTGGCAAACAATCTACTATTTTATAGTAGTTAGTTCGTTAGTGGTATTACTCCCGAAACCCACGCGGGCGAAGCCGCGAGCGAAAACAAGTCTTTATTAATTTTAAATTCAAATGTTAATCACATAATTTACGAGTATGTACTCGTACTTGGCTGATTTTTCCAACGCCAGATAATATTATCGGAGGAATAATTTTGAATTTTTGACAATTCTTCCATACGTCAACTGTCAGACGTCAATTTTATTGCTCGAATAAAAATTATCTGTCGGTTGAAAAATCAGCCCTAAGTAATTTAGTGTACTTCTGAATCCTTATTATTTCAATTTAAATAATTCTCTACTAACATGTAGGTACGAGTTGTGTACACCTTTAAGTTACACATTTACACAGATCGAAGATCCTTTGTAAAATGACATGTAGCCTGTAGGTATTCATGTACTTATTGAAAACAAGGTCACAACCAGGGGGGGGGTTAACCCCCCCCCCCTCCCACGAAATGAGAGAATCCAGAGATTACTGTCTCGCGCTTTATTTTGACTAGTAACTTAAATTGTTCGTATATTTCGACTGTAACACTGCGTCATACTGCTAAACAATATACTTCCCTGACTGTACAATGATCTGTTTTGGGCTGTTCATCCAATATTCGCTGTCGTTTTCAAACGAGCTCAGGGGTTTTGGTTTCCATTTCAACCGCTTGGACTTGCTGTATTAATTTTCCTAGGCCTTTGACTTTATTTATGACAAGCGATTTTAGAAATGATTCATAGTAAATGATTACACAAGTAACTATTTACATTAGGTAACCCACACACATATTCAAACACTACACATACCTGAACATGCTACAACAATGTGTAACATCCTAAAAACTAAACTTCTTCTTTTCTTTTTCTTTTAACTATGTCTCAAAATTGTAGATAGTAACCTATGGGAAGTTGCGAGGTAACCCCATCACAAGTATGCTTATAACTTACCGGGGCTGCCTCAATTTTGTCCTGTAGAACAATTGTATGAGAAACAATAAAAAGTTTTTAATTTTTATAATTTTTTTATTAGGTAATTAAATAAATAGTATTAAATTTAGTTTATTTAGATAGTGGGTCTGCACACATACCTGATAAGCCAGCAGAAGTAGAACTTTAGAATTAATTTAAAAAGCTTTTCATAATTTACAGCATCTTTTCATCACTTTCTGTTAGCCGAGTTTAACTACAACACGAAAGTTAATTAGAATTATTACGAGAAAAATCAAAACTTTTTTCCAATGTTCACTTGTTTCAAGAATATTCCCTTCATTTTCAATTATTTTGTTCGCGATTACGATGAGCTGGTGGTGGTGGGAGGTGGTGAGCTGTAGTGGCTGCGCGCGTGTGACTGCGAGTGGTCCAGGGAGTTGTTTACAGCGGCACTGCGCGGCTGATCTGCCAAACTCTCACAAATGAGAGTAAAACTATAGGACAGGGACACACCGAGATGTTCTTATGGGATGCTGAGGGGAATATATTTTATTTGGGTGAGAATTTATGTACTTAATGTAGAACATGTTTTGTGATGGAATGTGGTGTGGAAACAAAGAATTTGTTATTATTTTCGATTCTGTAAGCAGTGGCGAAACTATACGGTGGCAATGGGGCAAAATCAATTTTAATCACTCGTGTGTGGACACTCATACGCACAGTACGCGCCACTCAAAAGAAATAGATCGCCAACCTTTTTACGTTTTAGTTCAGTTCAAACTATAGAATTTTGAAAATGAAATCGTGCGCAGTTTGTAACGTGCAGTTCAACGATGGTGTCCAGTGTGGCAGTTGCAAGAAAAACCTGGATTTTGGATGTGCAAACATCTCAGAAGCTGGATGGAGAAAGCTGGGAGCCCATAGGATGGCACAATGGAAATGCCCATCGTGCAGAAGCTCATCGCCAGTTGTGCCTGCCGCTGAACCTGCGTCGTTGGATACCATACTAAGCGAGATACGTGACATGAAGCGGCAGCTACTTAACTTGCCGACCTTGGTAGATGACATTCGCGTAATCAAGGATGAGTTGGCTGAGCTTAAGTTGACGTGTGAGGGCACTGGTGGGAGACTTGACAATTTTGACACAAGACTCGTGGAACTTGAAACAAAAGTGTCTGGATTTGAAAAGCTGCAGGAATCAGTAAATAGCTTACAGACTGACTTGGCGAGCACGAAGTATCTACTGTCGACTTATGAACAGAGATCCAGGCTAAACAACATAGAAATTAAGGGGGTTCCTGTGAAGAAGGATGAGAATTTGTACTCAATTATCGACGCTATCGGCCGTGAAGTTAACTACAGCTGTCCTAAAGCCCAGGTGAACTATATTTCAAGGGTCCCTATTTTTGGTTCCAATGAAAAGCTGATAATAGTGAGTTTTTTAAACCGGTACGTAAAGGAAGATTTCATTGCGGCTGCGCGTGCCAAGAAGGACCTATCCACCTGTGACATCGGGTTTCAAGGCTCATCTCAGCGTGTGTATGTTAACGATCACCTAAGCGTGGAGTACAAAAAGCTTTTAACCAAAGTTAAAATCATTGCCAAGGATAAACATTATGAGTACGTATGGGTTAAGCATGGTAAAATTCATATACTTAAAAATAATAATTCGAAAGTTTTTATTATAAGGAAGGAGTCAGATTTAAACAAGATTGTCTAATTTGCCTCTTAATTTGTACATATAGTTTCCTATCTTGCTATTATATTTTGCTTCAAGGGCTCCTAATGTTTAATATCGTTTGTGTTACAACAACTTTTTGCCAAATGTTTAACACCTCTGCCGTACTAATGACCTTGCCACCTCTCTTTTGTTTAGTTACTTGTATGCTTTGTGTTCGTTATCGCGCTGTTTACTTTAAAGCTTTACTGCACTACAATATGTTTTACTCTCTCGCACTTGCACGCACCACGCACTATTGCTTGCTTTTTCGCACAGCTGTTTACAACTTAACATCGTATGATTCTTGCGCTCGCGCAAATGTTATTGCCTTTTACCTTCATTATACTTATTTTATTACATTATACATTATTTTAAAATGTTATTTAATGAAATGCTTTATTTTAATGTATTATACAGATTTATACTCAATTATTAGGCTTGACTTTCAATGGCTACTAAGTTAAATATATTTTATCAGAATGTTCGCGGGCTGAGAACAAAAAGTGATACTTTTTACCGTGAATTATTATTAAACTCGTATGATATTATTGTTCTTACAGAGACGTGGTTATTAGATGGAATTTTAAGTTCCGAATTTTTTGATGAGCGGTACATTGTGTGGCGTCGTGATCGGGATTATGCTTTGACCGGGCAATCGCGTGGTGGGGGTGTGCTTATTGCTACACGTAGGGAACTTTCAGTTATATGTCAACCTACCTTCCATTCTACAGCAGAGGATTTATGGCTCAGCGTTCGACTGAGAAATTCCAATACACGTAAATATATCACCTTACATATTTGTGTTGTTTATTTATGTCAGCAAAACTTAGGCCTTTCTTTTTCTTCACAACTTCGCAATTACCTCACAAAATTAAACCAAACAGTTATTAGTAACTCTTCTGATACCTTTCTCATCATTGGTGATTTTAACATGAGTGTCATTAACTGGGTCCTATCTGATAATTTATCGCTCGTTCCAATGAACCCGAATGGTACTGACGAAGTTTTACTTGGTGACGAATTATATACCCTAGGTTTAGGTCAATACAATGGTGTTCTTAATATGTATGGGAAGATTTTAGACCTGGTACTCTCAAACCAATTGGTTAATGTGGTTGAATGTTCAAGTCCGCTGGTTCCCATTGATGCCTACCATCCAGCGCTATTAATTGATATGGATTTCGTTGAAGCTCCTCTATTAGAGTGCGCGCCACGGACGCAATATCTGTTCGACAAAGGTGACTATGAATCTATCAACAAAGAAATTTCCATGACTGACTGGGAATCCGAGTTTGCGACACGATCAATTGATGAATCATTAAACTTTTTTAACCAAGTTATTCTCAATTTACACACAAAATACATTCCACAAAAATTACAGCGTAGCAAACAGTATCCAGCTTGGTATAACTCGGCATTAATTAAAACAATCAAGGAAAAATACAAATATTTAAAAAAGTTTAAGACGTACGGCAATATAGCTGATGAGTCAACATTTAAGCTTCTTCGTGAAAGGGTCAAGGTATTGGAAGCGCAATGTTATGAAAACTACTTGAATTTGACCGAAAAATCTATTAAAGAAAACCCCAAATATTTTTGGACTTTCGTTAAAAAACGACATAAATCAAATGCAGTTCCGAGCACTTTAAACTATAATAGCGAAGCGTTGCGTACCGGAGAAACAATATGCGAAGCGTTTTCTACGTACTTTCATTCTACATTTCTAGATACTAGCCCTAGTCATGGAAATCCTTCACCCCATCTTTTTACTGAAACTTCCAGCATATCTGACATATGTAGCATCGTAGTGAACGTTGAAGAGGTCTCTATCTTGCTTCGCAAGCTGGATACTTCTAAAGCGGCTGGCCCAGATAATATTTCATCCAAATTTCTTGTGCGATGTTCATCTTCGATTGCTCAACCTATCTCGATTCTTTTCAGGAAGTCTCTGGATACTTGCGTTGTACCTGAACTTTGGAAATCGGCTTTTATTACACCTATCCACAAAAAAGGAGTCAAAACCGAAATTGTGAATTATAGGCCAATATCCAAGCTCTGTATTGTGGCAAAGATCTTCGAAAGAATCATCTTTAATCAGGTGTATAGTGCTCTTAAAAACTCGTTCAGTTCCTTTCAACATGGTTTTTTAAAGGGAAGGTCTACGGTCACCAACTTAATTCTGCTCAACGATTTTATTACTGATGCCATGGATAACGGTAAGCAGGTTGATGTCGTTTATACTGATTACAGTAAAGCTTTTGATCGGATTGACCATGAGATCCTACTATCAAAGTTATATGGTATGGGAATACGGGGTGATTTACTCAGATGGTTTTCTTCTTATCTGGAGAACAGGTCCCAAGCAGTAGTATTAAGCAATTACATATCGGGTTGGGTGCCTGTCCCCAGTGGCGTGCCCCAGGGTTCATTGCTTGGCCCATTACTTTTCATAATCTATATAAACGACATCAACTCTTGCTTGATTTCGTCTAGACTGTTATGTTTTGCAGATGATATGAAAATCTATGCCTCAATTACATCACATGCGGACGTGATTGCACTTCAGGATGACTTACAACGTCTGGAGGCTTATTGTCGTAGGAGTAAGCTTGATCTTAACCCTGCTAAATGTTCGGTTCTAACATATTCTCGAAAGCGCTCAAACATACCCTCATCGTATATCTTAGGGGATAAAGTATTACCTAAAACGAATTGCATCCGAGATCTGGGGGTATATCACGATTCTAAGCTTACATTTGAATCTCATGTCGATGCCATAGTCGCTAAAGCATCTAAGGCACTTGGCTTCATAATGCGGCTATCCAAGTGCTTCACTCAAGCCAAAACATTAAAGATTCTCTACTGTACCTTTGTTAGAAGCCACTTGGAATACGCGTCTGAAATCTGGAATCCATGTTACCACAAGTACATTGATCGTATAGAGAGCATCCAGAAAAGGTTCATCAAGTATTTGTGTTATCATCAGAAAGTGCCGTACCGGTCTGAAGATTACCTCAACCTCTGTAAAAAGTATCATATATTGCCCCTAATTAATCGGCGAGCAATCTCTGACTGTATTTCATTATTTAAAATTTTCAATAATTCTATTAATAACTCTGAAATTCTATCCAAATTTTATTTTAACGTTCCTGGAAGGTCGAAGCGATGGAACGCACCGTTGCGTGTTCCATTTAGCGCTACAAATTATAGGCAAAATTCATTTATAGTGCGTGCAAGTAGAAACTTTAATTACATTTGTAAACAGCATGATTTTGATACATTCACAACGAGTGTATCCTCGGCCAGAAAGTGCCTTAGCCTTAGCTTTTTTAATTAAGTTTTTTGTATGTTCGGGTTTCTATTCTTGTATTGAATATGAAATGTGAATTTTAGTTAAAGCTTGAATGTTATACTGTTTTTTTTTCTCTTTCTTTTTTTGGTAGCTGTGTTGTGTTGTTCACACTCTTCTTTTTTTTATAATCTGTTTTTAGAAGCGGTGACTTGTAATTGGCTGTCAGTCTCACATGCAATTTTTTTTTTTTATTCCGTTTGTTTTAGCTGTAAGTCATCCATAGTATATAAATAAATAAATAAATAAATAAATAAAAATGCCACGGGCCCCCAGCCAGAAGGGGCCCCGGCCCGAGAGGGCCATGAGCACAGGAGGATCCTAACGTAAGTTTATAAATAGTTTAGTTTATAAATACAAACTTTTTTTGAAAATGTGCAACAAATACGATAGGTAAACCCATTATTTAAAAACCTGGAACAAGAAAGTAAACAAAATTGATATGTGACCATCGCGCGGAATCAGGTAACTTGGCCCAGCAATCACGGAGAAATCCGTGAAAAGAAATTTCCGAATGCATAAGCTCCACTTTTGAAGCCGGTTAAGTATAGCCCATAAACTTTCACTACATCCCTTGTGTTCCCGGTGCGTCCCGGCCGGGGTGGCGCCGGAGTGGCGGCACTCATCGATCCTCCGCGACAAGCACACACACACACACACACCGTGGCGCACACACTGTCGGACACAGAGATACAGTTTGACTGAAAATGGTTATTCTTTTTGGCTGAAATCGAAACCGGAATGTGGCCTAATTTGCATTATCAGCCGAAAACCGAAAAATGTTTTTTGGTTTGTCGATAAGTTTTTCTTTGGTGAAGCAGTATCATGTCATGATATCTCACTGGTTAAACTTAAATCACACAAAATTGAATACTCTTCTCAGAGACATAATTAATAATGATTAATAATCAAATAATCTAATGTTAAACGTGAGAAAAAACATGTTTTCTGCATGTTTATTTTAAGTTGTTGTAAATATCAACGTTGTAATTGAAAACAATGTTTTGCCGGCACTTAATTATTTAAGGCAACATGAAAATTGCCCGAAATTAACATTTCGGCCGAAAATCGCAGAAAACATATTTCGGTCGATTTCTACACAGAGTCCAGAGAGGCAGTGACATCTAGGCACAGGTGCACATACCGAGCACCGGCGATGATGACGCCGTCCTACGAACTGCAAGCAAACTCTATGTAAACGACTATACAGGGTCAACCAAACTCATTTAATTGCAATAGCTAAGTAATAACAGCCGTACAAGTCGATCGATCAGGTTAAGCTACGCTTGCCGCGGTCGGCCCGTGGATGAGTGACCATCTTTAAGCACGTTAAACTGTTGGTTCCGGCTGTCATTCGTAGACATTTGACAGTTGTTACGGCTCGTCAGAAGCCCGAAAGCCTGACAACCAGTCTTACAACTGGGTTGTTTGTGGAGACCAGGTAGGCAGGCGCTCCACGCTAAATATCGGTATTCAGCTGTATGCAGCTGACTGCAGCTGGGGTTAGCTTTCAGTCTAACGGCATACCGTTAGACTGAAAGCTAACCCCAAAAACAGTTGGGAAAAGGCTAGGCAGATGACGAGGTGTTGATCTTAAAGTCTGTAATAAAAAATACAAAATTATTTTTTTAAAATATCACACTATTATTATAAAAGCGAAAGTTGGTGTGTGTGTGTGTGTGCTTATATGTTTGTTACTTCTTCACGCTCAAATGGCTGAACCAATTTTAATAACATTTTGTATGGAGGTGGCTGACACCTTTGATTAACATAATTATAGGCTACTTTTTATCCCGATATTCCCACGGGATCGACATTTACGCGGGAAAAACCGCGAGGCGCAGCTAGTATAGAATAAATTATTAATTTCAATCAAATTAGCTAGCGAAACTCCGCAGACGTAATAGCTATTGATATCTAAAACAAAAAAAAAACAGATTTTCTCAAGTAACTAGGTCGTGGACTCCTACAATATCATCAAATCTTTTTATTATTTGTTTTATCGTGTTTAGACGTCGATATCCATTACGTCTGGGGAGTTTCGCTTGTTTATTTAATTTGACCCTGTATATCAAAATGAGAATCACAGAAGTTAGGTTACACACAAACATCTCACAAGGGATAAATTTGTAGACCCTTCGTAGCCCGTAGCACTCGTAGCACTCTCGTAGCGTTCGTAGCATTCGTAGCTGTTTGTAGACATTTTCATCTAGCTACAGATGCTACGACTGCTACGAGCTATGAATTTATCCCCATGCCTTCAAATGATTAAATAGGTGGATGTTTAATAATCATAGATATCTCTAATATATTCTTTGCATATCAAAAAACAAGGTCGCTTTTCGTGACCGCGTTGTTCTTATTAACTTCGTAACGGATTTTGATTCGGTTTTCACTATCATTTAGACAATCAATGTATTACGGAAGGTTTATGTGTATAATAAAATAGAAATCTCGATGTCAAGTCGTAAAAAGTGGGCGAAGCAGAAGAAGAAGCGGGGCGGGTCACTAGTTTGAAATAGTTTGGTACTTATCAAGCTGCCAGTGGAGGATCAGCGTATCCTGGTACACAGTGTGGCGATTAGGTTATCACATGCATTTAAAACACGTATTTTAAACATACACAATTAAATAATTAATAACAATTTTAGTATTTAACAATATTGCACATATATATATTTGTGATTAGTTGGTAACAATACCGTAAAGTTTGTGTTGAATTGTCGATGCCTCGTGCCGCGCGTGTTGAGCGCCTTTTGCCGTGCCAATTTATTTATTTTGTTTGAAGAAATAAGTTTTCTATTTTTATTTTATTATTTGAACGAACTGGTATCAACTTGTAATAACGGCTTACTGTTTAAAGACAACTTAATCGCCACTCTGCATAAGATGACCTAAGGAACTTACTTGAAATCTGATATCTTGAACATTTTCGGAGGAAAAGAACTCGAAAGCTGTTTATTTTCTCGTGAATTTACAAGTTATTTACGAAAAACTTGTATGTTTGTAACATAATATACAACACAGTTATCGTAGAAGCCTCTTTACCTGAGTTTCAATAGTCTGGCATGTTGAGAGAGTATTGAATATAACTGATAATGATAAGTGTTCGTTAAGTTGCCCTGCGCCTGCGCCCGCCAGCTGCCTGACTATTTACCTGTATATTTGTATCGCAGCAAGTGGCGCCCGATGGGATTACCCATCGCAAACTTCCGTACAAACCTTTAGGCGCTAACCCCTCTAGGGGATAACGTTTCAAAAATCCTTCCTTAGTACACACTTTCGTAAGAAAGGGAACTGTTCTGCAAAATGTAATGCTTGTCTTGTAGTTCCAGCGGTCTAGTGCAGCTTGAGCTTGTGTTGTGTCTGTCAGTGAATGAATGAATGGATTTAACATGTTTAAGTAGAAGATGCAAAAGCAGCCTCCACTTGATATTAAAGTACGGTCAACCGCACACCAGTAACGCTTGAACTAGGAAAACGACCCTTATCACTACGACTTAAAGGTGCTGCCAAAGTCAAATTGTTTCTATTCTGTTGACTGCACGAAGGGTCAATCTTAATGAAAGTGCTCTGATGGGGCTTTTGACTTCCTTGTTGGTATAGTGATTGCAACCCCGACTGGTAATCGCTGGGTCCTGAATTTGATGTCTAGGTGAGGCAGTGCTGCAGTGTGATTGTGTTTTGCCATACGGATTTTTTCAGTAACTATTTCGGATTCTGGATTTGTGCCTGATGTATATCAATGGGCGATAATAATGTAAAAAAAACCAAAAGATCCGAATATAACTAAACAGTTCGCACCAACCTCACTTCTCAAGTAGTCTGATGCAGTTCGTGCAGCTTTAGTTCAATCGCAGATTTAATGCAACCAGATACAAAAATACGCGTCATAAATATAACCTGTCTTTGCTGTCGCGCTGTCGGGTAAAAAGAGGGTATTATTGTTGTTACACATTTATAGAAACAAGTACCTAAGTTCTAAGTATTTCGTCATACGTTGGCTAGTAGTCAGTAGATGCTGGCATGGCTTCAACAGAACATCGCTACATCTGTCAACGCAGAGAGTTCTCACAAATTGATGGCTCGTAGTGTTACGAAGGCTGTGGGTGACGTCACGGGCAATCGATGCCACTGGAATGTTCCACTACTTAAAATACAGTGCTTGTATCATTTCCCGGTGCGGAAGTAAAACCCCATCGCGATGTGCCGCGTACGGCCGGAAAATTACAGGATTGAGATTTAGTCAAAGTTAGGTTTTTAGAGTCGCTTTTGTCACTATACAGTGTCTACTGTACTGTTATATTTGTAGGTACTATTGAAACTGTGTGGGAATTGAACCTGGGGCCCGCAACGAAGAAGCCAGTCGTTTTCTAAATAAACGGCCAAAGAATAAAAAATTAAGTTGTTAAAATAAGATTTTAGTACCTATCCGTGTAATTCGAAACTTCTTTCAAACATTCTTACTTTTTTACCGAACTCCATAAATTTTTGCAGATTGTGTCAATGTGTCAACTTGTCTTCTTGAGTCAAAGTCATGAATGTTTGGTAATAAAAATCTTGTGATTAAATCTGGATTAAGTGAGTACTTGCAAAGATGATGTTGCGTGCTAGTGGCTCGTGCCTCGGTGTGAAAGACTTAGTTCGTTAAGGTGGCTCGTGGCTTGTTGTGGGCGCTGGTGGCTCGCAAAGATTTCCTTTCTATATTTGGTGTTTTCGATGGCTTGCACGACCTAAATGCCGATATTTGAGAGGCGGCCTATGCTCAAGGGAGGTCGGTGGCCCTACACAACCGAGAAGCAGCACAACCAGGGTGAGGTACTGTGGCTTGACCATTGACTTATATATTACTTACCGCAATTTAGTCCTTAAGCCGCTTAAGGACTAAATCGCGGTAATCACTGCCTCAGCTGAATGTCTGAGATGTGGATTTTGTGATTAATAAATAAATAAATAGGTGTAGCGGCCGCAAGCGTGACTGCTGCACCTGAGGTGCTGGGTAGGAGCCTGATGTGATGTTGGGCAGAATGTCGGTCCGTTTTTCCATTGGAAAATCTCGGTGGTAATCCGGAGTCTGGGGTAAGATTATTGTCTCCTTGATGACAATAAACGCGCCCCCTAATAAATAATTGAACCAATGGGAAACGTTACTGGCATGGTTCATTTATGCACAATAGGATATGTCTACTCCTGAGACATTGGAGCTTGTTGCTCAATAAAACAAAGAGAATGTTGATGCTGAACAATGCTTTTAATCCTGTTTTCACTTCTTTTTCAACTACAACATGTATATTTAAGAAAGAAATATATGCATACCGATTTTCGTTCTTATAAAAAATATGAGGCAGCTAGAAAATTTTTCTTTTATTAATTTTGTGGTGTGTAGGTTAAAAGCACCTGAAAAATGCGCTTGGCAATCTGTTGCATAGAATGCGTGGTTTGAACACAAAGCTTGCAGGCGCCAACAGCATAGACACGGATGCTGAATTAACTGCCACCCTTACGGTATTTGTATACGTCAGTGGTACCCAACTGTAGCAGGCATCATATCAAAGATTGTATGTGCATGTGTACAATGTAGTCACAACTGCAAAAATGTGGACCATATGTACTTAGGTACTCCACTGAACTTTCATGATGTGTATAGTAAATCAACTTGCCTTGTATAGCAAATCTGCGACCATATTCAATCTGTAGGTCAATCAATCTGTGCGCTATTCATTATAACTTACTCCGCCGCTGGGTTGCGGGTTGCGCTGGGCGAGCCCTCATTTCCAGCATGTCATATTACTTGTATACTTTCCCCGCAAGTTCCCCCGTTCCCCGCGACACGGGCGCGGCGCTGGTGTGCCAGCCGCCACGCGCATGCGTCCGACACACCCTTCGCCCGCTGTTTATTTATCCGCCGATATTCCGCCGCGACTAACGCGTTCTCATCACAAACATTGGACCAAATACGACACAATATACACGTAAAATAGTGCTGTGATTTGAGTAGAGTTCTTAAAATGTGAGTGGAGAAGAGAGTTATTGATTTTGTGTGCCTGTTCCGGCTACCCGAACTCTGTGGTGCAGTGGTGAGTGATAGATTATTCATATTGCATTGACTGCATGACCTTGACATGGAAGGAAGGGATGTTGGCAGACATTTGGTGCAACATAACAAACATTGGCCCCTGATTGTGGGGGATATTGCTTCGCTGCATAACTACCTGTCGGGTCGACTGTATTCAGAGAATAGCACGCTGCGAAGCTGTACGTTTACATAGCGATTTGCTGAAAAAAGGCGGCTGAAGTTTTAGTTACCTACCAACTACCAAGAGGGGTACGTTCAGGAAGTCGATTATCTCGCCCGTACTCCCCGAAGGGGGAGGCAAAGGTTTATTCATAGAGCGCACAATTCGCCACGCACCACGCAGGGTGCAGGTACGAGGATGGAATAAAATGGTTTTAATCTCAGTTACCTCCCGCTTAGTACTTAGTAGTGTAAGTACACAAACTATTGGAGATTTGACCTTCACTTCTATTGGACCTGAAATCAGAAATGAATGGAAGAAGAGCGGATGATCCTTATTCCTTTATCTATTTCTGTGAATATTATTAAAATCCCACAGCCTCGCTGGTGCACCGTGTAGTGCTCGCTTGACTGCTAAGAATTAGGTCCTGAGTTTGATTCCCAGGTCGAGGGAATTGTTATAAGACCTCTACTGTAGAAATTCTTCAATAGAACCTCGAAGTCTGGATTTTTGCCTGGAATATAGGCTAATAGGCTAACTCACGTGGAACTTAAACATAATAGGTAACTGACGAAATGTGCAATAGGATGTACTAAACACAAAGTCAACATCACATCTTTCATTGAAATCATCATCTGCCCAGCCTTTACGAACAAAGTTTGGGGTTAGCAACCAGTCTAACCTAGTATTTTATACAGGTTAGTATTTTACATGGAGCGACTGCCTATCTGAGCTCCACATCCCAGTTACTGGGTAATGTGATAATCCCTTAGCAAGGCAGATTGTCACACTGACTGTCAAAGATCTACAACTGACAGCCGGGAGTCCGGGACCAATGTTTAACGTGCTTTCCGAGGAACCCCCCCTTGGTGCCGATAATATGTAATAGATAGTCACCCATCCACGGATCGGCCTTGGCAAGCGTAGTTTCATCTTCGATCGACCCATGCGGTTGTTATTATTTAGCCACGAGCTCCTTTTCTCTATCTTTTACTTCCAGTAGGCTATTAACAGGAATTCAAAGTTTAAAGTCAAAATTTACAAGAAAATAGAATTGTTTCTAGTTTGCTCCTTCCATCAGGTGGGTTCGTATGGAGAAGAATTGGCAAGAAACTTTATAGTAAAGTACTCTTTTAAAATGTCATACGATATTTTATACAAGTACATTAATTATATGAGAAGACTATGCACCTAGAATAAAGTTACTTTACTACAATAGGTACAAAGTAAATATTAACAATTAAGCAAGGACAGATAAATTAATTATGAGTAATATTATAGTTCATATATTTACCAATACTGCCACTGTAGACGATGTTCCATGATGATTCCCTACACGTACATTCAATAACAATATGCTTAGTTAAAAATTTTATATTGCGAAATACCGATCCTACAATGTGTAATAAAAATTAAACTCGCTCAAACTTTTGTTCAATCATTCATTACGCAAACTTTAATATTAATCCTTGATAGTCAAAAACATTGCGCAATTCGTGATATTGTACAACATATTTGATCCCCTAAGATCCGCCTGCCACCTCTGCCTATTCATTCGGGAATAGGTGCAGGTGTGATGTTATGTTAAGAATGGTTTAGTTGATGTTCGACGGCCATAGCCGGTTAGTTAGTACGAACCAGTTGTTCTGGTATTACTCGTTGTTGCTAAAGCTACGAGAATGTACTGAGACCTAGAATGCAGTTGTTATCCGTGATTGAAAGTGTTGCTAATAATTAACATAGCACTCAGCACCAGCAGGAATAACTTGTTGCAGACAGCCGCGCTGTGGACATAGACCGTACGAAATTAAAAATAAGTCACCCTGTGTAACGAACAGGACGATTGTAATGTTACCGGTCAAGCTCCGCGCGTAACCTATGTAGTACGATACAATAGAAAATCAATTGTGTCTCATTAGCGGAACTCAATGAGTTAATGTTATTATAAAAACTTAAAAAAAAACCTCCGAAAAAAGTGAAAAGCAAAAAATAATAAACCTTTTTTATTTAACCTTAATAACTATGTTCTTAAACTAATATAATTTTGAATCGGCGCCAAACAAACTATAGCTATTATTATAATATAATTCTACTTTAAAATCTGTGAATGAACAAAAATTACCCCTATCCCACCCTTAGGGGAAGATTTTTTTCCAAATTTATATGGGACCAACTTCAAGAGGGCTATCCAATAAAAAAGAATTATAAAATCGGACTACTCTGTAAAAAGTTATGCGTGGTCATACATTACAATCAGTGAGTGAAAAATCAATCATCCCCTGTTTTCCTACCCTTAGGGTTGGAATTTTTTTCCCAAATTTGTATGGGACCAACTTCGGGGTATACCCTTTCCAATAAAAAAAAGAATTATCAAAAATCGGACTGATCTGTAAAAAGTTATGCGTGATCATACATAAAAAAAATATATATACAGGTTGAAATTGAAAACATGCGACAAAGCGAAATGGGAGATTGTACTCATCATTATGAACAACTTTTACTATGGAACCAAACCTGAAATCGCGAAAAAAAAATCTGCTGTTCCCTACATTTTGACGAGCTATACAAACATAAATGTAGGGAACAACAAATGGGTTAGGTTAGATGTGACCAACCACATTGGTCGCAGTTAACTTGCTATTTAGTATTTTAAAGACATCACAGTGGAAATTATTTGATCTCATTTATTTAAAATCAAAAAGTCAAAATATTTTATTTCACATAAACCTACATGGGCACTTATGAAACGTCGGAAGCTAGGTGCCCGGTTCTAATTGGTCGTTTCCTATGGAGAAGAACCGGCAAGAAACTCCGCGGTTACTCTTTTTAAAATAATTGGCTTTTACAATGTTTTCAAATTACAGTAGTTATGGGAGGACAGCGTAGGCCTGTCAACAAGTACCAGGTACTTGATAAAATAATAAATGGTCTACAGATCTAAAGTTTACAAGGCCTAAAAAGTCCTCACATTTACATATAATAATTATAATGACCATAAATATTTTTATCTAATCAAAATGGGAATTATTTGGGGTTCAATCAAATAATGCATACACCGTGTTCTTCACTTTATCCATAAACTTTGTCAAACGCTTCTATAGCTTTTACAAATTAAATCTAACAAAGGAAGTAGTACTTAAAAAGGCTTCGTTACAAAGATATTTGTAATTTCATTTAATTAAATTTAATTGAGCTATAGATGCAGTAAGAAAGGGTCTTAACTTATTTTTGACAAGTTTCAGCCCTCCAAATCTTAGGTATGAATGAAAAGACGTCGTTGCCAATTCGAATAAAGAGGCATGCATATCGGGTGATTTACGTCAAGGTATTTAGTTTATATGAAAATTAACAAAAAAAAAAAATAAGAATTAATTAATGTGTCCGTAATGAAAAATGCTTATTTCTATGGTCTGAACATCTTAATGTATATTGTTCGGAACACGGTGTGTAGTACACCCGTCGGTCGTCACGCACATTTCGCCAGTAATTTTTTAGTCCCATATAATGGGGGCGAGCCTATTGATATACGATAACACCCTTCCTTGTTATTTAGTGTTTGTCACTTCACTCCCCTGTCCCCTGCCGTCTGTATGTATGTCCTAGGTTGAGGTCGCCATGGTGACATGTTTACCCTCACTGCAAACGCATTGCCTAATGATATGTTACAGTCTGTATCATCGATATCATTAGCATAGTCAGCGTATATTGTACCCACTGCTGGGACTCAGACCTCCTCTCTTCGAGATTGAGTGGGTTGTAATGTATCACGCGGATTCACGCGGGCCCACTCGTGGAGAATAGCTACTTACTTTCATCATACTCGTAAATAATGTGCTATGAGTACCTAGTTATAAACACATCTGAATGGTCCTCACATACATGAGCTGACCAAGCTGACATACATGAGCTGAAATTAAAGTTATTTCATAATAATGAGTTAATTTCTTTTTGAAGTCGATTTAATTTTTTTTAAATTACTTTTATATTTCGTAATTTTTAGGTTTAAGCACAGACTTATATTGAAGTCTGTGGTTTTAAGTAAAAACTGGAATATTTGTTCGTAATAAGTAGGTAATAGTTTTGTTGTAAATATTGCACAATAATTTGACCAAGGTTTGGAGATGTTTTCCCTTTGAGATGTTTTCCCTTTGAACTATACACCCGTAGCTCGTATCAATAAGCCAGGCCATCACACTTACACGTATTAGTCCATATCTCCTGAATCGACTTTGATGAAACTTGCACTGTTCCCGAAAGTTGAAGTAAATGTAAGTCAATAAAAAAAATGGTCACGATCCGATCAACAGTTGCGGAGTAATGCGTGGACAAACATACATACATCTATAAAATTTTGTATATTTGTTTGGAATCCCTAATAGATTGTCCTATGTGAATATATTGCAGTTCCAATAATATTACATAAGTACATATGTGTCGAATTGATAACTTCCTTGTTTTGAAGTCGGTAAAAAAAACTGATCTTTGAGTTAGTTTCGGTGTTCCTTGTCAAAGTAAAGGGTAGGAAATACCGACCTCATCACAGTTAAAAGAAAATACACTAGTAGAAGCAACTATAACCATGAATACAGCACAAGATTCTAGACCCCCTAGTAGACCCCCTAGCGTAGAAAGTTTTCGTCGCAGGTTCAGAATTGTGCGCTGAATCCATAGTAACAGGTTATGCGTCGATGTGCCTGCCAGCTGCCAGCTCCATAATTTATACCATTTCTTACGATTTGTGTAGCATAGAATCAGTGGTCACAGTCGTGTCAGTGTGCGCACAATAGATTGACAAGAGCAAGTGCCTCAGAGACGAGCCCGCCTACCTATCAATTAACTATATTGATCTCAATTACTCCATGATACGGCATGCCCGTCTAAGAACACGACACCGTGTTGCTAAGTAAACAGTGGCTATTGGCTAGATAGATCATGGAAAGTCGTGATTGTACGTATTTAGTCCTCAAGTCCGCCATTTTTGGAGGGATGAAAAACAATTGACTCACGATTATTGAGTACCTAGTCAAAGTTAGGTAAATGTACTGAAATAATAAGAACCTTGATAGGTAGTGTTTAAAAGTTAGTTACGAGAATAAATTACACTTCATACTCGGTGGCATTTCGGACTGATTCCGTGAACTAACTCCAGCGATGAAATAACATTTAACAGCACAGCACATTCCTAAGATTCCATCGTCGGTGTCGAATATAATAGAACTTAATTTACTAATTACTTAGTTCTAATTAAAATAAATAGTCGTGCTTCATTAATCGAGTACATTACTGTTCGGAACAATAAATTCTTATGGAAGAAACAATTTTAATTAGGTTGTAAACTGTAATAGTTACTTCTTGTAACTTACTTCTTTCAAGTAGGTAAGGGTCAACGACAAAACGATTTTATTATGCCTAGTGATCATTTTGATCAGTCTCTTCGCCCTATATGTTGACGCTGGCTGTAATTGTGTTAGGCAAATGAACATCATTAGCCCACAGCATTCCACTGCTAGACATTAGGCTTCACCAATCACCAGTCGCACAACATTCAACTCGATCCTCGACAACTCTCAGCTCAGCCAGTTGCTAATGAAGTACCAACCAGTGCTCGTATCATCCGCTCCACCTAAACTGAGGGGCTGAGGGCGTCCTACCTTACGTTTGCTGATTTGCGGTCTCCACTCAAGGACATGTCTACCCCAACGGACACCGGTTCTACCACAGAACAGTTCTTTTATCTGTTCTGTGGGTTCTACGACAAACATGGCCCATTACCACTTCAGGTTGCTTAGGTAGCCTGTGGGATGTATGGCCCCCTGTCGCTCTCAGCCGAATCACCGGTTTGTTAAATGTATGAAATTCAAAGTTATTGTTAAAGTAACCTCTTGACCGTTGCTCTAGGTTTCACGCGGCTCATTGATATTACGATGTAGGCTAGTTACGTAATTTGAAGTACTCGTAAGCTGCACGTTATTGCTGTGTATCGGAACAAGGTATCCTGTGGCGCACTGCCTGGCTCCGAAGGCCGCACACATAACTGCGGTAATCCGGTGCTGTACAAACATGATCAGGGAAAAGCAACACAGTAATTATATAATGAATGAGGTGTGCAACCGGTGTGTCACTGTGCAACTTTAACCAGCCATTATAATAATAATATCCTCCTGACCGAATTTTGTCACGGCGGTCAGCCTCAACAGAGGTATACTAACGCATGAGGCATACTATCGAACGATGGGTCGGCAATACGACACGACCGGGAAGAGATCACGCGCAGGACTAACGACGGCTTTACATGCTCTACGAGGCACGGGGGTGTCACACCGCCGACTTCCTAACTCTGCGCTACTACTGATTTATTGACCCATTCGTTTATATTCGACCCTGGTTTTTCAACCATGACCTCCCCATCCACAACCGTGAATCTAGCCACTAGACCAAAGGCAGTCAAAATATTGCTAGAACACACATCGACCAAGTAACCCTAGTAGGTGAAGTAACAACGTGTAACGTGAACCAATGGAGTGTAGATACAGACTGTATTATCAGTGACTCGGAACATATGGGTCACTCAGTACATTTAACAAACTCCTACACGCACAGCATGCCAATATAGCAATTATTATAGCTACTCTTCGAAGAATATTCATTTAGAGTGTGACAAGGATCTTTTGGCGCCTGAATGATGTTGGGCCATTCTTGGTAAACATTTGAGAAATTGTCACAGAAGTTGAGTTGAGTGAGTTGAGGTCTTTGGTATTAACAAACCAAAATGGCGGCCTTCGTTCCTATTTTGTCCACGCGCCAATATGACCTCGTAGCGTTGTATATCTTTATATAAGTACAATTAAGTGAGATGTTTTCTTTACTTCATATTAGGTATTTGACATCGCGCCGTAGAAATCTTTCTACAATCATCTCCGTTTCAACCGCGCGGTCACCTCATAATATTTGATGAAACTTTGCCAGGAATTAGTGCTAATTTGTTACTTTACACACCTCTTTTCGTGAATTTGTAACAAAAAAATCTAAGACGCTATGACAAAGAATAGTTTCTGTCATTTTAGCGGTGGTCACGCCACATGCGCCACACGCGCCACTCGCGCGGCCGTGAAGCGCACAGGGGATTGAAGATTTTTATAATGGAGGCTGGCGTACCTACGGACGCGCCATTTCGTTTTTGTTCATAATGGTTGCCACGCATGTAACCTTTATAAATCGATAGCTGACATTAATGCAAACGGAAAACATAATGGGACCAAACCACGTAAAGCGTCACGTTTTCGAGATATTAACGATCAAAGTTGATATGGATGTCACGTGATTAACGGATCTTCAAAGCCCTTTTATTGAAAGAACCTAAGCCATATCGCGGAACGTGCTTGTAAGGCCTCTTATTTCCAACTATTGTTCTATCAACTTTATTTTAGTGTAAAATATGGTAATTTTCAGAACGACTTGTTTCTACTATTGAAAGAGTCATAATAATGTTGTAGCGCAAACTGAACTTTGTGTGGGAGTGTTAAAGTCATTTTTCCAAAAACATAATATATTTGCCTTATATATGTGTGAAAACTACATTGCGAACGCATTATGGGTACTACCTACACCTACGGGCAATACAAGCGTGATGTTTCGTTATGTTTTGCGCAGAAACAAAAGGCTCCAAGCGTCAAGAGTGTAGTAGTTAGTTCCATTATTAAAATACTAGCGTGTAAAACAGTACTTTAGTAAAACTTAGGTAAATATAGCACAGCGGAGTGTAGTTAGTAATTAGATTACATCTGCGCTATGTCGTGGAGAAGTCTAGCTACAAGCTGCCGGCAGTCGGTAGGAGCAGCGAGTGGCGGACGAGCTGGCTTGCTTCGAATGTCTTGCTGGCTACGAGTAGTGACGCCGTGGATCTGTGTTGATATTACAGTTGGTCAAAGTTGATCAAATTCACGAGTGAGAAGTATTTCTCATATACTACAGCAGCCGCTCTATTCAGTAAAGATCTCACCTTGAAAACAAAGGTGATGCGAGCTTGAAGTGATCTGTCACTCCACCTGATGCTTTGGCTTGACTTTATTGACAGCTCACTTCACCTAAGTTTTCACGATGAGATTTTTACCGAATCGATCGGCAGGTCCTGTGTCCTATTTGAATAGATACTATATAGCACTATATTAAACACTAGCTTCTGCCCGCGACTTCGTCCGCGTGGAATGTTTGGTTCCCCCGACACATCGCATTGCATCGCCTGCCCGCGCTATTACACGTAGTACTTTAAGTATTCTGTGCTATTACTTCGTTTTCGCTTGGCGTTCTTTCTGACTTCTTTTTTCTTTCTGCTCGGCTCCGAAGAGTCGCAGCGTGATGTTAAATAGCCTATTCACCTCTTTATAATATTATTATAGATTATTATCTTCGTCGTGTGTGATAGTCCATTGAATTGTATGGCGAGCGATATTGTATCTTAAGATAAAATATTATAGTATCTTAGCCGTGTGCAGCGCCCCTTAGTGAACTCCACTGCGGGTGACGTAACCTACGACAAACTTATTATTTGCGGTTGGTTTGGTACAGTAATCGGGTCTAGGGATTGAACCGCAAAATTAAGTTTGTTTTTTATTGTATATACTTTTCCGGGGTAAAAAGTACCCAGCGTGGTGCCCAGGATATTAAAGAATAATTATACCAAGTTTCATCGTAATCGAACCGGTACTTTTTGCGTGATGCCTGAACAAACAGAAAGACAAAAATATTTTTAATCACATTTTTGGGTTCGGTGTCGGTCTAGTAACACCCCCTGCCATTTATTTTTTTGATATTATCAATGTACAGAATTTTCACTTCTACACATTTTATTATATGTATAGATAAATCCAAGTTCTTTTTTATGTTTTGAAATTGTTTTCTATCCAATCTACATTGTTGTTAATAAGAAATGCTTTGTAATTTCCAGCACAATGCAGCCGACAGTATCGCCGTGGTCGTGGGTGTCGTCGTGGGATCGGCGCGCGCGCACCCGCGCTGCCGGCGAGTTCGCGCGCTCGCGCGACCGTGTGGCGCCGCGCGCTCGCGAGCGCGACAAGTACGCCTTCTACGGGCTCAGGAAGGACAGCAGGCACTTTATCAGGTATTGATATGCATTCATAAAGATTATAGTTCTATTTATGTAGGTTGTACACTCACGAGCTACCTTACGTTTAAGAGCCTTTTTAGGAGTACACCTACTTACTTAGTTAATACCTGGGGTTGCCCATATTTATGTCGAATAGCTCGTGTATTATCTTGTGTTAAGATCCAAAATCTATTTTCTTCACCCTTTGAAGAAAATTACTGTTGAATCTAAATTATTAGAAATATGGTGTTATGAACATCGTATTTTCGAAACCCAACTTGAAATAAGTAAGTCTTTCCTCAAAGTTGCAATTGTTCTTTCACGAGGAAATCGCTTTTGTGCCAGCGTAATGTATTGTTGCTCATGACTGTACCTACTTCAAACTCTCGCAATGTCCACGCATCTACTGTATATCATGTACTGTTTAGGGTTTGCTTGATTTTTGTGTAATGTCAGTCAGTTAGAAATGTTGGTTTTATTGTATTAAGTACTCGTATGTCATGTAGGTACTTACGGTCTCCCATAACCAGTTACTCAATATAGATTGTACAGCCGTATTTTCCCAATATTAGTAAAGTATCATCGGTTCGTCCATCGATGCCTTAATGATACGTAATGTTGAAGTTAACCTGCGGTTCTGAATCAGTGACCTATTTGTTGCTTGTGACAGGAATATCCCCACAATCATAGACGACAATGTCCCTTCCAGACTGGACCCGCTCGCGAAGGGTCTGCTCCTGAACAGACAGTGGGCGCCCACGACCGCGCCCGTCACGTGGCGCGTGGACCGCTACCACGACACGGAGCCCTGGGCCGTGCCCGACATCAAGGTACCTACCCACCCTAATACATTATACATACTTAGGTAGTAGTAGTACTAGTTCTGCTTACTTCACCGCCCCTGAAACACTGCAGTAGTTCCACTGTACTACCGTACATGGCCAGTTCTATCTTCAGATCACGGCTAGCCACGCAGGACTTGCACGGAGAGGTTTCCCGCGTTCCATTAGTTTTGTGCGTTACTTAGCCGTGGGCTGCTGTTTAGCGCTGACTTTTCCATTAGATGCAAATGAAAAGTGTGATCGTGACGTGTACGTGCACGCATCTGACCAAACTGAACTGGATTGTGATCTCCCCATGTACGAGTTGTACGACGTTACGTTACGAAGTTGTACAATGGGAACAACTAACATGCTCTGTGACTACTAACTATAATAACGTCGCCATCTTGTTGTGTCAAAACAATTTCTGTTACAATTTCACAAAAGTTGACCAACACCGTCCCCATGTCCATGTCATTCACTCACAAACCTTGTAGCACTATATCGTAGTAGTTATAAAGAAAATAAAACCCCGACAGCAAACTCAATACAGGTATATTATCATCAGAGCATCCAAAGCTACCGGCCGTACGAGCCCGTGTCCATCGTGTTGCCGGGTGAGGAGGCCACGGGGCCGGTGACGCCGCTCGGGGCGGCGGGGGCCCCGAGGACGATGGGCCCCATCGCGCACAGCTGGTCGCACGGGGCCCGCGGCTGGGCGGCCGGCGCCGTGGTGTTGGCACTGCTGGTGCTGCTCGTCAGAGCCGCGGAGAATTGTCTCCATAAGAAACTGTTTAGAGCTATCTATGCACATACAAGTGAGTGAGGTTTTATTGTCTTTCAAAAAGTATAACTGCTGTTCTTAGGGTAGCAGTCTTCGGTCGTTGGGACAAGCTCTTTGTATATCTTCTGATATAAAAATGAAAATGGAAATGGATGTGTGAAACGTAACTTGAAATGTAACACAGAAATCACAGAATAGACGTATTTGCTTCAACGTGTGTTGCGTTTCATGTTGCATTGCATATATTTAAATGGTACGAGTATGTTCGTTTCAACGTACGAGTACGTGACATTACCCACCATAATAGTTTGTATCTCGCATAGGCACGAGCCAAAGACATTAAATTATTGCACGAGCAAACTTTGAGACATAATAATGCTTTTGGAACTATAAATAATTTTAAACACATAGCCCGTTATTGTTTGTAGAGCCCACTGTCGAGTCTTTTGCCTAATATGAGCGCTTTCTATGCTTAGATGTTGGAGCGGGTGAACTTCAGCAAAATGAAACCAGGCCGGGTCAGTATCGCCTGCCAGGAGGTTGGTCACTCTTTTATTTTCTTTTAGCTACAATTCATTAAATTATAGACTTGAATTAATGGGGCATTCAAACGCACGACGTTCTAATAAATGTTATGATGGGTGGGTAAGGTGGGGTCAATGCATAGGAAAGGCAGAAGAAATGCTTTTTGATGGAAATAGAACAAACAATGAATCGTGAAGCTTTAATTCCCGAAGATACCAGAAGCCCTTGAGCCAACCTTTGAATAGAATAGAATATATTAATATTTATTTGCTTAAAAACATGGTATAAAAAGATGGTAAAATAACAAGAGCATTTTTAAGCATATTTAACAATTGTCAAAGAAGTCTTTGACACTATAAAATCTATGACTACACAACCATTCATGCAATTTATTTTTGAAGAATCTCATATTTAAGGTCTTGAGATTACTTGGTATCTTATTATACAGGGTCCCATTAAAATAGATGGACAAATTTTAACACAGCGCTCAGTACGTCTAACCAAAGATATCCAACCAAAAAAAAAACACTGATGTGTGATTGTGTGATCTTATTTTGACCTAAAATAATAAATTGCCGGCACATTAGTATATTTTCATTAGCTGATTATTTTTCTTGTAAGTATCTATTAATGCGTTTTTCTTGTATATTTTTTTACCATCGTCCTTATTTTCGTGGTCTGAATGATTTCTAAAAGTGTGTCCATCTATTTTAATGGGACCTTATATATACGTACACACACAGATATACAACTTTTATTATATTTAGCTAGTCTCGGATGGATATCCAGTACGAGCCTGTGGGGGTCTCGTCGATTAAAAGGATATAAATCATCTTCATTACTAAATAATTCCTCATGCTTCCTCACAAACATACATGTTTCATATGTGTAAAGAGACGGTAGCGGTAACAAGCTGAGCTTTATAAATATCGGCCTACAGGATTCGTCAGGTCGAAGCCCGTTTATTGCTCTAGTACATTTTTTTTACGCAACAAATGCTCTATTTTGATCTTTTCTCTATTTTGATCAAACATCTGAGTTCAATAAGTTCTTTAAATTGTGACTACGCAAAGTTGTAGGATTTCATTAATGAATTGTTACTTTAATTTCAGTAAGGAGACAGGAGTCGGATGAATGGTCCACGCCAAACGTAATGGCCATCAGTCGTAAGTATAAGCATACATCTATACTAGCTTCTGCCCGCGACTTCGTCCGCGTCGAATTTCTTGTTATCTCGTCTCACCCCGTGCGTCGTATTTGCTCGGTTCTAAGGATCCTAGCGCTATGTTAAATTAGTATAGCCTTCTATGAATTGGGCTACCTATCAAACTCAAAAATGTTTCAATTCCGACTGGTATTTCTACAGGGTGTTACAGAAAGGGTATATCAATACAAACGGTTTGAAGAGTGTATCTGGTCTAGAATCTCTGTACGAAATTTCAGCTCAAAAGCAGTAACTTTGAAAATGCTTAATATATTTTTATTTCGATAGTTTATTAAATTGAAATCATAACAAACGTGTCACCGCACTACGAGGGTCATTATCCATTATCTGTAGTGTGTCTGTGCGCCTAGTACACGCACATCACGCCGCCGCGCGCCAGTGCAGCGCCGTGATGTCGAAATAAAAATAATTAAGCATTTTCAAAGTTAATGCTTTTGAGCTGAAATTTTGTACAGAGATTCTAGACCAGATACACTCTTCAACCCGTTTGTATTGATATACCCTTTCCGTAACACCCTGTAGAGATTAGCGCGTTCAAACAAACAAACTCTTCAGCTTTATTATTAGTAATAATAGATTAGTGTAGATAGATAGGAGGAGACGACTAAACTAGAAAGGGGATGACTGTGACTCCTGAGATGACGCGACGGATAAAGTAGATGTCAAGAGATACGTATCGATGAGATGATCAGATTGGGGCAGGAGGATGATTACAGAACATGATCTAATAACAGTTTAACACGAGAAAGAAAGTAATAGTATATATTTTGTCCATTTTATAATTTCAGACAATCGAGACGACGTCGGTTCCCTGACTGATCTGGATGATATCGAAGATTACCCAAACGTCGTTCATCACAACAACGACATGCCGCCGCCTTACTCTGAGTGCGCGCGCCCTAGCGTCATCAACATCAACAACAACAAATACGTCAGCGAAGAGCCCCCCCCTCCCTACTCCGCCTGCTACGTGTCATACACCAACCCCAAGGATGCCGAGCCACGAGTGCACATACGACGACAGAACGATCTAGACGAGCGAGCACATTCTAGCACTGATATTGATAACGTTCAGAACGATCTCATTGAAAACGGACACAGAACAGATTCCTTTGCTATGACGACCACTTCTAA
This sequence comes from Amphipoea oculea, assembly GCA_945859645.1. Taxonomy (NCBI): domain Eukaryota; kingdom Metazoa; phylum Arthropoda; class Insecta; order Lepidoptera; family Noctuidae; genus Amphipoea; species Amphipoea oculea. The sequence continues at coordinate 398,835 of OX243885.1, forward strand.
CGACTCTGAAGACGACGCTTCGGGGATCAGAACGGAACTAGTATTTGACAACGGTAGGATAGTTGAGAGGCTGAGCTTAGATCTGAATAGTAATAATAATGAGACAGGAGTAGCCAGTAGTGATAATGTGGAAGAGCAGAGTACTAGGCATGCAGACAGTAAGGACAGAGTTGTATTTATTGATGAAACTGCGTCAGAGAGCACTTCGCCTAATACAGCATTACTCGTGTAGAGTGAACAAACCAGCATTAGGAGAGTGCGTGCTACTGTGTGTGAGTAGATTGAGTTAAATGATAGACTGTATTATTTTTGTATAATAATGTAAAAGTCAATACTCAATAGGTAGATTTGTGAGATAGAATCAACGAAGGACGTTACGTTTCAGTATGATGTGAATATAGAAAACGCTCAAAGGAGTGGTCGTGGGAATAAGTTTTGATAAATAGATTAGATTGTAAATTCTATAAAGATCTCGATATATTTATATATAAATACGTCTGTGTCATGAACAGTACCTAGTTACAATATCTGTAGCGGTAGTCTTTGATCTCACTTTGACGGCAGAATTCTTAGTATTTCCAAGTATTTACCCCTTCTTGAATGATTCACAATAGTGGACTTTATATAAACTTTCCAAAGTTTTTGCAAAGATAATAATATTTTTGTATATGGCGGTAAAGTAGAAAAGACCTTGTAAATTGTATAAACTGTCGTTTGTTTTACTGCACTTAAGTATTAATGTGGAAAATTGTGCTACATCTCAAGAAACACGTCTAATATATATGTTTGTCACTAATTTTGCAAATGTTTAATTTGTTGAAAGTCGATATTCCCTTCTGTTTCGGAATACTCGCCCAATTTTTGATTGTAACGTTTACATCAAACCCATTCTACGAGTATTAACAATTGTGTGTTTTCTTTGCATGATATACATATTTAGGTACTTACGTAGGTTTTCGCTTACCAAAGATACCTGACCCGTAGACTAGCTGTAAGATATTTTGTAATTTTGTAGTTCCTCGAGAGGCAGCGCACTCAGTGTAGTGCCGCGTGCCGGCGCTCACGACGCGGATGTAGACGTCATCACAACCGTTGTAACATGCTCCTAGTACATTGTCTTTACATCAATTAAGTACCTTTTTTAATAAATTTTATTTAACTTATATTACGTTTTATTGGTGCTTGTTCTTTACAGAAGACAGCTCCTCGTTTCCTGGGATCTTCATAGGATACTAGGTACTTGGTCTCATATTTGAAGAATATAGAGGGTAGTAATATTGTTCAGGCCATGCTCTCTCAAGCTTGGAAGCTTGGTTGTTGTCAATGTGACAGATTCAAAGCTGTATCATCATCATAATCAGCCTATAATGTTCCCACTGCTGGGACACAGGCCTCCTCTCTGTAAGAGGGAGTGGGCCGTAATCTACCACGCGGGCCCAGAGCGGGTTGGTAGATGTCACATGTCTTCGAATTTTTGGTTCTAGGACATGCCGGTTTCCTCACGATGTTTTCCTTCACCGTTTTGAGAGCAGTGGTGATGAAATAATTTACACAAAGTAAAGCGCCTGTCTGGGTTCGAACCTGCGATGTAGGGGGGAAGGAGGGGTTAAGTAAACGACATGATGTGTAGTACTCCAAGAGTCGACTGACAACAGACTACCCTTGTTCCTTTAATTGGTAACGTATATATACATAGTTCGTATGTGACAATATGCAGATACTAAGACTACGACACAGCATATCTATTTTAACTTAAACTATGTGCTAAACGTGATGTGCTGATGTACGTGACTTCACACCACATCACCCCTCTTAAAGTAAAAAAAAACTAAATTACAATGTTTTTTTTTCTCTATACATTTTAAACTTTTATTCTAACTCTTACAATATAATTTTGTTCTATTTTTATGTATTACATCTATCTTATTTTTATACTTAACAATGACATTTGGTGACTCGTCCTTTACAACTTCAAACGGCCCATTATAAATGCATTCCAATTTATTGCCTGTTTCGTTTTTTACCAATATCCAGTCACCTTCTTTATAAGCTATAGAATTAAGATTCCTATCATAACAATGTTTCCTTGCTAACTTACTTGCTATCAAATTTTCTTTCGCATCTTTTTGAGCCCTCTGCAATCTGTACTTAAATTCTAAAGGATAATCATCAAAATTATACAAAGGTTCAACACTTTCGCCCTGCAGATTACTTGGTAACCTACAAATTTTACCGAAAACTAATTCATAAGGTGTATATTTCGTCACAGTATTAACTGTTGTGTTATAAGAAAAACACCAATATGGAATCCAGGAACTCCACGATGATGGATTATTATTCGTCTGGATCCTTAAATACGCACCTAAAGTTTTATGAACGTTTTCCAAAGATCCTATACTTTCATGATGATATGATGTTGATAAGATCTTATTGATGCTCAAGATATTACATAGCTCCACCATTACTTTTGAAATGAACTCAGAACCCCTATCCGTAGCAATTGTCTGCGGTATTCCATATCTCAAAACAAAATTTTCTGCCAAAGCTTTTGCTACCTCATTTGCGGATTTATTTTTTAATGGATATGCCTCCACAAACTTCGTAAGCTCACATTGAAGAGTCAATATGTAAACATTGCCTTTTTCGTCCCTATCAAGCGGTCCCACTATATCTAAATAAATCTTCTCAAACGACGTAGATGCAGTAGTAGTAATTGTCATTGGTTCTTTAGTATGTCTAGAAAACTTTTGCTTCTTACACTTATCACATTTCCCAATGTACTCCATTACATCTTTCTCAATAGATGGCCAATAATAATACTTCTTTATATTATTCACCATCCTGCGTATACCTGCATGACCACTTGTGGGTAAAATATGAAAATCATTCAAAATAATTTTCTTCTCATCTTTTCCTTCCACTCTCCGCAAATCCTTCACCACACACATTTTAAAATCTCCACACATAGAACTACTATTTTCCTTCATATATTTTGCCATTCTTGTAATAAAATTAACGTTATAACGATTTTTCAAAATAACAACTTCTTTTATGCCTTTTTCAATACAAAAAGTGACTATGTCTTTCGACAACTCGTCTCGCGATGATGCCGATAAAGATTCATAGTTTACATAAATACTCGAGTTTTCTGGCATATACACTAAATTGCGCGACTTTGAAAATAACTTTTTACTATTAGTGTTACGTAACATTTTCTCCCATTCATTCAAACATATCTCAACGTCATTTCCTTGTTTCTTAAGAACTTCCACGATCCTACAGTAGGGTGATCAGTCCCAGATACCACGGAGTCCGTACTACAAACATTTGGCTCTTCCAACTGCTTGTACTGCGCTCTTGTCATTACGGATATAGCCTTTTCACGCATTGTTTTTAAATCTCCACTTGTAATTAATATTCTGGAAAGCGCATCTGCTTGCACATTTTCTTTCCCCTTAATATATTCAACCTCAAAGTCGTACTCCTCTAAACACAAACGAAACTTAGTCAACCTACTTGATGGATCTGTCATGTTAAACAAATACAATAACGGCCGGTGATCCGTTTTTACAACGAACCTCCGTCCGTACAAATATGGTCTAAAATGTTTAACTGACCAAACTATTGCCAATAACTCCTTCTCTATTATAGGATAATTTAACTCACTCTTTCCTAAAGACCTACTAGCATATGCAACGGGTTTTCCGTTCCCATTACCCAACACACTTCCCACAGCATACCCCGAACTATCGGTCTGCAATATGAAATTGTTGTCATCAGAAAAATCTGGATAATCCAACACCGGTGGATTCATTAATGCTTCCTTAAGCAACAAAAATGACCTCTCGCACTCATCTGTCCAACTAAATACAACATTCCTTTTACATAGCCTATTCATTGGTACCACTATATCAGCAAAATTCGGTATAAACTTCCTATAATAATTCGCAAATGCCACAAACCTATTTACTTCATCAACCGTCGATGGACGTGGATAAGCTTTTATGACTTCAACCTTCTCTGGATCTGGTGAAATACCTTCCGCCGAAATAACGTGTCCCAAATAAAGTACTTGCTTCTTCAAAAATTCACATTTGGATGGATTTAGCTTAAGATTTACTTCCCTCAGGCGTGAAAAAACTGACACAAGGTTTCGGTTATGTTCTTCCAAATTCCGCCCAAAAATAATTAGATCATCCAAATAAATTAGACACCTGTCATAATTCAATCCAGACATGGCTACAGTCATTAACCTGCTAAAAGAACTTGGACTTATCTTCAACCCCATTGGTAACCTACACATCTGATACTGCCCCTTATCTGTTGTGAAAGCAGTGTACTTCCTACTACTTTCTTCCAAAGCACATTGATAATAAGACTGCGATAAATCACAGTGACTAAAGTATACAGCACCCGACATAGAATCTAAAATTTCATTTATATTCGGCAATGGAAATTTATCATCCTGTATCCTTTCGTTCAACTGCCTGTAATCTATCACCACGCGCCATTTCTTCTCCCCACTACGATCTGCTTTTTTGGGTACAACCAAAACAGGACTAGACCACTCACTAACCGCCTCTTCAATAATATTACTATCCAGCATCTCCTGCACTTGCCTATCAACCTCCTTTTTCTGTACATAAGGTATTCTATATTGCCTCCTATAAACTGGAGTTACATTCTCTTTCAACCGTATTGACTGCTCATACACATTCGTGACCACCTGCCGCCGCCTGAGCGACAATGACCTCTTCCTTGGATGTCGTGCTCCCCATGGCCTGTGACCCGACGTGACGTGCAAAACCGACTAAACCGCGATATTGACTTGCCCCCACCGGCAACTATAACGCTGTCCACCCGACTGGCAGGGTCGCCATGCGATGTAGGGGGGAAGGAGGGGTTAAGTAAACGACATGATGTGTAGTACTCCAAGAGTCGACTGACAACAGACTACCCTTGTTCCTTTAATTGGTAACGTATATATACATAGTTCGTATGTGACAATATGCAGATACTAAGACTACGACACAGCATATCTAATCTATCTTAACTTAAACTATGTGCTAAACGTGATGTGCTGATGTACGTGACTTCACACCACAAACCTACGACCTACAACTCGTAAGTCGCGGCCGATACCACTAGGCCACCACTGCACTCAAAGCTGTATAAGTACTTGAATTATTATAAATACTTTAAAAAGAGATGTGTTTTTTTTATTCAATTAAATAAAACGCAGTCCGTGGTTGATGACTTATATTCACCTAAATCTGAGAGCTATAAGAAGATTCGCACGACATTGTATATTTTTTAATATATCTACTTATTGGTAAACACATTCGTTTGCATATTGTTATACTTGCCTAACTGCGCCGAATTAATGAGATTGATTATAATTATCAAGCTGGCTTTATCGCAGTGGCGTATTAAGCCAGTCGGGGGCCCGGAACGGTAAAACAAAATGAGCCCCCCCCCCCCCCCCGCTGGGCTTCTCAGTTTATGTGGGTACTTGTATGTCTAGAAACATTTTGCAAAAAATTATTAATACCTAAAAAAAAGAAAGTATAACGTGCGTAATAATTATACTCTAGGTATCTATTTTATGGGCCTCGCAAGCAGCATGGCTTTTTTTTCAAGGAGGTGCATATTCTTCTCCTCATTATGCTGTTCAAGAACAAGCAAGGATGCGAGATCCCGGTAAGACTTTCTTTTAACAATTCGCATTAGTACGGAAATAGGAATTGCTTCAAAAAGTCTTAGGAATAAGAGAGTGGCCGAAGCGAGCTCGAACATTTTTAGCACCCGACTACTTGTACTACGAGTATTTATTCTGTGACCCGATTATGTTTTGCATAGTTACGTACGGGGCCTCCAACTCGAACTACTGTTTACTGAAAATATTTTTACGGGCCCGATGTGGGCCGCCCCTGTTCCCAATTAGATTAGTCCGCCAGTGCTTTATCGTTTACCAGAGTTTACAAGAGAGAGAAGAGTCTTTTTAGAGTTTTAGAGTTTTCCTATGTGACCCTAATTCATTGCAATGAATTAGGGTCACATAAAGAATTGATACTTGAAAGTCTCGGTAACTAAGAATGCTAGCTTAAAATAACCAATCTCATCTTATAACAAAAATAGAAAAGCAATTTTTTTTTTCTACCAACTTAAAATTTTCTTGATTTTTAGTACTTTGTTTGTATTACCTCCACGTGCCGTCATCACTGCGGTTATGTTTCGGCATGCTGTACACCAAGTTTCTTATACGATGTTGGCGAGTATTCTCCCATTCCTCTACGAGCGCAACTTTGAGCTCTTGAAGCGGGATCGGGGATGGGTTTCGATGTCCCACACATCGTACGAGCTCGTCCCAAGCATGCTGGATGGGGTTGAGGTCCGGACTGCGTGCTGGCCACTCCATAGAGTTAATTTTCACCTCTTGAAAGTCGTTATTCACAATGTCACCAGTATGAGGCCTTTTTATAAATTCAGAAATTTAAAAAAAGACAATATTCGTATGAAACGCTTGCACATTTTACATTTACTTATTTCACACACTTACATAAACACGCTTTTTATTATTATTATTATTTATTCATCAAGTAACATGGACTCATACAATTATTAGGCATACAATGTCAATAGCAATAATACACACACAATAAAAATATATAAAAATTAAATTAAAAATAATATTAAATTAAATCACATTGCCCGGTCATAAGATAAAATAATACAAATTAAAATAAATAAATAAGACAGTACAATTAAAATTTTCTGACCGGCATTCGAACAGCAACATGCCTGTCACAGCCATGCCGGATATAAGGGCAGTCCAGCCTGTCGGCGATCATTGCCAAGATGGTATTGGGGCTGGCCCGCACCCGGCGCACCAGGGACGCACACCGCTTGCGCATAGAAGCGTGGAAACAGTCAGTGCGTGCCATCGCGAACATCCCTGATGCGCTACAGAAACGAGGCAGCCCCAACACCGCCCTAAACGCGTTGTTGTACTGGACACGGAGGGCACTGTATGCCCTTTCAGTATAGTCAACCCACAGGCTGCACGTGTACAAGGATGTGCAGTACGCTCTGAAAAGCGTAACCTTAACACTACCAGAACAACGCGCAAACCTGCGGGCTATCATGTTGGCTCGTATCGACAGCACCCTCCGCTCCCGCTCCATGTCAGCATGGTCTTTCAAGTCCTCGGTGAGTAGATGCCCTAGATATTTAAATTCGTCCACTCGGTCTATTGGAACACCATCAAGATGGACAACCGGTATGTTCATAGGGCTCGACACACCGATGGCCTGAAAAACCATGTATTGGCTTTTCTTCCCATTATATTTTAACCCATGTCCACGCTTTACATTCACTTGTAGGTGTGAATGTGAACTCAAACTCAAATCATATATTTCCAATTACAAGCACTTTTGAATTGTGAAGGAAAAAATCTTCATAAGAATAATGTTCACATTCGTATGAAAGGTTTATTTAAATAAGCAAAGTGGAAGGTCCGTGAATACGCTGCCGCCCCTAGGCCGCGGCCTATACGGCCTATTGACAAATCCAGGACTGGGGTGCCAGCCTATTGCCATACACCAGGCAGAAGTTCAGACTGCTACCAAGAGAACAGGTGGAAAACCCAATGCACTGCAATTAACGCAGTAGGGAGTCGAAACACGCGCAATCAAGGAAGGAAAATCATATATTAACAATTACATGTTATAGGTAATTGGAGATTTATGTGCTAAAATAGTAATATACTTGACTTGTTAGTTGTGTGTAGTCCGCTGTCTTGTAGAGTCGCGAACTAATTACTTGCCTATTACTGTGCAATGGAGATACCTGGGAATTCCTACAACACTACCAGTGCTCGGGAGCCACACGGAGTTATCAATGGATTTGACAGGAACTTCAAGCGGCGCGGGAAGTAAGCGAAACAAACAGATTTCTCTTTCCAGCCTATCTTTTTATTTATTTTTTCTTTTATTTATTTGTTCCTTTTGAAGAATTATATGAACTCGGCCGCTCGGCCAAGCGGAGCTTTGTCAAATCGCTTCCCACTACCGCGACCGCTTAGATCACTGTTTCTATTTGTTTGCTAAAAGTAAAAGGTTCCAATGATTCTCCGCCTTGTTATATCAAGCTGTACATTTCCAGTAAAAGATCAGAGAGAGTGAGTGAACGGGAAGACTATAGCCCTGTTTATTGAGAGGTCAGCTTATACTGGAAATGTACAAGGGGCCATCCAAAAATTACGTTACAGGAATTTCATGATTTCTTAAATCACTATGGTTGGTTTTTTTAAATATTATTATATGTTTTTTTAAGAATACATATTGATCGAGTTATTAAATCTTAAAGTTGTTCGATACTATCGAATAGATTACTCTTTATTAGGCACACCATATTGATTACAGTTATTTAGAATAGAATAGTATTCTATTGTAAAAGGATGTCCTTAAAAGATCGCTTTTTTATCCTCTTTATCCTTTGGTTCGATTAAAGGGAGAAAAGAGAAAATACTGCTACTCGGAGTCTGTGGTGTACCATTCTCATAATTATAATAATAATAATAATAATCATTTTTTACACTAATATTTAAAAATATAATTTATATGTATATAGTGAGATAAAGGAAATAATAATCATTTTATTATCAGGCAACTGAGGCCCATAGATAAAATACACAAAATAATCTTATGCTATAATAAACTAATACATATTAAAAACCTTAAAGCTATGACTATACTTCCAATAAATACATAAATTGAGTTTTTTAGACCTCAGAGTTGAAGCTTACACTTTTAATACATACATATATCATAAAATCACAACCGTGATTCCCGTAGCATTGGCCGATTTGCCCCTATACTATAGTAACACCCTCATTTTTCCAGTTATGTTATTATCTAGACATGTATATAGTTTTATACATGTGACGTCACGAAGCTTATGATTCGTCCCCCCTTATCACCCCTTATCATACTTTGTTCCCTCCCCCTTAACGTGGTACGTAATTTAAGGATGGCCACTAACAACTGCCCCAGTTTTTCATTTTAATACTTTTTTTTTTTAAGGATGGATGTGCACAAGTGGCTAATAGACCACATGCCTTCCAAGACACCGCTCGACCGGAACCCATTCGTGAGAGTGCTGGACAGCCCGTATTACAATGTCAACCCCATGCGACCGTCCGGGAAGGGGCCTCGCCTTGAAAAAACGCCTGTCTTGCCATCGTTCGATAAGTTGCCACCCATGGAACCCGTATTTGACAAGTGGCGATCGTTCGAGATGGACTTCAGGAACATCGATTTTAAGGTAACCGTTACTCATAGTCTGATGGGACGACAATCCGTCACGACCAGAGAGAGTTCAGGCGCAGGACCAACGGCTTAACCTTTTAACCGCCCGACTTTATATCAGTTGTCGCGCCCCCAGCGCCTGAGAAAAAAAAAAACAAAAATAAATACCGATGAAACGAGCTGTGATGATATACTAATAATACAGATTAAACGAGATGTGTTATGTGGTCGTATATATACGACTCTGGCGGAATGGGCACGAAAATATTTTGTCGGATTAATCCGACGTAGGCGGTTAAAAGGTTAAGAGAAGAGTGAAGCGAGAGTGCACCTGTGTCACACACACTTGTGCACTGCAATATCTCCCGCGTCGAAGGCTGCTCTCCGCTGAGATTGGCTGCCATGGCCGAAATTCGGTCTGGAGGACTTTACTATTTATTTATCCGTTACTATCCATGCTTATTACGTTACCTTTTAATGTATAAATATTTATAATATTATTCGTCCGAAATTCCTCTGTATGTCTATCTGGATGTTACCTTATCACGTAAGGTGTTTCTCATAGCAGCCCGGAGTCTGGATTTGTATCTGGTTGATGGTACGGCAATAGGCTCACCCCCAATCACATGGAACTTAATCACACCTGGCGAGATAATCTGAACATACAGGATCCAGTCAGCTCATAATTCGCGAATAAAATGTTTTTTTTAATTCCCAGCTGTACATACCGACACCCGCACCGCCGCGCGCTGCATCAGGTTTCCTCGTAGTGAAGGTGCTCGTCAGCGTAGTGGGAGCTATTGTAGCACTCATGATAATCGCGGGCGTTCGCAGGGGAAAAGCTAGGCGTACCCGAAGAGGTACGTTGGAGGCATTTGTATTTAAGTATTTCTTTGAGTTTTTATTTTATACAATGTACGAGTACCTATACAGTGTGTTACGGAAAGGGTATATCAATACAAACGGGTTGAAGAGTGTATCTGGTCTAGAATCTCTGTACAAAACAGCTCAAAAGCAGTAACTTTGAAAATGCTTAATATTTTTTATACTTAACTTACTTACTTAAACTGTCTAATTATGAAAATAAAAATATAATATAATAACCCACCTACAATAACTATTAACAAACTAAAGGCGTCGAAATATTTCTCTACATCGCTGTCGACTGGTAATGTACCCAAGAGACTAGCGGCGCGTAATAGTTTTAGTTAGGTGAGGATATTATATTTTTATTTTAATAGTTTGTTAGTTTATTTAGTATTACAAGTTTGTCAATAAAGAATAGTTCTAAATGTTAAATATTTCTTAAACCGTTATATGAGTATAAATAAAAATAAATATATAATTCGCTGTTTGGCTGTTCGTTACTGAGTAGGGTACTTGTATTGTTTGTGGTTAATTTATTTAAGGAAAACTGTATGTATTTATAGTTATGTGAATGATGTCACGCTAACACCGTAAACACCATGTAAACACCGAGTTGACGGAGGAAACCACGCAGCGCGCAGCCGCAAAGTTATCTAGTGTTTGTGTTCATTCTGTCACTTTATTGTGGCGTTGAATGGTGCACAATTACAATATATTACTTAAGTGCATTTAATACTCAATTCTCAATCATTTATTGCATTCCACAATGTGATAACTTAAATGATGTCATTATGGACCCTGTCGGGCACAGCAAGATAGTAGGAGAGAGGACGCGTTAAAAACTTTACTTATTAGTCTTCTTATCGACGTCTGATGTAATGTTATTCGGGTTTTCCTAATAATTACTTATGTTTCTAATAATAGTTTCTGTATCAACAATTATATATCGTTTAAATATTAATTTACAGTTATTTACCATTTATTTACTAAAAATATTATTCTTTTCTTCTATTTTGTTAGATAATTCTGGTAGTTTGTTACATTTTTATGGACATTCGGTACATAGGGACTTGTAGAATGTATTGTTTGATTTCGACTCACCTCATGTAAACGCTTCAGGTAGATTTACTGGAGCGGGTGCAGTTCAGCGAGGCAGACCGGGTATACCAACTGATCAACCGAGTGTACCGAATTATCCGGGACAGCCATCGGGACAAGGAGGTTTGTCACTCTGTTACTATTATTTATTGATTTAAACTTTTCGCACAAAAAGGTACAAAGGCGGACGCCTTAGGCATTCTCTACCAGTCAACCAAGGGTGGTGAAGAGATTAGATGGCAGGTGCTTGAGAGAGGTGGTTGAGAGGAACAATGATAAAAAAAACTTAAAATTGGGTACACAAATACATAAATAAGTTATATACACATAAATACTATGTATTTACTATAATAAATACTTATAATATATATTTATATACATACAAATTCAAGGGAGAGAGATGTTTAGATGAGTCTACACTATTTGTTTAGAAAATAACTACCATTTCCGCTTAAATGCGTACCGACTGGTGGCCGCCCTGATATCAAGAGGAAGTGCATTCCAAAGAAGAATGGACTGAATATGAAAGGAAGAAGATTGTTAGAAGAACGCACGCTACTCACTATTCACTTTTAAAGCCCCATGCACACCCCACCCTTTTAACTTCTAAGCCTGGAAATTGTAAAAAGTTAATAATCACTCCCTCTTCATTCATGTCATCCCTCTCTCCTCGTTTAACACAATCCATCTATTTATTCTTTAGGCTCCCTCTCACCTCTCATTCATAAACACTCATCATTCATCTGTCTCTTAGTCACATGCTTATCATCATCCATGACATGCCATGACAAACGATTCCCTTTCAACTTTTCCGTCACTGGCGCTATTTTCAAAGTTCCTCTAATAGTACCTTCACTCATTCCTTACTTTATCCATTCTTCTCACTCTACACCTTAACATTCTATTTATTGAATCATGCTGTATTCCATCTTTGAAAGTTTTTTCTTAAAACCTTTGGCGGTTCCACAGAACCGGGTCGGCCTCATAACGATGACTTGCCGCCGTCGTACTACGAGTGCGCGCTCTCCAGCATCAAAAAGTACGTCAACGATGAGCCACCGCCATACGCTAACTATAAAGATGCAGAACCACAAGTATACGCACGACGACAGAATGCTCTTATTGAAAAAGGAGCCAAAGCCGTTACCATGACGACCACTTCTAATGACTCTGGAGACGTCGCTCCAGAGATGAAAACGGAACTTGTGTTTGACAACGGTAGGATAGTAGAGAGGCTGAGCTTAGATCTAGATGATAATAATGTTAAGACAGAAATGGCCAGTAATGATAATGTAGAACAGCAGAGTACTAGACATGCAGAAGTGAAAGATAGAGTGATCTATGTTGATGAAACTGATAATGTGAAAGTCAATACTCAATAGGTAGATTTGTGAGAATCAACGAAGGATGACGTTATGTTTCAGTATGATGTGAATATGTAAAGATAATCGTTACGTCTATGTAATTAACAGGAATTTTCACAAAATTGTATTTGTCATTGTTCATTCATGGCACTTTCGGCTCCATTACGCCCTCGTCTGCAGGTCGGGCTGCGACCCAGCCAGTGGCGGGGCAAGACCTAAATTTGATGTGGGCAAGATATATTTTGCGAGGCCCCCTGATGGATAATGCAAGAGGACGTATTTTGTTGAGAGAAAAAAAAAATTTGATACTCAAATATTTTATTAATAAAAATGCAAACTTCTTCATTGTAATTATTTTACACTAGCTGCGCCCCGCGGTTTCACCCGCAAGTGTTTCGATCCCGTGGGAATATCGGGATAAAAAGTATCCTATGTCCTTTCCCGGGACTCAAACTATCTCTATACCAAATTTCATCTAAATTGGTTTAACGGTTTAGGCGTGAAAAGGTAACATACAGACAGACAGGGTTACTTACGAATTTATAATATAAAATTATTAGTATATTAGACCTCAGTAGAGCCTCTGAAAGAGTGGGTCTGAAAATGAACATGGACAAAACGAAGGTCATGTCAAATGCCCATGTAACACCCACTCTTATGAAGATCGGAGACGCTACACTCGAAGTCGTGGACGAGTATATTTACCTAGGACAAACTGTCCAGTTAGGTAGGTCCAACTTCGAGAAAGAGGTCAATCGTCGAATCCGACTCGGCTGGGTAGCGTTCGGGAAGCTACGCAATATCTTCTCGTCCCACATACCGCAGTGTCTCAAGACGAAAGTCTTTGACCAGTGCGTGTTGCCAGTGATGACATATGGCACTGAAACGTGGTCGCTCACAATGGGCCTTATTAGAAGGCTGAAAGTCACCCAAAGGGCAATGGAGAGGACTATGCTTGGAGTTTCCCTGCGGGATCGAATCAGAAATGAAGAGATCCGCAGGAGAACCAAGGTAACCGACATAGCCCGAAGAATTGCTAAACTTAAGTGGCAGTGGGCAGGGCACATTGCTCGCAGAACAGATGGCCGATGGGGCCGAAAGGTTCTGGAGTGGCGACCGCGTACCGGAAGGCGTAGCGTTGGAAGGCCTCCCACAAGGTGGACCGACGACCTTGTGAAGGCCGCAGGAACTCATTGGATGCGAGAAGCACAAAACCGGTCGAAGTGGAGGTGCTTGGGGGAGGCCTATGTCCAGCAGTGGACGTCTTTCGGCTGAAATGATGATGATGATGAGTATAGTATGGATTATTAAGTATACCTCAACTAACAGTAAAGTAAACAATTAAAGAAACATAAATTTTCTGCTTTTAGCCATACTGAACTCCCTAATAATCTGCCAACGCTGAAACTAGCCGGTTTTTTATTATTTACTAGCTGCGCCCCACGGTTTTACCCGCGTAAATGTCGATCCCGTGGGAATATCGGGATAAAAACTATCCTATGTCCTTTTCCGGGACTCAAACTATCTCTATACCAAATTTCATCTAAATCGGTTCAGTGGTTTAGGCGTGAAGAAGTAACAAACATATAAACACACACACACTCACAAACTTTCGCCTTTATAATATTAGTGTGATTATATAGTGGGATTGCTAGATGATTCTCGGGCTTTCGAGGCGCGAGGCCCCTTGGACCGCGAGGCCGTAGGCGGTGGCCCACGTCGCCCACGCCTTACGCCGCCTCTGGACCCAGGCTCGAGCGTGATGATAAACTAAGCTCAGGTGTATAATGTATTTTACCACAATGTAATTTTGTAGCTCCCCAAGAGCCAGAGTCAGCACAACCATTGTAGGTTGTGTATGATGTTTACGTCGTTACGGTTCTAGAGCTTTACATATTCTTAGTACCTACTTATGTTGTATCCTAAACTATTAAATTTTTTTTCTTATATTTTGTTTGATTGATTCTTGTTCTTTATAACGGACAGCTCCTCGTTTCCTGTGATGTTCATAGGACGCTAGTTAGTAGAAACTGTTACTTCCAAACTAGTTACAGTTACCTACCTAATATACACGTTTATTATTTTATATAATTACGAAGATTTAGAGAGGGAACGTAGAGCGTTGGCTGTCAGGTGTAACATGCTGGCCCGCAGGTTCGCACGGTGTACGCGAGTGGTTAAAATAACATTATTCAGGGCCTACTGCCAGTCGCTGTATACGTGCGCCTTGTGGGTCAGTTATACACAGGGCTCGTACAATGCTTTACGAGTCCAATATAATAACGCGTTCCGGGTAATGCTGGGGTTGCCGCGCTTCTGTAGCGCGTCGGGGATGTTCGCGGACGCACGCGTTCCGGATTTCGGTTCGCTGCTGCGTCTGCGAATTGCATCACTGATGCGTCGGGTGCGCGGCAGCCCCAACAGCCTCGTGGCCACTGTAGCCGGCAGGGTGGATGGCCAAAAAATATTAAGCATTTTCAAAGTTAATGCTTTTGAGCTGAAATTTTGTACATAGATTCTAGACCAGATACACTCTTCAACCCGTTTGTATTGATATACCCTTTCCGTAACACCCAGTATATGTCACCGCATGATTGTGAACACTCGCGAGATTGTAAGCATAATGTTCCCGTTGTTGGGACACAGGCCTCCTCTCTGTTAGAGGGAGTGGGCTGTAATCTTCACGCGGGCCCAGTGCGAATCGGCGGATGGCACATATCTTCGAATTTTTGGTACTAGGTTATGCCAGTTTCCTCACGATGTTTTCCTTCGCCGTTTTTTAGAAAAGTGGTGATGAAATCATATACACAAAGTAAAGTGCCTCCTTGCCGACCCCAACACAGTTGGGAAATGACTAGGCAGATGATGATGATGATGAAAGTGCCTCCTTGGGTAAGAACCCACGACCACAACAACTACCAACTCGGTAAGTCTTGGCCTTTACCACTGGGCCACCACTGCTCAGCTTGTACCTAAACTGTCGATAAACCATACTGTTACATATTGCTTATAAACAGATGCTGCTAGAGGTATCGAACACAACAATTTCTCGGTTTGCCATGGACAGATTATAAACTATCGAAAAAAAATTTTGTAGCACTTCACAATAATTTTTCGATAGTTTATAATCTTGCGAGATAGATTATAAACTAAAGATGTTCACAAAGTAACGGTGACATATACAAACCTACGCAAATTACACAAAGGAAAACGGTGCGTATACCACGCCTGTGATACTTTTTAAATTGCCAGTAAAGCTGAACGCGAACTAAGCTACTGTTTCCTACAGGAGCAGCGCGGGCACGCGGCGGCCGCCTCATGACGGCCGCAGTGACGGTCGTCATGAAAGTGAGGGCTGCGGTAATCATTCAAATTCATATAAAATTTTAATGTCTTTGTTCAAATTAGATTCGCCCGACCGTGTCATACGATAGTTGTCACTGCTCTTCTAGGAAACGTAACATATGACGCGCGAAATGACTCATGCGATAGAATTATGTACCTATGCATGTATGTGGGCAAACTCGACGGAACTGACCTTTTCTGCTTTTTATATTAATCGAGTTATTTTATCTCTAACAGCAACCTTATAGCAACAATAATTTAGATCTTTAACCTATATTTATGGACAAATATAATTAGTTAATTTAATTATACAGATCGGACTAACTTACCTAGTGACGTCCGATCCTTAATTATGTGAAGTAATCTCATCCTCATTGTATAGGTACTATGTAGTCGCACCATTTCGTGCGCACACGTCACAATATTTAAAGATGAAATTCAAATTTTTTCATCCTAAGGAAAAACAAATGTTGTCTGTGGTCCAGTCGTTGGCGCGGTCTCCTGACATCTGTCAATCATTCTTTCAAAGCATAAGAACGGGACTTCACGATGACCTACATGGGCATCGTATAGTCCCGGCATACAGCACAACACAACTTCTAGAAGGGGTTTAATAAGGCAATCCAATACACCTAAAGTATAGGATGATTATCTGGGAAGGGTTGGGATACAATGAGGATGAGATTACTTCACATAATTAAGGATCGGACGTCACTAGGTAAGTTAGTCCGATCTGTATAATTATGCTACGTAATCTCATCCTCATTGTATAGGTACTATGTAGATGTTCAAAGAATAAAGTTGTGTTGGTCATCATAGGTACCTACATAAAATGAGCATTGTTCAATAATTGAACGTTGTAACATAACATGCATACTAATTGTAATGCATTTCTATTAAGAATCAGTGTACCATTAAGGTAAATAGTTACCTAACTTAATTTATAATTCTCTAATTACTATTAGATTCTGGAAATATAATCAGTTTTGAATCAACTAGTTTAATTAATAATCCCATATGGCACACATCAATTTCTTGTAATCAGACAATTAACATTGACATGTAATAAGTTCTATGTACAACCACTCTATAGAGCACACAGCTGGTGCAAAAACATTAGAATCACTAATAAAAAGGTCTCTTATAAAACCGAGTAAGGGTTGAGAAATTTGTGGTCCAACCAGCATAATGACACCTTCTTCAGAGCCCTTTGAAGTAGAGGCATGTCTGTATATGTGAATTTAGAAATAATAATATCTATTCCACTCTTACTTGAAATTTGTTTTATCCATCTATTATTGGTTGCAGTAGAGGTTGCATCATAAGGCTTTCTTATAGTTATAATTAATGATTTACAATTTTGTCTTATACTCTTACCTAGTAAAATCTAGATAGGACAATTTAAGGGTTGTGGCAGTACAGAAAGATAAATTATCTTTAAAAAATGGTAGAATCAAGTTGAGTTCGGATCTACCAGGTTTTAATTATATCTGGATTTTTATGTTAATTTTGTCCTCATTATAAGAAGTGTACTAATGAGTGACCAGGTTTGAATTTTGTGTGCAGTTACAAGAGCTATTATCGTTACTAATTGTTTGGTTAGAAATTCTAAACCAAGGGTTTGATTGGGAAATAAATTGATCTGTCGAACTCCGCTAATGAGATACAATTGATTTTCTATTGTTTCGTCGCCAATAGGCGACGCGCGGTGCTTGGCCGGTTAAATAATGCAAAACGATACTAGGGTCCCACTAACTTCCTATTTGGGATTCTTTGGTCTTAATATAAATATATCCCTGAGAAACCTTGTCGCTCTGTCATTATTGTGTCAATGTGGCGGCCAAAAACTACAGAATTTGCTGATTATTATATAGCTCACTCAATACCATTAGGATATCATACATCATTAAACTTAGTGGTAAAAATTATATGACTATCATGACTGAGCCTAGGGGTCAATGTCTTGTGTCTAACAGAAGAGAGTCTACTGATCTAGAGCAAAGCTAACACTATATTAATTGAGGGATCAGTCTTTCTCCTATCAGGAAAGCGTCCCTGATAATATGGCAGCAAACAGTGACTCCTGTGCATTGGGTGTTGAGATCCCATTTGACAGTGAATAGATCTACAGAACATACTTGGATCAGGGAGCCATGATATGTTGATATTTAGTATTAGACCTGATTGTAAACAGGTTAATCGGGGGCTGGCCCAGTACAGCACACACCCCCCCCCCCCCTGCTTACATAGGTATATCTTTACTTAGAAGTATGTCCTTATGTAGGGTTTCAAAGTTGTACAAGTTGCTGCAATTTTTTTTTTTTTTTTTTTTTTTTTTTTTTTTTTTTTTTTTTTTTTTGCAACATTTGACTTGTAGGCTATATCACATCACTTCCATTTAATTTCTATGTTAGGAAGCCTAGATTCAATTTCCCATACTGTTTTCTTTGGAAGTAATATAAAATGCATAAACCCGTATTTGTCATTCCTTGTACCGTTGCCAAAATTGTTAAGCCAAGCTATTCAGATGAGTAAAATGAGTACCACCCATCTTACTGACACAGGATATGGCCGTTGTGATATCTTTTCTAAGTCCTTACAGTAACTGAGTTTGCTTGCAAATGTTTTGAGCCCCATAAATGCTGCTAATAGTTCAAGGTAAGGTAAGGAACTTTTCAACATTAACTGTCCAGTGCCTGTGGATGTTGATATCATTACATACCAGACCCCAGTCAGTTTGGGACAATATTTCGAGAACAAAATCTAATTGTTTAATTCTATTGTGGTTTGTTGGAATGTAAGGTAACCAACAATCTCTGCAAATAAATGATTTTTAATTTGTTTCTAGCCCTGTTGTATTTGTAAATAAGTGATTTTTAACCTAGTTTGGTATAAAGTTAACCATATTCATATACAGATGCAGCTACTAGAATACCTAGTAATTAGACACACTCGATTATTTATATCTCATTTCAGACTTAATATTTTTTATGGACTACAGGGTAAAGTCTATATTTTCCTGAGGAAGTGAAATGGCAAACTGGACTGAACCCAACTAATATCCTAGACATTGGCAGCACTGTCTGGGCACTCTTTTCAGTTTTAATAATAAATCCTAGATATTTAACACAGTTTGAGTATCAGACATATTTTCTAAACACTGCATATGGATCGGCAGGGCACAGAATATAATTGTCAAGATGTATGACAAAAAACAACCCTAGTGACCTCCGGTGACAGACAACTGGCTTTATGATGTTTGTGAATACATATGGAGCGGTGCTAAGTCCAAATACGAGGCATGTAAACTGTTATAACTTATAACATATCTTGAAATAGAAACTGGGGATATCTCCTGAAATATTTTCATATGGATAATTGATATGAATTTTTTAAATCAATGTAATATTGTAGGCAAAAAACTTATATACCTAGTAACATACTACATATTAAGTTTTTATTTAATATGTATCTCCAAACACCATGCGATTTTGGTACAATTATACCAGATAAAATTACTTATTTGACAGGAGCACATGTTTCTATAGCACCTAATATAAGAGATTATTCCATGGGGATAGATTGCTTTCTTTCTGAATGAAGTTGTTATTCAGAAGTTTGAATTGGAAACTCAGTAAAAGGTAGTTTATAACCCTTGATCCACTCATATATGGTTGGATTAGTAGTAATATCATACTTCAGAGAAATATTGCAATCTACCAGTCTGTACCTGAGCTAGTGATGATGCTGGTTCTGGCAACGGTTGTTGGCATTGGATTTATCTTGAAGCTTATAGATAGCTATTCTGAATTGGTGTGTAGAATAGGTATTTTGATATTGGTGTTTACTCACATCAATTCTTGAATTTCCTCATGGCTAGGTAGGATTAAGGATCTCAGATTATTGCAATTTTCATGATAAATTAATGTCACACTCAGTCTAGCTCAGTAACTTAATGTTTCGATTTGATCTGCACTATACAAACGCTTGGGAGGCTATTAGACTGTTATGAACTGTTCCCAATGAATGTAATAGTAGCGGCCACTGTAGTTCGCTGCCCCTTGCTTGTGTGGTCCCATTTGATTCCACTTCCATTTACTGCTGCCACCCTTCCTTTTTAAATTCTGGTGGGTTCAATAGGCTACAAATTATGAATGTTTCATACTTCTTTTAAATGTTTAGCTTCATCTCCACATTTAGTCCATTATCATAATTGACCACCGTGTGGCCAGACTGCCATGCAGTTCTACAGGTAAAGTAGCTAACTGTACCCCAGCATCTCACAAGTAGATTTTCAATACTTGAACTTAGGACTTCACGTTGGGTATGTATATCGTTCCACTCTCAGCCTCCTTTCGGCTGTATTTTAGTAGAATTGAAGTACTAACATAGCTTATATAAGTTAAATTGTATATTAACACCCTCACTGAGAGGAGGCCTGTGTCCCAGCAGTGGGAACATTATAGGCTGATTATGTGTTATGTATGTATATTAACATCTAGAATATAAAGTATTTTGGAATTAGATTATAATTAACGGCATTGAGTATGGATATTCCCAATCCGGCTGCGTTGGCTTCGGTCACATAACACAAAGTCCAACTGTAGTCTTCCATGGAAGAGGGCTCCGTACTCATCTACGAAGACTAATTAGAGTTAGGTCCCAGACTGCTTAGATCTAAATCCATGGCTAACCTCACGTGATAGCTCTAGGAATGCAGGAGGGATGTGTTTTTAACACTGGACGTATAGACTGGTTTATATCTGATTTTATTTGATTTAACCTGAAATAAATGGATTATTATTATAGAACATTGACTAACCTCTCGTGAGTCTGTGTGGAGTTGATGGCACAGTTGAATGTTCTCATGGTTCACCTCGCGTGAGAACACTTAGAGACGGCCAAAGATCCTCAGAACACTGAACGTATATACCATGTAGTGTCGTTCTTATGTAAGTATACAGCACAGTTACGTTCTCATGGTTGACCTCACAGTGAAAACTAGAGACTGCTGTGTGTATTACGGCATCCCTTGTCAGCCAAAGATCCTCCGAACACTGAACGTATATACCATCGGCTAGCCTCGCGTGATAGCTCATGTGGTATCGTTCTTGTGTAAGTATACGGCACAGTTACGTTCTCATGGTTGACCTCACAGTGAAAACTAGAGACTGCTGTGCGTATATTACGGCATGATTTCAATTGCCGACAACTGAGTTTCGATGACGGCTCCGCTTTGCTTTTTCAAGCGATTTTTCCAGTTCTCGCAGGCGTACGGTCAGCTCCTACATTCCATCGTCTCGTTTTCTTCTGTTTTCCCATCTTGTTAAAACTTTTCTGAACTTTTATATACGAAAACGTGATCAGTGCGCGGCACAAAAAAGTACAATGATTGACAGATGTCAGGAGACCGCGCCAACGACTGGACCACAGACAACATTTGTTTTTCCTTAGGATGAAAAAATTTGAATTTCATCTTTAAATATTGTGACGTGTGCGCACGAAATGGTGCGACTACATAGTACCTATACAATGAGGATGAGATTACGTAGCATAATTAATTTGAAACTCGTTTGTTCTATTTAGCGGTCAAAAGTACAAACTTCGAGTTGTCACTGAGAAATTCCTCATAAAAAACCCAATATTAATTGACCTGAGAATCGAAAGGAGCGCTTGCTTACAAGGAAGGAAAATTAAATAGGTAAGTATACCAGTATACCTAATATTAACTCTGAGAATCACAAACAAATTGTGAGACATCTAATTACTAATTAGTTGTGTGTAGATCTCTGTGCTGTGCAGTCGCGAGTTTATTATTATGCAAAAAAACAACACTATGGGATTCTTGACTAAAATCTGGGAGAGTATCTTTAATACTCATGAATACGACACACCCGTACACACCGTGAGGCCAGTCCACGAATGGCCTACCATGAGTCCGTTCGACAGGAAGCCTACCATGAGGCCCACGTCTAGACCGCCACTTGGAGCGCACTGGACCTCAAAGCCGCCCGATACCAAGGTATGTGTGAACATCTAATATTAACTCGACAAGTCGATAAGTTATAGAGCATGAGAGATATACATTATTACAAATGCATCGTTCTGTAACATTGATGTTGATGAAACATCAATGTTCATCATCAACATCATCGAGGCCGGCAGGCCCATTTGGCAATAATAAAAATAAAAACAACACACTACGTAGTACTATTAAGTATTCTGTGCTAAGAGCTAATGAATATTCTACCCGTATATACAAAACAGGAATAGTTTTAAGGTTAAAACGAATATCCGGCAACCGGAGAGTAGGCCAATATCCTTGACCGGTGGTTAAAACTACTATAAAATACGAAAAGGTAAAAAATATAGTCACCTACTATTTCATTCAAATTGAGTAAGCAAATAATAACTGTTGATAAAAAGACGCCAATTAAAACCACATTAACTTTGTCAGTTTTTGATAGCTAATCTTATAAATTCAATATTTTCAAAAATTCTAATTTATTACTTCGAAGGGTAGATAAATAGCAAGCGTATCAACTAGTCAATCAATCAATACGCGCTTCACTCATGCATCAAAAACGATATCTCTCCGCTCGTTCGAGTCCTGTATGGGCTCGCTCAGAGTAGCATAATATATGAGTGTCCGGATATCCGACTATCCGGCTTATAGAATGACCAAAGGGCCTAGACAAAGTGAGATTCTTTCAGTGGTAAGGATGATGGAAAAGTCTACATTGTATGAGACGACATTATCCATAATAAAAAATAAAATCAAATCGTTTATTTATTTATTTAATGGACACATTTACAAAAAATATCTTGACAATTAAAATAGAGCACTCAGATAACCGGCTTCTGGTTTCCGGCCTAATAACTATCCGTTTCCTATTCGAGTACATGACATGATTTAAATTTGAGCAGACCGAGCCACCTTCACACGCAGTGGCTGCCAGGGAGTCGAGCTTTGCCTTCAGCTTGGAGAAGGTCCTGTGGGTGTTTCTGAGCGGCTTTGGGGTTATGGTGGTGATTGCGATCTTCATGAAATTAGGAGGACCTATTCGCAGAGGTATGTTGAATGCAGTTCTCCACCTTGGCTTCTGCGGGGTAATTGTGTAACATACTATCAGTACCAATGGGTTTCATTTTGACAGTTCAACAACATTCATTGCGTTATTTACGTTGCTGAGCAGACACATTTTTCGAACATATAAAGCAACTAGCTCCGCCCCGCGGTTTCTCCCGCATAAGTTTCGATCCCGTGGGAATATCGGGATAAAAACTATCCTATTTCCTTTTCTGGGACTCAAACTATCTCTGTATCTAAATCGGTTCAGCGGTTTAGGCGTGAAAAGGTAACAGACAGACAGACAGAGTTACTTTCGAATTTATAATATTAGTATGGATAGTATGGATTAATGGAGTAGTAATATCCTTCAAAATGATTCACATTGAGATATAGTGTGTTACTCAATTAGGGTGCAGGTTCTTAGGAAAACAATACGATCAAGCCTTTGTAATATTAAACAAAGGTTTGACCCATCGATCGCAGGTATCCGACCGACCGTTCACCACGTTAGGCAGTCTTCCACAATAGACGGTCCGCGTGGGGGTCTGTTTCTGGAAAAATAGTGACGCGTGTCTTTACTATAGTTTGTAAGGATAATTTCATAAATTATATTATAACTATCATCTTTTTATTGCAGTAAGAAGACAACTGTCGTACGGACGGCCTGCACAAAATGACGTGATAACCGCTACTCGTAAGTGTAACCCCAAACCGTTCGCTATTTTTGTACTTATCTAAAAAGTATTACAGACCTACAACTTTTATTGACCAATTGTTTTGTAAGCCCAGAGTAATATTATGTGTAATTCCAACCGATACTAAGATTATATTAAAGTTTAAATTTTCAATATTTCAGAGTGCCCCGACGACGGTAACTTGGACATGGCCTCTCTACTTCGCTTGAGTGCCGACTTGCCCCCGCCGTACTGCGAGTGCGTGCGCTCCAGCGACAACCACGACATCGAGGAACCTCCGCCACGTTACTCCGCCTGCTTCGTGTCATCCACTAACCCTAACGATGCAGAACCACAAGTACACATACGACGACAGAACGATCTTATTGAAAACGGGCTGAGAGTTGACTCCGATCCCATGAATAACTCTGAAAGTGTCGTTCCGGGGATGATATCAGAACTAGTATTTGACAACGGCATAGTACAGAGACTGAAATGAGATCTGAATTGTAATAATAATGAGACAAAAGTCGCCAGTAATATTTATTATTTATTTATACTTTATTAATAATAATGTAATGTAATAATAATGTAGAAGAGCAGAGTAATGGGCATGCAGACTATAAAGACAGAGCTGTTCTAATTGGTGAAGCGGCTTGACTGAATAGACAAGTAATGAGTGACAAAAGACTTGGAGTGCGCATTAAATTGTTTCTGTTAACACTGTAAAACTCAATACTCAATAGGTACTATGTTTGTGAGATAGAATCAACGGAGAGTGTCCGTTTCAGAATGATGTGAATTTCGAAAACACTCAACTGAGTGATAGTTGATAAGTCATAACATTTAATAATAAGACTGGATGTGACATTGTATGAAGATCTCGATATTGATTATTGTATGTTAGGATGTCTGTCACTAACAGGCCCTTAATTGATATGTGTAGACATACTCTACTATATTATATGTATAACATCAGCTTTGATCTCAGTTTAACTGTATATTCCTTACTATTAACAACTATTTACATTGTCTTCAAAACAACAACAATTTTTAATAAGATTTTTAATTGTGATTATTCTTTACATAGCAGCTCCTTGTACTTACTGGGAACTGGCCGTCTTAAATATTATGCAGGTATTAAATATTTAAGACGGCCAGTTTCTTGTTTTGTAAGAAATAATTTTCCTAAAAATTTACTCATCATCGATAAAATTGAGGGAATTCCAGCCTTAATATAAATAGATTTATTAAAAACACAGTTAATAGTCGAAGTGCTTTAATAATACAACTAAAACAACTTATTCTTTAAGTTTTAAATAAATAATTTATAAAATTATGTAGTTCTAATCTTTTAAAATAATATATTTTGAGAACCATGCTCTCTCAAACTTGTCTTTATTCGTTACTTGCAGCTTCAGTTGGCAAATTGCAAAAAAAAAAGCTTAAGTAGGTACATTCATTTTCAACGCCAAAGAAGCATCTAAATTCAACATGTTGAATAAATAAGTCGAAGAAAGCATGGTTGTATTAATAGTTACAATCTTTACAAATTATAAATGCAAATTGAGCTTCAATACATTCTCTCTATTGTCTAAAGTACCTACATTAACGAGTATTTCTACAGGGAGAACCTAATTATTATCTTTCTTCTTAATTAATTTTAAATAAAGAAACGTAAAATGAATAGATGGTGAAATATTAATAATGACATTAATAATTAATGTTAAAATTCTGTCCCAGAGGGTATAAAAATGTTTGAATTTGATCAAATTAAAGAAAATTGTAAAATGTTGACTGAACATTAACTTATTGTATATGTAGTCTAAATTGATAAGAGATCTCGCCTCCCATTCCTATATATGTATTTTGGTACGAACCTACTTACGTAATATATTATTTAGATACAGTCTTAATTTTCACAACGTTTTAAGTAGCAAAAGCACCAAAATTAACATTTAACATACTTACTACGTAACGCTATAGGAATACATACATTTATAATTAAGTTTAAATAAATAATTTAACGTTTAGAGTGGGAGAAATTAAAATAATCTACACTGAAGATTTGGATAGGGCTGTTCACCAGCTTCCCATAGCATGATAGCACCTACATTTGGATGATAAATACAAAACAAAATTTTGAAGCAATTGATTACAGCACAGCATGACTAATCTAATTTGGGAAACAAAAAGTGTAAAAATATTCTCATTTGGCGGATTCATTGATGAAAAATATGAAATGCTAGCTTTTGCATACACAGATGATTTTTTTAAGACGTCTGAAGTTTTAGAGATGTAACTATAATCTTGTCCGTGTGCATTAATTCATCTAAATGACATTATAATACTTGCAGTGTGTGTTAGCCGTTTCCTTACAGCTCGTTGTTCTGGCGACGACGCACGTACCTCGCGAAGTAGTCTGGTCTCCAGCACTTGCAAGACCCGGGAACCAGGAACCAGTCGTAGTAGAGACGAACCTGAAAATGAACGATGATGTTTGTTCCTGATATAGAATAGGGATTTCCAAAATCACCTTTTCAAGGACTGAATCACTCTTTGATTGTGAAAATAGTTTACTTTATTTCGGAGGCAGATCAAAGAAGAGATGGCCGGGAGGGTGGTGAATTATGAGATGAAGCATTTAAATGGTCATAGGGACAGGAAGCTGATGAGTAAAAATATTTTGTTACATTACTTCAGAGATAAATCTCTATGCAAAACGTGATGATAATTATATCAAAAACCATCTCGCATATACATATTATACCTACATATTGTTAATACGACGTGTAAAGGTGATTCCAATATCCTATTTACAAAATAAACCATGTCATTTAATTTCATCAGTGTTAAATAGTTGTTGATTAGTGTGTTACCTGATAGCATCCCATCTCGTCGTGTCCGTCGCAGTGCGGCGGCTTGTCGGTGCCGGTCTCGGACTCCGGTTGTTGGCCGGCGCGGTTCTGTAGGTACTGCTCGTAGTCCTGACACGGGACAGAAACACATTGGAACTAATCATGAAGGACTATAGAACTTAGAAGCCTCTGGATTTGTGCCCAGAAAAGGCAGGAGACTCACCCCCTATAATATGGGAGGTAGGGGCGTACACCTCTGTATATAAATGTTGAAGGAAAAAAAAACTGAATGCTAAAAGAATGAAGTTAATATTAATAAGAAAACTTCACGAAAATTAAATGCTAAATAAAAATCATAAGAAAAATATTGAATGTATTATTAGTATTTCTGACTAGGCCAAAGTACAATGTGCGGTTGCTGACTGACCGTATGGGACATAACATAAAACATAACTGGTGAAATGTGGGTGAACACGTCGAAGTGAGGCGTGATATTGTGTGTGCAGTACGATATGTGCGCTACGCTACCTGCACGTGCTTGTTCTGGTGCGGCGGGTAGTGCAGCTCGGCCACCAACAGCGACACCCAGCGCGGCGAGCTCAGACAGCCGCCGTCCAGGTAGTGGCAGCGGGACTGCATGCATCTGCGGACAGGCACCGGGAGGTGTTCTTAATGAGAATATAAATCAATAAATTGTATGTAATAATGGTAAATAAATATTGATAGTTGGCTCAGGTTAGTCATTGCAGATCCAATCTGGCCTTGAAACAGGTATCAGCGACCCCTCCCAAACTCAGTATTAATGTAGAGCCCATTCATAGGTCGCACTTCATTTCCTGCCATCATGTACCTGCAGCGGCACCCTCCGAGGTTTAAGTAAGGCAATCGACAGCGACAAAAGGTAGTACAGTCTCATCTGTTTTACCTATCTATATACCTACCAATTTGTTCCTTCCTTCAAGAAGATCAAAATTAATAAAATAGTACCTATCTCATTATAACGTTCTGTTCCCCAAATATAGAAAGGCAGACTTCCAGCTGCCTTTATAACTCCGGTGCATAAAAAGGGCACAAAAGTTATGTAGTATAACACGGCCTTTATCGAATGTGTATGTACGTGCCCTTATGTGCGGCAACGAGCGCGACAGTAGACGAAAAAACACGAGTCTGTACGCCACGCTCGCGACCCGCTTATTGTTTTGATTGTTTTTTTTTAATATATTTAACCATTTTTCCCGTTAACCGCGCGTTCCAATTATTTAAATAGACCCAACACACTCTGAGATAACTTTCCTACATAACTAATAAATAAATAAGAACTTTCCTTTCTAATTACAGACCTATTTCCAAACTGTGCATATTAGCTAAAGTGTTTGTTTAGAGGGTTGTACAATCAAGTTTACACAGCGCTGCGTCAGTCTCTTTGCCCTTCTCAGCACAGCTGCTGTTCAACTGTAACCAACCTGGCTTGGCTTCATGACTTTCTACCGGGCAGAATGGACAATGGGCACAGGTCGACGCGTCGTTTACACGGAATACAGTAAGGCCTTTGATAGAATTGACCACAATATTCTTAAAACAAAGCTTTTTAACAATGCAAATGGTATCCATCTACTTCGTTGGTTCACGTCTAACGAGATTGACTGTCCTGCTCTCCTGCATAAAATGCGTTTTAATGTCCCCCAATCAGTTAGAATTAATCCGACTATCTCTATTCCTTTTTCCTCTTCTAACTACAAGCAAAATTCATACATCATGCTGCGAGCGATTATAGAGTTCTCATTTGACCCATTTAGGTAGTACCACCAAAACCTATTCTGTACGCCCTCGGCTGACGCCGACTTTTTTTAAAGTGCATAGTGATTATTGTAAGTACCTTATACTCGTATATATATTCTCTTCTATCGTGCTTGTTAGTGAGTGATCCTAAGATTTCTACTAGGTACTTTTCCTGTTTTTACCCGTGAGAATATATCTCTCACTAGCAGCGCCCCGCGGTTTCACCCGCATAAGTGTCGATCCCGTGGGGAAATTGGGATAAAAAGTATTATGTGTTAATCTTGGTTATAAACTATCTGTGTGCCAAATATCCAAATCCGTTCAGTAGTTTTTGGGTGAAAGAGTAACAAACATTCATCCATCCATCCTCACAAACTTTCCCGTTTATAATATCTATTATAGTAGGAAGTAGGATTTTAGTAGGCGTAGGATACACAATTTACCCTTCTGTTATAGCTGTTGGTTCTCCTATAAATAAATAAAACTACAAGGTTATTTTAGCGCGTGGATAAAATTGGAACTAACGTCGCCATCTTGTTTTGTCAATACAATTTCTGTGACACAATTTTATTATAGTCAATGTCATTCGGGCGCCAAAATATCCTTGCAGCACTCTAACTCCATGACCTACCTGGTAACCTCGACGGTCTGCGTGAAGTAGCCCTCGTAGGGTATCTGCACGACGTAGCGCCACACTCCCTGGTAGTTGCGCGCGAACACCGGCGTCGCGTACTCCACGCGCGCCGGGCACGGTGTCGGCGGGCCCTGCGGCAACTCGTACGTTACAGTACCGACACTAGCGACATCACCAGAGAACAAATTGAAAGCAGGTTCGAAACTAAGTACCTGAAAACTCCCATTATCACTTTGCCTGGGGATGGAATACGCACAGCTATTCAAAACCATACTTACTATTGGGTATCGGATTCGATTGATAGTAGTAAGTTTAATCGAGACAAAAAAAACAGAACAGCCCGCTTATTCACAAACACTCGATATGCTTCCGTATCGTATCGAACAATCATTGTTATCGTAGGAGTTTTCTCAACGCTGTTCACAAGTCCAAAACCCGAAAAAATAGACGCCCGCTATTCTTCCAACAGCTATTTGCTGTTGAGGGGAAGTCAAATCAGGCTATCGAAATGTCAGGTTTTCGATACGATAGCCTGTCGTATGGTTGTGAATCAGGGCTCAGGTATTATTTTGTAAAATTACCGCTGGTTTCCTTTTAAATTATTTCACTTATGTAGGTACCTATTTACATACACTAGTCGAAATTTTTTCCATACTTTCGGGAAAGTACCTATTACTCCACTGTTTGACATTGTGCATCCAAAGTTAAACATGATATCATTTTGTCTTTTGTAGCGTTACCCCTAAACAAACCATAACAATCGAATTCGATACCGAATTGAACGGTTGTGAACGTAAGCAGTTCCTTCCAGAACACCTTGCAATCAATAGCTGGACCAATAATGGTCTTTGATTACTTATGTTTTTCTTATTTTTTATTATAATGTTTGAGGAGTGCTGTATGCTGGTCACCTCATATCTGTGTTGCGCCGAATGTTGCGTGGCCGCACCGTGCGGCTGCGGGCCGGGGTCCTCGCGCCGCTCCACGCCTGCACTCGATTCGCTGTCACCATTGATAGCACGGTACAGCATGCAGAACCTGTGAGATAAAAATAAAATAGGTATTAAGTTTCACTAAGCCTGAATGCGTTTGGGCATAAACATTTACGGATATCTCCAAAGTGACGACGTAGCGTTAGAAAGTACGTCCATCAGGGGCAACCCAGGCAGTCAACCTCGTTACGTCTTTTTGTACTGATATTTACGGGTTACGGGATTACACGGCCCCCCGCCGGCCGCCACAGCTATTTTCACAAAACAAAAGTTCTATTCTATTCTATTTTTCTCTATGGCAATGGTGCCGATGTCGACAATTCTGCCAATGTCAGATGTGATAGGAGAAAACGTGGGGGAGAGAAAAAAAAATTAAAACCAAAAAAAAAAAAAAAAGGAAAACTAATATTCTACATCCAATAGTTGAATTTATTGTGAAACTTGTTGACGATTATTAGTAGGTACAGACGCCAGCACATCAGCCTACTACAATCTGTCAAATTTCTTCGATTTTCGATTTTCAACTTTATCACTAAATTGTAAGGTTCAAAGTTGATTGGGAAAATGTGACAGTTTCGGGTAGGTTGATGTGCTGGCGTCTGTACAATGAAACAAACAAATAAACAATATTGTCAGTTATATTATTAAATATTAAACATAATACATAAATGATCACACAACAATCATCATAATTTGATGTCATTGACGCGGATAAAATACATCAAAGCTTCAAGAAGCTTTGGGGAAGAATATGTTAATAGGGATAAAACAAAAGTTAAACTTGTTGTTAGAGAAACGAAACGTATTTGTAATATTTGACATTGACAATAAAATTCATTGGTTGACAGTTGACACCTGACGTTTCACGTTCCATAATTAGAGGTTAGAATACTTAGAATTGTATTTCCGTGTTTAACTGCACATAAATGTTTTCTCTAAGCATTGTTGCATTAAAATGTCTTCAGCATTAGTGCGACAGGCTCTGGAACTCGTCGACCAAGAAGGTACAACAAGAACTTACAATTTCGTCCATAAGTTTTTAACTTTTCGGGAGTATTATATCAATGTTGTTGTTTCGTAGATAGTGGCGAGGCGAAGCGTGGATCTCGGAGAACTCGGCCACGACACGCGGGTCAAGGTTCGTCCAAACTTCACCGACTTACTATTGATATACATATCATTATTACGTCACACAGCCACGGCACTCCTCGTGTGTCGCGACTTTATTGCGCCTATTACATCGATTAGACTCGCCGGTTTTATTATTAATTTTATTACTAACGGTCGAGGTCCTTTCTTACATAACGTAAGCGACACATTGCATGCTCGATCAATTTATTATTCCTCGAGCGATTTATTAACTGAAGTACTTTTGTGTGTAGATCATAGGCGTCAGTTCAAGAGTAAGAGTGCGAAGCCGAAGGCGCCGGTGAAGTCCAAGGAGCAGATAACTGAGGAGAACGTCAACAAGTTGCTGAAGCTCAGCAAACCCGTGGCGCACAGCAGTGTGGCTGACAAGGTACAGTGTCTTCATTAGTACTTATTGGGTTTTTAATTCTGAATATGTTTATTTGTGTTCCACAATGTTAACAAGATAGTTATGCATACCAGGCATCAGTTCCCATGGGATTAATCCTCACTCAACACTCGGTTTCTAACACCTTTAAGTAGCCATGTCGCCGATTCCACTTAATACAAATATCTTTCAACAAATATTTCTAACACCTAAGTTAATGCTTATCAGAGCTAGCCTCGTGGGAACTTCCAGAAATATGTCGTCATTGTTTAGGTTATATATACCAATAGTTCGTAAGTCAGGACATTCCGTTTGTATCGCTCAAACTGAGCACATCTCCCAATTATTGTAATAATTGTAATTAAAGTTTATTTTAAACAAAATAACTGCCGTTCATATTTGACTGGCGCAGCCGGGGTCGGATAAAGTTCGCGAAAAGTTTCTTCGTTTAAAGGCACTAACATTGGCCCAGCGACGTGCTAATCGCCTGGCCTTATCCGGGAACCTACACAAACAAATTTGTCATCGAGCGGCAGCACGAAGGAGATCAACACCAGCAGACGAGAATCGGCACGGGATCGAGCAGTAATTTAATGTGAGTAGACCTTTTCGCATTTATTGCCCACTCCCATGTCTATCCCTTCCTTACGTTATATTGGACCGAAAATCGTCAGTTAACGTCATTAGTTAGTCTAATCAACGTCTATGGACAAGAATCGCCGTTTGCGTTGTGTATAAGTTTCTTTTCTATCTCTTCCCTACGTTATATTGGACAAGAATCGCCATTTAACGTCATTAGTTAGTTTAAACAACGTCTATGGACAAAAATCGCCGTTTGCGTTGTGTATAAGTTTCTTTTATTGTATTTTATTTATTAACGTTACATCGGACAAACATTGCCGATATTACGTTATTTGTTTGCTTTTAAATCAAATTAAACATTTAATAGATACTTAATTAAAACTTAGAATAGTATTTAATTAATCTGTACATAAAATGAATCAAATCCAGATAATCCCGAGGGAAATCCTGGGAATTATTCCTAAATTTGATGGAGATGAAAAATTATTAAATCTTTTTATTTCCAAGTGTGAATATGTAATAAGAAGTTTTCACGGAGAAAATAACCCAGCGCAACAACTTTACGTTTATCATTGCCTGACAAGTAGGTTAGTTGGTAAAGCCGCAATTCTCATCAGTGAACGTGAAAATGTTTTCACTTGGGAAGCACTGAAGCAATTGCTTGTTCAGCACTTTGGCGACCCGAGATCTGAAGCGTGTATCGCAATAGAATTAGAAAATCTTAAAATAAAACAAGGAGAGTCATTCCTTGATTTCTGTCACCGCATCCAGATGGTACGAAGTTCCTTAATATCAAAAGTTAACCTTTTACAAGACGAGGGAATTAAGGCAGCCAAAATTATAATATACAATAACACCAGCTTAAACGTATTTTTATATAATTTACCCGAAGATATGATTAGATTTGTCCGATTGAAACAGTGTACAAATTTAGAATCCGCACTTGGCGTTGTGATGGAAGAGGTAAACTTCCAAACTCAGTACAATGCCAGGAATAAAACAAAACAAACAAATACTCTAAATAACCCGTTACAAACAAATAAAAATAACACACAGTTACAGCCATCTCATTTTAAATTCGGAATTCCACAACAAGGATACAATCCTCAATTTAGACCAAATTTTATGCCCGTCAGACGGTTCGGTGTGCCTAATGCCCAACAAAATGCGATCCCAAGACCGCAAAATAACCAGCAATTCAATAATAGGCAGGCTGTAGCAATGCCTACTCCCCAAAATCGGCCACCACAGCAGTTTCCGCAAACAGTAAATAACTATAGACAACCCGGATTCTTTAGAGTCAACCCATATCAACAGTTTCGTTTTGGAATACCCAATCAGTCAACCAATAATGTACAAAATTCAGACGTCTCTATGAGAACTGTGCATCAAAGTAATATGCTAGATTCTTCCAACATTTTCTTTTTAAACGACGATCAGATACTTGAATTTTACCCTGAAGAGTATTTGACTCAGAATTGTATTCCCGAAGACCACACGCAAGAAAATGTCTTTGAAACACCGACGACAGAAAATGTCGCTTCAAACTCGACCCCCGTTGAATCTACGGAAAATTTTCGAATACCAGCCTCTCTGGAAAAACAGAAATAATAAACATCAACTTCGACGCTTTAACTTTTAAATTACCCCATATAGATATTCCTGAAATAAATTCAAAATTTATGATCGATACGGGTAGCACTCGATCTTTCATAAGTCCGCAAAAAGCAGAAGAATTTTTCTCATATTTTATACAGTTTGAACCATTTGAAATAGTCAGTACACATGGTCGCAGTAGACACGATGAGGTTGCTTACATTCCATTAACAGATACCTTTCAAACGGATCTTTATCATAAGTTTTATATATATAATGTTTGTAATAGATACGACGGTCTTATTGGATCTGACTTATTAAAAGAACTTGAAGCTAATATTGATATGAAAAACCAAATACTTAAGACTAAAAGTACAGAAATCCCAATCCTTTATAGCCCACCTTATGAAATTATGTTGCCCCCAAGATCTGAAATGCGCATTAACGTTCCAACAGATTTAGAAAATGGAGTTGCTATTCTAAACTTTACAGAATTTAGTCCCGGTATTAGAATGCCCGATGCCTTAGTGACATGCACTAATTCATTTGCATCGACTATAATACAAAACTTGACAGAAAACGACACGACCATTACATTCCAAGAGCCCCTCAAAGTTTCAAACTTCAAAACTGAACTGTGTGACATAAATACTTGCAATAATGAGCCTGAAATTACTGATTATCAGACTCAAAACTTAGCGAAATTAAGACTAGATCACCTAAATCAAGAAGAAAAATCCTGTATTTCACAATTATGTTTAGAATTCAAAGATATTTTTCACTGTGACCAGATCCCTTTATCATTTTCTAATCAAGTAAAACATAAGATTCGCACCACTAACGAAGACCCAATATACATACGTCCTTATAGACATTCTCCTTGTGAAAATAATGAGATTCAAAAACAAGTAGAAAAACTATTACAAAATGATGTCATACAGGAGTCACACTCTCCGTGGAGTGCCCCTGTCCACTTAGTCCCTAAAAAAATGGACGCCTCCGGTGAACAAAAGTTCCGTATGGTAATAGATTACAGGCGATTAAATGAAATCACTGTTGACGATAAATATCCTTTACCAAATATATCAGACCTCTTTGACAGGCTTGGAAAAGCGTCTTACTTTTCCACAATCGATTTAGCAAGTGGTTACCATCAAATTGAAATTGTAAAAGATGACCAATCCAAAACAGCCTTCACGACACAGTCAGGACACTACGAGTTTACTAGAATGCCGTTTGGTTTAAAGACGGCACCCGCAACCTTCCAACGAGCCATGGACAATGTACTCAGAGGCCTCCAAGGGCTGCATTGTCTTGTATATCTTGATGATATAATAATTTTCTCCTCAAGCCTAACAGAACACGTGGAAAAACTAAAGAAAATCTTTGAAAGGCTAAGACAAACTAATTTGAAAGTTACTCTTGATAAATGTGAATTCCTTAAGAAAGAAGTCCTTTACTTAGGACACACAATCTCTGAAAACGGCCTTCAGCCTAATAATGATAAAATACGTGCAGTATTGGAATTTCCACTACCGAAAACACCTACTGAAATAAAGAGTTTCCTTGGTTTAATAGGTTATTATCGTAAATTTATCAAAGATTTTTCAAAAATCACACAACCATTGACTTATTGTCTTAAAAAGAAGAATAAAGTCAATATAACTAAAGAATACATTGACGCTTTCGAAAAATGTAAAGAATTATTGACCAATGCCCCGCTTTTACAATTTCCCGAATTCTCAAAACAGTTTTTATTAACCACAGATGCATCAAACTTTGCCCTTGGTGCAGTCTTATCTCAAGGACCAATCGGTAGCGACAAACCAATTGCGTTCGCTAGTAGGACACTTAACGAAGCTGAAACACGATACAGCGCAATCGAGAAAGAATTATTAGCAGTAGTATGGGCCTGCAAACACTTTAGACCGTATTTATATGGAAAAAGGTTCGTAATTCTCAGCGATCATAGACCACTCGTATGGTTACACTCAGTTAAGGAACCCGGTAGTAGATTAACAAGATGGAGGTTAAGATTATCCGAATATGACTATGAAATCAAATACAAACCAGGAAAACAAAACAGTAATGCCGATGCTCTGTCGCGCATAAAAGTTAATGCATTAGAGGATGACTCATCTATGATAGTTAACTTAGACAAAAAGGAACGACGAAAAATTTCTAAAAACGCAACTCCTAGTCCCATTGTTATTTCATCTGAAGATGACGACGATAGACCGAGATCCCCATACTCGATACAATCATTGGATAGTGGAACTCTTACAGCCTCTGAAAAACCAGACTCCTTAACAAATATTACTGTTCATTCTGAAGAAAACACTGACTCTGCTGACGTACCCATATTAAACGAAGCTATTGATACAAAACCAAATCAAATATTAATTTTCACATGGAATAGAAACGAATTCGTATGCAAAGATCTTTCTAGAGATAAACAAAAGGTACTCGAAGTGCACATGCCTACGGATAACCCCGTACTAGTTAAAAATTTCCTTAAAGAATACATACGACCTAAAATTAAATATTTCCTTTATTTCGAAGACAAAATGCATAGAAAAATATTTTCCGAAGTAATTACAAACCTTTATAAAAAGGATTCAGTTAGGTTTTACGAATGCACCCTAAGAGTAGTCTATGTTGAAGACGAAGAAGAGCAACGTGATATTGTCACAAAGTATCACGTAGGTAAAACCTGCCATCGCGGCATTAAAGAAACAATAGCCCATTTAAAACGCACATATTTTTGGAATAACTTAGAACAAACAGTAGGCAGCATTATAAACTCTTGCGAAATCTGCAAAAGAATGAAATATGACCGAAAACCTTTTAAGCCTGAATTACAGTTAACACAGACTCAGACTAGACCTTTTCAAGAGATTTTTATTGATTTATTTTCAATAGAAGGAAAATATTTCTTGACTATTGTTGACGCTTTCAGCAAACTTGGACAAGCATTTGAGGTATCCAATAGATCAACCCCTGAAATAGTAAGAGCTTTATTAAAGTTCTTCTCATTTTATGGTGTGCCTAGAAAAATAAGTTCTGATCCAGGTTCTGAATTCAATAATAAACTGTTGAAAGAAATGTTAACCTTCTACAAAATTCAACTTCACGTAGGAACGCCACATAATCCTAATTCAATGGGTATAATAGAAAGGTTTCATTCGACAATAATCGAAATTTACCGAATTGCAAAATATGAAACTAAAATTACAGACGCTGTAACCATTATGACGTATGCTATAATGTCCTATAACCAATCAATTCACTCTACCACGGGTCTCACTCCCTTTGAAGTCGTATTCGGACATACGGACTCGTCTAGTAATTTTGCAGTAGATTTTGATAAAAGTTATACGCAACAATTAGTTACAGAACACGTAAAGAAATCAAAATACTTATATAATTATTTAACCGACAAAATGGTTAAAAACAAAGAAAATATAAGACAAAAGCGAGGTGGAGAAAATAAATTCGATATTAAAATTAACGATAACATTTTAATTAAAGGCGTTAACACTCGACGCAGCAAAGATAAGCCACGTTATCAAAAAGCTAAAGTAACAAGTAATATTCACCGCAATACAGTCGCGGTACAGACCAATCAGAGACAAACTAAGGTTCCAATTAAAGACATAAGACGTCCTCCCCAGGCTCGTCCTCCTGATAACTCAGGCAGCCCTGACCCAGGGCCCTCATCTACAGTGTATTCTTCCTGTCAAGCAAGGCCAAGCAGGTCTTAGCTTATTTGACTGGAACCTAGATTTAGAATTATTATTAATAAGTAGCCATTTAGATTAGGATATTCTAAAAAATACTTATAAATTAGTAACTATATGAAAGGTAGGCTAGAATAGAATATTGAATGTTACAATTGAGCGACTTTTTCAATAGACTCCTACTACGAGAATCAAAACAGGTTTACTTAATCCCCTTGGCTCTATCATTAAAATAATTACTGGTAACCTGGATAACGACGATGCAATCAAGTGTGACAAATTAATTAGTAATATAAAATCAAAACATAAAAGGCAAACAAATAACATTTATTATATCAATTTCAACCATCCAACGAAATATCGTTTATAATTAGTATCAGTTACACCTATTTCCAAAAGTATAACCCCCGAACAAACCTTACATTCCTAATCATTCCCAAATTCCCTATATCCTTGCGAAAGGGTTGAAAATATGTATTACCGCTCTCCTAGCCATGCAGGGAAATCGACGGCGGATAGTTTCTTTGCCAGCTGACAAAGGCACATGCATCGCTGACTTCATGAAGTTTTCCATAGAAGCAACGTGTCTTCCCTAGCCAGTGAAATCGTCCAAGGTGAAAACCAAACCTACACAGCTGGACACTTGGATCCTATTTTCCGGTGTTCACCCAAAATTGATGGAGTATTGCAAGGATGACATAAACGAGCACAATATTCTTTGCACCTATATCCTGACTAGACGATATTTGCATAATGAAAATCGAAAGAAAAACAAAACACTTTGAGAAACGACGCATACGTGCAATCGCAACGTGTAATCTGCCCAGGATTGCGATACCGACCAGCCTGCAAGGAAAACCTCCGAACAACTTAGACGAAATAGACTGAAACTTACAGTTAATGATGCATTGCCTGAAAAGTGAAGTGTACAGTGATAAAAGCGAAACGCACTTTGTGAATATTCATAGTATTAATGTAGCAACTCTAATCATTTACATATTAATTTTAATTAAGTACTGTATTAATTGTATTTCTTGTTAGATATAAGCCTAATAATTATATTTGTAATATAAATCAAAACCATCATTCTCAGAATGCAAATGATGATTTTGAACTTATGGAGGGAGGAGTTATGCATACCAGGCATCAGTTCCCATGGGATTAATCCTCACTCAACACTCGGTTTCTAACACCTTTAAGTAGCCATGTCGCCGATTCCACTTAATACAAATATCTTTCAACAAATATTTCTAACACCTAAGTTAATGCTTATCAGAGCTAGCCTCGTGGGAACTTCCAGAAATATGTCGTCATTGTTTAGGTTATATATACCAATAGTTCGTAAGTCAGGACATTCCGTTTGTATCGCTCAAACTGAGCACATCTCCCAATTATTGTAATAATTGTAATTAAAGTTTATTTTAAACAAAATAACTGCCGTTCATATTTGACTAGATTGTACAATGGCTTTAAGCTAAGGTATAATTATAGTCCATGTAGGACATAAACGGCTAAACCAGTAAACAAAACATAGATAAGTATAAACATGAAAGAGAATAGTTATAAACATTAATTAAGTAAATTGTAACATCCATTTATAAACATTGATTACTGTAGTAGTTGTTCTTCTAGTAGATCTATAGCTCTGAAACACAAGTGACATTGCATACTTCCGTAACAACAATAGCTAGCCACTTATACTTGCAAATTATATTCATTTCATGTCTAAAACTGAGTAAATTGAAAAGTTCAAATAATGTTAATATGATTCTTAATTGTTATGAAGTATTTGATGTTATGAGAATTAACAGTATTAAGTGTTATTGTAGTTATGTTCAGAATCATCATATTGCACATAAATATGTAACCTCTTCAATATTTAAAGGCTTCCCGCAACAATGTGTTGTTGATGGTGTGTGTGTGTGTGAGGTCTTCAGGACTTGGGAGCTCTTCAATGATGGTTTTATATTTTTCTTAATATGAGACATTTATTTTTTCATGTAAACTTACAAGATATAGGTACACGTGGCGTAAGTAGGTAACGCAGCGCGTATGCGTGCGCGCACGTTCGCAGTCGGTTGGTCAAGTGCCGGGGCGACCGGTGGCGCTGCGATCCGCTCGCGCCCCCCTGCCCCCTCTGGTGTGTTGCTGCCTTCGTTCGATTGTTCGATTGAATGATGAATGACTGATGACTGATGTATAGATGCGTAAACATAGCTCCCGCCTTGGAAGGACCCGCTTCCAACGAAGTATACAGATGATAATTATATCACGAAGCAGCTCTGGAAC
The DNA here is from genome assembly GCA_945859645.1 of Amphipoea oculea. Taxonomy (NCBI): domain Eukaryota; kingdom Metazoa; phylum Arthropoda; class Insecta; order Lepidoptera; family Noctuidae; genus Amphipoea; species Amphipoea oculea. Next base: position 438,549 of record OX243885.1, read on the forward strand.
CATCTTCTTCACCGTCGAGGAGTAACGGGCATAATTTAGTGTAAGCCCGTCTGATTAATCCAGTCGCCGTTGTTATGTCAGCGACTCTGGAGATGCCGTCGTTTCCGGTAAAGGTCTTGGTAACTCTGCCGAGACGCCACTTTAACGGTGGCAAATTGTCCTCTTTTATAAGAACAAGTGTGTCTGGTTTGATGTCTTGGTCCTTGTTCTTCCATTTGGTTCTCACTTGAAGCTCTGTAATATATTCCTTCGTCCATCTCTGCCAGAAGTGTTGTCTCAATTGTTCTACTCTTGCATAGCGCGACAACCGTAGTGTTGGAGTAGTCGTGACGTCATCACAAGCTGCTGCGGTGAGTGGACGGCCGATGAGGAAATGCGCCGGCGTCAGTGGCAGTGCGTCAGTGGGATCAGAGGATAATGGGGATATAGGACGCGAATTTAGAATAGACTCGATTAAGACGCTGACAAGAGCCAAATAGGCTTGTTTTGAACAATTTTTTAGCTAAAACTATACAGTTTGACACGGCGGAAAAAATATATGTTAATCTTGAACATATTTCTGAGAACCCTGTTGTATTCAAAACACGTTTTTGAAAAGTTTTCTCGATACAAAAAAAATGTAAACTAACCTCTTAAAATGACCTTCCAACAAAAATATCTGTATTACTGATCAACGTACGTTGGTAAAATTTATAACAATGACGTATCATATTTAAATACAAAATTTGGTTGTTTTTTATTTTTGACTACTCAACTTATTTTTAAGAAATTAATTATTTTATGGTTTGTAACAACTTACGAGTGTCGCGTCATCGCGCTTCTCTTTCTTATGTATGCAATCCGACAGTGATCGCTTAGGCGCACTGCTAGACGGACGTATGTCGCTTTGCTCCGCAAACCGCTATCCGTTCATTTTATTTTTTGTTGATTGACAACTTCAAACATACTTATATGTACATATTTTATTTTTTCCCTAAAACTACAATAAGTTGTAAAAATATTAACACGTAAAGACATTAGTAAATATAGTTCTAAGTTATGAAAATATTTGCTGTGCAAAATGGGAAACAAACAAAAATGTCGGAGGCCAGCAAAAATTTATTATTATTCTATACTAACAAACAAAAACATCTAATGGAAGTAGTAAAGTATTTTTTTATATTGTAATATTGACAAAACAGGTACACGAATAGAAATGAAAATATAAATAAAAGTACTTATAGGCTATTTTGTACAATGCGTAGCGTAAATTCAGGTGTGATAATAATGCTCGATTGGTCTAGTGGTATTTACGTAATTCCTGAAATCGCAAGATTCGAGTTCGAAACCAAGTTGATATTTATTCTTTTAATTTATATAACTATATTTTTTCTTTATTTATTTAGTTTTTGGAAATTTTCATTGTTTTTTATTCATTTATTTTGTATATTTTTAGAATAATTATTAATTTTCTTTACAAAAAAAAGATGTTTGGCGGAAAGTTCAGAAGCAGGCGAAGCTTCGGTTTTCGCATAGATTCTGAATAGCGAGTTTTGAGTTCGAAACCAAGTTGATTCTTATTAGGAAATATATTTTTATTTTTTAAATTAATTTTAGCAAATTTTCATTGTTTTTTTTTTAATTTATTTTGCATATTTTTAGAATAATTATTAATTTTATTTACTGGAAAGTAATATTTGACTACAAAAAAAAAAAAATATTTACAGTAAAAATAAACGTTTGGCGAACAATTCAGAAGTAGTAGGTGAAGCTTCGAAAATTGTTTTTCACCAGTAAGTTATACGCGCATACTAACTAAATATAGATAACAATTTTATTACTTAGATCATAGAAAGAAAGTCACAAATAAGTCCAGTGATAAACACTATCGAATTTACATAGACCTATGACTATCTTAGAACTGGACTTATAGGAAAATATTCGTAGCTTTGTCCATTGTTTCTTGCCCACTCTATATAAATCATCGTGTGAGATTTGGTATTTTTTTAAAGACGTAATTGGTATGTTTAGTGCTGAAGAAAGTTCTCGCAAGTTTGAATGTTTTATTTTTTACCCGACTGCGCGACGCATAGGAGTGGTAATGTGTTTATCAGCCTATGTATGTATGTTCCTGAAGCACTATACAGACCAAACGCCTGGGCCGATTTTTATGATTCACACGTCAATCGATTCCTCTTAATCCGGCAAGTGTCAATAAAGACATGACGTTAGTAAACATTCAATATGGCGACTACTGGACGCCATATTGTGAAAATGATAAAAATGAAAGTCAACAAACTATGTCAATATGGGGTATCGTTGTTGAATAGATATTAAATAAAAATCATTTTTAGTTTTTACCCGATTGCGGCGAAGGAGGGTTATGTGTTTGACCTGTATGTATGTATGTATGTCCGTTTCTTTGTTACCTCGTAACTCTTATACGAATGAACGGCTTTGGATAAATTATCTGTCTTTAGATTTGTGTTTGTGGCACGAGTGTCACTGAATACATAAAAATAATAAACAAAGTAAAATGGCGGATTTGGGGTGCCATATTGTGGAGTTCGAAATTTTTCTTTCTTCTAATACCATCGAGTGAGTGGGATATAAAAATAAAGGGTTTTAAAAGGTGATTTCAAAAATATATACAACTTATATGGTTAAAAGTAATTCGAAGTGACAAAACGTAAAAAACGAAAAAAAAAAAAAAACTTCTTTCACATTATTTTGTAAACTAAAAATCTGGAAATAAAAAAAAAAATAATTAAACCCGACTGCGGTAAAAAAAACTGAAAAGCTATAAACAAACCCATTTTAAATAAAATAAAATTTGGAAGCAGGCAGGACCCATACCATTTTTATATTTTCAAACTCAAATGGGTCCCACCTGCTTCCAACTTTTATTTAATTAAAAATAGGCTTGTTTATAGCTTTTCAGTTTTTTTTTTAACTTAAGTTTTTTTTACCGTAGTCGGGTTTTTTAGTTTTTTTAATAACTTGATGGTATTTGTGGCGAAGATGCCATAATTGAAATTAAATGCCGAATCAATGCATACAAGTTGGGCTTGAATGAGGCTATCAACAAAAAAAAAGTAAATTTTTGGGTAAAAGATAAAGAAGGGTGCCTAAAAAAACACAAATCTCAACTGGTATAATCAAGTTCAGGGCCAGCTCCATATTACAAGACGTAAGAAATGGTTGTTTGCAGTATGGTCCGGCTGGAGAAGAAGTTAAATTAAAGATAAAATTAATAGAAAAAGATGACCTATTTTGGGAACAGAAATATAACAAAAATTAAAATCATTTTACTTAAAACACCTACTCCCTGAAATAGTAGACCCGAGATTCACACGGAACTGCTTATAAGAGACAACATTAAAGTGCATGAAATAGTCCTTCAGGCACCAATCGATCAACCCACATGTTCCAGATACCTCAGTAAAAAAACCTATGTACATCCAGTCTAAAAAGTATCGGGAATAATAGTAGTGGGTCTGTTTATAATGTATCTAAGTTACAATAGCCTAATGTCAACTTGCTCGTCGCCTTATACAAAATATTACTTTTCCCGATGCAGGGACGTTAATTTTTGAGGAGTTCTCCTGGTATTCCACCATCAGTTCCATTTCACCATTTGCATTGTGACGAGCATATATTGCTTAGCAACCATATTAAAGTAATCGAATCGCAACCCGTGAAATACTTTTTATTGAGTAGTTCCAATAGCCATCTGTGGTCTTCATCATATTAGTTCCACTTCACCAAATGGTGCTTTCCGAAAGCAAATGCACGAGTTACTATATAAAATACCCAAGTCGCTATAGGTGTGCCTATAATATTTGAAGAGTTCCTTCGATTTCTGCTGAACCCCATCATCAGATCCTGACCTGATGACGATGGGACCACCTGGAAAGTATACCCTTTCAAACAAAAAAATAATTTTTGAAATCGGTCCAGCCGTCTTCGAGTAATCAGGGAACATGATACATTAAAAAAAAAACCGACGAACTGAGAACCTCCACCTTTTTTTGAAGTCGGTTAAAAAAGCAAATAAAAAAATATACCTAATTATTACAATAATGATTTGTTAATATAGTTTGAGATTTTATTTTCCATACATTTATATTGTTTTTCAATTCAGTGTAAATAAAGTGTCTAATAATTAAAAATAAAAACAAAAATATACATTGGTTTTTTATAATCGCCTTGTCTTATTTGTTTCTAGCTCTTCACACAGAACAATAAATATACAAGAGCGCCATCTATTGGTTCGTTGTTAATTATTATTGACCGCGTCACACTGTTCCTTACTTGGTAGTTCGCTGTATCACCGCCCTTTAAGAATGGCGCTAGGATATCGGAGAAATTGTGGGCGTGGCTAAAAATACCGAAACATCGGAGCTCAATAGCGGCTTTCAGCGTCTTAATGCTAATACTGTACTTAACTCTTCGTAGGTTAAATGTGCATTACCGACCACTCGACGGAGATGGTGTTTGCACGACTTAACCCCTGCCTCCCATAGACCACCGAAGTGAGGAGAATAAGGCGGAATGAATGAGAACCTAATATTTTCATTAGCTGTATAATCTATAATAGAATTAATATTGTTTTTATTATTTATGAATGAATTAAGCTCCTTTGAAGCTCCGACGAAGTTTTTCCCGTTATCGGAAAATATCTCCGCAGGTTTACCTCGTCTAGATATGAACCTTTTTAGAGAGAGTATGTACGCTTCAGTACTGAGACTGGTAACTAATTCCAAATGAATAGCCTTTGTTGAGAAACATATAAATAAACAGATGTAACATTTTTCCAATTTAGCCCCTCTTCCTTTACGAGTCTGTATGTACAGTGGTCCGGCGTAATCTACGCCGCAACGATAGAAAGGAAACTCTGATTCTAGTCTCTCAACTGGTAAGTTGCCCATTTGAGCTTTTATTGTTTTGCCTTTTACCCGTGTGCAAACAACACAATTACGAGTAGTTTTCTTTGATAAATTCCTACCACCTACTGGCCACCAATTTTCCCGTAAAGTGGACAAAAGTAGTTGAGGCCCAGCATGCAATAAACGTTTGTGCTCGTATTTAAATAAAAGTTTTGTAAAATTATGTTTACTAGACAACACTACTGGGTGTTTTTTATTAAATGTAAATTCAAGAGAATTTTTTATCCTACCCCCAACGCGCATAAGTCCATGTTCATCTAAAAACAAATTAAGGCTATTCAATACATGATCTCCCAGCCACTTTATCGCTAGATGGCGGCACATTCGCACTTCGAACATTTTCAATTTTTACGCCTAACTCAGAAAGCTTTGCGAAACAACTTTATTATATGCGTCAACTAACGCATTAACATAATCTTTTTAGATATTCACTTTGCTTGTTAACTCGTCACATACAAAGATTTGTACCCCTAAACATTTAGCCGTTTCACTTTATATCTTTACTATGTCTTTACACACACATGTACAGTTACACACTACGTGTATAGTTTTACTTGCGATATAACTAGATGGCGTTGTATTCATAAACTTGGTTTGTGAACTTGTTTTCCAGAGGTGGCGTTAATTAAAATAAAATATTTTTACGAAAATATTTTTATGACTGTCCTTCATTCTCTAAAGAAAAGCGTACTTTTTATAGTAAAAACCGAAGAAAAGAATACTTGATTGCTACAAGGGTTGTCAGTTGCTTATTCAATTATTCTAAGGGTGCTTTTGTAGTGTGTTAGGGTAGGTTTAGGTTTAAAAATAATAAAATAATAATAAATCCCCTGACCGATTTCGGTCACGGTGGCCAATTTCAAAGAAGATTAGCCAGGTTTGCAGGAGATATTATAGTGCACAAGTGTGTGCGCAAATACAGGAGAGAGAACAGGCGCAGGACCAACGGCTTTACGTGCTTTCCGAGGCACGGGGGTATTACGCCACCAATTTCCAAACTCCGGGCAAAAAAAAAAAGAAAAAGAGTAAAGAAACTCCTAACGGGAAAAACCCAATTTTAATAACACTGTCCGACCTGAGAATCGAACCCAGGACCCCGAGAACGGCAGATGCACTTGTGACCACGAAACCAACGGGACAGTTAAGATTCTTTGTATAATTAAACGCTACTATAAAACAAAATATATAAAATGTTTATTTGAGTCGTGCGCGAGAGATGCAGCCGGCGCGACGGAATTCCGCGAATTTCGGTCACTCGTAGGTATAATAATAATGTATCATTCAACCGCAGCCCAGCGTGCCCGCCGTCGCAGGCAGTAAGGCAGTGTACAGACGCGTGAAATTATTAGGCCGTGTACACACGGTTGTGGGTATTTAATTATTAGTGTAATTTTATTACTGTTGTGTGTATGTGTATGTATATGTATATAAGTGTTATGTGTAATATGTATTATGTGTTTACTATTTACGTGTGTTTGTATGTTTAGCCTAAAAACCAACAAATTCACATACACCAGCGTCCACTCAAACCAACAATTCCAATTTCAAATGAGAAAATGAAAAAAAATCAGCTGTTCCCTACATTTTGACGCATGATGATACCTATACGAACATAAATGTAGGGAACAGCTGATTTTTTTCGCGATTTCAGGTTTGGTCCCATAGTAAAAAAAATTGTTCATAATGATGAGTACAATGACCATGTTAGTGTTGTTCCAATAACCCTGTATATACTTATACTATATTATATCCATACTAATATTATAAATTCGAAAGTAACTCTGCCTGTCTGTCTGTATGTTACCTATTCACGCCTAAACCACTGAACCGATTTAGAAGAAATTTGGTAGGTATGGGGAAGGACATAGGATAGTTTTTATCCCGATATTCCCACGGGATCGAAACTTATGCGGGTGAAACCGCTGGGCGCAGCTAGTTGCAAATAAAGTTTATTGAACTCTTCTCTCTCTTCGATAATTGAGCTTTGTTGGTACCGACTTTGTTTTGAAGATTCTATACATCTTTTATTAGGTACTTATTTACACCCTAAGTTACATTAAAATTAGCAAGGAAAAACCGGCCAAGTCCATGTCGGACCACAATGAAGAGTTCCGTAGTCGAAATGAATTTATCCCAAGAACAAGCTTAACATTGTAGTTGAAAATCATGTCCTCCCATACATTGCAACTAAAAGTTGGTCGACTATTACTCGTAAAGTCTACTCAGCTGTGATTTTGATTTCGTGACATATAAGTACTACTGCCGTGAATTTTAGTATTTCTTCTAGTATTTCACAAACAATTTAGGGGATATGACATCCCCCTGTATCACCCCCCTGAGCAGTTGGATGGGGCTGGTTTTCTGATCCTGGATCTGGAAAGTCATCGTTGCAGCATCATACAAACATCTCAACACTTCGATTTAGCACCAGTCAATTCGACATCATTGCAGAGAGGCCAGAACTGCCCATACTTCGATGGAATCGAAGGCTTTCTCGTAGTCCACAAATGCCATACACAGTGGCTGACTGTACTCCTCGGTCTTCTGTACAATTTGTCAAACAGTAGGTATGTACCTATATGGTCTACGCTCGTAACTGCGTACAAAACCATCACATCGTCCGGCGTCCGTTCGTCACTGTGGAGCATTCGAGACTGTTTGTTTACCGAGTGTAAACCGAACTCGCGGGCCGCGGCGCGTAGGTATGACTCGCATAATAATATTACCGCGGTAGTAGATTGATGTACTTGCGTCTGTACAGTATTGAATTTCATTCATTTTCACCTATTTTTTTTCGCGGAACTTATAACATCAGCTTTCTGCCAGTGGAAGTCTCGTCAAAATCAGTCTAGCCGTTTCGGAGATTAGCCGGAATAAACAGACAGAGACAAAAATTAACAACAAATGTTTTTTGTTCAAAGTAGGTACCGTAAATATAAATGACTGTATTCAGATTACTTTATTTGATCAACCGCACAAAACAGAAAGGTAATTTGGTACTTGCACTTTTCATACCTACGCTCGGCGGTCGCGCTGGGGTTGTCAACTTTGGCAAAAAACACACAAAACAAAAAACACAAAAAACTAGTGTAGTAGTGGTACTCGTATCTAGTTATTTGATTCATTGTTGAGAATGAAACAGCAAGAAAGGAAATGATCGTATTTTTTTAGCTTATAGGTACTTACTACAATAAATATCTAATATAAATTGTAAAAATATTACAACGCCACAAAGTCATGTTCGCTTTTACGGCTCGGCACCGGGGGCCGGGGCGCTTACCTACCTATCTAACTATTCGAAATACAAGCAAATGCCTACTTACCTCTCTGAAACAACTGGTAGCTTAAAAAACGATAATTCATCGTAATGTTGAATTTAAACAACCATCCACTCAACAGTTACTTATAATTACTTTTTTTTTTGTTACTCCATTTTTAGGGTTCCGTAGCCAAATGGCAAAAACGGAACCCTTATGGATTCGTCATGTCTGTCTGTCTGTCTGTCTGTCTGTCTGTCTGTCTGTCCGTCCGTCCGTATGTCACAGCCACTTTTTTCCGAAACTATAAGAACTATACTGTTGAAACTTGGTAAGTAGATGTATTCTGTGAACCGCAGTAAGATTTTCACACAAAAATAGAAAAAAAACAATAAATTTTGGGGTTCCCCATACTTACAACTGAAACTCCAAAAAATTTTTTTCATCAAACCTGTACGTGTGGGGTATCTATGGATGGTCTTCAAAAATGATATTGAGGTTTCTAATATCATTTTTTTTTTTAACTGAATAGTTTGCGCGAGAGACACTTCCAAAGTGGTAAAATGTGTGTCCCCCCCCCCTCTAACTTCTAAAATAAGAGAATGATAAAATTAAAAAAATATATATAATGTACATTACCATGTAAACTTCCACCGAAAATTGGTTTGAACGAGATCTAGTAAGTAGTTTTTTTTTTAATACGTCATAAATCGAAAACCGCAATTTACCTTTCACAAAGTTACAACGAACTACAAGAACTTTTATATTATGTTACTTGCTGCTACGGAACCCTTCATGGGCGAGTCCGACTCGCACTTGGCCGGTTTTTTGCACTTCACAGCTACGCGTGTCTCGCGCGGATGGCAGTCTGTAGGTACTCTCTATATTTTGTGCCTGTAGGTACTGCGCGGTACAAGTAGGTACTAGGTATTACATTTATATACGGTACGTACCTACATTTTATACAAGTCCGTTGCCTAATTTCAACTTCTTCAATACGTCTATTGAAGAAGTTGAGATTAGGTAACGGAACGCGGAATTAAGAATTTATTTAGGTAGGTACTGCTACTCTACTCCATAGGTAGAATAAAATTATTTACTTTTACTTTATCGTACTTTATGGAGGTACTAGATTTTTCCCGCAGCTTCGCCCGCGTGGATGTCGGAGATTATCCCACGGAATCGTACTACCGGAATAAAAAGTATCCTATGTCGTAATCCTAACCCAGCACTCTAATTACCTACGTAACACAATCATTATCAATCTCAATCTGAATCATTTTGAAGAATATTGCTAATCCATTGCTTTGCATTACCTATGTTCGAAACATATGTATATCATTTCTATGGTTCGAAAAATGTTTTTGCTCAAAAACGTAAATGATGCAATGAATGTTGTTGAACTGTCAAAATGAAAGCCATTGCTACTGATAGTGTGTTACGCAATTACCCCGCAGGTCATGGTCTACCCATGTGCCAAATTTCATCTAAGTAAATCCGTTCAGCTCAGCCGTTTTAGCGTGAAAGTGGAACAAACAAAGTCAATTGCGCATTTACAATATTAGTTAGGAACAAACATAATATGAAAAAGCTAAAGTATTTGTGTATATTATAAATAATTTCCATATAGTCAAAAATAACGCTAGTTCGGTAGGTAGGTACCTAGATTGATAAAAATTCAAACACACATCTCCCCGGCGCGGGGCCAAGCCTCCAATAGTGCCGGCCGGGCCTGCCGCCCAAAGTCCATGCTGCCGCCTGCGAGTGAGCGGCGGAAGTTACCGAACCCGAACCGAACGCCAACCGAGCGTTCAGGCGCTATCTCTCTCTTTTTGCTTTGCCTCTTTTTCAAACAATGCGCTGGATTGAACAACAAAAACAAGCTTAGCTCCGCTAGGGAAAGGTAATAGTGTTCTGTGAACAAGCTTTTGACTATGCCCGCGTTGACGATAGGATAGACGGTTTGGGAACAGTGGGAACTGGGAAGGGCTCTCTCAATAGGTACTTACCAGCCTAATGCAGAAAGATTTTTAATTCAGAAAATTTTTTGAAGACAGTTCAAGTGTAAGTTAGTACTTACATTTATGTAGGTACTTAGGTACATAAACTTAGTATGTAGGTACATACATTCATTACAGTAATATCGAACCCAGGGTAGATCGCAAATACTATCAATAAGTAGGTAAAGCATTTTTTCTCACTTCATGATTCAATTGATAAATTGATTTAATATATAACTGCGCGGGCAGAGCCACCGCGCCAGCCTTGTAAGAAATATTGCATACCTACCAACGATTCGCAACTTGTCAAAAAAAACACGCATAATTCAACGATTTATTATAAAATTGGCCAACCTGTTTGACATTGACAAACAACGCCATCTAACGAGCAAGATCAATTGTTGTTGATAACCTTAGCAAAAATTTGTGTTCTGCTTCTCGATAGTTCTTTGAAATATCCTGCAGAGGGCGTGTTCCGGCCGCGCACACATAGAAAAATTTATCGATTTTGTCAGGCCTAGATATCCTGGAAATAGTGTTTTTTTTATAGGTTTTTGTCGATATGCGTCAATAATAAGTCATAACAACTTAATATACGTGCTTTTATTCTGCAAAAATCGTTTATTTTTCGAGATTTGTACCCCGAAAGAATGTATGAAAAAGTGTCAGTATCCAATCACCTTAAGACCAGATAAATTACGGTTGGACTTTATTGACAACTTATTTTTTAAACATTCATATTCAACGGGAAAAGATTCCCTTTGTGACAATCGAGACAAAATAAGCATCGAGTTATTGAGCTCGTTAACTGATAAGGCACCGTGGGCCCGTTTTGATTTAAGTTTAATTCGCGTGTTAGAAATAAAACGCAACACATAAGCCATTGTGTGTTTTAAACGATTTAAAGAAGAAAATCTATTGAATAGGTTTAGGTCTGTACCTACTTGACATTCCATCGCGGGGGTTATTGTACATTCGTCACAAAGTAAACTCGTCACATTTTGTAAACTCCATACATTGAAAGTGTATTCGTCACATGCATAAAAAATATGTGTAAACTCGTCACAAGTCTGCATAGGTACTTATTTTTTGCATAAAGTACTGGTAGAAAACAAAGTTATTGATTTTTAGCGCTCGAAATGAAAATGATTTTAAATTTTTTTTCTTCTGCGCTCCTGCACATGCTATCACGCGCTCGCTCGCTCGCTCGCTGTATCTATCTCTTTCTAGCCGTACCGGTCAATGCATCACTCCAGTCATCCAGTGACTCACTTGACCTTGTCGATGCGCGTGTGGTGTTCTCTATAATAATATTATAGTTTTCTTTGGGTGTTCTGTTGCAAATGTGATCTGCTTAATATTGTAGTTACCATAGATTTATAGCGTATAATATATTAGATCGACGGCAGTTAGATTGGTGCATCTCTGAAAAAATGGATCATAATCAGCCTGGCACAAGCTCGGGTGGACATGGTGTAAGTATACTATTATTAAATGCAGATTTGACAGATGATCATATGTCTAAGAGCTGGTTCACATTAGGTCGGACCGACAGTTTCCAACAAACGTGTACGATCCATATTGGCGTATGTATGTCAATAGCGCCGTTCACATTAGGGTGACCCGACCAAACTGTCGGAGCCGACACTTTTACCGTATGTCCAGCCACGATTTCTGTCGGATCGGACATAATATTGGCGTACTAGCAAGTATGGCGCTGTTCACATTTGTCGGCGCGAAGCGGCGGCGAAACCCGCCTGACATACCCCGCTCTCAGCACTCGCGCAAGCAGTTTCGTCGACGTGTATGCAGAGGAGACACGTTTCAATATGGAGGGCGAAATTAATGTAGAAGTTTTGATTTCTCTTGTGGAAGACAGGAGTTTACTGTGGGATAAAACGTGTTCGAACAGTACAAAAATAAAAGTTTAAAATAATTAGGCAATTATTGGATGCACCCAATATTTCCTTTTTCTTTTTTCTGCCTTTTATTTAAATACCACATTGCAATGAAAATGTCGTCGTCGTCCATCCTATACAAAAGCCAACTCACAACTGTTTTGTGACGACCCAGGCCGGGCAGTAAAACGACCGTACCGACAGTTACCGACATTAGGTCGGGTCGGCGGCGTCTAGTGTGAACAGCAACACCCGGCAGTCGGTGAACGGCAAACTGTCGGTCCGACCTAATGTGAACCAGCTCTAAGGATGATGTTGCCATATTTTGAAATATAATCGATTATTTGCATCGATTTTTGGTCTTGATCAATTTAATTTTTATCTAACTTATTTACTTCGCACTTAAATTAAAACATGAATACAATAATTATGATCTTTTCAGATCACATTTACGAAATCTGAAAGAGGACGTCGAATGCTTGTGAGACATGGTTACACGTACACTTTGCATCGGGAAAATAAATCTGGAAGTGTATGGAGATGTTGTAATCGTTCGTGCAGCGCAAGTATCAAAATTTCGGAGAATATTGACATCAGAATTTTGCATGAAGCGGCCCACAAGTGTCAACCAAATATAGAAAAAACTGACGTCAAAAAGATAGTAAATCTTTGTAAGGAAGCAGCAGCGAACACAAGTACACCTATGCCTCAAGTGTATGAAGAAGCTTTTCAACCAACCAAGGATGCGGGTTATGAGATATTAAATGCCATACCGAAATTTTCGAACATTTCGCGAACACTATACAATGTGAGGAATCGTGAACTAAACGTGCCCAAAACACATTTTTCAAGATGCGAAGATGTTATTATTCCACAAAAATATAAACATTCTTTTTTATTATTCGATGATGACAGTGAGCCTGAAAATAGAATAATAGCTTTCTGCACTGAGACAGCTCGTGAAACCATAACAAATATACAAACATTCTTTTTGGATGGCACATTTTCAAGCTGCTGTAAACCATTTTATCAGCTATATTGTATACATGGAGACGTGAATAGCGATGATAATAATTCGAACATAGTCCCACTTATCTACGTTCTTATGCCTAATAAGCAGGAACGGTCTTATGAACGACTTTTTACATCACTGATGCAAAATTTACCTACTTGGACACCGCTTACAATGATTGTTGACTTTGAAATTGCTGTGATAAATGTCATAAAAAAAATATTTCCTGATATTAAACTACTTGGATGTAATTTCCACTTCAAACAAGCACTGGCCAAAAAAGCTCATGCCTTACAATTGAATGACATTGAAGAGAAAAGACACTTAGCCATGTGTGCTGCATTAGCCCATATAAAGAAACAGGACATTGAAGACGCTTGGTTGCACATCATGGAAAATGCTCCACAGAACGATGCAGTCACAAAATTCAACGACTATTTTGTAGCCCAGTGGTTAGAAAACACTAGTATAGAGTTTATTTGGAATGTACATGGGGCTCGCCATAGGACAATAAATCTAGTAGAGGCATGGCATAAACGTTTGAACAATAAAATGGGTAAAAGAAAACCGAAAATGCTTCAGTTTCTTGATACTCTTAAAAATGAGGCTGATCATATAAATTGGAAATTGAAGCATTTTAAATTTAATATACCACTAAAGTTGAGAACACGTCGATCTATTGCATATGACAAAGAATTAAAAACTATTTTGGACAATTACCATAACATGTCCCTGGCTGAAGTACTTAAAAAACTTTCTTTTATGCAGCATTTTAAAGACTTGTAACACGTAAATTACCAAAAAAAATGTGATTTTTACTGTGATTTAATTATTTTTCTATTCTTTTGTTATAATTGTAATGTTGCAGGCAAATCAGCCTATTGCAATAAATAAATATATATAGTTGTAAGTAAAACTGTGATTTTTTATGTAGATGCAAATTACCAAAAAATAATGTGATTATTACTGTGATTTAATTATCTTTCTATTGTTTTGTTATAATTGTAATGCTGCAGGCAAATCAGCCTATTGCAATAAATAAATATATATAGTTGTAAGTAAAACTGTGATTTTTTATGTAGATGCAAATTACCAAAAAATAATGTGATTATTACTGTGATTTAATTATCTTTCTATTATTTTGTTATAATTGTAATGTTGCAGGCAAATCAGCCTATTGCAATAAATAGATATATACAAGGTGTAATTTCAATAGTGTCGGACCTGAAAAGAGGCCATCATTATGAACAACTTTTAGTATTAGACCAACCCTGAAATCGCAAAAAAAAATCTCCTGTTCCATACATTTTGACGAGTTATGCGAACATAAATGTAGGGAACAGCAGATTTTTTTTTCGCGATTTCGGGTTTGGTGCCATGGTAAAAGTTGTTCATAATGATGAGTACAATGGTCTCTTTTCAGGTCCGACACCATTTAAATGTCACCTTGAATAGTTGTAAGTAAAACTGATTTATTATGTAGATGCAAATTACCAAAAAAATGTGATTATTACTGTGATTTAATTAAGTATATTTTTATTATTTTTCATATAATTATAATATTGTAAGCTCATCACTTGCAATACATGTTTAATTAGGATAAGGCGTGTCACGCAGGTCACGCTGTCCTTGAAAACGCGGGCTTAAAAACCATACAATATTACCGTATATTTTAGCTGTAAGTAGAACTGTGATTTTTATGTGAATTTCTGTGATTATGAAAAATAAAGAAATAACATTTATTCTTCATTGTTTGATTTTTCTGCTGTCTGTACGGAAATAAACAATATGGCGGATTATCTTTCATAAAAATAGATTTGTGACGAGTTTACACATACTTTTTTTCGTGACGAATTTACTTTGTGACGAATGTACAATAACCCCATCGCGGCAGTAGTTAATTTAAGTTCCGGTAATTCATCAAAGTTAACATTGTGATAGACGGACGTAAGACCTTTTTCCCAACTTGAGTTAGGTTCACGTAAACAACTCGGTCCGTGCCACCATAAATCAGAACTTTGAAGCGCATCTATGCTAACACCGCGCGAGACTAAATCGGCTGGGTTCTGCTTACCCTTTATATGTAACCAAGAACAACCTTCAGTAAGCTCATTGATCTCAACAACCCGATTCTGAACAAACGGCTTTAAAGAGCTCGGTGCTATATTTAACCATCCTAATACTGTCGTCGAGTCAGACCATAAATAAACATTTTTAAATTTAATCTTAATTACTTTAACTATTTTACTATACAATCTCGCACCTAACAATGCAGCGCATAACTCGAGACGCGGAATACTAACCGGTTTTACAGGAGCCACTTTGCCTTTTGCACATAACAAGCGAACTGATAACGCATTGACTGAATTATTATTATTAAACGCGCGGACATAGGCACAGGCGCCGTATGCGCTTTGCGAGGCGTCACAAAAAATATGAAGTTCAACTTGTATATTATTATTATTGTTACAGAAACTGCCTATAACGTGTCGAGGGACCCGTATATTGTGTAAGCAGCTTAATGTTTTTATGAAATTATTCCAGTTTAATTCAATGTGTTGTGGAATAGGATCGTCCCATCCAATTTTGCATAACCATAATTTCTGCAAAATAATCTTTGCAATTATAATTGTCGGTGACAATAGGCCTAGTGGGTCATAAATTTGCGAAACGATCGATAAAATAATTCTTTTAGTAACGACCGGAGTACTTCCGTTATCAAGTTTCGTTATGAAATGAAGTTCATCGCTCGCACAAAACCAACCTAAACCTAATGTTTTGTTTTGACAATTCTCTCCTAAAGACATTTCTTTTGATGAACTATTATTATTTATTTTATTCGTATCCGCTTCTGCCGCGTCATAATTATAAACCCATTTACGTAATATAAAACATCCCGAACTTAACACTTTAGAAACACTATCACATATTTTAGTTAATATCCTTTTATCATCATGACCGGTAATGAGATCATCTACGTAGATATCTTCTTTTATTATTTGCGAAATGACGTCATCATTACAATCTAAAGCAAGTTGTCTAATGCATCGCATGCTGAGATACGGCGCGGACGCGGTTCCGTACGTCACCGTATTAAGCTGGTACATTTCAAGCGGATCGGAAGGATTTTCCCGCCATAAAATACACTGTAAGTTACGCTGGTCTGGCTGTATAAGTACTTGCCTAAACATTTTCTCGACATCGGCACAAGCTATGTACTTATGTTTGCGAAATCGTAATAAAATTGAAAATATGTCATTTTGCAAAATAGGACCTGTTAATTGAATGTCATTTAAAGATTTAGAACTGGTTGATTTGGCACTAGCGTCAAAAACTACTCTTAATTTAGTGGTGCTACTGTTTTCCTTAAGTACTCCGTGATGCGGTAAAAAGTAAGTAGGAAATGAGTATGATTTAATGCGACTCATATGCCCTAAGCTTAAATATTCCTGTAAGAATGCACTGTACATTATTTTGTAATCAGGATTGTGCGCCAGCTTCCGTTCGAGTGATAAGAACCGGCTCTCAGCTAACGAAAACGTATCACCTAACGAATCAGCTGATTCCTTTAACGGTATGCGCACGGAAAACCGACCCTTATCGTCGCGTAATGTAGTACTAGAAAATAAATTTTCGCATGCACGTTCATCTTTAGAGTAATTATTGTCACTAGGAGTGATAACTTCTTCTAACTCCCAGAATTTTTTAAGTTGAACATCAAGTGTTTGTATAAAGTTGCAACTAATCTGCTTAATGTGCAAATTCTTTGTTTGAATTGGACCTGATATAATCCACCCCAGCTTTGTGTTCTGGAGACAAGGTCCTTCAGGTAATCTAATTAACCCTTCATTTAACAATTCCCAAAATAGATCTGCACCAATAAGAAGCTGAATTGCATCAGGCAAATAAAAGTTTGGATCTGCTAATGTTACATGATCAGGAATGTTAAAATTAATATTATTTATATTAAGCGATGGTAATTGAGCAGTAATATTAGGTAAAACTAAACATTTTAAGTTTCTATTATAATTGTTAGTTTTAGACCTTAATTTAATCTCACATGATTGCGTGGACTGTGTAACGCAGTGCCCTACGCCTGTGACTTTAACAGTGGACTGTAGCATCTTAGTATTTAATTTTTTACATAAAGGTTCAGCAATAAAACATTGTTGACTACCACTATCCAGTAATGCTCGAATAGTGTGATATTTATTTTTGCTATCAGCAATCTCCACTAATGCTGTGGACAGCAAGACAGGCTGCAATGTTAAAGATAAACAGCTGTTATCTTGCTTATTATTGTTTGCTTGAGTAGCTGAATGCAACACCGCGGTTTGTGACTGGCCTGCAACAGGCTCATCCTGCGGTTTTACTTGTAATGATTCATTTGTCACATTTGTGACACATTGAAGTAAGGAATTATGTTTTAAATTGCATTGTTTGCAGGGTCCGAACCAACAGTTTGCATCAGTATGGCCGACTCGCAAACAATTGCGACAAAGTTTCTTGTCCTCAATAAATTTGGACTTATCATTAATTGACAATGTTAAAAACTTGTTGCATGAATAAAGAGGGTGATTACCATCACACAAATTACAAACTCGCGAACGCTTTGTTGTTCTAGCGGATTTGTTTTTATTATTTTTTGAGTTCTCATTATTAGTTTGTGTAGCAACATAACTATGAGTATTGACTTGACCAACCGACTGCGACTTTTTTGAATTATTGTCGCCTACTTTATTGTTATTATTAGAGACCTTGACCATCTCAAGCACATCTGCCCTATTTTTGAGAAATCTCATAAAATCATCTATTTTAATTTTTGGTTGGGTCATCTTAGAGCCCGAAGAGCAATTTCCCTGTACCGCATTATTTATTAAATTCCCTGCATAATTTTCCCATTCCCTTTCTGTAGTAGCATCTAACTTTAACACTGTAGTAAAGATAACTATGGAATCCCATGACTCAGTAGGTTCACCTAACATTTTTAAAGATCGTAAGTTTCTCAAAATACTGTCAATTAATTTTCTAAGTTGAGCTGAAGACTCTTTGTTCATCGACGGCATAACAAATAAAGCTTTTAAGTGATTATTTAGTAGCAAACGATCGTTATTATAGCGATTTTCAAGCAGATCCCATGCAATTGAATAATTCTCAGCAGAAAATTCTAGCGATTTAATTACTTGTAAGGCGTTACCAGTTAGAGCAGAACGCAGGTAGTGGAACTTCTGTATGTCATCTATGTCTTTCGAATGGTGAATAAGAGACAAGTACGTGTCTTTAAACTCCAACCACTGATCATACGAGCCGTCAAAGGTTGGCAGCTTAATCGTAGGTAATTTAATGGAGGTTAGAGGTTTAAAAGCCATTTCCTGTGAGGTACGTATGTTAGGATCATTAATATTAAGCAAACATTTGGCTTTAGCTATTATGGAGTAAAAGCTATTCTCAAAAGACTCTCTTTCCTCTATTTCGCATGCTAACTGACTATCTGGCAATAAAAGATCTATTTCATCTTGAACTTCCGCGAAATCATTCAATAAAGCTTCAGCTTTTTGCAAACGAACTTGTATTTCTGTTGTCTGCGCGTTGCTTATTGCAGTACGTTCTAATATTTCTAACGACGTAATAAAATTAGCAAACAAAGTCAATTTACGTTTAACTATGCCTCGCTTTTTAACTAAATCTTTAACTATCTCTTCAGACCCACGTGTTTTCGACGCTTCGGTAGCCATGACAGACAAGGGAAATGGCGGCTAACTATACTCGCAATTTCGAAGAATAAGTTGAATTTACACGTAAATTACACAAATTAAACACGTATTAGCACTAATCGCAAGGAATGGGTAAGGAATAGGTAACTGAGCCACTGACTGACCTCTGATTTGCGCTGATCTTCGTCTTTTCTTCTTCGGATGCGACTCGATGGACCAATATGTTGTTGATGGTGTGTGTGTGTGAGGTCTTCAGGACTTGGGAGCTCTTCAATGATGGTTTTATATTTTTCTTAATATGAGACATTTATTTTTTCATGTAAACTTACAAGATATAGGTACACGTGGCGTAAGTAGGTAACGCAGCGCGTATGCGTGCGCGCACGTTCGCAGTCGGTTGGTCAAGTGCCGGGGCGACCGGTGGCGCTGCGATCCGCTCGCGCCCCCCTGCCCCCTCTGGTGTGTTGCTGCCTTCGTTCGATTGTTCGATTGAATGATGAATGACTGATGACTGATGTATAGATGCGTAAACACAATGTTTACAGCAAGTGATTCTAGATTGCTTACATCCATATACATGCTATTTTTCTATTCTTATATTGACTCAGGACTGATTTTTCCATCTCCATATAACTTTTATTTGAGGAATAAAATTGACATTTGACAGTTTTTGTATGAAACAACTGTCAAAATTTCAAAGTTATTCTTAATTATTGATTGAAAAATCAGCCCTTAATCAATTTATTAGTACTCCCAAGGCTATTTTCATTGTAAAGCTTACAGCAAATTGCTAATGTCTATACTTACAATAATGGACGTAATTGTAGACTCAGTTATACTGTAATATTTGAGTAACACACAATAGTTAAGCATTGTTGTCCCAAGTGATGCATCACTACTTTCCTGATAAGATGGCACCATATCTGTGTATGTGTGTGTGTGTGCTGTGAGGCACATGTGGGAGGTGTGTGTGTGTGTCCACTTGCTACAGAAGTAGTGAGAGGTTCAACAGTGCTATATTGTGGGCTATTGTTGTAATGTAAAATAAACTCAATAAATAAGAACAGTAGGTTTTTATGTTATTAATATTATTTTTGCAATATGAGCTAATTATTGCCGCAGAATGCATAATATTTCTAATTAAAAAAGTGTTTAAGAATACATAATTATAGTGAGTGTTAAGATCAACATACTAAAACAGGACTTGGGTACTATTAACAGGATACTATTAATATCATGTAAAATTTTAAATTTAAGTCTTGTGTAAAATATTAACCACATCATTAGGCATTTAATGTTTCTCGTTAGCAATACTACTTTTACTGGAAGTACTGAAACTAACACATAATTGTGAAATGTCCTTTACAAGCTAGTTCACATAGAATCATGATGATGTTTGTAACATGGTTATGTTATTTGTAAAGCATATTAGAGCCCTGATTTTAATTATTAGGACAACTTATTCCCAAACGTTTGAAGGAAAACATAATGAGAAACTGGCGTATCCTGAAGACACTGGGCACGCATAGTGGATTAAGGCTAACTCCCTGCCACAGAGAGGAGGCCTTTATCCCAGCAGTGGGAATGTTATAGGTTGATCTCATATTGTGTGGAGGCCCAGATGAAGCTGTAGAGAAAAATCAGCTGGTACCAATTTAATGAAGTGGTATTTTAATAAATTGATGTCTGACCTATCCACATAGTCAATGACTTACTTGCTTGTATTTACAAAATGTTTGCTTGTCTCAATGTCATTC
The DNA here is from genome assembly GCA_945859645.1 of Amphipoea oculea. Taxonomy (NCBI): domain Eukaryota; kingdom Metazoa; phylum Arthropoda; class Insecta; order Lepidoptera; family Noctuidae; genus Amphipoea; species Amphipoea oculea. Next base: position 459,115 of record OX243885.1, read on the forward strand.
TTAAAATTAAATCTTACTCTATAAGATTTAAGTTTTGATAACATGTTATCTACTTATGACTTTTATTTACGTTTTGTGATGATGTGAGATGTTTCTTAATTTATTGTATAAGTAATTGGTTTAGCTACTGATGAACATAATGTCAAGACATGAAGATATACCTATTTTTTTAGGCTATCACACAGATTTCAAGTAAACAAATAACTGACATAGCTAACTAAAACATGAACTTTCTAGATCTTTAAATGGACTGCTGAAGTAGGTACCAACAGTTGTGTATGCGACGTTTGGAACTTACTGACTTAGATGCACTTGCTTTTATGCAATCTTGATCTTATGTAGTCATTAAAATCTGCCAACTGATTCTATAATTGTAGACATCTTTAATCTCATAGTTATAAAAAAAATATGTATAGTTAGCGGTCTTATCTTATTCACTTATGGATTTCTGCATAGATATTAAACTGAATACCGTCAGTTTTTATTGCAAACTTAATGATAAACAATACTATCTGCGAGGTACAAGAGATCATCTCTGACATTTACTTTAGCTTGTGCGGGGTTATGATCTGATTGCTCATTACAAGGAAGTGTCTGGACTTTACAAGGCACTTTGAACTTGCAGGTTGTTTCGGTGTTTCTTGCCGGTGGTAGTCGGATAGAAAACACGGACCTCATCGACCCATTCGACATGTAATAGTGTTAAACAGTACTTTTACCCTAATTAATTATAATAAAAGTCCATACTATATCCATAATAATACTATAAATTCGAAAGTAACTCTGTCTGTGTTACCTTTTCACACCTAAGCCACTGAACCGATTAAGATGAAATTTGGTATAGATAGGTTGAGTCCCGGGAAAGGACATAGGGTAGTTTTATCCCTATATTCTCACGGGATCAAAACTTATGCGGGTGAAACCACGGGGCGCAGCTAGTATCTTGTACAGAGAAAGCATGAGCATTGATCCCCATGCTCCCTCAATACGGGGTGGCGATTATAGATTCAAGTCCAGGTTTCCTCACGATATTCTCCCTTCACCAATGTCGGAAATGTCTTAGATAAACTCAGAAATGAATAGAAAAAAATTTGGTACTTGCTCAGATTCAAACCGGCAACCTAGTGGATGGAAGGCAGAAGTATCACTGGGCGATCAAGACGTGTTTAATTAACTTACAAAATATATTTAATTTATCGTTTGTTTGCAGATCGTGGAGCGCGCGATCAAGCGCAAGCCACTCGCCGATACAATTGAAATCAAACCAGACGACCACAAGTCCATCCTATTCCCTGAAGGCGAAACGTTCGAAGATTTCGAGAAGGAACTCTTCTGTAGTTAAATCTAAGCTCTACCTCTCAAACAATAAGCTTCAATATCGCATAACAGAACAGAAGGAAACTATAGTCAAATCTATGTTCAATTCGTTGTAGTATAAGGTTGAAACTGAAGTGATGCGTATATATGGACATACCTGATGCGCTGATTGGTCGACTGCTCCTGGTGTCAACCAGTGCGGTGTTTGTTCTGCTGTCCTTCTGGGTCAACTCTTACCCTTTTATAGACGAAGGTGAGTTTATTGTTCATTCTGGCTTTAAGTACATTTTAAATCAATTGTGTACGATGTTATTCGCATTTATTTATCGACCTATCTATGGATGTACTTGTGCACAAATAAGCAAAGCTTGTGCAAATAAGTTGTTTACATTGCAAGGAACATCCATGCGTCATGCATACATAATCTCGCGCCTTTTTTCGCGCGGAGTAGGCTGGAACTACAGAACAGCAAGGAACACAATTATTATCGCGCTGATATTGCGTAGCGTTTGACGTAAACATCGGTCGGGACTCGGGCGGAAGTTCCGCAAGCGTAATTTTCGAGAAGCCGTGGCGTGTGTTGAAGCGTGGGTACATTTAGACAGGCCATGTGACTTCGACAGGTGTGACGTTACACTGTGAGGTGGCCCGTAATTGCAGCTCATCTAAAGATTAACATTTATGTTTGACTTTCTAGATTCGCAAGTACACAGCATAATCCCGGATCCACAGTGGTGTCTGTTGGGCTGCGGCGTGTTTGGCCTGCTGTTCGTCGGTGGCCTGATGTCTTTCACCCTCTACCACTTGCTCCCACATCTCTGACAGCGCGCCGCTCGCTCCGCTCTCTTCTATGTCCGCTTCGCTCGATCAAAGCAACTTTTGTTATGGCAGCCATGGTGCCAAATAGAAGCAACTGGATTATAATCGGTATGTAGCCTGATCACGCAATCCGTTTTCTAATCAAGTTGCATTAAACATGGTGCATTAAAATACTCTCCGTGAGTGGCGATACTTAATTGTGAAGTTAGGCACTAAAATTCATTAGCAAATGTAATATTAAATTACGGGGAAGCGCTAGGTAACTCGCGAAATTCAAATTTTCTTACGTTTTTTTTGCAATTTGCAGGTCAGTGTCATGTTGAATGTTGATTAAAATATGATTCGCGACCGTAACAAATATGTATTTACAGAATTATTAATCATTAAAATCTTCAATACAACCCTCTGAGTTCATATAATAGTATTTAGTGACTAATTCAATGAAAAATCAATCGATAGGATTATATGAAGTGCGCATCTCCCTTAAGGGCCAGGGCACACCACGTTTTTTAGACGCGCCGTTGACGCGCGTTTATAGCGCGTCTTTAGCGATACAGACGTGGTACGCACCCGAGTCAGACGCAGCCTGTAGACCTTCTGTAGGATAAACATGGTGTGCATAGGCCCTAAGTGGGTGTATGTGTAAATCTGAAACCACAAGTGTCATTCTCAGTCGTCGTATGAAATGGCTTTGACACGGTAAATTGGGGCAGTGTGTCTCAACGAACGAATGCCCTGCCGCCTGCCGGTGCAAATGTATTTACTTATACATACAGGGTGACTGGAAATTAGTGGCGGAGCCGTTAAGGGGAGGTAGTCTAGGGTTTTTCCGACAGATATCACTATGAGACCTACCGTCCTTACTTAACCCTTTCCAAGATATTCCTACTTAAAGAGATAGTAATAAATCCTAAAAAAAAGTGATTTTGGCCTACTTTTTTTTGTTTTGCAACAAAGATATTCTAAATAAGTAATATTAATTGTAAAATTTCCGCTACTGTCATTATTTTATGCAAAAACTGCTAAACAAAAAGTAGGAATATCTTGGAAAGGGTTAAGTAAGGACGGTAGGTCTCATAGTGATATCTGTCGGAATAACCCTAGACTACCTCCCCTTAACGGCTCCGCCACTAATTTCCAGTCACCCTGTATATGTATTTGTAAGTGGAGCAGTGGTGGCCCAGTGGTATCGGCCGCGACTGAGCAGTGGTGGCCCAGTGGTATCGGCCGCGACTTACGAGTTGTAGGTTACGACCTACAACTAATTGTCGCGTGGTTCGAACCCAGACAGGCGCTTTACTTTGTGTAAATGATTTCATCACCACTGCTCTCAAAACGGTGAAGGAAAACATCGTGAGGAAACCGGCATGTCCTAGAACCAAAAATTCAAAGACATGTGACATCTACCAACCCGCACCGGGCCCGCGTGGTAGATTACGGCCCACTCCCTCTCACAGAGAGGAGGCCTGTGTCCCAGCAGTGGGAACATTATAGGCTGATGATGATGATATGTATTTGTGTTTGTCATTTGGACATGTTTCATACCGTGTTCACACCACTTTTCTAGTGGAACTCACACAGTAAGCTACATTAGGATAGGTATAGTCAAAGTCAAAACCATTTATTTAAATTTTAAAAAGGCACATTTGAATGTCATAATTTACAATAAAATAGAATTGATTCTAGGATAGAAATAATAGATAGGATAGGATAGAAAATATAATTAATTCTTCTAAAAAGTTTCGCATTAAGAAGAATGGGCCAGAAACTCCATAGTTACTCTCTTTGAATGTTTTTTTTATAAACATGTACAAGGTTATTGGAAAAACACTAACAAGCTCTTAAGAGGTCATTGTACTCATCATTATGAAAAACTTTTACTATGGGACCAAACCAGAAATCGCAAAAATAAAATCCGCTGTTCCCTACATTTTGACGAGTTATACGAACATTTAATGTAGGGAACAGCTGATTTAAAAAAAAAGTAAAAGTTGTTCATAATGATGAGTACAATGACCTCTTAAGAGGTAGTTGGTGTTTTTCCAATAACCCTGTATAATATATAACTTCTCTTATTGTCTAACTAAAAAGCTTAATTTCGTCCTTCCAGGCGTATCAGGCGTCACCTGCGGCGGAAAAACCTCGCTCGCCAACCGTTTGAAAGACACTCTCACCCCAGTTCACGTGTTTCACCAAGACCAGTACTTCTACCCCGATGACAGTCCCAAGCACATCAAGTGCGACGGCCTCGAGCACAACAACTACGACGTCCTGAGCGCTCTGGACATGGAAGCCATGCACGCGGACATATGCGAGACCCTTAAGGGGAAGGACAAGGCGCATGAGACATGCACAGAGGATGGACCGCAGAAGTTCAAAATGCTAGGAAAGAGGTTTCTGATAATAGAAGGTTTCACAGTGTTGAATTATAAGCCGATTATGGATATGTGTGATTTGAGGTGAGTCTACATTGCATTCTTTTTCTTTAAAGATCTCCCAGAAAAAATATGCGCTTCGACTATCTTCGAAAATAAAAATTTCGCTTTCGTATAACCATGAAAGCAAGAACTGTGAGCTGTTATAAACATGAAAGTAACTAACTACCTATATTGTAACACAAAATAAGAGAATAACAACTCTATGCAGTTCCAAAAAACTAAGCTTCTGAGTGACTGGTGAGGAGGTGCGACCGGAGTAGGCAGCCCAACAGAGAGAAAGCTTCATACAAACATGCTCTGATAGGTGCAGTAATACAAAGCGCGGCAGACAAAACTTGAAGCTTTGCCTGTGTGCGGATTACTCCGCGTCGCGACGTGCGTACTTATTCGGGTTACACGAAGATTACCGAAGCGTATACCTCTTCTGTTTTAACTGTATACATATTCTTAGAAAAAGAAATTATTCTCATTCTTTTTCTTGAAATTAGATATTTTTAATAAAATTTTATAGCGGCTTTCGAAGTGCGATAATAATTTACGTGTCCCACTGCCCGAGTAACTGAATTAGTATCACAATCTTTTCAGTGTTGCCAAGTAACCTAGCGCTTTGATAACAGTTATAAATGAACAATAAATGAAATAATAAGGAGTCGCGAATACCAGCGATAAGCAATGTTTATTATTATGGTTCCTATTCAGACATATTTTTTTTTAATTTTCTGCGATTATTGTGGTGATGAAAACTTATTTGAATGAAAAAGTTGTATAAAGCTATGCAATTTTTATGGTGCCATTCTCGAGATGGATATAATTCTCTTTAGTTTGAGACCATGATTGCCTCGCATTTATGATTCCTATTCAGTTAATTGGTACCTGAACAACAGCGGTATTTGTAGAAAAATGTGATAGCGTCCTTAACAGGTGAACGGATCTACTGATTTTTTTTTGATCATGACCTGGGTTGGGGCATGTTACTTGTTTCTCCCGGTAGTACGTTCCTGTGGGGTGTTATCCGACATCCACGCGGCGAAGGCGCGGGCAAAAGCTGGTTTAAATATAAGGATATTTTATAATCTTGTAGATGGTGATGGTGATGGTGTTAATGTTGCAGGTACTACTTCGTGCTGGAGTACGGCGAGTGCGTGCTGCGCCGCACACACCGCCTGTACGACCCGCCCGACATCGTCGGCTACTTCGAGCAGTGCGTGTGGCCCGAGCACATCAAGTACAGGGCTGAGGTACCAACACCGACACCAATCTTTCATTCATTCGTTCATTCACTGACAGACAACGCACCCGTTGGGTCTAGCAGCATGACATGTTCGAAAGTGAGCAATAAGGAACAATAAAAAAAAACGAAAGTAGGAGATGAAAGTTTGTATGGAAGTACGTAATTTTTGCCGATAGGAAATGCCATCGGGCACACGGATTGTAGCGTTGTATAACACTAGCGAGCCGCCCTTCCTTCGCACGGGTGCAATTTCTGTGCTATTACTAAGTTAAATATTAATGTGTTATGCACATAAACCTTCCGGAATAAATTCCCTAAAAGGTGAGATAACAACGTGCTCATACAGACAGGCATGAAAAGCAACTTTAAAATTTATAATAAATGTATATTTAGATTATTGAATACAACTTATCACCACGCCAGAATCCCCCGAAAGTGTAGGCAGTGGTGTAAAGTACACCCACATTTCCGCCAGGCTTGTTTCAAGTCTCATGGAACAGGGGCGTGCCTTTTGCCATCGACCGGCACTAATCCAGACTCCGGGCTGCTACTGAGAAATTCCATTTGAAAATAATATTATAACCCTTAGCCTGACCTGGGGATCGAACCCAGGACATCATGCGCTACGGAATAGGGATGTGCTGCTATATTATGAAATTGTTGACACTAGCCAAGTAATTGCATTTCTTTCTTACGATACTCACCGTAAAATGATATTACTTTCAGATCGAGCGAGACGTCCGCGTAAAAATTATAGACGGAACACAAGGGAACGCGTTCGATTCTGTAATGGTTGACCTACGAGCGATACGTGACACGTAGCAGAGGATACATTCATATTATTATTATTACGTAAGTGGTACTCGGCGAGCACTCGGCAATCTTCGGATAACTTCGGTTTGCCTCGTTTTACTTTTTAATGTACTGAATAAGTGATAATTTAAAGCCGTTATAGCCTCTTTTTAAATGCTCCGGCTATATAGGGTCAAATGGAATTAGCTGGCGAAACTTTACAAAACACAAACTTATTTTCTAAACTCATATTTAACGTAACTACATTAAGCGAAATTATATAATGAAATCTCGATCCTAGTATGACTATCCGGAACAGAATTCCTCGTGGTCAAACTGATTTGACCACGAGGAAGGCTTCTTTCGAGATTCAATCTCGTGGGATGACAATCTCGTTCGAAACCTTGAGACAGCGTCTGCGACTTTTCACAGTATACTTGTTGAGACGCCATTTCAATATAATTATAATTAAAGGATTTATAGTGAGCGGCTGATTTGTTGCGTTATGTATGCGTACAGTAGATTAGTACTTAAATAAATGTTTAATTTGTTCCTTTCGACACTCGATTAATGTTTTTTTTTATTTAAATGTAGCACGATTACCCTGCGTAGGTGTAGTTTTCACTTTATTTATGAATTTATGATGAAAAAATGCATTATTTAAAAAAGTAGGCAAAATCTCGAGCTCGTAAACGAGATCTCGAATGGCCACTCTCGACACGAGATATCAAGTTGCCAACATCGACTCAAGGTTGCACTTCCTAGACAATCTATAGAAAAGAAAGAAGATACGTTTATCTGCAGTCGGTGACCCCGTACTTACTTCAAGTTGATGGGTTTCGAAAATCAGTTTTTGTTTTGTGTAGTTTCGCCATTTTACTACATTTGACCTGCACATGGCAAAGCCCGGTAAATAGTGCGTGTGAAAGATTACCCATTTACGGGCACTCGGCAGCCGGAGTGACACTCATTCCTAAGTCTTCCCTACTCGTAGCCAACAGTTTCTTTTGAAAAAGGTTTTTTATTTAATTTATTTTCATATTAATTGGAACAGTCGCCTAACAGCTAGGCAATTTTATAGCCATCTTAGATCAATATAAACCGTAGTAAAGGTGTTGTCTAACACAATAATGCGATGTGACTCTTATTGGATTGAGATAAGGGTCACTTTTTTAATGTTTTACGCAACGTTTTGTTGTACGCAATAAATGCAGGATAATGCAATACTGTAAAGAAATAATACTGTCGATCAAATATAATCGTAAGACACACAACGTACTGAGAAAGCTGTTTTATACGAATGTGTTGTTGTTGGTATAATATTGTCTCTAATATACTTCTAGTACGAACATTATCGAAATAGTATAGTTCTCGTGTCATGAAGTCTATGTATTGTATTTTTACGACGCGCGCTTTACTTGTGGTTACCAAGTGTACACACACGCACACATTCACAGCGTTTTAAACACTTAGTTGCCACAACTAAAGCGCGCGTCGTTTCGTAAGATAAAATTACTGTAAAATAATTGTAAAACCGTATTTGAAACCACACAACTAAAGCAATAGTTAAAGTGATGTTTAATATTGTAATGGAGTTATATTATATGTATTTTTCTATACATTATATACAAATCTGCTGCAGTACCTACTTTATACCGCAAGTCGCCTTATGCACAGATCGCTTAGTCATTATAATAGGTCGATTATTTATCGAAGAAGCTGTAAGAGTGAGACAGGGCTATACGAGAGCCACGTCTCGAGTGTCGTCGCTAAGTAATCCTCCTATACTGGTGTATATTTTATAGAGAGTTATATGAGATGTCAGAATAAAAGCTAATTCACACGAGCGGTAGCGTTAACGTTATGATTGACGCCTCTATTTTTTTATATATTATTATATTTTTTTTAATATTAGTACCAATGACATTGACTGCGACCGCGATGTTATTCGAAAAAAATATCGCGATTTATATGGAAACGCTATGATTATGCATCTTTTCATATTGACCGTGACATATTCGATAAAAGCTAAAATTAGCCCATAACTGTCCCGCTGCAGGGCGAAGGCCTCTTCTCATGCACAGAAGGCACGAGCATTAATCACCACGCTTGCGCAAGACAGGTTGGCGATTTTGGACTTTATTAACTCGAGTCTTCCTTTATCGATGTCAGCTATGTCCAAGATAAACTTAAAAAAACTTTTTAAGAAAAAAAAAACCGACTTCCAAAAAAACACTACAAAGTGAAAAATAACTTTAATTTCGGAAGTCGGTGTCTTTGGATCTGTATTTTAGTTTTTTGCCACCGACTTCCGAAATTAAAGTTATTTTTCACTTTGTAGTGTTTTTTTGGAAGTCGGTTTTTTTTTTCTTAAAAAGTTTTTATTTCACGCTTTTTAGTGGGTCTGCTTATAATTTATCTAAGTTACAATAGCCTAGTGATCATCGCCTTTTACAAACAAAATATTGCTTTTCCCGATGCAGGGAAGTTAATTGTTGAGGAGTTCTCCAGGTCCACCATCAGCTCCATATCACCATTCACATTGTGATGAGCATAAATTGCTTAGCAACCATATTAAAGTAATCGAATCGCAACCCGTGAAATACTTAGATATTATTGAGTGGTTCCGGTGGCCATCTGTGGTCTTCATCATCAGTTCCACTTCACCAAATAGTGCTTTCCGAGAGCAAATGCACGAGTTACTATAAAAAATACCCAAATCGCTATAGGTGTGCCTATAATATTTGAAGAGTTCCTTCGATTTCTCCAGGATCTCATCATCAAATCCTGACCTGATGTTTTTAGACGAGATGCTGATAATCCTGGCTGCAGCATCAGGTCAGACTTATGTCAACATTGCATTGAACTTAAAATTTAGTCCTGTTTAAAATGAGCCCAAACACAACTACGGTGCTGTAATTTCAAGGTTGGTACTTTTTCTGATGCTCCTGGCTTCAGCATCAGGTCTTTATGTATTTCGGTGTTCCTCATTACCAGTACGTTTATCCACACATCGAGCCCTTTTCAATGAGCCTAAACACGATATATCTGCTGTTAGTTGTCGAGGAGTTAGGTACTCTGCAGACTATCCTGACTGCAGCATCAGGTCATGACTTGATGATTATGAGACCAAATGTGGCAAATGCCCTATCAAATATCAAAACAATTTACTAAAACAGTCCTTGCCTGTTCGAGTAACTTCTTACTGTTAAGGAGTTGTACCTTCCATCATCAGCCCAGCTACCTGAGATGGTGACAACCATACGCAAATACACAAGATACTTCATAAAATATGCGAAAAACAATAAGTGAGCCTATAAAATTTGAGGGTTGCCCTCGATTTCTCTAAGATCCCATCATCAGATCCTAACTTGGTGACAATGGGACCACCTCAGAACTATCTACTTTCGAACAAAAAAAGAATTTTGAAAATCCATCGACAATTGGCGGAGTATTCGATGAACAAACATACAAAATAATAATAATAAAAAACATACAAACAGCCGAACATAGTACCTCCTCCTTTTTGTGAAGTCGGTAAAAAGTACATAATATGAATTGAAAATGACATCGGTCGTTTAAATATAATAATAATAAAAAATACTAGCCAGTTATTCTCCCACTGCGTACATAGGACTTTTTTCATAATATAAAGGAAGCATGAGCATTGATCACATACAGAAATACCTGCGATCGCTAGCGTTGCCGCTTGTTCGTGTGAACTACCTCTAAGAGTGTTGAGTAATTACTGAGTGGCGGGAAGTGTTGAGCGTGTAGTCAATTGTATGTTATTGTAAGTATTGTTAAATTATTAATTTTCAATAAACTTTGATCATGTAGAAAGTGTTTTATTTGGAAAATTATAGACTCAGTTACCCACGCGTCATCATCAAGCTTTACAGTCCGTTCACGTTTATTTTACCTCTGACAGCAGCAACCTAATAGCAACCTTATTATAACGAGAATAAAGATCACTTAGATTTGGACAGTGATGCAAAATCATAGGTAAAATAACTGCAAGGACCTAGCTAGATGTGCAGCTACGAGGATCTAAAAAGGGTTTGTTTACACTTTCATCAAATACTTTTGGAACAGACTATACAGTAGTATGGCATGCAATGTATGATTGTATACTCACACTCCGCCATTATCACAGAACTTGCGACTCTCCCGCGGCGCGTCGGCGGCGCGGTGCTCGGCGCGCAGTGCGGCCGACGGGATGACGTCACTGTCCTGCACGATAGCGTGCTCTCCCTCTAACACTGACCGCTTGCTGCGCTCCTCTAGGCTAAAAAGAGATGACACTACGTTAGTCAGGATGACCGCAGTATACAGGGTGTTACGGAAAGAGTATATCAATACAAACGGGTTGAAGAGTGTTGTCTGGTCTAGAATCTCTGTACAAAATTTCAGCTCAAAAGCAGTAACTTTGAAAATGCTTAATATTTTTTTTATTTCGATAGTTTATTAAATTGAAATCATAACAAACGTGTCACCGCACTACGAGGGTCATTATCCATTATCTGTAGTGTGTCTGTGCGCCTAGTACACGCACATCACGCCGCCGCGCGCCAGTGTAGCGCCGTGATGTCGAAATAAAAAAATATTAAGCATCTTCAAAGTTAATGCTTTTAAGCTGAAATTTTGTACAGAGATTCTAGACCAGATACACTCTTCAACCCGTTTGTATTGATATACCCTTTCCGTAACACCCTATATAGCTTCTTGAATTTGGAACTTAGAATTTCTTGCTTCAATTTTTTTTTTCTTTATTTAGACAACCAACGGCTGCGACACATATAGTTTAATACAGAGTATGTGTATTACAGTACCTATTGTATGGATAATAATAGGGTTCCCTGTATAACTATGATAGGATAAGTATAAAATATGCGGACGGACTACAGACTAAGAAATATTGAATTTGTATTTAAATATTTCTTAAGTAAGCTTAAGTAAAATTTTAGGTAAGTATTACTTATAAACCGGTCAAGTGCGAGTCGGACTCGTCCACCGAGGCTTCGGTACTAAAGGAAAAACAAAAAAAGGGAATAAAAACTTTTTCACAAAAATACAACCGACTTCCCAAAGAAACACTACAAAGTGAAAAATAACGAGTGCGGGGCAGTGGTCCAACTGCTCTGTCCAACTAGTTGGACCATGGGTCTTTACTAGGGGCAGTTGTCCAACTTTAAAAATAGTTGGACCACACCACCTTTTGTGAGTTCCGTGGTCCAATTCGTTAAAAATATAACTTGCCAACTCTAAAAACCTCAACTGCATCTTTATGTGTGTATGTTACCTACCGGTTTACGGTTATATTGAACCTCTTTGCAGTAAAATAATAAAATTAAAGTCGGGTGACTATTTTTAAACCTTTTTTTTATGTTTTACAACATTCAACGAAATTTATCTAAAGCAAGACCTACAGTAATATCACCTGAAATCAGTTGTAGCTGAATTTCTCGTATATATAACCATCATTCTCAATTTGGACTTTACGTCATTTGTGTGCGGTTTCACTTGATAAAGTTGTAAAATTTTCTAAAACATTTAATAGACGTAACATTGTAACATTTTTTGCATTCATGCGCCGACTTAGTTCTGCATGTGAGCTTTCTGAAATGTTATTAGTCCTATGCATCTGGCTAAATACGATTATAAGCTGAGAAAATTCATCAAAATTTCCTTTAATCCAATAACGCTCTATACCTATATTGAATCAGTTTGTTAGCTTTAACACCACTTTCTTCTTTTATGTAATCCCAGCCTTATACAAATTTATCACTCTGCAATAGTGGAAAAACTAAAGCGATTTGACGAACAATACCAAAGACAGGACATTTGGGTAGGCCGCATAAACTACTCATACTGCCAAACCATAATTAAAACGGAAACAATGACCCACATAGTCCTCACCTCCACAATAATTAAAATAATATAATACTTTACACAGTAAATGTACATGTCATTATTTAAGTAAATAGATTTTAGATTTAGTTTTTGAGATACCTATTTTTTTTTGCTTTTCTCCGGTACCATACACACATAAAGATACAGTTGAGGTTTTTAGAGTTGGCAAGTTATATTTTTAATGAATTGGACCACGGAACTCACAAAAGGTGGTGTGGTCCAACTATTTTTAAAGTTGGACAACTGCCCCTAGTAAAGACCCGTGGTCCAACTAGTTGGACAGAGCAGTTGGACCACTGCCCCGCACTGAAAATAACTTTAATTTCGGAAGTCGGTGTCTTAATAAAATAAATAAAAAGGTCGTCTTGAAGAGCCTTGCAGTCAGAGAGTGTTCTTATTCTAAAATAAAATTGTTTTGTCGTCAGCGTACATTGTACCTTCATGTTTAAAACTTTTAAAACTTTTAATTTGATAACCTGATTCTTTTAAATTAAAAGAATCAGGTTATCAAATAAATATGCGTTGTCAAAGAGGGGCCCCAAATGGGAACCCTATGGAACACCGCTAGGGATTCAAATAAAGTTATATTGTATCTTCCTATTACTACAGCTTGTGATCTTTTAAATTAATAAATGTGATTGGACTCATCGTAAAAGGTCGCCGCGTATAATAATATATACCCAGTCTGTATAACTTGTTGAGCACATGACATGATAGACGCGATCAAAAGCTTTCTCAAAATCCGTGTAGATTATCTGCAACCTGCCTACTGCCATCTGTATTGTCAAGGACAAAATTATAAAAGCTAGGCAAATTCAATACAGTCGAGCGTTTTTTCAACGAGACCTTCGGTGCTCCAGCACCCGTGACATTAAGGACGCGATTGAGCAGAACCGAGGGTCGAAAGTGTTCGCTCAGCAATTAGGGAGGTCCCATCTGACGAAACTAAGAACTGCGGATGGCAGAATCGTGACTTCGAAGTCCGAGATACTCGAGGAAGTCGAGGATTTTTATAGGCACCTATACTCAACGCGGACGATGAAACCGGCGGGGCCTAGTGCCGATGACCATCGCGCCGAATTAACGCGCCACTACACGGAGGACATCCCGGATATCGACCAATGCGAGATTAGGGCGGCTCTCGAGCAGCTAAAGAACAACAAGGCACCTGGGGATGACGGAATAACGACAGAGCTCCTTAAAGCGGGTGGGGCTCCAGTCCTGAAGGAGCTAGCGAGTCTCTTTAATTCCGTTATCCAAGAGGGTACAACGCCCGAGACGTGGAGCAGAGGTGCGGTGGTTCTGTTCTTCAAAAAAGGTGACAAATCCTTACTGAAGAACTATAGACCCATCTCACTTCTGAGCCACGTATACAAGCTGTTCTCGAGGGTTGTCACGAACTGTCTCGCCAGGAGACTTGACGAGTTCCAGCCGCCAGAACAAGCCGGTTTTCGGAAAGGCTTCAGTACCGTAGACCACATCCATACTGTTCGACAAATTGTGCAGAAGACCGAGGAGTACAATCAGCCGCTGTGTATGGCATTTGTGGACTACGAGAAAGCCTTCGATTCCATCGAAATATGGGCAGTTCTGGCCTCTCTGCAACGATGTCGAATTGACTAGCGCTACATCGAAGTGTTGAGATGTTTGTATGACGCTGCAACGATGACTGTCCAGATCCAGAATCAGAAAACCAGCCCCATCCAACTGCTCAGGGGGGTGAGACAGGGGGATGTAATATCCCCTAAATTGTTTACCAACGCGTTGGAAGACGTTTTCAAGACGCTGGACTGGACTGGACTGGGTATCAACATTAACGGCGAGTACATCTCACATCTTCGATTTGCCGATGACATCGTCATAATAGCAGAGACGTTGGAACAGCTAAACCAAATGCTGCACAGCCTAAATGGAGCCTCCCGGCGGGTTGGCCTCGGCATGAATTTGGACAAAACAAAAGTCATGTCAACAAAAGTCATCAATTCGCACGTCTTGCCGAGTCCAATCCACATCGAAGGGTCGCTTCTCGAAGTTGTGAAGGATTATGTCTCCCTAGGGCAAGTCATCCAGCTCGGTAGACACAACTTTGAGAAGGAAGCTGACAGAAGGATCCAGTTGGGTTGGGCAGCATTTGGAAAACTCCGTCAAGTCTTCTCGTCGCCTATCCCGTAGTGTTTGAAGACTAAGGTCTTCAACCAGTGCGTCCTGCCCGTCATGACATACGGTGCTGAAACGTGGACACTGATGGTCGGGCTGGTCCACAAATTCAAGGTCGCTCAGCGCGCTATGGAGCGAGCTATGCTCGGAGTCTCTTTGAAGGATAAAATCAGGAATGAAATTATCCGGAAAAGAACCGGAGTTACCGACATAGCTTGCAGAGTACTCGTAAGCAAACTGAAGTGGCAGTGGGCTGGCCATGTTTGCCGAAGGACTGATGGCCGGTGGAGCAGACGAGTCCTGGAGTGGAGACCGCGTACCGGCAAGCGTAGTGTGGGACACCCCCCAGCTAGATGGACAGACGACCTAAAGAAGGTGGCTGGGGTAGACTGGATGCGGAAGGCGGAGGACAGGGTGCTGTGGCGCAGTCTGGGAGAGGCCTATGTCCAGCAGTGGACTGCGATAGGCTGAGTTGATTGATTGATTGAGCGTTTTTTCAAGAAACTGCTCTGTAAGAAATACCTCTGAGGATAATTATTTTGATTTAGAAGAGATTCTATGGAGTTTCTTGCCCGTTCTTCTCCATGTTTCTGACTAACCCGACTCCTTGACAATTCAAAAACACTTATAAATTGTTTATTGAAATATATTCTTTGAGTTTGAGGTTAAAAAAATGCGACACGCGCGGCAGGAAGCGCAGCGTCTGGTGAGACTGGAAGCCTTTCCCTACATAGTTGGGTAGTGAGATGCCGACGTACCGGTTGTGCGTGACGTCGGGCGCGCCGGGCCCCGCGCGCGCCGGCAGGTGCGCCACGCGCGGCAGTGTGTCGTCGGCGCGCAGCACCGGCAGGGTGCGCGACAGGAAGCGGAGGGTCTGGTTGCGAATCAACTCACTGGAACAATTACAAAGAAGAACATCGTGTAAAAACTCATAAGAATAGATAAACGGAATTGTTGTTTCTGGAAAATGGGAATTCTCTTCAATTCCTCTGAAGTCTATAAAAGAATATCCACAGGATCTATTTCGTAAGGAGGATCGTTTGTAGTCTGATTGACTGGTAACGACGGCTATTTTGGTGGAACAATGCAGTCTAGATTCTAGACCTGAATAGCATACGCCTAATGTCTGACTTTCCAAAGTAGGTACACCCCTCCTGTGATCAGGAGCATATATTATGTTATGAGCTGAAGGCCGGATGCTTCTTGAAAACACAATACTCACAAAGAATACGGGTCTCCATTGGGGTTGTGCCTCATGGGGTTCCGGGGTATAACCCCTTTGTTGAGGTCCCACAGGTTGACGACTGGAGACCTCCAGGTAATGATACAAAATACTCACAAGGGGTACGGCCCTTGGTTGGGGTTCTGCCTCATGGGATTCCAGGGTATAACCCCTCTGTTGAGATCCCACAGGTTGAGGACCGGAGACCACCTATAATGATATAAAACACTCACAAGGGATACGGCTCTCCGTTGGGGTTCTGTCCCATGGGGTTCCGCGGTATGACCCCTCGGTTGAGGTCTCCACACAGGTTGTTGGCCGACACGTGCGGTTTGTTGGACTCCACCTCGGCACACGATGACGTCACTTGTCGGTACGGAGGGGGGCGTACTCTGAAACAAGATATTAGAGTCGTTAAGTTCCTTAAATTGACAAATGCGTAGGTACACTGACTGGACAGGTCCACTCAACTGATCAAATCTGTGTGGTTCTTTCCTCAAAAGACCATTTCAGACACGGAACTCCATGGCCCTCACATGATTCGACCAAGATTATGTTTGGACTTTAAAATAGACTGACCCCAAAGTTTGTTTCGGTGGATTTTTTCAGTTCAGAGTAGTCGCAGCAACGATAACACCGACCTCATATAAGTAGTTTTTAAGGTATTATTGACGTGTAAAAGTTTTTGCACAACTATAAACCTACAATACATGAATTAATAGCAATTATCTACGATCTGGAACATAAGGTTCTAAAATAACTTAAACTTTAAGTATTTTTTGTACAGGAGGCACCTTGAACCGTTAATTTGTTGTACAGGTTGCCTTAAAATTTGAAAAAAATAGCTTGTGATTGAACGAAATGAGCCAACTTTGAGGGAATAACTAAATGGAATAGAGTACCTACACTACCTACCTAGATAAGATGTAACTTAGACTATGAAAGAGTAATAATAATTTTTGTATTTATCTGTGGAGGCTTGTAATTAGCAATGTAGTTATAACCAGGCTATCCTTGGCCAGGGGAAACAGGGAAAAAAATTCGTGGAGGTAATCACGAAATAGACCTAAGGTCCATGTTATTCGTGACCTCTGGGCAAACTTCGCTTCTCCTATCCTCTGTTCTTATCCAAACTTAATATTATAAATGCGAAAGTAACTCTGTCTGTCTGTCTTTTCTTCACGCCTAAACTACTGAACCGGTTTGTGTGAAATTTGGTACAGAGATAGTTTGGAACTTGAGAAAGGACATATTATAGTTTTTATCCCGATATTCCCACGGGATCGAGACTTATGCGGGTGAAACCGCGGGGCGCAGCTAGTCTTCAATATAATTGGCTTAAGCTACACAGTTGTTCAGGTCAGCACATTCGATTCGGCAGTAAATAGGTACGAGTATTTGTTAAACAACAAAACCAACCCGAAGCAATGACTACACACATTCAACTGTCGTTCGGCTCGTATCAATCGTTAAACTCCGTTAGGCATCTACCCTCGCTGAATTATGTTCGGGTCGGCTCGGCATAATTCGACCTAAGCCGAGCGGCTTTTTCCCGAACAAATACATATCTACAATGTTCGATTTTGCCACCCGACTGTTCCGAGTCTTGCCGACCCGAACAAGAGTGTAGCATAGATTAAAGCTGTCAAAATAAGTAGGTAATCTTTCATTGAAACTTGTAGCTTCTAAAATTCAAGTATTAAAACTGAGTTCACAGTTCACGTCCATATTCTTGAGATCAAATTCACAGTCGATCAATCATGTCTTGACACGTACCTACCTTATACACCTTACAATTAGTATTGTTACAATACAAAGCATGTTCTTTCAATGTCTAACAGATGTCAATACATACAAGCCTCAACTCGGCAGATGTTAGTGAAAGTGAGTGCGAGGCGCCTCGCCTTATTCTGCAGTACCTATATTCGAGACTTCGAGAGCTGTGTATCATTTGTGGACACGAGGTGAACGAATATTAGCTATAGCGTTTTGTACCTTCCTACATGATGTATTCATAGAAATGATTTACACACAATATGTAACCGGTTGAGGAAAGTCTGAAGAAAACTGGTCTCTTTAGTTTCGCAAAATTTAAGAGTCCTCTCTTAGCAGGGTAGGCATTGCAACTTCACAACGCGCCTGCGATGCCTCTGGTATTGCAGGTATTCATCGGCGGAGACCTTTTTTAATGTTTATTTGTTAATGTAATTGGTGTTGTGCCCTATAAATAAATAATAAATAAACCACTAGTGAGCGAATCTAGATCTATGAGACCTTGGGGTAAATACCTAGACAACATAAAGTGCCTACGAAATACGAAATATTACTGGGTTTTCCATCAAGAATTCCTCTATAGCTGCTCAAAGTGGATTTGTCTTCTACTACATGGGATATAATTATGTAAGAAGCGAAATGTTTGCGTTCTTTACAACTCTGCCTACGAACTGGGGAATGTCGGGCATGATGTTATGTACCTATTTTCACTCTAAATAGCTGATTAAAGTACTTAGCTGAACTATAATGTGTAGTTTCACTCAATCTTGATTATTTTCAGTAAGAATAGGTACCTACGAGTATATGCTTCGCGGATCTCGCGATGAAAGTGCAAAGCTTTGTGTATCATGCAAATATTATGTATTAGGTATTATTGTGTGAAAATATTATGTATGTATGTCACAATTTGTGACAGCAATTAATTATGCTTCTATTATTAAATCACTGTGCTAGTAATAATTTAGCAGAGAAAGTTCGTCGGAAGTTGTAAATACAAGAGAATTGGTCGGTTATCTTCCGTGCGGCGGTTGAAAGTGCAAACGTCGTAATTGTTTTTTATTTCTTGTCTCGTCTCGCATGTATTAGCAACAAATGTCAACCGTGGAAAGTTGCAGCATAATTACATAACATCACGCCTGCATTATCCAAAGGTTTGGGCATTGACGTGTAAAATTGTTTGTACAAACCTACTTACAGAAATAAATCATTTATCATTTATTGTCCACCTTCATTTCGACAGTTATGTTACGTGGAAGGCGACCATATTACAACTAACGGCCACAAATCAAACTCTGGGCTATTACTAAGAAATTCCTAATAGAAAACCTAATAACACACCCGACCTGGGGATCGAACCCAAGACTCCATGCTTAGCACTCACTAGTCTAACGAGGCTTATAAAACGACCAATAAAACCCATTAAATGAACTATGTGATATTAGTCTCCATAATTTAGGCAATATTACCATATTAGTGGCTAACATTAGTCAGTGTTAACTACAGCTTTCATCGCCCTACAGTGCGACACCTACATCTTAGGAGAAAATCATGATTCATAGTTAGAATATGCATTCAGAACACGTCGAGACAACTAACCTTATCTATCTGTTTCTGAGCATATATTATCTATATACTTGCCGGGTTCCTGTCTCTTACCGTTAGTAAACTTTGTATCTTTAGATACATCATCACCTTTCAGTCGCCAGACGCCTACTGCTGGTCATACGCCTCCCCAAAGCATCGTCACAAAGTCCGGTTCTGTGCCTCTAGCATCCAGTAGACTACCTATCGTAAGTTTCACCTGTTCGTTGGACCACCTCGGGACGTTTAAAAGAAGCCTGTGTCATTGGCAGACTTACAGATGAATGATGATGACCGGAATAGATAAGAACACCAGCTTAGCACAACATTGATCAGTTTGGACCTCAGTTAAACAGGAAATTCAGTAACATTGGGCAGCAGTCTCATGGTCCACGACGAGTGTATTATCACATAGTAATAGTCTCATTAACCTTGTGGCTATTATCGACGACAATGGTACACGGTAAGTGCTCCCTCGCAACAGAACGTGTAAGTAGCCTGTATACCCGAAAGGTAAACATTAATATTTCGATAGTAATAAAGTGACATGTAATAGGGAGCGAGCCTAAATTATTGGTGGCAAAATCTTATGAAACCTAGCCCTGGAAGTTGAACTCAGGATCCCATGCAGTAGTGCAACTACTAGACAATGGGCTAGTCCTGTTCTGGTCCAAACGTGCATCCTATAATACTTCAGACATGTCTCGAGGCGTGAGGGAGACTCTATAGAGCGCCTTGTCGTGCAGGGTAGAATGGACCACGCGGACGGTCACCCTAGAGATGAGATGACCAAATTAAATCCGCAGTGGGCGATCCCTTGCAAGCATGAGTGCACAAAAAATGCTAAAAATCGGAGTAGGTGGCGAGAAATTGGAGCCGAATCAAATCAGCCCCAAGACAAGAAACTACAGGAGGACCACGACCGCTCTGACAAGAGTGCTACGAAGTTCAGAAGAAGATTTGTGAAAACTTGTAATTGGTCATATGCGTGTTATTGACAAATGCACTAAACTGTTTCCAAAAAATATAAAATAAAATAATATTCCTAACATCCTGGGAATCTTTCTAGCTGTGGTGCTATTTATTTTATTTTTATTAGGAAAAGCTAATAACAAATAATGGGTACACTTTTTCTCTCACCTGGGAGGCGTGGCGTTAGGCGACTCCACAAAAGCGTAGTACCCCTCGGGGGGCTCCTCAGTGTCCCCCTGGGTTTCGTCGCGGGGCTCTGCCGTCGTCTCCATTGGGGGCGCTGTCGGCTCCGGCAGTACTAGCCGTGTGGTGATGCACAGGATCTGAGGAGAGAAGGGGATTAGTTAGACTGGTGTTGTTTAGCAGTCCCATCGATGGCTCGTAGTGAACTTGCTGAGAGTAGTAAAACAGATACATGATGACGATGTCTTTTCGAAGATGTAATTTTGGTTGATGTCCATGTTTATATCACGACCAGCGCGGCAGCGGCTTGTTGGTGATATTTACAATTTTATTTTTTTACTGGTGAAATGTTAGTTTTGTATATTAGAGACTTGATGTTATATGTTATGTTGTGCTAGAAGTTTATCCATTTTCCCTCAAAATACAAAATCGTATCGAAGTCCTACAGTTAACTATTTGTATAACATTTATATCGTATCATGGTGATGGTACACCTCGCACGCGACATAACACTACTCCACGACAAGTCTCGTGGGAAACCATTTGATGGAAACATTAACGTTAACTTTATTGATGTAAGTTCGTCAAGCCAGCTCAATAACGGGAGTCCATGCGTTGTTGCTAAGATGCAATCCATTAAAATGAACGCTTATGGTAACCTAAGGCTCGTCATCCACGACGCTACTCAAGAGTAACGTGTTACAAACTCAAATCACAGAATCACTAATGAGTAGCCAGAACGTCACAGCACTAGTATTTCAATGGCGGTCCATACTTTTTAGCAGCCTCGTAGACGATCAGCCTATGTGCTTTTTATGGGATGTTAATGCAAACGTTTTTACAAGGTAAGTAGTCTATGGAAGGCCATAGAATATGTTGAGCAAAGTACCTTGTTATGGTTATATTTATAGCGGTATTTACATACATACCTATTAAGGTTTATGCGTGGTTGTACTGGTAACGGCGGTTCTGGTCGGAGTGCTACAGGGACATTCACCCCACACGCAACATGAAGACGAAAGTGGAACAGACATTCTAGATCTTGAGAGCAATTAACAGAAGACACAACTTCTTCTAAGTAAACTAAACTTATATGGTGAGTTGAGGATCAACGGTTAATAATCTCTAGTTTGAAAAAAAATGGTGGACGGATTGTAGAGGAACATTGAGAAGACGGCTGATAGAGATGTATCCATGGGGAAAAAAGACGTACTGTGACCCGCATGCGGTAGTACAGACAGTCCGACCGGGACCTACCATCCCAGATTTCCTTCACTGTTAATAACTGTCAGTGATAGGTATCTAGTCAGAAGCTCTCATTATCTCAAGTTCTAATTAAATCTATGCTTCCCTTTTACGAATAATTAAAATCTCAACACCATTTATTTAATTAAACTTTCCAGCCGTTTCTCCTTTTACTGCTATCAATTCCAATCTAAGCCCTGTTTCACTAATCTTGTATCTATTTGTATCGCGACACTGACCCGAGCACTTAGGCATTCGGCACACTGGCGCGATCCCGCGATAATCTAGAACCGCCGCGCCGCGCCACTGGCCTCCTTCCGCGGCACACTTGCACACACTTGCCGCGAGTTCGCGGACAATGTCGCATTGTTGACGCGTGAGTGACGCGTAAGTGTGGCAGTTGCCTAATTTGTAATTCTGAACTGATACTTTTTATTTCTTTGTGATTACTAAGTATGAAGCATCGTGATTTGTGTTATTTAGGTACCTTTTCTTAGTGTTTTCGTTTGTTGAGCTGTATCGTATGTACGAATATGTTGCTGTTAGTTGTATATTATCCAATCAGATCGCAGTTTGTTTTCGATTTGGTCGTGAAATTCATCTTGAAATTCTCAATATAATACAAGGAAAATGTACCTGTCTATGGCGCCCGTTTATGTCTTTTGTAGGGACGTTTCCGGAACTACTAAACTAGAATCCCGCCCGCGCTATTTCATTACAGTTAATAAGAAACATTTTAAATTCACGAACAGACAAACCACAGCCCAAACCACTAGAACTTATATAATGAAGCTGAGCACTAACGAAGGATTTTTGAAAAGCCATCCTCTAAAGGGGTTAAATAGTGTCACACCGCCTGAGCCGCTGGTATAGAGTATGAAAGTTTTTATGGAAGTTCTTCAGTTTTGCCGATGGGAAACAAGATCGACCACATGTCTTGCAGTTAATACTTTTCTACTGCAGGAAACCTAGCACTCGATAAGAGATTACCCTTAGACTGGTCACCTCTTAACACAGCTGGCTATTTCCACACCTGTTATTACTAGAACATCTCAATAATTTGCGTCCACTCCGCTCCACTTGCAAGCGTCTCGCATGTGGTCGCGTGCCGTAGGGAGTCGTCCCAGACGGACCGTTAACGCGCTGACCCGCATACCGCCTGCCACCGCGCAACCGAGCGATACACTTGCAATAGAGCCGAGCATAGTGCACAACTTGTTGTGAGGTCCCATTCTCGTACCTAACTGGACGACCAAAACTTAGTAGGTAATCGCTTATTTTCACTCCACTCACGAGTTACCTCACGAGTCACTGTTGTCTCGATTCTGTCAGAGCCTACCAGTACTTGCACTATTTAGTTGGAAGGGTTTGACGAATTTTCCAGCAATTGCTAACGGATTCTTCGATTTGTGTCGTACTGTACTCTAGACCTATGGTATAGTACGCTGCATGATACATCAGCCACTATAGGGCCTAGTGTGTGATACCTACAGAGCAATCTGAAGAAAGCTCGGACGACCTTGTGATACGAGGGTCGTACGTGATGACAGTCAGATCATTCTGTTTTCAGTCAGATCACCACTGTCACCACCACTGTCTTTTCTTGCTGGTATCGTCTGATCATCATCATAGTCACCATATTTTCGTTGCGGTCTGCTTTAGTGTTTTTCAGAGTGTGAAAAAAACTTCCAAAAGTGTTCAATTAACTTCATTAGGCAATAATTCTATTGTTTCTTATTACTACTCACTGGCTGTATAGCTGCCATGCTTTGTAACTACACTCGACGTATGAGCTTCCTACAGTTATCATTTCACCATCAATTTCCTCTGTAAAGGTGTCAAGTTAATTTTAATAATAGCTGCTATTATCTCGCGTTTCTATTTGGTAGTTTCTATCGCCGATTCTGGGAAAGATAATTTTCTTTAATTTGCTGCAGACAAAGTTAAAATGTGAAAACATTAATTTGAAGATTGTTAAAGCTACTAAGGAGTTAGTTAGCATTTTGAAGAAGAAGGAAGGAATCAATAAAGATAAAGATGAACTATAGGTAGGTATAAACATAAACATTACACCAACGTATAAACATTTAGAGCGAGACTTGGGACAGTTGAGAGTAGGTATTTTGAAACGTGAATTTTAAACCAAAGGGTGTCCACACATTTGGATTAATAACTGGGTAATATAAAAGTTTAATGCAACTATAAATGCGGCTACATCGCCTATCGCAGTTGCTAAAAGCAGCGTGTGTGCTTTGGCCCTAACATACGCGAATCTTATTGAAAGCGCGGCGTGTCGCGGCGCCCTAGGCCCGCGCGTCTGCGTCGTTCTGCTCCTGTCTGCGCCAGTGCGCCGAAGCCGTCAAGCTCGTATGTCACCAAGTGACGTGACAGTCTAATTAATTTATTATGGTTTTTTTATATTTGTTTTTTTGCAATGTAAATAGTGATTTAAGTGTTTTCGTGTAGTGTGTTTTTAAATATTTTACTTTTAGGTAAGTGTAGATACTTATGTTAAATGCCGGCTGTAGCGATGCCGGAATTAGTGCCAGTCAACCTGCCACATCGCTCGATGTCCAGGTGAGATGTCCCCATTGCTCCCAGCCACGCTTCTTTAAAGGCGAACGGGGGCTACGGATACACTATGGCAAGGTTCACAAACCTCATAGTGTACCTTTGTGCCCCCCACCCACATCCCCAACAACAACATCTCCGGATCAAAGTTTGTGGAAAACGTTGGCAAAATTCAAAAATTCAACCCCAGTATTAAAGAGAGTTCCCCGGGGCGCGAGGCGGTCTGTTGCATTGAGTTTGGCACGATGTCTCCGTCTTGCGACCCAGGAGAACTCAGAAAGTGCCTGGGAACAATTACTCACCTTCCCTTATAGGATTTTGCATGTCCAAAAAAATTTGGCAACTAAAAAAACATTGACAACCCAAATTAAAGAAAACTGCAATACTTTGTAGCTGCGCCTGCAATAGATAAACATACATCCGTCCGCCGCCGCTATGCGCGGGATTCTAGGGCTCCGCCGCGCTCGCCACCGCCGCGCTGAGCCGTCGACGCGGTCGCCTCGACCGAACAATAACACGACGGCGACCTGCGCGCCCCCGCACGGATTTCTTTAGAAACTAAATCACATACCAAACATTTTATCTGAACTCCTATTGGTCGATTTACGTTATAAGGAGGTCACTACTTGTGCCCATTAGTTTACAATAAAACATGTACACATTGGTAATGAGCACTCTTCACACTACACGCTACACGCTTCACTATTCCTCATTTATTTTTAATATTAATATACATTCGTCGCACCTACATCTGGAGTATTATTGCCTCACACCACCTAAGCGCTACAGTGGTGACCCCGACGTGATTTTCAGAACCCGACGTGATTTTAAGAAGCCGACGTGATCATAAGAACCCGACGTGATATTAAGAAGATCTCCGACGTCATATTAAGCAAATCTCCGACGTGATATTAAGAAGATACCTCCAGATCTGTGTGTGTGTGCCAAGTTTTCATCATGGACAAAGACGGTGAACAAGAACTATCCGGTGTGTCGACGTCGCTGCGCATTCCACCTATTTGGCGCGACAAGATTCGTCTGTGGTTCGCGCAATTTGAAGCCATCATGTCCGTACAGAAGAAAGGTGATCAAGTTATGTTCGAACTCATTATCGGACAACTTGAGCGGCAAGATCTCGACGAAATCTCCGACATAATTCTTCATCCACCCGAAACCCACCGTTATGAAGCATTGAAGAATCGATTGTTCCAAGTCTACGAGGAATCCGAACAACGGCAAGTACAAAGATTGCTATCAGAAATGGAGCTCGGTGACATGAAGCCTTCACAGCTGCTACGTCGCATGAAAAACCTCGCTGCCGAAAATATCTCCGACTCAACGTTACGGATTATGTGGACAAACCATCTCCCACAATCCGTCCGAGCAGTACTTGCTGTCAGTGACAACATCGCGAAACACTCCGATATCCACCAGCTGGCGTTGATGGCAGATAAGATCCTCGAGCAAACACAACCACTTGGCGCAGTCGCTGCAGTTACCTCCGTTCCTGCAACCCCGCATGCATCTACATCAATTGAGGAGAAAATCGACGCGCTTACGAAAGAAATTGCAGAACTGAAAGCACATCAATCGCATCATCATCAGCATCGACGCAGACCATTCGACAGACGACGTTCAAGATCGCGTTCATCGAGCAAGAACAATCGCAGTCGCGCACATAACGACAAACCAGCGATCTGCTTTTATCATCGCAAGTTCGGCAAAGAGGCGCGAAAATGTACGCGTCCGTGCAATTTCGAAGACAGCAGTGTCCCCTTGGGAAACTAACGCCTGCGTTGGCTGAGGCGGCAACCGACGCAAGCAACATTTCTTACCGCCTATTTATAACAGACAAAAACTCACGTCTATCGTTTTTGATTGATACTGGCGCCAACGTATCCGTGATACCGAAAAGAAAAGGCGGAAAAGCTAAACCAACAGATTTTTGCTTGTATGCAGCGAATAACACGGTTATTCCAACGTACGGAGAGAAAACATTACAACTGGATCTCAACCTACGAAGACCATACACCTGGAAATTCATCATCGCTGCAGTCAGCAAACCCATCATTGGTGCCGACTTCCTAAAACGTCATCAACTTCTTGTCGACATAGCCGGCCGATGTCTCGTCGACAAAGTTACCAACCTGACCGTCAAGGCACCAGTCACCTATTCTACCGAACCTACAGTCCGAAGTATTGACGTTGATCAGCCATATCATCAGCTAATCAGCAAGTTTCCTGACATCCTGCGACCGTCATGCATGAAGGATACTCCAAAACACCGTGTAGAACACTACATTGAAACTACCGGTCCACCAATATACAGCAAGAGCAGACCACTACCGCCACATCGGTACCTGTCCGTGAAGAAAGAATTCGAGTCAATGATGCAGCAAGGAATTTGCCGACCAAGCAAAAGTCCTTGGTCTAGTCCACTACATGTCGTTCCCAAGAAAAACGGCGACATTCGCGTCTGTGGTGACTACCGAAGACTCAATGACGTCACCAAACCCGACCGCTATCCAGTACCACGTCTCAAAGATTTCACCTACCTACTTCACGGCAAGAGAATCTTCACCACACTCGACCTAAATCGTGCTTACCAACAACTGCCTGTACACGAACCGGACATCGAGAAGACTGCCATAACAACACCCTTTGGCTTATTCGAGTTTCCACGAATGTGTCCAGGTCTTAAAAATGCTGGACAGACATTCCAACGATTCATACATGAAGTACTCATCGGGTTAGACTACGCATTCCCATTCATCGATGATGTTATTGTCGCATCGGAAGATGAAAAAAGCCACATCGAAGATCTGCAGGAGGTGTTACGCCGATTAGACAAGTATGGCATCACCATAAATCCATCAAAGTGTGTCTTCGGCAGCGAAAATGTCAAGTTCCTAGGCTATGAAGTGTCGAGCAACGGAATCAAGCCACCACAAGACAAAATAACTGCTATCACTGCTTACCCCAAACCCGACACAATTCAAGACTTACGTCGATTTATCGGTATGGTAAACTTTTACCGTGACAGCATACCAAACGCAGCCCACTTACAAGCACCTCTCAACGCGTTCCTGCACAATTCTAAGAAACGCGACAAAACAAAAGTCGAGTGGAACACAGAAGCGTCACAAGCATTCGAGTTATGTAAAGTTAGCATACAAAACGCAGCTTTACTCGCTCACCCATCTCCATCGCCAACCGACGCAATCTCTCTCATGTGCGACGCATCGAGTACCTGCGCCGGAGCTGTACTTCAACAATTCATAAACAAGAAATGGATACCACTTGGCTATTTCTCAAAGAAATTCTCCGAAACTCAACAACGATACAGTACATTCGACAGAGAACTATTGTCCATCTATATGGCAATCAAACACTTCAGAAAAATATTCGAAGGTAGAGAGCTCATTGTTTACACCGACCACAAGCCGCTGACCTACGCTATTCGTAAGACTCCGTCCGATAACGATACACAACGGCGCACTCGACAGCTTTTGTTTATTAGTGAGTTTACGACTGACATCCGGCACATAAGTGGAGTAAACAACGTTGTCGCCGACGCCCTCTCACGCGTCGAAACCATCGAATTGCCATCACCAATCAACTATGACGAATTATCAAAAGCTCAAGAAAAGGACAGTTATATTACAATATCATCACGACAAACAAATATTCAACTGAAGAAAATCGTCATACCCGGTACCAACAAGCCAATATTCTGCGAAACATCTACGTCACATGTTCGTCCATACCCACCAGCCGACTTTCGTCGCATCGCATTCAACGCCGTGCACAATCCAAGTCACCCTGGAATACGAACTACCCGAAAACTAATGCAAGAACGGTACTTTTGGCCAGCAATGAACACCGACATTGGCGAGTGGACGAAAACATGCACTTCGTGTCAACTATCCAAAGTACAACGACATAATAACAGTGACATCACAACATTCCCACCGAGCGAACGATTTCAACACATTCACGCTGATATTATTGGACCGCTACCTACATCTTCATGTGGACATCGATACGTACTCACTATTATAGATCGCTGCACTCGATGGCCCGAAGCCATACCACTTCAAGAGATAACCGCCGAAATTGTCGCAAGAAAGCTGTACGAAGGCTGGATATCTCGTTTTGGTTGTCCTACAAGAATTACAACTGATCAAGGACGACAGTTTGAAAGTCGACTGTTCCAAAACCTCGCACAATTACTTGGAGCAGAAAGAACCCGTACTACTGCCTACCACCCGCAGAGTAACGGCATCGTCGAGCGCTGGCACCGAACACTGAAAGCCGCACTCATGGCTCGACTAGAAAACAGCAGCAAATGGATCTCCGAGCTACCTACAGTATTAATGGGTCTTCGAGCCGCCGCGCGCACAGACACCAACACAAGTGCCGCGCAGCTTACCTACGGCCAAGCGATACGCCTACCCGGTGATTTTATATCACCATCGCCCGCCGCAACGAAAATGGACCACGACTATGTCGATCACCTGCACGACGTTATCACGAAGCTCACACCTACATACAAACCGCATTCCAACAAGCGATGTATGTTCGTGCACAACGACCTACAGACATGCAGCCACGTGTTTGTACGCGATGACACCGTCCGCAAACCTCTGCAGCATCCATACCGAGGCCCATATAAGATCATCGAACGTAAGGAGAAATACTATACAATAGCACTACCAGGAAGATCTAGCAACATATCAATTGACCGTCTCAAACCGGCGTACACCATCAACGTCGCAGAAGATGATGAACAACCGAATAGTGAGACAAGCCAATCACCTGCAGCTACCACTGAAGATCCATCCAACCTACTCCCAACCTCGACAACGAACCAACACCGCACAAGATCAGGCAGGATCGTCAAGACGCCTGTACGCTTCGCTAAGGGGGGAGTACTGTAGCTGCGCCTGCAATAGATAAACATACATCCGTCCGCCGCCGCTATGCGCGGGATTCTAGGGCTCCGCCGCGCTCGCCACCGCCGCGCTGAGCCGTCGACGCGGTCGCCTCGACCGAACAATAACACGACGGCGACCTGCGCGCCCCCGCACGGATTTCTTTAGAAACTAAATCACATACCAAACATTTTATCTGAACTCCTATTGGTCGATTTACGTTATAAGGAGGTCACTACTTGTGCCCATTAGTTTACAATAAAACATGTACACATTGGTAATGAGCACTCTTCACACTACACGCTACTCGCTTCACTATTCCTCATTTACTTTTAATATTAATATACATTCGTCGCACCTACATCTGGAGTATTATTGCCTCACACCACCTAAGCGCTACAACTTCGACTCTTATTTTGGATTCAAAATTACCTGTTTTCAATAACCTTTCAGGAAGAGGGTTATGTTCACATGTAGAATCCAAATTAAGCGAAGGTGATATCAGGGGAGCGGCCAGGTTACTTTTCAGTAGCGATGTGGTGGCGCCCTACTCTCCAGAAACCCTTTCAGCCTTGGAGAGTAAACATCCAGCGCCTGCGGATGGTCTCACCTTTCCCAACCCCCCCCTCCCTCTCGACCCGGATTCAACGCCTTTTAATGTTACTGCCCCCCGGCTAATTGCAGCCGTGAGCTCCTTCCGAAGTGGTTCCGCCGGCGGCCTCGACGGCCTGACTCCTCAGCATTTAAAAGATTTATTGAGTTCAGGCGCCGGGGAAGCTGGCGAGTCGCTTTTGAAGGAGCTTGCGGCTCTAATTAATCTGATGCTCAACGGCGGTGTGAATGATGCCGTCGTCGATGTCTTGTACGGGGCCAATTTATGCGCCCTGCGCAAGAGGGACGGCGGCATTCGTCCCATTGCCGTTGGGTGCACTTACAGGCGTACGGCAGCCAAAATATGCTGCAAACTGTATGGCGACATTTTGTCGAATAAATTCCAGCCCCTACAGCTTGGCTTTGGTTCCAAAGGGGGCTGCGAGGCTGCCGTACACGCCCTATCTAGTTTTTTAAATGCCAATAAAGGTGAGGTCATCCTCAAGGTTGACGTTAAGAACGCCTTCAACTCTGTCAACAGGGACACCTTGTTGGCTGAAGTAAAAAAAGAGTTACCAGAAATTTACGGCTTCATGTGGCAGTGCTACAGGCACCCTTCAAAATTATTGTATAAAGACAACGTTTTGGAATCTGCAGTCGGGTGCCAACAAGGTGATCCTCTCGGGCCAGTCATTTTTAGTTTGGCTATCCATCCCATAATACAACAACTAAATTCAAAATTCAATGTGTGGTATTTAGATGATGGAACACTAGGAGGTGACGTAGACACCGTTCTACAAGATCTTCAATTCCTAAAGCAGCAGTTCCAATCTATCGGCCTTGACCTCAACTACTCAAAATGTGAAATTTTCATTTGTGACAATACTGACAGACAATCGACTATACAGAAATTTAACACAATAGCCCCAGACATCAAAGTTTTGGAAAAAAGTTCATTGCACCTCCTAGGTTCCCCAATTTTAGAAGACAGTTTTTCTCCATTCGTCGACGAAAAAATTAATCATTTTAACGATATTTCGGATAGACTATCTAAAATTAATATACATTCGGCTTTCACCCTTATCAGATATTGTTGTTTCGGTCCAAATTTCATGTATTTTCTCCGCTCTTCCTCTTTATGGAAGCAGCCACACCTTTTAGACAAAATCGATCATATTATTCGCAGCACTCTTACATCCATTTTGAATGTAGCTTTGGACGACCGCGCGTGGCAACAAGCCACACTACCCATTCGTTTTGGTGGGCTCGGCGTCCGAAAAATTTCTAGTGTAAGCCTACCGGCGTTCCTATCCTCGGTCCACAGCACAGAAAAGTTAACCACACGAATTCTGATTCCTGCTCAGGTTGACTCTGAAGTGCCGTGTTTGACCGATGCGGTGAACGCCTGGAAAGTGGCTTGCCCGGACACGGTTCAGCCCGAGAACCCGTCTTCCCAGAGACAGTGGGACGAGCCGCTCTGCAGGTTGGTACGGAATAAACTTATTAATACGTCCACCAATACTGCTGAGCGTGCCCGCCTGCTGGCTGTGGGTGAATGGGAGTCGGGCCTCTGGCTTCAGGCGCTACCGTCACCCAACATAGGCACTATGCTGGGTGACACCACATTCCGGCTCGTTACATGTTTGCGTCTGGGCGCTCCTTGCGGAGCTCCACATCGCTGTCAATGCGGTGAAGCAGTCGACTGCCTCGGACACCATGGCCTATCCTGCAGCAAGAGCGCTGGTCGGATGGCACGGCACGCCAGCATTAACGACATCATCCGTCGGGCTCTTGTCACCGCCGGAGTGCCAGCTGTTTTAGAACCCAATGGCTTGGCACGTGACGATGGGAAGAGGCCAGATGGAATGACCATAATGCCTTGGAAGTTGGGTAGGCCTTTGGTGTGGGATGCAACCTGTGTCGACACCCTCGCGCCATCCCATCTTCCTAGCACGGCGGACGGTGCTGGGGCGGCTGCTGCAGGAGCAGAAAACCTCAAACGGCGCAAATATAACAACCTTATTGGGAGCTATATGTTTGA
This sequence comes from Amphipoea oculea, assembly GCA_945859645.1. Classification (NCBI taxonomy): domain Eukaryota; kingdom Metazoa; phylum Arthropoda; class Insecta; order Lepidoptera; family Noctuidae; genus Amphipoea; species Amphipoea oculea. The sequence continues at coordinate 490,895 of OX243885.1, forward strand.
GCCGTTTGGGGTTGAAACTCTAGGGCCTTGGGGTCCGAGTGCTCATCGCATATTTCGCGATATCGCCAAGCGTTTGGTTGACTCTTCGCGTGACCAGAGGGCTGGCCTATTTTTAGCCCAAATAATAAGCATTGCCATCCAACGTGGCAATGCTGCCAGCCTTTTGGGCACTTATCCCATTGACAGCGATGCGGACGAATTTTTCGATGCCCAATGAACTCCTGTCTTTTTTTATTTTTATTATTATTATTATCATTTGTATATAGTATATTTTGTAGTTTGTGTGTACATATGTAAGTAATTACATTAAATTAAACTTCTTATAACTATAAATGTGAATAAGCAATTAACATAAATAAAGATTTAAAAGCTACCAGACTGGCTTTTACTAATTAAGATCTCATTCATAAGTAATAAGTTGTTTCATGAGTAATATAACTCAAGCCGTGAGGATAAACTTGATAATTTCTAAGTGAAACTGGAAAGTGTAAAGTTATTATAAACAAGTGAAATGTTTTTCATTACAAGACAAGTATAGAATGATTTCTAAGTTGGGAAAAACGGAGGATAATAATGAAAATATGCGACCAAGACAAGAATATATCCCCGATCTTAAGACGAAGAAGCGCCTTACAGAAAAACTAAAGCATACAAATTGGATTATTAAGGACTAATCAAATAATTAGGGATAGGCAATGAGACTGATACAAAAACTGAGAGGTAGAGGGAGATTAGTAGAATAAGCAAATGCGGACATATAATAAGAAAAGTATTTTTGTTGAAAGGACAAATGATCTGTATGGTTAGGTTCTGCTTCTGGTCAGCCAAGCCCTAAGAACAAGATAATAAAGGTACCTATATTCTGCTAGAATTGGACAAGAATCTTGAAGGCATTGCTAGCTTGGCAATTAGAAACATCATCACACTTCATTCTTGATACGAGTATATGTGAAGACCTCATCAATGTTCCACGCACTGTTTACCTCAGAAGTCTAATAAAAATATACACTTCAGCCATATAAACGATTCGGTCATCAAACCTACATAATCAAGTAACTGTAAAGATGACGCTTGCGACAGCCGCCCAGCTGTTGGCTCATAACTGTCACACGCATTTACCCGCGGTTGCCGACAACCACATCATTATACCTTCCTTCTTCCAACATCTCTTATCCTAAAGACTTAAAGTTTATTTTAGCATGATCGAGACCTGATATTTGTGTCATCTTTAGGTGACTCCCACATAATTGTAGCATCGTTTTGGGCTATCATGATTCTTATTTCCAATGCCTAAGGGTGATGTTTGTGTGTATATGGTACCGTATTCATGTCATCTTTAGGTGGCCATAAGCGAGGGTTCCCAACCGTGGTTTGTGTTACGTTGCTCGTTAGTGGAACACTTTTTTTATGAGTAAGTAGCATACTTTTCATTGTTCACATTATTCTTTATCTTTTGGTGAAATTATCACAACAATGACTGATGTGAACGGCCAGATTGTGAATTTTGATGATGATGCGTCCATGGGTAAGCCGTACGTTGACATAAAAAAAAGGCTTTGACAAAATATTTAGTGTGAAAGACAGTTGTGCCAGAAAGAAGCAGACATGTACGAACAATGAATAAAGGGTGAGGTGATAAAGAGCAGGAAGGGGATGATGATGCATACAATGTTCATACTATTTTTAGACAACTGCATCTCAGTAGCCCTACTACTTACAATAATCACTTTCTTCATGAGTGGCAATTGACGCCTGTCGCAGCTTATGGTTCCCTTTCATTTCATCATAGCACGATATTATATTGTAGTGACACACATTTTTTACTCGCCGCTGCTAAATTGCACTTTCATGCGGTCGCAAGACTTTTTATATTTTTTTTTTAGTTTATAAACGACGTTTTATTAGCTTCAATTTTTTATGTCTCTTTCATTATTCGATTACCTACTTTTAAGAGATTAGTAGTAGTAGTAGTCCTTACTTCTTCTTTATTCTCTTCTTGTTTTACGTGTCGATGATTATTATTTGGATTGTTAAGCTTCTAATAGTGCCAACAATCTTTTAATGAATATGCAGTGCAATTTTGTAAAAATCTCACCGTGAAAACTTAGGCGAAGTAAGTGTGAAGTGAGCTGTCTGTGGTGTCGATCCCTAGCATGTGGAATTACTACTCACTACACCTGAGTTTTCACCGTGAGATTTTTACAGAATAGGTCGGCTGTTCTGCCTGTCAACTTTATCACACCGTGTCCATAACAGTAGAATGTATTTATTTACCTCCACATTATCACCATCAAGTGCTACTTCACACCTGCCTAACAGGCCACCTGTGCCACCTCTCGTACTAACGTTATGCGTAACATTAGCGGGCACTGCGCACGCGCGCGAGCCGCGATGCGATGCCGTTACGACGCAACCAGAGCAAGACCACGACGGACGACAACCGGATCTTACACCCTACGCTCAACTATTTGAGGTGATTTTATGAAAATTAAGGTATTTTTATTAAACTGTGGTGCTAAGTTCTTGTTGTAATTTAAGAACAAGCAGTCTACAGACTTCTATACTGATACATATCTGTTTATAATGATTTCACCAGAAAAGGCAAGACACAAAAAAAAGGTGAGGAACGTTAAGGAAGATCCCTTTGACAAAATATATTTCATTAACTATAATTAAGTGCCTATACTGAATAGACTAATTAACTAACTATATAAATAAATACAAAAGAATATTTTAGGCGTCGAAGTACTGGGTGCGGGATTGTCCGAAAGGTTTACCGCTACCCCGGAACATAAAGGGCTAAGGAAGGAACACGGATGGGTTTTAGTCAGTAAGAGTCTGACACTCCCTTCGCTCCACCCAGAGCGGGAGGGGTCATTTGATGATTTCCCATCCATAAAAAAAAAGGCGTCGAAGTACTAAACAATACATATATACTAAATAATATTTGCTACTTAATTACGTATATATTTTTAAATCCCGAGGTAAGTTTTGTTTTAACCAAAACTGGTACATGCTCTTCTACGGTTGTGAGTTGAAGACCTTGAAGCACTAAAACTCCTAAAATCTTTAAATCAAATCCAGCCATCACATCACAACTGCTATGAGAGCTGATTTCACTGAACACAATAACAAAGTTTTCGGAAGCAAAAGGGTTTTTGAAGCAAATGGCACTCCAACGCTACCAAGTCATCTTTGTTATGTGTATAACATTAAACAGTAGATGTTCACACGTTGTTATTACACGATATGTAATTATCTATGTAAGTAGTGTTATATGGTATTATCTAGATAAAGAGTAAAACCATTGCTATAATCGACATGAATCTTGTAATATACAATTAAGTAAATATCTGTGGATAAGACACTGGTCATAGAAACACTGGATAAAAGATATCAGATTTAGAAGTATCATGCCCATAATCACCACTCTTGACAAACACTTTAGTAAGCAATGAACATACACCGAAAACTTAACTTACTTGATTCTAACAGTTACGAGCTAAAACACAAGATCTCTCAGTGGCTACTTCAGCAGGATTACATTACAACAGAAAATCTACTGACATACATCTCTTAAACTCAAACACACATAACATCTCTCCTACCAACACATCATACTATATACATTCACCACACTCAACACCACACACACACACACCCATCCAAAAATATGCAACCGATTCATTCAAACCTTCGTACTTTTAGTTTTTAATTTCTATTTGTTACTTTTTATTTTTATTTTCGTTTTTGGTACCACAACGTCGCTGGTTTAACTTGTTGTTGTCATTTAGTAAATTTAACATTTTAGTATAACATAATGGCTGAACCCTATCCCTTAAGATACAGGCCAGACCTAGTTTAAGGGATAGAGGTTAAAATTATTGTACTCCTATGCTAAAGTTGTATTGAATTATGTCAACTCAATGTATGCAGTGCAATGTGTTTTCGTTTATGAAATAAAATTATTATTATTATTATTATTATACTTATTGTCAAGAGCACAACATAATCTTGCTACACGGCGAAATGGGGCACCATAGGCGCAACCCAAACCCACTAAGAGTGTGGCGAAGGGTGTGCATGAAAACTCTTAAATGCAGGACGTACTTTATCCTCGATACAATCATGTTCTCAACTCGGTCAGTAGACGGCACGAAGAAGGAAAAATCGAAGGACACATTACATAAATAAATGTATGAAAAATTGTTGCAATAGGACAGAACTTTACTGGCTCTAAGGTCAAGCTAAGATTAAAATGAACACTTGGAAGGTTTGCAAGAAACTTACGTAACGCAAAAAGAAAAAGAGGAAGAAAAATTGTTTCGATATGGAAATATCACCGAGGGAGTAGGGTCGATCTCGTTTGTGAAAACTTAGGTGCAATAGATCGGCAGATCTCTGTTGGATGTGTCCCGACTGTTCTGTATGTATTGGACACACACAGGACAGTGAGCATCGGTCGGTCAGGTCGGCGACCGCGGCCGGTCGAGCTGGCAACTGGGTGAAGGTCACACGCGTCTCCGTTAACGGTACCCTACCACCTACCTTATGTGACGTCATACAACTAAGTATTTAGGTTAAGATTTGTTGACTACAAGTTGTTATTCTGTGCTTTGATATTGATACGTGTTTATCTTTATGAAACCGGTAGCACTATATTCAAGTTGGATCGACTGTCATTATTTTGATCAGCTTTTTTAGGGTTTGAGGTATTGAGTTACAGACCAATAAAGAATTTATTAATATTGACTTGTGGAAAGCGTTTGACTGTAATCGAGTTTAATCAAGAAAGGGGTGCCTTTAGGAACTCCAAATAGTTCCTCGTTTTTCTGCATCTCTACCTATACACAGTGGAATACCTTTCCATGGAAAAAATAGAGTTCAATGGATATTAACAATGATTTATTTGTTACATTTGAACATTAAACGAGATGACGACAGCACCACTTTTGATTCTACTTTTTCTCGAGAAGAAAAAGTGAATCAGTAAAAGCGGAATTGTGAAATACAATATAACAATAATTTGATTTCGAGCGTTATTATGTGTATCAAAAATAATGTCTGAACAAACTGATGAAGCGTTCGAGATAGTCTAATCATAATTGAGTAGGCACTTAGGGACCTACAGCCTGTTTGTATGACAAACAGACAGTAGGTTAGGGACATTACCGCATTAGCTGTGTATTAAAGATATTGATCATATCACCAGCAGTCAACAATTTATTCCTACAAAAGTAAAGTAAGCCTATAGGACAAGAATCAGGACCAATCATTCTGAATTCAAAGCATCACGCCGCGCCACTCGGAATGCGCACACGCAGAAAGGCAGACGAACGTTGAAAGATTCAGTAGGAACTAAATAACAGAGTGAATAGTAATATAAAGTAAGTACTTCATAAGAATTTAGAAGACGAAAGAGGTTGGTTCAGTTTATGAAAACCTTTTTTTAGTTTAACTTGAAACTTAAAAGAATACTCAGTGAAGGAAATAGTAAAGTATTAAAAAATCGATTTCCCAAACAAAGGTGCCATGAAGCATGAAGGTGACCTTTAAAAGAGAGACCTCGGCGGAAAAATTACAAACATTAATATAACAACACATATGAATGACGATTCATGACTTTACGAGCAAACACAAAACTGCGGTTTATTATATGAAGGCATTTTCTTAACGATTACAATAGGTAGCCAATCCTAGGTCAAAAGCAATCTCTAACAACGACCATCTCCAAAGGAATGCGACCACCGATGATTTAAATAAAGGAAGGCTCACATTGCCCACGCGCCGCTGTGCTCGTGCCGATCATTGACCCGTCGGCCACTGGGTGAAGGTCACGACTCAATAACGGTGCTCATGACGTCACAGCTAATTATCTACACATTATATTAGAAAGTGGAGTCAGGGACGATCGACAGGTGACTGATGAGTTAATAGGAACGTATGACAGGTGACTGATTATAGAGCCAGCGGGGACTTATGACAGGGCCTGATATGCTCACAGTACAGGTGACTGATACAACGCAAGATACAACTGACCTCGAACGGTATTGGTTAAAAACTCATTTGGTGACTGCGAAAGTTTGTGGTTAGAAGAGATCAAGAGAAAGCCATTTCGTTTTGGGGAGAATCATTGGAATTTGGGCCATGTATGTCTAGGTAAGGAATCAAGAGTATGATTCCAGATCGGGCCAAATTAATCTTCTAACGTATCTGTTAAAACGGATCGTAATACTTTTAGTGTCATCAATCATCAGCAATTTGATTATATCCCAGTGTAGAACTGGCATTCAAATGTTCTTTCAGATATGTATTGCGTTGTTTGGGACTCCATCATTGTCTACAGTTTTTTTGACCATACATAATTGGTACTATACTTTTTACATAATATTTTGTTTGTGACTCTTTGAAAAAAATATTGTTATTCTGTCATTCCCAAGTCTGTGCTAAACTTGGGAAATTACATGAGTTTCGAATTCCCCCTATGGGGAACTATCTACGTTAAATATTGTTTGTTGATTTTATCAATATGATCAACTATTAAAGTTTTCCTGGCAATGACCTTAGTTCATGTAAAATTTTAACAGTTCTCAATGTCGTGACATGCCATTTATCACCATACAGGCATAGGTAATTTATTTTCTAGGCTCATAATTTTCACTCGACCATTATGATAAATGGTGTGTGAATTCATAATATCTCTTGATTGCGAATGTGTCCTTAATTTACTATCCTACTAATTATACTTAAAAATTACCTGTTTTTTGTTTTTTTTTTCTTCGTTCATGGGTCAGCTTTATCTCATTAATCTTAGTTTAAATGTTAAGCTTGGCCTTAATTCTTTGACGATGGTTTAGGAGTCGTCCATATAAGTGACCAGAGAAAGCTTAACGGGACTTGTCGTATCCTCGGAATTGGAAACGTGTGGGTATCTTGACAATATATTGGTCGTTGTGCCAGTTTACGACACAGATTCCAAATATTGAAAGGTCAGTCAAAACAACGCAGATTAGCGACTGTCTTTTGTCATTCCAATATTCAAATCAAATAATCGTTCGAACGGTATCATCGATTTCTTTGCGAATATACAAGAAAAAGGTCATTGGGATATTTCTAAAGACTATTCGTGCATAAAAAATTGTAGCATACAATAAAAATTACAAAGCGGAGTGAATTTTAAGAATGAAAATAATTATATGAAATTTAGTGGGTTTTTAGAGCAACGGCAGCCCAGAGACAATGCACAACGTAATAGCCATTGTGTATTCTATAGCTCCACAGAGAGCTCTGTAAAATATTCATTAGTAACGGAACTATATCGGACGCGTTTCGATTATCGATCCAATACGCTCGCATTCTAAGGTTCTTTCTAGTGGGGTTTGGTTTCCAAACCAAAATTGTGTTGTTTTGTGATCTCTGCACCTTTGCATTCACATTAAAGTTATCGTTTTGGATAGGTATTGAGACTTTTAGATTTGGGTACTGTTATATGGCAGATGTTTTAGTTTAAGCTTTTGATAAAGCTTCTTAATAGAATTCTTCAGTGGGTTGTGAAAATGGTCCTAAGCGGTTCTAGGTTTTTTTAAAGTATAAGATTATAACTGATATGGTGCTCAGAGATTACAGCAGACTAACATCACACTTTGAAAAACCATCTCAGTGTGTAGTGTGTGCATATTCCTCATATATGGCCTAATCAAGCTTATGTCTGGACTCTAAAAGAGACTGGGCCTCTGAGTTTGTTTCCATCTTTTTTATCAGAGTAGTCAAATGTCAAACACCGACCTCATCTAGTTTTAAAACATAATTCATATTTGACGAGTAAAAATGTTTTTAATAAATTTCATTTATCATTTGGTTTACATACATTCTACAAAAATAGCTACTACACGTGCATCATCGGTATGGAAAAAACCTTAACCCCTTTTCGAGTGTCTCAGACTTTAAAAAAGTGGAAGTGAAGTCCAAGATACGTTTACAGCGAGTTGCACCAGTTGTTGTGGGAGAAAGTTTTTGTTTATGTGGTGGTAACGTCCTCGAAAACAAGCCAGCTGATTTACATACGTTTATGTTATTTACCGTTGCTGTGGCGCCAGCGACCGAAACAAAAGCCGTTGAAATATTTGTAGTATTTAGGTCTGGGGCTGAGAAACTGGTTATACTTAATGAAGATGACGACGGAGTTTCTAGTAATAGTCGAGATGAATCATTGTCAAAAGAATGAATAAGGAAAGCCAGCCCCAGATAACGGGACTAGACTTAGGTCAAAAGAAGATGTTGATAACAAAAATTCTGGATATAGTCAAGAAGAATCTCTAGCGAATCTGCATGTAGAACATAATAACAATAATTTATTGTTGTTTTTACACAACGGTTCTCTTAAAATAATTTAATACGTAAAACATAGGAAACGAAAAGAACTACTGTTTCCTAAATTGTAGGTATTAAGATGAAGTGAAGTTGTCAAGATGCCAGATGAGTACATCGATGTTTTGAAACCTGAATATGATTGAGATTGCTTTAATTTCACATTAAAGTCTAACATGAAATAGATAGAAGTAAGTATTACAAAATCTTTGGCATCATCCATCAGCATTACAACATCGAATTTGTAACAGCTCTCAATTTCAATAAATCGATTAGTTACTTAGATAATATCATTATTAAGAATTAAGTATTTGATGTAACCGTTACGTTAAGGGCCGTGAAATATAATCAATCCACTATTGGCTGTTGAGTTTAGTAGTATGTCGATAGTAACTTGGTTTTGATCATTTTCAGTGGTGAAATGGGCCCATAGCTAGAATTTGAAGGAACACTACATCGTAGATCCAATAATGACTGATGTTTTACTTCATCCTTCACAGCCTGACTTCACCCACTGGCTATAGGCCTCTCTTTGCATAAGCAAAGAGAGGCCTATAGCCAGTGGGTGACGACCACGACGTGAATATTAATTGACTTTAACTAAGTCTACAACGTTATTGCTTGCGATGCAATGGTCTTTAATAACGCAATTAATAGCACTTAGCATAACTTGCTCTTCAATGTATGTAAGGAGGATAGTAGGGTGACATGGATCGTCTTTTACAGTTACGAAATTACCGTTTATGTAATCAACTACTTCAGGTTTTATTTATGTAGTTTGGTCAGGCGAATACCACCACCCATGGTGGGTCTTTGCAATGTTGCGACTAATGATCTAGCAATTATGCAAAAACTATGCTTTAAGCTAGTAGGTGTCATTGCAACAGTAGCACACAGTACTGTATCCATGCTATCACAGATTTTGTCAAATCTAATTACAAGATTTAGAAAATCCCTGGCTAGTATTTTAAGCCATCGCGTAGTCTTCGAAAGGACTGCTCCTTGTGGTAGTTCACGCAAAACTGACTGGATTCCTTCCTACTTCGCTTGCCATGGAAAACAAAACACCATAGGAATTCGAAATTTAAACGACGCTCACAGAGAAACGTTATCACCGGACCGTATAGACAATTTTCAGCAATCGCCTCGCTCGGAGATGTAGAACGATTTTATTTGCCTTACTCCTTTTGTAATCATTCAATTTCTCTCCAATCGTAAGTCTTGAACGGTCGCTTTCTACTACAGCAGCACACATAACTACGTCTGCACTTAATTATTATGTGGCTATTTTTCATTTCAATTGAGTTTCTTTCGTAGAATTCATTTGTTATTTAAATAGGTATGAATAACTGTCCAATTGTTTCATGAGCTGTCAGTATGGGAAATTGAACTTGGAACATCCGGTTTGAGCTTGAAGTGTAGTCAAAATAAATACTTTTAATTTTCTTTTAGATATTAATTTGGTATAAGGGATTTGGTAAATTAGGTAGAACATATTGGGCTATGCTTAAAACTTTCTCTAGATTTTATTCTTTAAGATAATTTGTGGTTTTAATTATTATAAAAAAAGCGTTCACTTACCAAAAATATTAGTGTATTTCGCGCCATACTTTACGCAGAAATTGTAGAAATTATAAATCACAGCACTAAATGAAAGTAGCACAGTTCACTTGTACATTTAGCAAAGTCAAATAAAAAACAAAATTATTAAAATAAAAAATATTTTACAACAACTTTCCAATTGGCGCGCTTGCGTGAGCGGTCGGCGTAACTTTTTAAAATGTTTTTTTCTGTGGTAGGCGCGGTCGCGTTCGGCCGACGCGTTCGGAAGTGTTCACTGGCGCTGACTGGGCTGCTAGCGGGGCATGCGAGAGAACGGGAAATTGAGACTGCTTGGAGAGAGGACATCACATAGAGCAGTAAAGTCGAAAATTAAAGCCTATAAGTCTACAATGCCGGCCGAAACTCCTTTGCTTGTGTGCCTAACTATGTTGGCGTCTGCTTCCAGTCTAACCAGATGCAGCTGAATCATGGAGCAATTGTAGCTACTGGGTAACATCTTGGTCTTATCTTGTCATACTTTCGGGCTTCTGACTACCCATTGCGACTGTCAAAGATCAAGGAATGGGAATTCTCACGACGTACTTAATCGAGTGTCAATTACCACTACTCTCAGTGTCAGACAATACTTTCAAGTGTCACTCTCAAATTTCATAATTTTTTTTTATTGCTGAATGGGTCTTCTCTTGACATCGATGACGCCTGATGGAAAGCGATGGATGAGGTCCATGGTCTTCTCTCGAGTTTTGAAAACTACCTTCTTTCAAGGGTCACTCACAACTCCTACTGTCGAGATCTTCATTTGAAAGCTTTTCCCTGTCACACTTTAAATTAATTTGTACACTGAGCAGCAACTCTATATAGTTCCCCACGACGTTGGTCGCCACGGTACAATGTACTATGTAGTAGATCACTCAATGGGAGGTGGTTGTAGGCCGAATAGTCGTCGTTTATGAACTAACAAGATGGAACCAAAGAAAAACTAGCTTTTCCGACGACTGATACGTTTGTCCGATATTGAGCAGAACAGTTTTTTTTAGAAGTAGTATTTTCGTTTTGTTTACAGCTCGTTAAATAATATTATACTTAGGTACGGTACTAGATTCAAGGTAGGTATAGGATTTATTGAAATATCATTACTAAGTTACTTAAAATAAATTGTTTGCTTTTTAATAAATTATTTGTTTTCAATAAATTATTCGCTTTAACTAAACAGGTAGGCACCTACCAATCCTACCAGTTTTAACCACACTAGTCTTATAAGCGCCTAACAACAAATTTAAAGCAATGATTCACATTCATGTCATAAGTTGCTGCTTCATCCACTGCATGTTACTTTCGACCCTTCGGGACACGGGTATTGTATTGATAGTGTTAGTCACAAGAATCATGTAATGCTCAACTATTTGAGCTCCTCGTATACTCTACCTAATACTAGTAGTACTTAAGTAAGTACTTACATTTTAGTTTTTTTTGTATGGCATCTCGCTGGTCAACCTAGGAGGTTGTCGACTGAACCGGGCTTGCGAGTGGTTGCCTCATTAATGAAGGCCTCTAGTCAGGGCCTGTCTGTAATTTATATGATGGACATAGTAAAGAGTATTCTATTCTATTCTTAAAAACTAAACGACTACACGCTAAGGCGTGACGTACGGACCTCGGCTTAGGGCGACGCTGAGGGCAGCAATTGACAGGCTCGATTGGATTATTTTTTCATTTTCATGAAAATCCTGGGAAATATGCCTCCGAATCTGAGGAATCATTCCATTCTAGGCACCTACCAGACCAAGCCCCCTCCACGTGCAGCAGAAATACTTACTTAAAAGTAATTTATAGTACCTACTAATAATACCTACCTCAATAGGACCTAGATCAATAGGTTTAAAGAAGTAATCAATAATTAATTAATGATCTAGGAATTAAACAAGAGCTACTCTCATGCGTCATGCCGTAAATGACAGCCATGGAAAGTTGATTATCAATTATTAAACTATCAAACGGACATACAAAGAGTTAATCCGTAATTAGTGACTAATTGAGAATCAGGTTATAAAAACATAGACAATGGATATCGTGACAAAAACAACAAAAGTATTGGTTGCAATAAAACTGTCCTGTTTGATTGGAAATGTCGGCCAAGTGTGAGCGCTTGATTCCGGGTCGCGGATGGAGTTTATACACAAGCACACATTTTTGTTTACAGCTAAATATTATCTTGTAAAAAAATATATCGGTAGGTACTTCCAATAACAAATTGATTGATACCACCTATCATAGACTTGTTGACAAAAACTATTACGACAGTTTTCGGAGAATTATTAACAAAACCCAATATGAATATAAAATAATTTATTCATTAACGTTTGATTAAGATAGAGCGGCGGGGAAACTAAAAGTTAATAGGTATGTTAATTGAATTGGGTACCAACAGACCTACTTATTGTAGTCTTGAGGCCCACACTCGGAATTTCTCCTGTACCACGGGACATGTACCTACGGCACAAATACCACAATGAGCAACATACAGCCAGACAAGAAACAACTTATAGGTACCTGAACCTACCTGAGGTTCCTGGTATCTGTAGGCCATTCAAATATTTGTCTCTTGTGGGACACGAACCCACTGCGCTAACCGATTAAGCATGCATAACCAGCCTATAATGTTCCCACTGCTGGGACACAGCAGGCCTCCTCTCGGTGAGAGGCAGTGGGCTGTAATCTACCAAGAGCCCAGTGCTAGTTGGTAGACTATGCCATATGTTTTCGAATTTTTGGTTCTAGGACATGCCGGTTTCCTCGCAATGTTTTCCTTCACCGTTTTGAGATAATTATAGCGGTACGTCATAATTTTCAAAGAGATGATAGTACTATAATCATTCTAGTCTAACCTAACCGCATTACGTCAGTGTCATTCACAAGGAAGTGTCATACACATGACTGTAATACCAATATCTATATAAAGGTACATTCAACGTAGCTGGGAATACCCTGACGACAACCATATTTTCCTTAAGCGTGGGTACAGTTTGTTTGCAAACTTCTCAGTACGAAAATATTATTATTAAAGATAGAAATCTACTCGGAGTGTTCTTTCTCCCATTGTAATCTGATTAGTTCTAAAATTATTATGATAGTCAAGCGATTTGTAGCGTCCTGTAGTTTGTGCCTGCCCCCATGGGAAACAAGCGTGAGTTTGTGTATGTACAGAGGCCAGCACATAAAGCTACCCCAATCTGTCAAATTTTCCCAATTGAATATGAACCTTATTACTTTGTGGTAAAGTTGAAAATCTATCAAAGAAATTTGACAGATTGGGGTAGCTTGTTGTGCTGCCGTCTGTACGTACGATTACACGTAAGTAATAAATTAAATGACAATAAAGATTTTCATTTATAGATAAAATATGTGTCATGAAAAACAACGTTTTTTTTTATTAAGTATTTTTTATTTTGAAAAGGGGTTTTTTATATGCCAAACCCATCGTAAATTATCAAAAATTTAACTTAAATGAGGTAACTACATACTAAGTAACAGAAATAGAATCCTTGACTTGGCATCTTATTTATTATTTATTTAATACTTCAAGCACATAAATGTACAGAGGCGGACTCTATACCACAGGCATTTTCCACCAGTCAAACTTTTGGTGATGCAGAGATAAACAATGGTAGCTGCGCAATCATGAACATTAAAATATTTTAAATATGTATAAAGATACGCATAAACCTATTCAAACTATGAATATAATATATACCTAAGTACAATAAATATACATAAATACATGAATATACTTACTAAAAAGAAATAAGACAAACAATGAGAAAATATATTCACCAGGCCACAGATAATATAATAACCAGGCTACACAACAAAAATAAAGATAATTATGAAATAACATTTAAGTAGGTATGTACCTACCTAAGTGAACAAGATTTATTTATTTATTTATTAAACCACAATTATAACACTTACAGATAAACACGTCTATCACAAAATCTTTGTTTTTGTTCCACTAAACATGTCAGACAGACTAGAATCTTCCTTGTTTACCTGCTTTTCCTAAGATATCAACAATACGTTGAAAGTCACGCAACAACACAATACCTTATGTGTTCTTCTAAGATTAGCTCAGTAGGTACTTACCGCAGTGAGAGACACGTCACACAGGTCCACTTTCTTTGGTACTAACTGTGCCTAAATACATTTATTTAACCCTATACCCAAGTCTGGTACCTAAGGACCCGTATGTAATATGCGTAAATAGATAGGTGTAGAGAAAGTGAAAGGTAATTCTACTGTTGCAGGGGTTTAAAAAAATTCAGTAAATAAAAATTAACTGCGGGTCTCTAACCTACCTATAGTAGCGTCCATCACCCACTAGAAAAGTATCTAACTAGTTTTTGTATTCTTGTATAAACTCCTTCAACAAGAACTGGTCCTTCACAGCTTTGAGCAGAGAGAGGTGGAAAGAGAGTAGGGAGGCCTTTGCCCTGCAGTGGGACGTCACAGGCTAATAATATAATATAATATATAAACCAGAATGCCTACCGCCTTGCTGCTGGCGCTCGAAAAAAGGCAAACTGGTAGGTACTTTTACTGATAAGCTCGTGTTCTTCCTAGCGTGTCGACGGCAAAAATATAGTTTTTTTCTTCAATATGTGTGGCCCAAAATTCAGCAACGCGGGTAGCATTCGCTGACGTAGCCGTTAGGTCCTCACGTGTGCAGGTGACAGGGCATGCGGTGCAAGATGGGAGGCGAGCCATTATCTGTGGAGAAACACCGCTTATTACACCGCAGGTCTGAGCCTTCCATGAACCCTCACTTATGGAGGTTGTCCTGCGGCCTACCCGGGAACGAAGTCTATTTAAGGCTTTCCAAGCAGGCCACGGGACAAGCTCGTGCCACTAGACAAGGAAAACAGCAAAAGTTTTTCAATTCAAGTTTAGCAATTCAATCTCCTAGTATTGTACATATAATTGCATAGCACATGTGTGAGCACTATGTACATACTATAAAGCTACCATTTACTGGGTACGTCTTGCATTGACTTGAATGTGCCCTGGCGGCTGAGAGTATGTCATGCTCACTCAAATGTCTCGCTGATGGTGGCGCATGTGTTGGATCATTTAGCTCCCTTCAAAATGGTTGAGCTGAAAGGTGCTAATACATGCGTCATGTTCGTGAACGGGCGCCGTCAGTAGGGACTGGTCATCTATTTGCTGCCATGGCTTATTTTATTTTATTTAATATTTGAATTGTTGTTTTTTCTTATCTTTTCATTATGGACGCTTTTAACGTTCTGCATCGTTCTCACATGTATAATTTTTAACATGAATGATGTAACCAAGAATTTGTAACTATATTATTTTGATTTAAAAGAGTGTCCATGGAGTTTCTTGCCCGTTCTTCTCCATAGGTACCTACGCTTTGGAATGGGCAACTAGCTTCATCTTTCTGACTGACAGACCCTTTGACAATTCAAAAGTGCCTGTAATTGGTTTAATTGAAATAAATGCTTTGAGTTTGAGTTTATAATAAATCATGAAAATTACAGCATAATAATCCTGCCCTCATTTCCACAGCTTCGATATAAGCCCCGTTCAATATCCGCCGTCTTCAGTGCCTCGTCATCCGAGCTAGGATGAAGTTGTGTGTATTGTTGTGTGCTGTGCTGGCGTGCGCAGGCGCCGCACATCATCATCACCATGAAACAGGTGAGGATGTCTATTTACCTGAAAGGTTGAACATTTATGTGCATTTCATATAGGTACTGAGAAAATATTAAATTTCAAAACATATACTTTACTTTAAAATATACTTACTGAAAATTCATATTAGGTTATTATATTTTCAAAACAAAAGAAAAATTTAAAAAAACCAGAAAATTAAATATTACCAAATAAAAAAAGCGTTTTTAAAGTTACAAAGCTCAAAAAAATACCAATTGAAAGAAAGTGTTACTTAGAAGTCGACAAACGTCATTTATTAAAACAATTTGTTTCTGTTCAGAACCACCCACTGGTCCGTCAACCACCGACCCGATGGCTCACAGTGTATCAGGTCATTTCCGAGGATCCTGGATGCTGTCACGTCGCTGGAAGAAGTTCCAGTCCTTCAGGGGTATCCGATATGCGCAGCCACCTGTAGGGGAGTTGCGGTTTCAGGTAAATAGGAGTTGAATTTAATATAGGTATTTTGTTAATGAGTACAACGATAGAAGGAAGTTTTTACAAAATATGAATGTAAAAATTGGTCCTTTCTCATTTTTGCATTGGTCCTTTTTTGGTTGCAAAAGCGTTTTGTATTTTTGGCAGAAGGACGGACATGTCAATAAAAATAAGAAACATTCTTCTTAACTTCAAGTGATATTGCTTGACTTCATAATCAAAATACTTTTCAACGTCAAGTCAAACAAAGTCAAAGTCAAAACATTTATTTCAAATAGGCACATAAAAGGCACTTTTCAACGTCAAAAATTACCTTAAAATAGAATTGATTCTAGTCGCCCATTCCAAAAGGTTTTCGTATGGAGAAGAATGGGCAAGAAACTCCACCGTTACTCTTTTAAAATGTTTACAATATTTTATAATAATATGTGAGGACGATGCACCTAGAATAAAATTACTATACCACAATAGGTAAAAGAATTAAAAACGAAACCATGACATATTTAAATTAATTATCTGATAGATAGATACATGGTGCTCACATATTTACAAACATGGTACAAGTAAACGATTTTAATTAAAAAAAAAAATAATACAAGTAATAAGTCAGCCCTTAACAACTCCTTTGCTTTATCAAACTTCTGCGCAGCAATTTTGACTTTAGAACTGATTTGATTTTGATGATGTCGATGATCCTACAATCCTACTTCCTACTAATATCATAAACGTGAAAGTTTGTGAGGATGCATGCATGGATGTTTGTTACTATTTCACGCAAAAACTACGGAACGGATTTTTGATAAAACTTTACAGTAAATAGGTGTTGCTTGTACATCAGAATAAGACATTGGATAGTTTCTATCCCGATATTCCCACGGGATCGACAATTGTGCGGGTGAAACCGCGGGGCGCTGCTAGTTAGTTAACAAAAATATCATTCTTTTTTTACAGCCACCGCAGCAGATCATGAACTACACCACCGAGGTGGACGCCACGAAGGAAGGACCAGCTTGTCCTCAACCGGTCTACAAAAACTATCCAGTGGACGAAGACTGTCTTCGACTCAACGTGTACACACCTGATGGCAAGACGTAAGTAATGTGTAATAATAAAACCAAAACTTGAGAAACTTAAACTTAACTTACTTAATTTAACTTGTGAAAACTTGAAATTGATAGCCATACCTGAAACATTGGCGCAAAATATTTTAAACAGCTGCACTGAAAAGTTCATGTTTTGGAGATTAAACCTTATTCTTCTAATGGGAAAAATTGTTTATGTACCTATTATTAGGCAACAAGCTTCAGTAATCAGATCAATTCAAGATGAACCTTTGGTTCTTATAAATTGTGATCGTTCCTTTGACCTGTCTTTGCAATGAAAAAAAAACTTCATCTACTTTTCACATACATTTTTAGTTCAAAATAAATTGTGTGTGTGTCTTATTCTAAGTTTTTTTAAACTTCAACTATTGGCTATCAAGAATATATTGCATTATTAATATTTGTAATGACCCATTTCAAAAAACATGTATTTTAACAAATAAATACGTTTACAACCTTGGTCCTTTGTCGCCTATCCTCACTGATCTGTTCCTCTCTGTAGCAACAAACCGCTGCCGGTTCTGGTGTTCATGCACGCGGGAGGTTTCTACTCGGTGTCGGGCCGCAGCGACGTCGCCGGGCCCAGCCATCTGATGGACCGGGATATCGTGCTCGTCACCATCAACTACAGGCTTGGATCACTTGGTGAGTTTCTTTTATGTAGTTAAGTAGGTAAGATATGAAGAGTAGGTAAGACAGATATTATATTATGCTCTTGTATACCAAACGTGATGCGGAAGGCGGAGAACAGAGTGCTGTGGCGCAGTCTGGGAGAGGCCTATGTCCAGCAGTGGACTGCGATAGGCTGAGTTGATTGATACCAAACGTGCTGACTGGCAATTTTTCACCATGGCTTGCGTTTTCTATACCATACTTATTGGGATATCCATAGAAATGTACAAAATTTGGAAAATCCAAAAGTGCACGGCTCATATATTGCTCATTTGATCGTATAAAAAATATAATAAAAAATAGTAGAGTTTAGAATACATCGTCTTACTTTTTATTAACTAAAATTAAACTACTTTGAATAAAAGTGCCAGTTTCAATAGGGTTCCTCCTATATAAAAAAGGAATCTATTTAAAAAAAAATACTCAATTAGGTAATTGACTTTTCGCAAGCTACAATGTTTTCAGGTTTCACATTTGATTGACGGGTTTTTTTAGAAATACTTCGATGTTTTTTTCGTTTCTACTGCACTAAATCAATTTTTGAAATAAAGAATTAATCTCCATTAAATTATCTATACAATGGTATATTAATTAAGTAGGTTCTATGTACTAGCAGGAATATAACAATAGAAGCAGTTGCAGAAAGGAGGCAAAATAAATTTTTCGATCGTAAAACACTGTCTTACTTCGCATTATGAGTCGCGCAAAATATTTATGGGGATATTTATGGAGGTAAGATAGTACCCCCATGTAAAATTCTGGTATACAGCTGCATTCGGTTAGACTAGAAGCCGATCCCAACATGGTTGGAAGAGGTTAGGCAGATGTTAATGGCTCGCGTTATTGTCCAAAACAAAAGAGTATCGCATGATACGAAGAAACTGGCTTGAAGAGGTAAGCCATTCAACTCCACGTTAGAGCAAGCCCTACTGCTACAGTACGTATAATAGTTACATCTGCCTCACGTTAGTTCATTTTAACCATTCCACCACCAGGTTTTCTAAGCACAGGCGACCAGTTCGCCCCCGGTAACAACGGCTTCAAAGACCAGGTGATGGCTCTGCGCTGGGTGCAGAGGAACATCGCAGCCTTCGGAGGAGACCCCAACCTCGTCACAATCTCAGGGTACAGTGCGGGTTCCTTCAGCGTCATGCTGCACATGATCTCGCCGATGTCGAAAGGTGGGTAAAAGGAGCAAGGGTCTAAAAAGGCTACATTGAAATTATTAGCAATTCCTTTCATATATTTATTAGGCCCTTCAACAATGCGTACTTAACAATTTCTACATGTTAAACTCAGACACATTATGCGAAGATAATAACGTATACCTACACAATTAATTTAAAAGTAGTTTGAATACGACTCTAAACTAAATAGATTGCAATAAATTAGGTGTAAATATAGCCGCATAAACAGAAATCGAATAAGTTTTGGTTTGAGTTCTATCGATTGTCAGTTTGGTTGATCTTTTGGCTGTAGAATTTTGGTATTCAAATATGTGAGTTTTAGTTAATCTTTATAAAAAAATATGGTACAAAAAAGTGTAAGTAGTATAAAAATGAACATTTCTTCGTATAAGGATGAAAAAAAATGCAAAAAGATTCTCTCCGGCGGGGAATCGAACCCCGGTCTCCCGCGTGACAGGCGGGGATACTTACCACTATACTACCGAAGACTTGCTAATAGTGGGTGAAATTATTCACTACATTACAACAATAGAATCTTCTTACTACTGTCTGTGCTACTGTTATGTAAACATAACAACAGCGGTTTCAAGATAAGCCGATAATATAATGGTATAAACAAGTTCGCAGGAAAAAAATATCAGATAATGAGTTATCTTTCCTTCAATTGTTATACCTACCTACTTAGGTAGTTAATTTGTACACACCCACAATTGTATTGCCTTCGATACGAAGAAATACTCGTAATAGTACAAAAACTTTTCCTGTCGGGAGTCATTTAGAAAAATATCGCCAAAAGATTGCTTGCCTTGAGTTATGGTTCAAGGCCAATGCATGTTTTTTCCCTATGTATTTCGTTTTTAGTACGTTTTAGCTGTTTTATTTGAATTGTATTAATCAATTAATTTAAATACGAGTTTGACTATTTAATACAAGCCAAACTCGTAGCCAAATTCTGGGCTGACTCTATTTAGAATTTTAGATTACCATCGACACGCTAAAAAAAGAAGAATCAATTTAAATGAACCTGTAGTATAAGGGATTTAATTATAGCTGACGGCAGCCTCAGATTTTCAATAACATTTACGAAAGAAGTATTTTTATATTTCTATGAGCTAGAGGGTCCCGAGAAAAAAAGTGGTCAAAGGGTCCTGGGTTCGATTCGGTCGGACAAATAATTATTGGGAGTTTCCAATATAAATTATTTCAGTAGTAACCCTGAGTCCACATTTGAGCTTGGTTAAGCTGCCTATAACATGGGACTTAAACATAACTGGCAACATGTGGATGTACGATACTTTCATAATACACCTCTACCTACTAAAAAAAGCAAATACAAGCGTGATAATATATTATCTTTTTCTACCCCAGGCTTGTTCCACCGCGCGATCTCTATGAGCGGCTCCCCAGTATCCCAAATCGTGATCCCTCGCCACCAGCGCCACCTGGCGGTCAGACAAGCGGAACTACTGCAGTGCCCCACCAACACCTCCCAGGCTATCATCGATTGTTTGAAGACCAAGACTTCTAAGCAGTTGGGAGACTCTCTGGATAAGATGTTTGTAAGTACTTACCTCTGTAGGAATTGATCACCGTTGGGCTAGTGGTGTTGAAGGAGACCCTCAATTAAGGTAGGACGTCTTCAGGATGGGTGGGGAGACATTCTTTGAGGCTGGTAGACTTAAGCGCCTAGGGCAAGGACCAATAAAAAGCCTGCTGTTCCACACAAAAATACTAACACGATTCTTTTTAGGGTTTCGTACCTCAAAAGGAAATACTGAACCCTTGTCAGATTACTTCGTTGTCCATCTGTCTGTCCATCTGTCAAGACCGTTTTTCTCAGGAACGCATGGAGTTATCAAGTTGAAATTAATATGAAATAGGTACTCATGGCTGCAATCCTTGATGCAGTGAAAAAATCAAACTTCTAAGTCAACGCAATCAAAAGATACGGGCGTTTATGTTCCGAAATCAAAACCTAAAGGGTACTTCCCGTTGACCTAGAATCATGAAATTGGGCAATGTCATGTAGCACAAGTAAAGGAAATCCGAAATCCGTAAATGTGTAGTTAAATTACAAAAAATAATTTTAAAACTATTTAGATAACTAAATAGATACCAAATTTGTACGGAGCCCTCGGTGCGCGAGTCCGACTCACACTTGACCGTTTTTTATTTATTTTTATTTTCCTGATTTTTCCTATAGTAAAGTTGTTCATTTTATGTCCAATTTAGTACCCACATAATACATCTCCTTTATGAATGTCCCTTCTATTACCTGACTGATGACCGTTGAGGTCTAAGACGTGTCTTTGAATGGAGAGTAATGGAGACCGCGAATAACGTAAGGTAGGACGCCGCCAGGGTAGGTGGAGTGACAATTTTGCAGTAACAGCAAGGTCAGAGTAGCCGATGATCTTGAGAAGTTGAATGGCGTGTGATTGGAGAGGCCCAGTCCAAGTTTCGATCCCGTGGGAATATCGGGATAAAAACTATCCTATGTCCTTTCCCGGGACTCAAACATCTCTATACCAAACATCTAAATCGGTTCAGTGGTTTAGGCGTGAAAAAGTAACATCAGACAGACAGAGTTACTTTCGAATTTATAATATTAGTAAGTATGGACAAACGTTGCAAAGGCGGACTTATGCCTTACTAGGCATTTTGTACCAGACAACCAAGAGATTTCATTGATTAAAGATGCCCAAAAAACTTTAATTGATTTAGTGCGATAGTTCTTTTTTTGTGATTTTTTATTTCATACTTGCATCCATTGTTCAGGACTTCGGCTACGATCCCGTCCTCCTGTGGGTGCCGGTGCAGGAGCTGCCGTTCGGCCAGGAGATGTTTCTGCCGCGACAGCCGCTTGAAGCGCTGTGTGCGGGAGAGCTGCAGCCCGTGCCGTACATCATCAGCCAGACGCAGGACGAGTTCTTCTGGAAGGCTCTCGGTGAGTTTTTAAATCTAATAATAAGTGGAAATCCTCGTCTGCTCTTGGATTGGGTTCTTTACTTTTTGGTCATTAGATATCATCATAAGCACCCTTAAATTGTTCCGCCCGCTGTTAGCTCCTGACTCGTCCTTTTTTGTTATCCCTGACCTAATAATAAATGTTGTAGCGAGGGATTTGTGTTCCTATGAAGATGTATTCTTGACTTGTGCAGTCCAGAATACATCTCACATAAATATTATCTAATACTAACTGAACTTGTAGTATTATTCTGCTTTTTTTAATACATTCGCAATACTTTTATAAGTCATGCGAGATTTTAAACTATACTCCCGGTTCCTAATAAGGTCAAAAAATCAACTGGAGTGTGACCATGTCTCTAACTACCGAGAAACTCTTAAACCATGAGCTCTATTCGCTCCAATTCCTAACAACCAGTCCGTTTCAGATGTCCTCCGCAACCCATCTGCCTTCGAGTCCTGGCGCAGCGACTGGCCGCGCCTGGCCGCCATCGCCCTCTACCTGTCTGGCGACAACACCACTGTCACCACAGCCGCCAACAAACTGAAGGAAGCCTACCTCGGAGGCAAGGAGTTAGCCAATGATACCGCTACTGGTGAAGGATTTGGGAAACTTTACTCTGATGCTATCATTGGGTTTGGAGTGCACAGGTAAGGGAATCTGAGTGGTGTGTGTCAGAATGTTGTTTTTGACAAATTTATATACTATTGGAGTAATATTTGAATTTATTTTGATCAAATTATGCTTGAATTGAACTGATTCTTAGGAAACAGATCTCGGATGGTCGTTTGTGATTAAAATTTCCAGGAACTGCAAAAAAATCTGAGTAAAACAAATAATCACCAAAAGTTTTTCACGCCTCTATTCGTGACTTTAGCAGCATAAAAAAAACGAAATAACGATAGGGAGGTCCATCTTTGTTTTGAGAATTTAATCACCCTTACCAGTCTAACAGCCGTCTTACATATTATAGCGTGCATAAGTATAAAATCAGTTAGATCTGACTCTAACCCATGTATCCATAGACTGGTGAACCTGATGGCTCGTCACTTGCCCAAGCCGGTGTACTACTACGAGTTCGGCTACATCGGCAACAGCAGTCACTACGTCGACCCCGCCACCAAGAAACCGATCGGTGAGAACATTATACTATTGAGGATTTATTGAACCACAAGAAATGTGAACTTTTTACTTTTGGGGATGCCAAAATAGTAAGTCAACGTTCAAGAGGTACTTACATAAGCGGTTTTCGTAACTTGCGACTTAAAACTAAAGCCTCAGAGGTCATAGGCAATAAACTTGTATCGTGTAATAGCATGTGTGTCTTATTCTGAATCAATGTTGAATTGGTTCGGCCCGTATCATATACCTAGTAACTTTAGTTTGATTTGTCTCGATTGGCATAACAGGCTAGCATGTAGTTCAATCACTTCGTCCCCGAGGCTGCCAACCACGCAACCAGCCGCTAGCATATAGCCAGACATAAAACCACATCCAGCTACTAAGTTACTCCTCCACCCTCTTTGAACCTTATAATCTCCCCCACAGCGGCGGCGCACCACGACGACCTGCTGTACCTGTTCAACGTGAGCTACAACTTCCCGCCCGTGCCCGTCTCCGACAGTCAGGACTCGCAGATGGTCGACAAGATGACCGCCATCTTCTACAACTTCATGAGATACGGGTGAGAGAAACTATGGGAACTTTACGGGATTTTTTTGCCGTACCCGGCCATAAATATGCTTTAAATTAGGCTTGAATCTGGCTCCTTAGCCGATCGAATCTTGGGGCCGCGATCCGGAGATCATGGGTTTGATCCCCAGCTCGGGCAAACTGTTACAGGCTATTTCCATCAAGACTTTTCCAGTATCAGCTCGGAATCTGGATAAGTGCTTCTTGATGCGCTTTACTTTGTGTATTTTTTTTCATCACCACTCACTGCTCTCAAACTCTCGCTGGAAAACATCGTGAGGAAACCGTTGTGCTGGCATATCCAAGAGCAAAAAATTCGATGACATGTGACATCTACCAACCCGCACTGTGCCCGCGTGGTTGATTACGGCCCACTCCCACAAACAGAGAGGAGGCCTGTGTCCCAGCAGTAGGAACGTTATAGGCTGATTATGTATATTTATGCTGATGTCCCTTGGTAGCAATAGACTCGCCCCTCGGAGGAGAGAACGTTCTCTACTGCGTTGGTCGCATGTGGGTGTACTTTTACCTACTACTGATGGTATATTTTATCTAACCAATTGCTCTTCCTCCCCCAGTGACCCGAACCCCAAGCCCGACACTCCGGAGCTGTCCACCCTGAGCTGGCCGCAGTACAAACCGGACGACAGGAAGTACCTCCGCATCGACAGTCCGTTCTCTGTAAAACAGAACCTCTTCGAAGATAGGTTCCGAGTGTGGGAGGAACTGTTCCCGATTGATTATCAGAAGTGTAAATAAATATCGAAAACAGTTACAGTCAGCGGCCGTAGATACGGCACATCGTGGTATTTCAAATCAAAACCAAAATTTTCTTTTGCAAACATTTCGGAAAGTTCGTCATGTAGATGTAGCGCGTCATCTTTGTAGGTACGGTCAGCAACAAAAGTCGATCAACACATGAGTTTTTTTAATATTAGTTATTGAGCAAAATATTTGTTCAAAATTGCAGCAGAAGAAAAAAATGTAGAATATAAACTCTTTGCTGTTATGTGAAAAGCTAAAAAGCAGTTTATTGAAAAAAATGGTAGTCAATTTAATAACATGTAAAAATGAAAGTGTTAACCGACTTTTGTTGCTGACCGTACTCGTAGCTCATTTCTACAGTGTGACCGTCTCTTTCTAAATCACGATGTAATTCATGTCTTTCGTGTAATCATTATGTTGACGTTCTGTGCTGGACATAGATATGACATGATCTGAGAGTAAGTACAAAATAATAAAATTAAATAAAAATATTAAGCCGGATATTCATTGTGTCATTGTGTCATGAGATCTGTAATCGTATCCTTAAGAAATAATTGCTTTATAAGAGCGCCTCACGAATGAGGTATGAATGTTAATTTAAAATAAAAGAAATACACAATACTTATGTGATGAAGATTTTTATTGCTTTTCCTTATTATCAATCTTAACTAAATTATCCTACTTAAGTAGATGCTTTCTGCATAAACGCTATTTGTTCCCTTACCTCTTATTTCCCTATTCATTTACCCCTCCGTAGCTCCCTACATGCGACTTGTGGGGGGGCGTGGGTCGCAGTCGGGGTTAGGGGGCAACTCGTCCACTTCGAAACTGGGCCCAGGAGGATGATGACGCCAATAATTCCATACAAATCGAAGCGTGCGTAGCCGTGCACAGCTATGGAACAGCGGCTTTATTATACCACAGTAAACCACTGAAAGGTATTTTATGCCAAATTGTCCCACTCCAAGGCGAAGGCCTTCGCATCATACACAGAAGGAAAGCATTTGACCACGACGAGCATGTTTGAGCAGCATAATCACCATCATTTGAACAATCTAGTGGTTTCAAGAGCAACTCGTGAGTGTAGGGTCCTGGTTTCGACGCCCGGGTCTAGCAAAGTGTAATAAAGCCTTTACATAGGTAATTGTTAGTACCTGACCAGAGTCTGTCTTTGTGTGGTGCTAAGCAATGACAATAAGCTCGCTCCTTACCTTCATCTTAGCGTTGTGATGGTAAATATTGTTTGGAAAGAAGTTAGACCCGGGACTTATAACATTACTGGCAAAATGTGTAGGTATTGCACCTCTGCTTATCCATTCGGGGAATACAATTTACAGGCGTGATGTTTATTGACCTTGACCTTAACGGTTGCTTAGAAGAAGTCTTCAAATGTCCTTGGGTAATCACCTTGTGTTCTGGCAGACTGCATCATAACAAGATTTTCAACACACTTGCTCGTAAAATGGCTCTTAATACACAGCTTTTAGATCCATAATGCAGTGTATTACAAACGCGTGCTTTTTCTTTACGTTACGGTACTTGTGCTTTATTTCCACAGATAACTATTTAATTTACTAGTCGGAGGTCGGAGAAGTGCGTTTTTTTTTTAATCTCTTCAAAGAGACTTCATGCCAAAAAGAATCCGCGAGCCATATTTTACTTTTTTTTTTAAATAGTCTGAATTGTCCTTGGTCCCAAGATGAACTAAAATTTATTTACCTTAAGATGAATGCGCAGTTGTAGCCCACGAAATTAAATTTTTCTAACGTTTTTCGCAATTTTCAGGTCAGTGTCAGGTTGTATCTTGATCAAAATATGATTCGCGAATATAACAGATACGTATTTACAGAATTATAATCATTAGAATCATTAAATACATCTTTCTAAGTTAGATGGATGGAAAAGTTCTTAGGGAACAAATCTAACTTAAATATATATACATATTAATGATTCTAATGACTATAATTCTTTAAATACATATCTATTATATAAATATACATTTTGATCAAGATACAACCTGATACTGACCTGCAAATTGTAAAAAACTTAAAAAAAAAAAAATTTCGCGGTCTACCACTGCGCATTCACCTAAGGGTGCATCCACACATAGCGAGGCATGTGCCGCAAATGATTTTTTTAAATGTATGGTTGCCTCAGGCTGAGACATCTAACATACAAAAAAAGCACTTGCGGCGCATGGATCGCTCTGTCTGGATGCACCTTATAATTTTCCGTCGTCCCTCCCGTAACCAAACGGAAAAGACCACTGGCGTTCTATTATTGCGGATTCTCACTGAATTAATTTTCTCTATGCAAATAGTACTTTCTAATTCCATACTAACTAAACTACAATTTGACATACGACAACACTACGATCAGTCTTAACATTATTTTGTGTTTATTATATTTTTTCTATAGGCTGTATATCGGTTTTGACTTTGCCTTTAAGTAAATAAACGCGCGCCGCGCTAGCAATGCGCGCGCACTGACGTTATACGTCAGTGTGCGCGCGCAGGTGTAGGAATGACAATTACTTACTCTATGGGTAAACCTGCGCGCGCACGTCAGCGCGGCGCGCGGAATGACAAACCAAGCCCGCCATTATCCATACAAGTTAATATTTAACAATACAAGTCAGTTTTTTTCCTCACAAGTGTGTTGAAAAACGTCGTATGATACGCGTGTGCATTGATAATTAAACTCTCGGCTACCTTATCGCGCTCGCCTACTACGGCTCGCGCGAATAATACCGCCTCGAGTTTAATGATCAACATAGCACACATGTATCATAATGTACTATAGTCATCTTTTGCGTACTTAAAGCTAAAGTAGGTAAGTACGTGTATGACTCAACTCAGGAAAACTAGGTAAAGTGTAGGTACAAATAAGATGCCTAGACTGTTAGACAAAAGACTGATGATCATACATAATGATTCTCGTTATAAAGAAAAAACCGAAAGAGTAAATGAGTATGATTAATTGAGAGTAAGTATGATTCATTCCAATACGGTAATTAAAAGAATAGAATACTTAATTTAAAAAACAATTAATTGTTTAATAAGGGCTCCAATACCTACCTATGTCGACTTGTGTGCTCGGGGTTTGGTATTGTTCTAGCGATCTGTAGAGCCGCTGCCTAACGTGAGACCCTGGATTGAAAACCAAGATCGAATAGAAAAACCGTCGAAGTACATCACATCACACTATATCACCACAGAATACTTAATAGTACTACGTAATATATCACACTAATATTATAAAGGCGAAGTTTGTGAGTGTGTGTGTTTATATGTTTGTTACTTCTTCACGGTCAAACGGCTGGACCAATTTTGATAAAATTTTGTATGAAGGTAGCTGACACCCTAGATTAACATATAGGCTACTTTTTATACCGATATTTCCACGGGATTGACATTTACGCGGGTGAAACCGTGGGGCGCGCCACATTATACAAATACAGTCATTAAAAAATGGGAATATGTTGACGAAAGCCAGCGGAATTGGCACATTTTAGACTTCAATAAGAAAGGTCTTGAAAACGAATGTTTAGTACCATGATGAAAATATAAATAACACCCAAAAGGACAAAAACATAAAGAAACCGGCTTCATCAAAAGAGTTCGAAACTCGCTCACAGTTGGTTTTTTACATACCTTTACCTACTCCTGTGTTTGATCTAAGCTCCTGTGCCTAGTCATATTGTTTGTAACCTTACTGAGCACAAAGGGGTTATCCACGAGTTACTTCCCTATTTACTTCAGCGCACGATTCATCTTATTCACCGACAGTTCTCCACCTACGCTAATCGAATCGACGTAGAAACGGGTTTCCCGAATGACTAGCAAGAGTACTACGACAATTGTTATTTTCCTTGTCTCAAGATTCCTATTCCTGTACCATATTCTGCAGTTTAGTATACATACCTATTTTATCAAAAATAGGTCATCAGACCTAAAAGATTTGTAGCAATGGCATATTTTTATCGAAGAAAAAAACATCGAATTTGTAGATGAATTTGCGGACGAGCTGCGGTAAAAAGACGCATTATTTTGTTTATTTATTTCTTTTAGGATCTCCAACAAAAGATATACACTCAACAGTTAATGGACGACAAAGTATTTGGTAGGTGTACTCCACGTTTCAATTACAGGAGACCACAGCATGCACAATAAAATGAACAACTAAGCTAACAAATTAAACACAAAAAAAAGTGTAATGTGTGTGTGTGTGTGTGTTAAAATCTTCAAGCTGAAACATCACCAGTCTTGGGAAGGCGGTAGCATTAAAAATACTTCGTGATCAGAAAAGACCACAAAAACGCAAAAGGTATAGGAAGTTAGCCTACAAAGAAGCCCAGATATACATAATCAGCCTATAATGTTCCCACTGCTGGGACACAGGCCTCCTCTCTGTAAGAGGCAGCCCAGATTATATTTTCTGCAAAATCCCATAATGGCCTGATACAATACCCGCAATCCACAGGGGAACTACTAGAAATGGGTTTAATAGAATCGCAGAATGTCAATTTGTTTTCTTTATGCCACTGTATGGCGATTCGAGAGGTGATAAATAATCGATAGTTCAAGGTTCTGCACTGATAAGACTTTGTTTACCTGATAACTGGAGCCGATTGAGAACACTTATAAAAATAAATAAAACATATCATCACACCTGCATTCTTAGAAGGGGTGCCCGGGTGGATAGAAATGTATAGCATGCCCACATTTTGCTCAGCACATTCATGCTCACATTTCGCTCAGCAATGGCGTGGGGACGAGGCCGTCAAAATACCTTTGATAATTTCACTTCGTTGTCTATTTACTCAAAAGCTTGGAGAATAGACCACAAGTGTTCACAAACTCACACTCGCTATAAAAGCTCCAGTTTACCTGTTTCGCGTCAGTCGCGCCTTCTGAGCCGGTCGCACACATCATGTTACTGGCGCTGCTGTCTGTGCTGTGTGTGTGCGCGCACGCACACGAACACAAGCACTCGCATCATCATGAACAACAATATACATATGAAACAGGTTAGTTTTTTTGTATACAAGTGATTATTTAGTGGGTTTTATTGCTTCTAGAAGTGCGAGTAAAGATGGCAGAGGATGAAAGGACCACCTTAACTCCTTCCGTGTTACTCTTGTCAGTGCAGCTTCTTTCCAGGGGCTACTGTAATTATTAGCAGGGCAGGTCAAGGCGCTAGTTAATAGTTGAAGTACACAGGGTACAAATTACAAAATTGCATGACACTCCGCATAGCACTTCACTTTTGTCTAATATAGATCTTGCTATAAGAGTGCATGGCACCTCTACTTGGTGCATGGTGGCGATTAGCGATAAGACCGTCCTTGTACACTGAATATAACTTATTGGTTATAATTATGTTATTGAGCTTGGTTTAATTTTGGTGTATGTACAATAAAGCATATTCGATCTCCCTAGCTCGCTTCGTAAAAGAGACTAATCACAATAGATTGATAATCAGTCAATTTTCCTACGACATTCATAATTCATTCACGGAGTCATCGCACCTCAAGCTCAATCGGTCGGTGCAACATTGTCTTCTATGTCTCTATCAGCAGCTCAGTGGGTATAAGTCACCTCCTAGCCAAATCATCTCTCACACAAACCAATAATTTCTTCCTTTCCCTCCGTTCCAGTTCCAGTTTTAGCAGACGTACCTACATTCATCATCAACCCGGATGGGCCGCTAACCCGCAGCGTGTCGGGGCAGTTCCGAGGCTCGTGGATGGAGACGAGGCGCGGGAGGCGCTTCCAGGCGTACCGCGGGATACGGTACGCTGAGCCGCCTATTGGCGCGCTGAGGTTTCAGGTAAGGAACATGTTTTTAATAATTGTTTAAAGAAGGTTGAATTTAAATTATCATTAAAGTCAGAAATTTCATTATAACGGAGA
The DNA here is from genome assembly GCA_945859645.1 of Amphipoea oculea. Classification (NCBI taxonomy): domain Eukaryota; kingdom Metazoa; phylum Arthropoda; class Insecta; order Lepidoptera; family Noctuidae; genus Amphipoea; species Amphipoea oculea. The sequence continues at coordinate 521,292 of OX243885.1, forward strand.
AGCGCACTCGGGCCCCATGACCCGAGGGCCATTCCGCGCAATTAGGCCGACTTTTGTTTGGAAATGGTAAGGACATTTGGTGCGTGTTGATTGCAATAATAAATTAAATAAAGGTGTTATACTTTTTTAGATAGCGGCGCCATACGTAAAAACATGTAAGAAATGTCATATAAAGTAAAAAAAGAATGCAGCTATGATATTTAATTTATTATTAGCATATATTCGCCGTTACTGGATTTCCGCGGAATGACCCCCGAGCGTTTCGTCCCCAAACGGGTCAAAACTGTAGTTACCCATAAGGTTACTACAGTATTTGTGCCGCTTGAGGGTCGTAGCAGCCGCAGCCGTGACGCCAGCGCAGCCCACCGTGAACCATGCTTGGATCATGAACTCACGATTCAAGTGCAAGGCTGTCGACACATGAGGCTTACCCACCTTCCAAGACAACAACGTCGCCGTCTGGTCTCTTCCCATCGTCACGTATCAAGCCGTTTGGTTCCTCACACTGCTGGTACGCCGGCGGTGACAATGGCTCGATGAATAATATCGCTGATAACGGCGTGCCGTGCTATGCGACCTGCGCTCCTGCAGCAGGACAGGCCATGGTGCCCGAGGCTGTCTACAGCTTCACCGCAGTGCCACCGATGCGGAGCAATTCAAGGTGCGCTCAAGAGAAGACCCGAAGCGAGCCGACACGATAAGTCATCTATCATAGTGCCCATGGTAGATGTCAGGAGCGCCTGAAGCCATAAGCCTGACTCCCATTCTCCCAGTATTACGTGACGTGTTTATGGAATATCCTGGGTATTCCATATAATACTGCAGAGCGGCACGTCGCAGCTGCTCTGGGAGGACGGGTTGTTGGGCAAACCCGTATCCGTACAAGCCATTTTTCGCATCGGTCAGAAACTGTACTACAAAATCGACCAGTGAGGAAGATAAATGTTCCTGGTTAATTTATCAGTACTGGTCCGAGGAGAGGAAGGCCGGTAAACATAGACTTGAATCTTTACGGACACCGAATGGACTCGATTATTTAGTGTCAAACAATCTGACAGTGTGTGTGTGTGTGTTCGGATGTGTGTCTCATAGTTTTAAAATGTATTTCTTTGCATTCATTTCTTCATTAAAACTTTGCGCTCTATCAGTAGCACACTTGACTTTCATTAGTATATCCAAATAAATAAGTAGTAGGTAAGTATGTCAAGGAGATTTAATCTACTAGTTAGAACATTAATTGAATGGTTGAGATAAGCAGGTGCATCGTACTTACATCTCCGAAACCCACGCTTAAACCCACCACCTGTATATCAGAGGAACAGGAAAATCTTGCGCAAACTTGACCTTGAACATATGATTCAAAACATTACAGTCATTGTTACTAAATATATGGGTTATGTGTACTAGTATGTGCAGTCCGAAATAAAGAATATACATATAATAATGAATGAAAGAGCATTTTTGTTGACACAAAATTCATCAATATTTAAAATAATTATTAAATAACAAAATAGAAAACGAAAAATAAAATGGAGTATGGATCCCTAAGACTTTCTACATAATAAGCATAAGTACCTGAACTTCATATTATTAAAACTATCTCCATTTGTACCTCTATAACATTAACCTAACCTGCTCGTCTCTCCCCAGCCGCCGAAACTGAAGCTGGAGTACGAAGGCGAGGTGGACGCGAGCGAGGAGGGCCCCGCGTGTCCCCTGCCCGCGCCGCCCGCCTACTACGTGGACGAGGACTGTCTCACTGTCAACGTGTACACGCCGATACACAACGCGTGGGTAGAACTGATTGACCTATTGCAATTAATTCTTTATCACCTCAGGCTACAAATTTGTACTTATGTATTTGTGCAAATAAGCCGGCAAAAGTCTACTATTCACACACATTCGACAGAATTCTTTTGAAAATCGCCATCACCCCAGAACGAACGATTGACAAACCGTTCCTACTCTATAAAGTATGATGTATTATGGTCTGATTTGCCGTAGGTAACCTGGTGACTTACCTGTTCATGACCATGCGCGGTCCGAGGGGGGGGGGGGGGGTCGTGGGGGTCATGACCCCCCCCAAAATCATTCAAGCTGTCAAGAGTCTGAATGATTTACTTGCCTTGTTAAACTTAAAACTGTACATGAGCCACGAAAACCCCGATAGGCATATTCAAAAACATTAAGAACATCGGCAGACATGGGTACTGCCGACTGAAGTAAAAACTTAAAACTGTGAAATGACAGTGGGTTTTCTAACGCGCCTAAAAATATTTTTCTTTAAAAGCGAGCGAAGTAAACTCGGGATATTGGCCACCCCGCTCGTACGTAAGGTTGAAAGGCTTAGGTAAGGCCAGATTCCAAAACCTAAACTGCTGTAAAACGAGTTTAAGCTTTTCGTCATAATTCGATAAAGTAAGTTCTCTTTTTGTATGATGGGTAAAAGAAAACAGAGACTATTCAAGGTGGGGTGCTAAAATTTTGAGGCTCGCTACGCTCGTTCTTGCAATTGAAATTGGTTCTTGAGCTTTTCTTCAAAAGTCGACAAAGCAAGTAATTCCTAGTCCTTTTGGAATTATCGAAATTCGAAAGAAAATCGAATCAAGAGTGTGCAAAATTTTCGAGCTCGCTTCGTTCGCTCTTGCATTTTAGTTTCTTCTAGCTGCTTGAGCTTGCCTGCACAAGTCGACAATGTAACCCTTATTTCTACTTAAAAATATAAAACAAAACCTAATTAAATAGAGGCGGGTTGTAAAAATTTTCGAGCTCGCTTCGCTCGCTCTCCCCACCCTGCACAATCTGTCATTCTAATACATACAACGAATTTGGCAGCATTAAAGTAACAAATGTAAAAGCTGCGTCCCTGAATAGCATAAGTAATGTGGAGCTGGAGATGTACATGAACCTTAACATGTCATCACGCCTTTAATCTCCAAAGGATTGGACAGGGTTCTACCTTCATATACCTAGTACATACACCCACATTTCGCCAGTTATTAAGTGAAATGTCATGGAGAGCGAGCCTACTGCCGCCAACCGGGCACAAATCCTGACTCCAGGCTGCTTCTGAGAAATTTCTGATGGCAAAACCCATTAATACTTTACCCGACCTAGGAATCGAACCCAGCTAGGACCTCATGCTCAGCAGTAATGCTTGCGACCACTAGACCTACGAGGAGATGAACCTCCCTTAAAATATTCCTCGGCAACCATGATGACCCCCCCCCCCCAAAATCTTGGGCTGGGACGCGCCTGTTCATGACATGAATAAATCATCTGGAAAATGGTTAAGCAGATTGGTCTAACTACACCAGATATAAAAAGAGCACTGGCAAAAGTCACAACACTACTCTGGTATTCTGGTGACAATATCAATCCTGTTGTAATATTGTCGGAAGAAAACGACTGTAAAAACAAAGCATCCAAACATTCCTAACTAAATTATTTCTGTTTCAGCACGGGCCCCCTACCAGTGATTTTCTTCATCCATGCGGGAGGGTTCTACTCGATGACAGGTCGCAGTGACCTGGCGGGTCCACACTACCTCCTCGACAGAGATGTGGTCCTCGTCACCATCAACTATAGAATTGGATCCTTAGGTAAGACAGTGAAATATAGTAAGTCATGTTTTTCTGATTAAATTCACCCATCCTTTTCTCAATAGCTTATCAACCTTTGTTCTCCCTATACTATACCAAGTGATCTTAACTTTCTGCTTGATCTGTAGAATGAAGTCTTCAGAGCAAAGTGCCATTCTAACAGCGATAGTGATGATCAAAAATATATGGGACTGACATAAGCTACCGAAAAGCTTAATCACAGATTGTGTCAATCCTGACGGAACGATTGCCTTTTGTCTAGGCCATCTGGTTTGGTCTACCACCTCTAATCTCTGTTTCACAATAATTCGCTAGTTTTTTTACTTCTATTTTACTATATCTCTAGGACCTTCTCATTTATCTTTCTCCAACAACTTGAAGAATTCCTTGTATCTTCCTATAATTCGTTTACTGACGACCGCAATTCTTCCAGGATTCATGAGCACAGGCGACGCATTCGCACCCGGTAACAACGGCATGAAGGACCAGGTGGCAGCCCTCAAGTGGGTTCAGAGGAACATCGCCGCGTTCGGAGGAGACCCCAACCTGGTCACCATCACCGGCTGCAGTGCGGGGTCTACCAGCGTCATGCTGCACATGATCTCGCCTATGACTAAAGGTTAACATAGAAATATTCCTTTTCACTCTGGTTTTTAAAAGCCTCTTAAAACTGCGTGCTGTATACTTATTTGATTGGAAGGTTTCATTTTAGATATTGTGATGATTTAAGATATTGTAAAACCTCAAATCCAGAACTGTCCATATCACAAAGATCAGATTTTCTATCTCTTTCATTTAGCATATTTAGAAGTGATTTGGTGTTCATTTACAGTAAGCTTTTCCTAAACATCTCGCCAGACCTTTCAGCCACGTATCTCTTGCAGGACTCTTCCACCGCGGAATCGCAATGAGCGCGTCTCCCGTGAACAAGGATGTGGCGCACCTGACGCACCAGCGCCACCTTGCCGTGCGCCAGGCAGAGATCCTCAACTGTCCCAGCGACAATTCCTCCATCATCCTCGCCTGCCTCATGACCAAGCCCTGGAGGGAGCTCGGAGATTCGCTCACTAAGTTCTGGGTACGTTTTATAAACAAGCGCATTTTAATATGGAGAAAGAGATGGAAGTTCATATTTGTGTAGAAAAAACTTGACATAGGGAAACATCATCATTATTCGACCAAAAGAAGTCCACAGTTGGACATAAGCCTCCCCCAAACATTTTTTAATGGCTAGTACTGTGCCTCCCGCATTCAACGGATCAGCCGTTGCAGGTCCCCCTTGTAGGGGAGCTCTCTATGCCTCGCCTTCCGGAACGCGGTTGCCGCTGCAGAACTCTTCAGCCAATGCTGTTCTCGCTTGTTCTACTGCCACTTAAGTTTTGTAAATTTTCATGGACGTATAATTTCCAGGAGTTCGGTCCAGGAGACCCAGTGGGTCTATGGGGCCCAGTGTTGGAGCCAGACTTCGGGCAGGAGCGGTACCTCACAATCAACCCGTTGGACGCCATCAAGGAAGGCAAGATGCACACCGTGCCCTTCATCGTCAGCCAGACTACTGATGAGTTCTTCTGGAAGGCTTTCCGTGAGTACAAATAACAACTTTTTCTTGACACAATAAACACTTGGTTTCATTCGATTTTAAATCTCAAGAAAGCGTGTTCTCAACTGCTTTACTGAATAGAATTCTAGCTAGGTACACATTCCATCAGCGATTACCTAATCGGTTTTCTCAGAAGCCTGAGCGTCTCATTCTCATCCTTGATTATTTACGAAAAGAGTGTTTCTTATAACACTTAACAGAATGCACAAACAAACTAGATCCATATGGATGTGACTTATACCGATACCAATAAGTACCGTAGGAAGAAAACAATTGCCAATCGAAACATTAATCAAAATTATTACTGTCTTCTAGCGGTCCTCCAAAACGAGACGCTCCTAAAGACAATGAACGAGGAATGGGAGAGGATCGCCCGATCTCCTTCATGCTCCCCAAGGAGAACCGCGCCGTGGCGGTGAACAAGCTGAAGGAAGTCTACCTCAAGGGGAAAAAGCTGATCAATGATAAAGAGAGTGAGAAGTCACTCGGGAGGCTGTACGGAGACTCTATTATTGGGTTTGGAGTGCACAGGTAAGAATGCTTTGTGAAGATAACTGCATTTACACACTCACACGCATATACAAGGATTATCCCTCTGTGGTTTTGTACCATATCTATAGAACAAACAGGATGCATGGCTTTCATAGGGGTCATCAAAGGCACTGGCAGTAGCGACTTCCTATCTGTTAATAACAACATGTTGTGTTACATAATCTGTCTACCAAGTTTAATGTTTTGATGGTTCGTTACAGAAGTTATTACTCTAGTTACATTTTTTATTTCCTCAAAAGGCTTTGAAGAGGCAGATCAGACGAAACACCAATGTGTGTGTAGTAGTATAAATTAGCAATAAATACTGTTACCTAGTTCTAATTGTCATAAAATAATTTTCTGCTTTCACTAGGATGGCGAACCTGATGTGTCGTCACTCAAAGCACCCGGTGTGGTACTACGAATTTGCGTACATTGGAAACAACTCGCACTATGAAGATCCCACTGGAAAACCACAAGGTAACTCTTCTTCACCTATTTCGTCCTTTGATTACTGAATTTGAATACAATATCTTCAAAATGAAAGAGCACTCGTCTCACCCCTTACTATTTTACTATGTTCTTACTTCATCTTTTCTGTATTCTTCTATATGAGATCTTTAGGCCGACCATTGAGATCAATGGCATACGATTGATGAGGCGCGCCCAACAGTGGACAATAGATGTTGACAATTTATTTATTTATTTTACTCTTATGTAAAACGGCTATCCGCCAATAATATTAGTTCAGCCAAGAAAATTAGACCAAATTCATACACTAATCTCACAGAACTCGAGACAAAAAGATATGATCGTCTTCCATTTCCATAACACGTCAGGTAACAGCGCAATTGCCCACAGGTGCTGCCCATCACGACGACCTTCTGTACGTGTTCACGCTAAGCTACCGCTACCCCACCATACCTCTGAGCAGTCCGCACGCACACGTTGTCGAGGAGATGACCGCCATCTGGTACAACTTTGCACGATACGGGTAAGTCACTTCCTTGTCCAACCTGGTATGCTGGTTTGGTACCAACCTGGTATGTTACATACTTATCTGGGGCTATACTATTGGTAGAATAGCCCCAGATAACTATGCTCAGTTGCTCAACATCCTTTTCCAATTTGACTACCTATGGTCTACGTGCAGCAGTATACCGTACGTTTATGTCCCCATAACAATGAAAACTCTCCTCGAAATGTTCTTAACGTCATCAATAAGTTATGTTTCATCCCACAGAGACCCGAATCCCCGTGGCGACACACCGGAGCTAGGCAACTTGACCTGGCCAGCTATGAAGCCAGACAAGAGGAGCTACCTCCACCGAGGAGACCAGCTGAGCATCCGACAGAACATGTTCGAAGACCGGTTCAAGGTGTGGGAGGAGCTGTACCCGATACAGTACTGATGAAACTGCGGAAATGTGGATGATATGATTGAAAAGCATTACATTACGACTTACAGTTATTTATTTGAGTAACATGTTTAGTGGAAAGTTTTAATGCAAATAAATTATGAATTATTTCTTTGAATAATTTATTGCGTCTGTTTTTTTACCTAACTTCGAATCCTGACATGGCTAAAAGAAAAGGCAAATTGTCTAAACAAGGTCGTTGCTGTCTTCAAGCAAGACTCTTACAAACTCTCGCATTGCATGTAAACCACAGAATAAAATAAAAGTAAATATATCTGACGTGACGTCGCATCAACTAAGCGACACTGAGATAATGATGCTAATGATGAAGAAAACCCCGCACCTACTGGGCCGACCAAAAATAAATTGGGGTGAAGGATGGTGCTGACGTGAATTCGTTTGCATAAAACTGTAGCCCTAATGAATTTCAAAATGATAAATTATGTCGTTTATTTCTGTAAGTAGGTTTAGGTATACAAATAGTTTTACACGATCTTGCTTTGCTTCTAAGATAGACCATAAGCCGTAATCCATCGGATTCAGATCAGACGAATATCGTGGCCATTCTTTGGAGCTGATGACACCAGGAAAATAATAATTGTCTTTGCACCACTGTTGAACACTTAAGGCCGTGTGAGCTGGAGCAGAATATCCTTGAAATATCCATGGACGGTTACCAAAGTGCTGTCGACTCCGAGGAAGAAGCACATTGTCAAGAACGTCTCATCGGTAGTTTTCTTGGTTGATGTTGATACCCTTTTCTAGAAAAACTCCCCAGTTTTGCCAGTGGCGCAAATCCCATCCCAAGCCCAAACCATAACTGTTAAAACCGTTTTAGCGATGTGGAACTAATGCAGCAGCTCCGGGACGAATAGAAGACCAGATCCAGTAATTTTGGTGATTTAGGGCTTGTTCTATCGAAAATAATTTTTCGTCGAGAGTAAGATATTTTCCCAATTTGACGCAGCGAAGCGTTGTTGAAGAAAAAAACGACATCTCTCAAGCCGAACTTTTTTGTCCTTTAGCAATTATTGCGCTTTTATGAGTTTACTAGCTTCAGCCCGCGACTTCGTTCGCGTGAAACTTCTTGTTTCCCCCGAGCCACCCCGTCGTATCGCATATCACCCGCCCACGCTATCACTTAACGTTCTTTTTTACTTTTTTTCTTTGTGCCTGGCTCCTAAGGGTCATAGCGTTATGTTAAATAGCCTATAGCCTTCCTCGAGAATTGGGCTATCAAATGCAAGAAGAATTTTTCAAATCCTACTGGTAGTTCCAGAGATTACCCCCTACGTACAAACTTACAAACTTACCTCTTTATAATATTAGAGATATAGTACCAATTGTAGATTATGTTTTACGATACGCTGTATGGTGGAGTGACTAATCCCCAAGTATCGACATTTTCCTCGCATTGGTCTGTGGAGTGTGGACTAATCTTTGTTTGATAATGTGTCGGTTCCTAGAAGTTCTAACAGTCCTCTTGTGTCCTCTTCCAGGACGGTCTCCGATGTTGCCGAGCTCGTTATATCGTTTGCTGAAGAAACTAACTGAAGACTAACACCAAGAATGTTTACTATCTCACACGGGTGCGCCAAAGTTCACCTAAATTTTCAACTCCGATAATTCGAAATCCGAAAATGTTCTTCCTAACATTTTTCATCCTAACAATCACAATTCCTAACTACTCTGCCTCTAATGTTCATAATTCCGAATCATTCAACTTCTTAATGTGAGTAGCAATAAACATCTATCATACTTTTATTTGTTTTCCTATATTTTCTCAACATAACCATCTTTTACACTATTATTCAAAGTCATATATTTTTTGTTTAGATCGTCAACATAGGATGCAAAAGCGAGCGAAGGGCACCCCGAGATTCGGTTTGGTTAGGTTACTTTAAACCCTTTACACAGAAATAGGGGCCCCGCGAAGCGGGGCTCCGTCGACATAGGATGAAAAAAAAAGTGTTTATCATATTAGACTATAGTAGATTGTACAACTAAGGCATAAAAGGTGCTATTTTACCCCGAGACGTTTATATCCACCCGAGCCGCAGGCGAGGGTGGATAGTTTAGTCGAGGGGTAAAATGGCTCGTTTATGCCTGAGTTATACACTCTGCTTTTCACCTTGATTGCGAGAAAATGAAACAGGCATAAAGTATACAGTACATAATTAATCAAAAATGTTGCATCCATAGCTGATTCCCGCCACCACAGATAATACCGCCACGAAACTTTTTTAAAAGTTTTTTTTTTTAATTTTCAACATTTGTCATTCGACTTGGGTACTTCATACTGCCAAAAAATGAAAACGTTTCTTTGCCTTTTTAAATAATAAATGACAACTATTTTACCTGATTTTATTAAATTAAAGATAGAAAACGCGGAAGTGGTATAAATTATAGAAAATGAAATAAATCACGACTTTAATCTGCGAAGTTTTATTGTGCGTGTGGCTGTTAGGCCTGATTACTTTAGTCTTAGAAAAAAAAAATACTTTATGCACTAGAACATAAAAAGCGATTTTATGTCGCCTAAGCACAACATAAAGACGGACTTTTAGAGCATGAGAAGTGAAAAATAGGTTTTATGTCTATTGAGTGGTATATCAAACGATTTTATATTAATTGTCTGTTGTTCTTACAGAAATTAGTTACTTAAATTAAAATTATATCAATCGTTTATTATATTAACTGATCATTATATCAAATAAAATTATAGGTCCAGTGGTTATATCTTGTAAATATTAGAGGTTTTGTAATTATATCATATATTACTTACCCGTAAAAACTCCCAGGCCATGAAAATATTATGGTAGTTATGTTTAGGGATAAAAGCGTTATGATAAAAAACAGTAGGAGTTTAAAATATTTAAATTAATGATATTATTAATTACAATTTTCGGAAACATGAGTGTTATGAACATCGCCGGTAGCACTACAAATAGAATGAATGAAAACTTTAGGATGAAAAATTTTAGGAAGAGTGATCATTCGGATTACAAATCGTTAGGAAGAATAATTTCGGGTAAAGAACTTTAGTTGAGCCAATATGGATCCATCTCACACTGCCCATTTCCACGCTTACGCGCTTATGCAATGAAATTACGGCTCAATGTCGCACTGACATAGCGAAATAAAATATTTTTAACGCTTTTTATCAAAAAAACAATGTTAAAAATTATGCCGACGAATGAGTATACATTAACATCAAAAGAAAACTTAAAATATTCCATTAATTATTAATTAATTAACTTTTTAATTTTGTCAACGTTCGTATTGTCAATTATTTTGGTCCACTATGTATATTCTGTACCTACCTACTAAGTATACCTAGATGATTTTTCCATCTGAGTGATTGATGGAAACCTCCCAAGACGTGACAAGACTGTGACTCCTTACAGCAGCAAAAATTCTGAATAATATAAAACTAGGTTTTCCCACTGAGCAGTATTTATCTTTTCTTTTCCTTATTATTGAAATATTTAACTTAGACCTTTGTTTTATGATATACGCATGAAGACAATGCTAGTATCACAGAATAGAACGGGGAACATTAACAATTAAAAAAATGGTTCTATTCTTTACCTCAGTCTTTAGCTATTAGAATACCAATTATTTACTAAACTTGCAGACTCCCCCGCTGACCTGGCCACCTACACCTACATAGCCAGTCAATAAATAAGTCAGTAGTACTATCTTCGTCTCAGTGTAGTCTCAGAGTCTTGAGGAAAATGTCGAGAATATTGTGGACCTTATGTGTCGCTTGTGCAGCGGCGCATGCGACGCCGGATATCTTCACAGGTCAGTGTCAACAATAACAGTGATTGTTGATAATATTCTTTATCTTCTTATATATGTATATGTAATATTCAAGAAGGATATTTTCTCCCAGTCCGATCACTATGCATACGCCATAACAAGCATACCATAGCAAGCGCCATAGCATGCTTGCCATAGCAAGCCGACCCCTTCCTTCCGAGCAAAAAGGAAGGGACCTGCCAGGGCCGAAGCCTGCCGGGGATGCGGGATTGTCCGAAAGGGTTACCGCTACCCCGGAACATAAAGGGCTATGGAAGGAACACGGATGGGTTTTAGTAAGTAAGAGTCTGCCCTCCCTTCCGCTCCACCCACAGCGAGAGGGGTCATTTGGTGATATCCCATCCATAAAAAAGCCGTTGCCTCTACACCGCGGTCATCCGTCCCTTCATGACCTATGCTTGCGTCGTCTTCGCACACGCTAAGCCTCACCATCTGCATAGAATGCAGACCCTCCAGAACCGTTTCCTCAGAAAGGTCACGGGAGCCTTCTTTTATGTCCGCAATGAGAGTCTACACTAATAACTCAGAATGCCCACCGTCCAGCAGTTCATGAAACGCCTTTCCAAGCGTTTCTTTGATACTGCTATAAAGCACCCCAGTCCCCTGATTGCGGCGGCCGCCCGATACACTCTCTTCCGCATAAGTACGATTTGCTGACCGAGGCATACCATTACGATCCCCGACGACGCCACGAACCTCCTACAGGAGAGTAGTGAGGCCACCAGTACTCTCAGAAAGTACAAGTCCCGACAGCCGTCCTTCCATCCTCGCCGTCAAGGCCCGTCGCGACGCCCCATCCATGTCCGCCCCGAGCGACCCTTGCTCGAGCCAGCCCGCGCCGCTGAGCCTGTAGTTTTAAATTCGTCCCCAAATAATTCCGGTCCAGTCTGTCCCTTGCTGCTCTCTCTCGGCGACGCCCTAAGCCGAGGTCTGTACCCTACAGGTGGTGCCCTTAGCGTGTAGTCGCTTAGTTTATAAAAAAAAAGGATTTTTTCTCCTTCTTTTGGCGACGTTGTTACGTCCTTAGAGCATACAAAAGACATTTAATGAACCCACACTGGGCCCGCATGATAGATTACAGCCCACTCCCTCTCGAAGAGACGAGGCCTGTGTCCCAGCAGTGGAAACATTTTATGCATATATTATTATGTTTTCTTATGAAACCGTAAGCTCCCGTGATTCAATTCTGAATGATTATCGATCTTGGATAGCTGTTTTAAATTATAGTCATCCTTGGCACTCCCACGGCTCTCAGCGGAAGTGCAACAGGTATAAAAGCTATATGCTAGCTCCGCAGCATAGCTGTGGGACCTGTACATATATATATATATATATATATATAATCTCACACCTTTTCCAATGGATGCAGGCAGAAACTACAGAACGCCACCTGCTACGATCCTATACTCCTTTAGCCTCGTTTACGTTCATACATCTAGTCATCTGTCACCTGACCTTTCTAAGGAACACCACCAATAAGGTCACTACTCACTGTCATTCTAGGGAACATAAAAAAAAAACAAATCGGTCCAGCGTTCTCAAGTGATGCACTACCAACGAACAGATACCTAATACATAATATGATTTATTTATATAGATAGATTACTAGCTTCTGCATGCGACTTCGTCCGCGTGTTTTTTTGTTCAAATTAGTCTATGACACTCAGGAATAATGTAGCTTCCAATTAGGTAGGGTAATCTTCGGAACTCTACTGATCCGAATAGAAAATTCATTCACTAGAATTTTCTGAATCGTATCAGTAGGTGTTACCTCCTACATACAAACTCACACTCTTTATAATGTTAGTAAAGATTACTCAACTTCGGATACTGAACCCAGTGAATACAGGGAATACAGTGAATACAGAGAATACAGTGAATCCAGTGAATCCAGTGAATCCAGTGAATACAGTGAATCCACTGAACGTAAACACCCCGGCCAGAAACAGACGGTCGGCAGTAAGACCGAAGATGGACCAATCGCCCAGACGCTGTCGGGGCAGTTCCGAGGCTCGTGGATGGAGACGAGGCGGGGGAGACGCTTCCAGGCGTACCGGGGGATACGATATGCTGAGCCGCCCGTGGATGAGCTGCGGTTCCAGGTGAGAAATCTTCGTTGAAAAATTCTTTAGTAAAAAGTATCGAGTCGTAATCAAATCAAAATAAGCTCAATTTAAGCTATCTGTACAGTTTCGCTAGCTTATTTAATTTGAACTTGTTTAATCCGGTTAAGAAGCCCGTAAACCCATCGCAATGACACCTCGGACACCCGACGTAATCATTAAAAAAAGTTTTTATACACCGTGACATTTTAATCAGGGTCATTGTACTCATCATTATGAACAACTTTTACTATGGGACCAAACCTGAAATCGTGAAAAAAAAATCAGCTGTTCCCTACGTATACAGCATGTAACAAAAACCCTGTCCGATCCTTAAGGTTACACTTAACCGAAATTTTTCCATACAAATTTCTGGACAAAATTACTCCACTATTTGACATCGTACGTCCAAAGTTAAACATTGTATCGTTTTGTCTAATTATTAATTGTGTCTGTACGGAAGCAGAATTGTAAAATAATAAGCCATTAAAAAGTTATGAGCCAACAAAGTTTCGTTTTTCTTGCTAATTTTAACGTAACTTTGGGTGTAAATAAGTAATAAAAGATGGACAAAATCTTCAAAACAAAAACCGTACCGACAAAGTTCAATTATCGAAGAGTTCAATAAGCTTTATTTGTAATTGATTTATGCAGTGGTTTTTTCATAAAACTCGATATTTTAAAGGACGTTTCGTAATTTTTACGCGCTCGTTTTGCTATGGAATTATCGTGCATTTCACTGAATACTGTTCCCCCCGGCGCGGTGCGGGGGACGACGCTCACGCACACTTGCACAATATGTCACGCGCACCGCGCACGTTTTGAATTATTTCGTTCGACTCAGTCTGCAGCTGCGGCCCACGTCGTTCGTACGTATGTGGACTAAACTCCCTGCGTTATAAATTATTATTATCATTCGCACGTAAACACTACATTGACCCCTGGCTTGAACTTTGGATTTCGATACTACTTATTACATTATCTGTTTGACTTCGCACTACAATTTGGACTCCGTATTTTCATTTGAAATTGGAATTGTGGGTTTGAGTGGACGCTGTGTTAGTGAAGTTGTGTTGATTGAAGAAATGCGGGGCAATTGCGTAACACATTATCAATCGGGATCGGTTTCATTTTGACAGTTCAACAACATTCATTGCGTTATTTACGTGTTGTACAGACAGTGTGTAACAGACGTGTTGTTGTGAGTGTGTTGTCTTTTTTCTTCAAAATGATTCAGATTCCGATTGATAGTGTGTTACAAGTGTGTGCAATTAGGGTGCTGATGTGAACAACTACAAATAAACAATGGGTAAGTCGTACGATTTCTTATAACTAATCTATTTATTTAGGGACCTCCTCGAGTATATTTTTTTGTTATAAGTAATATAACTAGCTTCTGCCCGCGACTTCGCCCGCGTGAAATTTTTTGTTCTCCCGAACCACCCCGTCGCATCGCATCGCCCGCCTGCGCTATTACTACTCAACTCCTAAGTGTCCTAGACTCCTAGCCTGTAGCTAGCTGAGACTTGGGGCTTGGCACAGGCGCGGGCGCGGCGTGCGGCCGGCTTCAAAGAGAATAAACACTAGCGCGGGCGCGGCGCCGACGACGGCGCGCGGCGGCGCGGTGTTTTATGTAGGTAGCTCGAGTAGTACCTCTAGGTATTTAGTAGCTATCCGTACATATACCTAACCACTATCCCTCACCTATTCCTAACTCGTATTATTTGTATTTTAAGTGGGTAACAAAAATTTATTATACCTACTTATGTACCTACAAAGTGAGAAAATAATATATCGTAAAATCAATGTGGCAGTCGGGTGAAAGCGATACACTATTGATAACGTATGTAGGTATGTACCAGCGGGGCAATTGCGTAACACATTATCAATCGGAATCTGAAGAACTTATGAAGCAATGGATTAGCAATTTGCTTGAAAATAATTCAGATTCCGATCGATAGTGTGTTACGCAATTAGGGTGCTGGTTTTTTATCGTACTAGGCTATTGGCATACTTGTGCTAGCTTTTCCCCACGCTTTTACCCGCTTTCCCGTAGGAACCTATCCTACTGCTCCGCTCCCATGAGTCGCAGTGTGATGTTTCATAACCTATAACATAATCTTTCTCAATAAATAGGCTACCTGACAAAAAAAAACTTAAACTGGTACATAGTTTGTAAGATTCAAACTTTTTAGCTTTTGTAGGTACTTATAGATATTTATATCGGTAGGTACTTATAGTAGAACTATATTATAATATATCACTATTATACCACATTATAGATATAATGTCTATCTATAGATTACTAAATCTACGAACTGGCAGCAGCTGATCTTAGGACGTAGCAAAATACTTACGCCGCGCCGCGCATCGCTATTCGTCATTGCCTTTGAAGCGCCTCGCACTCATGTCTGAGGCGCGTGTGTGGCGCGAGAACGCGACTTCCCTAAGACGAAGCTTTTCACTCCTAAACCACTGAATCGCAGGCAAAAGCTAGTACTAAAAAAAAAAAAACGGTATATGAATAAATGCATTACTTTTATAAAATAAATAAATAATAGTGTGTAGGTAAATTACTTTATTATTACAGGGTCAAATTAAATTAGCTAGCGAAACTGCAGACGTGATGGGTATCGTTATCTAAACACGATAAAATAAAAGTCAAAAAGATTTGATGTATTTTTTGGGGGTCAACGACCGCTTCTAAAGTTATTACTTGAAGTATGACATAGAAAATCTGTTTTCTTTTGTTTTATCGTATTGAGAAATCGATACCAAACACGTCTGTGAAGTTTACATAAAAAAACTGTATATTTAAACTTATATTTACAAGTACCTCCTACACTGTGCGGTAGTGCGGTCGTTGACTCCACTCAAAAGTCATAAAATTATTATTTTTTTGTTTTATCATGGTTAGATAACGATACCCATCACGTCTACGGAGTTTCACTTGCTAATTTAATTTGACCCTGTATATGTATGTATAATGTTGGTTTTTTTATGGAACAGATCCAAAAGAGAATCGGCGAATGGGACGAAAGGGGCGCCTAAAACTAAGTGCCCATCGCAAAAAAAAGTTCAAAAGAACACTGAGGGGATGTTTCTTCAATAAAGAAAATGTGCCTCCTGCGCCGGATACGTCCCAACCGTAAGTATTATTTTGAGTGTATAATTGACATATTACTCATATTAGGTCGTTACCATCCCCTCAAATTCACGTAGACCAAAATTAAACATTTTTACCCGACTACGGCGAAGCTAAAAGGAGGGTTATGATTTTGACCGGTAGGTATGTATCTATCTACGTATGTAAGTATGTATGTATGTGCATCTGTTCCCTCATAACTTAAAAACTACTTGTCATAATTAGACAAATGAAAATCAAAAACATAAATTGACGGCACGGTTGGCGTAGTGGTTACGTGTGCGCTGCGTGTCGCGGGTTCAATTCCCGCATGGAACAAATATTTGTATGACCTACAAGTAGTTGTTCCGGGTCTGGGTGTTTGTGTATGTGAGTTTAAATGTTTGTAAACGCACCCACAATACAGGAGAAATTCCTAGTGTGGGGCAAATTAAAAAAAAAAATATATTAAATAAGCCCCAAAATGATTAAATAAAAAATAAGTTTGAAAACTAAAACCCGAGTTCTGAAAAGGATGAAACAAGAAAGTGCCCTCCCGTGGTTGCATGCCGCTGTACTAACATACATAATATAAGCTATAGTAGCATGCGACCACGGGAAGGTACTATCTTGTTTCATCCTTTACAGTACCTAGTCAGGTTTTAGTTTTTATAGAAGTGGTTTTATAACTGGGTCAGTTTATTGTGAGGATGGGTCTGGGATGGTGTGTGGTTGGATGGGTCTTGTAATTGTCTTCATTTATATATTCTGTTTTTTTTTTTCAGATCGACACTAGAGTCATTCGAGCAGAAGTACATAAAGCAATTTCTGCACAATTTCAAAATGTTCCTGGAGTAGGTAAATGAATAGATTTTGCTTTTGAAAATAAAATTGTGAGTAAAACCTACTCGTAATTCTTTTTTCTTTTATAAATTCTAAATGCTCAAAATTACATTCAAATGGATCATGTCAAATATTTTTCAATTTTTGAAATAGATAAGCAATACTCACTATCCTATTTCTGTCTAAAGTTGCACAATCATTCATATCACAATTGTCGGTTCCAAAAGAGAAAAAGAATCATTTTCTACAAGTACCGTGCGTACACGAGCTAATATAATTTGACGTGCCTATATACCTACCGCCGAAGACCGACGTGAGGACTATCGGATCGCCGCCCACGCCGGCGCGTCCCCTGCGCACGGATCGTGCCCCTCGGACGCCCTCGCCACCACGTGCAGAGTACTTTTACTACTCGCCACTCCGCTCCAAATCTCAACGCCAAATGCATAATAATAAGTATTTGCATATGTAATGCATGCCATTTCTTTTTTTTCTTTCACGCCGCGCATTTTAGTTATTAGTGTTTTAAATCTATTGTTATTATTAGTGATAATAAAAATTTATATTTTATTTTATAGTAGTGTTTAATTAATAGGTATATCTAAACCTACTCTATCACACTACAAAACCACCCTTATAATAATTGAGTAAGCAAGTGACAACTCTTGTAGCAATCCGCTACTCACTCAACATTACGAGATTGATACCTACTACCTACATAGTACCTACATACCTATTATCTATGGTGTGCGCTCGCGACACCGTACACTCATCATACGCTCGGGGTTTGTCATTTTTATACCTACCAGGTGATTTGAAAGTAGTCATGAATACGAACAAGTTTCATTATGGGTCCAACCCTGAAAGTTGAAAAAAACTCAGCTGGCAGGCAAGGTTGGCCTCATAGTAAAAGTTGTTTATATTGATGCATAATTTCATCACGTAAAGCACAAAGCACGTAAACGGCGGCAGTTGGTATTTTGAGCGTAAAGTATGTCCCATCATCCTACGACATTTCTAAAAAATCCTGCTGTATATTACCTACTTGGTTCATTGATTCATTCTATTTGCTTGCAAAATACTTAATTTCATTCAATTTTCAGTAGGTAGGTAAGTACAATAGGTAGGTGTCCCCAGATAACAAAAAAAAAAGGTACGTCCCTACATGATGTACGGAGTTACGGAGTCAATGACTTGCCACGGATGTAGTACCTAGGTATGGGGCGGCTGTTCATTTCTTACGTAATACAATTTTAACCACTTTCTGACCCCCCTCCCCCAACGTAACAAAAAAAAAGACTTGTATGAACCCCCCTTTTTAATCTTACGTAAGATCAGTATCTACCAAAATTGCGTAGAAAAAGTAGCAAAAAATTAAAAACTTATAATTTTTGTTTACTTTTGTGATCTTTCTAAGAACAGTCTAGACCCCTCCCACCCCCACGTAAGAAAAAATAAGACTTGTTATATAGGGGGAAGCCCCTCAAATCGTCTTACGTAATAAATGAACATAACATCATGTGGGATAATCATAGTTTACCCAATAGAATATTATTATTATACTTATCTGCATACCTAGTAGTTATCTACTGTTATAATTACTTACCCCACCAAAAATAACACAAACCGTCTCGTGTCGTGGGCACTAAAATGTAGGCAAGTACCTACCTACCTCAGCGTACGTCTGTGAGTATCTATGTAGGTAGTTACTACTACTTTGTCCGCTAAAAACCTATACCCAAAAACTTTAGGTAAGTATGTACATACTATATGAAAACCATCTTGATGTGTTACTTGTTTTGAAATTCATAAATCTAGATCATACTCAAATTATTATTTACTAGCTGCCCGGCGCGACTTCGGACACCACGCGAGTGGTGTCCTACACCAACCCCTACTCTTCTCATACCTTACTCCTACGCTACCCCTTACCTACTCTTACCCTACCCTACACGATCAATAGTAGTAGCTAAAATTAAAAAAAAAATAGCTTACGTCCTATTCTTAGACCAGTAGGTCTAAGAATAGGACGTAAGCTTTGTGTGTATTCAGTAGAATATACACAAAATTTCATAAGAATCGGTCAAGCCGTTTCGGAGGAGTTTTGTTACAAACACTGTGGACACGAGAATTTTATCGCTGCGCTGCGTGGAGCCACAGCGGCGCGGCGCGGCGCGTCGCACGGTGGGCTGAAAATCGGCTTTCATAGACTTAGGCATTTTATTTTGCAAGTGCCAGTTTTTATGCCGGATATCACTTCTATTAGTTATAACAATATACAAAAATGACACCAGAATGGATTCTGCACAAAAACGAAGGAATTATAATTTTTTTACGAAAATTTTGTATGGAGCTAGTATGAAAAATCGAAATATCTCTAAAACGGCAGGGATAACCGTAATATCCTTATAGGAGGTTATAGTACTAATTATTTATGATTTTTTGACATACGTTACATAATGGTTGTAGATGCCGTTTTTTAAAAAAAAATCGACAAAATATTTTTATTTATTTTTACATATGAAACGTTCTTTTTAGTGTTTAAGTTGAAGAATTAGGAGCTTTAACAACTCTTAACATAAAATAGCATCACCCCTATAGACCTGAAGGACTAGACAGAGGTGTGTAGTATCTTGTTGATCTTGTAAGATTTCCAACAATACCAAATAGTTGAATATCAATGTCAAAGTGCCCATGCTGTCGCTTCTTTTTGAAAGATAGGGGAATAAAATTGTTTGTTGTTGAATGTGAAATGCGTACGGAGAGTGACTGCAAGCAAATATTGATTGGCCAAGTTGCGTGCAAACTTTAATAAATCAAGAACCAACTATTGATGAGATACCAAGAGCACGCTCAGTCTCTCCAGAACCTTCGACATCATCGACTGTTGGAACAATGACAAAAAGGTCCCGAAAACCATTCAAAGATCTGGGAAGCAAACAGAAAAAGAGAAGATCTAGTGAGCGCATAGGCGAGGATTCCTTTGAATTGGCATATGCAGCTGCGGCACGTTTAAAAGATGAAGGGTATGAAGATATCGCATCTGTAATCGAATGTATGATCAAAAATCCAGAAGCTGCCGTTAAAATCTATGAAAGCATTAAGAAACCAGTGAAAACAGTAATATTTACACCAGAGAAAGCACTTGGATTGCTTCTATCACTTAAGCTTTCAAAGTGGCAAAATATTACGTTGCGAGAGACTGCCATTCGGGAAGGTGCTAAGGATATTTACCCATCCTACTATCAACTGCAACAAACTAAGCTTGCATGCTACCCTCCTAATTAATCAGTGTCAGTTACGGATTCATCAGCTAGAATTACACTTCAAGCTTTACTTGACATCACGGTGAAGCGGATTCTTCAAAGTCTTTCTGATAATGTGGAAAATAAGCAGTTAAAGCTGATATCGAAGTGGGGATTTGATGGTGCTGGTGGTGGTGGAGTTCTCCTGGTCCACCATCAGCTCCATATTACCATTCACATCGTGGCGAGCATAAATTGCTTAGCAATCATATTAAAGTAATCGAATCGCAACCCGTGAAATACTTAAATATTATTGAGTAGTTCCGGTGTCCATCTGTGGTCTTCATCATCAGTTCCACTTCACCAAATGGTACTTTCCGAGAGCAAATGCACGAATTACTATAAAAAATACCCAAATCGCTATAGGTGTGCCTATAATATTTGAAGAGTTCCTTCGATTTCTCCAGGATCCAATCATCAGATCCTGGCTTGGTGACTATGGGACCACTTCAGAAGTATCTCCTTTCGAACAAAAAAATAATTTTGAAAATCGGTCCACAATTGACGGAGTAATCGCGTAACAAACATACAATAAAAATAATAAACATACCGTCGAATTGAGAACCTCCTCCTTTTTTTGAAGTCGGTTAAAAAGGAAGACAACCTTTTTTGCTGAAACTCTCGACCTAATACAGTTTCCGGAAACTGAGTTCGAGTTTGTAGGTATATCCAATCTGGATTCTGACTTGGAATTGGAGTCCGACAACGAAAGTTGTAAAGAAAATTTGTAAAATTTAATTATTTGTTATGTTAGTTTATTGTACCAATATGTTTAGTTAATAATTTCATAGATTATTGTTTCAAATATTTTGTATAATTGAATTTATAGCACTTAGATATTATTTTTGTTACTTTTGTTTTATTTAAATTACCTATCAATAAAAGTATATATTTACAGTCTATTTTTATCACATATTCTTAATATTTGGGGAAAAAACATGCTTCCTAACGATGTTCTTAACTTTGACACAGTTCACGGATCGTTTTGAACAGTTTCATATGTAAAAATAAATAAAAATATTTTGACGATTTTTTAAAAAAAAACGGCATCTACAACCATTATGTAACGTATGTCAAAAAATCATAAATAATTAGTACTATAACCTCCTATAAGGATATTACGGTTATCCCTGCCGTTTTAGAGATATTTCGATTTTTCATACTAGCTCCATACAAAATTTTCGTAAAAAAATTATAATTCCATCGTTTTTGTGCAGAATCAATTCTGGTGTCATTTTTGTATATTGTTATAACTAATAGAAGTGATATCCGGCATAAAAACTGGCACTTGCAAAATAAAATGCCTAAGTCTATGAAAGCCGATTTTCAGCCCACCGTGCGTCGTCGGCGTGTATTTTTTGTTTGAACTACTGACATTTTTAATTTCGTAATATCTTTTGAATGGAATGTCTGATTTCAATAATTCAAAAAGTAACCAACAGGTATTGATACAGTCTTGAATACAAAACAATTTATTTGGATAAGAATTAGTACAAAAATATGGATAACATAGTCTGATTTTGATCGGCATTTCTATCAACTTTTACAATGTAAAAAAGTTGTTATAGTGACATAACTACAATAGTTGGACATATGGTCTCGCGAAGTTTTTTGTAGATATTGATATGTTCTATAATATTGTAAAACATTTTTTTGTTCTATAATCAATACTTTCCGCAGCGCATGCGATGAATGACATTTCATGGCTATTTTTTTACACTTTGGGTTAGTGTTAGTAGGGATTTCTAAGGATCTCTAATTATTTCTAGTAATAAATATAGCCTATGTTACTCAGTGATAATGTAGATTTCTAACGGCAAAAGAATGTTTGAAATCGGTCCAGTAGTTTTTAAGTTTATTCGTAACATACAAAAATACAAATCTTTCCTCATTATCATATTAGTGTAGATTATATTATTATTAGTATAGATTCGAAACTGTTTATTTAGATAATGAAAATAGTTGTGTCAAGAATCAAGATTGTTTACCTAATGGTTTAGGTATTGATAAACAAAATAAGACAGGTAAATCATTTTAAAAACAATATAGAGGTAGTCAACTAAAATGATAATAATTACTTTTATTATCTAATAGGTACGGCATAAACAGTAGGTAATAATATCAATCGCCCGACCGACCGCGCGTCCGGCGGGAAATATCTGTTGAATGGCGGTGCATGTCAATGAGAATGTAAACACTAGCGTTATTGCGCATGTGTGCATCGTCTAACGTGTCGTTTCAGTTCGGAACGGTGTTTGTGACTGTGAAGTAGTCGTTGTGTGTGTATACTATCGCCTAACTGCTCATCACTGATACTATCTCTGTCAGGCGCGATGCCAGATGAGACAGCGTGCTTTTTGGTCACGCCCACCTTTGCGTTCGAGCTCGCATTGTGTTTCGCCTTAAGGGTATTATTCGGCATCGTATTACGAACACATATACGTAACCATTTAATGGATTTGAGATTATTATTTTTCCCCAGTGAATATAATTAAATTAAAATAAAAAATAAAATCTGACCGATGGCAACACTGATCGCTCGACAAAGTTCACCTATAGTTTTGTGTCAAAGAAGCCGCCTGAGCGAGGCGGTTTGTATGATCCTTTGTCATGAACTCATGACCCCGCTTTGTCGCGTGCCGCCAAACAAATAACTGCCTACGTGTAGGTATCAGCTGATATTGTTTTGTGGGCATAGTGATTCGGATTTCAGACACACTCTCTGTATTTTGTGTTTCAGACTTTATTCTGTTTATCAAGAAATAATTAATTGAATCAAATGTAGCCCTGAAAAGGGCTTTTTTAAATGTGATGTGCTTTTGGCAATGTACTAACCGACTGCAGGTATCAGCTTATTAAAACATTCACTGGTTGTTCTTGCATACTTCGGCGATCGTGTTCCACATGTCCACCTCCAACACTAACACACATTCGACACCTTTTCACTAAATTTGCTTGAACACTGCCTGTGGTATACACGCGGTTATGCAGGCGTTGGGACGCACGCTCCGACGGTACTGTCACACCTGGTCTATTCGCGAAACGCACCTTATACGTTCTACGCGCAGCTGCATAATTGCAGTCGGTCTTGCCTAAACACATCAACTTATTAAAATATTCCCGATTTGAATACGACATTGTTCACGAAACGATAGCGTGTGATACGTACGGACGTCCGATCGGAAGCTATCTCCACGAAAGACTGGCAAGAAGTAGCGCGCCGGTAGGCAACGAGTCGGCGAGATCAAAGAGTCGGCGACTAGTTGAAAGAGTGCCTACTACGCGGTAGCGTAGGGCGGTGTTCTTTGAACTAAAAATAGGTAAAAATAAAAAGATTTTACCAGTGGGTGGAGTGTTGTCAACTTATGAAAATTTGCCATATTCAGTGTTAAATTTCGCATGGATTATAAAAATAAAAAATCAATAACTTTTGGTTTTTATGAGTTACATTTTTATAACCATTTTTTCTAGTACGTATGTTGAACCAGGAATACGCCTTTATTGGATCGGACAGGGTTTTTGTTACATATTGTATATGTTCGCATAACTTGTCAAAATGTAGGGAACAGCTGATTTTTTTTGGAGGTATGTAAGTAATTCACAGTTGCACCCTTGCAGCTAAATGACCAGACAGTCAAGAACCTGAGGCTATTCCAACGTTCAAGGCCGTCGTTGAGCTAACTGACATTCTAAAGGGGATGTTAAGTATTCACATTATCGAAAGGTTTCTAATATAGGTAGGTATAGGTATTAACAGTTAAAAAAAAATTCCACAGCCTCCGAAGCCTATCCTGGAATACAAGACGATGGTGGACGCCAGTAAGGAGGGCCCAGCATGTCCCGCGCCCACTAGAGCAGATTACTACGTGGACGAGGACTGTCTGACTATCAACGTGTATACTCCTGGGCTCATCAGGTAACATTGTGAAGCCGACGACTAGGAATTATGGGTTTCATACTCCTCGGCTGTACTTTATATATTAGGTCCTTACATATGAAATTGGCGTTTTGTATGGAAGGAACAAAAAGTCGAATATTTTTTAATATAATATATTTAATTAATCAAAGTATGAACCATTGTTTTCAATGCACTTTTGCCATCTTATAGGTAGTTCATTGATCCCTTTACTAAAAAAACCAGTCGGACGGGAATCAATAAAATCTTTGAAGGCGATTTGGACTGCCCCATCGGAGTTGAATTTTTTCCCTTGCAAAAAGTTATCCAAATTGCGAAAAAAATGGTAATCTGTTGGAGCAAGGTCCGGGGAGTACGGAGGATGTCTAAGACATTCCAATTCAAGCTCTTCTAATTTGGTAGCCGTCTGTTGCGCAGTGTGTGGTCTGGCGTTGTCGTGCTTTCAAGCTTTTTAATCTTCCCAATTTGCTTCAAGTGAATTAAAACAGTTTTATCACTAACATCGAAGCCTGCAGCTAACTCGGACGTGGTTTGCGATGGGTCCGCTTCCACAATAGCCTTCAATTCTCCATTATCAACTTGGGTCTCAGGCCGTCCACGGGGCTTGTTCTGCAGGTCGAAATTTCCAGAACGAAAACGTTGGAACCAAAAACGAACTGTGTTTTCTTTTGCAACATGACCGCCATACACATCATTCACCCTTCGAGTCGTTTCCGCAGCACTAGTGCCACGGCGGAACTCGTACTCGTAAATAATGCGATATTTTAAATTTTCCATTTTGTAAAATGAGTGACGCAAACAGAAAAAACAGAAGAAAAAAAACAAATGAATGACGGTCATCGAAGCACAAATACATGAGTAAATAGCTGTACAAATTTGAATTTGGAATTCCTTACCAAAGAGGAGAAATTCGTGATTAAAGTGGCCAGTACGAAAAACGCCAATTTCATATGTAAGGACCTAATAGTACCCTAATTGCGTAACACTCTGAATCTTTTTGAAGGATTGCTAGGTCATTGCTTCATATGTTCGAATTTGTTTGCTCAAAAACGGAAATATCGCAATGAATGTTGTTGAACTGTCGTTGATTCTTGCTTTTAGGAGTTGAAACAGCTTTGGTGGGACCAAAAAGTTCTGGAGGAACGCGCTCGCCAGTAGACCGACTGACCTATTTTTTTTTGCTGTATTTTTTATGTTTAAGGTTCTATTAGGGTTTTCCTAACAGAAGTGAATATATCGACGGTGAAGTGTCAATATCTATTAACTAACTAGCTGCGCCCCGCGTTTTCACCCGCGTAAATGTCGATCCCGTGGGAATATCGGGATAAAAACTATCCTATGTCCTTTCCCGGGACTCAAACTATCTCTATACCAAATTTCATCGAAATCGGTCCAGCCGTTTTCATGTTATGTCGTGACAACGGAAAACGGGTTTCATTTTCATATATATATAGATAACTAACATTTTAGCATGTTCACTTTATTGCATATTCGTAGGTAAAATATGAAATAGCTCATATTCGCAAACACATAAGGTCTTGAATCGACGACGACGTTTCATACTATTTGTTTAACTATAAGTAACTTTTTTATTAAAATATTAAAAGCTATAGAAATGAAAAATGGGTATCATTTAAGCTATCACCAATTTAATTAGTTTTGTGTTTCTTAAATAATAGGGTTTGTCCTCCAAATAGTAGATCTGTCACCAAAATGTAGTCACGAAACAATGCAAGTGACCTAACCAAACCGAACCTCGGGGTGCCCTTCGCTCGCTCTTGCATCCTATGTCGACGGAGCCCCGCTTCGCGGGGCCCCTATTTCTGTGTAAAGGGTTTAAAGTAACCTAACCAAACCGAACCTCGGGGTGCCCTTCGCTCGTTCTTGCATCCTATGTCGACGGAGCCCCGCTATCTGAGAACGAAAATATTTCGTGGCGATAGATCTATTTATTAGGTGATACAAATATTTCGTGGCGATAGATCTATTTATTAGGTGATACAACTTGATGACAAATATAAATTTTGGTGATAGAAAATATAGTTCCCATGAAAAATTTTATCCGCCACCTGTAAAATCATGATTTTGTAGTTATTAGATATTGATACTACACCGTCGATATCTAGGTTTAGTGTATGTTTTTGAGTGAAATAAAGTATGTATAGTTGTAACTATAAATACTTTATTTCATTAGTTAAGCGACTGTTTCGCCGGAAGATAAAACTAAAATTAAAAGATATATAAAAACAATTGGTAATCAAACATTTTCAGAACGTGTTGCTTTAATTGCCTTTTAAAAGTTAGAAGATATTTTGATTCCGTAATAATTGTAAAGATTAATTGTAAGGATTAATTATTGATTAAAATGTCCTATCTGCGGATAATGCAGTGGACTGCAACGTTAGGTACTACCTAAACTTTTGTATATGTTGTAGTTGTTTATTATCCCTGAATAAATAAAATAAATATAATTAATTAATTAAGAGCCGTGCACTCCTGGTACCGTAGTTTGTTCTTGGTGCTCTTAAAATTATCGACTCTTTTAAATTATTTGCAGCTCAAAGCTTTACCCGGTGATATTCTTCATCCACCCTGGAGGGTTCTATTCCTTCTCGGGCCGCAGCGACGTCGCTGGGCCGCATTATCAGCTGGACCGGGATGTCGTGCTCGTCACCATCAACTATAGGCTTGGCTCTCTGGGTGAGATATAATGAGAAAAATAAAAAAATAAAAAGTTTCTTTATTAACTTCAGTTGTACAAAAACACTCATCTAAACACTATGCAGCGTTACAACAAAGGAAAAGAGTGGTTTCGATGAACTCTGGCACCCAAAGTAAGATTTAACTAGTGTTACACACACAAAACTAAAAAAAAAAATACTTGAAAATACACACACAAAACACATAATAGAGCAAAATACATAAAGATAGAAGAGCACAAAGGTACTGCTTATTTCATTAGTTTCTTCTATCAGGCCTGCGACACGGGAGATGGATAAGAAACGTAGACACGGTGTGTAAAAATACAATCCAGGAAAACAATAATTAAAGTACAGTAACCTTAACTTAAAACATACTCTTACATAAATGACTTCAGTTTTAAATAAACTGTGCTCTGAGGATTTTAATAACCAAAACAGTTCCTTACCACAGTAAGGAACTGACAAAAAGGCAAACATCACAATGTTTGCCTTTTTGGAACACCTAGAGTCATCAGTTGTCGTTTGGTCAGAAAAGCAGACTGCATGTTTATTTTTTTTTTATTTTTTTTTTTATTGTCGAATGGGCCCGCTCTTGACCTCAATCACGCCTGATGGAAAGCGTTGGATGAGGTCTATGATGGAACGAGCGTGCCCAGAAGATGCCTAAGGCATCAAAATGGTAGAGTGCCTTGCCCTGCAGAGGGACAATACAGTAGGCTAGTTAGATTAGATTAGGGTTCATCTGTGAGTTCTCTCCTCTTCCAGGTTTCCTCGCCCTGGGCAACAAGCTGGCTCCAGGTAACAACGGCTTCAAGGATCAGGTGGTAGCTCTCCGCTGGGTGAAGAAGAACATCGCCGGGTTTGGAGGAGATCCCAACCTGGTCACCATCGCAGGGTGCAGTGCTGGGGCCGCCAGTGTCATGGTGCATATGGTCTCGCCTATGTCCAAAGGTAAGACTAATGCTTATCTCCTAACCGGGAATATCTTGAGAACTGTAGTTTATTGAAAGTAGTTTCAGCTTTCTTTATCCCTGCTGAAAAGAAAAGGAAGAAGAAAAATTGTTTATTCCGCACAAATTAGACGCACGTTATAAATGTTTGTCTGCTCGAGACTGTCCAAGCCAGACAAAGCAGAGAGTCAACAAAAAAATTAAGCCCATAATGATTCGATACAACTACTAAGCTTGGTTGCACTATGAAAACGCGATAAGAGACGCTTGGAAATTTCTCGGAAAACCTGCTAAGTACACATCTTGGAGACGTCTTTACCTGCAGATACTGTCCTAGTTGCCGGGTAAGTAGCGAGTAACGCTCCCAACTGCCATGACAGTTTACCAGAAGTAATAACATTTGTCAACTAACTGGATGAATATTACAAATTTTAAATAACTCGCTTTAGTCGTTTTTACATTCCTAAAAGTGTCGTCGTCGTGTCATCCTCGTTTTGTTTCTTCTTTTTTATGTAATTTTGTTGTTTGTTGTATGATTTTCCTACATTTCACGGACCGACATTGGACATCGTCGTCTTCTTGAGCAACAAAAACTAATCTTACTTCATTTCCAGGTCTCTTCCACCGAGGTATTTCAGTGAGTGGTTCTGCCACCTCCAAGGTACCGAGCCCTCCAGACCGCTTAGACCTGGCTGTTAAGCAGGCGCGGATGTCCGGGTGTCCCGAGGACAACTCCACCCAGCTCTACGAGTGCCTGAAGACTAAGAGTTGGAGGGAAATCGCTGGATCACTGCTGGATTTCTTTGTGAGGATCTTTACTGTTATTGTCATTACTGAACCGCCTCCTCTGGGTATAATATATTGCAATAGGTTTCATCCGAGTGATTTTGGCCGCTTTAAATTTTTCTCCCTGAAATATTGGATTGAACTAATAATAACGAGCAGTGCTAACAACTATTCGGGCAAAGTCTTAACAAGGTACATAATAAGTCACAACTCAAGTCTGCTGTATTATACTGTATAGTCATTACCTATATGTTCTACCATTTTTAACAATCTCCCTAGTTTCACACCTATCTAGAGCAGGATTTTATTTCCTTGACAAAGTTTCAAGACGCCATTCAGAGGTACCTAAGTCTAGTAAGTAACCTAACGTAGCTATGCTGGTAGGGCAGGATTGACCTATCTCTTCCTGGACATTAATAGAAGAATAATTAAAGCAAACTAACTTACGATTCTCCAGGAATTCGGCTTCGATCCTCTCAGCCTCTGGCGCCCAGTGGTCGAGCCAGACTTCGGTCAGGAGCGGTTCCTGACGGAGGAACCGATGTACTCCATCCGAAAGGGCAGGATTCACTCCGTTCCGTTCATGATCACTCAGACTACTGGCGAGTTCTTCTGGAAGGCATTTAGTAAGTAGTTGCTTCACAGGGTTTGAGTTTCTGATCGGGCCGTATTGCCAGAGTTTATACGCCTCAAGAAGTACAATGACCTGGGCTAGACTGACGAATATTACTTACGTTGTCTATAACAAGTTTAAATCATTATCCACGACACGATTATCATAATTTGGGATACTAAAAGTACAGTGCACCAGAAAAATCGACAATTGTCTTTAAAAACACTCCTTTTGAAAAAAATTAGAGACCAGTCCTATCACCTGGGGACTGCATAAGTGTCATTAGTCAATAAATCAACCTGCCTAGCCTTTCCCAACTATGTTTGGGTCAGCTTCCAGTCTAACCGGATGCAGCTGAATACCAGTATTTTACATGGAGCGACAGCCCATCTGACCTGCAAAACCCAGTTACTGGGTAACGTACGATACTCCTTGGTAAGACTGGTTGTTAGACTTTAGCTTCTGACTACCCGTAACGACTTTCAAAGATCTATGTAATAACGTACGATACTCCTTGGTAAGACTGGTTGTTAGACTTTAGCTTCTGACTACCCGTAACGACTTTCAAAGATCTATGTAATAACGTGCTTTCTGTGTAATTTTTTGTGTCATCGGTGGTCACCCATCCACGAACCAACCGATCAACTCCGTAGGTGCCACGCTGATTGCGGCAACAGTGGTATTTTTTAGGTCAACCGTGGTGCAGGTGAACGGGCACTCAGGACACTCCAGCAAGTGGGGCACGGTAAAGGTACTTATTTAACCTTTATTGTATGTCTTCACAGCCGTCCTAGGCAACCAAACACTGCTCGACACAATGAATGCCGAGTGGTCCCGAGTAGCTCCGATCGCGTTCATACTCCCGCGCAACGAGTCCAGTGACAAGCTCGCGCGACTGAAATATGCGTACTTTGGAGATAAGCCGCTGGTCAACGATACGGCAACCGCTGCCCGGTTGGGAACATTGTATGGAGGCGCGATAACCGGGTTCCCTGTTCACAGGTGGGTACCTACACAGGCAGAAACTTTGCCACTAGCGTAATTACTGGAGTCTGGTGAAAAAGTTAAGACAGAAGAATATCAGGTTCCGCTCACACCTCCAAAAATCTCGTCAACAATATTTATTTATCTAGTTCAGACACAAATGTCTTGTCGAATTTCTGTTAGTGTAAGCTCATTTATGATATTATTTTATTTCGTCCACAGCTTTAGGCACAGACTAGGTAGGTACTATAGAGGCCGGCTGTAAAGCAAGGCTGGCTGGAAAGCCACACCTCTACAAGACTGGCTGGTTATATTAGGTCCTTACATATGAAATTGGCGTTTTGTATGGAAGGAACAAAAAGTCGAATATTTTTTAATATAATATATTTAATTAATCAAAGTATGAACCATTGTTTTCAATGCACTTTTGCCATCTTATAGGTAGTTCATTGATCCCTTTACTAAAAAAACCAGTCGGACGGGAATCAATAAAATCTTTGAAGGCGATTTGGACTGCCCCATCGGAGTTGAATTTTTTCCCTTGCAAAAAGTTATCCAAATTGCGAAAAAAATGGTAATCTGTTGGAGCAAGGTCCGGGGAGTACGGAGGATGTCTAAGACATTCCAATTCAAGCTCTTCTAATTTGGTAGCCGTCTGTTGCGCAGTGTGTGGTCTGGCGTTGTCGTGAAGCAGCAGTGGCGTGGAGCTTTTTAATCTTCCCAATTTGCTTCAAGTGAATTAAAACAGTTTTATCACTAACATCGAAGCCTGCAGCTAACTCGGACGTGGTTTGCGATGGGTCCGCTTCCACAATAGCCTTCAATTCTCCATTATCAACTTGGGTCTCAGGCCGTCCACGGGGCTTGTTCTGCAGGTCGAAATTTCCAGAACGAAAACGTTGGAACCAAAAACGAACTGTGTTTTCTTTTGCAACATGACCGCCATACACATCATTCACCCTTCGAGTCGTTTCCGCAGCACTAGTGCCACGGCGGAACTCGTACTCGTAAATAATGCGATATTTTAAATTTTCCATTTTGTAAAATGAGTGACGCAAACAGAAAAAACAGAAGAAAAAAAACAAATGAATGACGGTCATCGAAGCACAAATACATGAGTAAATAGCTGTACAAATTTGAATTTGGAATTCCTTACCAAAGAGGAGAAATTCGTGATTAAAGTGGCCAGTACGAAAAACGCCAATTTCATATGTAAGGACCTAATATTTTAAAGTATGTTCCATTCGATCTTTCAAGCGAGTGTCAAATATTCTGTTAGGGTTATTTCTATGGAGTCTAAAACTGGCCGTTGTAAGATAAGCTTCTTAAGCAATAAATGCTGTCGTCAGCACATCTGTAGCTACGACCCCCGTAGCTTAGTTGCTATAGTACCTACTCCAGGATGAAAGACATGTCAGTAATGAATGCAGTGACAATTGTGACGAACTTCATAGAATTATAATTTAGTTTAGAAACATTTTTCTCATGTAAGTGACTTTGTGTCGTTTTTCATCTTTAAACCTAGATCTAAACCTAGACCTAAACCTACTGTTTAGGGTGTTGCTTCACCGAGTTAACCAACGCCGACCGTCGTCGTAAGACAGTTTTTACAGTTAAATTCACACTTTATTGCGGCTCGGAACAGGAGGCAAGTCGCTGTTGTAACAAACGAATTTCAACTTTTCGATGTTATGTTGATTTCAGAATGACTGACTGACTGAATGAAGACTATTGAAAAAGTCATAAACATAACATACATACTTGAAGTTACTTTATGTTTCTAAAAACAGATATTTGTTTACATATTTGCAAACTAAATTGCGAACGTAGTATAATAGATACACTGATGATCCTTGAAATGCTAATGTTATCTTCTGTCTATTGCAGAATGGCCAACCTGATGTGTCGCCATTCCTCGCACCCGGTATACTATGCAGAGTTCGCGTACGTCGGCAACAACAGCCACTACAAGGACCCAGTCACCGAGAAACCAGTTCGTAAGTCGCCATCCGGTCAATGTTCTCCATACATTCTCCTGCTAACTACAAGAACCTCAATAGACCCAGTGAACTGTGCAAAATCTATACCCCGCGCTGCTATATACGTAGTGATACGTTTGTAATGATAAGACCCAATAACACTTAATTCGGCCTGGACATCGAACCCATGACCCTCTCCATGTTCAGCGGTCGCGCTCGCCACTAGTAGATCAACGTAGCTTACGTAGCATTACCACCAACATAAACAGCCTTGTAAAATGGCCATATAGCAACGTGTTTGACATTTTACATTCAGTCAAAAAACTATCGGGAATGGATGATTTGTTTATGGTTCCAAAATTATTTTTCTTTTGTTTTTGTTAGATTGGAACAACTGGTCATTTAGATTAAATACAGTGCTGTTTGTAGTTAGATCATAATATCTAGTGTGTATTGCGAATTTCATAATGGACAAATGAAACATCGAACAAAGAGTTTGTCTTAGCCAATAGAATTTCGTGTTCGAAGTCACTGAGAATGTTACAGAAGGCTTACGGTGAATCGACTGTATCGAAAACACGTGCCTAAGAGTGGTACAAAGCGTTTAAAAGCGGTCGAGATATGCTGGAAGATTTGCCTCGCCCTGGTAGGCCATCAACTGAAGTTAACATCGCTTTTGCGATGTTGAAGGAAATAGTTACCTACTGAAAAAGCTTATTCAAGTTTGAGGGAGATAGCCGCTGAACTTTCTGTGTCTCACGAGTTGATCCGTATCATTTTAAATAAATAATCACTTGGGTATGAAACATGTTGCCGCTCGGCTAGTCCCAAAAGACCTGAATTTTCTCCAAAAACTCAATCGCATAGGAGTCGCTGAAGACATGCTAGACAAGTAAATTCCGATCCAACATTCATGAAACGCATTGTTACTGGTGACGAGACGTGGGTTTACCAGTTTGACATGCAAACTAGTCAACAAGCTTCGGACTGGCGCCTTCCAACTGAACCGAAATCGAAAAAACCACACCAATGTCGATCAAAAGTCAAAGTCGTGTCGACTGTTTTCTTTGACTATCGCGGTGTTGTGCACTCGGAATTCTTACCGGAAGGTCTAACGGTAAATAAAGTATATTATTTGAGCGTTATGCGGCGTTTAAGAGAGCAAATTCGAAGAAAAAGGCCAGGTTTGTGGAAAGAAAATTGTTGGATTTTGCACCACGATAATGCGCCTTCGCACAAGGCCACCATTGTGAACGAATTTTTGACCAAAAACTCAACAAATACCATCGAACAACCACCTTATTCACCAGATATGGCTCCAGCCGACTTCTTTCTTGTTCCTAAACTCAAATTACCACTTCGTGGCACCCGTTTTCATTCGGTAGAAGACATAAAGGAGAATTCGCGGCGAGGACTAAACTCAATTCCGGAAAAGCGTTTAAAAAATGTTTTGATGATTGGATTATTCGTTGGTGTAAGTGTACCGTTTCTGAAGGAGCATACTTTGAAGGCGATAAAATAAATTTGGATGAATAACTAACATTTTGTGTATTATTGATATCTTCCCGGTACTTTTTTGACAGAGTAGTACATATTTCAGGCGACAATAAACGTCAAGGCTTTTCTCCATCTTGTGCACTGGCAGGCACTGGTACTGTGGCATTCGTGCTTGTGTGCTTTTGCATAATTTAATATTATTAAATATTTTATCTTATTCGATCAATACTAGAAGTCCATTATTTCAACAAAGGTATGCGTTTTTCTACATTTTCTAATCTCTCTTTAATATTTTTGTATTGTTTCTGCAGTCGCAGCTCACCACGACGATCTAATCTACTTATTCTCACTGAGTTACCGCTTCCCGATGATAGATGTCGCTGACACACTTGATTCCGAAATGGTCGACAAAATGACGGCTTTGTGGTACAATTTCGCTAAAAACGGGTGAGATACAGACTATAGTACACAGTACATATCTATTTTTATATACAAACTTTCTGTTCATTAAAACCATAAAATTATTAAGTTTAGCGCCTGAAAAAAAAACAAAAGCCGTAACTTGTTAGAGGGCCATGAGTTGCGTTTACTGTTTACGAAGGTGGGTAAAGCGCCAGGGTAGCCCGCGAAATTCAACTTTTGTTACGTTTTTAAATACGTACACATCCCCGCATTAAACGCAAGAATATTATAAAACACGTGTGGGTAATTATAATATTAATATCGGTGCAATATTTTTTTTCGAATTTCTTAAATTTTCTTTCATAATTCTTTTCCTGGCAATACCGAGCACAACAAAAAAAGTTATCCAATTTTGTGCAGTCATTCGGAAGTTATGCGCTTACAGACATTTACTACTTAATTAACCTACGTTCATGAGCCCGTGGATTTACTTCTTTAAACACCCACGTTATGGGAACTTATCGTTATTTTAGCGAGCAGCTAATTACCTATTAATGAGTTTTGGCTTTGAACTAAGTAATTAAAATTGTTCTTCATTCCTCACAATAGCTACCCTGTCTTCAGAGCTCAGTCCCCGGAGCGATCCTCTATCTCCTGGCCAGCCATGAAGCCTGCCATGAGGAACTACCTGCGCATAGACAAAGAGTTTGCAGTCCAGCAGAACCTCTTTGAAGACAGGTTCATAGTGTGGGATGCACTGTATCCGATACGTTACTGAGAAATCACTGTATTTGAAGATGTACTTAAATAAATGTTTTATTTTTATAAAAATTGTTTTTTTTTCTTGTTATTTTCTGTTGCAACAGCAGCTACACCCTAACTGCGTAACAAATTTCAATCGCAAATTCGCAATCCGAGGTTTTTGAAGAATATTCATCATCTATTGATTCATAGGTCTGAAATAATCGTCTCTTCAACAACATAGATAATTCAACGAACGTGGCTAACTGCCAAAATGAAAGAAATTGCGATAAGCTGCCATTTTACATGTGTTACGCACTAACCCTGCAGGGGTTGCAGGTTCCAAGAGTGCAGTTTGATTCTCCCTAATTATAATTTGGTTACCTAAACCCCAGTTTCCTTTAGTGGGAAATAAGTACCTACACAGCGGGCCTTTAAATAAACCTGGCTCAGACAGAGAATCTAAACTCTTAAAAACTTAAAACAATGCACCAAGTTTTACAAAAGACTTCATAAAATCATAACTAGTAGGTCCATTGACCTACTAGTTATGATTATATGAAGTGATTTTATGAAGTAAATCTGCTGCTGTTTGATGATAATACGGTTAATGAACCGTATTATCATCAAACAGCAGCAGATTTTACAATCTGTGATTACGCAAATGACCAAAAACTTATTAAGAGCCTTGATACTGAGACTGACCGCTATCTACGAGTATTATAAATAGGTACGTAGGTACCTACTGTGCATCTAGCCGTGATAAGATTATTGCTAAAGGCATGTATGATGCAGAAGAGTTCTGCTCATGCCCTTGATATAATCCCTTAGTCGACAATTCGACATATTGCCTGACACACTTACCTACTTTTGATCGGTAACACCCAAATATTCCGAAATATTTTAATCCGCGTTTCGATGTTCCGATTTTCAAAAGTCCGAATTTCATAATACCTACTTACCTAAGAATTAAAATGGCTATTATTAAAAATCACGAAATTTATTTTAGTGATAGTCATAAATGCGATTTGTTTGTTTTCCGATTTTCATATGTTCGAAGCATCAAAATGTTCGATGGGTTCTCGGTCCGAAAAACGACATTCCGATTTTTATTCCTAATTATTTCCGAATTATCTTTTCTTCTTTCGCTATATACTTACGTTACCGTTACCGCACCCAAACTCAACGAACGTAATAGGCGACATAGGATGCAAGAACGAGCGAAGGGCACCCCGAGGTTAGGTTTGGTTACTTTTAACCCTTTACACAGAAATAGAGGCCTCTCTCTCCGTCGACATACGATACAAGAGCGAGCGAATGACAATACCTTCTTTCATAATTATATCTATGGACAATACAAATACCTACCTTTACCGTGCATCGAAGTCAGGTAGTATCGCAGTGAAAATCTTTCGCGTAACGTGTATCGAAGTCAAGTATGTAGTATCGCAATCGCAGTGAAGATCTATCGCTTATTCCGACAGTCACAAATACCAATTGTAGGGATCAGGGGAAGAACCACTTTTGTCACCTAATGAACAACCTGGCTGAGATATTACTAATTAAAAGATAAGATCTTAATAAAATAGTGTCATTTATACCCAAGGCACTTTAACTGTAATAGGTATAATGGTATAGGGGGTAGGGGTAGGTATAGCTGTCACAGTCGACCACTGACAAGTTGGCAACGGTTGTTTTTTTTCCTGAACGGTCCGGACATTGTATGTTTTTTCCCTGTATCGATATTTTAAAAGCATGAAAGCTCGGAGACTATGGACACAGTATAATAAATATACAGTAAGTTATCTAAGGCCGCCCGCCGAGTTATTAGCCTACTCTTGCGTTGATCCCCAGGGTTGTCACTTTTACTTTTAGTTAATATTAGGTCCTTACATATGAAATTGGCGTTTTGTATGGAAGGAACAAAAAGTCGAATATTTTTTAATATAATATATTTAATTAATCAAAGTATGAACCATTGTTTTCAATGCACTTTTGCCATCTTATAGGTAGTTCATTGATCCCTTTACTAAAAAAACCAGTCGGACGGGAATCAATAAAATCTTTGAAGGCGATTTGGACTGCCCCATCGGAGTTGAATTTTTTCCCTTGCAAAAAGTTATCCAAATTGCGAAAAAAATGGTAATCTGTTGGAGCAAGGTCCGGGGAGTACGGAGGATGTCTAAGACATTCCAATTCAAGCTCTTCTAATTTGGTAGCCGTCTGTTGCGCAGTGTGTGGTCTGGCGTTGTCGTGCTTTCAAGCTTTTTAATCTTCCCAATTTGCTTCAAGTGAATTAAAACAGTTTTATCACTAACATCGAAGCCTGCAGCTAACTCGGACGTGGTTTGCGATGGGTCCGCTTCCACAATAGCCTTCAATTCTCCATTATCAACTTGGGTCTCAGGCCGTCCACGGGGCTTGTTCTGCAGGTCGAAATTTCCAGAACGAAAACGTTGGAACCAAAAACGAACTGTGTTTTCTTTTGCAACATGACCGCCATACACATCATTCACCCTTCGAGTCGTTTCCGCAGCACTAGTGCCACGGCGGAACTCGTACTCGTAAATAATGCGATATTTTAAATTTTCCATTTTGTAAAATGAGTGACGCAAACAGAAAAAACAGAAGAAAAAAAACAAATGAATGACGGTCATCGAAGCACAAATACATGAGTAAATAGCTGTACAAATTTGAATTTGGAATTCCTTACCAAAGAGGAGAAATTCGTGATTAAAGTGGCCAGTACGAAAAACGCCAATTTCATATGTAAGGACCTAATATTTCATCTTGAACGAAACGCCTGCCTCATATGTCATCGCAATGTGTCACTCGCGGGATTTCAAGTTCATGTCCAAGAATGACTCATGTAATCCCTCTTAATACTAATATAGACCTTATTGCAAAAAGATAAAATTCATTATTGATTGCCAATGTAAACAAGACCGGATAGAAACAATCTAAAGTAAACCTTACGTCTGATACGTAAGGGTGAGTTTCCCATGTGAAGGGTTTAAAGTTTAAGGCCTTCGAGCGTAGTCGCGCATGCGTACCGTATCCATTACTTATTCTCTACCCTTGGAATATAGTGCTGTGACTGTGAATATAATACAATTAATAATTATCGACAGAAAAATGGAGGATTAACAAAACACACAATAACGATATAACATAACGTTTTTAAACAAGATCAAGTAAGTATCAAAATAATGTCAACAATTTTATTTTATTTATTTGCAAAAACACGTAAATATTTACATAATATAAGCTAACAATAATTATAATCTATAATAATATGTGAATTTATATGAAAAAAATAAGCAAAATAATCATAGGGCATCAAAGAATTCGTCCGCATCGCTGTCAACAGGAACAGTGCCCAAAAGGCTGGCAGCATTGACATGTTGTATAGCAATGCTAATTCTTTGACTTAGAAATAGGCCAGCCCTCTGGTCACGTGAAGAGTCGACTAACCGCTTGGCGATATCTCGAAAAACCAAGGGGGCACTCGGACCATGGCCCTAGTGTTTCAACCCCAAACGGCTCGAACATATAACTCCCAATCAGGTTACAATATTTATGCCGTTTGAGGTTTTCTGCACCTGCAGCAGCCGGCCCAGCACAGCCCACCGTGCTAGGAAGATGGGATGGCGCAAGGGTGTCGACACATGTTGCATCCCACACCAAAGGTCTGCCTAACTTCCAGGGCATTATGGTGATGAATGCCAGGCCGTTGGATTCTAAAACAGCTGGCACCCCGGCGGTGACAAGAGCACGACGGATGATGTCATTAATGCTGGCGTGCCGTGCTATCCGGCCTGCGCTCCTACTGCAGGATAGGCCATGGTGTCCGAGGCAGTCGACAGCTTCACCGCATTGACAGCGATGCGGAGCCCCGCAAGGAGCGCCCAAACGCAGACAGGTAGCGAGCCGATAGGTGGTGTCCAGTGAACTTTTGTCTAACATTTTGATTTGTTGGGCTATTGCATTAATTTTTATTTTTTTATTTTAATAATAACGCTTTAAAAAAGTATTTAAAACTTCAAAGACATTTACGTACCAATCGATAATATATTAACATCTAGGTACATACCCTTACACAGTTAGATAAAATATTAACGTACCTGCTTACATAGGTACCTACTTATAATATGAGTCGGTAAATAAACAAGATAAAAACCTACCACGATTATTAACTCTATCTATTAGATACATGAGACATTACAGTATATTCAGGATTTTTGCAAGGCAATGTCACAATTACCGTGCCAATGTGTATGAAACCACTAATGGTCGGGATTGCATGATTTAAAAATTTAGAATATCATTTTTGGTTCGTTTAGTTAATCGGTACCTACTACCTACCCATCAAGCCAATATTAACATGCTCTTTTACTTTATATTTACATATAAAATCTTCCGGCACAAATCTCCAAGCGTCGCGTCGATGTAAGAATATATCAAATGTACATACCTACTTACTAATTGTATGAATCACCTCAGCAATCATCGTATCGTTAACAGGCAACAAGGTCATAGTCAAAGACTATATAACCATATTCTCTTTGGTCATACCTATAGGTACTCGGTACTCCATTTATTATAACATTAGAAAAAAGAGGCTCGCAGAAGCAGGAGTACGAAACCTTTTATTTTCAAGTTAAGTTCAAACAATTTTAATAAATAATGTATGTGCTTTTTTTGTAAGTAACAATGTATGGCATACAATAAAGCATATTCTATCTATCTACTCGTCACGGTGCTTGGATAGGTACATGAAATGAAACAATTTTTAGTAAGAATCAATTTATTAAAAACAACTTTATATAAACCGACAAAATTAAAAGAACACGTTGAGATTTGCTAGAGTTATAGTGAATGAAAAACGTTCCCGGTACTGTCCGCCCCTGCTTCTTTTAGATTTTAAACATTGACACGACAATATTTTAAGTAAAAACTAAATAATATTAAATGAAAGCCCTGTAATTTCAGAAGGTAGATAGGTTAAATAAGTACAATTAAGTGTGACTGCTGTTATTTAAATAGATTATATTTACATTTTATCCACATCAATCTTGATTGTAATAATGTTTGTTGTAAGTACTTTTATTACAAAGTGTGCCCCTAAAAGAGCCTTTTTAACTTCTGTCTAATGGTACCTACTTACTCAGGTACAATACAAAATACCATATTTTTGGTAGGTAGTAAGTAGATAACAAGACTCTACCTCAAAGTCAAAATTCTACCTAATTTTATACATCAATCATCGATCACAAAAAAAAATCGATGATATCAATGTAAGCATCACAAAGTATTTCGTTCGAATGATCTCAATATTCTTAACTCAGAATCAATCAAATCAGTGACAAATACGAATAGCCTTGCCATTTCACATTATAGATCGGTCATCGACCGCAACAATGCGCTGAGCGAAATAATATCGCTCTCGCTGTGAAAACAATCGCTGGCATAACAACACGCACTGTCGGGCAAACGCCATCGATTGTCGATGTGTGGCGCGGCGGCGCCGCACTTCCCTCGAGCCGCCATGACAGTCCGCGAGCGCGCCCTACGCGCCTGGCACGTACCAAAATAGAATATTCGATTTTTAAATAACAATATTACGGCCAGGATTTATCTGGATATATTACAAGTGAGTCGATTTTTTGGTTTATTTTTCAGTACCTAGTAACATCACTATGGATTCCTTTTTCTTTTGTTGGCATTCGAACAGTTTTTTAATTGATTTCCTACCCATAGAAAACGATCAAGGCCTTTGATTAGGTACCTATATTTTCGTAATTGATCCTGTAGTCGCGGTTGTAACGTTTTTATTAATTCTATGTTTATTTCATATTTTATTGTTATGGTACCTAACAGTATTACCACAGTTCTAACTAACCGGTATTTAACATCAACATTGAATTATATTTGAACATCAGATTTATTTTGTTGTATCGGTAGAGGCGATTGCAAGGTACAGACGCCAGCACATCAACCTACTACATTCTGTCAAATTTCTTCAATAGATTTTCAACTTTATTACTAAAACATAAGGTTCAAAGTTCATTGGGAAAATTTGACAGTTTCGAGTAGGTTGATGTGCTAGCGTCTGTACATAATTAACACTGTACCTACTTACCTATCGTTTTTTTTTTGTTCTTTATAATAGCAATAGGACTCATTTATCATAAATCCGATTCAGTAAAATTGATGTTTTTTTTCTTTGCTTACGAAGATGATTTCGCTAACTGATAATAATAAGACCAAAGTATTTCAATTAGGTACGTAGGTATGTACAGGCTACGAGGACAGACATTATTTTTGACAGCTTTTTTTTTCGTCATAGATCAACGAATCTCACAGAGGCGACAGATTTGCCTGCGTACTTTGTTTTTGTAAACCATTGTTGTAAACAAAGACATTTTATTTTTTCAGTTGTCGTGAGGGCCCAGCGGCCTTGCTTCCGTCATGGCGAACAATTGGTGGAGGGAACCCGACATGGGGGGTAAGAAACTGTTTTATTTGGTCATGTTTTACTGTTTTTATTTGGCACGCAACATTATCATATTATTTTTGCTGGCAATGTTGGCTTCGAGATGTTTGGTATTAACCAATTTGTTTTGTTGCAAAACCAATGAATTTAAATCTTTTTGACATTAAGGTAAGTATTAAATATTTTGATCATGTTTATGTAGTTTTTGTAAGGTGCTTAGTTTATAAAAATACGTAGCTATGTTATACTCTATGCTCTATGTTGTCTGTGTGTTATGCTATGTTATAAAGTTGTAGTAGAGCGGATTTCACGAAAGGAGTCTCGCAGACGCGGCGCCACGTGCATGCAACGGAATCATAAATCTTTATTTATTTATTTACCCTAAAGATTATAAGTAATATTATTATAGACACTGGTTAATAAAATCAACAATCTTAAATAGAGGAAGGTGTGTGAGATATGAGGGTTGTTGTTGGAATGTTGCTAACTAGATAAAAATAATTAGTTCCACTTATTGCCGCGGGACTTCTTTCGTGAGACGGACTTTAGTTCATCACTTTGCCTCCAGAAGCATAAGCTTCTTGCTTTGCCTATTACCTATGCTCAATAAATGAGGGTAGAGGAAGCCTACTGAAATAATGCCTAAACAAAATAAATGCTCGTTTTGGGCTATCGTAATTAACGTGATACTTTAGGTATTTGTAATAAAATGCGCACAAAGCATTCTTTCTTTCATTACCTTTCTTCCATGACCTTTGAGACCTTTCTTCAATGTATCGCCATTTTAATTAATTACTTCGACTTTGACACATATAATATTGTGCTGTAGAAAAATAACTTCTCAGATTAAATTTCTTTTATTTAGATCACTGTTTAACGGCGCGTATGACTGAGAAAACAGCCGGTCTGAATTTTGTTTGTGATTAATTACCGTTAACTGAGCGAAAAGGAGAGTTGTTAGTATTTTTAACAGTTTCTAGCTTGAATAGTCGACTCAATGTTGTCAAAATATTTAGTGAAGTGCCATATTTTTGATATCTTGTTTCTCACAATAGACACAAGTGAATAGCCGTAAAGTAGAGACCTAGTGCAGGACATTGCAGGTAAGACTTTAGTTCTATAACTGGGACACACGGTTCTGCGTGTCGATTTGAAGAATTTGTGTCAGGCACGCGATAGGCCTTTGCGGTCACCAACATGCTGTCCACGCTAGGATGAGGGCATTTCCTTCTAATTACGTATTTCCTGAGTTTTACAGCTAGTTGCTTAGGTGACCTGTTTAAGACAGTTCGAAGTAAGTACTGGCTTTTGAAAAATAATTGGAGCTGACTCCAGAGCTTCTTCTAGAATGGACACCTGACTGGTGTCTGAAAGGCCAATCAAGACAAAAATAAACTGGCAGATTGTCAAACTCACGTCAAGTGATTTGATTGGCTGTTTTTGTTTCACTTAGCCAATCACAACAGCACATTTTTGGCTTTCAGAAGCCTTACTTATTTTATCATTAAAAACGTGCCTTTGTTCTTCTTTTCAGTGATGTCAGCCCCCGTGCCGTCTGGTGAGCCGCAGGGCTGCTCTGCCATGAGGATGTGGCGCAACGCGTGCAACACGCTGGTCGCACCCGACGCTGACGGTGCGTGGAAGCAGGTGGAGGAGGCGTCACCGCCAGAGTCCTTGTGGCACACGCTTCGGAACTGTGTGGCTTATCAGGTACAGGGGGCCAATCAGGCATATTGGGAATGAGATGGAGCTATACGTCGTATAGCTGGAGGTAGTGGTACAGTCACAGCTCACTGTAGATGTATTAACGCGTACCGGAAGGCGTAAAGTGGTTAGGCTCCCCACAAAGTGCACTGATTCGCGGGAATCCGCTGGATTGGAGAAGCACAGAACTTTCGATGTGTATAAAAATAAAAACATCGTTTATTTTCATGTTACTCTTTTCGACATTATGTTGCCTACATACTAAGTTTGCTAGCTATCTATTTTGCTCGCTTAGCAGCAAATACTAGTAGCTTCGCTTTATCATCTCGGCTAAGTAGGTGTATATTTTCATACTTACAAGTCAGAGTTGCTATTAAACTAGGTACTCATTCTCTTAGTTCACTTTTTGTGTTGACTTAAAAATAAGAAACATAATAAACTACAAGAAACTACATTGCATATACCTACGTACATGAAGTAAGTTTTGTTATTAAGACACGTAAAAATAACCGTCATTCTTTTGATCTCTACTCATAGTTGTTTCATAAACATGCAGCCAGACTGTACAACCGCATTCAACTTTCACACACAAGCGTCTGATTTCGTCTTTATCCCTTCATTCCAACGATTACACACACATGAGCGTCTTTAAACGTGCATCTTTGTACCACGAACTGTATTCCATTCGAGTATAATTTTAATATTGTTGTACATTGCTGGTTTTCAGGCAGGCGTCTGGCAAAACTTGCTCAACAAAGGGATGGACGATGTGATCCAACCGGCGGCGTTCAAACTAGCGATAGTGCTGAGGCACACGCCGTCCGAGCTAACCGTCAAATTGCTGACCGACTTGCTGCGCTTACATCCGCAGTCTGTAAGTAGCTACGATAAAAACACATTGCATTATAAAAAATTATTCTGTAACGAAAGACGATCAACGATACAAAAAAATATCGCATGTAATCTTTGAGTTGCAATTTTTGTTGTTGTTTTGTTTTTTTTTTTATTTGAAATTGCTGTAACTTTACCGACGGTACCTATACCTACTATCGATCAAATTACCAAGTAAGTAGGTAAATGTGTATTATACAGTACCTATACTTTATTCGAGTAGTATTTCTGTCTGTCGTCTTGATTACGGGTATAAACGACTACGAGTACCTCATTCTGTAGTGACTATTTACACGGATTGGCTCGCGCAGTTTTTTTTTATTGATCCAGATTTAGTTTTTGTTGTATATTTCTGCTTCGTAAAGGTCGCAATCGTTCCTCATTGTTGACAACGAAATCTCCGATACACTTTGCCCCCAATTTCAATAAGAATAAGTATATATATGTCCACAATGTTAGTATGTCGCATACATTATGTTAATTTCATCTGCCTGTTACATAAATGTGTTAATCAGGTCAAGCTGCCTCCTTGTTATTGGATAGAATGCCTAATACATTTTGCTGACATCCTACGTCCTAGCATACATTGTATACATACATTGAATAAATCCTGATAATAA
This sequence comes from Amphipoea oculea, assembly GCA_945859645.1. Taxonomy (NCBI): domain Eukaryota; kingdom Metazoa; phylum Arthropoda; class Insecta; order Lepidoptera; family Noctuidae; genus Amphipoea; species Amphipoea oculea. Next base: position 565,923 of record OX243885.1, read on the forward strand.
TATTGGCGATAAACTTGTAAGTAGGTATGGGTAGATTTATTTGATCCCTTCTATGAAGGAGACTGGAGCGTAATAAAAAGCCGCTTCGTAGACGGAGAATAAAGTGTATGAATATATCAATATTGGCTGTATGACACACAATGATTTTCAGTCAGTTGATGCGGGAGGCAACTTACTTGGCACTATATTGATTATTTTGTTTACTTACTACCTGTTAAGCAATCTGTGCTAATATTTTTGCCTAATATTTTTGAAAGTATTTTACGCAGCGTAAGATTCATCAACTAACAAACAAACATCAACTTAAATGTAAAAATATTTTTCATGTAAATTCTATAAAAATAATAAGTACCAGCCTATAATAGACCCACCGCAGAACAAAGGCCTCTCTCATACAGAGAAAGCACAAGCATTGATCACCACACTTGCTCGAGACGGGTTTTTTATTTCAAACTTATACTAACAGTAAATTTTAAAACATTAGGTACTAATACTAGGATATGAAAATCTAATTTTATTTATTGTAACAAAAAATCGTACCACTTATCAACAACTAACACAGAACCGTCAATCCACAGCAAGACCTGACATCATACATCCTAGCCCTCCTCACAGACGACGAAGCCACGTGGTGCGGGAACTGCAACAGTTCTGAATCAGCTGCATCTTCCACCCCCTCCTCCCCAGCCAGCTCCGCAGACGAAGAGTCCTCCACCACTGACCAAGTAGAGACCGACCAAGTAGAGACCGACCAAGTGGAGACCGACATGGACGGAGCGGAGGCCACAGATGTAGACACAAATGAGGCCCTTGGAGGCCCCGCGGACTCGGCCTCGGCCCCGACCCCGTCCATCATCACAATGGCACCACCTCCTTTTGCAATTCCTGTCCCACCTGTAGCACCGGATTCGACGACGCCTGGCGAATCGAATGTTCCGGATTCGACGACTGCTGATGATCCTATTGATGAAGGTGACTATCATTTATCCTACACTAGCTTGTGCCGTGGCTTTGCCCGCGTGGATTTCGGAAAATATCCCACGGGAACGCACTACCGGGTCTGCTGGGATTTCCATCGAGGTTTTCATATAAATCTAATGGTTTACGTGGCGCACAGCTCCCAGTCAGCTTGATTTTTTCCGACATCTTTAGCAATCATCGTCATAACTCATATGTCAGGTAATTTACATAAAACCTTAATTAATCATAAGCCTAAACCTTCCTCAAGAGCCAAGAATTCACTCCGTCTATTCGTGAAAACCGTATGAAAAACCGTTCGGTAGTTTGAGTTAAGAGAGAACAAAAACTTGAGTCCCTAATAACCAAATCGACATGTAAATCATAACACTCCTTATTACAGACATGGTGGATGAGGGCGGCGCCATGTCCACCTCGCCGATGTCCCCGGGCTCGGCGGGCTCGGCGGGCTCGGAGGGCTCGGGGGGCTCGGGGGGCTCCGAGGGCTCCGGGGGCTCGGGCTCGGCGGAGTCGGGCTCGTCGGACTCGGACGCGTCCCAGGAGACGCCGGCGGGCCCGGCGCCGCTGCGCGACCTGCAGCTGTTCGGCGACTGCGAGCTGGCGGTGCTGGCCGCGTCCCGGGAGGAGTACGATGCTCACGCTAAACTTGTGAGGGCTGAATACTCCAAGCTCACGCACGACAACTATGTCGAGTTGAGGATTAAGGTGAGCAGTTTTGTTTTGGACGCTGACAGCGCATCTTTCGACGACGAAAACTGTATCCCTTTGAGCTGATTTTTTATTTTCGGGAATAAAAAAAAGTCACACTGTGCTAGGTCAGGGCTGTACCTACATCATTAATGACAACACTACTAACAAAAAGCCTTAATTACTTACAATTTTCAAGCTAACACTAAAATATATAAAATAAATACAATACAAGTAAATAATACAAAAAATAAAAGAAAAAGGGAAGAGGTCATCGGGTATCAAAAAAGTCGGCCGCATCGCTGTCAATGGGATAAGTGCCTAAAAGGCTGGCAGTATTACCACGTAGGATGGCAATGCTGATTCTTTGGGCAAAAATTAGCCAGACGTGAAGAGTCAACCAACCGCTTGGCGATGTCCCGAAATATTCGATGAGCACTCGAACCCCAAGGCCCTAGTGTTTCAACGCCAAACGGTTCATCATTAACTAAAACCTTTTTTCTCCAAATTCCAGGTGCTGAACCAATTCAACCAAATACCAAAGCTGTTCCACACTCCCGAGTTCGAATGTTTCGAATCCGCAGCTCGGGAAAACATCGAACGCGAGATCCTTACGCTGAGAGAACATCTCCTCACCGGGAGGAAAGACTAGTGCTACGTTTACCAGGAATGTGATGTTGACGATGATGAGGAGCTCAGTACTGAAAGCAACTAAATTTTTACTCGAACATCAAGCTTGAAAAAATTACCTGAGCGCTGGGATGTGATGTGGGCTAGAAAAATCGGTCGCAAAATTTAAATTAGTATCGTCGAATATGCCTTCACAGGTGTCTGGCCATATCATCGTCAGTAACTAGTTGGGCTTAGATTTTAACGGTAATGAATACTGTATAGTTATTATCATCCATCATCATTCAGCCGAAAGGCGTCCACAGCTGCGCGTAGGACTCCGCCAAACATCGCCACGCCACCAGATTCCCATGACCTTCACCAGGATATCGGTTCAACTTGGGGGGCCTACCCGTTTTAAAAGTCGATTACATAATCTTAAGCCTATTTTGTGTGGATGCTTTGCTAGCCTTCAGCAAATATGAATCGGATGATACAGCGGAAACTAGATAACCTTAGCGCACAAAATAAACATCATATTATTATTTCATATCAGCTTACAAAGGCGGTCGGGTAAAAAATAACAATAATTTGCTGCTCAAGGTAATTTTAAAGAAAGGTTTGAGTAAACTTTAATTGCATGTTTTGTGGTACCTTCTACCTACCTCAAAAACAGTACTTGCTCTCGTCGTTATGAACGTCATAATCCTGGCTAGTCTAGAAGGCGCTTGAATTTAACTTGTGTTACACGCCTTCTATAGTCATGCTACTAACACAAGTAAGCTTCTTGGGTCTGTATGGCTTGCAAATTACAGTCAGTGATTGTATTTACACAAAGGACACTTCCAGTGTAGTGTTATTCTATTGGTGTCTGTTTATTACCTAGATTTCATTTGTTTTACAAAAGCGAGCCGCGCTAAATAAAGCACGGCTAGTTTAAAATCGTTGTTTTCCAATATTCAAAATGTAATAGGTGTTGTTGTAAAGACGTGTGTGATGGTGTAATGTTTCTGAACGCCTTACCATTCACTTATCCTCATATTATACACCGACATTCCGTAATGAACAGTAAATAAACATATTACGCTTTGTTAATGTTAATACTTTAAAACAATAATTGTAAAAATAATGCATTTAGTTAGATTTACACATTGAATCACTTTTTGTCAGGAGTAGGTTATATAATATTGATAATGCCATTAGATATTAAAAAACATGACTGAACGTCTTTTTATTTTCAATTGGAATAGGTAATATAAAAATGTAAGTAAGTATAATTATTGCAAGTATTGAAATACTTTGTTTCATTTTGCAAAAAAAAAATGGCGTATACTTGCATATTGTCAGTTCTGTATAATTATTTAGTCTATGTTACTATAAGTACCTACCTACGTAAGTATGATAGCTAGGTATAGTTTCGAACTAATTGCTTATTTCGATGTAGTCGGTAGTTATTTAGCTAGGTATTCTATAGAATTTCTGTTTATTAATTAATTTTATCAATTTACTAGCATTTTATGACATGGTCAATAAAATAAAGTAAAAACATTGTATTGAGTTGTTTTTATTGTCACGACCTTATTCATTCATAAATAGGAATGAGTCAACTATATACCACAAAAACATTTCATGTTAAATGTTGCCAAGACGAGACCATGTAGCTCGCACTGTCAAAAAGTAATCAGATCTCATGTAGAGCCAAGCTTCTAACTCTACACGCCCTAACTCTACAAGGCCTAACTTTGCAAACTCTACACTTTAGTCAAGATATGTGGTGTGTATTATATAAATAGACATGGGGTGGGCAACGGGCAAATTAAAACGAGTGGAGAACAGGGTAATTTTCATATAATATGTCCACGTAGTTTGATAGAAACACTAGAAATCTACCCACTGCAGTAGACATTGCATATATGTAAACAACAATGGCCGCTCGAAATTGAATGAAATCGATATACAAGAACATTTTGTCTAGTTAGTTCGGAGATTTAGACAAAAAATGTTCTTGTAAATCGATTTTTTTTTTAATTTCGAGCGGCCATTGCTGTTTACATCTTTGGCAAATTTACCGCGGCCGGACTTTTAGGTACATTGTGCTCAGAATATCTTCTATACGGTAAAATGTAGGTATACAATGATTTTTTGGCGCATGAATGACATTTACAGGGTGTTGGTAAAGTATTTGTGAAATTGTTAGGTAGGTATTGAAAAAATAAAATGGCGGTGTCACGCGTAAAAAGATCCTTTAAAGCTTGTAGAGTCTGTTTCACGAAAGAAGTTCCGCGGCGCCACAATAGAATAGAATACTCTTTATTATGTAACACCATATAAATTACAGACATAAATATAGAAACTTTACAATGGGTGACACAATGGGCGGTCTTATCGCTAAACACAATCTTACAACAACTCTCTTAACTATCTCAGATACCTTTCTCTATTCAAGATTGTGTAGGTTATCAACCAGTGCCTGCAATATTTTGTTGAGTTATAGATTTATGCATCCATCGCATGCTCGTGGGGCCGTATCTGCGAGACTTCTTTCGTGAGACGAACTTTAGTACTGCATTTGACAGGGTTAGGTTTTCAACATGTTCCTTTCTTCACAAACAAGCGTCACCACTCACCACCCACTGAGTGGGAAAAACTTCCCAAGGGCCATAAAGATGGCGCTATTTTAACTTTTATTACTTAGGGCCAAAGCACACACGCTACTTTTTGCATCGGCGATCGGCGATTCAGCTGCTTTTTAGAAGCTAAATGCAGCGACCAAGCGTTCCACACCGCACACTTAAAAACCCCAAACGCGGCGATTCAGTCGCTTTTTGGAAGCTCGATACAGCGGCTGAACGCTACATTCCGCACAAATTCGGATGCCGGTCGCAACGATTTGGCATTTGCGCCAGCATCGGAGCACTCGCTAAAACGCGCGATTCCGATACCACGTCCGAACGCAGAGAGTCGCCAAAACGCGATGCAGCATCGGAGCAGTCGCTAAAACGCGCGATTCCGATACCACGTCTGAACGCAGAGAGTCGCCAAAACGCGATGCAGCATCGGAGCAGTCGCTAAAACGCGCGATTCCGATACAGCGTCCGAACGCAGAGAGTCTCCATAACGCGATGCAGCATCGATACAGCCGCAAAATCGCCGATCGCGGATGCAAAAAGTAGCGTGTGTGCTTTGGCCCTTACAGTGTAAATATTATTGTTGTTCTTTTCGTCTACTCAATGAAGTCAGGTACTCGACAACAATGCGTCAACTTGTAAAATAGTCGATTTTTGGTCTCTCGCACTCCTACTTTTTAACATTTGGATGTCTTTTACTTATGAATTGAGTTTTCGACAAATAAAATGGATTTTATGATCGATACTAAATACATTGAATTTTGTTTGCCATTAATATGCAATTATTGCTTGCAAATCTAGTAATGTAGCTGTTTGATTTTAGTAATGTAGTTTTAGTTTACTGACTCTTGAAATCTCTATTATCTATGACGTCCAACAAATCTAAATGTCAAAATCTGAATCAAAATCGGAGAATGAAACATGGCGTCTTCGACGCATTTACTTTGTTAATCCTTGAGAATATTAAAATTCTACTAATTGCATTACTTAATTCTATAAAAACTGTTGTGTAAAGTGTTAACTGTGTGTTATTAAGGGCTTTTAATATCGTCCCAGTGACTGCTACGCAGGTAAACAATACTACGGCGAGGAGAAAGGTTATTGAACGGCGATTATAGGCCAACCAACATGGAGGCAACGGGACTTCGGCGTCGAACGGTTTGTGAGTACAGTCGCTTTATTCGTACGGGTGATGTTCACAGGCGTGTGCGATGTCGTGGCGAGGCCGTGACGAGAGGAACACGCGGTGGGGCGAGGACGACAGGTGGGCCGACGGCCGGCCGCGCTCGCCCGTGTGGGAGCCGCGCCGCAGCGCCAGCCCCGAGCGCCGCGAGCCGCGCGCCGAGCGACATCACCACGAACGGTTCGACCGCGAGCGCGATCGCTACGAACGCGATAGGGACGACGACCGTGAGCGCCGCGACCGCTACCGCCGCGAGCGGTACGACCGGCCGCGCGACCGTGACCGCCGCCGGTCGCCCAAGCGGTACGACGACCGTGAGCGCGAGGTGCCGGCTCCGCCGTCTCCGCCCACCATAAGCGACATGGATCACAAAGCCAGTTCTAGGTCTAGCAGCCGCTCGGGTAGTCGCGAACGAATGGACTTAGATTACGAGAGTAAATACGACACCAGAGACAAACATGACGATAACCAGACTATCAACGCGTCCCCGGGGGATTGGTTCTGCAAGTGTGGACTGTACAACTTCAAGAGGCGTCAAGTGTGCTACAGACGGAACTGTCAAGGAAAGAGGTCAGATGGCATAGTCTATGGAGGTGACAGTGAGAGAAACCTCTTGTCAGAGACTGCTGGCATCACAAAACGGTTGTTGTTTAGAAGATTAGATGCTTTAACTACTGAAGAGAAAATATTAGAGGTAATAAAGGCAAGATGCTCAAAGACTGTTTTAGATTCCATTGCAGGCATCACTATTGGCAGAGAAACTCTAACTGGTGCGTCAAAGTGCTTAGCTTACATTAATTTTAATTCCATTGCTGATTCTACAGCTGCTCATTCTGAATTAGCATCCCTGCAGCCACCGTTAGAGATAGATGGTAGGGAGGTCCTTGTAAGTTTCTATAATGAACCAAAGAAAATTTCTAAACCTCCAAGTGCAGACTATTCTTCTTATTATGCTCAAATATCCAATTACACTTCGTCTGCTCAGGCTATGTCTGAGGCAGACCGAGTAAATGCAGCCGCTGCAGTTGCTCAGTCTGCAATCTCAGCTGCTCAAGCTCGTCACATGGCCTGGACCCCTGTGAGTGTCCCAGTTTTTGTGACTTCCACTGTACAAACTGCCCCTGCAGTCCAAGCCCCTACTGGTGATGGTAAAACAGTGTATACCGCCCCTGATGTTAGGACTTTCATGTATGATGAGACTTCTGGCTACTATTATGACCCAGCCACAGGTTTATACTATGATGGTACTAGTCAGTACTTCTACAACAGTCAAACTAACCAGTACATGTACTGGGATGCCACAAACAACACTTACATAGCGGCTACACAAGCTCACCAGAATACTGAGCAGCCTAAACTGCCTAGCCCACCAACAGCCACCACTGAGAACACCATAGCTAAAGAACCAGAGGAAAAGAAAAAGAAAGATAAAGATGACAAAGTGAAAGTTGCCAAAAAGATAGCCAAAGATATGGAGAGGTGGGCACGAACTTTGAATCAAAAGAAAGAGAATGCTAGAAGTAATATTGTTATGGAACAGCCTTTAGACACAGGGGCCAGTAAGGGCTCTGCTGACATAGGCTTTTCAGTTTTAGGGTCTGGTCCTTCCTTGACTCACGTTAGGGAACTATCTCCACCACCAACCGGAGATGAGTTCCTAATGAAAAGGGTAGCCGACACAGAACACGCCTTTGACAGCGATGAGGGAATCATAGACTGGGCCAAACTGACCTGCCTCATTTGTAAGCGTCGCTTCCCGTCTGCAGAGGTGCTGAACAAACACAAGTCCCTTTCAGACTTACACAAACAGAACCTAGCGGAGTATCGCAAGAAGAATGAACTGATTCCGCAAATGAATGGCTACAGAGACAGAGCAGCAGAGAGACGACTGAAGTTCGGTGAAGATGAACCACCAGTCATCAGAAAGCGATATGACCCGTCCGACTCTATGCCACCACCAATGACGCCACACCCGCCTCCCTCTGTCGTTGACACGATTGGTGGTAAGATGCTGCAGAAGATGGGCTGGTCCGAAGGCAGAGGACTGGGTAAAGAGGAACAGGGAAGAATCGCGCCCATAGAAGCCGAACAACGGCCAAGTTTGGCGGGTCTAGGACAGAAGAGAGGCATCTACACTCCCACCCCCGGGGAGACTTACAGAGACACAGTCAAAAAACTCATGATTGCCAGATATAAAGAGGTCGTCGGCCAAGAGGAAGGGAAATAGGTGGGTTTCGAACTTTATTACTTTCTGCATAACAATCATTTTCACTTGCAGGGTTGGATTACAGGTCAGTCGAACATGTCTTGTCAATATGTCAGAAATATTATGTCATTTTTATCTAGTTATCAGGTTGTGCTCAAGGTTCTTCAATATAGATGAAGCAAGACTGATATATAAAAAAGAAAATACTTATTCTTTATGCATTAAGAACTTACTATTTCTTGCTTGTGAGAAGTAGAAAAGTGACTCAACTTTCATAAAGATAATTCCTCAAGATCTCATGTGAAAAAAAAGACTTTATGGTCTGTCGATAAGGTCCAAGGTTGTGGTACATTGGTATGCAAAAATATTCCGATTCTAATGGTTTGATTCTGATTTCACTACACTAGATGTCGGCGCTCAATGCTTCTTCTGAGGGCCGTCACTCAGAAATCACGACGTCCTACATGGTAAGTATTGATTCTGGCCGAATCACACTATTCCTGAAACCTAATCATGTTTTTTTCGCAGCCCCAAACAGGTAAATGTATAAAACATGAAGCAAATTGGAATTCTGATATTCAAATATCTTTCAAGCCTAAGTCTATTGAGGTTTGACTTATTTGAAATTCTACAGCAATTGGAATGTTTAGCATTCATCAAAATCAATGTGGAAATCTAGATAATAAACTTTTTTGGTGTACTAGATTAAACATAGGTGTCATTCAGGGATATATTTAGTTTTTCTTTTAGTAAAATGTGTTTTTGCTATAAATTTAAATTCTAGTGGTATTATAAGTAAGTCAAGAAAATTGATGATCTAAATCGGCTATAAAATAAGTATTTATTTGTATTGAACTGTGACCTTTCAACTAGGTAGTATTCAAGGATTGTTACAAAGAAGACTGCAATCCATAAAGTAAATTTATTCCAAACTAAATAGTTCCTTTGTCTTTGAATATCTGCAACAATATCGGGTAAGGTTCAGTAACAAATATAGCTAAAGACGTTAGCGCCACGGCATAGGGCTCGCGAGTCGAAGCAACGAAGAAACGGGACATATGGACAGAAATGTGATAGACTGTGACTGTAGTGATGTGTATGAAGAAACGGTGTCTAAACAGACCCACAGCAGTTTACTGATGAATATGACCATTTACCTTACAGAGACTACATGCCAGATGCTGCTGCGAGTTGCCAAACATTATAACAAACCTGTATACTCATAGATAAGATAGAATAGAATACTGATTGTGAGATTACAACTTGAAAGCAATTTTTTTAGTAGTGATGTGCGCTCCAACTTAGCTTATTGTCGATATTGTAAAAGTTATTGTCTATTTTTTTTTATTTACAATTTTAACAATTTATTATATTATTCAAAATGTTAAGTTGTTATTTTTAATGTAAATAGCCACTGTGTTGATTTTCACAGAGTAAATTAAACATGCATTGCATTTATTTTTAGTTATTATGTCGTAGATTAAATATTTGGCAGTTTAAAACAAATAAATTGTGGCAGGGTGGTTAATTGACTTTTAATTAAGAGTGACTTAGCTACACATTGTAGGCAATTTAATTAGGTAATTTTAATTAGGTACAATTTATTGTGAGTGAAGTGTTTATTTTTCAATTTTATTCCAAATACTTAACTACTTATGAATGGTCAACGATTTGAAGAACGCAATAATTATAGCATTAAAGTACTTACTTATGTAAAGTATAACACAGCTGTATGCCTGGTCCACTCGGGAATTTAACAAGTTTTTATAGAATTTAGACTAATTCTAGGAATTTTCCATATTATATTATAAATATTTTATAATTATATAGAGACTTATTATATTGATAGGTAGGTAATAATAGACAGTTATATGTATACCCGCAATAAACTCCATTTATTTACAATATTATAGGAATGTTATTGTATAAACTCAAACACATAAGGACCATCCAGCACATAGAACACAATAATATCATGTTACGTTATGCCACTTACTGAATAAATAAATCAAACGCGATAACTACAAATTACTAACACGAAAACACTATTTTCTACGTTTTGTTGGCCATTTCTCTTTCTACTAACAATCTAATTAATTATGAAACAGTCTTCCAATTTTCTGGCTCAGTGGCTCAATTCATGCATTAGAAAAAAACCGGCCAAGTGCGAGTCGGACTCGCCCATGAAGGGTTCCGTAGCAGCAAGTAACATAATATAAAAGTTCTTGTAGTTCGTTGTAACTTTGTGAAAGGTAAATTGCGGTTTTCGATTTATGACGTATTAAAAAAAAACTACTTACTAGATCTCGTTCAAACCAATTTTCGGTGGAAGTTTACATGGTACACATTATATATATTTTTTTAATTTTATCATTCTCTTATTTTAGAAGTTAGAGGGGGGGGGGGGGACACATTTTACCACTTTGGAAGTGTCTCTCGCGCAAACTATTCAGTTCAGAAGAAAATGATAATAGAAACCTCAATATCATTTTTGAAGACCTATCCATAGATACCCCACACGTACAGGTTTGATGAAAAAAAATTTTTGGAGTTTCAGTTGTAAGTATGGGGAACCCCATAATTTATTGTTTTTTTTCCATTGATGTATAAAAATAGGGAGATTAGGTACGCGCTCCTCGACGTGGACCGCATACATTGTGTTGCGGGAACACAATCGACCTTAGTCTCAATCGAACTGGCGTTTGTGTTGCACATGTGTAGCACATTAAGTAAAATTACCGTAATCGTCTAAATAAGCAGCAACGATGCCTTCCTGTGCTTTTAAAATGTGCACAAATAGTTCAAAAAACAAAAACAAGTTCCACGGGATTACTTTTCACTCCTAAGTACACACAAAAATGTTAATTTGTTGAAAATTATAATAATATTTAGTGTTTGCTTCGTCATATGTCATTCATAATCGTAAACATTCGGCCAACATTCGGCGGCTAACGCGATTTCGCTTGCACAACAGTGCCAGCTCCTATCTCCGTCCTTGTCTACGTCAGCGCAAGCGACAGTACCGTCAACAAAAAACGTCTCGAATTTAATATTTGAATAATATTTAATTTGATTTTTACCTACCTACTTAGAGGTAATTTGTTTACATTTGTAACGTCAACACAATAGATATACCTACTTTGTAAGTTTTCAATATTAATTATAACTAATTCTATCTTTTGAAACTGTAATTATCAAAATGTATACATAAACAAAAATAATGTTTTCAAGTTACGTAACTATGCGTTAATCCTGACTTTGTTCAAAAATTCCCTTGCAAACTTACTTTAAACAGTCTTACAAGACCAAAATATGAAATCTATTAACAAATCTAAGCTATGTAAACTAATTAGAATAAGTTTATCTTATTGTAATTTGTTTACATAGCATACCATAATAAAACAAATCTGTTTAAAATTCTAATTAAGGACTTTCTAACTGACGATTCGGTGTGTTATAATTATCATAGGAGACCTTCCGCAGCTTGCACCAATGTGCGAAGATAGGGTCTCGTTGCCGATAGGCACCATGGTGCCAAGTGACTAAGTGGGCCAAGCGAAGTGACAGAAATTAATTATACTAGAGTATTATTTCATTTCGATATTTATTTGCTGACGGTACCTACATTACTTTACGGGGAATTCATGGGTATTCCCCGCAATAGTTTCTTTCTTATTGGTTATGGGTACGTAATAGTGACAATTATTGTTATCTCGTTCCCTCTACAGCCCGCGTAATAGGTCTCTCTATTTCGGTTGTTGAGCACATGACGCACGACATCGGGAAATGTAGTTGTGTGAGTGTGTTTACATGTAAGTGTTTCTAGTCCGTTTAATGTTTACGTGAAGTTAGAGAGTGGCCTATCTTCCTATTTTTATACATCAATGTTTTTTTCTATTTTTGTGTGAAAATCTTACTGCGGTTCACAGAATACATCTACTTACCAAGTTTCAACAGTACCTATAGTTCTTATAGTTTCGGAAAAAAGTGGCTGTGACATACGGACGGACGGACAGACAGACAGACAGACATGACGAATCCATAAGGGTTCCGTTTTTTGCCATTTGGCTACGGAACCCTAAAAAGGTTTTAATGATTTAACCAATTGGATACTGTACGCCTTCTACAAAAGCGTACCTAATTATTTAGTACCTAGTCAGTTAATGAATACAAATTACATAGTGACCTAATTTTGTCGAACAAAAAGTTACATTACATGTGTTACTTGGCATAACGTAACATGATTCGTTTGTCTATGACAGGTAATCATTTTGTAGATTATTAAAAAATGAGCAGCTATGAATAAATAACTAGTTCATTACTAACAGATACAATTTTGCAGGTTTTTTAGATTGCTTAAGTTTTTATTGAGCATCAATATAAAATGTTAAAGTGTACTCATTGTTTTTTATTTTTACTTCCTGTAGTCATGAAACTTTCAAGTAGGTACCTACTAGGGCATGCAAAACCGGTTTTCCGGTTTTGCGCAAAACCGGAAATCGGACAAAATTTAACGATTTTTGAAAACCGGTTTTGGGAGCCAAAACCGGAGCTCAGCTCCGGTTTTGTCAACATTTTTTTCGAAGTAATGTTATTTTGTAGTTCGTCTTCAAAGTTACAAAAATGTTGATTTTTTTGGTTATTGTGGGTGGCTGTGTTTAATATCAAATGCTGATTGTGTTTTCTATGTTTAAAATATATTATTTTTGATAGCAGACTTAATAGGTAAAAAGATACCAAAAACTTACTTGTTGTTGATTTGATCTCAGTTAATTAATCTTTATACTATTATAAGTTCATTGTTATCTGTACAATTATTATGGTTTGGATTTAAAAAAAAAGTAAAAAAACTAAAACCCGACTACGACAAAAAAAATACCCGCTGAAAAAGTATGAAACAAGATTTTCATACTTCGAACAGAACAAAAAGAAAAACCGTAGTCACACGTTATTAAAGTGTTTCGGTTGGTACCTATAACGTGTGTTGTGACTACGGTTTTTCTTTTTGTTCTGTTCGAAGTATGAAAATCTTGTTTCATACTTTTTCAGCGTCGTTTTTTTTTTGTCGTAGTCGGGTTTTAGCTTTTTAATTTTTTTTATTTAAACAATTTTGGTTTGGCCGAGGTCGGCCCAGAAAGCGGTGGCGAGATGACCTGGACGCGTACCGCGAGGGCTGGTTTGAGGTGGCGCGGGAAAGGAGTTCCTGGAAGGACTTGGGGGAGGCCTTTGCCTAGCAGTGGGACAGTACAGGCTAAACAAAAAAAAAAAAAAAAACAATTTTGGTGTTAAATTTAACACATGACTTGTCCGCTAGAGGGCGTCGCTTTAAATTTGAGCAATATTTTGGAAATGTACAAGTGAAGCCCTTTCAAATGATACCAAACATGGCGTATTTATCTCAATTTTTATTTTTAACACATTACTTTTTGTCCACTAGAGGGCGCCGTATCGAGTTTTGTGCAACGTCACGTGCAGCCTATGTTCAGCGGACAATTAAGACGGTTCTAACGATACCTCATATGTCGAGTTCCGATAAGTAGATTAGGAGCTATGAGGGAACAGATGAACATACTCACATACATACATAGCCTGTTAAAATCATAACCCTCCTTTGGCTTTGCCGTAGTCGGGTAAAAAGAAATGTATCATACAATTTGTTTTATTTGTAGACTTAGTGGGTATTTAAAAAAAACGGTGTTTCTTTTTAAATTATACTACATTCGATTTTTTTTGCTAAAACCGGACCTAGCTCCGGTTTTCGGTTTTGGTCCCAAAAAAACGATGTTCAAAACCGGTTTTGATGACTTTCCGGTTTTGCATGCCCTAGTACCTACAAACGGGGTGAATAGGGATGCAGGGGTGAATCGGGACGAAATTTTAAAATGGATTTTAACCGTCGGTGCTCCATGGACCAATTGGTCTATGGGGAAAATTACATGTTTCCATCGACCAAATACCAACTGCAGCCTAATTGCGGAACGCCAAATCGTCAAATGATTCTGATCAGTTGGCTTCATTTCTGTCACAATTGGCTTCATTTTACGATTTTCGAATTGCGAAACTCTAGTTTATTATGAAACCAATTATGAACGTTAAGGCCCTGCGCAGAAACTAGAGTTTCGCAATTCGAAAATCGTAAAATGAAGCCAATTGTGATAGAAATGAAGCCAACTGATCAGAATCATTTGACGATTTGGCGTTCCGCAATTAGGCTGCTGGACTATGGAGAACACTGGACGTAAACCAAAACTATGTTCCATTATAACATTATAACCCTGTGTAAGAAATATAAAATAATAAAAAGGCAACTCTGAGAAATTAAAAGTTAGGTTTATTATAGGAACTAGTTTGACTAAAGATTAACTGCCTCTGTAAGTGGAGTATCCGTAGGGACTTAGCAGCAGGGGTATGTGGTAGTGCTGACCGTCTTTAGTGTTGAACGTTATCTGGAAAATATCGGAAACCAAATCATTATTTTGTTTTGTGGAATGCAACGCCATCTAGTGTCCAATTGATAAACTAGTAGGTATTGGTGGGTGCATAGCGATGTGATAGATGGCGCTGTTAAAATATGAAACCTAATTAGTATAATAATTATTGTAGGCATGAATTGTAGTTCATAGAAATCACTGATAAGCCTCTGCTTTGTGGAGATTCAATTATAAACAAATGATTCAATTACGACTTGATTTTGCTCATCATGAAAACATAAACAAAGCGAAATATCGCTTTGTAGGTCAATGCACTTTGACCCCCTTGGAAGAGGAAATAGTGGCATGACATAAAATTATTTATTAAGTGGTGTGATAAGATAGATAACCTTAAGGCTATTCAATACATGATCTCCCAGCCACTTTATCGCTAGATGGCGGCACATTCGCACTTCGAACATTTTCAATTTTTACGCCTAACTCAGAAAGCTTTGCGAAACAACTTTATTATATGCGTCAACTAACGCATTAACATAATCTTTTTAGATATTCACTTTGCTTGTTAACTCGTCACATACAAAGATTTGTACCCCTAAACATTTAGCCGTTTCACTTTATATCTTTACTATGTCTTTACACACACATGTACAGTTACACACTACGTGTATAGTTTTACTTGCGATATAACTAGATGGCGTTGTATTCATAAACTTGGTTTGTGAACTTGTTTTCCAGAGGTGGCGTTAATTAAAATAAAATATTTTTACGAAAATATTTTTATGACTGTCCTTCATTCTCTAAAGAAAAGCGTACTTTTTATAGTAAAAACCGAAGAAAAGAATACTTGATTGCTACAAGGGTTGTCAGTTGCTTATTCAATTATTCTAAGGGTGCTTTTGTAGTGTGTTAGGGTAGGTTTAGGTTTAAAAATAATAAAATAATAATAAATCCCCTGACCGATTTCGGTCACGGTGGCCAATTTCAAAGAAGATTAGCCAGGTTTGCAGGAGATATTATAGTGCACAAGTGTGTGCGCAAATACAGGAGAGAGAACAGGCGCAGGACCAACGGCTTTACGTGCTTTCCGAGGCACGGGGGTATTACGCCACCAATTTCCAAACTCCGGGCAAAAAAAAAAAGAAAAAGAGTAAAGAAACTCCTAACGGGAAAAACCCAATTTTAATAACACTGTCCGACCTGAGAATCGAACCCAGGACCCCGAGAACGGCAGATGCACTTGTGACCACGAAACCAACGGGACAGTTAAGATTCTTTGTATAATTAAACGCTACTATAAAACAAAATATATAAAATGTTTATTTGAGTCGTGCGCGAGAGATGCAGCCGGCGCGACGGAATTCCGCGAATTTCGGTCACTCGTAGGTATAATAATAATGTATCATTCAACCGCAGCCCAGCGTGCCCGCCGTCGCAGGCAGTAAGGCAGTGTACAGACGCGTGAAATTATTAGGCCGTGTACACACGGTTGTGGGTATTTAATTATTAGTGTAATTTTATTACTGTTGTGTGTATGTGTATGTATATGTATATAAGTGTTATGTGTAATATGTATTATGTGTTTACTATTTACGTGTGTTTGTATGTTTAGCCTAAAAACCAACAAATTCACATACACCAGCGTCCACTCAAACCAACAATTCCAATTTCAAATGAGAAAATGAAAAAAAATCAGCTGTTCCCTACATTTTGACGCATGATGATACCTATACGAACATAAATGTAGGGAACAGCTGATTTTTTTCGCGATTTCAGGTTTGGTCCCATAGTAAAAAAAATTGTTCATAATGATGAGTACAATGACCATGTTAGTGTTGTTCCAATAACCCTGTATATACTTATACTATATTATATCCATACTAATATTATAAATTCGAAAGTAACTCTGCCTGTCTGTCTGTATGTTACCTATTCACGCCTAAACCACTGAACCGATTTAGAAGAAATTTGGTAGGTATGGGGAAGGACATAGGATAGTTTTTATCCCGATATTCCCACGGGATCGAAACTTATGCGGGTGAAACCGCTGGGCGCAGCTAGTTGCAAATAAAGTTTATTGAACTCTTCTCTCTCTTCGATAATTGAGCTTTGTTGGTACCGACTTTGTTTTGAAGATTCTATACATCTTTTATTAGGTACTTATTTACACCCTAAGTTACATTAAAATTAGCAAGGAAAAACCGGCCAAGTCCATGTCGGACCACAATGAAGAGTTCCGTAGTCGAAATGAATTTATCCCAAGAACAAGCTTAACATTGTAGTTGAAAATCATGTCCTCCCATACATTGCAACTAAAAGTTGGTCGACTATTACTCGTAAAGTCTACTCAGCTGTGATTTTGATTTCGTGACATATAAGTACTACTGCCGTGAATTTTAGTATTTCTTCTAGTATTTCACAAACAATTTAGGGGATATGACATCCCCCTGTATCACCCCCCTGAGCAGTTGGATGGGGCTGGTTTTCTGATCCTGGATCTGGAAAGTCATCGTTGCAGCATCATACAAACATCTCAACACTTCGATTTAGCACCAGTCAATTCGACATCATTGCAGAGAGGCCAGAACTGCCCATACTTCGATGGAATCGAAGGCTTTCTCGTAGTCCACAAATGCCATACACAGTGGCTGACTGTACTCCTCGGTCTTCTGTACAATTTGTCAAACAGTAGGTATGTACCTATATGGTCTACGCTCGTAACTGCGTACAAAACCATCACATCGTCCGGCGTCCGTTCGTCACTGTGGAGCATTCGAGACTGTTTGTTTACCGAGTGTAAACCGAACTCGCGGGCCGCGGCGCGTAGGTATGACTCGCATAATAATATTACCGCGGTAGTAGATTGATGTACTTGCGTCTGTACAGTATTGAATTTCATTCATTTTCACCTATTTTTTTTCGCGGAACTTATAACATCAGCTTTCTGCCAGTGGAAGTCTCGTCAAAATCAGTCTAGCCGTTTCGGAGATTAGCCGGAATAAACAGACAGAGACAAAAATTAACAACAAATGTTTTTTGTTCAAAGTAGGTACCGTAAATATAAATGACTGTATTCAGATTACTTTATTTGATCAACCGCACAAAACAGAAAGGTAATTTGGTACTTGCACTTTTCATACCTACGCTCGGCGGTCGCGCTGGGGTTGTCAACTTTGGCAAAAAACACACAAAACAAAAAACACAAAAAACTAGTGTAGTAGTGGTACTCGTATCTAGTTATTTGATTCATTGTTGAGAATGAAACAGCAAGAAAGGAAATGATCGTATTTTTTTAGCTTATAGGTACTTACTACAATAAATATCTAATATAAATTGTAAAAATATTACAACGCCACAAAGTCATGTTCGCTTTTACGGCTCGGCACCGGGGGCCGGGGCGCTTACCTACCTATCTAACTATTCGAAATACAAGCAAATGCCTACTTACCTCTCTGAAACAACTGGTAGCTTAAAAAACGATAATTCATCGTAATGTTGAATTTAAACAACCATCCACTCAACAGTTACTTATAATTACTTTTTTTTTTGTTACTCCATTTTTAGGGTTCCGTAGCCAAATGGCAAAAACGGAACCCTTATGGATTCGTCATGTCTGTCTGTCTGTCTGTCTGTCTGTCTGTCTGTCTGTCCGTCCGTCCGTCCGTATGTCACAGCCACTTTTTTCCGAAACTATAAGAACTATACTGTTGAAACTTGGTAAGTAGATGTATTCTGTGAACCGCAGTAAGATTTTCACACAAAAATAGAAAAAAAACAATAAATTTTGGGGTTCCCCATACTTACAACTGAAACTCCAAAAAATTTTTTTCATCAAACCTGTACGTGTGGGGTATCTATGGATGGTCTTCAAAAATGATATTGAGGTTTCTAATATCATTTTTTTTTTTAACTGAATAGTTTGCGCGAGAGACACTTCCAAAGTGGTAAAATGTGTGTCCCCCCCCCCTCTAACTTCTAAAATAAGAGAATGATAAAATTAAAAAAATATATATAATGTACATTACCATGTAAACTTCCACCGAAAATTGGTTTGAACGAGATCTAGTAAGTAGTTTTTTTTTTAATACGTCATAAATCGAAAACCGCAATTTACCTTTCACAAAGTTACAACGAACTACAAGAACTTTTATATTATGTTACTTGCTGCTACGGAACCCTTCATGGGCGAGTCCGACTCGCACTTGGCCGGTTTTTTGCACTTCACAGCTACGCGTGTCTCGCGCGGATGGCAGTCTGTAGGTACTCTCTATATTTTGTGCCTGTAGGTACTGCGCGGTACAAGTAGGTACTAGGTATTACATTTATATACGGTACGTACCTACATTTTATACAAGTCCGTTGCCTAATTTCAACTTCTTCAATACGTCTATTGAAGAAGTTGAGATTAGGTAACGGAACGCGGAATTAAGAATTTATTTAGGTAGGTACTGCTACTCTACTCCATAGGTAGAATAAAATTATTTACTTTTACTTTATCGTACTTTATGGAGGTACTAGATTTTTCCCGCAGCTTCGCCCGCGTGGATGTCGGAGATTATCCCACGGAATCGTACTACCGGAATAAAAAGTATCCTATGTCGTAATCCTAACCCAGCACTCTAATTACCTACGTAACACAATCATTATCAATCTCAATCTGAATCATTTTGAAGAATATTGCTAATCCATTGCTTTGCATTACCTATGTTCGAAACATATGTATATCATTTCTATGGTTCGAAAAATGTTTTTGCTCAAAAACGTAAATGATGCAATGAATGTTGTTGAACTGTCAAAATGAAAGCCATTGCTACTGATAGTGTGTTACGCAATTACCCCGCAGGTCATGGTCTACCCATGTGCCAAATTTCATCTAAGTAAATCCGTTCAGCTCAGCCGTTTTAGCGTGAAAGTGGAACAAACAAAGTCAATTGCGCATTTACAATATTAGTTAGGAACAAACATAATATGAAAAAGCTAAAGTATTTGTGTATATTATAAATAATTTCCATATAGTCAAAAATAACGCTAGTTCGGTAGGTAGGTACCTAGATTGATAAAAATTCAAACACACATCTCCCCGGCGCGGGGCCAAGCCTCCAATAGTGCCGGCCGGGCCTGCCGCCCAAAGTCCATGCTGCCGCCTGCGAGTGAGCGGCGGAAGTTACCGAACCCGAACCGAACGCCAACCGAGCGTTCAGGCGCTATCTCTCTCTTTTTGCTTTGCCTCTTTTTCAAACAATGCGCTGGATTGAACAACAAAAACAAGCTTAGCTCCGCTAGGGAAAGGTAATAGTGTTCTGTGAACAAGCTTTTGACTATGCCCGCGTTGACGATAGGATAGACGGTTTGGGAACAGTGGGAACTGGGAAGGGCTCTCTCAATAGGTACTTACCAGCCTAATGCAGAAAGATTTTTAATTCAGAAAATTTTTTGAAGACAGTTCAAGTGTAAGTTAGTACTTACATTTATGTAGGTACTTAGGTACATAAACTTAGTATGTAGGTACATACATTCATTACAGTAATATCGAACCCAGGGTAGATCGCAAATACTATCAATAAGTAGGTAAAGCATTTTTTCTCACTTCATGATTCAATTGATAAATTGATTTAATATATAACTGCGCGGGCAGAGCCACCGCGCCAGCCTTGTAAGAAATATTGCATACCTACCAACGATTCGCAACTTGTCAAAAAAAACACGCATAATTCAACGATTTATTATAAAATTGGCCAACCTGTTTGACATTGACAAACAACGCCATCTAACGAGCAAGATCAATTGTTGTTGATAACCTTAGCAAAAATTTGTGTTCTGCTTCTCGATAGTTCTTTGAAATATCCTGCAGAGGGCGTGTTCCGGCCGCGCACACATAGAAAAATTTATCGATTTTGTCAGGCCTAGATATCCTGGAAATAGTGTTTTTTTTATAGGTTTTTGTCGATATGCGTCAATAATAAGTCATAACAACTTAATATACGTGCTTTTATTCTGCAAAAATCGTTTATTTTTCGAGATTTGTACCCCGAAAGAATGTATGAAAAAGTGTCAGTATCCAATCACCTTAACTAGGCAACTGAGTTGTAGTTGATACAGCGAACAAAACAGATAACTTTTTTAAGTATTCTGTGCTATAACACATGTTTTCGACTTTTCGTACACAAACCAAATAATATCGTAAGCATTATTAATCTAATGAATTATTAATTTGCTGCCACGCTTGATGAAACTAAATTTAACACAATCATCATTAAAATGTGTTGCGGTTTGCTCTCCAATACTCTCGATACCTACCTAGGAGCTGAATGAAAATGTGGAATTCGCGCATTGGTTGTGTTGTGTGGCTTTCCTGTTAGGTATTTATATACTTTGCTAAGAAATGTTGTGTCAGTCACCAATTTAGATTCATTTGATAAATTATACAATGATACAGAGCCCGGCGGGACATACCTACCTAAGGATACGTACAAATACATATTATATACGTACAAAATGGCGGTAATTTCAAATATTATTGCATCTAATTAACAAAACCCCTCAAGAAATAACATAGTACGTAATGAACAAAGTAAATAGTACGTACCTCGACAAACGGATAGATAGTTTCCTTATCATTCATTTTATAATAATCACCCACTTTGAACAACAACTTATATGTCCCCGCCGCCATCGAGTCATTTGAAAATGGAAACTGTATTCTCCCATCTGCGTTGGTCATAGTGCTGTGCCATAGTGTCCAGTTACTGTCCTTTTGCTTGTACAATTCAACAAAAACCCCAGCTGCAGGGGTTCCAGTAGATGTATCTAACACATGAGAAGATAAAACGGGTCGTGACATCGTTCACGTCTACTCTCTGCGGCTGTTGAGAAACAAACTACACGATAAAGATGTTTTCTCTCGACGAATGCTTATTAATTTCATAACAGGACACTTCGACTCTAATCACTTGAGATAAGCATTGTTTTTGATTACAACGTGCGAATGTATTAAAAAGATAGTAAGGAATCGCTTGGTGATTATTTTTAGCAAATTATTGTATTTGTATCTGTTCTCATGGTCGTAGACACCGAACTTCTGTTCGGTATCTACGACAAACCGGCTTACTTGATTGATATTTTTTACTCCTGCATTTAAGTTCTGAGCAAAACATGTAAAAATTTATACTTATTGCTAAATAATATTATCAGGCGCTTTTATTATAACTTGCCAGCGTAGGTTTTACTGTGTATAGTATTTTTAGGGATAGGCTGTGTTAGTTATTGTGCTGTATGATTTACTGTGGTTTCTTAGTTACTATTCAGTATTACAGTAAGAGAGCAGTGGTGGCCCAGTAGCAACGGCCGCGACCGACGAGTTGTAGGCCGTAGATAGATACGAACCTAGACAAGCGCTTTACTTGCAGGAAATTATTTCATCACCACCGATCACAAAACGGTGAAGGAAAACATCGTCAGGAAACCGATATGCCCTAGAACCAAAAATTCGAAGACATGTGACATCTACCAACACGTACTAGGCCCGCGTGGTGGATTACGGCCCGCTCCTTCTCGCTGAGAGGAGGCATAGGTGTCCCAGCAATGGGCACATTTATAGGCTGATTATGCTTGTTCAGTATTAGGTACATTGATTCTGAAACACTGTAGCTTAGTAATATAATGCACATGATATGTAACTTTTAGGTAGCCAAATATGTACAGTACAGACGCCAGCACATCAATTAAGCTATTACATGTCAAATTTCTTTAATAGATTTTCAACTTTATTGCATAAGCATATTATGGTTCAAAGTTGATTGGGATAATTTGACAGTTTCGGGTAGCTTGATGTGCTGGCGTCTGTACAGAACGCGTCACCATTATTATCTGGTAGCGACTCTAGAGATAGCGTATCTTTATGCAACAGTTATATAATTTACACAATAGATTCTTACACATGAGACGAGAGATAAGAAAGGATATTGGGATATTGAAAAAATCATACCCTAAAGGGGTGAAAAGGGCTAATTTCGTTTATGTGAAAAATCTGGTTCCTTAGGATAATGTATCATAAAGGTAGGGGTTGCAAAATACATATTACAACTTTAACTTTATTCGAAAATATTCTAATTTATACTACCAAAAATACCTAGTCGAGGGCGTCGGAGTTCATTTCAAGAAGACCGTTTTTCCTGATGTAGTTCTTCTTAATGTACACATCCGGATGCATCACGCCCTTCCTCGAAACTTGTTCTACAATGTCGTCGGAGACCATCACGTTGGGGCCGGTCTTCACCAGCTTCTCTTTCAGCCTATCCGGTTCGTTCCCGAACACGTTCAGGCCCGCATCGCCATGCTTCAGGTAATCTATCCGCCACACGGGGGGATCCTCTCCATCGTCTGCGTCCGCTTTGTAGTTCATTCTGTCTCTCTTCCTGCTTAACTCCAGTATTCCTCCCGTGTTAATCTCCGGGGCCTCCACAGACATGGACAGCTTCTCCTCCGAGTAGTCTACAAAGTCTTTCCTTCGCTTCATCTTTTCTTTGTACTTATTGTGAGGATAGAACTTCCTGATCTTCTTCCGTCCGTTGTACAGCGTCCTCGCGCTATCTTTCTTCAATATCGACCGTTTCTTCGATTCTCTCTCCTCATTTACTTCTAAGTTCATATTAGCTGTTCTCTTTTTATGTTTGTTATCCTGCTTGTTTCTATAGTATCCTGAATCGCTAACTTGTAGAAAATTTGATAGGTCTTTGCTGTTTACTGATGGGAATAACGTTAAATGAAACCCGGCGGGCGTCTGTGTCGTTTTATTCAATGCTAGTTTCTTGTACTTTAACTGCTGTATGGAGCGCTGTATGAGGTTCTTGAGGGTTTCGTCTTGGACGATCATGTTGCATGGGACTGTGGGGAAGTTCTTACACAGCACGTTTTGCATCATGGCTAGAACATTTTGAGGTTGATGCTGATGCTGTTGCTGTTGTTGCTGTTGCTGCAGTTGCTGCTGCTGCTGTTGCTGCTGTTGCAGAACCAATGAGTTATCTTTCTGGAAATCGGACACCATCTTGGAAATGAGGGCGTCGTTTCTTATCATCATCGCATGTGACCGGATGAAGTAAAATATTAAGAAGAGCAGTTTGAAATAAAGCCGCGTCATTTCTAAATTCTATATCTGGAACAAATCAAATAGATAGGTACATGAATACACAATATACAATATGACATGAATATGTCATGGCCAGATCATAGAATTGATCATTTCATGAAGTGTTCGGTCATTACATGAAATGGTTGTGTATCATGAAATGGCCAGCTAATCGTTTAAAAGTCAACGTTTAATGATGTATCATTTGACGTTTGGCCATAATTATCATGATCCTGATTCCTGTCACTGATATTTACAAAGCAAGTAGTGTTATAGGTATGAATTTGTGTGGGGTAAATACAATTTAAAAGTGAAAAATAAAACTTTTTTCCAAAAAAAAAACAACCGACTTCCAAAAAATACACTACAAAGTGATTTCGGAAGTAAAACAACGAAAATGACACTTTCGAAATTAAAGTTATTTTCACTTTGTAGTGTAGGTATACTTATAAGTGGAAGTCGGTTGTTTTTTTTTTTTGGAAAAAAGTTTTATATCGCATAATAATAGGTAGTCTAGTTTCCGTAACAGACTCTCCTATTTGTTTCTGTCTTTAAGGTGCCTGAGCCTCTTCTACCATTAGATACCTACGTCTTTGGGTCCATTTTGCCGGAGCGATGCTGACTCATTACTTCGTCGTCACACACTTACTTATTGCCTAGGTTGCATACGTGAGTATTACTAAATCTTAAATAACTGAACAATGGATGTTTTTAGGGAAAACTAAAACGTTAACTGTGGTTCAAATTGTCTTTTGAAGCTCATCAAATAATGTAAAATTCAATAAGTAATTAATTCAAAATCATTCACTGTTTTCGCTTATTGAATAAAAACATCCAAACCTTATAAATAAAATAGGTTAGGGTATCAATAACGCAACATGGAAATAAAAAAAAGAAAATTTCCACTTACTTTTGGCAGCTCCTACGATGTAACACGCCGGTAGAATAATGTGTTCCTAATACTAGTGTCTAATACACTAAATCATCACGTAGTGTATACGGCAGGGTCGGCAGATGAATGTAATGTTTCTAACTCATGGTGTACATCGTAATGAGGGCTGCGCTCGTCGCGCGCCGCAGGATGTGGTGCTGCAGTGTTTGTAAACCTCGCGGTGTTTGCCAGATGCAATCGCCGCCGCCGTGCCGGTTGTTTGGAACAATATTTTGATTTGTGCACGTGACTTAAATGTTTGTGATGTGGACTTAGATTTTGGAACGTTAGTTTACATTTTCTGATTTTTACGTTTATGTGCGTGGAGTTCTGTTTTGTATGTTTTTGTGTTTCAATAAATATATACATAATTGAATAGTTTATTGAGATTCGCTCTTAGCGATAGGACCGCCCATTGTGTCCCTATGTAAAATTTATATACTAACTTACCTAAGGTAATGGAACCAGTCTTGGACAGTGTACCAATAATGGACATATTCAAACCCAGATGCTAAAATTAACCAAACCCTAACTTTTATTTTACCATGGCCACATTTTTTATGAACTTTATGGATATCCGGACAAGATTTTTTTATTTTGACATTTGATGGCCATATTGTTTCGATATTATCTACGGTCACGTGAGTGCAACTGAAACCGGTTTAAAAAAAAATCGTTTTATTAGAAGAATCGTAACGCAGGTACCCTTACTATATGGACATTTTCAAAACTTTACATTATATTGTGAATGTTTTTTGATTTATTTAATGATTCATCATTAACCTGAAGAGCATGTTTGCAAAAAACCTCATCGCCAGTTCTCAAATAAGTATTTTTTTTTTTAAGTGTTTATGACTGGAAACTTAAATGTGTCTTTACCCAATCATGGACAGCACTGTCCAACATTGGATTTTTGTGTTTCTCATATGTTTAGTTTTTATCTGGTTGTGTAAAGGGAGACTAGTCTTTTTATCTTAATAATTTGTAATTATCACATTCATACCCAATGATGGACAGCCCTGTCCAAGATTGGGTGTTCATGACTGGTGATTTATAAAGTAACTTCCACTCTTTACCGCTACTTTCTTATTACCACGGATAATATGGCACCCAAACGAGATTATTCACCAGATTTATCAACAATGTCTACACCGCCGTTTAGAACTCAAAAAACCCCCAGTGTGCCGCCTACTGCTGATGATTCCAACGCAGTTGCAGCCACAACCACGTCCAGTACACCGCTTAAAACCAATTTACCTTCCAATTTATCCACATCTACAACTACGACAATTGGTGACGTTCCGTCACCTTTTAAACGAGGCTTGTACTGGCCCGAACCAGAGACTCAGAGACTAAAAAACGCCGTATCAAGGAACGACTGCCTTCGGCTATCACCAGTGACCCCTACATAGAATACGTAAAAAAAAAAGAAAATAAAAAGAAAGAAAAGTTAGAAGAATAAGAAAAACGTGCAAAAGAAAGAACAGAAAAACAGTTATTACGAGAAAAACTAAAGCAAGAAAAGAAAATAACTAAAATGTTCTAGGTGTCCAAGTCTAGATAGTGTTCAACACTAGGTGTCCAAGACTAGGTACTGTTTATGAATGGGTGTCCATTATAAGAATTTAACTGTT
Source organism: Amphipoea oculea (assembly GCA_945859645.1). Lineage (NCBI taxonomy): Eukaryota > Metazoa > Arthropoda > Insecta > Lepidoptera > Noctuidae > Amphipoea > Amphipoea oculea. The sequence goes on from OX243885.1 coordinate 592,330, forward strand.
CATAATAGGTCCTCGATAAGGGGTCTTGCATTTTTAAAATATCTTAAAAGTAAACTTTGGAGGAACTTACTGTGCCAAATATATCGATTATAAAAAGCATGTTTTATTTAAGGATATAACCTTTTCTTCCAATACCAAAAGAATAGAACCAATAAATGCAAATAAACACCGTTTTCATTCTTAAACCGTCCATGATTGGTTCCTCTACCTTACTTATGTCTGTAATTTAATATCTGGCGTAAGTACATAATAAAGATTATTCTATTCTATAATTGAGTTCGAAGTAGTTCTCTTTCATAAAAAAGAGGGAGGATTTCAAGTCGACCATGTATATGTTTGACCTTGCATAACCTATATAAAACACAGTAGGTAGTCCGATTTTGAAGATTCTTTTTATACTTATTGGATAGAGTTTACATCGAAGCTTGCCACATTTAAATGAAAAATACAGAGGTAGAAACCTATTTTCTACCTCTAGATAGGTAATTTAAATTTTTGGTAAATTAATGATTTTGTTTACATCTACATACATCAACTAATTAGCAGTACCTTCACTTTTAAGTACTATATTGGGAAATCCTTGGTTGATTGATTTTTCACCGAAGTACCTAGTTACTGAATTTTCAGTTGTAAGCCGACTCTGTTGAACTTATCACACAAATGTAGTTCTGATGACACTGCAACATAATAGAGACTTGGAGTTAATCTGATGATGGAAATGGAAGACAGTCTAAAGAGCTCCTGAACAGTTTACAGCAGTTCCATCGAGTTTGGGCTATTTCATTTATCTCTCGAACAATGTAGACCTAGCTAGGGTATAACTGTCTCTGAGGACTTCCATCGATAGCCTTTCGTTGACGTGGACGCAAGCCGCCGCCGCCTCATGATTAGTAACGTACCATAGTTAAGGATAAAAGGTTTTTTGTTGTTTTTCGCGTTTCAATATCTTTTTTCGTCGGTTTAATTTTTTGTTAGTATAATTAGTCTAAGATAATGTTACCACTGCTGGGACACAAGCCTCCTCTATGTATGTGGGAATGGGCTGTAATCCACCACGTGGACACAGTGCGGGTGGGTGGATGTCACATGTCTTCGATTTTTTGGTTCTAGGACATGCCGGTTTCCACTGGGCCACCATGGCTCTTAATTTTTTTTTAGGAAAATATGTAAGTAGGTACCTATATTTTCAGTTTCATCGCAGACGCGCCAGACTTTTACGTAAGTACTTTGTCTCTGCGAAGACACCAACAGCGGACTTGGGCCACTCAAATTAATAATGATTTAGCAAACGTAACCAGCCCAACCCACCGTACCTAAGAAACTTGGATGTGTTCGCGGCCAGAAAAGGCAAAAGGTCAAGAGGGATGAGTAAAAATCTACTTACTACTACTGCAGAGGCCATTGCTCAAAAGGGGTAGGTAAAGCAAATAAACATTAAGATTAGAAATAGAAATTGTTACGTTTACTAGGTTTTAAGAATATTTTCCGGATTAAAATTATTTAAAAAAAAAATGTTATGACTACATAACATTTATTTAAAAAAAAATATTTTGATGATGAAACACTAGATATAGAAGGAGCTGATTACTAAATCAGCGCCATCTATATCTAGTTTTTGGTAACTATTGAGAGTGCCATCTAGTGGCGAATAGTATTCACATAATCTTCTGTTGACAACAGTTGCATATAGTGATTCTGCTATTCGTTCCTAGATGTCACTGCTTGACTTAAAATCATAAATATAAATATAAGAAAGAACATTTCTATGCTTAAAATGATTCCTTACTAGAAATATCTCCAAATATAAACAACATGGACGATATTACAGGCATTCATGATAAGTGTATGTGTTAATAATCGAAAGTAGAATTCAAATCTCTTGATCATAAATATACAGGTTGAAATTGAAAACATGCGACAAATCGAAATGGGAGATTGTACACATCATTATGAACAACTTTTACTATGAGACCAAACCTGAAATCGCAAAAAAAAATCAGCTGCTACGCTGACGAGTTATGCGAACATAAATGTAGGGAACAGCTGCTTCTGTTTTTTTCGCGATTTCAGGTTCGGTCCTATACCTAGTAAAAGTTGTTCATAATGCTGAGTACAATCTCCCATTTCGATTTGTCGCATGTTTTCAATTTCACCCTGTAAAACTTCCGAAAATTACAGAAACTATTCATTTTCTCCACGATCTTTGTGCTTGACTAAACGTACTGAGATTACCTATCAGTACGATTACAGTAATGGATAGGCTTATGACAGACATCTTCATAATTTTAGTAGATAAATATTACTTAACCACGACACCTACGAAGTGTTTTCGGTAGTTTAGACATTTACCTATTACTCGACCAAAACCCATTTAAAACATTTAAAAAAAAAATCATTAGGTAAGTACACCTTTGTAAAATACCCCAAAAAAGCATCACAGAATAACTTCTAACTGGATTCGAACTCCGTCCGCACGCGACCATACTTTACAGCCACAAAAAGAACTCCTTGACACAAACGGGAAAGGGTTGAAAAAACAAACAGATCTCGGAGTGGAGGCCCTCTATCAAATTCACTTACAGGCTAGTAAAACGGACGAGTATAGTGAACGGTCGAGTATAGTAGAAAAAGAGTACGTATGGGCAGTTGCTGAGTGAGCGGCGTTTTTGTTGGTCAGCGAACGGGGTGGAGTAGTGTGGATGAGGCGGGACTATATTAGAATACGGGGTACCTATCTACAGTTTACTAATGATCGTTTGGAAAGCGTACATTTTGGTTAGTTAGTGGTTATGTCTTTGTACCCTTACTTACATAAATTGGTTACCTACCTCCATTGTTATAGTAGGTATTTATATTCTATTCTTAATTAATATTAGAAAATATTTCAGAAATTATTAGGAAAATATTCAGTTACCTATCTATTTGTACGAAGAAAATTTAAAAGTACTTGTACGATATTTTTGTATGTATAGATGTATATCACCGCAACTCACACAGGCTTCTTGCCTAGTATAGAAGTCAAACGTTCATTCATAAATTGTCTCTGCTGTACCTACAACTAAATCTTGTCACTAAATTGTATTGTTTGGTTTTTGTATACAAATAAACATTTTATTTATTTATTTAGTCATAAGGGGACCCAATATCTGTACGTCATACTAAGAACGAAGTTATAGTAAGAGTACTGGTACGACTAGTATAGCTTTTTGAATACAAGTCACCACTAGGCACCACTTTGACGTTGATTCTGGCTCCAAGCAGCGTTGCCGTGAATAACTTGAACGCGAATGGGCGACGATGTTGTACTAAATAAAATTACATACTTAGGTAATACGATACATTATCTGTGATGGCCAAGCATCTGGCGTCTGATATTGAAGACGTTCGTAGGCGGCGCGCGGCGGTGCGATTACCATCACATGAACCGTTGGATTGTTTGCCATCCAATGACATAAACAACTTACCTACTGCCATATCCTCCCTATTCTAACCCCTATCCCTGCAACCGTCGCGTCAGCGTCGGTGACACAGCGCCGTCATTTGTGGCGCTGACCACGGTGTGTGTGTGTGTGTATGTGCGATTTATAAACGTTGGACCAGTCGTGTCGGCGGTTTGGAGGGAAATGTCTTCCGATTAAATGAATGGGTTTCATATTTGAATACGGTTGTTTTTGTAAGAATCCTGATATTTATGATCTATTCCAAATGTATCTGATTAAAATGTAATCAAATGGATCGGAAAAGATACTTGTGTCCAGTGGGTGCCAATGTGTAGTGCCACTTACAAATTTAATACTTTGATTTGATTATTTTTAACCTCAAATTGTCCTCGATCATTTTTCAATTACAATTTAATACATTTTCAATTACATTTAATTTACATTTAATACATAATAAATCTGTAGAAGTGAAAATTCTGTACATTGAAAGTATCAAAAAAATAAATGGCAGGGGGTGTTACTAGACCGACACCGAACCCAAAAATGTGATTAAAAAATTTTTTGTCTGTCTGTCTGTTTGTTCAGGCATCACGCAAAAACTACCGGTTCGATTACGATGAAACTTGGTATAATTATTCATTAATATCCTGGGCACCACACTGGGTACTTTTTATCCCGGAAAGTATCTATTTGTCTATATAAATAAAAACAAAAGGCCTCAACGCCCAGCCCAAATCCTTGGACCTAGAAAGCTGAAATTTTACACAATGGTTCCCTTTATAATGTATACAAGGAATAAGGAAAGATTTTTTGAAATTCAACCCCTAAGGGATTTAAATAGGGGATGAAAGTTTGTATGAAAGTCCGTCAGTTTAAAGTTAGGATCTTCAAATTTTGTGTTTAGGCTGACGACTAAAAATTAATTTATACGTGTCTCAGCGTTTTTGATAATTCCACCCCCAAAGGGTTAAAAAGAGGGATGAAGTAGTGTATGAAAGTCCGTCTGTTTAAAAGTTAGGATCTTCAAATATTGTATTTAGGCTAACGATTGAAAATTAATTTGTACGTGTCTCAGTGTTTTTGATAATTTCTCCCCCCAAGGGGGATGAACGACCTGACTGGAATACAACGCACAGTCTAAACCGGTGGTCCTAGGGACAGGAATTTTGGAGGGTGTGTTCCTTGTGAAGAGTAGGTATCGAATAAGAAGGGGTTTTTGGAAATTTAACCTTTAAGGGGGTGAAAAGGGGGGATTTTGTTTGTATGAAAAATCTTATTTCTTGAGTTAATAACTTTGAAACATGGCACGAATACTTATCTAAGTAAATTATGAAGTTTGGCATTTTTCGTTTTTCTAAAATACCCCCTAAAGAGGTATTGGGGTGTGTCAAAATTTGTATGGAAGAATTTTAACGCCCTGTCCGATTAACTTGAAACTCAGTATTTATACTAAGGACTAAAAATAATTAATAACGTGTATCAGGGTTTTTTGAAAATCTACCCCTAACTGTGTGAAAAGAGGTAGTTAATTTTAAAGGGGAGGATTTTACTGCGTGGCTTGATTAGCTCGAAAATTGGTATAAATAAATTTTGAGTCAAGTTATGAACACATCTTAAACGATTTTTCAAAATTCCACCCCTGTGGGGGTGAAAAGCGGGGATACAGTTTATTTGAACAATCTGATTCCTTTGTTCTATAAACTTAAAAATTGGCCCGAATACTTATTTATCTAAATTAATTATAAAGATCATACCAACATACATTTTCGAAACTTTTAGAGGAAAATACGAATTTCACGCGGACGAAGTCGCGGGCAGAAGCTAGTTTAACAATAATTGTTTGAAAGTTCAAACCTTCCTCACATAGATGAATGTGTTACTGATTCCCATTTAGTGGGTGATTGCGTAAGAATTGAACCCGAACTGCGCTTGTTTAAGCTTTCGTCAGATAAGTAGTTTCGGAACAGAGTGTAAATACGTATAAATTGTTTAGTCTCAATCATTCAACCTAGAACAAGAAAGTTATTAGGTATCAAACCAGTCCTGGATTTGTCAATAGGCCGTATATACCGCGGCCAGGGACGCGGACGGCAGCGTCCTAGGGGCGGCAGATTTCAGAGGAGGTTCACTCGATTTCGACAAATGTCAAACAAGTTCACTGGTTTTCTTTTCTCATGGTTTTTTATACTAATACTCATTCCTATCGAAAATTATCAATCCTAGCTACCTACCTACTGTTATTGTACCTATTTTATCTATATTACTGCGTGAGTGATGGAAGAGAGGGGCGGGGCGGGGGGGGGGGGGGGGGGGCAGTGGCTCAACGTAACCACCTCCGCTTCCCGCCCGCATTCACCGATTTTGCTATTAATTAAAAAGTCTTGTAAAAAATTGTAATTCTTCAAAGGTTCACTGGTAGAAAATGCCTATGGCATTAAGTCCGCCTCTGTACATTTATGTGCTTGAAGTATTAAATAAATAAAGCTATATAGAAACATTAAGATTCTAGGAATGTTAGATAGTGGTAGAAACTCGTACGTCAGACTTGGATTGAAAGTATTACCTACATAATATGAAACTATGCTGAGCTTTTTCAATTTCTCTAGTTAATTTGTAGGAACTCCATCTGTTTATTTTATACCTACCTATGTACATAGGTACTAATAATAAAGCTGAAGGGTCTCTGAAACTACCAGTCGAATTTGAAAAAATCTTTGTGCACATGATAGCCCCATAGGCCATTTATTGAGAAAGGCTATAAGCTATTTAACATCACGCTACTATCTTTAAGAGCCGCGCAAAAAGAAAAAAAAAGTCAGAAAGAACTGTAAAAGAAAACGAGGTAATAGCGCGGACTGGCGATGCGACGGGGTGGGGCGGGGGAACGAGATATTTCACGCGGACGAAGCCGCGGGCACAAAGCATAGTTACTAATACATATTATGTAATGTCAAATGAAATGAATGCGAAAATTGGCAGATGTGATGGCTATCGATATTTAAACACGGTTACACACCGCGGCACGCTTCTGGAGTGGTTACTGAGGGATTTTGAGTTGACAAAAACTTTTTTTTTTATGTTTTATCGTTTTTAACCGACTTCAAAAAAGGAGGAGGTTCTCTATTCGGATGTTTGTTAGATATCAATACCGTCCGTATCATGTCCGTGAAAATTAGACAAAATATAACAGATTTTTCAATCTTATATTTCAAGTAACTAAGTAGGTACCTACACTACGTACGATCGTTGACCCAAAAATGTAATAGGTAATTAAATGATTTTGATCATCTGCCTAGCCTTTTCCCAACTATGTTGGGGTCGGCTTGCAGTCTAACCGGATGCAGCTGAATACCAGTATTCTACATGGAGCGACTGCCTATCTGACCTCCACAACCCAGTTACTGGGTAATAATACGATACCTACCCCTTGGTAGGTAAAACTGGTTGTCAGACTTTCGGGCTTCTGACTACCCGTATCTAACGACTGTCAAAGATCCACGAATGACAGCCGGGACCAACGGCTTAACTTGCTTTCCGAGGCACGGATTGGTCTCGGTATGTAAAGATGGTCATCCATCCACAGACCAACCGCGGCAATCGTAGCTTAACCTGATCGATCGGCCTGTGCGGCTGTTATTATTTAGCCACGAGCCCCTCAATTAAATGATTTTGATATATCTAACTAATAAACTGACTAACTACGTTCTAACTCTGTCTGTTAGCTACCTACGCATTTAGATGAAATTTGGCACACATTTAGTCCATGACTTGGGTTAGGACATAGGATTCTTTTTCTTCCGGTAGTATGTTCCCGTGGGATAATTTCCACCCTCCACGCAGGCGAAGCCGTAGGAAAAAGCTAGTTAAGTATCTAGTAAATGTAGATGCTTATATTGTTGCTGTCAGTAGCGTACAGTCAACAGCAAAAGTAGACGATGAATATCAGAAATTAACGGAGTTCGCGTCAGAACTGTGTGGCGTCGAAGTGATTTAAAAGTATGTGATGTATGTGATTGTAAATTATACCAAGCATTTACTACTAGTACAGCTGCCATATTATATTCGTCTATCTACTTTTGCTGTTGACTGTAACCAAGTAGACCGCTGCAGACAATTTGTCGAACTGAGGATTACTGACCAGCCAACACCCAGACCATGTCCCACTTGCTGGTGTCACCTCGGATGACCTAAATAATGCCACAATCAACGTGACCTCCTACTGGGTTCAAACTATAAAAAATACCGCGCAAAGAGTAGGTACCATCGACGCGAAAAGAAGAAGAACTCTGACTAGCTAAAGATGTAGGTTATGTAATATGAAATGTAAGTATTTATTAATCATAAAGACGAACATAATGATCAATCATCACTTCTTAGTAAGGACTTATGAGACCAACCGCTTTGGGATGTTTGAAATCCTCATATATCAAGACAGTGTTCTGTCAATAAGTCAGATATTATCAAAAATATTCAGACCTGGAACAGAACAAAGAATAAAGAAACAAGTTTATCACAGTACCTAACACTCAACAAGTAGGTAATACCTATAAGGAGTCTTAAAATCTAATTATTGCGTAATAATTTAACGTAGCACCTCGTAGACATTGCTACGTTTTCGTAGCGAATCTCGTAGCGGCTTCGCTACGAGATTTATTTTTTCTGTTGAATTTCGAAACTACTATTACTTTGCGCATTGTTGAAAATTGGAATCAGTATGATGTTAGAAATGTTGTAGTACAGTCAACAAAAGAGATAGGTAAGTATGCGGGATCGTCGGATATAGTTGAAGTTTAGTAAGAAACCGATGGATGTTCTCGAATAAAATTTAATTTTATTAATAGAAAACAAACAGCTCATTTATCAAATTAAATTTCAGTCGACAACATCCGTCGGTTTCTTACTATACTTCAACTATATCTGACGATCCTGCATACTTATCTCTTTTGTTGGTTGACTGTACATCTAGCTATTCATTTATCATCATTTTCTTCAGTTTGTATATGGTTTGCCATAAAAAGAAATCGAGCAAGGTATGATATTTGAGCGAGGAATCTTCCAGTGTTAGGCGCAAGTTTTCTATCACTAATAACGACCAACTGGGATCACTAATCCGTGTTGATTATGGAATTCCTTTTGGGCTTTTATCCGGGAGGTCATTAGAAATAAGTTCAGCAATAGACATAAAGACATACCTAAGTACCGAGCGACAATCACGATATTGCATGGGAATTGACAATACGGTACTATTTCCTTAGCGATGAAGGTTTCCTTTTCGCATGGTTATGTAATGTAATGATAATAAGTCGCCTATCATTGTGCCACTGCAGGGCGAAGCCTTCTTCTCACACAGAGAAGGCACGAGCACTGACCACCACGCTTATGCAAGACTGGTTGGCGATTTCGTACTTATATTAACTACAAGTCCAGGTTCCCTCACGATGTTATCGTTCACTAATGTCAGTAATCTCCAAGATACATTCAGAGAGTAGGTACGTACCTACTCGTATGAATTGAAAAAGGAGTCCCGTACGGTAGGATATCGAATGACCCTTAAACGATATACCTAACTGTCTACAGAAAGCATGGTTCACCGACGAACGGTAATACGAAAAAACTATTAGTCGATAAGTACCATTATTTAGCGACAGCACGTTTCGCCGAATAACGCTACCTACATAGAATGAATGGTTGGCCGACTCCAGCGTAATCTTAGGTACAACGACACGAGTTTTTCTCGTAGAACTGAAGTCGTACCGACACGACACATGAAGTTAACTCCCAGAAACATCAAATATACAAACGATACTATATTTATATCTAACTTTCCAGCCAGTAGGCAAAACCTCCATTGGGTAGAACCTCGTTCTTATTTCGAACACCATTCGCGTGGCGTACGTTGCAACAGTATTGATACAGTTTCCACCAATGGGGGAGCTCGCAACAGTTTCAAACGCTGCGATTGGTTGGCGCGATGTAGCGAAGCGGGGGCGTGCCCACTTCATTAAGGCGGATGTCGCTAAAAATAGGCTTTTTTCTGACGTTTGTTTTAGGAATAGTTATGTTTGTAAGGGGAGGGACGTGCGACAGTTTGAGAGGTATTTTTCTTAAATGAGTTCTTTGTATTTTGAGTCATTTCCTAGTAAGTAGATAATTAGTTGTTAAGTAAATAGCTATGTGGTTAACAGTGGCATTAAATATAAAGATTAAAATATTAGACAGGAACTTATACTTTTATTTTCCTTGTAGGTCATAATTAAGTGCCTGAAATAGTGACAATGATACAAAAAGCTGTTTATGTTGTAACAATTCTCGAAAACACAGAAAAGAACTAAGTAAAAGCTTTTGTCGGGAATCACCAAAAGACGGACGCATTACCAAAAGATTTTAGCTACGAAATGGCTAGCAAAACAATAAATTAACAAAAACGTCTTATACCTAACTCATCTCCACAATATAATTCCAAGGAAAAGTAATTCTAAAAGACACAAAAGGTACATACTTAGAACCGTCGTCCTCAAACAGGAACAGTGCGAGGCGTCCTCGAGCGAGGCGTCCTCAGACGAGGCTAAGTTAAAGGAACACAACACACAACACAGTATATCAGAGAGCCCTCGTGTCTCTAAATTACTTGCTCAACACAATATCCGGGAGAACAAACGGTGGAGCCAAGAAATAACGAAGATGTGGCATCACGTTCACGTTGTCTGCTAGAGGTGAGGTGCTGGAGGTGCCTAGTCGTTGATCTACACTATACATTGTTCTCACGTGTCAACCTGAATGATGTAACCAATATTTTGTAACAATTTAAAAGAGTGTCCATGGAGTTTCTTGCCCGTTTTTTTCCATAAGTACTTACTTACTACGCTTTGGAATGGGCAACTAGCTTCACATTTCTAACTGACAATTTAAAACTGTCTGTAATTACCTATTTTACTTATTTGGAATAGATGCTTTGAGTTCGAGTTTGATCTCCTTGTCAAAGAGTCACACAGGTAAAGAACGAACTAAACAAATTATTTTGCTGCAAAATTGCAACAATACCAGGCAACGTTTGGGGAGAGTAAAAAAAGTGTTTAATTTCTATTGTCTGTTCTGTTCATGTGACCAACTGACCGTTCCTATGTCATAAGAACTTCTAAGCTATGTGACGTACAGAACTACCGACTTACGTTTAACTGGAATCATGGAGAGGAAACCTGGAAACCTACTGTTCAGAAATTTCCAAAATAAAGGATGTTCGGTTCGGTATGAAGAGAATAACTTAACTCTCAACATTATATAAACACAACTCTAGCCTCATTCCCATAGGGATGAGCAGAAACTACAGAAGGCCACCTGTTACGATCCTTTCATACTCCTTTTGCTTCGTTTACGTTCATACATCTGGTCATACACGCACGGCGGTTGCTAGTAGGTACTACAAACCCGACCTTTCTGAAAAACGTCACCAATAAGATCACTAGGTATATGTCCTCCTAGGGCATTTCCACTGACACTTGTCTTGTAAATACCTTTGGTTAGTTTAGTTATCCTCAAGATTGTATATCGAACACCAGCATGTCCAAACATCATACTTCCACGGCACCTCTTTTGTGTTTCTTCGACTCGTACTCGCACAAAACTACATTATTCTGACTCCTTTCTATACGAGGAGTTGTTCTTAGTCACTATATCGTGTAGTATCTACGTGTAGTAGGTAAGTACCTACCTACTTACGAGTAGGTACGTGAGAAGACGTGACTCTCACTGTTTGTTAACCTGCGGGGCAATTGCGTAACACATTATCAATCGGAATCGGTTTCATTTTGACAGTTCAACAACATTCATTGCGTTATTTACGTGTTGAGCAGACACATTTTTCGAACTAATGAAGCAATGGATTAGCAATTTGCTTCAAAATTATTCAGATTCCGATTGATTAGTGTGTTACGCAATTAGGGTGCTGTTCTTTGTAAGGCAGTTCACAACTTATCACTGCTTACTTTAAAGTGGTGTTAATGTGATGCTCCTGATGGTGGTTGTTATTTTTAATTTCATGTCCAGAATAGGTAAGTATATTTTCATGGAAGCTAATTTCACAATCTAAGTACTTAACTTCTCGGCTGGATATAAACCATAACAGCCAGTCCTCTATTTGTCTAATCTACCTCTTTAATGCGAAATTCTTTTTTAGATCTTTTATCTATCCAGGTACCTTCCTAAAAACTCCCACCTATACTATCTAAAAGATAAACATCCCGAAAATAAACTACATACAAAGTGAAAAAGCAATTTAAAATAAAACTACTAGGTAAGTACCTACTATATAATATCTTCCGGGCGTCGCAGGGGGTGAGGCTGTGAGGGTAGGAGGAAATGGGAGGGGGACAGGGTAGCAGAACGATATTCAAATTGCGAACATTTCATTTTAACGCTTGCGAAGATATTCGCGCGCTCCCACGCTTGTGTAGGGATGGGAGAAGTTGCGATTTTGACTGTCGATAGATTTTATTTTGGGTGGTTTTGTTTTTGTTTGTCGTATAATAATGATAAATTGAAAGGTTGTAAATACGAATCTTTGTAGGATTATTTAGAGAACCTTATAGGTACTACAACATTCGCTTTTGAAGGAATTTTGCTTTCTGCAATGGTTTTTTTCTACGATGCGACAATTTTTGAAAAACACTAGCTGTAGTTCACATGTCCTTTCCGCCGACTATTAATGACGCAAAATTTTACGTTTGACTGCATTTATAGTCTCTATTAGATACTATTTAGGTTTTTGCTTTAGTCAACTACTAACAACTGCAAATATTGGAATGTCATCTTAGCTATCATTACTGGATACTTCCGGCTTTTACTTTACCATCCCTGTCTGTGTGTCAGCGTCTTTTGCGCAGAAACTATTGCGTCACAATTCTGCTCCAATACCATAACACATAACTTCAGCTACATTAAAAAACCAAATCAAAAATCATCGACACCACGCCATCCCTATCCCAAGTTGAGACGTTTGCGAAATGTTCACATTTCGCGAATTGATCGTTGCTCTGCGGAATTCTCATTTGCGCCTCGTTCCTCTACCGTGCCCCCCCCCCCCCTCCCGCGCCGCTCGCTCCGCCACACCTCACCCCCTCCGACACCGTCTCTCAGCCACACCTGTATCTGTTACGTATACAGGATGCTCCCATTTTCGGGAATTATTTCCGTGTGTGCACCTATTTTAGGAATTGTAGTGCAGGTGGGTGGTTTGATGTTTTTTGTGTAATTCTCTGTCAAGTGCTGGTTTTCATTGGTAAATGAAAAAAAGGTGTTAAGGCTGGATACAGGCTGATTTTGAAGGCGGTCATGAAGCCATCATGAGAAGATTTGACGATCCTGACCGTCTCCATCCCTCTAACAATAATTAATAAGGATTCAATTATTATCAACAAATAAATATTTAAAAAAGTCAAACTTAGGTACCATGACCTATAAAGCCACAAAGTTCCGATTCAACTTCGTCATCATCAAAAGTTAACAAATTCTCAAAACACCCCGTACAATAATTCCCGATCGGCTTTAAACACAAAACGCGCAGACATTCAGTTATACATTGATAATTACTTGTCCCCCTCCCGCCCCACCCTCCCGCGACACTCACCCCCCCCGGCCCTCTCATTGTAATTTAAATCGAATTCCCGCCGACAAGTAAATTGAAATATTTCAATTTGAACGCACCTTCTGCTCAGACGTTCGATATTTGAATTTAGAATTAAGATGGCGACGGTTACCGTTATAAGTTTGATTTTTATTAAACTTTTCTGATGTCATGTTCACCATACCTAATTGTTTTTCGAAGTGTCCTGGAAATAGAATAAGTTATTAATTACCAGAGCAGTGGAGGCCCAGTGGTAACAGCCGCAACTTACGAGTTGTAAGTCATAGGTTCGAACCTAGACAGGCGCTTTACTTTGTGTAAATTATTTCATCACCACTGCTCTCAAAACGGTGAAGGAAAACATCGTGAGGAATGTCCTATCATGTCCTAGAACCAAAACTTCGAAGACACCTGATATCTACCAACCCGCACTGATTATGTATGTATGTGTATTAATTACTACACTAATGCAGCAGTTTGGTAATTCTTAGTCTAATTCAGATAAGACAGGTAGGTAACTCTGAATTTAGAGCACTCACTTCACTCAGCTATTAAATCCAAAAATAAAATGTTCCCGCTGAAAACACTAAAGATTACAGGATTACCTATGAGTCGGTACATTACAGTGGCAACCTTTCAGGATCTCTTCAACACACGTTAAAGTGTGACAGATAAATAAGTACGAGTAGGTACTAATATAATAATGACGTATTCTGAAGAAGATAATATAGAAATTGCCGATGTCACAATAGCGAATCAAATCAAATGGGTACGTTGTGCATAAAGTTAAATTAATTTTCAACCAAATAAAAATAAAGGTAAACCCTGTCATACAATACCTTCACAAAAGCTCACCAAACAAGCATGAATGATTCAGGACATCAGACAAAAATCGCACAATACTATAACGATAGCTTATAGACAAAAATGAGCAACGTATACCTATGCATTTTTCCCATTTAAACATAATTTAGATGACAAGATAGCAGAAAACAAGCGATATCATACAAATGCCACAACGCATCACACGCAGCACTCACTACAATATGACCAACAAAGGTTATCAACATCATCTCATACCGGCCGAGCATATTCCTCGCATTAAGACCACAATAACTAAACAATTAAACAAAAAAACTTCAGAACAATAAAGAAATAAAAACGAAACGGAATCCACGACGCGAATAACAAACATAATTGTGTTTTTTGTGATTCATTCAATACACTCTTTGTCCGCAATAAAAAAACTGCTTCTCAAAAAAGTCACCTTTATAAATTAAGTTTCAGCATTTACCGACCAATGGGGGTGAAGAGGCGGGGTCTCGGAGCCTCTCCATTGGCAGAGCCGAGCCTCTCATCTTACAACATTTTATATAACCGGATGATACAACATATACAGTTAACACTACAGAGTGAGAAGGACAGAGATATACGTTTGAATACAGTGTGTCGTTTCGCTCTCGTTCCGTCTCTGTCGCGCGTCGCGGCAGCAACTGTTCGGTTGAAAATGAATCAACAGTGTTCGAAACAACTCGGCGGAGTGCGTCGCCTTAACTGTAACGTTCGCGTTCCAAATTCGAATTGCAATTCTTTTTTTTAATTAAAAAATTGGATTATTAAAAAAGTGTTATTGAAACAGAATGTTATTGTTGTGTTAGTTTATTGGTCGGTTGTTGTTGTTATTGTTGGATTGTTATTTTGATGGAAATGTCTCTCCCGAACGGCGTCGATGTGTCCCAGTTGGTGCAGCACCCGGTGCTGGCTGCGCTGCCGCCGTTCTTCCTCCGAGCTTCGGAAAGATATCAGGTAGATATTACATTAATATTTATGTAAAATAGTGTTGTGTGAAGGTTTTCCTGAAAAGGTAGTGTCTTTGAAAGTTTCTGTCTCTGTCTGTAAAAGCTCTTGGTTTCTTTATATTTTTCTGTAAAATTTTCTTTGCTGAATTCTTACAAAGTTGTACCTATGTGTATTATTAGGAAAAAAAGTTCTTTTGCACTTAAAGATTTTTACAATTTCAAGAAATTTTTAACTAGAGTTCTCTAGTTATTAAAAATTAAATGTTTCCATAGGGTAGTTATCACAATGTCTTTTGTATTCAGAGAGAATTAAAGTGTAGATAAACTTTGTAACTAATTTCAGTCAAATATTATTTAGATGTAGATATGTTCCTACTAAAATAAATTGAATGTTTGACTCTATGCATTTAATGAATATCTAATTTGATGAAAAGGGAGACGTTGAGATAGTTTTAGGGAATTTTAAATTTAAGTAACATTATGATTATAATTTAGTTATGGCAAATAGTTCAGTTATTTATAACTGTAGATAGGTGAGGTTTTAACAATATCTATCCATTGACATTGGGAAACTCGGCAATTAAATAAATATCACATTTCAACATAACTATTTGCATTAATTACTACCTACTAGGCACTAAAGGTAGTATCATTCATTTGTTATTCTTAATTAAATCAAATTAGGGTTTCCTCAGAGGTTACAAAAAATTTACTCGAATTCGTTTTTACTCGCGCCGTCTGCAACCGTGGCGTCGCCGCGTCGGCGGCATAACTTAGGTAACTACCGACGGCTACCTCGACCATCCAGCACAATGGGCTACTGAAAACTAATGTGGTCTTCTGTTGAGATCAAACGTATTTTAACATTATGTAGAACCGCGTGCACCACTAATCACTAAATGCGTTTACCACTAAACGTATTTAAAACATCATTCTATCTTTGTCAACTTGAAATGGTTGATAGTAATGGAACGATATTTTAAATACGTTTAGCACTAAATATAATTTAATGATTTGTGGCGCAAGCGGGCGTTAAACTCTATACCTACTCTAGCTTTTTCGGGAATCTCTCCGGGCTAATATTTATTTTTCCTGTGTCTACTTTGATCACATTAAAATCATTCTTTTTCGTCGACAGTTCCAGCCAGGCTATCGAGTGAGTGATTTGAACAGTTTTAATACAATTAGATACCTAGATACCTACTTTTGATGAATCAACCTGGCCTATTGCAGTCTTCCCCTTTATTAAAAAAGAAATAGAAGTTTAGAACAATTTACAGTCATCCATTTGGTCTGCCGTTTGCTGCACTTTTAACTTAATTTAATACTTAAACAATTTTCTTGGTCCAACAAAATGAAAATCTGATTATTAAATAAAACACAATCTATGGTTTGCCGTTGAATTTGAATAACGTTTCTAATATAAGCTATAATAATATGTACAATTACATGAAAAAAAAAAAACAAAATAATCGTAGGGCATGAAAGAATTCGTCCGCATCGCTGTCAACAGGAACAGTGCCCAAAAGGCTGGCAGCATTGCCACGTTGTATGGCAATGCTAATTCTACGTTTCTAATTATTTTTGAAGGGCATGTAGGTAACTATAATCAAACCCCAAATATTTACCATTTTAATTTCCAAAAAGTATTACCTAGGTCATAAGTAGGTACACTCTAATACAATAAATGTGGTCAGGCAATAGATGAGACTAGCATGTTAAAAACGGTTCATTAGTTTTTCAGAAAATCGCGGACATACAAACATACATTCATACATACTTACGGGTCGAATACAGAACCTCCTTTTTTGAAGTCGGTTAAAAAGAGGCTCATTTATTAAAAAAAGTCGTACATCATTAGGAGGTCAACAAGTTTTTAGAGGATCAATTACTTAAATATTTCACATTTTAAAGAGCAACATTAAAAGCGTTTTATAAATACGGTTCTAGTTAGCCTCAACCCCTATCTAAACATACCTTCCCGCGGGCGAGTGCAGCTCTGTTCAAACACGGCGGCACGTTCAAAGGCAGCACGGCAGTCGAGTGTGAACTTGAAGATATAAGCAAACAGTTATAGTTAGTGGCAAGTCGAGTGACAATAGCAAACTAATGGTCGCGAGTTTGAACCTTTTCTGATGCGGTAAATGTGGTCATGAATATTTTCCTACTATGGCAAGCTTTGGTAAAAACGAAAGAGAATAGGTAGGTACTAGATTAATGAGCATTTTGATTACTGCATTATTTATCTATTTCATTTTTCAGATTAGCTTGTGGCTACTTAGCCTTACCTGTATTATTACTTAATAATAATAGCAGCACGGGTCAATTGATCAGGTTAAACTACGTTTATTGCGGTTGGTCCGTGGATGCCTCGGAAGGCACGTTGCTGTTTGTCCCGGCTGTCATATACATCTTTGACAGTTTGACAATCGTTACGTGAAGTCAGAAGCCCGAAAGTCTGAGAACCAGCCTTGCCAAGGGGTATGGTGCTACCCAGTAACTGGGTTTTCAAGGTCCGATAGGCAGTAGCCCCATGTAAAATACTGGCATCCGGGTACACTGAAAGCCGACCCCAACTTAGCAAAAGACTAGGCAAATTGATGTCTGTACAATTTCAAAAACCACATTCAAGTTCTAGCATCAGATTAATCGGGAGAGCCCTTAACGCCAACTTCTTTGTCACCAATTAAGTACCTAAGTAGGTCCCAAAGTTAGGTTGAATCATGAAAATTATATCAACAGGACAGTAACTTAGCAGAGTAAAAAAAATATGAATGTTTTAGTCGCCGGGACGGCTGACAACATAATGAAACACTACCAATATTCTAACCTCTTCAGTTTGACATTTCTGTTCTTTTTTGTTCTCATTGTGAGCTTTCCCTAGGTCTCGGTCTTTAACTAATTCGTGCTTTTACGAGTACTTATGTATTCGTTCGTAGTTTTGATGAGCTCGTCTGTACATTTAGGAAGGCATAGGTAATATCTACTTATATTAAAAATAGTAATTTAAAAAAACTAAATCAACTTCAAAAGGAAATTCACTCAAAATTATGAAATAACTTTAATTCCGGAAGTCGGTGTTTTAGGATCTATTTTTGTTTTTACCACCGATCATATTTTTGAGTGAATTTCCTTTTGAAGTAGATTTAATTTTATTTAATTATTTTTTATTTCGTAGGTAATTTTTAGTTTTAAATAAAAACTGGAATATTTGTTTGTAATATGCAGTTAATAGTTTTGGTGTAAATATTGCACTAGAATTTGACCATGGTTTTGAGATCTATTCCCTTTGACACTATACCCGTAGCTCGTATCAATAAGTCAGGCCGTCACACTTACACGTATTAGTCCATATCTTGAAAATTACTGAATCGATTTTGATGAAACTTGCACTGTTCCCTAGTTGAAGTAAATATAAGCCAATAAAAAAAATGGTCACGATCCGATTAATAGTTGCGGAGAAATGCGTGGACAAACATACATACATATATACATTCATACATGTATAAAATTTTGTATATTTGTTTGGACGCCCTAATAGATTGTCAATATGTGAATATATTGCTAATAATGTTACATACATACGTGTCAAATTGATAACCTTCTTTTTTTGAAGTCGGTAACTAGCTGCTGTTCGCAATTTCGTCTGCGTATTCGTATAAAAAATGATACAGGTATTTGTCTGGTTCAGTCACTGGGTCACTCTACAGGAATTTTCTCCATGACTCTCGAATTTTCCCGATAGTTCGTGAGGATCCCACGTAGCAAGTGGCGTTCTGTAGTTTCTATCGATTAGACAGAAATGGCACTTGCTACAATTCTTACATATCTAGCCCTGAAAAAAAGATATAAAATTTAATTATATTTAGTAATAGAAAAAAAAACAGCTCATATATCAAATTCAATTTTAGTCTACAACATCCATCGGTTTATTACTAAATTTCAACTATATCCGACGATCCTGCATACTTATCTCTTTTGTTGACTGTATGTACCTATGTATGTGTATATCTCTGCAATTGTTTAATCAATGTAAGATTCGTGACTATCTATTTTAGATCATTGTGCAATCACATTCTCGCCGGTTAGTGTCAAATTCAAATATTTCTAAAAAAATTGTAACTTTAGCATACCTACCTTTACGAATAATTAGCCTATAATCAGTGGCGTGCATTGCATATAGGTGATATAGGCATATAAGCAGTGCCTACTTCGATGTAATCAACACAAGCCTGCCTTAAGTAGGCAAGTCTACTCAAATAACCAAACTTTTGACCTCACTTTTTTTCTGATTAGTGACCGCGTTTGCATAGACTAGACCCGGCCTGGTGCTTACCTATTCTGAAAACCAATGCACGACACTGCCTATAATGTTCCCACTGCTGGGACACAGGCCTCCTCTCTGTGAGAGGGAGTGGGCCGTTATCCACCACGCGGGCCCAGTGCGAGCTGGTAGATGTCACGTCTTCGAATTTTTGCCGTTACCACTGGGGCACCACTGCCATACCTTTACTGTGGAAGCTAAAATACTAGTAATAGTGACAGACGGATAATAGAATAGAGTTATGACACTGGGGGCTTCATTTGTCACACATGAACATTTTGGCACACACCCCGGAATCATGATACCTTGACCCACATCAAAATCTCACAAAAACACCAAAATATGAGTTTCAAGTAACACTTCCTGTAATAAATACATATTAATAACAGTTCCTTTATAATAATTTGTAAGTAATTACGCAAATTACACGACTGTGTCAAGTTCTCCCCTTTATTAACACTAACACTTTGTTACATTGTAATATAACACTTTTTGTTTGTAGGTAATCATTACATGTTATAATGTTAATGTTATTGTAAGTAACATTATAAAGTGTAATGTGATATTTTTGTAATATTTATTGAATTATGAAAGGTATAAAGGGATTATTAGTGTAAATGATACATCTGTGTGTGTGTGTGTGGCCAAAATATGGGGTTTTGAAATATTGGTAATTATAGGTTAGCTGTCTAATTTGTTTTTGAATGAATTTCGCTGTTCAGCTGCCTTGGCGTATTTGATACTATAGCGGTTCTTTTCTTTTAGTCATAAGTCTGTTATTTTGTCATCTAAGTAGTTGGGGCAGAGTCTAGTCCAGTTAGATGCGGTTGATTGGTTGGTTGGCACACCACAGGCTACCTATAGTATTTGTTTGTCCTTCCCCTTTTTGATCCATCCAAAGGTTGTCTTTAAAAGATCGCTCTTAGCGATAAGACCGCCCTTTGTGTCACCCATTGTAAAGTTTCTATATTTATGTCTGTAATTTATATGGTGTACATAATAAAGAGTATTCTATTCTATTATCAACCATATTTTTATGTGGCGATGACCATCTGTTTGCTACAAATCTGTTTGTAGACCGTAACTTAGAATGTTTATGAGAGTTACCTTAATAAATAAGTAATATAAACATAATCTCTTGTGGTCTTCTTTACCTTCAGATTTCATTTAAGTGTTGCATTGCTGTGCCAAGCTAGGCAAAAACCGCCGGCGCGGTATTACATTCAGATAAGAAGAAGGTTTAAAGTTGAAATTTAAATTCATCCGTTGATGAAAACATTTAATGCAACTGACTTGCAGTTGTATTAAATGTTTAAACCCTACCACTCGGTCTACCATTATTTACCCCTGAACCGCAATGATAAAGTTATCAATGTACATGTAAAATTTAACTAATTTGTTTTATTATTGCGAGGTCCCTACGGTAGTAGGTATAGGTTGCCTACATTATTATTATATGTATCCAGACGAGACAACAGGAACAGACGATGACAACTACTTACCTACTGACCTATTTGTTAGAATTTTACATGACCTTTATCTATACATCTAGGTATATAAATAAAATAACAGCTTGTTACTAAATGCATATGAAATTATATACGGTACTTATAACAAAAAAAACTATTTTTAATCTGTCTGTTTGTTCAGGCTAATCTCCGAAACGACTGGACCGATTTTGATGAAATTTGGTATGGGGGTACTTTGAACCCTGGGAAAGGACATAGGCTTTTTATTGACAGACCAAGCGGGTGAAGCCGCGGGCGGAGGCTAGTTAGGTGATATTAATACACCTATTATAATATTTACAGCATTTTTCCACTTTCATCTGCGCTGGCTTTTTAGGAATTCTACAAACCCCCAGTCAGTGAATGAATTGTAACAGCCCCATGTCTTCCCCACCCAGATAATCGACGAGCTCCTCACACACTACACCTGCAACACTGCCCCCGACCACAACCCTAAAAAGAAGTTGCTACATAATAACCAGTCTGCTTTGCCCCACCAGCGGACGCCGAAGTGCGCGCGCTGCCGCAACCACGGCGTCGTGTCGGCGCTGAAGGGGCACAAGCGCTACTGTCGGTGGCGCGACTGCGTGTGCGCCAAGTGCACGCTCATCGCCGAGCGCCAGAGGGTTATGGCTGCACAGGTGAGTGTTTGGCGCACAAATGTGATGCCTGCACAGATAGGGTTTGTTAGTCGTCGTCACTAGTTGGAAATTTAAAGAGAAGCAAAAACTGCATGTGCCCCACATAAACGTCAATCAGTCGAAAACTTCAATCATTATCTAGGTTCTGTATTACTACAAGTTACCGTACGCAAAATACGCGCATTGACGTGGAGATGCGGACACCAGAGCCCTGATTCACAACCATACGACAGGCTATCGTATCGAAAACCTGACATTTCGATAACCTGATTTGACTTGCCCTCAACAGCAAATGTTGGAAGAATAACTGACAAAATTTTCGGGTTTTGGACTTGTTAACAGCGTTTAGAAGACTCCTACGATAACAATGATTAATGTTCGATACGATACGGAAGCGTATCGCGTGTTTGTGAATAGCTATGCAGCCCGTATTACCTGTTACCTACTACAAGTTATACTACTCAATCCAATTGTGCAGTATTACCTACTGATATTTACTCTAGAGAAGTCTCTTTACTTTCATTTTATATATACTTGTCATAGTTTCCTCGGCCGGTTATCACTACACAGTCGTAATAGATGCATAGATGCAGAGCAGTGGTGGCCCAGTGGTAACGGCCCCGACTTACGAGTCATAGATCGTGGGTTCTAACTCAGACAGGCGTTTTACTTTGTGTAGATTATTTCATCACCTCTGCTCTCAAAACGATGAAGGAAAACATCGTGAGGAAACCGGCATGTCCTAGAACCAAAAATTCGAAGACATGTGACATCTACCAACCCGCACTGGGCCCGCGTGGTAGATTAAAGCCCACTCCCTCTCGAAGAGAGGAGGCCTGTGTCTCAGCAGTGGGAACATCATAGGCTGATTATTTATTATGTAATAGATGCATTAGTAGTACCTGGGCGCTAGGGCTACACAACAATCCTGAGGGACACATGCATACACGAACTTCATTACTCTTTTGGGTAATAGAATGCACAATCACCCTCCACACTTATATTTAACCCCTATGAAACTTGAATGATATAGTGCTATGTGTAACACATAGTTCCTACAGCCGGCTCCGTCTGCGCAGGTGGCGCTGAGGCGGCAGCAGGCGCAGGAGGAGAACGAGGCGCGGGAGCTGAACCTGCTGTACGCCAGTCAGACGACCTCCGCGCCGCACCACTATAGTGACCTGCCCGATGAGTCGCCAGGTATGGGTAGTTTGTTACAAAAATGTTAGGTATGACGCTTGGGATGAGAACTTATTTATTTCAGATGTTATGTCCACTTTTGAAAATGTGATTTTGTTGTAGGATTTCTTTTTTCTTGATAGGATTTTGTGAGTTAAGAGTTCGAGTTTTTCCAGGGAAGTAGTTCTATTTACAACACACTTTAAAGGTTAAAGGCCCTTAACCGTTATTATTATCGTGTTTGGGTTCATTTATTTAGGTTGGAAATGGATCAGAAAACCTTTGGAGTTGCTCATAATGTCTAAGGCCGCGATTACCATTCCCATGGGTGTGCCGTCGGCCT
Source organism: Amphipoea oculea (assembly GCA_945859645.1). Lineage (NCBI taxonomy): Eukaryota > Metazoa > Arthropoda > Insecta > Lepidoptera > Noctuidae > Amphipoea > Amphipoea oculea. The sequence continues at coordinate 615,183 of OX243885.1, forward strand.
TTGAGCCAAACTATAACAACATAAAATATCACCAATACTTACTGTCTATAACAGATACTATCTTTACTGTAAGCTACGTCTCCCAGTCACAATTTCCTCTGACTAGACAGCTGTAGTTCGCCTCAGGCTATCCTATATCACTGGCAGAGAGTGTCGCCAAGAATCTAATCTTACTTGTCCCGGGGCAAGCGCTTCCTTACCCGCGTCTTTGAGTGTCACTTACACTTGCCAGTCGAGCTACTGTAGTGGCGAGCGATGTGATGTGAAGGAAGCATGTGACTGATGTGTTTTAGACGGACCATTATTCGGTAATTGTTTGTTGTTTCGGTAAAAATTATACTTAAGATGGTGATGCTCATTTTCGTAGCTCTAAAGTGTAATTACAAACTTTACTATTGCTGTTTAATAGATTTATTTGAGTTACCACTAGCTGCGCCCCGCGGTTTCACCCGCGTAAATGTCGATCCCGTAGGAATATCGGGATAAAAAGTAGCCTAATGTTAATCAAGAGTGTCAGCTACCTCCATACAAAATTTTTATCAAAATTGGTCTTACCGTTTGAGCGTCAAGAAGTAACAAACATATAAACGCACACACACATACACACACACCCCCACAAACTTTCGCCTTTATAATATTAGTGTGATTTCTGATCGCGCCGGATAAATTTTTTTAGCGGGTCATTTATTCTTAATCATTTATGGTAAACATGTGACAGACGCAACGCAACAAAACGAGCACATTGTTCTTCTATTTCGGTTTAATAGTGTAGTCTCACCTGACATGATGTCAGCCATTGTTTTTTTCTACAGCAGTCGGTTTATTCTGTAAAAATCGCAATGTGAAAACTTCGGTGAAGTGAGCTTGAAGTGAGCTGTCATTACACGTGATGATCACCTAAGTTTTCGAGGTGAGATTTTTACATAGTTCGTCAATTATCAATTAATCATTAGTTATTAGTCAATCTAGAAGTGAATTCAATCTATGCCGTGTTATGTTTAGTTACCTATACATTATTCCATCCGGAAAATCGATTTCATTCCCGCTCCTCATCAAATAAAATCACAACAACCTAGCAACTAAAACTCCCCTTAAACGGGTGAAAAAATACAGTTTAAGAAAATAAAAAGCGCAGTGGTACCAATTAAGGCACAACGGTGAGTGTTGCCACTCTTGCCGACGCGGCGCTGGGGGGTTAAAAAAAAAACATTAAAAAAGTCGCGACGCATTGTTGCAACGGCGGGTTAGAACACTGCTTCGGAACAGAGCAGTTTTATTTTTGTTGACTGTTTTTCTTTTATGCCAGTTTTGGATAGAAAATGTTTTGGAACAAAAGTGGAACTTATTTGGAAATTGTGCATGGCTTTTCTAATTTTTCAGTATAGGTGGTGTACGTTACCAGATGTAGTAGAGGTCAGGTAATTCCAATTCCAATTTTATAGCAATGGCTCTATCGTTTTATCGATGATTCTGCCAAAGTCAAGGTTGAAGGAAACAAAATGTATTCACTGAGGTTGACCGGTTATACTGCCTTTATTACGGTTTAAATCGACCTTGTAATTGTTTACTGCCAGAAGGTTGAATATCAGTTGCACGAACAACTAGGTCTTTTGTCTAGTTTCAATTTTAGTGAAGTTGGTGTATACCTTGGCCTGTCTAATAAGCAACTAGAAGGCTACCTATTTTGTAATCTGTTGTCAATAACCTATCATAATACCTATTTGCGCTTTTGCCAGCAGCTCTACTCTACCAGTCAGAGACATCATGATGGTTCCATTCTATCTTCAACCACACTTGCTGTCACAACCCCCATTTCCTTCAGCCTTTCATTCGAATCGTTATTTCCAGTCAGTTCTTAGCGTCCCTATTCCTGGCTAAAGTACAAAGGCGCACACAAGTGCCTCACGTCTCGCCGTCACTCGATACAGTCGCGCACAAAACGTAATTACTCATAGACGCGTTCGCTTGCACTTTTGTCACTCAATTTGAGGCGGTAAGATGTGTGGTGTAAGTTAAAAGAGGAAGCGTTTTGAATATAAAATATTTAAAACACGTTCTTTTAGGCATACGTATTTGAAAATTATTTTTTGAGGAATAAGAACTACGTAATTTCTTTACGTTCTCGTAACCTGTACAGCCTTGCTGTCTTTTGGATTTAAGGGTGATGGGTGTCGGTGTAATTACAGGCACACAATGTACGGTCACCAAAGGAGATAAGTAACCAGGATCGTCGCATATACCTAGTTTAAGTTTAGTAAGAAACCGATTGATGTTTTCGAATGAAATTAAATTGGATAAATCATCTGTTTGTTTTAGTATTAATTAAATTATATTTTATTCGAAGAAATCCATCGGTTTCTTACTAAACTTCAACTGTAGCCGACGACCCTGGTTACTTATCTCCTTTGGTGACTGTACCTGCAATATTATCTCTCCACCACCCTTCGTTGACAGTTAGAATGTCAGTAAGGCATTAAGTCAGCCTTTGTACCTTTATTGTGCACAAAGTTTATTAATAAAAAAATAAGACATTTCAACTGTGTCTCTGGAATGCAAAAGCATCGAAAGTTGATGCTTCTGGTAGATGTAACATAATTCTTAGGTATTGTGACATTAGGTGAGCCGTCGGATTGATTGCCATACAGTAACACCATCAATAGTCACTGTTTTTTTTTGCCTGTACTTTCCCACTGCTGGGAAAAGGCCTTCCCAAAATCCTTCCAGGAACTCTTTTCCCGTACCACCTCGAACCAGCCACAGAAATATTAAGTTACATAAAAAAAAAAACAATTGCCAATTCATTAGGTATTTCTACTTCATACTATACTATAACCCCGTCTGCTAAAACCCTCTAATTCATCATAACATAATTAAATTCGGGTCTTTCACCGCACACTCCCACGAAAAGTGCCAAGAGTTTCAGTCTGGCTGCTGAATGAACGAGTTTCAGTTAAAAAGTACTTTTTATTCACACAAACGTGTTAATTGCTGCATGCCGTTCACAGCTTTCTTTATACAAATGTTTATAATTCGCATTGCTTGTGACGTGCTGCTACATCAAAGTGCGCCCCTACTACAAGGAAATTAAGGGAAATTGGATTATTTACAGCTTAAACTTTGATGTAAGTCGGGCTTTTTTATATTTTAGTTTGTTTAGGTATTGAATGGATTATCACCTAATTTTAGGCGAAAATGCAATTATCGATGCCAATACTGATACCGAACTCGATACAATTTTGTTAGTTAGGTATAAACTCTTCCAAAGATCAATTGATTTAAAACTTTTATGGATCCATTTTCTTTTACGGTAATCTAACTACGCGCAACTATAACCATGAATACAGCACGTGATTTTAGCGTAGAAATTTTTCGTCAAAATGTATGGAACAGCTTATATAAATAAAGATCTTTGATCTTTGGAATAGTTTTAGAAAATACAAAGAAAGAAAAGAATAGTTTATTTTTCTGAATTTGCAAGGTCCTTTGTAACCCAACAAGCAAATGCAACAGTAGACAGGTATATCCAAAGCCAATAAATTGTATGGTGACTTCAAAGCGAGTAGGATTACCCCTAGTACCGGCAGTTGGTTATTAAATCCGTCGCCGGGTACTCTGAGCGTGTGCTATGTGTTTTTCTTACACTTTCTAAATTAAAGGCACTGAATTACGACTTAATGTGAAACTAGCTGTACAAGTGTACACCGCCCTTGCTAGCAAGGTGGAAAGGTTTACTTGCTTGTGGCTTTAATGTGGTTAGACTTACCGTTTTGTTACACGTTTTTTTTTTACTGCAATGTTGGATTCAGAAGGAAAAAAAATCATTCGTAATGAGTGTCATTAGTCATTTGTTTCAGTGATTTTTCTAGACTATGCAGTCGAAGATTAGGCAGTCATTAAGACACCTAATCTAGACTCGGGGGCCGGGGCTGTTAAAGAGGGTTTAAAAAAAACCCTAATAAATATTTGCCCGACTTGTAACTAAATCAATCATGGACGGTCCATGATACAAGCCACAACGTGAGGTCTATGATGGACCTCACGTTGTGGCTTGATGTTTATCTAATTAGGTAGTACAACTGTTGCTTCAGATGAAGTTACCATAGAAACCATAATAATATTAGCAACAAATCTTGTTCAAACCCACGGAGATGTTGATAAAAAAGAAAGTCTTTTGCCACCCAATATCGATGAAAAGGCAACTTCATTGTCTCCAAACAGAAAACAAAAGTGATATTTAATAAGTGTTACTGGCTAGAGTTCACGTGCAATATAAGAGAGTAATGTTTATTACTGTGATATAAGTATTGTGAGGGGCCAGGGGCCCGGGGCCGGGGTCTGCATGACACTTCGCGCCCCGCATACCGACATGCTTGCGATAAAACTACGGTGCAAAGGACAGGCGATGGCGGGAATATTGTTACTCTCTCCCAGTTGTTCTTACGAGGCCGTAATATGAAAGTCATCGATACTCTTTCTAGTATTCATAAAAAATCTAGAAATGAGAATTGGAATTTGCCTGGTACCGAAGTGATTTTTTTTTCTTCACATTTGTCGTAATGGTTCGTTAATCTACGACCATTTATCCAACAATGTCATCATTGTAACTTGCATTGTTTTGATACTATTTATATTTTATTTTAAACAAAGCTTACTGACTTCAATGTCATGCATAGGTCGCGTTGCTAATTACAAGCTTTCGTATATACTCATCATCTGCCTGTCTTTTCGGGTTGGCTTCCAGTCTAACTGGATGCAGCTGAATACCAGTATTTAACATGGAGCGACTGCCTCCACAATCTGACCTCCACAACCCAGCAACTGATGGGTAATACGATACCCCTTTGGTAAAACTGTTTGTCAGACTATCGGGCTTCTGACGACCCGTAACGACTGTCAAAGATCCTCGAATGACAGCTGGGACCAACGGCTTAACGTGCTTTCCGAGCGAGGCACGATTCAAATCATCCACGGGCCAACCGCGGCAAGCGTAGCTTAACATGTTAGACCGACTCGTGTGGCTGTTATTATTATTTGACGTTCAAAAGTGCCTTTTATGTGCCTATTTGAAATAAATGCTTTGACTTTGATTACGATACTTAGCAACAAGCCCCTATTGTGCATTAATCTTATCGTAGATGTTTTTCTTGCAATTTTCAAGGTCTAAGCCTAAATATTTAGCCATTGTAAAGTTTTCTATATTTATGTCTGTAATTTATATGGTGTACATAATAAAGAGTATTCTATTCTATTCTAATATTTATATCATTGTAAAGTGTGTAGTTTGAGGAAAAAAAGAATTGTTAGTGGAGTTTTTTATATAGGTACTCTCAACACTATTCAGTTTTGCTTTCTCTAAATCTATTTGCACGCTAGCCCGCTACAGCTGATGCCTTATTCGGTTCAAAAAGCAATACATTGCTACGATATTGCGGTCCGCGTCGGAATGCGAGCCATATAGCTCCGACACAGTGTATTATTACTTCATATTTTATATTTATCGTGCTGCTTACTAAGTGGTGTAGGTAGTTCAGTGGTCACCGCCCAACACTGGAGGGTACTCTTTTTGTTGGTTAAGTAGCGCAACGGATACTACTTTTGTAATGGATACATTTTTATCTACTAACAAAATTAGTTGGTTATTGTTTTCCTTTAATAAGAAAATCATAATATTCAATTTTATTTAAAATCGAAAACATTCAGCAAAGTTACACAACGGATAATTATGTATACCAAATAAGTATTTAATATTTATTTACTTTTCATTCATCTAAAAACAAAATAAAATCTTGTAGGTATTGAAAATTAGCAAATAAATAATAATTAATTATTAATAATATAATAATTATGTTGTATAAAATATTTTCACTCTTTTTGTTATTTGAAAAAAAAAAAAAAAAACTAGTTGTACCCGCGACTTCGTTTGCGTGGATATCGGAAAACAATAGTGTGCATTTATATAAATTATTTTTCTAAAATAAAAGCCTGTGAAAGTCGGGTCAAAATCGGTCCAGTCGTTTCGGAGCCGAAACTAACGGAAAACCAAAACTTTATAAATACTTTCCGTACATACATAAAAATGTAGCAAAACGCTGTTATTTTGAAATCATAAATAAACACTTCATTTGTATGTATAGATTCAAAGCTGAAAGCATTTTTGGTTGTCAGTGTCAGTAGGAATTCGGATACCTACCTACTGCATAAAACAATCTCAACGACAGTTATTGTTATGGGTGCGCAAATTAATTAGGACCATTAAGGCATACGCCTTCGATCAATGATACTCACTAGTTCAACAAAGAAAGTACTCTATCTAAGAAAGCCAGTCTCCTTCGCCCGCCCCGCTACCTCGCATACCTTGACCCGCACCAACAATACATTGGTGCGATATTGCGTCGTCGGAATGCGCGCGTTTTATTGCCGATACACTGTGTATTGTGTACTCATTGTGTATTATGTACTTTTATTGTGGAATATGGGGTGTGAATATTATGTAGGTGTCTGACAAAGAAAATATTGGTCATACAACTCAGTCTGTATTTATCTCAGTGCAGGATAAAGGCCTTTCTCATACAAAGCACCGGAGCATTGACCACCGCGTTTGTTCCCTGCGAATTGGCTATTTCAGCCGATAAACTGAAGGTCACTTTATGATGTCTTATTAAATCGTAATTCATTGAATTAACTTAGAATGTACTTAATAATTTTAATATGACAGTAATTATAGTACTTAATATTACTTGCAAAAGATCACATTTCTAAAAGCAATTAGGTTTTCTACCTAGAGAATGTTATTCTGTAAAGTTTTCTTCATACCTCGTTATGACATTCATTAATTCATTCTACATTTTCAACGTACCTACCCTCAAACTAAAATAATTTATTTATAGGCGCTTTTGAATTATCAAAAACTCCGTCAGTTAGAAAGTTGAAGCTTGTTGCCCATTCCAAAACGTAGATCTCTATGGAGAAGAACAGACAAGAAACTCCAAGGACACTCTTTTAAATCAAGATATTACACAATCCTGGGTACATTATTCGTGTTGCTTCTATATGTGCGAACAATATTAAAAAATAAAATGAAGAAACAATTCTAAATATAAGATTAAAAATAAGCTCTGGCGACGGGCGGCGGCGGCGCCCGTTCACGAACATGACGTGTGAATCAGCACCATCCAGATCAACCATTTTGTAGGGAACCGAATGACCTGACACACGCGCCACCATCATTTAGACATTTAGTCTGTCAAGCTCCGCTAATGAGACACAATTGATTTTCTATTGTTTCGTCGCCAATGGGCGACGCGCGCCGCTTGACCGGTTAAAACACATTTCTAGCGTACCCAGTTAATGACCGGTGATTTGGCTTAAAAACCAGCACCCTTATTTTATCAATCTAATCTATCAATCACCCTAATACATTACTCTCAATCTGAATCATTTTGAAGGATATTACTAATCCATTGCTCCAAATGTTCGAAAAATGTGTCTTCTCAACAACGTAGGTAACACAATGAATGCTGTTGAACTGTCAAAATGAAAGCCATTGCTACCGTTAGTGTGGTATCCGCAGCTTTTCGAATTTGCAGTAATGTCTAGTTATCAAAGTGTCACTTACATCATTTATAATTTTCATCACTTCAATCATGAATCACAGCTCATTATCTAATTAATAAAATATAAAGTTTGTAAATCAATTGACCTTCTCGCTAATGGTTTTATTGTTCGTAATATTTGATTATGTTCTTAATTCAATGATTTGGCCAACATGACTCCATCATGCAATCTTAACAAATATTGAACCAGATTTGTATTTTTAATTTTCATAATACTTAGAAGCATTTTCGAGTATTCTTTGTGTTTGTTCAAGTAATAATAATATTAAGTTAATAATGATTGATTAATGTTTGTGTTGCTAAAAGGAAAATTAGTTGTTTGACTGATTTGAAACCTGCATTTACTATCGATATTTTCTCCATTGTTTCTAATGTTCCCCTTATGTCAAAGAGGGTGAGTGAGTTTACAATTTAAATAGATTTCTAATATCTCTTCTTAAGGAAAATATCGTGAGGAAAGTTTTGAGTATGAATGTCGATGGCTATAAGAGTGGGGGAAATCCAACGATACGATGGATGGGTGCGCCAAAGTTCACCTAAATTTTCAACTCCGATAATTGGAAATCCGAAAATGTTCTTCCTAACATTTTTCATCCTAACAATCACAATTCCTAACTACTCTGTCTCTAATGTTCATAATTCCGAATCATTCAACTTCATAATGTCAGTAGCAATAAACATCTATTATACTTGTTTTCCTATATTTTCTCAACATAACCATCTTTTACACTATTATTCAAAGTCATATCTTTTTTGTTTAAATCGTCGACATAGGATGCAAGGGCAAGCGAAGGGCACCCCGAGGTTCGGTTTGGTTAGGTTACTTTAAACCCTTTACACAGAAATAGGGGCCCCGCGAAGCGGGGCTCCGTCGACATAGGATGACATAGGATGAAAAAAAAAGTGTATCATATTAGACTAAATAGGTTTCATGTCTATTGAGTGGTATATCAAACGATTTTATATTAATTCTGTTATTCTTATAGAAATTAGTTACATTAAAATTATATCAATCGTTTATTATATTAACTGCTCATTATATCAAATCAAATTATAGGTTCAGTTGTTATATCTTGTAAATATTAGAGGTTTTGTAATTATATCATATATTACTTACCCGTATAAACTCCCAGGCCATGAAAATATTATGGTAGTTATGTTTAGGGATAAAAGCGTTAGGATAAAAAACAGTAGGAGTTTAAAATATTTACATTAATGATATTATTGATTACAATTCTCGGAAACATGAGTGTTATGAATATCGCCGGTAGCACTACAAATAGTATGAATGAAAACTTTAGGATGAAAAATTTTAGGAAGAGTGATCATTCGGATTACAAATCGTTAGGAAGAACAATTTCGGGTAAAGAACTTTAGTTGAGCCAATATGGACCCACGATGGATGGACTGTGTGAATGATGATGTGGTTAGAAAGGGGGTGACTACCGAGATGACGACTGATAGAGAAGTATGGAAGAAAAATACATGTTGCGCCGACCACAAATAAATTGGGATAGGGCAGGTGGACGATGATGATGTAACGAATGTATCCATAATTGCAGACACTGCGCAATCAAAACTCTTCTCAAATAAAAAATTACGTAAACTCAGTGATTCAAATACTCATTTAATAGGTATTATGAATATGTCCAAAGTAAAACTATCGCAGTCGAATTGAATGCAAACAAAAAAATGCTCACGTTTCAAATAACACACAATGGTGCTTTTCTACTCGATTAGACTAATCGTATCAATCGAATCAGTGTTACCGAGTTATCGGATCGTATTTAATCGAGATTACTAAGTTTTTATTTTCGTGTTATAAAAAGATAGAAATGTTAATGAAATCTGCGAGCCCAAAAAGCAATAACCGTCTATTTTTTCTGTTTTCGATTTAGAAATTATTTTCAAAAACATTGATTTAAAAAAAAAAATGGTTGACAATTTATTATTAAATCATGTCATTGTCAGACAATCCAAAGATATTATTAATTAATGGATAACTAGTTACATTTAGATAAACGCTTAAATAAAAAAAATAAACTAAGTGGCTACGCTGGGGTCTACGCCGGGGTCTACACCGCTACGTAATTGTGCTATGGTGCTACGAAAATGATCTAATTTGCGTAACGATCACATTTAGATCAATTTAGACTTTATTTCTTGAATTTCATATAAGTCAGGTTTTTGTTATGTAAAATTGTAAACCAAGGTTTAAATTCGTGTTAAAAGTTTTAAACAAAGTCATTTAATATTTTAAAATCATTTGAATGAAAAGAAAGAAAGAAAACACATTTATTTAGCACAGACTAACACAACACACAACATATCCATAACACAACACATAGCTTCACTTGCTTATGTACGAGTATTTCAATAGTGTTGTAAAATGTCAGACCGTAAAGACGAACGTATTATTCGAAAGAAGAATATTTACAACAAAACAAAATAGAAACCTGAGTTTGTCACCGATTTCTCTGAGCAGTTATCGTGTCCGAACAGGGTTGAATGATCACAAAGTTATGTTGCTAACAGTTTCTGTCATTTTTAAACTCGACTGAAGTTGGTAAATATTTACGTAGTTTTATACCGCAATACAACTTTGTGATAGACCGTCAGACTTCTTAAGCTTAGTATTTTTAACCGACTTCAAAAAAGGAGGAGGTTCTCAGTTCAACGGAATCTAGTATAAACATAGTTCTCATCGTTCTCACATCCATACTAATATTAAAAATTCGAAAGTAACTCTATCTGTCTGTATGTTACCTCGGACCCTAAGTGAAGCACGGGTCCGGACCCTACACTTTAGAATGTGGCCTTTATATTTCTGACTGATCGACTTCTTGACAAAACACAAAACTGCCTGTAAATGGTTTAATTGAAATAAATGATTTGAGTTTGAATTTAGCGTCCACACTTTTTGTGAACAAATACACTTTCTAACCAATCATCACAGTTTTTTCTCATAATTCCAAAATCCTACCAGTTAGGTAGTAACAGAATCCACAAATTGTCCAAATGTTTGTTCAGATATTGGGTTACATGACAAATGTTGGCGATGTCGTCATTACCACAATGGTGACGTAACTTGATAGGCTGAGGGACACATGTACCACGGACTGATTTGAAGGGTACTTAATGTTTTTTAGGCAGGACAATATTATGGTACATAATTAGGGTGCTTAAGATAATGGTTAAGGTTGACAGTAGTATTTACGGCTAATCTTTAAAAAAAAAACAACATATGCAATATTAATGTATAGTCAGGGAACTAAATTTTTAAGCAAATTGACTCCCTAAGGCAATTTACCGTGACGTCTGAATGACAGTTTGAATATACCTACGGACATTTAAGTTGGTAGTTAATTTGCTTATCTTATGCTTATGAAAGGAGCTCGTGGGTAGGTAAGTAATAACAGCTGCACAGTTCGCAAATAAATATTCTATTCTATTCGATCGATCAAGTAAAAGGTACACTTGCCGCGATTGGTCCGTGGATGGGTGACCATCTTTACATACCAAGACCCCTCCGTTCCTAAGAAAGCACGTTAAGCTGTTGGTCTCGGCTGTCATTCTTGGATCTTTGACCATCGTTACGGGTCGTGAGGAGTCCGAAAGTCTGACAACCAGTCATACCAAGTTGTATCATGTTGTCCAGTAACTGGGTTTTGGAGGTTAGATAGGCAGTCGCTCCACGTACAATACTGCATCCGGTTAGACTGGACGCCGCCCCCAACATAGTTGGGAAAAGGCTAGGCAGATTGAGTGAGTCAATTTGCTTATCATCTAATTGACTTGACTTTAGATGTAACTCTTGGTTTTCCTATACCTATGTACACTTCAATGACATGGGTGGGTTAGCTAGACATCCTTCGGACAAGACGTTCCGTCGCGCCTATTAACTTTTCAAGATAGTTCAAAAGCAACAAACTACCAACAGATATTTATTTAATCCAATACATTTATTTACCGTTTAAACTAAGCAAACCACTATCAGTAGGTTCAACTAATATGAACCACTTCAAACATCTTTAGATAGCAATACAAGCACTATCCACTCAAGCGCATTGCTCTATACTCCCCTCCCTCTCACACACACACTCAAACCCTATTCGCATCTCTTTCCTCGCCAATCCGATACCATTTATATTTCAAGTGGTGCTTGAAACGTATACCTGTCCTGTTCGCTCTTGTGTGGGGTGTATATGTCCGTCTCTCGTCCACTTTGGTCAGCGTGGGATGAAACCTGAGTTTTCATTGTATAAGATGGTATAATGAGAGCGCAATTTGTATGGGGGCAGAAGGGTTGGCTTTTGATGCTAACATTTTGTGTTTTATTCGTTTAAAGGAAGAAAAATGTTTAATTGGAGTTTATTTTTCAAAAGGATTTTGTAAATACTGGAAGAGGTGAGCTGCTGAGATGGGGTTCAGTAAAATATTCTTGTTGCGCCTTGGGTTAAATATCGGATGAAAAAGTATTATAACAGAATTAGGAGTTGGATGATTTTAAACTAACTACTTACATGTAATATTCATATTAAACTGGCTACTTTCCGAACTATTAATTGATCGGATATGTAAAATGGGACATACTTATTAGGTAAATATTATAGGGTCTTAATTAGGTATACCTACCTATCAAGCTCTGTGTGACTTTTTCATAGGGTATTACAAACTAGACCTCGGATTTTGACCCTCGATATTATTTAATTTAATCAAACTTAACTTACTCGTAAGATCTGCATAACGTCAACAATGTTAACCTATAAAGTCAACAGTACGATCAATGACCTATTTGTAAAGAATGTGTTTTCAAACATTTAATTATCTACTCGAACAGACTCAATAATATCTTCACATTCCCAGAATGGTCAAACTTCGTATTATTTATCGAGAAGAGCACTCGAAAAGTATAGAATAACTCAATAATGAGATCTTTTTCAACAAACCTCTTCAAGCACTGGCCGGTTATTGAAACCTTTTTATTTCGAGAAAAAAAAAACTCAATTCGAATCACCACTTCAAATCCTTGCGTCTTCGAAGCATTTAGCAAAGCAATTTCAACTTTATTCGTAAGTTTCAGGACCTAAAATTATTTTGGCAATTCAATAATATTAATGTTTACAAAAAGCTAAACCATCTTCACGACAGTTACCATCCAAAATGCAGTCTTACCTAACTATAATAGAATTCAAAATCTATTGACTTATCACACGATCTCCAACTATTTCGCAACAAAGAATAGTAAATTCTATGAGAACTAGATAAGGTATGGTTTGGGTTGTGAGTTAGTTTGTCTGTTTGAGTCGAGTGGTGCTAGAAAGTTAATGGTTCAGTAATCGACAGCGCCCGAGGGTTGTATCGCGAGTGTGTTTGATATGTTTAGAGAAATAAAGTTACGATGGAATCGGCAAGATTCTTGCGAGCCTTACAACTCAATTGGAAGAAAAACTCAAAAAATTAAAACCATATTGAATTTGCTATGGTAGTTGTCTTAAGCGCATCATGGAGATTGTTATAATATCATCATCATAGGAGTCGGCTTCTAGTCTAACCAGATGCAGCTGAATACCAGTTTTTGAGCAAGGCTCAAAAACTGGTATTCAGCGGCAAAATTTTCTCTCTATTTCCTGTATTGGACTCTTACCACCTAGTAAGGAAGACAGAATTTCTTTTTTTATATTACATACCCATTCCCTTTTTGTCTCGGTTATTTCAGTCGCAAATTAACTACGCTCGCTCTTTTACCCCAATTACGCTTACCCTGATTTTATAAACTTGTTTGGGAGGATTTTTTCCCTTTTTATTAGCACATGTAACTGATACACGCTACACGATTGATTTATTAAATATTTGTTTAGTAAAGGTGCGGTGTATTCGGCGTAAAGATGAGCGAGAACGGAGCGACATTAGCGGGCTAAAAGAGGTGCAAGTTTTTGATGTTGTGAATCGAACGCTTTTGACAAAACGACGAGAGATTTTTGGAGAATTTAACAAAATGGGTCCAGATTTTCGGAAAAAGCGCTATTCATTTGTTTTTCAGACTGTCTTGCGTAAAGGCATAAGGCATCATTTGGGTATAAAAAGTAAATAAAATATACCTAAACAGGGTTTATTAACAGTCTGTTTACTTCTAACTGCTGGCATTTTTGGGAAAAAAGGGCAGCTGACATTTCCCTACGAGATCACGAGACCTATGCTATTCCCAAATAACCTCATAGTTTTGTATTATTTTGTCATTTCATGAGAATGAGTTCGCTTTCAAACTGATCAGCTTGCTGCTTTGAGTGTGGTTCAAAGTGAGATTTAAATTAGCACTAAAACAGGTATCCATACATTCTTATATCAGGTGAATTAAACGAAAAGTGAAGTAGGTACATATCAAGCGAAATTTTCCTGCATGTGTGCATGTTCCCACTGCTGGGACACAAGCCTCCTCACTTCGAGAGGGAGTGGGCTGTAATGGTAATAGCCCAGTGCCGGTTGGCAGATGTCACATGTCTTCGAATTTCAGTTCTAGGACATGCCAGTTAACTCACGATGTTTTCCTTTACCGTTTTGAGAGCAGTGGTGATAAAGTTTGCACCAATCGTTAATTGCCACCATAACTTAAAAATGACGACCCCTGATCTATTTTTACAAGAACACCTACTTATTGTCTCAAAGATGAGCGAATCTCAGCTGTACGAGGCATGCCTCCTCGACCCGCCTCGTGTAAGCTAACACCGCACTGGAGCGGCTTCCGAACATTTTTATTAAATTTTCCGAGTGAACACAGTGTTCAGTCCGCAATTTTTCACGACGGGAGTTTTTACAATTGATTAAAGCGATCCTGTTACCGCTCGGAGTTGGTGTAAGTGTGTGCGGATTGTAGAACGAAGTTAACGTGGAGTTTTATTGTTGGGAGAGGTGGTAATGTGATAGTTTCATTATTTTTAGGAGGCTTTGTTGCATCTCGTGAAGGGAGAAGGAACATTTTGCACAGTATGAATTATAAATGATTTTTTTTTCTGTAAGTAGTTTTCTACATACACTTTAGGAGCGTTTACGACGTACGGCATTTCATACAATCTTTCAAGCCCTTGTTTTTCGAAATGTTTTAACGAAACTTCGTACGCATAAGCAGAATACAAAGGTCTAAAAAGTTAGTAGAGAACATTTTCGAAATGTCTTATTTAAAAAAAAATAACTGGAAATCTCTGTTTCTATGGAAAAATCGATCTAATTTGGCTGTAACGTAACACTATTTTTCGAAAATGTTCTTAACTACCTTTTTAGACCTTTGTATCTTGCTTATGCGTACGAAGTTTCATTAAAGTCGGTTCTTCCATTTCGAAAAACAAGGGCTTTGTATGAAATGCCGGACATCGTTAACGCTCTTAATACGTCAATCATATTTTTAAAAACTTGATGAGGTCGGCGTTTCTTGTCTGACTACTCTGAGAAGAAAGGCCGAAACAAACTTAGAGGTCATAGTCGCTTTGTCTAGACATAATCTTGGTCAGATCATGTGAAGACCATGTAGATAGGTATCTGAAATGGCCTTTTAACCGGTCAAGCGGCGCGGTTCGCCGATCGGCGACGAAACAATAGAAAATCAATTGTGTCTCATTAGCGGAGCTTGACAGATTAAGGAAAGAACCACACGGATTGTAGTGGGCCTGTCCAGTCAGTGTCCGCATTTGTCAGTAATCATGCAGCTCAACTAGCAACATAGGAGCTCAACGATTCGACTAACAATATATAAAATGTTGTCTTACTGACATTTTGCAATAACTTATAAAACTGCAGAGCGAAAAACACAAAAGGAAGGAACGACCAATGATCACCACAATAAATTACTCGGCTATTCTAAATATTACCCAAGTTCAGTATGCTTGCGTTGTTACGGATACCGGTGACTTAGATCAGAGGGGCAATTCTCTTAATTTTAAGAACGTTCACAGTCTGATCTCAGTCTCAATCTGTCAAAAAATGCCTCTAATTTCCCTACATTTTGACCAGTTTTTGACATTTGTTTGTCGAAGAGATGAGACTGCGACTAGATTTTGAACGATTTAAATTACGAGAATTGGCCTTCTGCTTAGAAGTTTAAAATAATACCTATCTATTGAAATAACCTCTTCCCTACCAAAATCTCTGGTTTTTAATCCGCTCTCTATAATTTAACGAAAATTAAAATAAAAAAAACCAAGAAGGTACATTTAGCTTCAAACTCTTTAACCATTAGTCGACCACTCCCCTCCTTCACTATCTGTACACTACCATAGATAGTCGAATACTAATTAACAATCGTTTGAAGTGACAGTGTCAATCGTTATCTGATGACGTGGCGAGGGCTAAACAATGACATGTTGTGACGACATCAGAAACATGGCAACTATTGTTTTGATAGTTTATTGAAGGGAAGGGAAAGTTTGGTTGAGTACGGTGACTAGTACAGACACTTGGACTACGATAATCACCCTTACTGCTACGGAGTAAACGTGCTGGTAATGTTAAATGAACCATGGACTTACACCCGTAAGTCCATAGTCAATTAGTCGCTAGCGAATATTTAGGAGATCACCGTGGACAGCCTGATGGCAAAAAATGGCTGTTAATACCGAACTCCTTCGAAATACTTCATAACAACATTTACAGGAATCCCAATTGTAGGAATCGAGCGGAAACGAGAATAATATTGCAATATTTCTAACTTAATTGACAAACGTGTTTCACCGACAAACTCTCTTATTACCAATTTTAATATATTTCACCCCTCAGCAGACAATACGGATGCTACATACAAACCACTTTAAAAGTATTAATACAATTACTGTCTCATATTAAACTCGCAATATATCCGTATACAGGGTGACTATTTATCCCGGGAGATCATTCACAGGGTGACTACTTTTGTGGAACCCGGACACAATGACATCACTCGGGGCATATTAAATACTGAACTGTAATTTGATTTGGATATTAGTAGGGTTGGTACTGTATTTTTTGTTGTTATACACACCATAACATATTTTCTGGTTGAGTCGATTTGAGTTGTGTTGGGATAATAATTTAAATGGAAGATGACATAAAAAATAATTACAAAGGTTACATGCACAATATGCAGTTTTGGGTTTATTTTGGTAAATTTGCAAGTTTATAGAGTTGTCCATTCTATAATAAAATCTTTCGTTACGTCTTTTGTTAGTTTCTGGAATATTTTTTATTTCTGACCGCTTTTCAGAACAACTTTTAAAGAGAAAAGAGCTTGATAACATACTTTCATTGTTAAATCAAACAAATCCGTGACAGGCGTGGCTACTCCTAAACAAAAGGAATAAATTCAAAAATACAAATAACCCCCGCAGTGCCAACCCTGCCGAATAATTGCATCCCAATAGAACACTAATTCCTCAATCGAATGTATAACCACATCACACACTATCATCACAAAAATCAACTCTATATCAACACAACAAAACTCAATTTCAAATACCAGACTTAATAATAGAGATCGCCAACAATTGGTTTTATTGTTACCGCCCGCCGATTCAAAGTTACTCCGTTCAGACTGCAATAAATTCAGAACAATTTTAAACTTTATTTAATGGGGATAAAGTGTAATTTGGTATGATTAATGTCTGGTAGTAAATTATAGGTGTCGGGTACAATCGTGGCGGGTAGTCAGAGTTCATTCTGTATTGCTAATCACTTGAGAATGGACTTAGTTCGGAGGGTACAAATTAAGGGTCACGTCGTAACTCGTGACGGGGGTGTTTTTATTAATTTTGCAGTCATTTGGATATTAATATTGGATGAAAGAGGGTTCGGCTGTTTGTATGTGATTAGAAATCGACAAATGTTGAATTGTGGCCTGACATTATTAATGGGCGGTTTTGTGAATAGCATATTAATTATAACAATGCAATCATATGTTCAAACAGGAACGTAATTGAGATTAAAAAACAAGCTAAGGTAACTTAAAGTTTGTCTGAGAAAAGCTAAGTATATAACTGCTAAGAGAGTTAAGTAAGTATACAATCTAGAAACGACCATACGACGATAAATAAAAACACATGGAATACTAATGCATAGGTATATTTCAAACTATGTAATAAATCATAACTATGAAAAAAAGTGATTTTTTCAAACAAACTAAATAATAGTGTTGGGCTGACTATGGGTTTTGATAATCTTAGACTAGCTGTAAACAAAAGTATTGTATAATTTGATAGCATTTTCATATGCAGACTGGAAACGGCGTTAGATATACCTACAGGGTGAAATTGAATTCATGGGCATCCTTTTACGGGGTCATTGTAATCATCATTATGAACAACTTTTACTATAGGACGAAACCTGAAATCGCGAAAAAAAATCAGCTCTTCTCCACATTTTGAAGAGTTATGTGAACATAAATGCAAGGAACAGCTGATTTTTTTTCGCGAGTTTAGGTTTAGTCCCATAGTAAAAGTTGTTCATAATGATGAGTATAATGACCCCTTAAAAGGATGCCCATGAATTTAATTTCACCCTGTATAAGAGGCCTGTGTCCCAGCAGTGGGAACGTTATAAGCCTACAACGTTCCCACTGCTGGGACACATACACGCAGATAGATATACACAGTTTAATTTATTGTCTTCTACACCTTGTATAAGTTTCTATACCCAATTTCTAACGTCTCTAAAAAATAAGCATTCGAAGTCAGGGAAAAAATCACAACGAGTAATGTACTCTTCATAATACTATTCTGGTTACTGAAAGTATTCATAAAACTTCTCCTTAACAGAACATGAGCAGAGCCTTCAAACACACGTACAAAAACAAACCAAACAAACAAGCACAGGCCACAAAGCGAAACTCAACAAAAAGCTTAAAAACAAGAATATTTTCAAAACTGTTCACTAATTACTTTATAATAACTCAAATGTGAGGGTCAGTAATTAGCGGCCTCCACTCAGCGGTTTATTTTTGTTAAATTGCATACAAATCGGAATGTGGACTGTTTGAGTGAGCTTTTATTTATTTACTGTTTAGGGAAAGCCTCTTTGATGCAAGGGAATTTCCAGGGGAAGAGTCAATGAAGGAAAGAATATTATATCTTCATAAATATAATAAAACACTTTTGAATAGTAAGTTGTCGGTCAGTCCGAAAGATGAAGCTAGTTGCCCATTCCAAAGCGTAGTAGGCACCTATGGAGAAGAACGGGCAAGAAACTCTCTTTTGGACTCCTCTCTTAGATCCATAGAATTCTTTCATTATATCTATGCTTAGATCCCTGATAAAACTTATGGTATTCCACTGAATGACTGCCCAACATGTTAATTGGGTGGAAGGAAACAACTAATTGTAGGCCCTAATATCCAGTATTTAGTATAGCTAGATCTTGCGTCGACCTTTCACCAAATGCCAATTTTCATTGACCTCATTTTCACTTGGTATGTACTCAGACTAGATTCAGTTTATTTATAGCCTAAAATACTCACGATGTTGATTCTGCAATCTATATAGGAATTCTTATCTTGAAACGGTAATTCAGAGTGTTTTTGTTTACATGTTTACTTACGGTCGAACCCAATCACCAGTTTTGGCACACTGGAGGTAGAAAAACCTATCTCTAGTTTTAACGTCCCAATAATCTATATCAGTTTCGATCTGTATGATTATAATATTATAATGACAGTTATAAATACTAGCTACCATCAGTAGCTATATGTCAATAGGTTATTGGGTTCGGCCATTAGACGACATTTGAATAATTGATAGATCATTCATGATAAAAGCATACTCATTTTACTTTAGCAATATTTGGAAGGTTATATTTTAACAAAATTTATGACGCGATAAGCCTAAGGCCAAACTAAACATCCCTTTCCCGAAGTAACACAAATGAATAGTAATGCTAGTGGCGTAGTCAGGGCCAGCGTTCAGTAAATCTCCCGCACAATGGGCGAGGCCGGGCGGCGCGGCGCGGCGGCTTTGTACCAAGTAATTTATGGCGACGACTGTACGCGCTATGTTTCGGCTTACAGTGTAAACATAATGCTCCATACCTACTGTAATTATGTATTTATATCATTGTGATGTAGTATCATATTTTATTAGGTTCTTCTTCTCTTCCATTGCATTCTGCTTGTTTTCCAAGTACGTTTTGTTTCTTGCAAAGGTTCCAGTAGTTTCTTTATTCTCCTCGTTTGTTTCGTTATAAGCGTTTCGTCTTGTTTCAACAGCTGCTAGATATTTACGATTTGTGATGTTCTGTTTTCTCTTTCCTCTTTAGCCATTCACTGTTCTTGTAGTTTCTTCTAAAATGATGCTGATCCAAATATCCAATAAATGAAAAGACCTGATATCTCAATCAGTCCAAGGAAAATGATTAAGTTGAATCAGGTAGATCAGGTTACATCTCAAAACCTTCATGTTACCTGACCTGCAAATGATAAAGATGATGATGATGATGACTGATATATCTTTCCTTTAGAATTAAAATAAGGGCTAACACACTGTTTCACCAAACCTTGTACTATAATCGACACCATATTTAATAACAAGACAACAGACCATAAACTCGATTCAGTAATCGCGTAAATCGAGTTCCGAGATCATAAAGCACTGTATACCGGCCAGTACCACGCTCCAACAATAGTTGCCGCAACGCAGTGACATTATTATGCACACAATACAATGCAGCTTTTGTTCTCGCGACCGGCCAGTGTTATAAACAGACGCATAAATCTAGGCGAAACATTGGCGGAGTGTCGAAACATGCGCGGTAATTGTACGGAGGAGTTTATTGTTTAAATATGAAATGGATTACCAGCAATATGATGCTTGGTAATCGATTAATGAAGTGTTTAGATTGGGTATTTTATTTAACATTACGTTTAAGACGTTAATGCGATTTTAGAAGAAGACAAGTGGTAATTTAGGCTTGGAGTTAAAGTGTTCAATTATGCAGCCATGCTATAAACTCTCGATCTGGTCTTTATTGGCAAATATTACGAGACAAAGTTAAAATTAAGAAGTACTTATCAGGATCCATTGATTTCATCGGTACCTACTCTCTTAAATTGAGAGGAACACAATAAGCAGAAATTGCTACATGTGTATGTAAGGTAATGGAAATAATGCCTTGTACGAACTCTTGTATCTACTGATGATCGGTTCGATCATCATCTGCCTAGCCTTTTTATCTTTTAGCCTTTTGGCTTCCAGTCTAATTGCATTCAGATGAATAGCAGTATTTTACATGGAACGACTGTCTATGTGACCTCCACCACCCAATTAGGTACTTGGTAATACGATACTCCTTGGTAAGACTGGTTGTCAGACTTTCGGGCTTCTGAAGACCGGTAACGACTGTCAAAGATCCACGAATGAGAGCCAGAACCAACCACATAACGTGCTTTCTGAGGCACGGAGAGGTCTTGGTTTGTAAAGATCCATCCACGGACTAATCGCGGAAAGCGTAGCTTTTACCTGATCGATCGACCCATGCGGCTGTCACACAACAGCCGCATGAGATGCGATCTCATTAGTAATCTAAACATACCTAAAGACCGGCTTCAAACCAGTTTCGTCATTCATAAAATATGCGTCTTAATAGTTTCCAATGACAAAGATATTGACTCAGTTTGAATTTCAATTAGTAAGGGGACCCCCCGACTAAGTCTTAGCCAAATATTTGTAGTATTGATTACGGTATAACTTTTAAACCTTGATTCAATATAATTTGCGTTACGTAATATACCTACCTATAGTAGATTTGATCGATAAGAAGAAGATCTTGTGGCTAAGAAATAAAAGCTGCACGGTTCGATCGATCAGGTTAAGCTACGCTTGCCGCGGCTGGTCCGTGGATGGGTGACCATCTTTACATACCAATACCCCTCCGTGCCTCGGAAAGCACGTTAAGCCGTTGGTCCCGGCTGTCATTCGTGAATCTTTGACAGTCGTTACGGGTCGTCAGAAGCCCGAAAGTCTGACAACCAGTCTTACTAAGGGGTATCGTATTAACCAATAACTGGGTTGTGGAGGTCAGATAGGTAGTCGCTCCATGTAAAATGCTGGTATTCAGCTGCATCCGGTCCCTAACATAGTTGGGAAAAGGCTAGGCAGATGATGATGAGTGTCGGTTTTCTCATACAAAGAGGGCCCTAAATCACTATGACTATGACCACTCAATGATTCCTCACTTCGAAACCACGTCAATTCCTTAGCTAATCATACCAACTTCGCGTTCATTTCGCGCGGTGTGGTTCACTGTATCATAGACTATAGAGAGTACGTTACCTGGTGAAGGCAGTAGGAACTAGAAATATCAGGATGTTTTGCGGAAAATCTTTTCTTTCTTCTTTCTCTTTACCGTAACTTTGTTCTCGTGTTCCTTTCTTTAAACATTTAGGATTAGCATTCTACATTATACTATTCAATAGTTGGTAATTTACTACATATTTACATACAGTATTTTGTGTTCTCCCCTATTTTATTACTGCATATGCCAAACATTGTTGATACACAATAAATAAAAAATAAAACCAAAACACAGCGTAACAGCATCATTTACCAGCAGATGTCTATATTAATTCTACTTACATTTCAATAGCTCTATTCATCTCTTTCACGCGAACACAAAACACTATCCCCATCTCGTTTGCACACATAATGAGATTCAAAATGGCCAGTAGTCGCTTTATTGTAATTCAATAAAAGTTGTTTGTATTGTATAAAACTGTTCGTATTATTTTAATGAATTTTTTTCGTGCGAGGGCGTACCTTTTATTATAACACAAAAACGACTCACATTTTTTTCTTTTCATTCGATTTTTTCTTAAAGAACGGTTTACATTGATGATTGTGTTCAATGAATTGGTTCACTTATACTCAGTGTCTTTTCAATGTAATCGTTTTTTGCGGACGCTTGCGGGTTTCGATTACATTTTAATGGTCGCAGTCGATTTATTTGAATGAGTGTTCACTCGAGATGCTTTTATGGTTTTCAAATTGACGGATAGCGTTCCATTTTTTGAATATTGAATAAAATCTCTTTTTTTATATTTTTTTCGTCGTTGATGACAGCTACCTGTTATTTTTTGGTCTACTTCTTCTTTCTACTTATTTATGGTATAGAAAGAGGTCACGAAAAAAGGAATGATTTGACTAAATAATATTCCTCTCTCTAAAAGGACTTTGTATTTTATTTCACCAGTAGCAGCTTTATTACTAAGTATAAAATAAGTACCTATTTGACTTATGTAGTGTGCCTAATAATTGGAGTACGTTCATTCAATGTCGTCATATAACACAAGTGTTGACAAATTAAAACTATTGTACTTAAAATCCCTTAATACCCCCATAAAACTGCCTCCCACCAATAAAACAAACCTATATCTATTAAAACCTTATTAAAAGCCAGCCGAAGAGACTCTCGATACCCCACGTCAACGTTTAAAAAAAAAAACAATAACTTCGGCCATTAAATTGGTTCACGCGACTGCGCCGACTTGCTTTAATTGCGGCAACACAATGACTGGTACGACTTGTGCACACCCTGTATAAGTGTAGCCGGAAATGTATACGTGCTGTATATTGAGGAGTATGGTGCAGTGTGACTTGAAGAAACCTTTGTTAATGGTGGTGCTATCCGTAGATTATTCTTTCTTTTCGTTATCCATTTGCTCTATGGTAAGCTGATGACTTACCACTAAAGCATCCATCAGCTCCTGTAATTGTCAAATTAAATTGTCTTTGGTCCTCTAGCATACATAAATATAGTAACTCAATTCCAGTTTTCTTTTCTGGATAGTTTCATTGCGTCATTAGCGTTGTCATCATAGGCTGTCTTGTTCCACGCAATGCTGAGTAGGTATCTGCTTTCTTCCTTTTGTGTCATGCTTCCCCGTTCTATGCGAGTCAGTAATTTTACTTCTTAAGAGTAAACTAGTCGCGAGCTCGATCTCACTGGTGGTCATGGCCAAAATCACGCTGTCTAACTTGGCTTCGTGTCTGACGGAGCTAGTCATCAGTGATGAGCAGTTAGACGCTAATCTACACGCACAACATCTAGTTCTCACGCACAGAAACACCGTTCCGAACTGATAGGCGCATAAAAATATTTGAAAAGTGCTTTGGAAAATCGAGTTCTATGAAAAATCCACTACATAAATCAATCACAAATAAAGTTTTTTGAACTCTTCGATAACTGAGCTTTGTCGGTACGGATTTAATTTTTAATATTTTTCAGTTCTTTTATTACTTATATACACCCAAAGTTACGTTAAAAATAGCAAGAAAAACGAATCTTTGTTGGCTCATAACTTTTTAATGGCTTGTTATTTTACAATTCTGCTTCCGTACCGACACAATTAATATAGAGAAAACGATACAATGTTTAACTTTGGATGTACAATACCAAACAGTGGAGTAATACTCTCCCGAAATTTGTATGGAAAAAATATCGAATAGTGGCACCTTAAGTGTGTTATCCAATATAATCCACCTTCGTCCTTCAAAAGCATCTTCCTTCTTTTGAAGAAGACATTGTTGATTATTCTTGGATAAGGGTTATGCAAGTAACACATAAAATGACACAAATTGCGATGATGCAGCTAACTACTAATAAGTGTTAGCTACTAAATACCGCACCAAGAACAACCATATTATTATAAACATATTTGATTAGATTGTGCACGCTATGCAAGCAGAGAGTTTAAAAACATTTCACCTTCATTTGTAAACCATTATTTCAAGTAAAACCACATTTAAGTAAAACATCAGTCTGTGTACACCCCACCACTCAGTGTGCACGCTGGTTCGCCTTTTTTGTTCCCCTTTATTGTTTGAACTTTTGTTCTTGACTGTATTATTTTCTCGGAGCTCTGTGTACATTGAATTTCGAAACGAATATGTTTCAGAGAAACGTTCGTTGTTTGTTTTTGGAATTCGTTTTTTAAAATTGATTCGTTATTTTTGGTGGCTCTGGAATAATATTTGAATGCGTTTTGTTTGAAAAAATATGTTAACGTAAGCGTCAGTGCGCAAAAGCGTTGATAAACCCTGGCTTTTTACTAAGTTTAATGCTTTGTTAAACAAGGAATCTCGAATACGAATTCCTGTTTCAGATAGTCATCATTTGTGTATCAGATGCTTCTAATTACAGTGTTGCAAAGTAACTAATTAGTTGAACTAATAAAAAAGTAGTTTCTTTTCAACACAAAAACTCCTTTTTTACGTGAGAGTGAACCGATCAAAACCTCAAGAAATAGTATAAAATATTTGAAGGAAAAATCTAACCCATTCCTCTCTTTGTCAACAGTTCAAAAACGTGCACGCATCACAGAAGTCTGCTCCAGTCCATCACCACCAACAGAATCACAACAAGAATCAAAAACCCCCGCCGCCACCCCGCCACTAGCAACCCCACCCCCTCGCTCGCCCTCAGACCACGAACTGAACGTAGAAGAAGAACTAGAAGAAACAGAACCTTCACTCACACCTGAGAACCTGTCGATGAAAGAACAAAGGGAAGAAGTGCCAGTAAAGAAAGAAGAAGAAGATAAATGGGACAACAATGACTTCAAATATAAAATGTTTAGACGAGAGAGGAAGGAGACGGTGGAGACAGTAACCGAAGATCCTTCTCCATACCAAAAATCACCAGTAGATGTACTAATAAAGGTGTTCCCAAGACGCAGCCGGCAAGAAATCGAAGGAATCCTAGCAAGATGCAAAGGAGACGTAGTAGCTGCTATGGAAATGATGATAACTGGAGAGCACGCGAACCCGTACCAAGTGACTCAAGAATCGCCTCCTTACATGCAATACCAGTCAAAGTCCGCCTTCTCTCCTTTATCAAACCAGAGTTTCAAATTCTCGCCGTCGCGACGGTTTCTGACGCCACCGTACAGTGGTACGGGGTACTTACCAACGGTGATCCGACCTCCTCCGGAATACCTTTCCTCGTTCATGCCGCCTTCGGAACTGATGTATGGGAGGCAGCTGCAAGTGCCTTCGCCAGGTACCTCTCCGACGTCGGATAATACAAATAATGATGGGTTTTCTGATTAGTATCTGAAATATTGGACTGCGCTTTAAAAAGCTTGGTGTCTGTGCCATCTGTAGATGTTTGTGGATCTCCAGTAGGATCTTCATTTAGAAGTGTGAAATGTACTGGTGCACTGGATTCTCGAGGCAAAAGCATTTATTGAACTGTGTTAAATGTTCCAATAGTCTCTTTTGTTTGTGTCATTTTCATTTACTAGAGATAAAGCAGCTGTAAGTATTTAAACATTTCTGTAATATGAATGGTTTCTAAATAAATGAGAATATATTCAATAATTTATGTATGCACCTAATGACGGAGCTTTGTTTAAGCTCCAAAATCAAACGCAGCCCTACTTCTATTCATAAATCATTAAACTAGGAATTTAGAAAATGTGGCCATTCGTCATAATTGAAAACAACTTATGATGAGCGATTATAATCATTATAATATTAGAGACACGGTAAGAGTATTTAACAATGCAAAATACAAATAATTATATTCACAAAATAATAAATTAACTATCATTAACAATTAAAGGAATTCCGTGTCTCTAATAATATGAATACCTATTGTAAATATTTAAACTATATGCTTGATATTAAATGATAAATAATAGATTATCCGTAGTTATTATTATTATAAGAACTTACTATTTAATTATAATTAAGAATAGTTAGCAGTAGTCATTCGCAGTAGACTTGTAGGGAAATATAGATTGATTACATTTTAAATCTGTAGCGTGCAACGCTGTACAAAAATGTAAAGAGAAATAATAATACTATATTAAGTACTATTAATAATATCCACTCTCTAGATTTGGTTCTATTTGAGTGTAATAATTATTAAACCATCTCTTTCTGATTACTTAGCTTTTTTGTAATAGTAAGATTCGAATTTTATTCTGCGATCTATTATTTTTTTTTAGATAATCCCAAATATTATTTTCTATTAACATAACATTATTTTTTCGATAAATTGAACTACTTAGATTTTCTAATCATAACAATTTTATAATAAGAATGTAAATAAAACTGAATCTAAATATAAATACAGTAGATCTGGGATTATTAAAATAGTTTCTGAATTTAAAAAGAACAGTGATGTAATTTTTAAATAATACTATTTAGAGTGTTTAGGAAATTATTATTATTTACGCATATATTATCGATACACTTATATAATAATAATAATTGTAAAATTTCGACGAAATACTCTCTATTATTTAGTGTTCAATAGTTAGATAATAATAGATAGTGGTAAATGTAAATATTAGCAATAGTGAAATGTTTATCCGTAATATTTAGAGATGATAATAATTATATTGTAATGTAAAATAATAATAAATAAACGTGCTCAATAAATCAGTACATGAATGTGTATTATTAAGTTCCCAATTTTACTGGAATTCTGAAACTGGATATTGTTCAGTAACAATATGCCGAATAGAACTCTAGAAAAAAGAAAACAAGAAATCTAGTTATATTTCGTCAAAACAAGAACTACTTTTACATTGAAATAATAAAATGTAAGTAGATACTTACCTGCCAGTCTGAGAAGTCATGTGGGTACCTATCTACGTGTGAATTTCCTTCTTTCATACAGTAACATGAGATTTCCCTGAAATACTCATACAGTAGTAGGATTACCCTGTAAGAAAGGATGGCAACGGGGATATAGTTTTAAAGGGCCTCTGTTTCTTAAAAGCAATGTTCAGCAGTCAATTTTACCCTTAACGCTTTAAAATCCTGGTGCTAATAAAAAAGTACACTCCGATTTTTGTGAAGATACCGACCATACCCTTTCCCTGCGCTGCCGCGCCGCGCTGTCTCACGGTAGAACGTTTCTATAGGCCATTTCCCGTTTGCCCAAAAACTTTCAAAATTCTGTCGCAATCTCATCTTAGCGACAGTCAGTGTCAAAAACATGTCAAAAATGTATGTAAATTAGGGTATTTTTTACAGGTTGAGACTGAATAAATTAGAATGCGAACGTTCATAAAAATGCGGGAATTGCCATGGTCAAAAACAGTATTTCTCGCATATAAAAGTCGTCACAGAGGCCGCAGTTGGTAAGTAAGAAACAGAATAAGAAACAGAATAAGCCGCTTCTAGTTCCTACATATAATGTGTACACCCCGCCTACACAAGCCACACACAGCACCCCCATGTCCGCACAATGCGTCTTAGTCCACAATGGAGCACGATATCGAGCCGACAGACTAATTACTAGCTTCACTGGACAGAGACTAGCCTGCCTAGTGGCTGTGCAGTTATGGATACAATGTAAGTCTGTTGCTATACGAAGTCATTGCGCTACAAGGAGTACCTATAGTTACTAAAGTCAAGTAAACAGGTAAGTGATTGAGATAAAACGTTAGAAAAAACGTACACAATGAAGAAGTTCGATAATAAACAGGAATGGTTAGCAATGAAAGGCAAGGTATCATAGCATCAAGCATCAGGCAAATTAGGTATTTTATTTACAATAATAATACAGAAAACAACAAAGCATTAATATGGTTTATATAAGAGTCTATTTATTAATTATTTCACATCGACCAATAGAGAATTATTAATGCCATCTAAGAAAGTGTGCGAAGAAGTCCTTGGATGATGAATCCTTGTATTTATAGTTTACACACACACACACTGCCGACAAACCATCAGCGATATTTTGAGCAACCAATCATGAAAATGTTAGAGTGATTTTCACTCCAAAAACGATATCTATTCCAAACCAGCTACCATTTTTCCACATTCCAATTCATATACAACTGATCATCTAAAACTCTATCAAAATCAAAACAAAACACAATATCACATTGACAGCCCACAACTTCAACCAAACCATCTTGATACTTGTCACTCAATCCCCTATTCGCTTAGCAACTCGACGTCAATGGTCACTAAGCTTACGTCAACTCGACGTCGTCACAATGGCGTCACTCGTACGTCGAGAGGACGTGCGGACGTCTGCGGGACGTATTGTCCGATGCAAATTGGATGATAGGAAGGCTCGAAGATTGTCGTTTGTTTTGCGTGCAGTGCGGGATGTTATGCAGTTTGGTGTGGATTGAATGATGGCATCTTCTTCCTCATAAGCCATTTCAGAACGGGTTAATTTTGTAGAAAATTGTTTCCTCCTTAGATTGCCATACACTGTCATTATTGAGGAGTTCCATTGTCTATCTCCGAAGTTCTTCATAAGCTCTTCAACAAATTGTAATGAAACACTTCTAGAGAATACTCTTTTATACCAAAAAATAGTCATCCAAATCAATTAGCAATTGGTGAAAATATCGATTAACATAGGTACGTAAAAAAATACATACAGTCGAACAAACCTCCTTCTTTTTTGAATTTGGTTGAAAAAATTCAAATGATTGTCTTTAGTAATGTGCAAGTCTGGGACGGAAGCAAAATTGGGTCCCAACATGAAGAAACGGGCTATCTATCAAGAGGTTCATATTGTAACCAATTTCTTCCTGCATCAGTAAAAAGTTGTGTATTCCAGAATACAGTTATTATTTCATCACCGACAGCATCATCTTCTCACGCCCGCTACAAAACATAAGCCATAAACAAAAAAATAAAAACAAAGTTTGCAACTGACAGCTAAAATTCAAAAACAGAATCAAAACGCATACGTCACGATACATTACCACGGCCGCTCATTTGATCTGATTACGTCAAACGACTCGGACGCCACGCGACCGGTACAACGCGAACTATTATTTCAATTTAACCGCTTTTTAATTCATTGTTTGTGGGATTTTAAATACCGGGGGGTGGTTTTAAATAATTATTTCGTATTTTAAAGTTCGTGGGAATACTGTGCGGATTCTATTTTGTTGAATTGTAGGTGCTTAGTGGCTGGATTATGCATGGTAGATTAATTGAACTTGTGTTTGCTATTATTGGTTAAAGGAGGGAGGTTAATATGTAGTGAATTTGCATTTAATATATATTTTTATATTACAATCTTTCCAGCAAAAAGTTTACAACCAAGCGTTTTCATTTCCTGTATCAATTTTGGTCCTGAGGTCTATTCTTGTTCAAAAGTTGTTCCTAAGGTCTTTCACTATTCTGGTGCCCAAACCCTCACTCAATATAATTTAAATAAAGTACCAAACACGACTAGGAACAGTACATACACAAGATCTACGACATAAAAATGTTTGAGACAAGATGCTACGGCGTAGCCTCGTCGTAGCGACTTCGTAGCACTTTGAGATTGTTTATTGTGATCGCATTTGTCGTGATCAGATTTTTTAAATACTTGTTTCCATTACTACATTCATTGAGGATGACAAGTATGTACCGTAGCAGTATACTAACTTCTTCTTCTTCAGCTGGTGATGGCGCCAAACAAGTAGCCGAATTCTGGGCCGAGTACATTTAGATTGCTATGGACACGCTAAGAAGAAGTATACTAACTTACTAACTATAATATTATAAATGCGAAAGTAAGTTTGTTTGTTAAGCTTTCACGCAAAAACGGCTAAACGGATTTGAATAAAATTTGGCACACAAATAGGACGTGACTTGGGTAAGGAAATAGGCTACTTTTCACCTGGATAAAATGAATAACACTTTTTTAGTGTATGATTTCAACGCATCTCTGATAAATATTTTTCTTCCGTTCTCACTCTTGCATAATCCATTAAAATCTGCCATAATTCAATACTTTCTTCTAACTTCGCTATCACTATTACAATAAGTTCTAGAAGACAGAGATGGACACACAACTTTGTTCCGCGAGTGAAAGAGACGGAAGATCCTTTTGTAAAAGTTTCAGCCCCTACAATAGAGTCGAGATGGAAAATTGTAAAATTTTAACGATTAACCGCAAACGGTGGTTATTGGATCAGAAATACTTGGCTTAGAAGTTTTACTCTTCACGCTTCCGGACAAGGGGTAAGCAGGAATAGCGTTGGGTTCCTTATATAGATCTTATAGCCCAAATATTGAGGTAGCGAGAGAACTTTTCTGAATTCGAGCCCCATCCATTGTATACCCAATGAGCAATCTAAACTAATATAATAAAACTGAAGAGTTTGTTTGAACGCGGTAATCTCTGGAACTTACAGTCGAATTTGAAAAATTCTCTTTGCATTTCGTAGTTCAATTCTTGAGGATAGTTATCACACTAATATTATAAAGGCGAAAGTTTGTGAGTGTGTTTGGATGTTTGTTACTTCTCCATGCACAAACGGTTGGGCACACAGAGTTTATAACCAGGATTACACATAGAATACTTTTAATCCCGATATTCTTACGGGATCGACAATTATGCGTGTGAAACCGCGGGGCACAGCTAGTAGGCTATATTAACATCACGCTATGACCCCAAGGAGCCGTGCAAAAAGAAAAAAAAATATAAAAAACGCTAAGCAAAAAAGAAGTAATTGCGGGGGGGGGGTGGACAATGCGATGCCATGTTTACACAAGCGAAAAACAAGAAAAATCACGCGGATGAAGTCGCGGGCAAAAGCTATAGTCCGACCGCTTAACTGAGACGTTGCCTGCGGTAGCTGCGCGGTGCGGGAGGGGTGATAGTTGTCACAAGTTGACGAATCACTGAGCTCTCGTATCACGTCACCACACCCCTCCCGCACCGCTCTGCTACCTCAGGCAACGTCTCAGCGGTCAGCATATACATCATAACGTACTACATTTACTACGTATGTTATACATGCCTGCCGTGAGTGCCTTGTGAACAGGATAGGCTGTTCAAAAGGCTAGACAGGGTTCATAACAGGTACCCTCACTGTTCAAGACTCATTATACTTATAACGTGTGAAACCGGCATGTCCTAGAAACAAATACTCGAAGACATGAGACATCTACCAACAAGCAGTGGGCCCGCGTGGTACATTATGGCCCACTCCTTCTCACAGAGAGGAGGCCTGAGTCCCAGCAGTGGGAACATTATAAGCTGACTATGCTATCAATACATATAAAATACAAAGTCCTGACTGACTGATATATCAACGCACAGCCTAAACCGCTGGTCCTAGAGACATGAAATTTGGAGGATGTGTTCTTTGTGAAGAATAGGTATCCAATAAGAAAGGGTTTTTCGAAATTCCACCCCTAAGAGGGTGATTGGGGGAGGGTGAAATTTCACGCGGACGAAGTCGCGGGCTCAAGCTAGTACTTAATATGAAGCGAGCCTTTTGGAATCTTTTGGAAAGCCACAAATCTGGAATCAATCAACAATGGAAAATGCAATATATACCACTGACCGATCTGGTTATTGAACTCGGGATTCCACGCTCAGCATTTGCGCTTGCGATCACTAGACGAACGAGGCAGTAGGGATGTTGTAACGCAGCCTTAATAATATCCTGTAATTATATACGACGCAAGTGATGACGCCAACATCTGACGTGTTATATTCATTGACATCATCATTCTTCTGTCCTGATCCCAATTTATTTGGTGTCGGCGCAACATGTATTTTTCTTCCATACTTCTCTATTAGTCGTCATCTCGGTAGTCACCCCCTTTCTAACCATATCATCATTCACACATTCCATCCATCATTTCTTTGGTCTTCCCCTACTCTTATAGCCATCGACATTCATACTCAAAACTTTCCTCACGAGACAATAACGATTATAATATGACAATGTCAAAAAGTGATCAACGTTTTCGTTTCGTTATTTTAAGTTTTCACGGTAAGATGTTTACAATAGATCGGAACTTATAATACCTATTGGTGTGAGTAGTTAATTATTGGTTGCTGAGCCAACAAGTACTAGTACAACTTGTCCACCCCCCCCCCACATGATGACCAGCCAATCTAACGTTATCCAAACATTTTAATTACTGAACTCTACCCTGTGTCCGGCGCAGGCGTAATAAATACGAATTAAAAACAAAAACAAAATGTCGGGGTTAGACGACTGCGGGGAGAGAGAGGCGCGCAGGGGAAGCGGCGGGGGGAGGTGTTTCAATAATAAAAATAATTACCGAGTGAGTGTTAGTGACAGCGGTGGACCAGTTGCAAAGTGTGGAGGCGACTTTATGGAACGGTGGACGAAAACGTCATGAGGAAACCCTCATGTTCTAGAACTAAAAATCCGAAGACATCTACTAAGCCGCACTGGGCCCGCGTGGTAGATTACGGCGCATTCCCTCTCGCACAGAGGCGGCCTGTGTCCCAGCAGTGGAGACATAGGCTGATTATGCTATATTATGTGCGACCATTTGTCCCGCAGGTGAAGATGCTACTAGTTAGTTCTCTAAGAAAATACTTATGTAGGATTGCAACATTGCCGTCTGCTGCTACAGTAGAGCGGTGACGGATGGCATAACAATAGCGCCGTCAGTAGCAGAGCGAAATGCCGATTTCTTGTTGTTTTAAAAATGATTTCACGAAAATTGAAAAACGTTAATTAATCTGAAGGCCAATTCTCGTAATTTAAAACGTTCAAAATCTAGTCGCAGTCTCATCTCGGCGACAAACAAATGTCAAAATGTAGGGAAATTAGAGGTATTTTTGACAGATTGAGACTGAGATCAGACTGTGAACGTTTTTAAAATTACGAGAATTACCTCTCTGGTTGCTAACACTCAGATTACACATGGCAACACGAGTGTTACACATAATGATGTTATGTTGATTATGTTGTGTCACTCAAGTAAGTTAGATCCTGTCTGAATTAAAATTGCTATTCATGTCTTTTCGAAAATGTATTTCCGAAGGTTTATGTTTACTTATAATACTTTTGTATTAAACTTCATATAATAAAGAAAACTCGATGTTTTGTTTAATCGTAACAACCACGCGAATCAGGGGCTGGTCGCTAGTTAACTAATAAAAGCCGTCTCCATACTATCCCACCCCTTTCAAGAGCGGCGCGAATATAAAATGTGAGAGCCGCGCGCCACAAGTATTGCGAATTAATCGAAACACCAATACAATTGAGAACTCCCCCTCACCCCCTGGACCACCCGGGTGTTACCCCTTTATTACCCTTAGGAAGAGGTCTCATGCCTTAGACATTGATATTTTGGTAATTCTGATCTTTACTAGCATAAAGGCTACCATGGCTAGAGGCAAGGCGAGAGATCTATGGAGAGATCGGGTGCCGTCAGTTGAGACTGGTCATGTCTTCACAGCCAGTGCTTATTTATCTACACTAATATTATAAAGAGGAAAACTTTGTTTGTATGTTTGTTTGTTTGTACTGAATAGGCTCAAAAACTACTGGACCGATTTTAAAAATTCTTTCACCATTCGAAAGCTACATTATCCACGAGTAACATAGGCTATATTTTATTTTGGAAAAAAATAGGGTTCCGTAAGATATTTGGGTTTTTCGGACACAAGGTGTAAAAAATCAACCAGAAAAGTTACTTATTTTGCGTACGCTGCCTAAACTATAAAAGATAGAACCATAAAATGTTCTAAATTATTGTAGATCTTATAAATATCTACAAAAAAGTCCGCGACACACTATACCCATCTATGTCGAGTGAGGCACAGCAACCATTTTTTTATTTAAAAATCTTGAATTTTTTTTGGACTACATTTAAACGCGTTTATTTTACTCATGCTATTAATCCTTATCAAAATAAATGATTTCATCACTAAGAACAGTTTATGGAGATAATATTTGGTCTTTGAATGATTAAAATTGGACGTTTGGTTTTGAAGTTATGGCGAAATTAAAATATTACGATTTCTGCTGCACGGCCCGTTGCGAAGCATGGGGAGATTATTTTTTTTGGACGCACCAGGAGGCACCGGAAAGACTTTTCTCGCAAATTTGATACTTGCTAAGATACGGCAATCAGGGAAGATAGCGATTGCAGTTGCTTCGTCAGGAATTGCTGCAACTCTCTTGAACGAAGGAAAAACTGCTCACTCTACGTTTAAACTCCCGCTATCCGTATCTTTAGATCAACGGTCTACGTGCTCTATTCGGAAAAATGGGCCTCTTGGTAAGTTGCTGCAAGACGCGTCGTTGGTAATATGGGATGAATGCACCATGAGTCATAGAGCTCATGTGGAGGCCGTGGACCGTACTTTAAAAGACCTCCGAAGCTCTGCTAATGTCATGGGTGGTATCACTTTTGTATTTGCTGGAGATTTCCGACAAACGCTTCCAGTCGTCAACAGAGGTACGCGAGCAGATATTATGAAGGCATGTTTAAAATCGTCTCACCTTTGGACATCTGTTCAACATTTGAATTTGCGCACCAATATGAGAGCTCATCTACATGGAAATACGCATAGCAATTTTCCACAACAGCTGCTGAAACTTGGAGAAGGAATTTTTCCATCTTTAAATTTGGGCACCGATTATGCGGTTACTTTGGATGAGTCTCTAGGCCAAATAGTCCATAATTTAGATAGTCTGATAGATGCTATATATCCTGACATCGAAAACTTACATCAAAATGATTTTCGTTGGCTGTGTTGTAGAGCAATAGTTTCTCCCAGGAATGAAACAGTCAACGAAATAAACAGTTTAATTATGCAGAAAGTACCGGGTGAAGTTAAGTGCTATAAATCCATAGACACCGTCACTAACATCGAGGACGCTGTGCACTACCCCCAGGAATTTTTAAATTCTCTGAACCCCGCTGGGCTACCACCTCATGAACTGTCGTTAAAAGTTGGCACGCCGATAATGCTTCTCAGAAATTTAAGCCCCCCCAACATGTGTAATGGCACGAGACTTCTTATAAAGGAGCTAAAAGATAATTTAATAGTAGCGAAGATTATCACCGGCCCTGCAGCTGGTGAATTAGCTCATATACCAAGAATACCCATGATCCCTACTGATTTGCCTATACCCTTCAAAAGGCTCCAATTTCCAGTAAAAATTTCTTTCGCACTAACGATAAACAAATCCCAGGGCCAAACATTCAAATTAGTAGGAATTGATTTACGAAAAGAATGTTTTACGCATGGGCAACTTTACGTTGCCCTATCACGGGTCGGGGCTCCCGACCATCAGTATATTTTGTTACCTGAAAATAATTTAACGTCAAATGTTGTTTATGGAGAAGCTCTACAATAATCGCTTTAGTTATCTATCCTTAAACAACGGGTTGCGCTCCGGGACTGCCGGCAGAAGTGAAAACTTAGTATTAATTACATTTAAATATTTTCATCATTAACAACTTAACATACACAGAAAGACAATCTGTGCAGCCTGCGGATAATGACTGCGTCGTCAATGTTACTGTCGGTGTCTGTGAATTGACCTGGGAATCATTTTGCTGACCGTGTCTTTCCTGGGTAAGCTTTTTGCAGCGGTAACCGACATCCACGCGGGCGGAGCCGCGGGCGACCGCTAGTAATCTTATATTTTGAATTGTTTCTTAATTTTATTTTTTTAAATCATCTTCACATACAGGAAGATTTGTTTATCACCATCGAAATTTTTACAGGATGTTCTACCCATAAATATGAACAACTTTCACTTACGAAAAAAAATCAGCTGTTTAATACAAAAGTTCAATACCTACTAGACCAAAATGTATCAAACGGGTGATTTTCTTTTCGTGATTTCAGAATTGGTCTCATAGTGAAAGTTGTTCATATTCATGGGTAGAACACCCTGTAAAAATTTGGATGGTGATAAAAAAATCTTCCTGTATAGAAGTTACACGAATAATGTACCCAGGATTGTAATTGTAATAAAGTCTTGTGCTTCTTGTTCTTGCCCGTTCTTTTCCACAGAGATCTCTACGTTTAGGAATGGGCAATAGCTTTAAATTTCTGACTAACTGACCAAGTTTTAGACAATTCAAAAGTGCCTGTAAATCGTTTAACTGAAATAAGTAAATACCTTGAGTTTGTGCTTGAAAGACCGAATACCTAACCGTGTTGGTAGGTTACAGTCGGTGAACTGACATAAATATTCCCTTTACTATGTTAACCATTATAATATTAAGTAAGGTACTTATCTTTGTCCACTGAAACTATAGTGTTAAACATATTTTGCTTCTAGTAATCGTTCCGGTCGTTGAAGGACACACGCAAAAAAAAACATTGGTCAGATGACCTGACCAAAATCCGTCTGAAAGTGGCACTGATCATGTATTACTTTTTAAATAAGTCATTTATTTGTTCTCAATTTCCGAAGAACAACACGAACTGCGACTTTTCTCCAGAAGGTTTCAAAATAATAATGTAACCTTAGAGTTCGTTCATCGTGATCATTAAAATCAACACAATTTCTACTTACCACAAAAACTCAGGCAACCCACGATCGCGAGTAGTTAAAACGTCAAATAACGTTCGACATTGGAAACCATTCGAGTACTATCGATTACTATTGTGCAACCGTTTTATGAATAACAACCTTTTTCTAAAAACCTTTTTTGATAATTGTTCTATCAACAACTTACTTCCTGCCTGTAATATAGCCTCTATCTTAAACGAATAAGGTTGATTTTCTTTTAATTTAGGTGTATTGTTAAATAGTTTTTGCGTGGGCTGAGATAGAGTTGAATTATAATTGTTTGTTATTTTTTATTGTTATTGTTGGCATGTGAATAGGGGATTTAAAAGAGAAGAGTACATTTAGAACCGCATATTATTGGCTTTTCTATTGATTTGTTAATACATTGGTAGTTAAACATGTCAATTTATATTGTAGACTGGGATTATTTAAATACGTCTATTGAAATGTAAACTAGTTTATTTTATTTATTTAACAATTTATGTAGACACATACAGGGTGTTACAGAAAGGGTATATCAATACAAACGGGTTGAAGAGTGTATCTGATCTAGAATCTCTGTACAAAATTTCAGCTCAAAAGCATTAACTTTGAAAATGCTTAATATTTTTTTTATTTCGACATCACGGCGCTGCACTGGCGCACGGCGGCGTGATGTGCATGTACTAGGCGCACAGACACACTACAGATAATGGATAATGACCCTCGTAGTGCGGTGACACGTTTGTTATGATTTCAATTTAATAATCTATCGAAATAAAAAAATATTAAGCATTTTCAAAGTTACTGCTTTTGAGCTGAAATTTTGTACAGAGATTCTAGACCAGACACACTCTTCAACCCGTTTATATTGATATACCCTTTAAGTAACACCCTGTATATAAACAGACAAGAAAAATCAGAACGGAAAAATAGGTACAAAGGTGATGCTTATTTCATAAGAAATCTCTTCCAGCATACCTGCGATAGGACAAGAAATAGAGGGATGTAGACAGCGTGTTATTAAAAGTTGATTGATAAAAACTTTGTGTGCTTGCGAGTAATCAATGAATTCTTTCAGTAATTAAAAGCAAAGACAGCAGCGTTCACGTATCTAATGTTTATTGCCATTTCCTGTGTATTTGACTGTGGCAAATCGTTACAAATAAGAATGAGATATTGAACATTTATTTATACTTAAAGCGCAATACCATGAGCTCACTATTTCTTCATAGTGGATACTTACCTATTTTTGGTTTTTTACACGACGCGACGATGCCAGTTTTCGCTGAGAATAGAGCTATCAAAATTTAACCCAAACGGAGGGTTAAAATCATAGAAATGTAAAACATATATCTATGGTTAAAATGTATGAAAGTAGCAAAATTAACGTAACCCAAGCGTACTGTTATGGTCATAATGGTTTGAATAAAAATGATTGATGTCTCTTCTGACATAATATTACTTAAAAGGCTTCTATAAAAACCTTACAAATAAAAAAACTGCCATCAAAATTAAAAATGTAACAAATCAGCTACTCTGCCAGGCGTACGGAAGCAAATTAGGGCGAAACCACACGTGCGTCCGTGCGATCGCGCGGATAATCGCAAATTGTGCAAACAGCCGTCTGAGGGGAGCCTTCTGAGAAGATCAAGTGTCGACAGATTTAATTCTGTTAAAATTGTACGATTTTTTTTTGTAGTGTTTGGACTTGAATTGAATTTTAGGAAGTGGAAACAGTTTTTTTTAGTTTATTCATTCATACTTTACATTCTCACAATAGGTAAAGTTTTGCTATACTTAATTTAAATGTGTGAATGGCCTTTACACTAATGCTCATCCTGGTCACTTCAACGCCCATCTTTGCAGTTATATGGTGTACATAATAAAGAGTATTATTCTATTCTATTCTAACCTATTACATTTAGATAGAATGCAAATAATAATGGATCCTTCAAAAGTAAAAAAATAAGTAAATAAACAATTTAGGGATGTCAACTAAACGACGAATAATAACGGTGTTGGTGCTAAGTATTGTAGGTAAATGCTTTTGTTACTGCTATTGCGCTACGCAGTCAAGCGACGAATTAAAATCAAACGTTTATTTGATAGAAATACAACTAGAAAAAGGTTTACAAGGCATGAATGCGTGAAATGAATTAATGTACCCATGCAAAATATTGTACCTAAAACATTTTAAAAGAGTAACGGTGGAGTTTCTTGCCCATTCTTCTCCATACGAAAACTACCTTTTGGAATGGGCGACTAGAATCAATTCTATTTTAAGATAATTTTTGACGTTCAAAAGTGCCTTTTATGTGCCTATTTGAAATAAATGCTTTGACTTTGACTTTGGAAACGCCGAGAGGGGACGCCCCAGACGGACATTATAGGTAGTGTCCTTATTCGTGATGTTCATCAGAAGAGTTAGGTGCGTATTACCGTTTATGCTCACTAGTTCCTTCTCGTAGTTCCTTTGAAGGAACTACTGAGAACTTTTTGATTAGTAGTTCCTTTGCAAAAGTTGAAGGAACTACTTACTCGCCATCGCGTATGAAGAAAGAAGAAGGAAAGAAAGAAAATTTATTTGCTCGAACATGTGTAGGTACATACAGAATTAAAATAATACCATGACCAGATGTATGAACGTAAATGAAACAAAAGGAGTGTGTCAGTCATGTAAGGATAGTTGGTAGATGACGTTCTGTTGTTTTTGCCTACTCCCATGGGAAGAAGCCGTGTGGTTTTGTGTGTGTGAATGTGTACAACTAGCTACTTTAACAAGCTATGAATAGCTGGAAAACTAGTTGGTAACTATCCGTCTTCAACTGTTAATATTAGCAGGCGTCAACCATAAGTACTGTATAAGTAATGCTTCCAAGCCGTATTGGTCTTTTAAGATCTCATACGGTTAGTTCATTTGTCAGTTGTTCCGGTGAGCCACAATGCGACTGTGAAGCCAAATCGCAAACGATGCATCACCTCAATAACACCTGCATCATTGAAGACCTTCGTGAGGTCAATCATAACGATGTCCAAGTGGCTGAATTCTGGTCGAAGCTTATTTAAAACAGATAAAGAAAAAGGTGGTCCTTTTGATTCATTATTGTTTCGTGTTAGTCATAGATATATGAAAGAAGATTTCTATGGTGTTAGTACTAAAGTTGCCACTCTTGTTCAAATACCATTAGTCGGTCCCTATTTTTTAGACCAAAATTATCACAACAAAAATTGCGACAGGTTGCAAGAGTAAAAACGAAACGATAAATACATCACGATTCCTAAAAAAAATCCAAATATATTGATACAAATCAATTCCCATGGCGATCAGTATCATGATCTAATCGCCAAAGGGATATGTTTCCAAAAAATAGAAAGAATCCGCCCTCAATCTATTGTATCTAAACCAAATCCACTTGTTGTTACAATGGTTCACCAACATTTGACAAAGCGCCACCAACATTTGTTCAGGACAATCGCTAATATCTATGAGATCAGGAGATAGTAACACAATGGTTACAAAATGGATAAAATCGTTGTTTTTGTTCGAGTTTTAGTATCCTTTAACTTTTTAAGACTTTTCTTTCTTCTGTTTGTTGGTTTTGTCGTTTGTTTGTTACAGGTTGTTACAGGGAGTGTTTATGGAAAAAGTGTTACTTAAATGTAATTTGGAATACTTATAGTTTTACCCGTCTTGAAGCACCAATCAGGAAAAACAATGGTTTCGAGCTTTTGGTGTACCTAGTGTGTTCCATTGTATCAGCACAAACATTGAGGTAGTTGCATCCAAGAAATATTGGAGAAAAATTACTAACAGGCCTAGCAAGATGAATATTTAAATCACAATTTCTTTAGAAAACCTAATAAGTACGTACTACTCACAATCTTGGAACATTTATTATTGAAATAACAACAATATTGTAAAAGAATCGAAAAGCAAACAAACCTGCCTTACTAAAACCGACAAACACACAACATCAACCCTCACTGAAAAAACTTACAAAAACCACCCTTTTCAATGAATCGCCTGAAGCGACGCACACTTGTGTTGTATTCGCTATATCAACTGATATCGGTTACAACTCCCACGACTTGTGCCCAAAGGATTGCATTGTAACGCAGGTGGGCGTCCCACGGCTTGCGGGACATGTCATTGTTGTGGGAGAATGGAGACAGCTTGTTATTGAGGGATCTTGATAAGAAAGTGTGTGGTTTGGTAGAAAAGTCTTTCCGAACTATAACAATTTTAAGTGGCAAGGGAGGGACTATGCCATGCAAATGGTGTGATAATCAACATGGACGACGAGCCAGTGGTTTTAAAGAGACTTGCGGCGCAATTGCGTAACACATTATCAATCGGAATCGGTTTCATTTTGACAGTTCAACAACATTCATTGCGTTATTTACGTGCTGAGCAGACAAATTTTTCGAACTTATGAAGCAATGGATTAGCAATTTGCTTCAAAATTATTTAGATTCCGATTGATAGTGTGTTACGCAATTAGGGTGCCGTAATGTCGTAACCCGCAAACCTGTCATAGATTTTTCATATCACACAACCGGACAGACTTTCCGAGGCACAGATGGTCAGAATGATACTATAAGACTGCTTGCAATAAGTGCAGCTTGTTCTCTGGCTTCGGCACGTGCTGTATAAGAATTGCTTGTGTCATGGTAAAAATATAATCAACGAGATAGATGGATGGACTTTGAGAGTCCCGGGTCCCGGAGCCGACGAAGGTGTCCAATATACTTCTAGATTTCCAAGCTCGCTCACCTCAAGGAAGGTGAATTAGTTTCCCCTTATATTATTAGGTCGTCGTACTGTCGATTCCAGGAGAGGCACCTCGAGAGATTCGTCTCGTCGCCAGGATCTAAGGGAGCGTCTGGGGCCTGGACGCGAGACCCGTTCCTCGAGTACGCTCGAAGCCTCTTGCGGAGACGACTTCTTCTGTAGCAAGATAGTAGTGAAGCTACCCCTGATGTGCCGGACGTACCTACCTATATAAGGTGTGGTCTCTCTTAGAGGCAACAACTAATTCCGATCCAGCCTGTCCCTTGTTGCCCTCTCCCAGCGACGCCCTAAGCCGAGGTCCGTACCTCACAGGGGGTGCCCTTATCGTGTAGTCGCTTAATTTTAAGTTTTTTAAACCCTGGCTGGAGGCCTCAATTTATTGAGGCAAGCCCGGTTAAGCAGACTACGGTTGAACTGAGAGACGTAATTAAAAAAAAAAAATAGAAGCTACAACTTCTTTGGTTTTTGTTATAACCTGTTACCCTGTGTAAACGACTGTTATGGAGCCGCAAGCCCCTCTACTCTCTCTCTCTCTCTAATATGAAAGGTACAGACGTCAGCACATCAAGCTATACTACTACAATCTGTCAAATTTCTATAATAGATTTTTAACTTTATCGCTAAATTATAAGGTTCAAAGTTGATTGAAAAAATTTGACAGTTTCGGGTAGCTTGATGTGCTGGCGTCTGTACAAAACTAAATGAAACAAGACCACAAAGCCGCATTATGTTCCCTCTTTATATTCCACTCCCAACTGAGCTTTTTCGTAACTGATATTCAAGCAATTATCTCGATTACTTCTGCCCGATCTCCCCACAAAGGTATCACAATTAATCAATAACGTTCTAAACAATGCAACTGCATTCGACCTCAACCTACCCTACAATTGATGTCGCCACACGATACCTATTGACTGCATTCAACTCGAGCACCGTAACGAGAACACTACACATTGTTTTATTATTTTCTTTATTTATTCATTATATAATAATGGTGCTTCAAATAATTGTTATTGAATTATAAAATGTTTTAACTTTAATTCGTTCGATTTTAGTTCTTATTTTTATTTATATAGAGTTTCGAACAGTTTTTTGTGACGGCAATAAAAATTAAAGCACTCTAAATAATTGTTTGGTGATTCAATTTTAAAATCACCTCTATTATTTATTGAATAAGGTTATTATTAACTTGTGAATAGTTATTCAAGTTATAATCTTTTTGTTAAATGGTGGCTATTGTTCGTTTTATTGTTAAAGGCGTGGCTACTTTAACCGATTTAAGTAATAGTTAGATAAATAAGAGATGAATTACTAATTGGGCCCCTTGCTGTGTGTAAACGTGGTTACAATACCTCTGTAACCGCCACGCTTTAGAAAAAGAAGGTAAAACGTTGAAGTATTAAGTGGTTTTATAATTTGATTACTTATTACTGTATTGAGTTACAAATGACCGAGTCTATTTCGGCCTTTCTTCTCAGAGTAGTCAGATAGGGAACGCCGACCTCATCAAGTTTTTTTTAAATATCATTGACGTGTTAAACTGTTTGTACCTACATACAAACCTAGTTACAGAAATAAATCATTTCTCATTTAACTGAAGGGATTTGAACCAACTATAGACAAAAACATGAAAAATAACTATAATAGTATACTTATTATAGATTTAACAAACAAAGGAGAATTTTGAGAGCCATGAAATACTCTATAACTACATCCTTCTCATAATTATTACTTAGCGTGATGGCACTTTATCTTGAAGATTCCTTTGCAAATATCATGCCAGCATCAAAAAATCGGTATTAAGTACTTTTACTATCAGATAAACTTTCTGCCGCAAAAAAGAAAAACCCTTTTAACCGCAAAGAATCGTAAGCATACCTAATTGGTACAAGACCACAATGCGACAATAGTCTCAAATAATACGAAACCATCTTATTGATCCAGATCGCTTTCTCTGCGACAGGAAAACAGATTACCGATCAAACTTTCGATTTGTTCACATTTCCTTACCAACCTTCTTTATTCTAGGCAATTATTTTAGGGTTCCGCTCATGAAAGTTAAAGAAATCCCTTATTTGTCAACATTTTCCCTGTTCGAGTAAGTCTACCAGGAAAATTCTCAGTCACGTGCGACTGATAACATGAAGCTGTTTTAAGGTTTCGCATAAGTTTAAATAAAGTAGCACGAATCATATTTTCAACATCCTCATGAACCAAATAAATTGTATTCCAAGGATATCTGGAGGGAGTTATTTGCTTAAAAACATTTGTTTTCCACATTTTACCTAAAATCTGCAGCCGTATAACACATTGTAGATCATGCGGAAACCAGCATGTCCTAGAACCAAAAAATTCGAAGACATGTGACATCTACCAACCCGCACTGGGCCCGCGTGGTGGATTACGGCCCACTCAATCTCACCGAGAAGAGGCCTGTGTCCCAGCAGTGGGGACATTATAGGCTGATTATGCCTTATGTTATGCAG
Source organism: Amphipoea oculea (assembly GCA_945859645.1). Taxonomy (NCBI): domain Eukaryota; kingdom Metazoa; phylum Arthropoda; class Insecta; order Lepidoptera; family Noctuidae; genus Amphipoea; species Amphipoea oculea. Next base: position 659,295 of record OX243885.1, read on the forward strand.
CAGCCGTATTATAAAAATACCGCCGCCGCCGTAAAATACTGCCGTATTTAAATGAATTGGGTTGGATGAAAATCTTCCTCACTTATGTCTAATTTTAAGCTTATTGTCTTAGGGCACTCCGGAGTCTAGATACTTGTAATGCGCGGTTGATGGCACATAACTGGGGAAATGTGTGTGTAATTATAGTTACACGCATGTTACAGGTCTGCCTCACTCTTCTTTGATTACAGGCGTGATTTTTATGTGACGTCCTAAGGCACGGAACCACCGACAAGTGAAACCAACTCGCAAAAATATCTCCAAAACAAGGCTACTGTCATTTAATACGAGTACCATCAGCTGTTCACTGCAGTTTAAATTGTATGAACAGATTTCTTTCAGTACAATGGCAGGTAGCACTCGCGATCAATTGAAACCCTTTGCTTTGTGTGGGAGACGTGGTAGCCTTGGGTTTGGAGGTCTATTAAAGTGTATTGAGTGACATGGTATCTTGCGTTGTTTGGCTAAGTTATTTTTAAGTGATATTTTTTTGGTTAAGAGGTGACTTTACTTAATTCGTTTCCTAATAGATAGCACCTTAATATACGTAACTGGCGAAAAGTACTCGTAGCTGTGCACTTCTACCTTCCTTATCGGAGTACAGGTATAGGCGTAATGATATTTATTTAAATACTTTATTGTACACCACAAGAAAACACATTTATCAATACAAAACATCATCATCATCATCATCATCAGCCTATAATGTTCCCACTGCTGGGACACAGGCCTCCTCTCTGTGAGAAGGACCAGTGGCCAGAGAGGGCCACTGTTACAATTGTCATTTTTTACCTGTAGTGGCAAACTATTGGGTATGGTAATGAGAAACAACAACTATCTCAAACACTGTTTATTAACAAACTGGTACCTATTAACAAAATAAGTTTACCCTACTAAAAACAAATTGTTGCCAGCCAGCTAATAATTAAATAAAGAGAGCGAAGGTCATGGGGGGTTGGAGATAAACCCCGTACTGTTCCGTTTTAAATGAGTTTAAGTTAAAAGTTAACAATGATTTCAAAACTAAGGAGAAAGCACTTGACTGCAAGATTCTTGACCGGCTGGAAAGCTGCCTGCGTATGCGCAATTAGGTATCCTGCACTAAATATCCATGGATCACGACAATACCCTTTCTAACAACCAGGGAAGGGCTCACAGACCACTTCCAAAGACCACTTACAAAACATAATTATATGCAATGCCTTATCGCTTTCTGCGATCTTTTCTAGGCAAGCTAAAATAGGTTATTATAAATGACTAACCTAACTTACAATACAAATACTTATATAAAAATAAAAAAACAAAGGACACTTAGGCGTCGAAGTATTCATCCGCATCGCTGTCATCCGGAAACGGTTATTATATAGATAAACAGGGAATTTTTGAAAATTCAGTACAAAGTAGTTTTAAAACTTGAAAAAAAAAATGCAGTAATTAAACATACTACTATATCACAACGAAATTGTTATATTTTGTTCCAATTGGTAATTTTCTGTACGAACCACATACTTTTTCTATTTTCCTAAGTAGCGTTATAGAGTTAACTCAAACTTTAAACTTTACTAAACGTATTTTTAACCATAAACGGTTGGTAAATTATAGGAACCGAGCAGAAACGGCTCTTACAATGGAAAAACACAAACAGTGTAGCGGACTCACACTACATTTAACTTAAAAATAACATCGCAAATAATCACATTAAACTATTAAGCACAAAATAAGTTTCCACTCGAATACCTCACTTGCACAATATTATTAAAACATCAATACATGGAACAAATGGGAAAGAGAACAATAATACACATTAAATAATAGTGTTCTATAATAATATCGGTTTACACACAGTATCGTGTTTCCCCACTGTTGGGCAATTGTTTAGCAAATGATAGTTTTTGTGGTTTGCTCAATGAATGGGGGTGAAAAAATCGTTGTGTGGGTAAATTAGTGAATGTATGGTAGCAGGTAGGTTTTATTAAAGGTTTTTATTGTGAAAGCTAGAGGAGTTTTATGAAGCACTAGCTGCGCCCCGCGGTTTCACCGGCGGAAATGTCGATCCCGTGGGAATATCAGGTTAAAAGTAGCCTATATATTAATCCAGGATGTCAGCTGCCTCCATACAAAATTTTATCAAAATTGGTCCAGATGTTTGAGCGTGAAGAAGTAACAAACATATAAACACACACTCACAAACTTTCGCCTTTATAATATTAGTGTGATTTGGTAGAATGATATGCCGGGTTGTACTAGTAGGTAACATAACTTAACATCACGACTGTATTTCCTGGAGGGTCATGCAGAGATGCACCTATAGTACACCCACATTTCGCCAGTTATGTTAAAGACATTGCCATCAACCGGGTACAACTCCACACTCCGGGCAATGTGGGTATTTGATGCATTATTGGAGACCTTTGTAATACTTTGCTTTAACAGCTTATTTGCCCGTCAACTAGGTGGGCAGGACAGTCAGCTACGTATGTATTTTTTTGTTACATTTTTCTGTAATTTTTTTTTCAAACGAAAAGTGCCTAAACGTAGTAACATAAACAGTTAGGCCAGAGGTGTGTCTGTACTACCTATTTATATATTTATCTATTTATTTCAGGCATCAAGGCCCAAATAAACACATACAATACAATATTAATATAACTTCAAAATACTATAAATACCTAATACACCCATATAATAGAAACAATTACAAAAAAAAAAAATAACCGACTTAAAAAAAAAACTACAAAGTAATAAATAACTTTAATTTCGGAAGTCGGTGTCGTTGGTTCTGCATTTTCGTTTTTTGACACCGACTTCCGAAATTAAAGTTATTTATCACTTTGTAGTGTTTTTTTTTGAAGTCGGTTGTTTTTTTTTTTTTGTAAAAAAGTTTTTATTTTTCACTATTTAGTTGTACCTATCCCACACAAATTCAATTAACACTAGTCCACTGAAGAATTGAAGACACCGACTAGAAGAATCATCAAAATTCGCATATAAATGCCGGAGATGCAGCACATTTATGCATATAACTACGTACATAAGAATAATTACCTAATATATTATATACTAAACCTTCCTGAAAGTATGTAGATCACTTTAGTGTCAAAAAGTATCAAAATCGGTTCATCGGTTTTTGAGAAAATCGCGGGCATACAAACAAACATACATACATACATACGGGTCGAATACAGAACCTCCTTTTATGAAGTCGGTAAAAAATTAAAAACATTTAACTATCACAGACTAAAGGGCACACAATGTAATACACAAAAGATAAAATAAGAAAATAAAAAGAGTAAAATGTGTGCGATGTAAGAAATTAGCAAGAAAGTGTGCCTCACGGCTGCGCCAAAAAGGCCCAGTTCAGCAAAAATGCCAGACAACTAGTGCCTGACGCTGGTTTTCAACTGGACCTGGAACAGGGGGCGAGCCTGTGTCTAAACCTTTATAAAGATTAGATAAGTATAGCAAGTGGGTACTCAAATGGCTCACTGCAATCGAATATGTGAGCTGCCTTGAGCTATGTATGCTCTATAGATTTTTTTAGAATAACAGAGTTATTGAAGATTTTAAAATTTTAAATTTAATATTAAATTCGAAACCGTAAAAATGTCATTAGTAAATCTGTGTTAAAACTTAACAAATAGTATTAAGAAACCTATTACAATGACAAATATATTTGCATTCCGTCTCAACCTTATTGCTATGTAAATAAGATTTAAAATCATTGTGTTATTATTAACTATTTTGTTTGCGCATACCATTGAAAAACCAACTAAGACGATACAGCTGCAGAATCAATTTCCACCTTTATTACATTCTAATAAAGACTCAATTTAGTTTTCGGGACGGTAAATATAAAATAGTAAAAATACATTTCGGGGTACATACGTGCACAGAAAATGGAAATTCAAGTTTCTAAAATGTCCAAATAGTGGGCATGCCGAGGTATGGCGATGGCGTGAGCGGTGTACAGTCAAACAGAGAAGGCAAACAGTCGCTCAATATATCGGAGCGAGGCGATCAACCGAGCAGCGATCATGTTACTGCTGACAGTACTGGCGAGGACACAAGCGTTGAAGTACCTAAGTACAATAATGAAGCTACTTTATTCTTTATTTTTACAAATCAAATGTGTCAATGTTAGTCTTATGTAAGTTGTAATTTTTTCCCTATTATGGAATGTCCTTTTTCTGGGTAAAAGCCTCCTCCGTCCCGCGCCATTTTGGCTTGTCTTTGGCAGTCTGCATCCACATTTTCCCATATAACATAATCAGCCTATAATGTTCCAACTGCTGGGACACAGGCCTTCTCTCTTCGAGAGGGAGTGGCCATAATCTACCACGCGGGCCCAATAATGTCACCAGTCCAACGTTTTCTTGATGTACCATTGTATCTTTTTCCTTGAGGATAAAATGAAAATTAAATAGAAGTAAGTATTTAATGTCGGTCTGGAAACGAATGAATGAGTTTTTGATATTCAAAGAGCTGCTAGGTTACTTTTATTTTCCAAATATTAGGTATATTTATAAAGACGAAAAGTTTGTGAGTGTGTGTGTGTGTTTATATGTTTGTTACTTCTTCACGCTCAAACGGCTAGACCAATTTTGATAAAATTTTGTATGGAGGTAGCTGACACCCTGGATTAACATATAGGCTACGTTACATCCCGATATTCCCACGGGATCGAAACTTATGCGGGTGAAACCCCGGGGCGCAGCTAGTTAAGAATATATTGAGCTGTAAAATCACTATCTTCTGAGGTTACTACAATAGTCTCTTGCTAGGATTGTCGAAAATGTTCATAAATTTTATATTCTTCGTTCAAGTAGTTGCAGGTCTTGTGAATGATGTGGGTGAGTTGTTTCTGCAGCTGTGCCAATCTTGCAACCGGCTGAAAAAATGCAGCCGATTTGAAAAGTGCTCCTAAATTATTATGTTTTTGGGAAAAGTATATGTATGACTACGATCTAAGGTAGACTAAACCTCCCTTTATAAAGCCCATCCATTTTTCAAGCTACTGCAAGTTTTCCCTAACACTTCTCTCCACGAATGTACCGAATTGGTGTCTTTGAAGCGGGTTAATTGCGAACAAACAATGGAATTAAGTAAACCATAGATTAAAGTTGCGTCACTATACACTGTGCGAGGTGTGCGCATGCGTCTGTGTGGTGGAATCATATCAAAATATATTATAAGTAGGCAACTTCTGTAGCAGATTGCACTTGCATCAGTTCTGAAACTTTATACGAATTATTGACCACATTCTGATGTTGCGTAATGTCATCTATATGTAGTAAATTAAAATAATTGGGTTATTGAATTATAATGAAACTTCATTGTTAATTAGTTTATATTATGCAACAGTAAACGGTGAAAGAAAACATCGTAAGGAAACCGATATGTCCTAGAACCAAAAATTTAAAGACATGTGACATCTACCAAGTCTACCAACCGGCACTGGGCCCGCGTGGTGGATTACGGCCCACTTCCTCTCACAGAGAGGCGGCCTGTGTCTCAGCAGTGGGAATGTTATAGCTGATTAACAGTGGTTATAATTAGGGAGGGCGCCAACGAGCAATATTTGTCTCTGCAACTAATTCATCTCTCACATAGTCTACGGGTTTGTATGCAAGTGTGCGCATGTAGCGAGGCGACAGCTGGGAGACATTTTTGTCCGCGGGTTTGGAGACAACTGTCGCCCGTCAATTGGTTGCAATGCAAGTGCGCGCACGACGACAAAAAATTGCCGCTCAAAACAAAAAAGTAGCGTTAGCGTAGAGAAGACAGCGACAGGGACAAAAAAACTTGCTCGTGGGCGCCCTTCCTTACAATTACACGTTGTTTTAATTGAAAAGTTTAACCGACTTTATTACCTAATTAAATATTTTCGTACAGGCAGTGCCTCGGAAAAAGCACGTTAAGCCGGTCCCGGCTGTCATTCGTAGATCTTTGACAGTCGTTACGGGTAGTCAGAGGCCAAAGTATCTGACAACTTGTCGTACCAAAGTGTATTGTGTTACCCAGTAACTGGGTTGTGGACATTGAGTTAAATAACTAGAGAAGCAAACCTCAATAAAATGTGTCAAAAAAGTGTAACCACTATTTAAACGTGACGACGACGTAGTTTTGAAACCACTAAACATTTAAAAGTAAACATATATCTGTCTCACTTACACAAGTCGCAAGAATAATACCGTCACTTAGATTAGACAAAGACCGCAATATAAACATGCAATAGCGGGATGGGGTTGCCTACCCATGCAAAATTTTACCCAACTTTTTAAACTATAAATGACGTTAAAAAAAAAACGTTAGGCGAAATTATTTATAAAATATTTGAATTAGAAGTTTATAACTAATGACAATAATTAAGACATTTTCTTTTTAAATATTTTTTATTTATTCAGTTAGTCTCTTTTCTCTGCAATCTGATTATTTCCACCCATTTATCACGGCGTGCTGCATCTTTAGGCACCCTGCAACGTTGTTATTATTTAAAAAATATTTAAAATCACTTATTCCAATAAATTAAAAACTCCCATAAATGTGGGAAACTAAAACTAAGTTTTTAGTGGTAACACTGAACCTAATTTACAAAATTCTGCAATTTATTTATTTTACGTTGATATAAACACAGAAACAATAAAATTACGTGTGGAAAGTAATTCTGGTTAATTTAGTATGTTTTTGTGATCTTGAATCGCACTCTTTCACTACGAATTTACCCATTTTGGCGATATTTTTGTCGTGTGTCACTTGGTTCACTTCGGTTGGCGCCACACAGAGCACTGAAGTGACATTAGCTACGCATACGGCTGTGGCCTTATGACAAGTGGCAACGCCTTGGCGCGGTAATTACTGATCTAGTGTAACATATAATAATATATCAATGGTTGTGGAGGTCAAATAGGCAGTCGCTCCATGTAATATACTGGTATTTAGCGGCCTCCAGTTAGACTGGAAGCCGACCCTAACATAGTTGGGAAAAGGCTAGGCAGATGATGATACGGACGAAATAACGAAACTATAAAAACGTGACGTGTGTGGGGGTGTGTGTGCGTGTGTGTGTTATGTTAACAAGACAAATGTGTTTTCCAGTTTTTATACAGGGTTATTTGAAAAACACCAACAACCTCTTAAGAGGTCATTGTACTCTTCATTATAAACAACTTTTACTATGGGACCAAACCTGAAATCGCGAAAAAAAAATCAGCTGTTCCCTACATTTATGTCCGTAGAACTCGTCAAAATGTATGGAACAGCTGATTTTTTTTTCGCGATTTCAGGTTTGGTCCCATAGTAAAAGTTGTTCATAATGATGAGTACAATGACCTCTTAAGAGGTTGTTGGTGTTTTTCAAATAACCCTGTATATTAATATTTTAACGTCTAGTGGAGGTGTAGAGACAGCAAAATAATCTTATTCGAATGAAGTTCACAATTAGATAGGGTGTCCTATTATTCTAGTGCAAAACTTGTTTGTACGAATTTCAATACTTCGAAACATGTTGCCCGGATACTATCTAACTTGGTTTAGATATTAAATTTCCATTTTCTCATTTTTATTTCGATTAATCGAGTCTGGTCAAACCACGCTGAGATCGGTGCACTTCATTAATTCCACTTTCCATAACCGATAGGTAGGTACTTTTGTTAATCTACTCCTCGATCCGCAACACAGAAACGTTAATAAACAGCAGAAATACGTAGACACGGTAACAATATTTTCCTGAAAAACTTTCCAAGTTACTGAAATCTCGAACTAGGTACTTGTCCTCCTTTTAAAGCTACACGTCTCTGCTTAAGTTTCCGTCAAGCTAAGGGGCGTCGCCCACACGAGCTAGAGTCGAGGCGGCGTCGAGGCGCGGGCGCACGTTTTCTATAGGAATAAATAAATACCTATATTTATCTATATTTATTCCTATAGAAAACATGCGCCCGCGCCTCGACGCCGCCTCGACTCTAGCTCGTGTGGGCGACGCCCCTAAGTCTTCTTCTGACTTACTCCAAAAAAGAACATTAAAACAATCCAAGAACAACGTAAGGTTTTTTTGCTATCTCTACCCCTAGGTACAGTAGGTACCTACATACTATATCTTCGGTGCAACGCTTACCAAACGGCTGTAGGCGACCTTGCTGCTCGGTTCACGGACGACCCACGGGTACATACCTAACCTACTTCATGTAGGTAGGCATTTGAATGTCACCTTTGTCTTATCTCGTGCCATCGCGAGCGCTACGAGAACATAGCTTCTTAAGTCGATATGAGACGCTTCGCTTTATGTTCATATTTGCCTTTCATCGGCATCTTTTACCTGAAGTGAAACCTCTCTACACAAAATGAATCAAAAGTGAAAAATGTGTAGACCCCGATTGTGTTTTATTAGTGCTCATATACACGAGCAGCACGCGTCAATGTCAGAGGTAACTGCAGCCGTCGACACACGTCGACGTCAGAGGCAACTGCATCCGTCGAACAAGTCGACGTCAGAGGCAACTGCAGCCGTCGACACACGTCGACGTCAGAGGCAACTGCAGCCGTCGACACACGTCGACGTCAGAGGCAACTGCAGCCGTCGAACAAGTCGACGTCAGAGGCAACTGCAGCCGTCAACACACGTCGACGTCAGAGGCAACTGCAGCCGTCGACACACGTCGACGTCAGAGGCAACTGCAGCCGTCGACGCGTTGATAGCAGCGTAAGACGAAGAAAGCACATTGTTTTGGGCGAACCAGGATTTTTTGAAATATGGGACATAACTTCGGGACGAACGAAGAATAAATCAAAATTCTAAATGGAAAATTGGAAACTTAGACTCGGGGTTTAGATTTTGTAATAAGAACTTTGTCGGATTATAGTTCGAAATTTAAAAATGGCTGGATGGTCTAAAACCTTGTTTTGCAATAAGGCCGATTAATTATAGTTCAAATCCAATCCAATCCAAATCAAAGCCAATCCTATTCTTGTTTCATTTTAGCATTTTGTCAAAGTCAAACAGTTTATTATTACAGCGCACAGAAGGCCTAAACCAGTAACCGAATTCTGGGCCGAGTCAATTTAGATTGCTGTCAACACGCTAAGAAGAATACTGCAGCTCACCTTCCTTTTGAAACAATCCCTCAGTAACACGGTAGGTATGAAGCCTGTAGGTAGTGAAAGCTATAGTTCATAATTAAGCTGACATTATTCATACTATGGAACTCTTGTGTGGGAGCCTGAAATAGGCTTCTCGAAACAAGGTCACACGCGTACTCGTATCCACCTGTGCAACCGCCATCTGTTAGGGAAGGGGAGGGGGGCTCACTCTTATTTTTGTGTTATTGTTTTGTTAAATGTAGGTGTACTAGGGGCTGCTGACTAAGTAATAACAGCCGCACAGGTTGATAAATCAGACTTGATGCGGTCGGCCCGTGGATGGGTGACCATTTTGAATGACTGACCGCAAATGACAGCGGTACTAGTAACTGGGTTGTGGAACTCAGATAGGCGGACGCTACATGTAAGACACTGCTATTTAGGTTCATCCGGTGAGACTGGAAGCCAACCCCAAAATAGTTGGAAAAGGCTAGTCAGATAATGATGTACTTTACAATAGGTATACCCTAAAGGTAAGACCATCAAGCGGCACTGGTGTTTCAAATTGCAGGTACGGATGCCGGTGATATTAAAAGCACATGAAACTTTACATCGGTATCTACTATTCTTGAACCATTTTGTCTTCTCTTAGCGAACCAAACATATACACACAACTATCTACATAATCTACTTTTACGTAGGTATTTAAACGACGAGATTGAAGACAGTGCTTGGTAAAGAGATGAACCAGACCGAAAGGTTGGCAGAGTTAGTGACTGCTTAGGATTAGTCATTTGTAGAGGAACTCGAAAAACACACAAATAGACTTACTAGATCCAATGAATCCAGGATAAAAAATGCGATGGTAGCTAAAAAAACATCGTGAATTTTAAAACCCTTTAAAAACTCCAAACCAATACATTTTTTAACCAAAAAATGACCAAAAATAACGTTAAACAATCTAGTTTTTTGTGTGCGCTTGCGACCGTTCCCAGTGTAGCCAATAAGTGACCAAATATTGTCACACTGAGTCGATGGCAGTGTCCCGTGACCGGTGCTCTGACTCTGTCTAATCGCCGAGGTGTGAGGGGGATGGGAGACTGATGGTAGAGCGAACCACTTCGCGACAAAGCTGCCGACTAACAAAATACTATCATGGTGGCAATACAGGGCTGGAGTCGGGGAGCGGAGTATTGTATGTGTATGTATGTGTGTGTCAGAAGTAAGGAGTTACTTGCTGACTGCTGGTCGTCTTTCTATTAGTGACAAATGACCAACAGTGAATAGCTGTGAAAAAAATGTAAACATTATGGTTTTGACTGAGGTTTTTAGATTGAAGGAGAACAAATTATGTGCCTGTAGAATGTTCATCAAAATAGCAGTACCTATGTATGGGAAAACAAATCACCACAAAGCTATGTTGGCTAAAATGGATTACATTTAGCAATTGATGATTATTGACTGAAGGAAACTTCTCGAATTTATATTATAGATTAAAGTCGCTTTTCGTGCATAAGTATGTATGGAGTCGTCGGGAATAAAATTAGCCCAATAAACAAACAGGCTTAAAAACAAATCTAATCACCCACCCAAGTCCGCCCCCGCGCGAGCACTTACAGCACGCACTCGGTTAGTAGCCACGCACAGAACACATCGACTTTGTGACACTTGCCGACCTGCTCCGTCATACACACAACACTACTCACGACTATTTCATAAGCCAGAGAACCCAATACACTTTTCAAGCAGTTTTGGAACGATTAAAGATCCAATTTAGCTCTTATTGGCGTTGATCAAGACGCGTATGTGGAACTTAATGAAAGGCCGAAATCGGGACAGTGTGGAAAAATACACTTGAAGAGGTCAAGACATTATTATAAATAAAGTTACAGAAAAGAAATCCATACTGTTAGTAGTTCTGTCTGTAAGTTACCTTTTCACTCCTTAACCACTGAACGGATTTCGATAAAATTTGGAGATAGATGGCATCCTGGAGAAGGACATATGTTCCCGTGGGACAATTTCCGACATCCATGCGGGCAAAGCCGCGGACAGAAGCTAGTCTGAAATATTATGAAGGGGTGTGTCTGTCTCTACTGTATATCCTAACTGAGTATATTATAGGATAAAGTGAACTTTACTAAGTTACAACATAATAGGCAGCAAGATCCAGTGAGTTAAATGCAAAAATCAAGAACCAACTGCAACAATGAATGGATCTTGGAAAAAGAGATAAAGTAGGTAATGCATCCTGGAAAATTAGAATCTTTACACATGAAAAGTTTTAAAAGCGGACTGTTTTATCTTTTACCATGGATCGAATCAGATTGACTGAAGGATAGAAGAATGTTTCACTAACCCGCGAAGAAGAAAAGTCATTCCCACATCTCACAGTAAAAAAAAAAATATATAAACTCAAAAAAAATGCTAATACTGGCCATATCCCTCAAGGAAACACTCCTTACTGGCGTAAACGGTTCCGCACAAAATTAGGGTTCCTCACACCGCGGAACCCTTCTATTATTGTGGTTTTTATTGTGCCCTTGCATTTTATTACTTTTTTATTTCTTTTTAACGGGAGCGGGGGTCAGTCGCTGAGGTTATGCTTAGGGTTGGCACACACAGAATATTAAGTTTATTTTGTTTTTTATTTTCGTGTAACTCGATCTCTGTGGTGTATTTTTTCCTTGAAAGTTTAAAGGTGGGGTTTGAAGAATGAATTTATTTTATTTAAGAATAGGTAAAGGTATCGTTTGTTAGAAGCAGCGAAGTACATAGGTATTTGTTTATTGTTGTATTGTAATTTAACTTTTGTTTAATCTTCAGACGTTCAGTTGTGTTCCAAATAGTTACGAACAAGATGGAGGGGCGATTTATGTGAACTGATTTTATTTGCTCAAGTTATGACAATTAGTCTGCAGCAAAAAAAGCTTAAATCTTGCGCCCCTCATTTATTTATTTATGCTCACACTGGAACGCCATACGGCAATTACACCAACGGAGTAAAAAATCACTTCATCTGCTGCTGTGCGCGGTGGACACCGAACGAGTGGCGATGCTCCTTGCTCTTAAACCACAAAACAAAGAATGTTATACCTACAAAGAACTTCTTACCGATGTGTGTCTTTACGAATGCATTTTCGCTAATCAAACGTATGATTTAAATCTAAGTAAGTTTTCCTTACCAAATTAAAATGCATTACCGAAATCGTTTGATGTATCTAATACCATTTTCATGTATTTTGTCACTAAGGATTGCCATGATAGTCTGGAGTGTGGAGTTGTGGAAAACTTACATCACTTATTTAATGGACTTTGTTCGATATGAGTCTCATAGAAATTATCTGTTTGGGGTCTTGAAAACTCAAGACAACCGAACCGACATTATATGAGCACAATTTCCATAAAATTATGTCTCAACCAAATCAAATGGTGATGATGCGAAAACTCTGTTTAGGTTCATGGCCCAAATGTTATCCGTAGCAGTACGGTATGTATTGGGACTGTCATCGTATTATGATTATAAAAGTCCCTAATTCAATATGGAATAGCAAAATACTTACAAATTATCATAGCAAAACTTATATCACTATTACTTCAATTAAAACACGGTATAATGTCAGTCGGTGCCACCCCTGAGCTCAGTGAAAGTGTTGGGGTCATCTATCAGTTGCAACACGCCGCTGCCCTTCAGTTATATCTTCTGGATTCAAATTATGTCTTACTTCGAGAGTGCTTCAGATACCTCTTTCTTTACGATGGAACATAATTCTTCTAGGGGCTAAAAGATATTTCTTGTTAAAATGACTTGTTTCAACTCCTCCGAATAATTTACGGTTAACTATTCGGAATATAATTTCATATTCACTAGCGAAGGATCTAAGGAAAGACTGAAGCTGTGCGGAGACACTGCTTCCTTGCCCAAACCATTCGTTCCACCTGCTGTAGATCTCCCATAGCCTTGGCTGACTGGGAAACTACTGGGAAACGACTGGGAGACTAAAATACACACAATACACCAGGTACATACTCGTACTTACACCAGATAAAAACTAAAATAAAAATAAAAGTGCAACTGCAAAGTCCGATGTAAGAAATTAGCAGGAAAGTGTGCCTCACGGCTGCGCCAAAAAGGCCCAGTTCAGCAAAAATGCCAGACTAGTGCCTGACGCTGGTGGCCAAAGTAAGGAAGACCTATTCAGTTCGAGATTAATAGATGACTCCGCTCCGATATGTAAATATGGTGCTGTTCCACAAACGATGCGACACATACCTAGTATCGTGTCCTGCGTGTCCTGTCGTTTGCACGTTACAGGAACTGATGGACGCTGCTGATGGCGCCAAACTCCTAGCCGAATTCTGGGCCGAGTCCATTTAGATGTAGAAACAGAGTTTACATTTAGATTGCCATCGACAAGCTAAGAAGAAGATTTCATATTTCAGTTTGACAGTGGTCCATTCCTGCTGGCTGCTGTTACTCGTACATAACTACGGACTGTAACGGCTAGCTCTTTGCAGGTAACTAACAGATTCAGATAAAAGAAACGCTTTATGAGGTTCAAACTGATACACGGTTCTGAGCACTATCACACGTCACGATGGAACCTATTCAAGTCTATTACTGCTAAACAAAACATATTATAGTCTGTTCCAAAAGTACCTACTTATCTGATTAAAATATTATGGGATCAGAAAATGTACCTGTGGATGCCAATATGTAGTGGCATTTTCAAATTGAGTGCTTTGATATAATTAATTGAATCCCGAATTAATTGAAACCCGAAATTCTCAGATGCAGTTTTTCATAAGACAATTGAGGTTAATTTTATAACCTCAATTATCGTCGATGATTTTTCGATTATAATTTTAATATTGTTATTTAAACAATATTTGTTGGAAAAGTGGTGACACATAAAGTTGAAACCTTTTAATACAGATGAATGTGTACCTAATTCCGTTTAGTAAGTTATTGCGTAAGAATTTAACCTGAAAAGAGTTTGTTTACACTTCCATCTGATACTTTTGGAACCGACTATAGGCGTTTTATTTCACGTAATCTAGCTCGCTCCTCAGCCACTCTCATCCAGCTGCTACCCAGGTCAGTCTAACCTGCTAAACTAAACAGTACCTACCTACAGTAGTTAAGTATGCTCGATCGACAAAGAACAAAATTCAACTTTGCATTTATAAAAGTAGAGCAAATTCTAAAGAAAAGAGGCAACAAAACAAAATACAACACACTCCTCCACGATCGGATAAAACAACTCGAAGTTCAAAAAAAGAAATAATTAAAAATAAAGAAAACCACACAAAACACAGATGCGAACGGAAATCTCAAATTGGATTTTCAAAGAGCAAAAGAAAGAGATAGCAATACGCATTAATATGAATGTTAGACAGAGACGAACATATAGTCGAGATCACAAAGCCAAGTAATTGTAGACAATGGGAAACTGAAAAAGACGTTTCCTTTATAAGATTTCTATCTCAAGAACATTTTGCCTTAGGACGAGAGTGCCAACTTACGTTTGCTTTTTCACAAACACATGTTTCCACCTTAGTTTCTTGTGTTAAGGTTCGATTTAGCTTAGCAGGTGTAGTTTCAAATGGTAAAAAATAACCTGGTAAAGTCTAAGCGACTGTGAAACCACGTCTAGCGTAAAACAAGATTTTGTCAAAGTATAATATTGTACCGACATAAGATGAGCTCTGAGGTAGTAAATAACATTTGTATAGCCAGGTCTATGTATATTGGGCATACATACGTTTGATAATAGAAGTTTAGAGCGATAATTATAATGTAATTGTGAGTCAGTATTGTTGTCTTGAAAGGAGATTGTACGGTGAAGGTAAGTGACACTTTAACGAATATCTTTCAGAATTCAATAGATATTTTTCGATATTTTTTCCATACAAATTTCGGGAGAGTATTACTCCACTGTTTGACATTCAATAGAACCTTCATTATAAGAACCTAAGTGACGATGCAATACGATGTTATGGCACAGTTATGGCGTGGATTTTTCAAAAAAGTTGGTAGGTACGACACCAGGCGCGGCGCGGTGAGGACAGGAAAGATTTTTGAAAATTCATTCCTTATAGGGGTTAAATAGTTTGTAATATCATCATCAACGAGTACACGGTATCATTCTAACACAGGCAAGAAAATACCATCATTCATGTCTATGTGACAGTGCCAAAGTAGGTCAAAGTGAGTCCATTCTGAGGAGCATGTCCCTTAGCTTGTACAGAAGTATGGAAGTTACCCCCACAGTCAGTATTGTCTTAGCTTATAGAATTAGCGAGCTGAAGTCGCAATGGACAGGCCATATAGCCGTAGAACCGATGACCGTTGGGGTAGACTTGTTCTTGAGTGGAGATCGCGAATCGGTAAACGTAAGGTAGGACGCCCTCGGGCTAGGTGGAGTGATGATCTTCGTAGGATGGCTGGTAGCAGCTGGATGCGAGTTGCCGAGAATCGAGCTGAATGGCGTACAACTGGAGAGGCGTATGTCCAGCAAGAGCAGTGGTGGACTGGTGGCCCAGTGGTAACAGCCACGACTTATGAGTTGTAGGTCGTAGATTCGAACCCAGACAGACGTTTTACTTTGAATTTAAATAATTTCATCATCACTTCTCTCAAAACGGTGAAGGAAAATATTTGACGAAGCCGGCATGTCCTAGAACCAAAAATTCGACAAGACTTGTGCCATCTACCGGGTGATTACGGCCCGCTCTCACTCACAGAGAGGAGATCTGTGTCCCAGCTGTGGGAACATTATAGGCTGATTATGTATATCTAGGCTCCTCTGTGGGCTAACTTCTTATACCTTCCGTTTTTATAGGTGATTCTGATCACTAAGTATTTTTACCGCCACGTCCGCCACCGCCTACCCAAGACTGGTGATGTCCAGCAGCGAACTGCTGTAGGATGAAGATGAAGCATCTTCACTCCAGCTGCAGTCCACAGGAACCACATCACTCCGGTTTACATCTATCTACAAATATTATCCATGATCCAATCACTTGTCAAACTCACACCACACATTTTAAAACGTCCTGCCATATAAATTAGTTTCTTTGTAGTTCGTCGCGTGCCAAGGATTAGTCGCCATGCCAATTAGGTGAGAGGGTAGGCAGAAGGGTTGCTATCGACGCGATTGAGTGTGCAGTGTTTAATTTGTTTTTAATTTCGGGCTGGTTGGTCTTGGTGTGAGAAGTTAATTAATATTATCACGCTTGGGTTTGGCAAGGGTTGGCAGAGAAATAACGCTTGAACAGTTACGTTTTGTTCAACATTTAAAAATGTGAGTGTTTTTCATAAGAAGTCAGACTTTTATTAAAACCCTGTATATGTAAATAGAGGTAGGTACCTACAGGTTGGTAGGTAGTTTTATAGATATTCAGTTTTTTTTACTTAATAAATATTTCACCACGACTTTATTTTGTTGTCCGGTACCTAATGTATTTACTGGTTACAGTTCCTTCGAAAATTTAAAAGACTAGATTTTTAGTTCTGATATTTTATCCTTCTAACAGTGAAAAAGATAAAAGACGTTACAATGAGGATTACTTGTGCTGCCATCTATTAGTGAATAGACCACCTAATACAAATTCGCTGGCAGTGCCATCTACTGTTGAATAGCTAAGATAAAAGCAAAAGTACGTTGAACAATGACTAGATAGTAAAATAAATAATCGCTAGATGGCGTTAAGTTTCATAAATTAAATTACAGCAAGGTGAATATGAATAATTATGCTTTCGGAAAAACGTAGCTACGTTGAAGTACCATAGGGATATTAAATGCATTTTCTTTTAGACAGTGCTCTGTTCTAGAGGATTTCGAGGAAATAAATCCATCCACTTTTTCTATATTATGACTTGCTTAGGTAAACGATACTATGTAGGTACCTACGTTTAAGTATTATGAATGCATTTACTTTACATGTATACCTATGTTACGCTATAAATTCAATAGGTATCTGAATCTAACTCTGATGTATCTGAAATAGACTGCTTCGTTGGTCTGGTCGTCGCAAGCGCTATAAATTGCTTAGCATGAGGTCCTAGGTTCGATTCCCGAGTGGGACAAAGTGTTACTGGGTTTTTCGATCAGGAACTTCCCAGTAGCAGCCCGGAGTAGGCTCGCCCCTTAGAAACTGGCAAAATGTGGGCGTGCTAAAGATACACATGCTTATGTATCTGAATCAATGATGATAGCCTGTTGCCGAGCCTTATTATCAGAATAGTTTTGGCGACGTAATGTAGGATCTATTTTGTTACTACTAGTTACTAGCATAGATAAACAGTCATATTTTTAGACATTCTGTTGCGAGATCTTATACTTAGGTAAAAGGGCCTGTCCTGAGCCCTGATTCACAACCATTCGACAAGCTATCGTATCGCAAACCTGACATTTCAATAACCTGTTTTGGCTTCCCCTCAACAGCAAATAGCTGTTGGAAGAATAGCGGGCGTCTATTTGATTTAAAGTGACATAATTTTCGGGTTTGGACTTGTGAACAGCATTGAGAAGACTCCTACGATAACAATGATAGTGTTCGACACGATACGGAAGCATATCGAGTGTTTGTGAATAAGGGGGCTGAACTGGGGAAGTCCTCCTCTACCTTCCAAAGTAGTTTAAAATGTATCTGCCTAGGTAGGCAACTCATCGGTAATCCCATTGATGCATCTCGTCAATCAATCTACTTAGTCTTTTCCTGAATAAGTTGGGGTCGGCTTCCAGTTCTAGGATGCAGATGAATACCAGTATTTTACATGGAGCGACTGCCTTTCTGACCACCACAATCCAGTTACTGGCTAACATAATACCCCTTGGTACGACAGGTTTTCAGATTTTTCGGCTTCTGGTTACCCGTTACGACTGTAAAAGATCTACGATCTATCCCTCAGTAAATCACGGATAGATTTTCAGATTTAATCAGGGCCTTTCTCTGTAGACTGAATGACCTCAAAGGCTCTTCTTCATTTGAGTTCGCAATCATCTATTTATAGTCATCAAATACAGTCATCAAATAAATCAATGTCGTCATGTCGTTCACCTCTGTGAGTCCTAAGATCAGTGATAATCTCATCTCCGCAGCACGACGTGGCGTAATCATGACTGATCGCACGAAACTTTCCGATAATGCCAGAAAACATAAACAATAACAAGTGAATGACAAAAGGATGTTTCTAGAACACTAACTTGAGTTGGCTGGTGTACTATAAATTTCACTCCCCCCGCGGGCCTGAGGTGGCCAGCAAAGGGGGGCCGGCTACAGCCGGGGATCATGGAAGGCGTCCCCAGGTCCAAGTGTGGGAAGGGAACACCGTGGTGATTTTTAGTCAGTAAGAGACTAACAGACCCCCAGGGCGGAGGACATCCATGAGGATTTTCCACCGCGGAAAAATAAAGGTGCACTTCTGCGTAACCCTTCGGTCCACATAGGCGTGATGTTATGTTATGTGACTTAATTAGGAACTAACGTTACTGAACCACAGTTTTAGCTGAACTGTCCAATAAGTAGGAAACCTGCATCTGTATCTGTTGGCAGGCCTTCCACAAGGTGGACCGACGACCTTGTAAAGGCCGCAGGAATCTGCAGCTGGATGCGGGGAGCAAATAACCGGTCGAAGTGGCTGTGTTTGGGGGAGGCTTATGTCCAGCAGTAGACGTATTTCGGTTGTAATGATGATGACGATGGTGCTGACTGCTCGACCCCAGAGATGATATCCACTAGACTAAAGAACATGGGCTAAATAATTGCTAGTAACTCCTACGCTTGGCTAACGGTACTCTATGCTAGAGGCCAGAAAGGCTCTCTCACAGCATAATCAGTCTATAACGTGCCAACTGCTCACTGCTGGGACACAGGCCTTCTTTGTACGAGACCAGGCCGTAATCCACCACGCGGGTCCATTGCTTGGGTACCTATTGCAGAGTCTCATTATGATGATTTGATGGAAAGAATTTGGATAGGAACATGAAACATTTTCCTTTCCTCACATAAACTACTTTACTGGCGAGCCGCATTCACATCACATCCCTAAAATGCATGAAAAAGTAGTTTCACTATACAATTAATGATTCACAACAGTCTGCCAGTTGAACGTGTTAACAACCTTATCGTCACGATGAAACAACTAGCACCTCGCGTCGTGATCACTAAATAATGTGTTTTGCCTCAAAATTTACCGAAGTGGAATATTAGAAGATTACGACCGCGACATAGCTGGAATCTACAAATCCATACTAATTTAAATGCGTAAGTGTGTTTGTCTGTCTGTTAGCTCTTCACCGATTTAGATTAAATTTGGTATGTATATAGTTTGAGTCCCGCGAAAGGACATAGGATAGTTTTTATCCCGATATTCCCACGGGAAACTTATGCGGGTGAAACCGCGGGGTGCTGCTAGTTCTAAATATGTAGACCTCCAGACCGTGTTTCGGCCACGGCGGCCAATCTCAACAGACACTAGTCTTCGGCGCGGGAGATTTATTATACACGCGTGTGCACACGTGTGTGCGCAGGTATAGGTGCACTCCCTCTTCCCTCACTCTCATAGTCCGATGGGACGGCAATCCGACACGACCGGATACAGATCAGGCGCTGGACCAACGGCTTAACGTGCTTTCAGAGGCACGGGGGTAACACACCTCCAACGTCCAAACTCCGGACTGAATCTAAGAAATTCCTAATGGAAAACCTAATAACACTTTGCTAGACCTGGGAATCGAACCCAAGGCACACACGCTCAGCAGACGCACTTGCGACCACGAGACCAACGGTGCAGTTCTAAATAACGTACCTAGGGAAAAGGAAGGTAAGACTGACCCTGCAGGTACGACAGTTGTGTCATGAGGAAGCTCGTTCATGCGCGGGCCTGCGGATGGAGAGTAATGGGTAGCTCACCGTCCGATCAGGACCAGGCCCGTGCCGGACGGCGCGTATGTGTTCCACGCGCGCCTCAAAGAGATGTCAGCATAAAGGAAGGGGCCTGTCAGAGCCGGGGGCCTGCCGGGCCTGCCGGGGGCCTGCTGCAAGCCTGCCGGGGGTGCGGGATTCTCTGAAAGGGTTACCGCTACCTCGGAACATAAAGGGCTAAGGAAGGAACACAGGTGGGTTTTAGTCAGTAAGAATCTGACACTCACCCAGAGCGGGAGGGGTCATTTGATGAGTTCACATCCACAAAAAAAAAGGAAGCTCTTCATGTTTCCTCTCTAGGTTAACGCACTCAACACACATGAGCACTGTTTGAGCAAGGAAACTTTGTTTTTCCATGTTCTGATGTAAAATTGACCTACTGTTTAATTTGGCATAAGATAATTATGTTCAGCGGTCTCTGTATGAAAAGTGACTCATGCCTGAAGGTATGTTTTTGAAGTGAAAACTTCTTTAGGCACGTTGGGCATTTTTTAAGATGGGAAAAAACAGTTGGATTCGCGCCATTGTTACCGTAACCGACACCGCCTCGGATGTTTTCGGCTGTCCTCGGGATGTACTCGGTTTTAATGTAGATATATCCGATATGTCAGTGAGTGATGGCAAAGTATTCTGTTTGTGTTTTGTTTTCACTTCTGTCGGCACTCCTGGAGTGGCACTTTTTAATTTTTTTCTCATGATTGAAGCACTATATTCACATGTCAGGGTGCTTGTTCTTACCATGGGAGTTCAATCGTCTGCGCTAATCAAGTCGGTCCCCTCAAAGCCGCGAGCGGTGAACCCAATCCTCTCAATTGGCCATTAGGACTTAACTGCATCAAATGATAGGTCGATACGATACGACCTATTTGCGTTACAGTAGGAATACACACACATAAACTCATGCCTTTCTCATGGGGGCAAGCAGAAATCACAGAACGTCACCTGTTACGATCCTTACATACCCTTTTGCTTCCTTAACATTCATACATCCCCTAAAAACTTTACAAAAATAACAATCAATATCCATACTTCCTATATATCCTATATTCCTATATATTATATAATATTATAAATTCGAAAGTAACTCTGTTTGTCTGTCTGTGTGTTATCTTTTCACGCCTAAACCGCTGAATCCCGATATTCCCACGGGATCGAAACTTACGCGGGTGAAACCGCGGGGCGCTACTAGTTTAAAAATAAACTATCAACATAATCAATAGATATAAATATTGCATTGTAGGCAAAATTAGCAGTTACATTATTAAAACATGCCCTAGATCAAAAAAATAGAAGACTTTTGACATCCAAAAGTGCCCGCGTGGTGAATAGCCAGCTCCCTCTCACAGAGAGACTTGTGTCCCTGCTCTAGGAACATAGGCTGATATTAATACTTTATGCACATGCAATTGTATTAAATTCTGCTTAGCTAAACACACACATATTTGCTTCGTTTACGTTCCTGCACTTAGTGATACACGCACGCCAGTTGCGAGTACTGCGCACCTGACCTTTCTGAAGAACTTCACCAATTTATTCACTATACAGGGTAGCAGGACATCAATGCGCCAACTTTACCCCCCTAGCGTAGAAATATTTCGCCGGTTATCAAAAAAAACAAAATCTGCTGTTTCATAGAAAAGTGCAATACCTATGCGATTTATTCCGGTCTAATCCCCTCCACCCCCCCCCCCCTTGTATGGACTCAGCAAATTTTAAATTTCATTCATCCTCTCAATATGACCAATTGACCAAACCATATAACCATACTCTTTACAATCTCTTTCGCCTAGCTATGTATTTATTTATTTTTCTAGCTCAGTACCAATTTCACCTGTCTCGACGCACGTAATATTTAGATAAACAACACATAGGTACATCAGTACATAGGTACCTGAAATAATATGATATATTGTCAGAGTAGCCGTAGTCTTGTAATCTGTCAAACGCAGAGTCACGAACGGCGGCAGATAGCGTCAGAGACGGGGCCTATTACGTGTGCGAATAGAAATTGGATGCTATGGAATAAATTTTTTTACTTGTCAACTTGAAAATTCACACTGTATGGGTTTTTAAGTGAGTGTAAACATACATATTGAAAATAGATTGTATTAATTGAAGGAAAAAACTATAATAATGTCACTTTGTTGAGTAATATTATTGTTTTTTTTTTTTATTGGAACATAATAATTATTGAGCACCGAGCTGTTTTAGAACTAAATTATCATGACGGGCTGTGCTGGGCGGGCTGGGCGGCTGCTGAAGGTGTAGAAAACCTCAAACAGCGCAAGTAAAACTTTCTTATTGGGATCTATGTGTTTGAGCCGTTTGTGGTTGAAGCACTAGAGCCATGGAGCTGTGTTCACATCGAGTATTTTGAGACTTCGCGAAGCGGTTGGTCGACTCTACATGAGACCGGAGGGCTGGCCTATTTTTTAGACAATGAATCAGAAGTGGCAATGCTGGCAGCCTTTTGGGCACTTTCCCATTGACAGCGATGCGTACGAATTTTTTGTTGCTCAATGAGCTCTTCACGCTTTTTCATATACTTGTACATACATAATATACAAGGTGGCAGGGACAACCTGTTCCCATAGATTCAGTACACGATTCTGGAC
Source organism: Amphipoea oculea (assembly GCA_945859645.1). Lineage (NCBI taxonomy): Eukaryota > Metazoa > Arthropoda > Insecta > Lepidoptera > Noctuidae > Amphipoea > Amphipoea oculea. Next base: position 681,953 of record OX243885.1, read on the forward strand.
CCCCCTGCGTTGAAAATTAATGTCGGTTATAAAAAAACAGCTAAGTAGTCTACCTTTAAAACGATCTTATTACATTATATATTTTCAAATAAGGTCACACTAGTTTCTCCAATCTTCATCTTGATAGCAATAGCGAGTGTCACACGCGATAGCGACTCATCTTGCGTTATCAGTGGTACGTACACTACATTGTATGCTCATCTCGGCTCAGTTGTTGACTGTTGACAGCGGTGCCCACTAGTGAACTCGTGAGGTGAGCTGTTGTTGGCTTTTACCATCGACAATTTTTGGAATATTTTTGGGTGTTGTTTTTTTCTTCGTTTGTTGTTTATTTTTGAGTGATTTTTTTTGTGTTATCGTTGGTATTATTTTTATTGATTTTTCTCAGTTTTTTTTTGGTCTTCAAACTTTTTGTTAAATTACAAGTTATCGCTTATGCAGTTGGAAAAGTTACCTACTTTATAGGTGTTTTATTTTCTTTTTTTAGGTCGTTAAGTATTATATGTTGAGTCAAGTTTCTGTTTAATTTGAGCATTTGTCTAGTTAAGTATGTAATAAAACATAAAACCGTTAAAAATTTTACGAAATTATTACAGAAGTGACATATTATAATGTCCTACCTGTTACCTAACTAAAAGTATCTATATTAGGCATTTTCAACCAGCAATAGGTAGATACGACTTAAACTATGTGTCCATTTTGGGAATTTATTAAGTACTTATATGAAAATAGGTCCCCCCCTATTTAACTATTTATAATTTCAATTAATCATAAACCTATTTTGTTTGAAATAAACTTTACAGAAAGTTTACACCTACATGAGATACTAGCAAAATCCCATACTTACTTACCTAAATCTATAGAATAACCAACACCAACATAGGTAGGTACCTATTCCGTTAATATTTTACCATTCAAACCCGAAAAAAATTGATTATTCCTATGAAATATTACTAGACACAAGCGCGAGATACCGGCAAATCATGTGACGTTAGTTGAGGCACGCGGACGCGCGCGGCGCCACCGTCGCGGAGTATTTATAGCCGAGTCAATATAAGTCAATCGTTACCTACCAATGTTACTGTTGACTCTATTAAATAACTGATCCTTTTATTGACTTGTTGCGGATGTGCATTGTATGATAAGGAAAAAATATTGTCACGCAATGGTTTTTTTTCCTTCTGCTTAATTGAAAGCCTACCGTCCGTCTTCCTAGTACAGCTCGCGTTTTCAGGCGTGTGAACTATTTTTCCTTACTTATTGAAAAGTTCCTTACGACTTTCTTTATAATTAATGAGTTATAACTGTTCCATTTTTTAGGGTTCCGTACTCAAAGGGTGCTAACGCCACACAATTATCATCAGCCTACAACAGTCCACTGCTGGACATAGGCCTCTCCTATTGCACGCCATTCAACTCGATTTTTGGCAACTCTCATCCAGCTGCTACCAGCTATCCTGCGAAGATCGTCGCTCCCTCTAGCCTGAGGGCGTTCCACTTTACGTTTACCGATTTGCGGCACTATTACACGGCACTTAGTAATAGTGTCCGTCCATCCGTCCGTCCGTCTATCTGTCAGCGGGCTATATCTCATGAATCGTAATAAGTAGACACTGCTAGATAGTTGAAATTTTCACAGTGTGTGTTTCATTGCCGCTAAAATAATAAAAATATAATACTTACTTGAAGTTGTTATTTCCGGCGTTATTTGCCCTGTGGTACGGAACCCTTCGTGTGCGAGTCCGACTTGCACTTGGCCGCTTTTTTATTATTAGTATTTTGTTTTAATGGTTTAGCAGCAAAACCCCTACAGACATACTCACTACCGGTGAAGTCTCTGATAAAGTTAATCTCATGTTAGCTAGACCTGTAGATAGGTACACTATTGCGTAACACACTATCAATCGCAATCTGAATCATTTTAAAGGTATTGCTAATCCATTGCTTCATATGTTCGAAACATTTGTCTGCTCAACAACGTAAATAACGCAATGAATGTTGTTGAACTGTCAAAATGAAAGCCATTCCTAATGTAAGTGTGCTACGCAATTAGGTACCCCGCAGAAACTGTGGGTTCAAGGCTCACTTTTGTAGTAAGTAATATTAAGTTTAGGTTTAGATTAATTAGCATTTTGTTTTGATAGATACCTGCAGCAGATGTAGCCATCCATTTTTTTCACCTGATCACTTACCTAAGATCTTAAATCTAGCAGTAATTTCTACACATTCATACGTAGTATTAGCTATATGCTTATATCGTGTCTCATCTAAATACAATTCAGAACAACAATGTGTGGTTCTGCGGCAACCTAGAAACGTGTTGTTCACCCCTGCCATATTGACCGCCAGGCGAGACATGCATCACGATTCACGACTTCAGGACGAGTTATAAACATGCATAAATGTAGGAAACAGCTGATTTTTTTTTCACGATTTTCGGGTTGGTCCCATGGTAAAAGTTGTTCATAATGATGAGTACAATGACACCTTCAGAGGAAAACACCCTGTATATCATTATTGTCACACGGTTTTTTTTTATGGATGGGAAATCATCAAATGACCCCTCCCGCTCTGGGTGGAGCGGAAGGGAGTGTCAGACTCTTACTGAGTAAAACCCATCCGTGTTCCTTCCTTAGCCCTTTATGTTCCGGGGTAGCGGTAACCCTTTCGGACAATCCCGCACCATTGTCACACGGTTGCTAAGGTCACAGAAACACAAAATATTTCACGTTGATAAGGTCACAGCATATTGTGGTCAGCTATGGAAAATGGAAAAAGAAATGTAACCTTGAATATGGGAAAAGTTACTAACAAAGAATTTAAAAAAATCGCGACACTAATATGTTTCAAACCGGCCAAATATGTCATAAAAGCCGTTTTTTTCTTGGGAAACTGATCGAAAGGCGTTATTATGGTATTATTGTTTATAAGTGAGTTAACTAACAAGTATCTATTTACTACAAATAAAAGGAACAACCTGAAATGTTAATTATTATCTCCAGAAATGTCGTGAATTTCGATTAGTAGGTACCAAAATATTGTTAACATCTAGTTTACATTCACTACCTCGCCTTTGATCTACGCTGTATTGCTTTGCCCCTCTCCAAACAAACATTCAACTACCCTTTTCCTCCCCCAGAAATAATGGCGACAAACACTCTAGAACCTGGCGCGGTGATCCGACCAACAATCGACCATGAAGGGGTTCAACTCCTAGCTGAACGCCTCTACGGTATCGTAGTACTAGAGCTGACAGAACTCAACGGCTATGACGATAAGAACTACAAGATCGTCGAAGATCCCAACGTGAAGAACCCATTGATCACGTCGCACAGTGAACATGGGTACGTGCTGAAGATTATGAACTCCATGGACTCGCAGAATGTAAATGTTGTCGAGGCTCAGAATGAGATTATGAATTTTTTGGGTGAGTGATTTTTGAAGAATATTTTTTGAAGATTTCTTGTAGACAGACTTGTTGGGCTTATAGACGTCAGCACCACTGCTGAGCAACGGTTCAATCCGAGTCAAAATATTTAAGTTTTATGCCAGTAGGACGTTGTTGGTAGTTTACCAGGGTCTAGATGAACATTAACTCTTATTATGTGGGACTTATAAAAATAACTGACGAGATGTAGTTACAACATCTACAACATGGAGGGGTTTAGTTCCCTTAAACAATGACCCGAGACCGGTAATGAACTACTTACCAAGCCAACCATCTGGTTAGAGGATCCACCCTATGGACCTTCCCTTTTGGATGGCTTCTAGCGAAAAGATCGCCCATTGTATGTATTATAACACCCTATGTAACTCTCAAAAGATCTAATTGTACCTAATATTTTGTGCGTGTACAATAAATTTTATAATCACACTATATCACACTAATATTATAAAGGCGAAAGTTTATGAGTGGGTGTGTTTATATGTTTGTTACTTCTTCACGCTCAAACGGCTGGACCAATTTTGATAAAATTTTGTATGGAGATAGCTGACACCCTGGATTAACATATAGGCTACTTTTTATTCCGATATTCCTACGGGATCAAGACTTATGAGGGTGAAACCGCGGGGCGCAGCTAGTATTTCTATAAATGTATCTTCGATCACATCGCGCTCCTTCTCAATTCTACATTTCCAACATCTTCTTACAGCCACCCGTTCCATCACCTGCCCTAAACCCATCCGCAATGTCTACGGCCACTTCCATTCCATCGAGACCATCGGAGGCAAGCAGCACGCCGTGCGACTGTTAGAGTTTGTACCAGGAGACTTGCTGCAGGGAGTACCCAAGTCTGAGGCGCTGTTCTACCAGCTAGGAGAGTTCGTTGCTAACTTGGATAATAAGCTGCAGGTTAGTTCCGACGGTTTGTGTTATTATTGCGTCCTCATAGGATATCTATGTTAGGCGAACAATGAAGTTTTATGGGGAAGTATCTAGGTATTTGTACCAAGTGCGGTGCAACGTATATAATAATTGTGACCTTGACCTACCCTGCTCTTTCACTGACAAGTATGGTCAAAATGGGAAGTGTCAAGCAATTTCGAACCATGTGCGGTACACCTATTTAATTACCGTCCTCGTAACCAGCCCTGTTCTTAAAATTAACCTGCAATTGCATGTAATTTATTATGGTAGGGTTTCCTGGCTGGTGGCTGGATGGCGGAGATCGTTGAGTTATCTCACTGTCATTATAAGAAAATGTTTTCTTTTCGAAGATAATATCCAGAGATTTCTTACACTATTGGCAAATGTATCTACGGTATGGTAGGACCCATGTATATGTATCTACGGTTTGGTAAGAGTGTAGGAGCAAGTATATTTGTCTTCTGTATACCATCATGTAGCTTAATCTTATGTTGATTATCGACCAGCATAGCTATCCACAACCACTCGATACGCTTCCGTACCGTATCAAAACATCAATCAATGTATTTGTAGGAGTCCTCTAAACGACGATCAGAAGTCCAAAACCCGAAAATATTGTCAGTTTTAAATTAAATAGACGACCACATCTCCCGACAGCTGTATGCTGTCTGGAGCTAGGAAATCAGGTTATCTAAATGTGTCATTTTCGATACGATAGCGTGTCGGATGATTGTGAATAAATATGCAGATCCAAAAACTATTTCAAGCATCCAATTCTTTGTAATCTTTTAGACCATAATATTTATAAGGTCTAAAGATACCTAAGTATGTGAAAATAAGCCGTTGACGAAGGTGAGATCGCATAGAGATTAAATTAACAATTGATTCTAGTACACAATAGTACCCAACATACCTACCTACATATTCCTGACTGAAGTAGTTAATGCGACAGACCAAGGTTTTTACAATTTGTATTGTAGTCTCGTTACCAGTCACTGTGATGTGTGTTCGTACGTAATGATAGTTAACATGCCTTTTGTGACAGATAAACCTGATTTGACACGGTCAATTATAAGGCTTCAGAGTTCATGGAAGGAGTGTGTTCAAAGAAAGTCCTGGCTTATCAAATTAGACTTGTAAATATGACCCTTTGAAAGAATAGGTTACGATATTCGGTTTTTGGCTTCCTTATCACGCAGTTGAATACCAGTATTTTACATGGAGCGACTTCCTAGTGACCTCTACAATCCAGTTACTGGGCAACACGTTGTCTCTTGGTAAGACTGCTTGTCAGACTTTTGGGCTTCTGACTACCCGTAACGATTGTCGAAGATCTACGAATGCCAGTCGGGGCCAACGGCTTAAAAAGCGCTTTCCAAGGCACGGGGGGTTTCGATATGTGATTGATGGTCACCCATCAAAGAACTGACCGCGGCAAGCGTAACTTAACCTTCGAGCGACCCGTGCGGTTATTAATAATTAGCTACGAGGCCTTCTTTATCACTCGTAGGATATTTAAATACAATGCAATCAGGTACTCGGCAATATCCGAGTTAACGTCACTCTAGCTAGGGTGCTGGCGAGTTATTTACATTACGAAGAAGTAGACGAGACGAGGTAGCGGTTTCTTTTTTTGAAGTTTGGAAAATGATGACGAGTGCTTCTGACCAATGTTTTTGTCTGCAGAACTTCAACCACTCAGGGCTGGTCGCCCGGGAGCACATGTGGATGCTGACGAAGGTGCCTGACCTGGAGAAGTTCAAGTACGTCATCAAGGATGCGGAGAAACTGGACCTGGCTGAGGAGGTAAGGAACAATAACTGCTCAGAAAGTTGTTGCCTGGAATTATAAGGGAAGGTGGCAGTTGTGGAAGTTACAGGGCTGCCAAATGCTTGGCACAAGGGCCTTATTCTACATATATTTACTCCACGATGCGATATGAAGTTTTCAGTAGTAAATGTCCAGTGGGACCAAAAATGAGCACCAACCAGCTTTCTAGTAAGTACTTATAAAATTTAAGTTGCCGCATGATGATGTTTTGCTCTGCGTTCACGATTGCATATCATTTATTTGTTCAGGGTCGTCCACAATATGATTATTTTCTTCACCGGTAGTAGGTCAGTGACTTTACCTATGCTATCAAATTGGTAAGTCCACTGTCAGCTTAGCTTTATCACGAGCCTTGTTCATAAACTTCTAGAGCACTAAGATATCTATTTATTTTAACTGATACTGTTATTATTACCTAAAAGAGATCATATATGTGTGTGATAAGTTTATATTTAAACGCTCTAAGCCACGGGTAATATCTAATCTATTAAAGTAATGTATATATACGAGTTTATGTATTATTATATCTAGTAGGTACAGACGCCAGCACATCAACCTACCCAAAACTGTCAGATTTTCCCAATCAACTTTGAACCTTAATGTTTGGTGATAAAGGTGAAAATCTATTAAAGAAATTTGACAGATTGTAGTAGGTTGATGTGCTGGCGTCTGTACATAGATCTGAATAGCACGCAGCCGCTGCATTGTTAGTCCAGCGGCGCATTCGTTACACTTCATAATGATATCCATTAAATATGATGTTTATCCGCTGTTATTTACATTTATAATCTCAGTAGTGAGGTAGGGCTGGGTTATTATCTGTTATGCCAGTTATAACACAAGGCGATACCTAAACGAATCGTAAAAGCGTACTATTGGATTTTCAACGCTCGGCCCAGAGCAATAAATTGGAAATTCGGCAGCGCGCTTTTATTTAAGCATTCGTTTAGGTGTAGTCTAGTGTTAGTGCAAACGGGCAGCAGTAAGTATATTGTTAGATACACCTCACTTTACTGCTGATATAGGCCAACGCTCCAAGATAGGAGGGTGTTTTAAGAGACAGAGCACCATTAGGCATATTTTGACCTTTTACCAACCCGAATTACTGGAATACTCCCTTTCAACACGTCTTCGTTTATTCATTAAAAACTGGAAGAAAGAAGCGCGGGCTCGCGAAAGATCGAAAGAATGGAGACAAGCCTTTGCCCAGGAGAGTGACAGAAAGAGCTAGCAAACAAAAAACACGTCTCTTGCAGTCAGTCGTTAGTTTTTCCGTTTCTAATCCATTAAAATCCTTCTGTCCTGCCGCAAACTTTCTAGTAACTGCAACTTATACATGTATGTACTTTCTTGCTGATAGTAAATTAATGAATTGTCAGGTAATCGAAGAGTTCAAGTACGCGGTGGTGCCGCGTCTGGATGAGCTGGAGAAGGGCGTCATCCACGGAGATGTCAACGAGATGAATGTGCTCGTAGGACTCAAGCCGGGAAGCAGGTTAGTTTCTAGCAAGAATATAATTTTCGTTATTTACTCTTGAGCTTTATCAATTTGAAGAGTCCTACAACCTACCTACTTTGTAAGGTCGTAGTAATGGCCAACCGACTCACCCTACGTGTTGTAGGTCGTGAGTTCGAACCCAAGCAGACACTTTCTGAAATTATTTCATCACCATTGCTCGTAAAACGGTGAAGGAAAACATCGTGAGGAAACCGGCATGTCCTAGAAATAACAATTCAAAGACATGTGACATCTGTCAACCCGCATTGGGCCCACGTGGTGGATTACGGCCCACTCCCTCTCATTGAGAGGAGGCCCGTGTCCTAGCAGTGGGAACGTTATAGACTGATTATGAATATGTATAATTTTTTCTACCTACGTCTGTATGTCAAAATAATGTGTGCTCGAGTGAGCCCATTGATAGTTTAGATTGGGCCCGGTAGGTGGCGCTGCGATTGAGTTCTAAGAAACCAACGTCTGTCCAGTCTGCTAAAGTGTTTTATGAATTATAATAATTTAAATAATAGACAGTTGATCAACTAATTTGTCAAATAAAACTCTTCTCTCCTGCCTCTCTCCTACTTTGCTGTCTGACAGGGTCCACAATGATGGGGTCTTCGTAACACTTGCCACCTAAATATAGGTATTGAGATTTCAGTTAAATTTTGAGGTACTTAAAATACCTAATTGTGAAAGGACTTTAGGTACTTACCTAGTGCAAATGCAATTTGTACAGAGATTGATAATTTGGACGTTTGAGAGGTTCGATTTTTTAGAGTTTATTAAATCTACAATGTTAAGTACCTAACTGACAATGGGTAGGTTAAGTGTTTAGGTATTGGGTTTTTAATGTACTTATCACTCAAGTAGTGAGCATCATCTAGTGATCTCGTATAGGTAACCTACATCAGCCTTAAATATAACACTTTAATAGAAAACCACTTTTATCGTATCAGATTGTTGGTTTGTTTATTTTCCACGTTATTGCAAAGATAATGGCATCCCGTAATATGTATCTATCTTATCACGAGATTGATATGATGAAACACCATTGAGATAACAGTTTATACAAACACTGGACCTATTTATATAATTTTTAAGAAAAAAAAACGTGGTTTTGATGTTCTGTATTCAAAATATATTATCATACATTCTTTCTATCAATTGTTTTGCTACTCACCAACAGATGGCGTTTTATAACATTTTTGACTAAAAATCTTCACTATTTAATTTAGGCCCCTGAATGCATCAGTGTTGAAGGTATGCACTCAGATTCTTAACGGAGTATTATTGAGGTGAGCTTAGCATGTTCGTACACTTTCAAATCTGGATTATTTTTGGCTTCAAACGTGATTCTGCCTGCTTCAACACTCTCTCAACACTGATGTGGTTTGGGGATGTGTAAATTAACGCAAATCTCTATTTACTAAGGATTTTCGTTGATGCAATGCATGAAAACTATTTTTGTTGTTTATATATATAGGCCGTCGGAAATAGACAAAAAAAGTGGCTAAATTCGCAAAGCGTGATGTAGTTCTGCATTTTTGGTATGTTGTATGGGTCTGTTAGGGTAGTGTAAATTCAAATTTGCAACTTCGAAAAACTTGTGGAAACTGAGAAAATCGAGAAAAACTTCGAAATTTTGGGACTTTTTTCACTATTTGCTCTCCAGAGCCAAAACTATGCATTTTTTTGCGAACAATGTCCCGTACACTTATGAACTGTATTAAATTGCCTACAATTTGAGCCCAAATGCAGCTCTATTGACTCTAAAGGAGCCAAGCTATGGCACTTCAAAGATGACCAATTTTTCTTGAAAATTGAAATTTTCAGGTTTTCCACACTTATTTCGCGAAATATTGGCAAAACCACTTGCCCTACGAAGAAAAGTTACTGAAAATATTTTGTAGTACATCTATTTAGCTTTTATTAGAGCCCAAAACGAAGTCTGTGAGACTAGCAGTTCACTCACAATCTCAAAAAAACGAAAAGAAGGTAAAATGGGTTATAGAGGCATAAGACTCAATGTATACAGGGTTATTGGAAATTAGACTGGAATCTTTTAAGGGGCGATGGGGGACATCATTTGCAACAATATTGACCCCAAAAGTAACATAACCTCTCCGTCCATAGCAAAAAGATTTGTAAATCGTAGAACTCTTTCTTTTGACTTTGTTGTGTGTGGATGTGGATTGATGGCGTTAAGTTCACTAATGTACCATTGATGTTAACTTTAATGGTTAACATTTTTTAATTTTAAGTGGTTATTGCAGGGATACATTACATTTGTCTCGATTATTCCATTCCGAATATCAATAACATAAGCTGAGAGTACCTCCCCGCCGCGGTGAAGGCGGTAACATGTACCTAAGCGTGTAATGCAAACACTTATGTAGTCGTTGATGGGGGATACCTCTTGCATACTGTTTTTGGCATCGTAACTCATTTGTACAGGCAATTATAGATGTCTACGTCACGTATACGTTGAACCGCTTTGGCAGAAACGTATCAGTGGTGTTTGACGGGTACCCGGGACAAGAGTGCCGATCGGAGCACAAAATCTGCCGAGCGATTCAGACGATATCTTGATTCTTCAACTGAAATTATTTTTGACTCCTCCACGATTATAAAAGTGCCCCAGGAGAAGATGATGTCGAACGATCGAAACAAAGAACGTCTCATTCAAAATCTCTGCTCTGCATTATGTCTCGAAGGAATTGAAACGAAGACAGCGACGGATGATGCAGACCGCGATATAATTCTAATGGCGTTAGAGAAAACCAAGAGCCACGCCCATGTGATCGTAGTGGGAGAGGACGTAGACCTGCTTGTTCTCCTCTGTGGGTTGGGTTCTAACATCCAGAACTTGCGCTTTCAGAAACGTGGACGTAACAGACATGAGGCCGGGTGCATTCAGTATACCACTAGCGCGTTTAACCGAGGAGAAGTTGAAATGCCCAATGGATTTAAACTGTTTATACACGCTTTTACTGGGTGTGATACCACGTCCGCCCTTTTCTGGCAAGGAAAACAGAAATTGTGGGGTCAATTTCAAAAGAGGCAAGACCTAGTAGACCTGCGGCGCACATTATCAATCGGAATCGGTTTCATGTTGACAGTTCAACAACATTCATTGCGTTATTTACGTGTTGAGCAGACACATTTTTCGAACTTATGAAGCAATGGATTAGCAATTTGCTTCAAAATGATACAGATTCCGATTGATAGTGTGTTACGCAATTAGGGTGCTGGCTACCATCTTCCTCCAAACAGATGCAACGCATGCGGATATTGCGGAAGCTGGCGTATAGTGTCTGGTGGCTCTTTACGGAGGCGTTGCAGGTACTCAGACACTGCACGACCTGCAGTTCCAGTTGTTTGTGAAGACAGTGGCAAGCGCAAAAGTGAATCTGGCACGTTTGCCCCCTACTACCGAGGCATCCTCTTTTCATGCGTTTCGCACCTACCACCAAGTGCAAAAATGGCTGGGGGAAGAAAAGGATCCCACCGAGTGGGGTTGGGAAATCAGCTCCCGCGGCCTAATCCCGATCACAACAAACAAAGAGCCAGCTCCCGCACAGCTTCTAAAAATGATAGCCTGCAAATGCAAAAAGGGATGTAGAGGGGCATGTAGTTGTTTAAAAGCTGGGCTGAAATGCTCGGCTCTTTGTTTGCATTGCGGAGGAAAGTCGTGTAATAACGTCGCGTTGATTTCTGTTGACGAAGATAGCGACGATTCAGAGCAAGATGAAGAAGGACTTCTTCCTCAGAATGATGAAGAAAGACACGAAGAGGAAGAAGAACACGAGCGCATTCTTTTTCATCTTTCTCAAAATGAAAACCATCCTGATGAAAGGGAATCCCAACCAAAGAAAAAACGACGATTGACTAAGAACAGTTCTTAGTCAATCGTCGTTTTTTCGGTTTGATTTTTTGTTTTTTTTTTTTTTTTTTAATTCGTTCATTAATTTTATGTTTTGCCTAGAACTAAGATTCCAAATCAAACTTCGAGCGAGATTATTGCAGAGACCTCCCACCAAAATTCCTGTCTAATTTCAATAACCCTATATACCCCCTTATTCATAATCCTATTTTATCTCTATTTTAGCTAAAATAGGTTTATAGAACGTTTGTCTTTATCTGTCACGTTGTAATTTCTGTGTGTAAGAAAGAGACAAACCCCATTTTAACTAAAATAGGTTTGATAAGTTTTATGAATAAGGGGGTTAGTCTTTTGTCTCTATAACACATTATACCTTCTTTTCGTTTTTTTGAGACTGTGAGTAAACTGCTAATCTCACAGACTTCGTTTTGGGCTCTAATAAAAGCTAAATAGATGTACTACAAAATATTTTCAGTAACTTTTCTTCGTAGGGCAAGTGGTTTTGCCAATATTTCGCGAAATAAGTGTGGAAAACCTGAAAATTTCAATTTTCAAGAAAAATTGGTCATCTTTGAAGTGCCATAGCTTGGCTCCTTTAGAGTCAATAGAGCTGCATTTGGGCTCAAATTGTAGGCAATTTAATACAGTTTATAAGTGTACGGAACATTGTTCGCAAAAAAATGCATAGTTTTGGCCCTGGAGAGCAAATAGTGAAAAAAGTCCCAAAATTTCGAAGTTTTTCTCGATTTTCTCAGTTTCCACAAGTTTTCCGAAGTTGCAAATTTGAATTTACACTACCCTAACAGACCCATACAACATAACAAAAATGCAGAACTACATCACGCTTTGCGAATTTAATGTCTTTATCCGACGGCCTAATAGGCGATCTTTTTTTCTTTGAAACACTGGAGCAGACCCGAAAATATTGTCTAAAATCATTCTTAGCAAGATTATTCTTATCATTTTATTTAGATCTTTCTCTGTAGGTACCTATCTGTGGTATTACTTGGAATAGTTCCTGCAAATAGTTTAGTTTTTTGTTTATCCTGTCCATGTTAGAATAAGTAATAGGTATTTTTATTTATTTTCTCATTGAAAGACACCCTGGAAATAGGTATAGAGATAGGTAGGTCAACATTAAAAAGGTAGTTTTTTACTAACTAAGACAAAGACTAAGAACAAGTTTATTTTTACCACCGTTTTTGTTTACCACCTGCAGTAACTATAAACAATAATTTTCTATTCTATTCTTATGGCATTTCGCTTTAATTCCGCAGCAAAACCGACTACCGCATCACAGGCATCATAGATTTCGGTGACATCCAGTATTCTTACTATGTCTTCGAGCTCGCCATCACGATGACTTACATGATGCTGATCACTGGAGATCCTCGTGTGGGAGGATATGTCCTTGCTGGCTACACCGTAAACAGGCGTTTACCTGATGATGAGTACAGGCTGTTGAAGGTAAATACAAAAAATAAATAAATAAAACAATGTGCTATGTTTATTCGATAACAGATGGCAGCACTGGTTAGCTCTTAATAATTTTGCTATTTGTCAATAGATGGTAGTATTGTTTTGAAGTAAACTACTTGTCGTGTTAGTTCAGCTACTCACTTATAGATGGCACTAGACGTTTATTTCAGAGTCTGTTTTTTTAATTCGTTCGGAATAAGTAACAATTACATATTATTACGAATAAATAAAACATAAGGGTGTTATAAAAAATATGTACAACCTACAACACTCTCTACAGGTACACAAATGACAAAGACAGTGATGATTGAGTAAAAAAAAATATATATATAAACATCCGAATTGAGAACCTCCTCCTTTTTTTTAAAGTCGGTTAAAAAATAATGTACAGGTAAACACCTATTTCTCTGTTCGTTTCACAGACACTGATCTCAGCCCGTTTAGTCCAGAGCCTGATCCTCGGTGCTTACACCCTGGAGCAGGATCCCAACAACGTCTACGTCACATCGACAGAGAAGGCCAATGGCTGGGAACTGCTGAAGAAGATCCGTAAATCGAAGCCGACCGAAGACGTGGACCCTACTGACTGGAAGGAGATTGCCACTGACTACTTAACGAGAAGCTAATTCATGTGGAAAATATTAAAAAGGTCGTTTTGAATTCGTGTGAAATCTTAAAGTCATCGAATGATTTGTGTGTAGGCAAGCGTGGTGGTAAGATTTTTTCTTTCGGGTTGGTCGATTTCAGAGAGCCATTCTTGCTTGTTATGTCAGTAATTTTGAGGATTTTATATGAATTTGAATATATTCTCTCGTGTATTATTATTTAATTGGTAATAATTAACTATATAATGGTGGCTCATTTAATTGAAAACGTCTAACGGGCCTCTGCGAGTTGGCTTCGGCCCCATGTACACCTTCCAAAGGTCCGGAGCCCCAGGGTCCTGAGATATTGCAAAGACACTTTCAACTATACATATTATAATAATGCTCCGTTGTAAGTTAATAAGAACAAACTGTTACTAGATATGATATCTTGATAATGATATATATATATATAATTAAATGTATTATAATAAAATAAATGCAATAAATAAATAAGTAAGTACAATTAATCAATAAATAATGTTCCATAGATGTTATAGTAGAGTTAAAGTATGTATATTTTTATAGCTGTTATTTTTTTAATGTTAAGAATTTTACTGTAGTATTTAATATTTAATATAGAATTTGGAAAATCAGAAACAAGTCTACTTATTTAATTCAGAATTTTTATTTATTTATTTTATTATTTATGTAGACACAGTACAATACATAGGGATATGACATAATAATTATAATTTGAGTACCTACAAAGGTACTGCCTATTTCTTAAGAAATTAATTATTTTTCCTGAATTATGAATTGGGTCGTATGCATGAAATTAGTAAAACAACCCTGTAGCAAAAATGTTGGTACCATAACGGAAAATTTGGAAGCATCTTGCCTACCATGGCTGTTCAACAACCCTCGAGTTCAGAACATAATTACGCCTGATTTGTGCCAATATCTTTTCTAGAACCAGCTAGAACCTTTCTATTCTAGCTCTTTAAAAATAAATGTCCCGAATAACACCCAGCTTCGTGTAGTCTCAGCCTTAAGTTCTACAACCAACTTTACACAAAAAACGTAACGACAGCTCATCAATAACACAAATGGCTCTGTGGTGGACCACACACATCACATTATACGGAACATTATGTTACGCTTATTGCCTTTTATATCGTAATGGACGATTTATTTAAAAACATCTTGTTTGTTTTATGGTTTTAAATGCATGATTGATTACAGCTTGTATTGTAAGTCTTAAGTTTATTTAGCAATGCAAATGTTTATAAAAGTATGGATTTATGAAGGTAATTCATTTCCTGTTCAAGAAAATAACACACATAAATAACATCACGCCTGTGTTCCCAAAAAGGTTAGAAAGAGGTATCCCTGTAGTACACTTACATTTCACCAGTTATGTTTCTTTAAATCCCATATAGTTAGGGGGTGAGCCTGTTGCCATCTGTTCAACCGGGCACAATTCCAGACTCCGGGCTGCTACAGAGAAATTCCGGTTGAAAAAGAATTCAATAAGGCTTTACCCAACCTGGGAACGAAACCCGGACCAATATACTCAGGAGTTAACAGTAACGCTTGCGGCCACTATACCATCGCGATCGAGGCGAAATAATGATTATTCCAATTGATATTACGCACCTCTGAATTAACGTCAGTCAATAAACTACAATTTTTTATATTTTATGACGCTATAAACCACCATGAGAAGTAAAAAATATCTAAAGAACTTATGAAATTTTAATTATCGCCATCTACTAGCAAGTAGCAGTACTAAAATCTGCAAAAACGTTAACTTAGTCCTCGCATTTCTAGATGTTATCAGTAATTCCCTTTCTCGGAGTCTTAGCAATAAATTGGAGTTTCATTTATACGAAACAGACATGATGTGGTTATAAGTGACTGATGAAAAAACTTGATAAAACAGGCAGTGACTCTGTCGGCAAAATGTTGAACTAAGTCCCGCTTTAATCGCGATTGGAATTTTAGATTTTAAAGTTATTTTATTGGTCAGTTTATTTTATATAGGCCTGCATTGTAATAAATAATAGTGAAACGAACTGTTATTTAATTCACAGGAATCATAAAATGGTAGCTATTCATGAGAATTTATGCTTATAATAAATCTCAAAATGAACATAAAAATTGCATAGCCTACATAACATCATCAAAAATAACTACCAAGCAAAAAGTTCTTATGCGAATACATAAAAATTCTCTCCCTCCTCAGTCGAATACGGCACTCATAAAGTACAAAATATTCCAAAAATCACAATAAAAATATAAAGATGCAACTTCTGCTACTAATTACAATTAATTAAGCTTATAAAGACAAAAATGTTCACTTTTTACTCTTGCAACCCTGATTGGGTTTTTTATGATGTCCTGTTTAATTATGCAAGCGGCGCACTCGCGTTGAAGCGTCTTCGGATACATTACGATTGAGCGAGTGAAAAAACCTAATTAAATTGAAAGTAATTATTTAGTTCGTTTACTTTCTTATAAGGGTATAACCGTATGTGGGGGTAAATGGTGATACGAAAGGCTCTAGATGTGGAACTAATTACTTACGCGAAGGTGAAGACATGCTCAATTAATGCGGATCTTTTCCCAACTATTTTGGGGTCGGCTTCCAGTAAAGCAGATGCAGCTGAACATCAGTATTTTAAATAGAGCGACTACCTATCTGACCTCCACAACCCAATTACTGGATAACACGATACCCCTTGGTAAGATTGGTGCGCATGCAGAGCTAACAGACTTTGATATAGACTATATCTCAACCTTCCAGTTTAATAAACGCGTCTATGTGGACACCTAAGAATTTGACATTATCTACTTCTTCGACATTATTACCACAAGACAGCTTTAAGTCTAGCGATATTTCGTTGTTTTATTTACATACATTAAGTTTTAAATTATTTGTACTAAACCAGGTTCCCAAAGAAACCACTTCAGGTACTAGTATTAATCTTAAATTCTAAATTACTTATATTACCTGCAGAAACTATTGCATTAGTGTCATTAGCAAAAATAATTAATGTTGTGTCTGTTATTCATTTTCTAATAGATATACTCAATCAAGTCATTTAGGAATAGGGTGACCTATGCAAACTAATTATCGTTACGAAACACAAAGCAATTATTTGCCTTAAGGCAGCAGACCCTGAAGCTAACTCTTCATAAATCCTTATCAGACATTGAGGAAAGTCTCGTCGCATCAAACCAGCTAATTACTAGATCTCTAGTCTCTGTGACGTCACCACCAGAGGTCATGATCCTCGCTGTCAAAATGAAACGGTTCATGTAATTACCAAATCATTTATCAAACGTTGGTAATTATGCGTAATTATACAGACGAGCGATTAAGAATATTATCAGTTGAAATAAATTAATACTTATTGGGTATGCATGTAATATGTTGTTGGATCATTCGGTTCCCTACAAAATAGTTGAGGTGGATGGTGCTGATACACGTGTCATGTTCGTGAACGGGCGCCGTCGGTTGAGACTGGTCATCTCTTAACTGCCAAGGCTTATTTTTAATCTTATATTTTCAAATGTTTCTTCATTTATGTGTGTTTTTTTACATTGTTCTCACATATAGAAGCAACAAGAATAATGTGCCCAGTGTAATATCTTTATTTAAAAGAGTGTCCATGTAGTTTCTTGCCAGTTCTTCTCCATAGAGATCTACGTTTTGGAATGGGCAACTAGCTTCAACTTTCTGACTAACTGACCGACTATTTAATTTTGACAATTCAAAAGTGCCTGTACATGTATGGTTTAATTCAACTAAATGCTTTGAGTTTGAGTTAGGTAATGGATTTTTAATTTGGGTTTTTGTGTGGGATTCCTAAAACGGCCGAATTGTCAAAACGCTGCTACCTTTACTTTAACTGGGTTCCCGGTTTGGTAACATATTATTCTTCTAAAAAAATAACTATCGTTTTTGAAAAACCCAAAATGATTTTTAGCAAGACGTTTTGGTTCTCTGGTTGTACTTAATAAGAGTAACCCAACTCAACCTAGTCCCCAGGTGGAAGCCTCTCCCAAGTTCCGTCATAATTCCCAGTTTCCGTCTTTCGCATCCAGTCAACCCCGGTCGCTTGTGTCATCATCATGTTAGTCCATCTGTTCGAGGCGTTTGATATTATTTATTTATCAATTTATTTCAGGCATCAAGGCAGTGAGAGCAGTGGTGGCCCAGTGGTATCGGCCGCGACTTACGAGTTGTAGGTCGTAGGTTCGAACCCAGACAGGCGCTTTACTTTGTGTAAATTATTTCATCACCACTGCTCTCAAAACGGTGAAGGAAAACATCGTGAGGAAACCGGCATGTCCTAGAACCAAAAATTCAAAGACATGTGACATCTACCAACCCGCACTGGGCCCGCGTGGTAGATTACGGCCCACTCCCTCTCACAGAGAGGAGGCCTGTGTCCCAGCAGTGGGAACATTATAGGCTGATGATGATGATGATCAAGGCCCATATAAAAACACATAAAATACAATATTAATATAACTTAAAAATACTATAAATACATACAACATTATTATCACACTAAGAAACTAACTAAACTAAACACGAAGTGTCGGCGTCGTGTTTCGCTGACTGGTGTCATGTAGCCGGCCACGAAACCGGCGATACACAACACCCTTCGGCCAGAACTCTTCCTTGAGGAACTTCTCGAGATGGTGTGTCGGAACACGCACCACGAACGACTTGAAGTTCGTGTTGTGACGCGACTCCAACTTCTCGACCCTCAAAGTCCAGTTGGTCTTTACACGCAAGTACTCCACTATCTCCTCAACCTTCGTGGAGTGGTGCAGTCTGGACACGTACAGCTGCGTCGTTGGGATTGCTGGACGCAGCAGCATGTTGGGTCCTGCCAGCGCGGTGCCGCACTGGTTCCGACAAGGAGGTTTCTTCTTCTTCTTCTTCTCCACTTTGATGAAACCATCCTTGTCGCACGTGTCCTTCTCTGGATCCTGCCTATCCAAAACCTTGTTGGGTTTCGACCGGCTCGGTTATATAACTTGCTGTACTCGCTTCACCACATTTATAGGTACCATGTAATAACCAATTATGACAGACGACTGGTCATCATCAGTTGGGAAAACTTATATCGAACCAATGGTTCATATAGGTCTTCCAAACTTGAACACGCTATTTTGCTTTATCCTCGGCGCTTTTAACCCAGCTGGTACCAGCCACTTTTTAAAGACCATCTACCTAACCTGCGAGCGTCCTACCCTACACTTTATGCTTGAGCCGAGAGATACAGTTTTTGAAGTGAAACTTCTTTACACACGCTTGAGTTGGGGAGTAAGCTGGCGAACGCGTGACGTAAGCGTTACGAAAAGTGTGATCGGGCGAGGCGAACGGGAGTTGAGTGGGGGATATAAGCAAGAGAAAGCAGTGCGCGCGCACATTTTCTTTCTCTCTTCCTCTCATAGTTTCACTTCAGTCGTGTGGTCATAAGCACACTCGGTTTTTTTATAATCCTATCTTTTCTCAAGTATGTTGTGATTGGCTTCCAGTCTAAAGAAATGCAGATACTTAAATACTAATATTCACAAATAAGGAATTGCCATCATTATTTACTTCCACATACCATTTCAACAATCCAATTACTGCATAATACCGATACCCTTACTTCAGTAACAGTATTTCTTATCTTAGTAATATTTATGAACATAGCAGACCACATTCACCTAGCGGCAGGTATCGGCACATCATTACAAGTCCTTAATGATTTATAATTAAAGAGTAACGGAGTACCCCCGCTGCGCGCTGGGTTCCTGGTACCTAGTTATACTATGTTTTTAATAGCATTGTGATTTTTATGTGGAGGCAGGTAGAATAAGATACATGATTGTCATTACCTTCGTTTAAAAAAATGTCTAGGTAATCAAAACGGACGGACGGACGGACGGAAGGACGACATGGTGCTGCTGAGCCCGACGGTGAGGGGTCTCAGAGAGTTGTTAAGAGTATGTGAGGCCTATGCTGGTGCACATGGCCTTGTATACAATGTCCAAAAAACGGAATTTATGATCTTCAGGACCGCCGGTGGAGGCCCTGAGTATTCACATAATATAACCCTAAATGGCTTGTGCATAAATCGTGTTAAAAAATTCAAATACTTGGGGCATTTAATTACCGAAGGTCTAGAGGACGACCTGGATATAGAGAGGGAGCGCAGGGCTTTAGCGGTCAGAGGTAACATGCTGGCCCGCAGATTCTCCCGCTGCTCTGAGCAAGTAAAAATTACTTTGTTCAGGGCATATTGCCAAAGCTTTTATACGGGAAATCTGTGGGTCAGGCACACCAAAAGATCGCTAGATGTCCTGCGCATCCAGTATAACAACATCTTCAGGATGATGTTGGGGCTGCCTCGCTTCTGTAGTGCATCAGGGATGTTTGCGCTGTATCATACTGATGGCTTTCATGCAGTCATCCGCAAGAAAACTGTATCCCTGATCTGCAGAATGCGGAATTCTGAAGACTGTAGCTGACAGGATCTTTTCTCCGATGTGGAGATCCTTTGTTAAGCTGGTAATTTGAATGAATGTATTTTAATTTATAAGTTAATTTTAATTTGGAATTTCACTTAATGTTATTTATTGTAATTTTTAATCGTTAATTTTTATTTTTTATTTTTTTATTTTAATTTTTTATTTCGGTTGTATGTATTTTAATTTTAATTTTATGTATTTTAATTTAATTTTATTTCATTGTAAATCGGACTGTATGAAATTATGGATCAATTAGTTATCCGAAATAAATGAATTTTAATTTTTAATTTTAATTTAAAAAGGGGAAGGTAGATTATTTATAAAAATGCGGTCCTCCGTATGGTAAGCAAGTGATCACCGCCTCATATGGATATCTGTAATAAGTTAATAACAGAAGAACGGCAGGTGCATTGCCATGTCCGAAACGAAACTGACACATCTCATGTACCTGTAATTACACTGGTACATCCCTTCTTACAGCAACAGTGCAGTTATGTCGTGGAGGCCCAGTGGTAACGGCCGCGACTTACGAGTTGTAGGTTCGATCCCAAACAGGCATTTTACTTTGTGCAAATTAATTCATCACCACTGCTCTCAAAACGGTGAAGGAAAACATCGTGAGGAGACCGGCAAGTTCTAGAACCAAAAATTCGAAGACATGTGACATCTACCAACCCGCACTGGGTCCGCATGGCCCACTGTGTAACCAATAGAGTCGAGGCGGCGACGAGGCGCGGGTGCACGTTTTCTATAGGAATGAATATAAGTATGTCGCCTATACATACATACATACCTATATTTATTCCTATAGAAAACGTGCACCCGCACTTCGACGCCGCCTCGACTCTAGCTCGTGTGGGCAACGCGCCTAAATTCCCGTTATTTATTGTTAACAACAAGACGTAATCTGCCATTTTAATACATTGTAAATAAGCTGATACCTACTTATTAGAAAACCTTTGACCCTTTCCAAATTATTATAACATAAAGACTACTTATTTATCACATACATTGTAACGTGAACTACGTTGTAATAAACTAAGTCGAATTACTGTTTAGATCAACTTTCACCCTACTATAAAGAGAACTTTGGGCAAAAGAAAAAGACATTAGGTATAGGTATTATTGGTTGGTTTATTGGTTTATTATTATTATTTGGTTTATTATTTGTTAACTGTTTCTGGATTGTGTTGAACTAATTGTATATTTACTTATGTTTGTTATTGCATCTGTTTGTTTCCCAAATAAAATAAATAATTATTAAAACACAGTAGCATGTTA
Source organism: Amphipoea oculea (assembly GCA_945859645.1). NCBI lineage: Eukaryota > Metazoa > Arthropoda > Insecta > Lepidoptera > Noctuidae > Amphipoea > Amphipoea oculea. The sequence goes on from OX243885.1 coordinate 703,417, forward strand.
AACAACCAATTTATTGTATTCAAATGTTCTTAAAAGCACTTCCAAACTTTAATTAAATGAGTTATACCATCAAACTCCATGCGTTGCACTTGTGCTCCAAAACCCCGAATCAGTACGCTTGTAACAACAGCAGTCTTGGGAACATTCCCTTCTTACTGGATACAGCGCAACTCTGCCGGCGGCAGAAATATGTATGTACCCGGCACTTCATAAGTCATACGTCATCCATACTATCCATACTAATATTATAAATTCGAAAGTAACTCTGTCTGTCTGTCTATCTGTATGTTACCTTTTCACGCCTAAGCCGCTGAACCGATGTAGATGAAATTTGGTATAGAGATAGCTTGAGTCCCGGGAAAGGACATAGGATACTTTTTATCCCGATATTCCCACGGGATCGAGACTTATGCGGGTGAAACCGCGGGGCGCAGCTAGTAAGTCGTATATTTATTCCTTCTTCGGGATGATGATAATATGTATCGAAAATTACTAGTAGCAGGCGTTCTGTGGTTTCTGCATACCCCTATGGGAAAAAAGCTTGAAGTTACGATGCATTCACAATCACAACTTCATTAATCTTGTGGTTTTAATATCTAATCAATACCTACACTACAAAGGTTATGTAAACTAATAAAATATGCAAAAAAAAATATTCTTTTTGCACGTTTGTTTGTTTTTATTTGATTGTGAAGTAAATGTCAAGGACAAAACAACAAACCTTTTAGAAACCCCGTCTTATTAAGGAACGACAATACTCGTTGGGAAAACCAGAATAATTATATTATTTAACTAGCTGTGCCCGCGACTTCGTTCGCGTGGATGTCGGAACTTAACAATATCCTGCGAGGATACCGATTCAAATCTTTATTTTTTATTTAAGCTAGTGCTTCTATATTAATAACATTAGTTGTGGAACCATCTGAAGCGTACACAAAAAGGTTATTGGGGTTGTTTACGCGTGAAAGAGCTACGTATAGTTGACCATGGGAAAAGCATCCAATACTTAGGTCCACCCCCGCAACGGATAATGTCTGGCCCTGAGCTTTATTAATCGTCATGGCATCAAAGACTGACTGGGAATTGCACTCGTTTGAAAGAGAAAGGAAAGTTGTTAGGAATAATAGGTATTCTTGGAATAAAAACAATATCACCGGCACCGCACCGCAACCGGTTAATATTTCAGCTTCGATAATGTTTTGCTGCAGATTTGTGACTTTGAGCTGAGTGCCGTTACAAAGTTTGGGAGGACATCAATTTCTGAGGAGAATTATTGGAACACCGATTTTTAAAACTATTTTGTTGGCGGGAAGTCCGGGTGTGTTGAAGGAATCCAAAAATTCTACCGGGTAGTGCGTGGCGTCATCTTCTTCCATAACTGTATTTATAGAGGTGTATTCTCTACTATTCCCGGACACATGCATCAATATTTTTAAATTAATTGCCGCAGCTTGGTCATTGCGGGGAGTCAAAATAGCTCGCTGACATAGCCACGAACCGGCTTGATTTCCCATATTTGTGGAATCTCCGTACACAGAAGAAATTAGCTCTTGTTGTGATGTAACGCAAGAACAGAGATTAGCGACCAAATTAACTTTTCCATCTTCTTGTACGGGGTATGTGCCATCGCCTATTTGTAACAATAAATTGGAAAACTCCTGTGCATTTTCGCAGCCTCCTAACTGTGCACGCATATTTACGCTCAGGTGTGTAGATGATATATTGCGCCATAAAACAGAACTCTTCAGACATGCAGCAATTTCATCGGCTCTCGTTCCTCGGGGTACTATCGGGAGTGTCTGCCGAAAATCACCGCAGAACAGTACCGTAATGCCTCCCATCGGCCGGTCATTTTACCTTATGTCCTGCAAAGTTCTATTCACTGCTTCTACAGCTTTGCGGTTTGCCATTGTGCACTCATCCCTAATAATTAAAACACAATCGCGTAAAACCTTTGCTTTATCGCTATTTCGTGATATGTTGCAAACCGGGCTTTCCGTACGGTCCAAGTCGATAGGAATTTTAAATGTTGTGTGTGCCGTTTTTCCTCCAGGCAATAATGTGGCTGCTATCCCTGAAGAGGCGACAGCAAAGGCAATTTACTTTGGTTCCTTATTCGAGCCAAAATAACATTGGTTAGGAAAGTTTTCCCTGTGCCACCCGGTGCGTCTAAAAACAGGATTTTACCCGAGGCGTTATCTACACTGCAGCATACCCTATCAAACGTCTGGCGCTGTTCCTCTGTCAAAGAAGGTTGGTCAAAACGTACCTGGCAACGAAACGATAGCGTCCCTATATGCCATATATATGAAAAATACCCTTATTTATTAAGGTCATAAAAAACACAAGAATTATCTTTTTAAGTAGCCACAAAAAAAAGTTATCCTTATTTTAGTTTTTGTAATTATTTTCGTATAATAGTTTCAGAACGCACCTATTGACGATTCATTTCGCGTATGAAATGACTTTTTATTCATAGACTATAAATATTCAAGTTTTTCTGAATAGTTGTTAACTGTTATTCAATTAAATTAGTATATAGGGATCATATCAACTACTATGCTGATTTATTATGCATTGGAACCTTGTCATAAAAATAATTAAGTGAAAGCATTTTGTTCAATTGCGTACAACGGAACGTCATTTGTCATCGACAAGTTACTTGATCTGTGGTCATCGACTCGCGCCATTGATTGACACCCGGCAATCATACGCTTCTTATTCGCTTCGCTTCACTTGTTGTTGTGAATTGTGATACGTGCTATACTACTTAGGATTTCCTTCTGTTGTTTTGACCTTGGCATTGTTTTACAGACTGATAACTACACTTGTGACGATTACTCTGTGCTTTTGATTTCTGGACACCGATGGACATGGATGAAAAGTATAGTGCTCGTTTTTATAAAAAAATGTGGCTATTTAGATATGATTTTCAAACGGGATGATGTTTACAACATAAGAACAAACCAATCTAAATAAATCTTATTTTGGGACATGAGAAACAAAAGTCAGGTCCAGCTCCTATAGAAATCTGGCCATTGTTCTTTGCGCAGTCATTTTGTAAAATTTCTTCGAGTTCCACGGGATTGTAACTAATTTCTGATACGTACTCTCTGTCCATCGACTACCGGTGTGGGCAAACCATAACAACGCCATCTATCGAAGTGCTATTAATATTCAATACTGCACGTAGTTGATCTCCAGATGTAGTCCATATTATAATTTTAAAAATTTACATTTTTGAAGTGAAAACTTCTTTAGCGGCGTTGCACACTTTTTGTAATGGGTAAAAAATGTTTTAAAACTCGCGTCAGGACATCGCGTCAGGACACATGTCCGTCAGGAGAGATTTCCCCCCCCCTCTCTTTCTACGGCGGCGCCAACCGAAGTGAACCAAGTGACACACGACAATGGATGGATGGATGGATGGATGGATGGATGGATGGACGTGGACGTGGACGTAAAATGAAAAAAAGTGACGCAGAAGTAGTGAAAAAAAATTAGTTATATTAATTAAATTAATAATTGATTAATTTCAACGTTAATATTCAAGTTTTCTCTTCTGCCGGCACTCCCGGAGTGCAACCCGTCTTTTTTTTAGGTGTGAACTGATTACGATGAAACAAAAAACTCAATGTTACTTCAATTTATAATTTTTAACGCAAATATTATTGCGTATAAACGTGAAGTTGTGAGACCAAGTGCATATTAACACACATTAACTAATTTTGTCCAGAGATGGCGCTGTTTTAATATTTATTTCTGAAACACTTAGAATTTTCTAATTTACAAATTTTTAGGTGTGTGTGAACTGATTACGATGAAACAAAAACTCAATGTTACTTCAATTTATATAATTATTAACGCAAATATATATAAACATAAAGTTGTGAGTCCAAGTGCATATTAACACACGTTAACTAATTTTACTTCTGGTAGGTACACTTTAAATTCAAAAATCTTTTGATAGACTGAACCGATTGCAATGAAACAAAAACTAAATGTTACTTCAAGTTACGCTAAATCGTTGTGTATAAAAGTTATCTACATTTATTTCGTACATTTTACGTGATGCTCGGATAACTAAACATACAAACAGACAAACAGACAAAAATTCTAAAAATGCTGGAATTGGGTTCTATTGGTTGTCCTCTAACACCCTGGCTATATTTTTTTATTTATTTTTTAATGTACAAAAACTTCTTTTCTACAGTTTTATTATATGTATAGATAACCTAACCATTTATTTATTTTAACTGGTTTATTTAGTCCACCCGTTGGATGCGAGAAGCACAGAACCGGTCGAAGTGGAGGTGGAGGCACACACACACAATCAATGAACAAAGATCACTAAATTACTTAAATTTAAAGAAATAAACAAATCAAATTATTAATGCAATGTGAAATCTCCAGCGATAAACATTATTAATTCCAAAAAATGCGCTCTCTGCACGACCACTCGCAACGATATTAATTTGCTTGTTTGGCGCCGACTCAAAATTACTTAGGTATACTTACATTAGTTTAAGAACTTACTTATTAAGGTTAAATATAAAAGGTATATAATTTTTTGCTTTTCAGTTTTTTCGGCGGTTTAATTTTTTTGTTAAAAAGTTTTTTTAAGTTCTATACACTCTTCCATAACATAATAACATGGTGTAAAAATATTCAAATGTAATTTTATGTAACTAGGTACAATTAACGTAACAATTTAACCTAAACAGGGTTTGTTTACATTTTCATCAGTATTTTTGGAACAGTTTTATAGATTTTAAGACTGTGGTAGGTGTCTTAGCACCCAGTACTATGGTTTTATACCCAGTTAATGCATTATACTCACCTCCTTCCAAACAGGCGAAAATGTGTCGGTGTACACCTCTGCTTACCTCTTCGGGGAACAGGCGTGATGTTATGTAAACTGTGTCCGATCCGTCGGCTAAACAAGATGATTGTGTCAATTATACCTTTTATTTACTTAGATGCTTATCTACATCTAGCATTAGCCCTTTAGTGGCTGATATGCTATCAAGATTAGCGTTTAAGTTAATGCCTTTAAAGGGGACATGGAATTCTAAATTTCTTAAGTTTTTTGCAAATTGCAGCACTGCCATTGCGCAACACCCTATCGATCTCAATCTGAATCATTTTGAAGGATATTGCTAATCCATTGCTGCGTATTATTGAAAAATGTGTCTGCTCAACAACGTAAAGAACGCAATGAATGTTGTTGAACTGTCAAAATGAAACCCATTGCTACTGATAGTGCGTTACGCAATTACCCCGCAGGTCAGTGTCAGATTGTATGTTGATCAAAATATGATAAAATAATGACTAAGAATAGCTCTTTATTATGTACACCATATAACTTACAGATATAAATATAGAAACTTTACAAAGGGTGACACAATGGGCGGTGTTATCGCTAAGAGCGATCGACTGAAACATCAATATAGCTCTCAAAACTATATTTCCAGCTAATAAGTCTATTTCGTGAAAATATGACGATTTGTAACAAATATAATTTCCAAAAAACCTAAGTCATTTTAAATTTCGTAGGCTACATTGAAGGAATCGCCTTAACGAATACTTTTTTGTTCCAAACCTATAAAAATACCTCGGTTACGTTAGCACCACGACTCACAAGTTTCCCGCTGCGCTTTAACATAGTCTAGTCTTAAAAGGAATGTAGCAGACTATTAGGATGATCTAGATAAACTCAGGTTTTTGTGTCTAGAAAAAAACTCTACAATGATCTGAGTCTGACTTGATATTGAAAATGTTTTAGCCTATAAGGTCAGGTAAACCAAAAAGTGTTTTCAAAAAAGAGTTGTATCACTTGTAATAAGTGAGCAGTGGTAGCCCAGCATTAGTGTAGCGGTATCTACAACGCCACATGCGAACAACGCGTCATACTGACGTCACGCAAATCCTGCATCGCGCAAGCAGAGTTTACCACGCAACTAGCATATATACAACAGCCCGACATGACTCATTGGGCAGTTGCCCGCCAGACACAACACCCGTCTGGTCGGAGGATCCTCCCTTTTCTATGGAGGTTGAGTGAACTTTACACCCTGTTCCTCATACCTCTATATTAGTAACAGCTGCGACTTACGAGTTTTCGGTCGTAGGTTCGAACCCAGACAGGCGCTTTACTTTGTGTAAATTATTTCATCACCACTGCTCTTAAAAAACGGTGAAGGAAAACATCGTGAGGAAACCGGCATGACCTAGAACCAAAAATTCGAAGACATGTGACATCTACCAATCCGCACTGGGCCCGCGTGGTGGACCACACTGAGAGAAGGCCTGTGTACCATCAGTTATAGGCTGAAAATACTACTTGTAATAAACCATGGCAAAGAATTTTATTTACTTTTTGCTGTATGTGTATTTCTATCTTTCCTATTATAATATATTACCTACTTACACAGAATTCATGTGGGTACGTAAAACTAATACTAACACTGTTTATAATTCATGTTAGATTATTCGTTTAATTTCTTATTGGCTTTTATTCTTCTTCTTAGCGTGTCGATAGCAATCAAAGTGTACTCGGCCCAGAATTCGGCTACTTGTTTGGCGTCATCACCAGCGTCCATCAGTTCCTGTAACGTGCAGCTGACAGGACACGCAGGGCACGAGAATGTATTTATTTTACAATATTTAACACAACTTTTTACACTAGGTATTAAATGACTAAATAGCTATACTAATAAATACTAAAACAAAAAGATACTTAGGCAACGAAGTACTCGTCCGCATCGTTGTCATCCGGAAACGTGTTCAGAAGACTGGCAGCATTGCCACGTTGAATGGCAATGCTAATTCTTTGGCCAAAAAACGAGCCACCACGTCACGTGAAGTATCGACCAGTCGGCGAGAAACGTCCTAAAAAGAGACGCGCACTCGGACCCCATGATCCGAGCGTTTCGACCCAAATTATGATCCAAATGGCTCGACACTGTAGTTACCCATAAGGTAACAGGACAGTGTTTGTTGTTTTCTAAACTTCTCTGCAATTTTTTTCATCTTATTTAGACTGAAAACAGATAACAGATTATTATGAACATACAAAAATAATCGTTGAAGTTTTACTGACAACATCATAAACCCTTGAAAATCATTAAGAACCGCTACGATTGTTATCCCTATAATATCGATTTCCATACAATGGTTGCACTCGACAGCAGGCACAAATCAATACAATCAGATAAGCTCAATTATGTTCCTTATATGAACGTTAAATAGAGCAAACTATCTACTGTCACAAGATCAAACACAACCAGCTAGTAACGAGTTGGAAAACAAGTGGGTTTTCTAACTTGGTCTGTAATAAACTACTTTACTCTTAATATTCGTCACTTGAGCTCGTTATCCTCTTGGAGTATCAACTGATCGAATTTATATATTCGTTGCCAAAAACCACAAAACATAATATATTTTTTAAGAGTCGTGACGATTAAGGTTGGTCGCACATCTGCAGGAAGATCCGTCGCGTCGTCGGGCGTAACTTCGTTAACTTTTAGTTTGTATACGCACTAACGCATCATCGGTTGAGTGGGATGTATTTTGTATTATCTACTTGTCCATTCTGGCGTTACGCGACGCATCTTCCATCAGATGTGCGACCACCCTTAAGGGTTTATTTATAATTAGTGCTTTAAGTTATGGGACGTGTAAAAGTAAAAAAAAAATACAAAATACTATTTCGTATCAACGCGACGGAAGAGGATAAATAGGTACCCTTGGGTTATAATATGCACGATCCTTTAATTTTTACAAGCAGTTTGACTCCTAGACTGATGAATGGGGAACCTCTACTTTTATTAATAACGAATTAGTACCAACAAAGTTATTTAAATTACCTGCATTAAATACCCTCACGGATAGCAAGCAGTATTTAAATTAAACTGTACGCAATTGCAAGTTGTCATCGTAACCGAGGAATAATCTGATGTTATTTAAATTACATCTTCGAGGCGAGGATTAAGATTACCGATAGTGTCACGTCACTACCGTATTAGGATCAAAGGCGCCGCCGCTGCTCAGACTGTGTGTGAAATTAGTGATGAGTATCATGATTTGTTTATCGATGATTTTGATTTTATATTTTTTATTTGTTGACGGTTTGATATTTTTGTTTGGGAATAGCAGCAGGTTTTTAATAAAAATATAATCAAACAATATTTTATTTGGGTACCTACAATAAAAAACAACTGCCAATGACAATAACATATTTATTACCTCTTTTGTGACTTGGTTTTTGCCTTATAATAAATTATAGGACAAAAATCACATAAAATCAAGCCCCAAAAGAGGTTTTAAATAATACAATAATACTTTTATTAAAACTACTAACTACTGTAACTTTTTCTTTTGTATAATATTTTGGTCGGGCTGGACAGATCTGTCTGTCGCATGTCAAACAATCAATGGGCTAAACTTACGAACCAGATCCATTAAGCAGGGGCGCTTAATGGTAAACAACATCGTGGCAAGCCCAAACGAAGATGGTGGGATGAGCTGGACTCCTTTAATAAAGATTGGTCCTTGCCAGCTCTGGTGGAGAGAGAGTAAGGGCTTTTGGCCAGCAGTGTAACAATAATAAAAAAAAATACTTTTGGTACCTTTTCTTTATCACGTCGTCATCTTAGCAAGATGCGATTCCGAAATCTTCCACCCCACACTGGTGAGCCTACAGCCCCCAGTATTTTTATCGATAGATGCATGTCCCAACTCTAAAGCTAGTGATGTTGTCAAACCTCAGTGATGTCAGCTTTACGAGTAATTTGTCAATCGCTTTTGGCCAGCAGTGTAACAATAATGACTAACAATAATAAAAAAAAATACTTTTGGTACCTTTTCTTTATCACGTCGTCATCTTAGCAAGATGCGATTCCGAAATCTTCCACCCCACACTGGTGAGCCTACAGCCCCCAGTATTTTTATCGATAGATGCATGTCCCAACTCTAAATCTAGTGATGTTGTCAAACCTCAGTGATGTCAGCTTTACGAGTAATTTGTCAATCGCGGCACCAAAGTTAGTGCCAAGGAATTAATTTAATCTATCTTCAATTTGTGGTTGCTCGAAATGTTAGCAGAAGATTGTTGTTCATGCACTTAAAGTAAGTATGTAGTTTTGTGAATATTAATTTGAAAGCAAGGAAAAAATATACCTTTTAAATTCTATTCAAATCAGAAAAAGTGGTTTGTTAACCGACTTCAAATAAGGAAGAGGTTCTCAACTGGGATGTTTGTATTTTTTTATTGAACGACTCTGTGGCTGAAACTACAAATAAACAAAATAAAACTTGAAAGTCAGAGACGCTCCGAAATTAAGTTAAAATAAAATAATTACATCACATAGCAATGAAAGAATAATTTATGTTTATATCGAAATCCACAGTAAATAATAATACAAATATGGTCAAAAATCAATTTGTATCGTGATCTGGGGCGAGTCGCTCATAAAATAACTTTTAATTACATTCTCCTTTGATTACTTTCTTACGAAATACGCACAAGCAAAACAATTACAGTACTTACAGCTACTGCTATATGTAGCATGTAACCCTTCATGGACTTTTTAGGATTCCGTACCCAAAGGGTGTCAACGGGACCCTATTAATAAGTCTCCGCCGTCCGTCTGTCCGTCAGGTCTTTTGTCTGTCAGTGGGCTGTATCTCATGAAGTCATGAACCGTAATAGGTAGACAGTTGAAATTTTCACAGATTGTGTATTTCTATAATAGCCGCCATAACAAAAAATAATAAAAATAAAGTTAAAAATTAAAGGGGTCTCCATACTAGAAACTAGTTTCTTATCGCGTTTTTTGCCTTATTGTTGTACGGAACCCTTCGTGTGCGAGTCCAACTCGCACTTGGCCACTTTTTAAGTTATTGGGAGCAAACAGACAGACAGCGGACCTGGAGTGGAGGCCGCGTATTGGCAAGCGTAGTGTGAGACGCCCTCTAGCGACGATGGACGGACGACCTTAAAACGGCGGCTGCGACAGACAGGATGCGGAAGGCGGAGGACAGGGTGTTGTGGCGCAGCGGGAGATGCATATGTCCAGCTGTGGACTGCGATAAAGTGAGTTGTTGAAGATTAAAAATAAGTTGATGAGATTGACAATGGACATCTGCAATACACATACATCGTAGGTTTATTTACCACAAAATTGGGAGTCGATCATGCTATGTACTACCTACTAACTCGAATCATTACAAAAGCTCGCTCTCTCCTGCACCTAGCTTTATGTCCTACAAATACAATTAATGTTCGTCTAAGCTCGTTCATGTAGCCCTAGGCTTGTTTTACTCACACAGTACTTAGTCGCCCGCGGCTTTGTTCATAATAACCCCTTTATAACGATAATTGGTGGAAATTAATCAAGATTTTAGTTTGCAACAGACCTGTCGGCTTGAAACGACATAGACAGTTTTTTTTTAATTTTTTAGTTTCATGTAATTGGTGCCTATTATAAGTACAATTGTAGCGATCTTAGGACTAATAATAGCCCAGTGCAGGTTGGTGATATCATAATGTCTTCAAATTTTTGGTTCTAGGACATGCCGGATTCCTCACGATGTTTTCCTTCACCGTTTTGAGAGCTGTGGTGATGAAATTATTTACACAAAGTAAGGCGTCTGCCAGGGTTTGAACCCATGACCTACCACTTGCAAGTCGCGGCAGTTACCACTGGGCCACCACTGCGCTTTTTTGTGCGAGTGCGGGACGAGCTCGCTCACTCGGTAGTGTCAGCTAAAGGTGTTATTTGGAACCGAGCTGCCAACTGCTACTGCCGACAGCATGTGCAGCGGCTTCATATAAATACATACAAACCAGCGGCAGTAGGCTCGGTTTTAAATAACACCTTAACTTGTATGGAGCCTGAGTTTAAATTGGCGCGAGTAGTCGCGTGACGTAGCATACAGACCACGCAGCCGAGTCCCACGTCCTGCGGGGTAATTGCGTAACACAATATCAGTAGCAATGGGTTTCACTTTAACAGTTCAACAACATTCATTGCTTTGTTTACGTTGTTGAGCAGACATATTTTTCGAACATATGAAGCAACTGACAGCGCTCCGCGGTTACACGCGCACCAGTTTCCCGTGGGAATATCGGGATAAAAACTATCCTATGTCCCCCCCCCCCATGTAATCCCGTGACTCAAACTATTTCTATACCTTTGTTTGTTCCGGCTAATCTCTGAAACGGCTGGGCCGATTTTGACGGGACATTCACTGGTAGATAGCTGATGTAATAAGGGATATAAGTAAATAGTTATAGTAAAAGTATTGGGCAACAATCTGACAGTCACAAAAAGGTTGTAAATTCACTAGTAGTCGTAAACACGTCAGGAGCACCAGCTACGTGAAGAGGTACCAGACAGATAGACACACTTTCGCATTCATAGTAGTATGGATGGATTGGCAATATCCTTCAAAATGATTCGGATTGAGATTGATAGTGTGTTACGCAATTAGGGTGCAGCACGGATTCGCCTCAATGATGGCCAGACCTTGAAGAGTAGAGGTCTCTTCTCACGCAGGAACCATAGAGGCATAGATCACGAGGTTCGCTCTGTCACGATCACGACTCTATGAGCGCTTTTTTCTGTAATGCTAAGTTCAAAATTGTTGCATATTTCACTAGCTTCTGCCCGCGACTTAGGCTGTGTGAAGTTTTAAAACGTATCCTATACTAGCTGCGCCCCGCGGTTTCACCCGCATAAGTTTAGATCCCGTGGGAATATCGGGATAAAAACTATGCTATGTCCTTTCCTGGGACTCAAACTATCTCTATACTAAATTTCATCTAAATCGGTTCAGTGGTTTAGGCGTGAAAAGGTAACATACAGACAGACATACAGACAGAGTTACTTTCGAATTTATAATATTATAGTATGGATTAGTCGGCAATAATGTTGCTTTCTATTAGAGATAGATTTTTTGTAATGGGAGGTGTACTTCCTGAGATTACCTCTTACTAACAAATAATTAATTAACTCTTGTTAATATTAGTGTCGATACCCGTCATCAACAAATGAGTGTCTTTCATCAGTAGGTAATAATTATAATTTTCTTTTAAACGAAGCAAAAGAAGTATCAAGGATAGTAACAGGTGGCGTTCTGTAGTTGCTGCCTACCTCCATGTGCAGAAGGCGTGAGTTTATGTATGTAGTGCCTAATCTGCATTCGCGATTTATTTGCCAAACGTAAACAAATATGAGTTTATGGAAAAATAACTTTAAATTCTACACAATAAAGTTCAGTTTACGCTACAACTTCAAACATTTTTATAACTTTTACAATAGTGCTAGTGACTCTGAAATCAACTTAATTACGATTAAAATAAAGTTGATATTTGTTTTACTTGAAATAATATTTATTTGAAACATAAGTTTGAATTGTTTGACTTTATGTCATTTTCTTTGACATCTTTTCATGTAACTATAGAAACCGAAATCGTATGATCACACATCGGCAGCTGCGGGCAGGAGCTTGTACAAACCGAACTAAAGTGAAAGTATGTGTGGAGACTCGATCTGACTCAATGAGTCAAGTATTCAAAAGAATTTATTCATCTTTGTCGCCACTCGCTATCTGTTCAAACGGCAGGCAGACGATAGCTACGAAGAAATGACTTGAATAGCGCAGTGGTTGTGAGACTGGCTTGTGCGCTACGGATAGTGGGTTTGATTCCCGAACGGAGTAAAATATGCGTGTGATCGGGATGTTAGAGAATGTGAGTTTTGAGAATTCAATTTGCCCCAATAATCAGAAGATGGCGTATCTAGTGGGTAGCTTTATTTGGTTTTCTATTTTCTATTTGTTTAATAAAAAAGCTGACTTATTCCAAAACTACGTTTTTTTACTGTTATTTCTTAATAGAACAGTAAAAAAACGTAGTTTTGGAATAAGTCAGCTTTTTTATTAAACAAATATCTACACTTGAAGTCAAGCCATCGTATTTTATAAAGTGTTATCTGTCGATTTAAAAATGGCGGCCCTTAATAAACCAATCATGCCTTAAACTCCCAATAAAATGAAATCGGCACTATATTATTAACCCTCTTATATTTTCAGCAAACCTGCCCACTAAATCTGTTGCAGTATGGAATTAAGACTTTCACTGTACACAATGTTGAACATTCGCCATAAATCACAATCACGGGACAAGGAAAGGGATAAGATGACTCATGATCATGAATGAGTCAAATTTTTGATACAAAAATCTTACTCTCAATTTTTAAAACTGTTTCTTAAAGGCCCAGAGAGCTTTCAAGCTGGAGCCTCGTTTAGATGTGCGGTCTAACCCCTCAGTAGTGTGACAAACCACGCCAGCGGCGCGCGCGCACGATCTATCAACACTTAGATCACGCAAGTGTTAAAAAGTGATAGTGAACAAAAAAAAAAAAAATCGCGTGAAAATTTCGAAATTGGATCTCTTTCGTAGTGATGGGAATATATGAATAATCAAGTGATTCTTTTTTGTCGATAGTGTTTTGTTTATGGTAATTCAAGTATTTTTTAATGTCAATATTTAGGTGAAATTGAAAGTGTGTCGACTGTTTTTGGATGTTTTTTTACAAGGAAAATACGTTATTGAGATGTTACCTACAATTATTTTTAAAGTAAATTGAGTCTAGTTTCTAAAATCCAAAACTGTATAGTTTTGCTAACTATAATAATCGTTACATTTTGGATTGCTTTTCTGGTTTATTGAAAAGATTATAGAGGCATTCTTGCAAGTAAACATGTACGTTGAACAGAGAGGCTCGTGAAAACTCTCTGAAAACTTATAATCTAACTGTGAGCTTTTGCGTTACGACTGTTTTTGCGGTATAATTTCAACAGTGTAACAGCTGTTTTCAAACTTCTTACCCATCGCCTTACCCTTTTTAACCATTGGATTATTGTTGCTCTTATTAGTCAGACCGTAGCTGATTTTTACCGATGAAAAACTTAGTTCCAAAGGGTAAAACATCGGGGCGGAATTTATGTAAATGTCATGCAGTCTTGAATTTACCAAAGGAGCGGATTTTACGTAAATGCCATGTATTTTTAGTGTAGACTAAAAATACTAATTACGTAAATATAAAAAAAGAAAAAATAAAATTACATTAAAGTATTTTTAGTTTACACTAAACTACTTTAATGACATTTACGTAAATTCCGCTCCTTTTGTAAATTCAAGACAAAACAGGGATGTTCCGTTCCATGTTTTAAAAACTATCGATCATTTTAAACAACGTCGTAAATATTCGTTTAATTTGATTCTTTACAATAGAAAAATATATTGAAATACCTATTAAGTAATTATTTTGTGTAACTTATTGCATTTATCCCCAGGCAGATGTTGACAAATGATGTGTCTAACCACTTCGTGCTCATGTCTAATGGATAAAATTGTATGCTGTCACGATCTTTCTACCGACATGTGACATCCACCAACCCGCACTGGGCCCGCGTGGTGGGTTATGGCCCACTTCCTCTCATTGGGAGAGGGCCCATATCCCAGCAGTGCAGTGGAAACATTATAGGCTGATTATGACGTTCTTTCTTACGACTCCGAAGCTTAATACCAGAATCGCTAAATTTTGGCGTATATGTAAGAATTAGAATGTTTTTATTTTTAAACCATGACGTCACGCCCGTAATCCTCGAAGGCTGCGTCTGTACGCACCCACATTTCGCCGGTTATGTTTCAAAATCAAAATCAAAAGTCATTTATTCAAACTAGGCTGAGAATCACCACTTTTCGAACGTCAAAATTACAAAAGACAGTCCCCCAAAACGCCCGCCCTTCGCCACTTCCTAGTGCTTTCGCTGGGGAGAAGAAGTGGCGGAACAAACTCCCCAGCAGCACAGCTGTCTGTTCAGTTAGAAAATAATTGATTTTATACAATACTAAGTATGCAAAGTAATTAACATTACAGGACACAGAACCTTAAATTAAATTATTTGCCATAGGTTTAAGTCCCATGTAATAGGGGGCGAGCCTATTGCCAAATTGCTATAGAGGAATTAATCAATATTTATTATTAACTAGCTGTGCCCGCGACTTCGTTCGCGTGGATGTCGGAACTTAACAATATCCTGCGAGGATACCGATTCAAATCTTTATTTTTAGGGTTCCGTACCTCAAAAGGAAAAAACGGAACCCTTATAGGATCACTTTGTTGTCCGTCTGTCCGTCCGTCCGTCCGTCTGTCAAGACCCTTTTTCTCAGGAACGCGTGGAGGTATGAAGCTGAAATTTATATCAATTACTCAGGTCTACTGTCCCTTGAAGCTGCGAAAAAATCAAACTTCTAAGCCAACGCAATCAAAAGATACAGCCGTTTATGCCGCAAATTTTCGACACTTGCAAGGGAATCAAAACCTACAGGGTGCTTCCCGTGAACTCAGAATCTTGAAATTTGGTACGAAGCAACGTCTTATAGCATAGATAAAGGAAAAATTACGAAAACCATAAATTTTTAGTTACATCATATAATAAAAACTATTTTTGAAAATTTTAAAGTTAGGACTTTTTTTCTCATGAACGCGTAGAGGTATTAAATTGAAATTAATATCAAATACTCGTTAAATTTTTATACGGAACCCTCGGTGCGCGAGTCCGACTCGCACTTGGCCGGTTTTTTATTTAAGCTAGTGCTTCTATATTAATAACATTAGTTGTGGAACCATCTGAAGCGTACACAAAAAGGTTATTGGGGTTGTTTACGCGTGAAAGAGCTACGTATAGTTGACCATGGGAAAAGCATCCAATACTTAGGTCCACCCCCGCAACGGATAATGTCTGGCCCTGAGCTTTATTAATCGTCATGGCATCAAAGACTGACTGGGAATTGCACTCGTTTGAAAGAGAAAGGAAAGTTGTTAGGAATAATAGGTATTCTTGGAATAAAAACAATATCACCGGCACCGCACCGCAACCGGTTAATATTTCAGCTTCGATAATGTTTTGCTGCAGATTTGTGACTTTGAGCTGAGTGCCGTTACAAAGTTTGGGAGGACATCAATTTCTGAGGAGAATTATTGGAACACCGATTTTTAAAACTATTTTGTTGGCGGGAAGTCCGGGTGTGTTGAAGGAATCCAAAAATTCTACCGGGTAGTGCGTGGCGTCATCTTCTTCCATAACTGTATTTATAGAGGTGTATTCTCTACTATTCCCGGACACATGCATCAATATTTTTAAATTAATTGCCGCAGCTTGGTCATTGCGGGGAGTCAAAATAGCTCGCTGACATAGCCACGAACCGGCTTGATTTCCCATATTTGTGGAATCTCCGTACACAGAAGAAATTAGCTCTTGTTGTGATGTAACGCAAGAACAGAGATTAGCGACCAAATTAACTTTTCCATCTTCTTGTACGGGGTATGTGCCATCGCCTATTTGTAACAATAAATTGGAAAACTCCTGTGCATTTTCGCAGCCTCCTAACTGTGCACGCATATTTACGCTCAGGTGTGTAGATGATATATTGCGCCATAAAACAGAACTCTTCAGACATGCAGCAATTTCACCGGCTCTCGTTCCTCGGGGTACTATCGGGAGTGTCTGCCGAAAATCACCGCAGAACAGTACCGTAATGCCTCCCATCGGCCGGTCATTTTACCTTATGTCCTGCAAAGTTCTATTCACTGCTTCTACAGCTTTGCGGTTTGCCATTGTGCACTCATCCCTAATAATTAAAACACAATCGCGTAAAACCTTTGCTTTATCGCTATTTCGTGATATGTTGCAAACCGGGCTTTCCGTACGGTCCAAGTCGATAGGAATTTTAAATGTTGTGTGTGCCGTTTTTCCTCCAGGCAATAATGTGGCTGCTATCCCTGAAGAGGCGACAGCAAAGGCAATTTACTTTGGTTCCTTATTCGAGCCAAAATAACATTGGTTAGGAAAGTTTTCCCTGTGCCACCCGGTGCGTCTAAAAACAGGATTTTACCCGAGGCGTTATCTACACTGCAGCATACCCTATCAAACGTCTGGCGCTGTTCCTCTGTCAAAGAAGGTTGGTCAAAACGTACCTGGCAACGAAACGATAGCGTCCCTATATGCCATATATATGAAAAATACCCTTATTTATTAAGGTCATAAAAAACACAAGAATTATCTTTTTAAGTAGCCACAAAAAAAAGTTATCCTTATTTTAGTTTTTGTAATTATTTTCGTATAATAGTTTCAGAACGCACCTATTGACGATTCATTTCGCGTATGAAATGACTTTTTATTCATAGACTATAAATATTCAAGTTTTTCTGAATAGTTGTTAACTGTTATTCAATTAAATTAGTATATAGGGATCATATCAACTACTATGCTGATTTATTATGCATTGGAACCTTGTCATAAAAATAATTAAGTGAAAGCATTTTGTTCAATTGCGTACAACGGAACGTCATTTGTCATCGACAAGTTACTTGATCTGTGGTCATCGACTCGCGCCATTGATTGACACCCGGCAATCATACGCTTCTTATTCGCTTCGCTTCACTTGTTGTTGTGAATTGTGATACGTGCTATACTACTTAGGATTTCCTTCTGTTGTTTTGACCTTGGCATTGTTTTACAGACTGATAACTACACTTGTGACGATTACTCTGTGCTTTTGATTTCTGGACACCGATGGACATGGATGAAAAGTATAGTGCTCGTTTTTATAAAAAAATGTGGCTATTTAGATATGATTTTCAAACGGGATGATGTTTACAACATAAGAACAAACCAATCTAAATAAATCTTATTTTGGGACATGAGAAACAAAAGTCAGGTCCAGCTCCTATAGAAATCTGGCCATTGTTCTTTGCGCAGTCATTTTGTAAAATTTCTTCGAGTTCCACGGGATTGTAACTAATTTCTGATACGTACTCTCTGTCCATCGACTACCGGTGTGGGCAAACCATAACAACGCCATCTATCGAAGTGCTATTAATATTCAATACTGCACGTAGTTGATCTCCAGATGTAGTCCATATTATAATTTAAAAAATTTACATTTTTGAAGTGAAAACTTCTTTAGCGGCGTTGCACACTTTTTGTAATGGGTAAAAAATGTTTTAAAACTCGCGTCAGGACATCGCGTCAGGACACATGTCCGTCAGGAGAGATTTCCCCCCCCCTCTCTTTCTACGGCGGCGCCAACCGAAGTGAACCAAGTGACACACGACAATGGATGGATGGATGGATGGATGGATGGATGGATGGACGTGGACGTGGACGTAAAATGAAAAAAAGTGACGCAGAAGTAGTGAAAAAAAATTAGTTATATTAATTAAATTAATAATTGATTAATTTCAACGTTAATATTCAAGTTTTCTCTTCTGCCGGCACTCCCGGAGTGCAACCCGTCTTTTTTTTAGGTGTGAACTGATTACGATGAAACAAAAAACTCAATGTTACTTCAATTTATAATTTTTAACGCAAATATTATTGCGTATAAACGTGAAGTTGTGAGACCAAGTGCATATTAACACACATTAACTAATTTTGTCCAGAGATGGCGCTGTTTTAATATTTATTTCTGAAACACTTAGAATTTTCTAATTTACAAATTTTTAGGTGTGTGTGAACTGATTACGATGAAACAAAAACTCAATGTTACTTCAATTTA
Organism: Amphipoea oculea; assembly: GCA_945859645.1. NCBI lineage: Eukaryota > Metazoa > Arthropoda > Insecta > Lepidoptera > Noctuidae > Amphipoea > Amphipoea oculea. Next base: position 722,051 of record OX243885.1, read on the forward strand.
TATAATTATTAACGCAAATATATATAAACATAAAGTTGTGAGTCCAAGTGCATATTAACACACGTTAACTAATTTTACTTCTGGTAGGTACACTTTAAATTCAAAAATCTTTTGATAGACTGAACCGATTGCAATGAAACAAAAACTAAATGTTACTTCAAGTTACGCTAAATCGTTGTGTATAAAAGTTATCTACATTTATTTCGTACATTTTACGTGATGCTCGGATAACTAAACATACAAACAGACAAACAGACAAAAATTCTAAAAATGCTGGAATTGGGTTCTATTGGTTGTCCTCTAACACCCTGGCTATATTTTTTTATTTATTTTTTAATGTACAAAAACTTCTTTTCTACAGTTTTATTATATGTATAGATATCATTGGTTGTTCATAATGTAGTTACTTTATATTATAGGTACTGTTTTATTTTATTTTGTTACCTACGAATCATTTGATCTGACTTGGTTTCCGTACGTCCTTTTCGGGTACTCGTAGCCACTGAAAATCAGCGCTGTGCTGTGGTTCCCCATAGCACAGCATTATGCTGAGTGGAAGCCTTCTGGTCACAGTCATGTCGTGCAGCCGTCGATTGACCGTCGACTATTTCTGCTTTGTGCTCGTGATTATAGATATTTTTGAAATGAAAACTTCCTTAGGCTCGTTGGCCATTTTTTGAGATGGGAAAAACCATTGAACTCGCGAAACTGTTACCGTTACCGACACCTCTATTTTAAGTTTTGGCCATAATAAAGACATCAACGCGCGGTACATTTTCTTTAGGAAGAATGACCTTCAACATATTTATAAAATTATTATGCTTTTAAAAATACACACGTAATTGTTCAAGTTTTCACTTCTGTCGGCACTCCCGGAGTGCCACTGTTTTTTTTCCTTATTATTAGAATTAATTACCTTTTTGTATGCACGTGTTTCTGTAGCAAATAAACCTACTTTTCTGTTGGAAAAACAATTTTATAATTTAAAGCAATCGGTTAATTTATTATTATATACGGAGGAACTCGGCAATTATGTAAACGAACAACATTGTGATATTATATTGAAATGATAGGATATATCTAGTAACGAGTTTATCGCAAGTGATGGGATAAACACGCCTTAGAGAATAGAATAGAATATAATAGAATATTCTTTATTATATACAGATCGAGCTACCCGAAACTGTCAAATTTTCCCAATCACCCTTGAACCTTATGCTGTCGCCATAATGTTGAAAATCTTTTAAAGAAATTTAACAGATTGTAGTAGCTTGATGTGCTGGACGAAGTACTATTAAGTATTCTGTGGTGCTGGCGTCTGTAAACCAAAAATATTACAGATATGAGTGACGAAAGTTTACAATGGGTGACACAATGGGCGCTCTTATCGCTAAAAGCGATCTTTTAATGACTATTTTACTTGGTACTCGCAAGAGAAATGGCTGGGATTGCGATCCGAACAGAACATGTAGTTACATGGTTTTCCAAAGCCACGTATAATACAATTATAATACGACAATAATACCACTCAAACTAGTTTGACGTGTATAAACCATTTTATTAGCTACTAGCTGTGCCCGCGACTTCGTTCGCGTGGATGTCGGAACTTAACAATATCCTGCGAGGATACCGATTCAAATCTTTATTTTTTATTTAAGCTAGTGCTTCTATATTAATAACATTAGTTGTGGAACCATCTGAAGCGTACACAAAAAGGTTATTGGGGTTGTTTACGCGTGAAAGAGCTACGTATAGTTGACCATGGGAAAAGCATCCAATACTTAGGTCCACCCCCGCAACGGATAATGTCTGGCCCTGAGCTTTATTAATCGTCATGGCATCAAAGACTGACTGGGAATTGCACTCGTTTGAAAGAGAAAGGAAAGTTGTTAGGAATAATAGGTATTCTTGGAATAAAAACAATATCACCGGCACCGCACCGCAACCGGTTAATATTTCAGCTTCGATAATGTTTTGCTGCAGATTTGTGACTTTGAGCTGAGTGCCGTTACAAAGTTTGGGAGGACATCAATTTCTGAGGAGAATTATTGGAACACCGATTTTTAAAACTATTTTGTTGGCGGGAAGTCCGGGTGTGTTGAAGGAATCCAAAAATTCTACCGGGTAGTGCGTGGCGTCATCTTCTTCCATAACTGTATTTATAGAGGTGTATTCTCTACTATTCCCGGACACATGCATCAATATTTTTAAATTAATTGCCGCAGCTTGGTCATTGCGGGGAGTCAAAATAGCTCGCTGACATAGCCACGAACCGGCTTGATTTCCCATATTTGTGGAATCTCCGTACACAGAAGAAATTAGCTCTTGTTGTGATGTAACGCAAGAACAGAGATTAGCGACCAAATTAACTTTTCCATCTTCTTGTACGGGGTATGTGCCATCGCCTATTTGTAACAATAAATTGGAAAACTCCTGTGCATTTTCGCAGCCTCCTAACTGTGCACGCATATTTACGCTCAGGTGTGTAGATGATATATTGCGCCATAAAACAGAACTCTTCAGACATGCAGCAATTTCACCGGCTCTCGTTCCTCGGGGTACTATCGGGAGTGTCTGCCGAAAATCACCGCAGAACAGTACCGTAATGCCTCCCATCGGCCGGTCATTTTACCTTATGTCCTGCAAAGTTCTATTCACTGCTTCTACAGCTTTGCGGTTTGCCATTGTGCACTCATCCCTAATAATTAAAACACAATCGCGTAAAACCTTTGCTTTATCGCTATTTCGTGATATGTTGCAAACCGGGCTTTCCGTACGGTCCAAGTCGATAGGAATTTTAAATGTTGTGTGTGCCGTTTTTCCTCCAGGCAATAATGTGGCTGCTATCCCTGAAGAGGCGACAGCAAAGGCAATTTACTTTGGTTCCTTATTCGAGCCAAAATAACATTGGTTAGGAAAGTTTTCCCTGTGCCACCCGGTGCGTCTAAAAACAGGATTTTACCCGAGGCGTTATCTACACTGCAGCATACCCTATCAAACGTCTGGCGCTGTTCCTCTGTCAAAGAAGGTTGGTCAAAACGTACCTGGCAACGAAACGATAGCGTCCCTATATGCCATATATATGAAAAATACCCTTATTTATTAAGGTCATAAAAAACACAAGAATTATCTTTTTAAGTAGCCACAAAAAAAAGTTATCCTTATTTTAGTTTTTGTAATTATTTTCGTATAATAGTTTCAGAACGCACCTATTGACGATTCATTTCGCGTATGAAATGACTTTTTATTCATAGACTATAAATATTCAAGTTTTTCTGAATAGTTGTTAACTGTTATTCAATTAAATTAGTATATAGGGATCATATCAACTACTATGCTGATTTATTATGCATTGGAACCTTGTCATAAAAATAATTAAGTGAAAGCATTTTGTTCAATTGCGTACAACGGAACGTCATTTGTCATCGACAAGTTACTTGATCTGTGGTCATCGACTCGCGCCATTGATTGACACCCGGCAATCATACGCTTCTTATTCGCTTCGCTTCACTTGTTGTTGTGAATTGTGATACGTGCTATACTACTTAGGATTTCCTTCTGTTGTTTTGACCTTGGCATTGTTTTACAGACTGATAACTACACTTGTGACGATTACTCTGTGCTTTTGATTTCTGGACACCGATGGACATGGATGAAAAGTATAGTGCTCGTTTTTATAAAAAAATGTGGCTATTTAGATATGATTTTCAAACGGGATGATGTTTACAACATAAGAACAAACCAATCTAAATAAATCTTATTTTGGGACATGAGAAACAAAAGTCAGGTCCAGCTCCTATAGAAATCTGGCCATTGTTCTTTGCGCAGTCATTTTGTAAAATTTCTTCGAGTTCCACGGGATTGTAACTAATTTCTGATACGTACTCTCTGTCCATCGACTACCGGTGTGGGCAAACCATAACAACGCCATCTATCGAAGTGCTATTAATATTCAATACTGCACGTAGTTGATCTCCAGATGTAGTCCATATTATAATTTAAAAAATTTACATTTTTGAAGTGAAAACTTCTTTAGCGGCGTTGCACACTTTTTGTAATGGGTAAAAAATGTTTTAAAACTCGCGTCAGGACATCGCGTCAGGACACATGTCCGTCAGGAGAGATTTCCCCCCCCCTCTCTTTCTACGGCGGCGCCAACCGAAGTGAACCAAGTGACACACGACAATGGATGGATGGATGGATGGATGGATGGATGGATGGACGTGGACGTGGACGTAAAATGAAAAAAAGTGACGCAGAAGTAGTGAAAAAAAATTAGTTATATTAATTAAATTAATAATTGATTAATTTCAACGTTAATATTCAAGTTTTCTCTTCTGCCGGCACTCCCGGAGTGCAACCCGTCTTTTTTTTAGGTGTGAACTGATTACGATGAAACAAAAAACTCAATGTTACTTCAATTTATAATTTTTAACGCAAATATTATTGCGTATAAACGTGAAGTTGTGAGACCAAGTGCATATTAACACACATTAACTAATTTTGTCCAGAGATGGCGCTGTTTTAATATTTATTTCTGAAACACTTAGAATTTTCTAATTTACAAATTTTTAGGTGTGTGTGAACTGATTACGATGAAACAAAAACTCAATGTTACTTCAATTTATATAATTATTAACGCAAATATATATAAACATAAATTTGTGAGTCCAAGTGCATATTAACACACGTTAACTAATTTTACTTCTGGTAGGTACACTTTAAATTCAAAAATCTTTTGATAGACTGAACCGATTGCAATGAAACAAAAACTAAATGTTACTTCAAGTTACGCTAAATCGTTGTGTATAAAAGTTATCTACATTTATTTCGTACATTTTACGTGATGCTCGGATAACTAAACATACAAACAGACAAACAGACAAAAATTCTAAAAATGCTGGAATTGGGTTCTATTGGTTGTCCTCTAACACCCTGGCTATATTTTTTTATTTATTTTTTAATGTACAAAAACTTCTTTTCTACAGTTTTATTATATGTATAGATTAGCGCTACTTATCTCTATAGTTTACATTTGTAATCAGTTTTTAAGACTATAACACTGAAAGCCTCAATCAATCTGCCTAGCCTCTTCCTATCTATATCTAAACGCCAAGGTTTAAAAAAAAAGGAAATACTGGTATTCAGCTGCATCCATTTATTTTGCTAAATGGATGCAGTTGAATACTAGTATTTTACATACATAGAGCGATTGCCTATTTAACCTCAACAGTTACTTTGTAACACAATGCCCCTTGGCCAATGACAAAGCACGGGAGGACTTGGTATGTGATGGACCGACATCGACAAGCGTTGCTTAACCTTTTAGTTCGCCCAGTGTGGCTGTTATGGTTTAGCCACGAGCCCCATTTCCATATTATAGGTACATACCTGTAATATCAAAGGCAGTTGACCCCATTAACTTTAACCTAAAGTTTCTCAAAGTATAATTAAAGACATTATCTAGATAAAATTAAAAAAAAAAAAAAAAACCGACTTCCAAAAAAACACTACAAAGTGAAAAATAACTTTAATTTCGGAAGTCGGTGTCTTTGGATCTGTATTTTAGTTTTTTGCCACCGACTTCCGAAATTAAAGTTATTTTTCACTTTGTAGTGTTTTTTTGGAAGTCGGTTTTTTTTTTTTCTTAAAAAGTTTTTATTTCACGCTTTTTAGTGGGTCTGCTTATAATTTATCTAAGTTACAATAGCCTAGTGATCATCGCCTTTTACAAACAAAATATTGCTTTTCCCGATGCAGGGAAGTTAATTGTTGAGGAGTTCTCCAGGTCCACCATCAGCTCCATATCATCATTCACATTGTGACGAGCATGAATTGCTTAGCAACCATATTAAAGTAATCGAATCGCAACCCGTGAAATACTTAGACTATATTATTGAGTAGTTCCGGTGGCCATCTGTGGTCTTCATCATCAGCTCCACTTCACCAAATGGTGCTTTCCGAGAGCAAGTGCACGAGTTACTATAAAAAATACCCAAATCGCTATAGGTGTGCCTATAATATTTGAAGAGTTCCTTCGATTTCTCCAGGATCTCATCATCAAATCCTGACCTGATGTTTTTAGACTAGAAGCTGATAATCCTGGCTGCAGCATCAGGCCAGACTTATGTCAACATTGCATTGAACTTAAAATTTAGTCCTGTTTAAAATGAGCCCAAACACGACTACGGTGCTGTTATATTTCAAGGTTTGTACTTTTTCTGATGCTCCTGGCTTCAGCATCAGGTCTCTATGTACTTCGGTGTTCCTCATTAACAGTACGTTTATCCACACATCGAGCCCTTTTCAATGAGCCTAAACACGATATCTCTGCTGTTAGTTGTCGAGGAGTTAGGTACTCTGCAGACTATCCTGACTGCAGCATCAGGTCATGACTTGATGATCATGAGACCACATGTGACAAATGCCTTATCAAACATCAAAACAATTTACTAAAACAGTCCTTGCCTGTTTGAGTAACTTCTTACTGTTATGGAGTTGTACCTTCCATCATCAGCCCAGCTACCTGAGATGGTGACAACCATACGCAAATAAACAAGATACTTCATAAAATATGCGAAAAACAATAAGTGAGGCTATAAAATTTGAGGGTTGCCCTCGATTTCTCTAAGATCCCATCATCAGATCCTAACTTGGTGACAATGGGACCACCTCAGAACTATCTACTTTCGAACAAAAAAAGAATTTTGAAAATCCATCGAAAATTGGCGGAGTATTCGATGAACAAACATACAAAATAAAAATAATAATGATGATAAAAAACATACAAACAGCCGAACATAGTACCTCCTCCTTTTTGTGAAGTCGGTAAAAAGTAGCCTATATTTTAATCCAGGGTGCCAGCTATCCCCAGATGGAGGCCAGCAGGCAACAGGTGCGGGGGCACCTGTGCCTGTATTGCACAGGCCTCCATCAGTGTTGGACGGGAATGGCCAGGTGTTCCCGGCCATCCCCGTAGCCCCCCAGCCTGGGGGGGCATGCGGGGCCCGCCGGCTAGGCGGGCATGCGTCGGGAGGGTTGTGGAAGTAAAGGCTGAACCGGTTTCCCATGGCCCTCTCGTCACGGTGATGCGGGAACACCGCTGAGTTTTAGTGGGTATACTGTCGGTGTCATTCCGACAGGAGTCCCACATACCCCGTCTTGTCCCCCACGAGCAAGAATGCGTAATGCATATCTCAGCGAAAAAAAAAAAGGGTGTAATCTATCTCCGTATTTTTTTTTATCAAAAGTAGTCCAGCCGTTTGAGCGTGAAGAAGTAACAAACATATAAACAAACACACAAACTTTCTCCTTTATAATATTAGTGTGATAGATATAGATTAACATAACAAGATTTCCTGAATCACAACAAACATCGCTAAGACTGGTTTTGTCTATTACCTAATATTATCTTAAATGATTTATAATTACAAATCTTATAATAAGAGTTATTCATTCGGTAGATTTAATAGATACAATAAAATAATTTTATTATCTGTCTAGTCGATTCCTTCGTTTTTATGATCTCGTTTAACACGACTAAGGGCAGAGTTCACCAATGACATTGAACGTGATCAGCTCATCTAAACTGCGTTCATGAGCTGTCAATGTCATCATGGTGAAGGGCGGGCGTTTTTGGGAACTGTCTCATGTAATTTTGACGTTCAAAAAGTGTTAATTCTCAGCCTAGTTTGAATATAACGCGGCCTTAAAAGGGTGCGTACGTGCCCTTATGCGTGGCCTCGGGGAGCGAACGAAAGACGAAGGACCACGAGCTCGCGACTCTCTCATAAAAGTTTTAATTGTTTTCTAATATTTACCTGTTTATTCCCTTATACCTTTTTTTTTTCGGGGGAAAACCTTCAAAAGGCACCCGACCTCCGAGGAGGGAAGTCGGGGAGTGTGGGATTTTTTGCCCTTATACCTACTGTCTTTTACAAATTACATATTATACCTTTTTGCTGCTAAATGTGCGTTCAAATCATTTAAATAGACCCAAGACCTTGGGAAGAACTTCCTACACTTTTGATTTTGATTTTTAAGGAATATAAATTTAAACTGACGCTCTTGAACGCAGTTTAGATGTGCTGATCGCGTTAAGTTTCATTGGTGAAATTCAACATTCATTTCGCATCCCACAAAACGGCGTCAATTTAATAGATACATACCATCAATATTTATTTGTTTCGTTTAAAATGGTCAAATTCACATTCATCTACACATCAGTAGTAACACTTACACTACGGAAATCATCCTTATTGCTACAACATAAAGGCGCTCTCAATGTCAAATAGTTGTCACAGATGTGCAGTTGCCTATGTCTACGTTTAGCTCTGTAACAGTGCCGGGGGTGCGGGATTGTCTAAAAGGGTTACCGCTACCCCGGAACATAAAGGGCTAAGGAAAGAACACGGATAGGTTTTAGTCAGTAAGAGTCTGACACTCCCTTCCGCTCCACCCAGAGCGGGAGGGATCATTTGATGATTTCCCATCTATAAAAAAAAAAAGCTCTGTGACAGTCTTTTCTAAGCATACCTAAATTGCTTCGATCAATAATAGCACCTAAATTGAGACCGGTTTATCGGTATCTACGGGCCAAACCACAGGCCAAACCAGAGACTATAAACTGTAAAATAGAGCACAAAGCCCGTTTTCTACCCACTTTCACTGCTCATCTCGTTAGTGTAAACAAGCGAGAGGATTAAGCAAATAGCTAATTAATTATGTCTCTTCAGCTGTCAGTGTCACAGTGACAGCTGGCTGACAAATTACGCGCCCAAGCTTACGTCAAGCGCGCAATGAGGTGAGATGAGAATGTCGTGAAATAGTGATGGGATGGTTGTATCGATAAAATAATCTTTTATTATATGTATATAAAAATCAATTGGCGTTCGTTAGCCTCGCCAAAACTCGAAAACGGCTCGACCGATTGTGATGAAACTTTGGTAAGATGTTGTATGCGCGCCGGAGGTTTCTAAAAAAATAATGAAAAAGCATTGTAACGCGAGCATAAGCTAGTGTGTGTTAAAAATCGAAAGGAGGACCGGACAAAATGGTCCCCACGACCACTAACACAACCAAACCTATATTATTTGATAGGTATTTTAATATAGAGCAATAACTTAATACTATGGCGGTTCATTTCAAATAGCTGTGCTCAAATCGCTTAGTTTGAATATTCGGAAATGTATGCGTTCCGATGATAACAAAATAATATGATATTATCAAGCTGGTCTGATGATGGACCTGGACGCTAGATATCGGACCTCTTGAATAACTACTAGTAAAGTCATGGTATGTTTAAATATTTTGGTTCTTAATATCTTATGTAGATAAGTGCACAGAAATTGGGTTTTTTAAACAGCATTTTTTTTAGACTTGATCCTTTTATGTGTTTGTATGCTTTCTGTGCAAAAGATGATGTGAATATTGATGAACTTTACCTAATCTGCCATTTAAATAATATGGCACAATTGCCATATACAATATTGGCTGTCAATACAGCTGAAGGCCAATTCTCGTAATTTAATAAAACGATAGAAATCTAGTCGCAGTCTCTATTATATTTTTAATAAATGGCAAGCAAAGCCGATGTCGACTATTCTGCCAATGTTAGTCGCAGTCTCATCTCGGCGACAAACAAATGTCAAAAACTTGTCAAAAATTTTGGGAAATTAGAGGTAATTTTGACAGATTGAAACTGAGATCAGACTGTGAACGTTTTAAAATTACGAGAACTGCTTCTCTGATCTTTGGAGTTTTGAACCGGGTTTGCTTATTAAGGCCCTTAATAATCAAACCGCAGAGCACGAGGTCTTGGGTGCGACTCCCAGGTCGGGCAAAGTGTTATTGGTTTTTCTATCTGGATTTTTTGAGTGGCAGTCTGAGTCTGGATTTGTACCCGGTTGATGACAATAAGTTCGCCTCCTATAACATAGGACTTAAACATAACTGGCGAAATGTTGGTGTAGATACACCTCTGCCTAGCCCTTCGAGTAAACAAGGCGTGATATTACTTATGTTATTGTTTAATTACAAACGGAACTGTAAAAAAAAACAACTGGTACAGATTACACATGATACAGAAATAACACAAAATGTAGGGAGTGGCTTAACTTTCACTAAATTCGCAAAGTTGATTAATTTGAATTTATTACACTTTAACGACTGCTCGCACGATCGGGGTTCCGCTGCGTTGTAAAATGTACATTCTATACAATATATTTAAAAGAAGATTATAATAAGTACATGTATACAGGATGGAGACGGCAATAGGTAAATTAAACTGCGTATATCTAATGACGTGCCCAGTCTGCATACGAAAATTCAATGAAATATATCAAATAGTTTCGTCTCTAATAGTCTCTATAGCTAAGCAAAGATTGGCGAAACCCAAGAGTTCAGCCAACGAATATCCCAATAGGAGTTGTAGAATGTGTGAGCTGGGCCCTAAACGATTCCTTCATAAACTTGTTCACGGTGCTTAGGGAGTGAACACACTAAAAGTCCTGACGTCTAGGAAGTGAACCGGAGAGAGAGGGAGGGGGGGGACAAAGTTCCCACTTTTGGGTTTTTTTTCAAAATATCTCAAAAACGGTGCGTGTTGTTGGGAAAAAAATCTCATACCACGGTCATATAATTTTCTACAACTTTTATTCATACACTTATTCCGAATTCCCAACCGTCTTTGAGCTACACGCAAAAGTGACAGCATTCCCGGCGCACCTACCACGAAGTGCAGCAGTGGCCCGGGAATGAGCTGCCCCTCAACAGTGGGGTTAGAACAGAAACATGTAGGAGACAGCTTGGCTGGTGCCAATAACAACAGAAGTCTCACCAGCACCGGAGGTCCAACTGAAAACGATATCTGCACCAAAGATTGTGGTAGTGCATTGTGTATGGCGGAAATCAATCCTAAACTGTTCTGCGGCGTGCCTACATTGCCAAGGGAAAAGCCTCAAAATCGTTGACTAGGACGACGACTTAGAGTCCCTTCAGCAAGAACCACCCACCACTGAGGATGAGGAAGCCACGGAAGAACTCTTCCCAGCTGTTCCAACGTTTTTGATAAATAACTTTAAAAAATCATCCACGGAACCCACAAAAACAGAACCAATAAAAATGAATTCAATTAGTGCCCACTCACGCGGCGTCGACTCAATCACCGATGTATATACGATACGATTGTACGAATGAATCAGACCATCAAGTGGGCAGGTGAACTTAATTTCGCAGCCCAAGATTAATGGATTCAGTTGCGAATTATAATGTAACATACAAACCTACATGGACAGGTGATCATGTAATAGAACGTACTGTGTCAATTATTGATGAGCAATGCGTTTCTAGTTAGCGGTGCGCCCTCAGGCTAGCCAGTTGAGCTTGACGCGGTCAGTCTGTGGATGTGTGATACTTCATCCTCAGGCTGACATCTACAAATGTTACTTGGCGTGTGATTTAGCTTAGACATGTTTCTGTCTCTGTCTTGCATTTGTAGTTTGACAGTTGTGCGAGCCTATGATGTTTCCACAGCTAGGACACAGACTCTCTGTGAAAGGGAGTGGGCTGTAATCCACCACGCGGGCCCAGTGTGGGTTGGTACTCGTAGATGTCACATATCTTCGAATTTTTGTTCTAGGCCGTGCCGGTTCCTGACAACGTTTTCCTTCACCGTTTTGAGAGCAGTGGTGACGAAATAATTCACACAAAGTAAGGCGCCTGTCTGGGTTCGAAGTTCGAACCTACGACCTACGACTCGTAAGTCGCGGCCATTACCACTAGGCTACCACTGCTCTGGACTGGGGAGAGCCACCCCAAATTGTTTTTTTCAGTAATTTCACTACGTACACCTCTCACAGAATATATCTTTTAAATTTAATTAACATGTAACTAAGTATTAATTAATTATTCATATTTTCCCGTTGCAATTTATGGAGATTTGTACCAAAAAAGGATTTCATTCCTTATTCATGCGGAGGTATCTGAATAATTGATGTAGTCATTTGTATTATTAAGTACAATGTCACAGTAACTTATTTTCCTTTTAAAACAACAGTCGCCACTTTGTCTGTCAATAAAATAAATTGAATTTAAAGTGAAAAAAAAATTAAATAATGTAAAAATGTAAATGCCACAGACTCGATAAAAAACAGACATGGCAACCAACGGCAAAGCGCCCGAAATCACCACCAATTTCGACACAATCGACTTGGACAAAAAAGACGAAAATGGATCGTCGCATCTGGCGAAAAACGGGCAATTTAACGGGCAATTCGCCGTCCAATTGGCGGCGATCAACGAACAATATGATGGGAATTGCCTGGGGGTCCCTCGCACGGGACATCGGCCGTCGATCATGGAGGTGGAGTGTGCTAAGGAGAGGACGAGGTTGGCGCTGCTGAAGCAATGCTCCGCCATCTTGAAGCAGGGAGACCAGCGGTACACGAAGGAGAGCTTGCATCGAACATTTCAGGATGAGGTGAGTTTCATTTGCTTTTTTATTGTGATGCCTATATACGTAAACCAGGTTTTATTGAAAAAACTAATTAGACACCCCAGTAAAGTCTAGGTAACGAATTTATTCTAATTGATTAATTCTAACACAAATGTTGTTAAAAAATACCTTAAAAGCATTGTAATCAGTGTACGTAATCACTTCTTCTTTCGATTCCGATTTAGGTTTTCAATTATTTCAATGAAGTAACTTTCAGTCAAATACCTACCTAGTACCTTGTTGAAAACTAGGTAGGCCGCGGTTAAGCGGTTGGTCCAGCGCCTGATCTCTTTCCGGTCGTGTCGGATTGCCGTCCCATCGGACTATGAGAGTGAGGGAAGAGGGAGTGCACCTGTGTCTGCGCGCACACGCCTGCACTATAATATCTCCCGCGCCGAAGGCTAGTCTCCGTTGAGATTGGCCGCCGTGGCCGAAATACGGTCTGGAGGACTTTTAGATGTTACACAGAACTTATAATATCAAAGTTACGAACGAATACCAGCACCTTTATTGCGAAACACACTTTCATTCACAATCTGAATAATTTTGAAGGATACTGCTAATCCATCGCTTCATTTGTTCGAAAAATGTGTCTACTCAACAACGTAAATAACGCAATGAATGTTGTTGAACTGCCAAAATGAAACCAATTCCTACTATCAGTGTTTTACGCAATTATCCCGCAAAAGGTGTATGTAAGGATCGTAGCAGGTGGCTTTCTGTAGTTTCTGCCGATCCCCGTGGGAAGAAGGCGTGAGGTTATGTATGTGTGTATGAATACTCTGAATGCCCTTAGCGTGTTTTTTTTTAAAGCGTCTAAGATAAATCCGTCTTCTGCCAAATCAGCGTCAATCATTGACAATGACCCATCGTCATCGATTCTAGGAATCACCAAAGCTATTATTAATCCATACTTCTATTCTATACTAATATTATAAATGCGAAAGTGTATGTCTGTCTGTTACCTCTTCACGCTTAAACCTCTGAACAGATTTAGATGAAATTTGGTAGAGATCTTTAGGTGGAGAGCCGCAGGGCGCTGCTAGTTTCTACATATATATCTATTCATTGCGCAAACTTCAATCAACACAAACAAATCAACGGCTACCAATAATCAAAACATAAAAAATAACACTTCGTAATTGAATTAATCCAGCCAGCATTGCATTTGCCCAACAGCAATACTAGTATACTTAGCCTTCGTTTTGCTCATCGTATATCGCGCAAGGTCGTTATATTACTACTTTATATTAAATTCAGAAGGCTTACTTGCCACAAAAAACAAAAAATAAGGCCGCGTTGACACCGACTGTGAGCGTTCAGTGTGTATCTAAAAAAAATATGAAAAAACAACTGCAACCACCGACTGACTGTCCTTTGTTTTTCATACATTTTCAGTCAGCACTCAGCAGCTGACAATATGCTTGGTGTGAACACGGCTTAATGTACTTACAGAAATGTTCGTGGCAACCTTAGGCATAAAATGTGGATGCGAGATGACACGAGTCTCAGTCGAGTTTATATTCACCGTCCTACTCGCACGTTTTATGACTGCCAAAATTTCACTGGAACGTAAATACCGCAATGAATGTTGTTGAACTGTCAAAATTAAAGCCATTGCTACTGTCAGTGTGTTACGCGATTCCGATGGAGTTGATCTTCTGCGTCAATTTTGCAACAAGCTCGTAACATCATTATACACAAATTAAAAGTTCGTTATAGTACGAAATGTGCAGATTTTGCACGCACACTCGTGACCTCAGAGTTTGGAGGTTTGAAAGCTTCGCAAGCAACGCTTGAGGATCTATTGTGTGGCTGCGAAATTCGCGATTGTGATTTTATGCAGATTAATTTTGTTTCTTGTTGACCGAATTATTCTGCAGAACTATTGTGTCATGTTTAATTCGATCATCATTCAACTGGCCGAACACAATTCCAAAGCGAACTCATACTCAAAAGTACATTTAAAAACAAATTGATTGCTTACAATTAATTTTTTTTTAAAGCTTACTTTTTAGCATTACATATGTATGTATGGAATACCTTTATCATTAACATGACCATCTCGGCTTCGTATGGTCGCGTGAATACAAGAGGTCCAATTTCACATCACTTTTTGACATAATGACACCTCTATTGATATCACATGTGATGATACTCGAAGGTTGTCTCAAAGGTTGTGGGTGTCGAAGGTTTTCAACAGTTCTTGGCTTATTCACATACACTAGTGATTTCATTAAACCTGCAAAAAAGATTCAAGAAGCATTAAACCCCATGATCTTGGAGGCCATGTCTAGTCGGCAAAAGTTTCTCGTAACGGACAAAACGTTTGACGAATTGAACTGCCGCCGTTTGGACAATACTCTTTAATACTCTTTAATTACCCGTACGCAAAATACGCGCATTGACGTGGAGTTGCGGACACCAGCCCGTATTACCTATTACCTACTCTTTAATTATTTTAACGCGCTGTTCAACTGTATAGCGATTCGTCTTGTTAAATTCCGAACATTTAATGACCAATAGACAATCTAATATGGCCGCCGTCGGCTGTCAAAGATACCGTGTCCCGATTTAAAAACCCTTTACCAGTAAGTTTTCATTGAAAAGGTTTGTAAGTCCTCTTTACTGATCTCAAATTAAGTAATAGTTACCTACTTATGTCATTGTAATTAAATAAGTACCTGACTGTTTGCCAACGTCTCTCATGGTCAAGTGCTGTTCGGTTTTAAGCAAACATTCCAACCGTAAGCATTCTCATCATTACATCAATACAAATAAATAAAATTTAAGTGTCTGTTCGTATTATTAAAATTACCGATTTTTCATTAATCGCATCATGAAAGTATCATATTAAAAAAAAAAACCGAGTGTGCTTATGACCACACGACTGAAGTGAAACTTCAAACGTATTTGGCTATGAGAGGAAGAGAGAAAGAAAATGTGCGCGCGCACTGCTTTCTCTTGCTTATATCCCCCACTCAACTCCCGTTCGCCTCGCCCGTAGCCCTTAGACATGGGTCGTACTTGCAAAATCGAGTACCAGGGCTTCCAAGTACGTCCACCTTAAGAAACCAGGGCTCGAGATACTTTCAAGTATTTTCTATCTGCATCGAAAACTGATCCATAACTTCATACAAATAAGAAGTACAATCGCGTAATCAAACAAAAGCCCTGTTGGAAGTAAAAAGTACTTGCATAGGAAATTGATCCGTGAATTCCTATAAATAAGGAGCACAATCGCGTTTACAAATAAATACTTTTACAAACCATTAAAGTAAAAATACTTGCATACGAAATTGTTCCGTAGACTCTTACCACACCTCGGACACTCCATACAACGCTCGCAAAATAATTACCTATTACTACTACATAAACAAATGACGTTTGTATACGTGCAAATGTGTGCGTGAAATCTAGTAGCGTAAAAAAAAATGGCGCGGGAAGCAATTTGTGTCGGGGAACCGAACGACGTCGGCGGCGGCGCTGCCCGAACGTGTGCATTATTATGAAGTGACCATGTAGTTCAATTGTTTATTTATATAGTCGGGTTCGTAATGAAATAAAAACACTAAAATAGTTTAGTTTAAATGACTTATCTGTAAATAATGGGTTATTAAATCGCATGTTATTAAAAATGCGAAATCATACAAACAGTATATGTAAATACGAATTCGGAAAAGCATCACAATATCCAACCATCGTGATTAAAACTCAAATAAAACTTTTAAATCGCATAATTGTGTGTCAGCAGTACAGCGCTGCGGTTCGCGAGCGCCCTTGCTAAAGAGTCGGCGACGAATACCTCGAAGTGCGGGGTGAGGTGCGGTATCTGATATGAGGGCGAGGAAGGGAGTGTCCTTTCTGTACGTAGTACTATTAAGTATTCTGTGCTCTTACTGATAAGGAGTATGATCGCATTTGCGAAAACAAACGCGGTTGTTGAACTATTTGAGTACCTACGTACTCGAGCGTCGAGGCACGACGGAGCGAGATACTTTCAAGTATTTTATATCTGCATAGAAAACTGATCCATAACTTCATACAGATAAGAAATACAATCGCCTATTCAAAAGCCCCGTTGGAAGTAAAACTACTTGCATAGGAAATTGATCAATGACTTCGAATAAATAAGGAGCAAAATCGCGTTTACAAATAAATACTTGCAAACCATTAAAGTAAAAAAAAACTTTTTAAGAAAAAAAAACCGACTTCCAAAAAAAACTTTACAAAGTGAAAAATAACTTTAATTTCGGAAGTCGGTGTCTTTGGATCTTTATTTTAGTTTTTTGCCACCGACTTCCGAAATTAAAGATATTTTTCACTTTGTAGTGTTTTTTTGACAGTCGGTTTTTTTTTTTCTTAAAAAGTTTTTATTTCACGCTTTTTAGTGGGTCTGCTTATAATTTATCTAAGTTACAATAGCCTAGTGATCATCGCCTTTTACAAACAAAATATTGCTTTTCCCGATGCAGGGAAGTTAATTGTTGAGGAGTTCTCCAGGTCCACCATCAGCTCTATATCACCATTCACATTGTGACGAGCATAAATTGCTCAGCAACCATATTAAAGTAATCGAATCGCAACCCGTGAAATACTTAGATATTATTGAGTAGTTCCGGTGGCCATCTGTGGTCTTCATCATCAGTTCCACTTCACCAAATGGTGCTTTCCGAGAGCAAATGCACGAGTTACTATAAAAAATACCCAAATCGCTATAGGTGTGCCTATAATATTTGAAGAGTTTCTTCGATTTCTCCAGGATCCTGGCTGCAGCATCAGGCCAGACTTGTCAACATTGCATTGAACTTAAAATTTAGTCCTGTTTAAAATGAGCCCAAACACGACTACGGTGCTGTAATTTCAAGGTTGGTACTTTTTCTAATGCTCCTGGCTTCAGCATCAGGTCTTTATGTACTTCGGTGTTCCTCATTAACAGTACGTTTATCCACACATCGAGCCCTTTTCAATGAGCCTTAACACGATATATCTGCTGTTAGTTGTCGAGGAGTTAGGTACTCTGCAGACTATCCTGACTGCAGCATCAGGTCATGACTTGATGATCATGAGACCAAATGTGGCAAATGCCCTATCAAACATCAAAACAATTGACTAAAACAGTCCTTGCCTGTTCGAGTAACTTCTTACTGTTAAGGAGTTGTAACTTCCATCATCAGCCCAGCTACCTGAGATGGTGACACGCAAATACACAAGATACTTCGTAAAATATGCGAAAAACAATAAGTGAGCCTATAAAATTTAAAGGTTGCCCTCGAGTACTCTAAGATCCCATCATCAGATCCTAACTTGGTGACAGTGAGACCACCTCAAAACTATCTACTTTGGAACAAAAAAAGAATTTTGAAAATCCGTCGACAATTGGCGGAGTAGGTATTCGATGAACAAACATACAAAAAAAAAACATACAAACAGCCGAACATAGTACCTCCTCCTTTTTGTGAAGTCGGTAAAAAATACTTGCATACGAAATTGTTCCAAAAGGAGCATGATCGCATTTGCGAAAACTAACGCGGTTGAGTACCTACGTATTTGAGCGAGTAGCCGTATAAGATACTTAATAGTCTTGCAAGTATTTTGAGTCGGTACCCGGTGTGCGGACTTGGAAGCAAATACCTGGTGTAAAAACCCGGTCGCATATTTATGCGACCGGGACCGGGTTTTTACACCAGGTATTTCCAGCTATTTTTTACGTACCTTCCCTACTCGCGATCACACGTTTTCGTAACGCATTCGCCAGTTTACTCCCCAAGTCAAGCGCGCCTAAAGAAGTTTCACTTCAAAAAAAAAGAATTTTTTGCCTGTCTGTTTATTCAGGCTAATCTCTGAAAAGGCTGGACCGATTTTGACGTGACTTTCACAAGCAGATTGCTGATCTTCCGGCGGGTTTTTTGTCATGGTGGCACGATCCCGTGGGATAAGTTCCGACATCCACGCGGGCGAAGCAACGGGCAGAAGCTAGTTTTATAAATAAAAAACTTAACGTTAATATTATTATCACGTAAAGTAAATGTTGGCTTCCGTCAAATAAGTAATGCTATGAGATGATTTGTTTTGTGGTGCTTCCGTCTTTTATAAGATCCATTCCATTCATGAACCAATATGGGCTAAGTTACGCTAAGTGAATTAAAAAATCTTGCTATACTTGCTATAGTAACAAACTAAAAAAGTTGAAAAGGCAGTACCTAAAGCTCAATAAATCTGCCCAGCCTTTTCCCAACTATGTTGTGGTCAGCTTTCAGTCTTACCGGATACAGCTGACTACCAGTACCTTACATGGAGCGACTGCCTATCTGACCTCCACAATCAAGTTACTAGGTATAGGTAACACGATACCTCGCGGTAAGAATGTTCGTCCGTGTCCCGTCTGAGTCTTGGCACAGTATAATATACAGTAAGTTATCTAAGGCCGCCCGCCGAGTTATTAGCCTACTCTTGCGTTGATCCCCAGGGTTGTCACTTTTACTTTTAGTTAATATTTTCGAACAAGCAGCACTTGATCTAAATTTATGAAATAAAAAGCATATTATGATTGAATATTTTACCAATTTATAAATTTAGTAAAAATAAAAAGCCTTTATTCACATAACATTTATTATACTAAGTTACAAATTTGATACCGCGAAAATTTTTCTCCTGTTTCTGCACGTCCGGAACGCTTTATTATTATTTGTTAATGTAAAGTAAATTCTCATTCTTATGTAAAGTTTTTGTAAAGCTTTTGGGAAAGCATGGACAGGGCATCTTAAATTCTATATCATTCAGTTGATCGTAAATTGACCGGCCAATTTTAATGTTGATGTGGTCCTTTTCGAACGCTTTGCGAAACACCTGCTCCATCCTTTCTACATTATCGACAAAATCATCAGGTGGGATCATGAGTAAATTTCGATCTTTGCCGTAATTCCTGTAATGGGTGTATCTAGATTCTACACTTAAATTACACGCTCGTTGATTAACGTCGACGTAAAGCAACCCTAAGCGTTAGTCGGTCACATGTTACTGTAATTTTGTTAAGTTAATATTATGATTAAGACACCATATTTGGATTGAACAACACATCAGACAATAGAAAAAATAATAATTTCAATAGTAATTAATTTGCAATATTAATTGTTGTGAAATTGCCCTTATTACAACTATACGCGACAAATACGTTTACCTAAACGATGTTTCGTACTCAATCCTCTGTTTTATAATATAAAAACTTTTTTACAAAAAAAAAACAACCGACTTCAAAAAAAAACACTACAAAGTGATAAATAACTTTAATTTCGGAAGTCGATGTCGTTGGTTCCGCATTTTCGTTTTTTGGCACCGACTTCCGAAATTAAAGTTATTTATCACTTTGTAGTGTTTTTTTTTTGAAGTCGGTTGTTTTTTTTTTTTGTAAAAAAGTTTTTATTTTTCAATTTTTAGTTGTACCTACCCCACAAAAAAGTAAACAAAAAGATCGTTAATGTAGACAATGTAGATAAATTTTTAGATTGTTGTTGATTTTTCAAAAACCGCTTGTCCGATTTCGATAAAATTTTCATGGGACCATTTGGGAAGTAGGTATACCCTTTCCAACAAAAAAAGAATTTTTCAAATCGGTTGGCAAGCAACGGAGTTATGCGGGAACAAACATAAAAAAAAAATACAAACATTCGAATTGAGAACCTCCTCCTTTTTTAGAAGTCGGTTAAAAACTAGACTTCTTAAAATAAACTTTAGCTCTAAACATAGTATTCAGAAAGTAAATTTGGGAATACATTTATATGGAAAAATGCGACTCGGCTACGCTCTTAATAAAGCAAATAAACTGTGAAATAAACAATACAATACCACATTTTCTAATAATATTTAAGTATAAGTAGGTACTTACATTTCTGGTTGAGTAGGAACTATGAAGAATGATAAGTCCGGGTTTGCGAAATCATTATTGAGGCACCCGAAAACACTACAATATTTTTTTCCCCTTTTTGAAGTCATGATACTCGTAATTTAAGTGGCCGCCGCCGGCGAGAGTTGACAAACGCAAGCGGTCATGTAGCGTACGCGCGTGCTCACAGTCGCGCTGCACAGCCCGCACTGCCGCCACCTTATTCCCTCATATATTATGCTAGCGTGTGCGTGAAATCACGTGCCGACATGGCGCGCGGCGCGCACGCACACATTCAAACCGAGAGCGGCACGTTTGTATGAAGACGTTCTACTGTATATTATACTGTGGTCTTGGTCTCTACAAATTGAGCAGACACGCACACGGATCGCGCCCGTGACGCGGACGGTCTTTTTAAATTAGCGTGCTTTCCGAGGCTCGAAGGGGTCACGATGTGTCCCATCTATGAGACACATGCGGCTGTTATTACTGAGCCACGAGCCCCTCTCAACAGCTACAGCTATTAAGACAAACATAAATTTTAAAATAACTTTTCCCCAAAAAACGCTGTTATTCTGGCCACACAACACACACACAATGACATGTATTTCACAAACGTACTTGTTATATACTTGTGTCATAAAATTTTATTTCAATAGCACTATCTGGTTTTTTCGTAATTCTGTGCTTTTGATGATACAACTTTATACTTGACCGCTTGTAAACAAACATTTACGCGAATCCATTCTTTATTTCGACGGTGTAAGTTCTGTTTACAACTTATTGAAGTGTAAAGTTAAATTGCATAATCCAATAGTTTATTTGCAGATCTGAAAGTGTTTTTTATTGGAATTGCGACCTTTTATCGACTCATTAAGAGTGTGCACTTAGTTTGTAAATGGCAAAGTTTAATTTGTTTCACATTTTCTAAATTAGCGAATTGAGATTTTAACAAAAATATTCTTAAATTGCTTGCAATATTATGTGTTCATTTTTATTATAATGAACTTGAGTGTTATGTATTTATTAATTTATGATTTTGCAATAAGCTCTTATTATATCAGTTGACACTTATCATTTTATTAAGACTAGTTTTTTTCCCGCTTTCGCTTTTTATTGTAAACAAATCGTAATATAGTAATTTACACTATAATAATACAGAATACGTAAATTCATAAATTCGTGCGAATCGACTAATAAGCCAAATGTTCGTTGTACTAAGTTATAGTCTCGTTAACATTCCTCTACAATGTTCCTAGTTAACAATTAGATAAATTGCCTCCACTTTGCACCGAGTTACACGTTAGAGCATAATAAATGACTTAATTTATGTAGACCCTGGTTATTTTCATGGGAATAAAGTGATCTTTTGACGTTATAACTAACATGATGGGCCCTGGTTGTCTGAAATAAAACATTTATTATTATTATTATTATCTCCTTTATTTCATTATAATACATATAAATTATATTTTTAAATATTAGAATATAAAAAACATATATAAAAACATTTAAAAATATAAAAAATAGTAGCCCACCGGTATCGGGAACAGGGTCCAAGCTACCGGCGGTCAGGGCTCCAGAGAGATGAACCTCCTGACAATGCGAGCCGTGTCCAGAAGTACCGCTTTCTGAATCAAGCCCTTGATCCAGCTGCCCAACGAGAGCCTCCTTAGGTGTTGGTCGAGGCTCTTGGCTATCAAACCATTGGCTGTAACGACTATCGGCACAATGATCGCTGAGTCCACATCCCACATGTCGACAACCTCGTGAACCAAGTCAAGATACTTAATTTGTTTATCTTTCTCAGCTTTCACGAGGTTCTCATCATGCGGGACAGTTATGTCAACAACCATTGCGCGCCGCTCTGATCGATCCACCACCACTATATCAGGCTTATTGGCAACAATAGTCCTGTCAGTGATGATGGATCGATCCCAGTACAATGTGATATTACCATTTTCGAGAACTGGGTCGGGCACATACCTATAGTACGGCACTTCTGATTCCACAAGGTTGTATTTCAAAGCAAGCTGCTGATGGATTATCCTGGCTACAAGGTTGTGTCTATGCAAGTATTCTCCGTTAGCTAGACGAGAACACCCGGAGATAATATGCCTGATTGATTCTCCCGGCCGGTGGCATGCCCGACAGATGTCAACCGTGCCGTCTTTCACAATAAATCTCCGGTAATTGTTCGTCATCACAACTTCGTCCATAATTGCACAGACAAAACCTTCGGTTTCTCCAAAGAGGTCACCGAAACGCAACCAGGCTACGGACGCTAGTAAATCTACATCGGGTCCATGTAGGGCCCGGAAAAAGCGTCCGTGAAGCTCCTTACTTTGCCATACTTCCATGCGATCATTAGTGTCAAGCACTACTGGCTTGCGCCAGTTCTCTTTACCCAAGGAGAGCGGGGTAAGGCCCTTGTCCACCACGACTACATCCCGATGCATTCCCACGTCGGCTTCAAGGAAATATTCCCTGAGACTGCATATCTCGCGATTGTGGAGAGTCTTAGCATTTAAAAAGCCACGACCCCCACACTTTCGCGGGATGTACAGCCTCATTACCGATGACCGTGGGTGATGCATTCGATTTGCAGTCAGCAGCGTGCGGACCTTCCTATCCAGGGCGTCGAGTTCGGTCTGAGTCCATTTGAGTATGCCGAAAGAGTACATCAAAACCGGCATGACCCAACCGTTGAAGGCGCGCACCTTGTTTCCGCCTGAAAGAAGACTATTAAGTACTTTTTTCAGGCGGCCAAAGAAGCGTTCCTTCAACAATTGCTTCATGTCAGTAACATTGATGCCCAACGCTTCCGACATACCCAAATACTTATAGGTTTCGGATGCGGAGAGGGCCTTAAGGTTTGTGGAATCCGAGAGTTGGGTTCCCACGGATTCCACAATCTCCCCCCGCTTTACATGCATGACCGCACATATGTCCACACCAAATTCCATCTTGATGGCGCTACTGAACGTTTCAGTAATTTTCAGTAGCTCCATCAGTTGCAAATTGTTGGGGGCAAAGAGTTTTAGGTCATCCATGTAAAGGAGGTGAGATATAACCTGACCACCTCTCCTCAGCCGATAGCCTAGACCTGAATCCTCTAGCAGTGTGCTTAGAGGATTCAAGGCTAAGCAGAACCAAAGCGGACTCAAACTGTCGCCCTGGAATATGCCTCGCTCGATCCTTATCGGTTCGCTATTCCTCTGGATATTTCGACATCCTGGATAGCGAAGGACCGTCCTCCATTGCCCCATACACGACATCAAGAAGGTGCGCAGAGTTGTATCTACTTTATACAACTCCAGTACCCTCATGAGCCATGTATGTGGCACCGAGTCATAGGCCTTCTTATAATCTATCCAACATGTCGACAGATCCTTTCGGGAACGACGAACCTGTTGGTTAATGGTCATATCAATGAGGAGCAGCTCCTTAGTACCCCGGGACCCATTCTTACATCCATTTTGAGAGACAGACATGATGGAGTTGGTGTCTATATGTTTGTTAATTTTAGCACTCAAAATGGATGTAAGAACTTTATAGACCGTTGGTAGACAAGTGATCGGTCTATAATTTTTGGGATCCGCGGTACTACCCGATTTATGGAGCAGGTGGGTTATTCCTGTCGTTAGGAATTGGGGCAGCGACCCAGACTCTAAGGCTGACTGGAACTGGGATGCCAAGCGGGCGTGCGACCCTTTGAACCATTTTATCCAAAAGTTGTGCAGCCCGTCCGGCCCTGGAGATTTCCAGTTAGGCAACGGACGGACTGCTCGAGCAACATCTTGGGGGCTGATGATAAGTACCCCCATTTCTGGTATTAGATCGCACTCTCGCTCAATCTTCCCAGTCCAATCACCTTCGGTGTGACTGACAGGCACGGACCAGATGTTTCGCCAGAACGAATACATGGCGTCATCATCCGGCAGGCGCGTGTCAGTCACACCTTGGTCCGGTCGCTCCCAAGCCCTATAAACCCACCTTTCATCACTCTGGAATGTGCGATTCTGAGTGTACCGCTCCACTCTCCGCCTGTACCGACGAATACGGTTTGCCCACGCATAGATCTTCTGCTTCAGGAAGTCAATACGCTCTGTGACGCGGGACAAATAATCTCGAGAACTAATATCAGTCCCCGAGAACGCCCGCCTCACAAAGCGCATCACTCTAGGACGAGTATTGCCCTCCCTGAAACAGATTAGCTTGCCGATGAGTGCTCTAGCTTCACCGATACGACACTCAATCCTGCACTGCCAAGCTGGTACAGCTGGTTTTGGTCGTGGAGCTCTGTCACTGTTGGGAAATTTGACATGAGCTACACGACATGCCGCTACAGCTGCACAGTACAAAATTGAATGGGTATCGGCGAGGTCTTTGCTATCATTAAAACAATTTGATAAGTGCGAGTCTAGAGCACACACCAGTGCCTTGTTTTTCTTATGCATGGGCAAACGAGGTAAACGTGGTCTAAGTTCAGGTGGAATAGAGCGGTACTCACGGAAAGCATCCTCCAAAGCGCTCCTCAATCTTGTATTGCACTGGGAACTCACGGATATAGCCTCGTCATCGTCCTCTGCATCAACACGGTCGGGTCGCGGTAAAACACTGGGTAAATTTTGCAATTGCACCGCGGCCAATGACGAAGAAGGCGTAACATGGCTATTCCGTGATTCGAGGCATAATCGATCAAGTACGGCGTTATCCAGCATATGGTTACGCTGAATGACCCGCACCTGATCCGACAGTCGTTGCACCGACACGTTGACAGCCGGCTCAAGCACCTGAAACAGAGAGAGCATCCGACCACGGTACGCAGTCAAGTTACTTCCCCCCTCTGTAGCCCCAAAGTATGCGCGCATGACATTTTCATTGACAGTTCGTGTCCATCTCATGCGCTGCACACTTCCACCGGGAGCGGGGACCCTATCAGAGGCCGGTGGGCCTCGGGGTCCTAAGCTGGCCGGTGGTCGGCCTCTTCCGCGCCGACGTACTGGTGGTGGTGTCGTTGGCGGCGAAAAGTATTCGTCGCTCGAGCTCGACGCAACTGCAGCGGCCGGTATCACAGGACTCACGTCTGGAGCAGGTTCCGGCACATGCGAGGCGGAGCTGAGCGACGAACCCGAAGATGTTGGGTGTGTGGTTATCAGTATTTGTCGTGCCCGACTTCGTGTCAGCATCTCAGTGTTTTCTTAGTTATGTTACTATTTGATTTGCTTGCATCCATATTATAAATGTATATAAACGTGATGTCTAGATGTCTTCAAAGATGGTAAAACACATAATCAAAACATTTTATTGTAAAAAATACTAGAAAATAACACTGAGTAAAATTTTTGCTACCGTCATCTTGACAGTCGGGCCACAGATTATTATTATTATTATAAGTAGTTACTCAAGTAGATCATCGCCTCCTGACTAGCCAAGATTACCCATGTCAAGAGGGTAAAGAGCTCTCTGTGGGCTTCCACAAGGAGCTTTCTTTAGTCCACATCTACCACCATATATCTATTTTTACCTCCTTCTTTGCTTTCGTCATACTACTTAGCATAACCAGCCTATAATGTTATCACTGCTGGGGCACAGGTTTCCTCTTGGTGTGGGTCGTAATCCACCACGCGAGCCCAGTGCGGGTTGGTAGATGTCATGTCTTCGAATTTTTTTATTCTAGGACATGCCGGTTACCTCACGATGTTTTCTTTCACCGTTTTGAGAGCGTTGGTGATGAAATAATTTACAAATCAAATCATTTATTTCTTTGCAAACATGGGTATAGTACATATTCGGTGTTTTTTATAATAATGTTCTCCATATTTTACCGTCATATGGGCATGCAAAGGTTTACAATTCCAAATAAAAAAATCATAAATAAGTGGCAGATCATTGGAATGACAAATATATTATAATCTATTAAAAAAAAATGTCAAATACACAAAGTAAAAAGCACTTGTCGTTGTCAGGGTTCGAACCTACGACCTACAACTTGTAAGTCGCGGCCGTTAACGCTTGGTCACCACTGCTCACGCAACTTAGTGTTCCAATTTTATTGGCATGTGTGAGATAACGGGCTTAAGAAATTCTTTCTTCTTGTCTTTATAGGTAGTCCATCCCTGTAACAAAACAGCGGGGTAATTGCGTAACACACTATCAGTAGCAATCGCTTTCATTTTGACAGTTCAACAACATTCATTGCGTTATTTACGTTATTGAGCAGACTACTTTTCGAACATATGAAGCAATGGATTAGCAATACCTTTCAAAATGATTCAGATTGTGATTGATAGTGTGTTACCCAGTTAGGGTGCAGGTGTAACTAAAATAAGAGGACTTTCAGTCTGCTTCCCTACTTTCTAAACATGACCCTCGCAAGCTGCCTGACTGACTTAAATTAACCTATTGAAGGACTCAATAGAAGTGTTATTATTATTACGTCTGGGGGCGTTTAGAATCCCGCAAAGTAGGGTGGTGTAACATGGGCGGTAAGAAAATAAATTACATGTAACCAGGATCTCCACAGCTCGCGAACCTTCCAATATAAGTATTACAACACACAAAGGTCTCAAACTAGATCACTTGCGCAAGATGATCAATCAGCACACGTCATTACCATATGAATGGCTATTTTGACAAATGGCCGCCGCGCCTGCGCGTACGTCGCTCGTATCACAAATATAATTGCTTTGGAAAGTCTCCGATGGTATCAAGTGTAATATTTCACCAGCTAACATACGCTGGTGGCTAAACGGCTACAGAGCGATCGATCTAACGCAAGAGTTACTTGGATGAATGATTGCTATTCACAGCTTCACTTGTTTGAAAAGTTGATCACATTTTTGAGCTTCAAATTCGCCTCAGGCATTGAAGTTGTGGCGCCATCTACATCGCCACACGCGAACTACGCACCACACTAAGGTCACGCACAATCCTACATCGGCATCCGCAAGCAGAGATGATCCTCCCTTTTCTATGGAGGATGAATGAATTTTACGCCCTATAAGGTAAGGTGCCTAAATCTTTCATGTGTTAAATACTTGATGATCATCATCATCAGCCAGTTCATTTTTGAACTCAGATATCTTAAATTGGATGTTACTAAACCTGATCCTCAAATCCTCAATCACTTTCGTCCATCCATTACCCGCCATCACACTGAGGGCAAGGCTTTCACTCACGAAAGAGGTCTACTGCTGGACGTAAGAAGCTCTACAAAGCACCTATGCTTTGTAGAGCTTCTTACGTCCAGCAGTAGACCTCTGAAATGCCTACATTTCGACCTATCCTGTGCTGCATTGGCGAAGGGTGAATTTATGACAGAGGTAAGCCGGGGCAAAAAAATATGCAAAAAAAATTTCAATTATGAATTGACTATAGTATGGTTATGTTCTGAATTTTCGAAGGGAAGCCGGTGGGAATCGAGTTGTATGGTACCTTCGCCACTGCTATGCTGGCAGTATCCAGCGGACAACTACGAGTTCACCTGGCATTTCTCTCTGAAATTACTGTATGTAATGCTTTCGAAGCAAGCATGTAAATTGTTTGAATGAACGTTATATAGTACAAAAATAATTTGCGATTTGAATTCAGCCCATTTAAGAAAAATATACGTACGGATTAGGTAGTCTTTAATCCTTTACTAGACTGCTAAGAAACATATTATATTATCTGTAGAACTACGCATTAATGTCATTCAACCTTCATTCAGATTGATGGCTAATGTCTCCCTCCGCGGTTGCGTTAGCCAATGGAATGACCGCTTGTAATTAATTGACCAATCACAGATCGACAGTTGACAGGGTAGGTCAACTGCCTGCATGATATACTTTAACCTCATGCTGTTATTATAAATGTGCTAAAGGTAATTGCACACTTTCCGTTTAGAACATAATTATGTCCTATATTTTCAGTGAAAACCCATTCAAAACCTCAATGTTTCTACTAAGTTTGTTTGTTTTTTACACGCATTTTTCCCATTTAGATCACATCCACACCCATTGACTTTTACCTTACAAGCTTTATAGAATTAGTGCTCACACCGTTTCCTTTACAATTTTGACCGTTACAATGGGCGCTGGTCTTGAAACTGGCTACTCCACTGGGCGGTCCAAATTACAGATATCCGGATATCGAGTATCCGGATTTCGAGTATCCAGTCGAATCAGTCTTCTTTTCATTTCTAATGTACTAATAGACATTTGGATGCTTTTAAACTCTGCACAACTATATAGGGCCGTCAATAATAAGGTTCAGGGATCAATACCCAAACCTTGCAGGTTTTTCTTTACCATATATTGATATTGCTTAGCCAAATCGCGGTGATCGAGTTCAATCTATAACATTTCTGTTTTAAAATTCTCACATGCAAGACTTTATCATAAACACAGGCATTAAAACAAACCCGTTACTAATAATACCTGACTTATGACTTATAAGCTAAGATCTAGGAACAATCTAACCTTCCATCGTTACACACGATCTACATACGACGTGACATTGCCTTGAAGCCTAGAAGGTATGACGTCACCCGATACAGCCAACAATTACTAGAGACAATTACTATCCCTTCACATGTGATCTAACCTTGCGTTCACATTCATGTTACGATTGGTCAGGTAGTGCGTGGTGCAGTGAGCTGACACTGTAACGACCAATCAGAGGCCCAGATTTTTTTTCTAAGAATTGTGAAGAAAGATTTAGGGGGAATTGATTAGTTTAGAATGGGAATTATGAATTACTTCTAGGAAAATATGATTTTGTAAGCGTTTACGTAATTGCAACTCTTGAAAGGAGGATAACATTGATATTGCTATGCAAATAAGTAATAATTAAGATGAATATCGATCTAAAAGTAGATATGTTGAACAACGTTATCGTTAAATAAAGTTAAGATGCCCATAAGGCCCTATCTCTCTCAGAGTCTGTTAAGGTCAGTGAACAGGTTGCTAACACCGATAACCTATTTTATCGTCTGGTAGGTAGTAAGTCAGAATCAATGTGTCAGCCAGCTGTAACAATAGATTTGACTGGTGATGATACCATACCATTGTGTCCAATTGTTATGAGTCATAATAAATTAAAGAAATACATTAAAATTAAGAAACTAATTAAACGGTCACAGAGAGCACTTAAAAAACAAAATCTTTTAAAATTAAATATTTCCCTTAGAAGGGAACGTGTTACCCTATCTAAAAGTTTAAATAGTTGTACTGCTGAGTTAGATAAATGTAGGGAAAAGTATGACATTGATACAAAGCTCCTATATAATGATATACTACACAAGGAGCACTTGCTGAAGGAGATTTTTGAGAAATACGAGACTTCACAACAACAACTAAGTGAGCGATTATTTGAGGCTGGGGAACTACTGGAGTTGGTGAAGTGCAATGCTGAGAGTTATGAGTTTCTGACTAATAATCTCTCATGCAGCTGTGCCAGCCAACCACCACCTCCTCAGCCTCAGAGTGACTTGTCTCCACCGGTGTTGGCTCTTCCAGCAGAGTCCTGTGTTAGTCCACAGAATAATAAATCTATTTTTTTTAGTGACGAAGTAGGTTCAGGCTTTGGAAAAATATTAATTAATTACCTTAGCCATAGTTTTACCAATCATTGCTATCATAATATAAGTTTTAAACAAATGATTAAAAGAATTGCAAACACAAACCTAGACAATTATTCTACAATGGTTTTGCTACTAGGTAAAAGTACTGGTATTACCAGAGAGGACATAGTGGATGGTGTCAACACCTTATTAAAGTTAAACATAGGTAAGCTAATGTTGTGTGCTTTACCTTACTCTGATACTCTATCAGAAGATGAGAATAAATATATATATAAGTTGAATAACACTATTCACATGCTGACATGTTATCATAGTGACAAATTATTGTTTTTTGACACTAATAAGTTTGTTAGTGGTTTTAAGTTAACTCAGAGAACTTTATCTCTGTCTTGGGAATGTAGACATATGATTGCTATGTTGATAGCATATAATATTAACGGTGTTATAGCTAATATAACAAATTCTAGTATTAGGGACGAGTCTGTGTTGTCTAGTCATACTAACAACATAGTGATGATTAATTATGAATCTTCATGTTGTACGAAGGAGGGTCCAACTACAATACCAACATCTTTGGAGGCCACTACCAGTCAGATAGGGTATTCTCTTCCTGCTGGAACTCATACGGGCTTCCTAGACACTTCAGTCATAGTTGTGGAGGTCACTCCGGATAACTCTTTAAACTAGTTAGTAAGACAACAGAAGTTACCGCTTCAAATAACCTATTACTATTAGAGAATAATAAAAAGGTATCTTCTGGCAATATTACTCAGAATAATAAAAAACCAAAGGGAGGGCAACATGTTTTAAAATTATTTAACCAAAATATTCAAGGTTGCTCTTCTAAATTACTGGAAATAGAATTGTTTTTAGAAAATACCAAGTTTGATGTCATTTGTTTAACAGAACATTGGTCAAAAGCTCATCAAGTAATGTCAATTAATTATGAAAATTATTGTGTAGTTAGCCATTTCAGCCGAACATGTATGATACATGGTGGATCACTAATATTAGTTAAAAATTCTGTTAAATCAAAGGAACGAAAAGACATCGTCGGGCTGTCTGTTGAACACACCATTGAATTGTCCTGTGTTGAGCTCGATAAGCATGTAATAGTATGCGTATACAGACCTCCAAGTTACCAGAATCTATCTGTGTTTGATTCTGTAATGGAAGATGTGCTAAAGAAACTTTCTACTAGTAGTAAGTCAATAATCATATGTGGCGATTTTAATATTAATTTATTAGAAAATAACTCAAATACTATCAGATTATTAAGTCTTTTTAGGTCATTTGACTTGTCAAATGTTTTTATTGAACCCACCCGAGTGACAGCTTCCTCTGCCACTTGTATAGATAATATTTTCTGTAACTGTGATTATTTACACAAACAAATTGTAAATAAGTTGCCATCTGATCACAGCGGACAAACAATAACATTTTGCACCTACATGCCTTTACAAAAAACTCTAATAAGATTTAGGCCAATTACATCTAAAAATTTAGAGAAATTAAATAATTCTTTGGCAAGTAAATTATGTGTTCAGAGTTTTAATAATTTATTTGACCCGAATGAGTTCTACGCAGAGTTCTTTTCACTATTAAACACGCAATTTAATGACACTTTCCCACTAAAGACTAAAAGTATTTACACAAAGTTCTTATTTAGTGATTGGGCGACTCCGGGTATTCGTAAAAGCAGGGAAAACCTTTTTGAACTTTATGGCCTAAAGCAACATATGAATAACACAAGCTTTCATCAGTATGTTGCAACATATTCTAAGACTTTTAAAAGTGTATGCAAAACAGCTAAAGCTCTTTATATTAGCAATAAAATAAAATCAGCCGATGATAAAATAAAAACTACCTGGCAAATAATAAATAATGAAACAGGTAGGAAAAAACAGCGTAATACTGAATTTAATTTAGAAACTGCACATGGCCCCATAAACTCAGATGTAGAAATTGCTCAGGAATTTGAAAACTTTTTTGCTAATATTCCCATTAAAACTACTGAAGCTTTAAATTCCTCACCCTCGCGTTCTGCTGATTTACTTAGAAAGAATGTTAAGGCATGCCCCTCGGAGTTTAGTTTTCAACATACAAACCCCCAGGCTGTTATAAAAGCTTTTAAAGATCTTAAATTTAAATCAACAGAAGATCTCTGGGGAATGTCTGTAAAAGTTTGTAGATCTATCATTGAAACGATTGCGCCCTATTTAGCTTTCATATTTAACATCAGTATAGACCAAGGAGTCTTTCCGGATCTCATGAAACACAGTAAAGTAGTTCCTTTATTCAAAGCCGGTGATAGTAAAGAACCCAACAATTATAGGCCTGTGTCGATTCTGCCAGTTCTCAGTAAGGTGTTTGAAAAGTAGATGCTCAATCAAATGTTACGCCACTTTAATAAAAATTCCATCTTTCATGAACAACAGTACGGTTTCACTAAAGGGAGTTGTACCACTGACGCCGGTGTTACCCTAATAAAGAACATTTTTAACGCCTGGGAAGAAGCACAAGATGCCATTGGAATCTTTTGCGACCTCTCAAAGGCGTTCGATTGCGTCAACCATGAGACACTTCTGCTGAAACTTGAGCACTATGGGATTAGGAAATTAGCTCTTGATTTACTAAAGTCGTATCTAAAAGATAGAAAGCTTAAAGTTCAAGTAAACGGCGTAAACTCATTGGGGTCTGAAATGGCAATGGGCGTTCCTCAAGGTTCGATATTGGGTCCATTCCTCTTTTTAGTTTACATAAATGATTTACCACAATTACTTCAAAATCAACCGAAGATGGTGTTATTTGCAGATGATATGACATCATTGATCTTTAAGATAGACAGACGGGCACAAAATCTTGACGACGTGAATAACTCTATTCTTCAGGTCCAAGACTGGTTTACGGTAAATAATTTGGTACTAAATGAAAAGAAAACCAAATGCATTAGATTTAAATTACCTAATGTTAGAAGTAGCGAATGTGACATCATACTGAATGGAGAAAAACTAGAATTTGTTGATCAAACGGTTTTTCTGGGAATCACGCTAGACGAGAAATTGCAATGGGGACCTCACATAACATCTCTTGCGGGGCGGCTCAGCTCGGCCGCTTATGCTGTTAGGAAGATAAGACAGTTAACAGATGTAGAAACCGCGCGTTTAGTGTATTTTAGCTACTTTCACAGCATTATGTCGTACGGCATTTTACTATGGGGTCGAGCTGCTGACATTGAATCCATCTTTATTTTGCAAAAGAGAGCTGTCAGAGCCATTTATAATCTACGTCGCCGCGAATCTCTCAGGGAACTATTTAAAAGGATTAATATTATGACGGTACCTTGCCAATTCATTTATGAAAACATTATGTATGTAAGAAAAAATCTACATCTTTTTAATAAAATAAGCGATAGACATAACTTTAATACAAGAAATAAAGATAAAATACATCAACCATTTTTCAGATTAGCCAAAGTACATACATCTTTTATGGGGTACTGTGTCAAATGTTACAATAAAATACCTTGTGATATATTGGAATTAAATGAAAGAAAATTTAAAACTCACATTAAACGTACACTTTGTAAACAAACATACTATAAATTAGAAGATTATATCCAAGATAAGAACGCTTGGAAACATGCTGGTCCTGCTCCATAGGACAATCTAGAGTCTAGACAAAATCAAACTGGTTGCTAATTTAATTGTTATTTTTTTTTTATTCGTTTTGTCACTCATTACTCACACCCTGACTTATTACTTGAATTATTTTTTTATTAAAATTGTTTTGCTTGTACCATGTTTGTAAATATGTGAGCACCATGTGTCTATCAGATAATTAATTTATATGTCATGGTTTCGTTTTTAATTCTTTTACCTGTGGTATAGTAATTTTATTTTAGGTGCATCGTCCTCACATGTTATTATTTAATTAATGTACCCATGCAAAATATTGTACCTAAAACATTTTAAAAGAGTAACGGTGGAGTTTCTTGCCCATTCTTCTCCATACGAAAACTACCTTTTGGAATGGGCGACTAGAATCAATTCTATTTTAAGATATTTTTTGACGTTCAAAAGTGCCTTTTATGTGCCTATTTGAAATAAATGCTTTGACTTTTTTTGACTTTTAAGAAACAAAAATGACGCTAAACGATGATGCAAAAATGACAAATGTAGATATTTTTTTCCTCTTGAAAGCTAATAAAAACCTCAATCCTATTAATATTTGATTTGGTATTTCGTCGGTTCAAAGGTAAAACACACTAAGTGACATTTTGACCCAAAATGAGATTTTACTACTTTTGCTTCTATACAGAGAAAATCTACGATAAGAAAAAATCACTATGTGCGTATTGTGCTCCCTAACAAAGCTGTGAAGTGAAAAAAGTATCCTTCTTCTGATTTTTCAGACTAAAAAAACGCAATATCTTAATTATCTCCATTAGTCAATTATGCCACAAAACGAGTTTTACCTTTGAACCGACGATTTGCAATTTTGATGAACTGATCACAACTATATGAGATTTTCAGATCACACAGAAACAGCGTGCGGTTAGCTTAAATAATTAGTCTTGCGTAGATACGAAAAAACGTAGATGTCATCAAGGCAATTAGGATTTAAGGACCTGACTCTATAAGGACCTATAAATTTTTTTTTGGATTACTGACTATGTGATACTATTAAAACTGTCCTGTATTTCTGTCGTATAACCTAAATGGGTAATATAATTAACTAATATATTTGGTTAAAAGCTTCTGAGTAAACCAGGACATAAAGGTTTAATGTACACCTACGCAAATGAAACTAGCCACCTAACCACACGTAGGTAATGTAAATCAGCCCTGATTAATGGCCAACAGCTGGCGAAGTTATGATAAAACTCAGTGGTGTTTACACAGCGAAATTGTTGGGTAATCTTACTGTCAGGCTAGATCAGTCTAAATTACTGAGGCCGTCGTTAGGACTACTGAGAGTTCTCGATACAACGTCACGTCGTTTTGTGTGGCTGGTAACTTCATACTCAAGCACGGGACTTTTGAAAAAGTTTTGATTTTGCGAAACAAGTCCCAAAAAAGACTGATGCTTATTTGTTTTTGAAAAATTTCCTTTGCAAATTATGTGCCGTGGTTACCTATGCTATGGAAATTATGGTTAAATTATTTCTAACAAGTGCTTTTTCTAACGAATAACGGCTAAGAAATTGGGACAGTAAGGGAACCATTATTTATCTTTCTTCGGTTCTTAAAAACAAAAATAATTATTAGCAGGAATTTTCTTCATTTTCTACGAAACTATAAATCAGAATTTTAATGCACACAAATTATGCTGTCTTCACCAAGTCTTACGCAAATAGTTCAGTCTTGGTTTTGGACTGGATTTCAATACAAGTAATGACGTGAATTGGCAAATTGATAACAAATAAATCCTTCTAGTTACATTCCAATAAAGGACATGCATGGACGGATAAAAACAACTTGTTTACTGTATTGTAATCATCTCGAATACTTACTCATCACCAACGACAGTCGAGTCACCACTGTCTTCCTATCGACAACTCATGGTAGCATATTATTAATTTACTATCCACTTACGGTGTGTCGTGTAGATAACCGAACCTATTAACTACAAACACATGCAATAACTCTGTGTATTATTTAATGTAAATTCTCGCGACCACATAGCCGTATATTATGGTTTTGCAATGACAGGTAGATTGGCTGCATTTGATTTGAATTTTAGGACGCAAGTGGCTTTTGATAGAATTTTCGACTCTGATAAAAAACAAAAGCGAATCACAGTATAGAACAAACCGTGATTTGTTTTTCGTGAATAAACTATTTTTGCCATCAAGTAGCGTTCCTCTGCTTCTATATGGGTATAGGAGCCGCTGTAATTACAGACACATGAGACATTTAAGCTTTGTATCTGGAATTTGAGCTTGATACAACACTAAAATTAGAATCAATCTGGATTTCTGAAATTGACTTAGTGAACAAAATGTAGTAAATTATGGTAAAAGACCTTCAAAATCTGTTAGGAGAACGGGATCAGCTAAGTTAATCCAGGCAGCGGGTACATATTATAGTACCTGGACGTTAATCAGCACCCTAATTGTGTAACACAATATCAATCGGAATCTGAATCATTTTGAAGCAAATCGCTAATCCATTGCTTCATATGTTCGAAAAATTTGTCTGCTCAACACGTAAATATCGCAATGAATGTTGTTGAACTGTCAAAACGAAACCAATTCCGATTGATAATGTGTTACGCAATTGCCCCGCTGCTTAATAAAAGTCAAAAATTCATTAATTCACTAACAAACAACGCACGGCCTAAACCGCTAGGGTTAGAAACATGAAATTTTGAACAAGAGTTCCTGATAATAAAGCGAAAGTGAGCATAAAGAAGGTATTATTAAAAATGTACCCCCGAAAGGGGTTCAATAGGGATAAAAGTTTGTAATTTTTGCTGATGGGATTGCATTTGATAGCCCAATTCTTGAGGAAGGTTAATAGGCTATTTAACATCACGCTACGACCCTTGGGAGTTGAGCAAAAAGAGAAAAGGTTAGAAAAAATAACGCTAAGTGAAAACGAAGTAATAGCGAGTGCAAGCGATGCGATGCGACGCGCTGGGTCGGGAGCCGCGGGACTTTAATAAAAATGTGGCTGTTATTTTAGAATATTGTATAATAACTTGTAATAACTCAGGAGGTGGTCATTTCAACGATATATTTTTTTCGAATTAATATCATAAATTTTACACCATTAAATAAACGTTCCGTGAAAACGGAGCCCTCTTTTTTTCCAAATGGCAGCCAAGTCAATTAAAATTGTTCCTCTATGGCTTTATGATATTAGTTTTGCCTCGGCTTGTACATACGTAACCGTTTTTCCATTTTTACGACCGGATGAAGTTTAGCTTTCAATCAAACAATTGCTAATTGTATACATAAAAGGTCACATCACACGTGCGTGAAGTGAAACCTTCTTCAAAAATACACAGCGAATCGCTATACATAACAGTTGCCTTCTTGGTACTTAAACAAACTGAATGGGAATAGCCTGGTGTTCTGTGCCCCATAATTATATCGAGCGGATATTATATGCACAGCGGTAACGAAACCATAGCGACTTTTAATTCGATGCCAACGCCATCTATCGAGATAAGGGCTAACTTGGCCTTGTTTTGGAGAAAAGGATTTACTAAAAAACATGGCTGGTTTACACGGGATGCTTAAAGTTTCAAAGTCATTAATTATTTTTTGGGGCTGAATTAATAAAATAGAATAGAATAGAATAGAATACTCTTTATTATGTACACCATATAAATTACAGACATAAATATAGAAAACTTTACAATGGGTGACACAATGGGCGGTCTTATCGCTAAGAGCGATCTTTTAAAGACAACCTTTGGATGGATTAAAAACGGTAATTAATTAATTTTTCTCACCCCGCTCCATGCAACTTTGTCTGCACTGTTCTCTAGGGTAAAGAAGGCCATTTTTAAATATAATAGTCGTCTTCAAATATTTCTACTGAGAGTCGTCACTTCGTCAGGCAATTATTGGCAACTGTCAAAGTCAAAGTCAAAACGTTTATTGCGAACTAAGTGTACAATGTTGGTGTTATTTCATGTTAGTACTTATGACTTAGCAGCCTTTTACAAGCATTGCAATTATAATTCGTCTGCCCTTATCATCATAAATTGGCATGCGTTAAACATTATTATTAATTAATTATCATCTTTTATATTAAATAAATAAATTGAGAAATTATTTATGTCAATATTAAATGTCAATAATAATGAATTTCTATACTCAATATTATAAAGAGGTAAAATTTGTTAGTATGTTTGTATGTAGGGGGTAATCTCTGGAACTATCAGTCGGATTTGAAAAATTCTTCTTGCATTTGATAGCCCAATTCTTGAGGAAGGCTATAGGCTATTTAACATCACGCTATGGCCCTTAGGAGCCGAGCAAAAATAAAAAAAGTCAAAAAGAACGTTAAGTGATAGCGCGGGCGGGTGATGCGATACGACGGAGTGGCTCGGGGGAAACAAGAAGTTTCACGCGAACGAAGTCGTGGGCTGAAGCTAGTAATTAATACAATTATTAAGCAATATTAATGTCATCCTTTTCAGGTAGTACAAATTATAATTTTATATTAAGTTAAATAGGATAGACTAAATGTTATTGTTTGTATAGGAGCATAGATATACTTATTTTGTACATTTCTATGTATAGGAAAGATCGCCACTTTTGGACTCTAAATATTTTTTTTTACTGATTAGAAACATTTTTGGATTAGGTATAGTTTTAGCCTTTTTTGGAATATTGTTACTGATTTTTCAGTTCTTAAATATGCTGGGCAACTTATTATACAGGGTGTTACGGAAAGGGTATATCAATAAAAACGGGTTGAAGAGTGTATCTGGTCTAGAATCTTTGTACAAAATTTCAGCTCAAAAGCAGCAACTTTGAAAATGCTTAAATTTTTTTTATTCCGATAGTTTATTAAATTGAAATCATAACAAACGTGTCACCGCACTACGAGGGTCATCCATTATCTGTAGTGTGTCTGTGCGCCTAGTACACGCACATCACGCCGCCGCGCGCCAGTGCAGCGCCGTGATGTCGAAATAAAAAAATATTAAGCATTTTCAAAGTTAATGCTTTTGAGCTGAAATTTTGTACAGAGATTCTAGACCAGATACACTCTTCAACCCGTTTGTATTGATACACCCTTTCCGTAACACCCTGTATATTTTTAATTCCATATAATATGGGCTGGTGTGACTCGAACTGTGATCGTTAACACGATGGGTCACACGAAGGCTACCTACTACAACTAATAGCTTGCGATTTCTCGACTCGTGAACTTGTGAGTCGTGACCCGATCAAGTACGTCAGTTTTTTTAACAACAAGTCTTTTTTACAAGTTTATCGTCTGGTGGGTTTCCAGACTCTTGTCTGCTACTGAGAATTTCCGTTTCATCATCATCATCAATATTTAGTTGAAAGGCATGTAATGTTATACATAGGCTGGGAAGCTAATGGCGCCGATTCTCTTGTTCACAAATTAAACTAAATAGTTCAGTGCATCTTTTTCTTTCTATTTCATTAAGAAAAGGACAGGAGATAAATATTAGTTTAGTCCTGTCAAATTAAGATATTCCATAGACAATTTAGACGTGATTAAAAAATTGGCTATTAAAAATACGTCAATTTACGTCAGGCACTGACTAATTTGACAGGTCTAAACTACTATTTACCGTCTGTCCTTTTCTTAATGAAATAGAAAGAAAAAGATGCACTGAAATTAAATTTAGTTTAGTTTGTGAACAAGAGAATCGGCGCCAGTGTCTAACTAAAGGTGGACGCCATTCGTCTGACTGGTGATGCTTAAGGGATTAAGCATTACCATGACGCGTCTTGTTTTATTTATTTACATCTACCGTTACAGGATAATTTCAATGCGATAAATGCGCTTACACTAACTTAATTGTAAACAATGCATTCCTTGTGGATTCACTCAGAGAATTCACTTTCTTCCTGTTTCCAGAAGATTCACTTGGCATTCACCGAGAGACCAACCCACGCTGCGTCTTTGGAAAATCTTCCTTAATCTCTGGAATTCTTAATATTCTAA
The DNA here is from genome assembly GCA_945859645.1 of Amphipoea oculea. Taxonomy (NCBI): domain Eukaryota; kingdom Metazoa; phylum Arthropoda; class Insecta; order Lepidoptera; family Noctuidae; genus Amphipoea; species Amphipoea oculea. Next base: position 761,659 of record OX243885.1, read on the forward strand.
TGGAGAAACTTGATAAGTCATTAGGATGGGAACCCAGGACCCCACGCTCAGCTATCCCACTTCTTACCACTAGACCTGCAAGACACTACTAGTTTCTACTCAACGATAACAGTCGAACGCAATGCCCAGTGATTTATAGCTTAGCTTATTAGAAACCCTACTTATGGTAACTTGTTAGTGCGCAGGCGCTTATCAGCCGTGATCTATATCGATCGTTAACTTTAGATCAGTGATCTATATACATAATCAGCCAATTAAGTTGTTCTTTTTGTCCTTAGAGCTGCAGTTAGGTTGCAGGTTATCTGGGAAGATTAAGCTTATGGCTAGAATAATAATACCAGGCTGTCATTGTCCCACTGCGGGGCATCCGACATGTCCTAGAGCCAAAAATTCAAAGACATACGACATCAAAAAGTCAAAGTCAAAGCATTTATTTCAAATAGGCACAAAGAAGCCACTTTTGAACGTCAAAAATTACCTTAAAATAGAATTGATTCTAGTCGCTCCTTCCAAAAGGTAGGTTTCGTATGGAGAAGAATGGGCAAGAAACTCCACCGTTACTCTTTTAAAATGTTTTACAATATTTTGCATGGGTACATTAATCATTAGGTATAAATGTGAGGACGATGCACCTAAAATAAAATTACTATACCACAATAGGTAAAAGAATTAAAAACGAAACCATGACATATAAATTAATTATCTGATAGATACCTATCAACCCGCACTGGGCCTCTTGGTAGATTATAGCCCGCTCCTTCTCACAGAGAGGAGGCTTGTGTCCCAGCAGTGGGCACATTATAGACTGACTGATGTCAGTGATTATGGTTATAGCAAACTGGTCACTGTCACTTACATCAACCCAACGCTGGGCAAGGGCCTCCTTTCATGACTTCCACCTATTTCGGGCCATAGAGTACTTCTATGAATCGATAACAAAAAACCATTAATTACGAGTACTGTAGGAATGGAACGCTGTTGTATGCATGACTGTAAGAAAGAGCTGAATGCTAAGGTGTAAGTGAGACAAATGATGTATGCCAAAGACGTATGCTTGGTATAACGTGGAAGGTATTTAAAAAGGGGAATGACAGTTGGCTTTTGAATGACGGAGTGAAGACGTTAAGACGTGATTTTTTACTAAGATGTGTTTTTTAAGAGTTTTACTAGTTTAAAGAAGAATAAACAAGTATAACTACTTGATTGTATGATTTCTCTGTCTTCAGCCCTTTTATTCCCAAATTACTAAAAGTCCTTTAATTTTATACCAAATACGTTAAGCCGGTGGTCCCGGCTGTCATTCGTAGATGTTCGACAGTCGTTATGGTCGTCAGAAGCCCGTAAGTTTGACAACTAGTCTTACCAAGGGGTATCGGGTACTGGGTAATATTACCCAGTAACTGGGTTGTGGAGGTCAGATAGACAGTCGCTCCATGTAAAATACTGGTATTCAGCTGCATCCGATTAGACTGAAAGACGATCGCAAGATATATATATATTTTTTTTTAATATGGGTCCTATTGTACTTATTACCATTCTTCTCGCGTCGATATTAGCTATATGTATGAAAATGGCTCATGATGTCGAATTAAAAAAAAAAAACTGTGGCTTCCGTCCAGGTTCTAAAATAATGTATCAAATTGTATGAAATATTTCAATTTTGAATTAAGATTAATACTAGTGCTTGAGTAATAAATGCTAGTACATATTTAAGAAAAAAAAAAAATGCAGGTTTAAATCACACTAATATAAAGGCGAAAGTTTGTGAGTGTGTGTGTATGCGTGTTTATATGTTTGTTACTTCTTCACGCTCAAATGGCTGGACCAATTTTGATAAAATTTTGTATGGAGGTAGCTGACACCCTGGATTAACATATAGGCTACTTTTTATCCCGATATTCCCACGGGATCGAAACTTAAGCGGTGAAACCGCGGGGCGCGGCTAGTAATTCAATAAATTAATTAGAAAAGGTCAGGCTTAATTTCTACAATAATACTTAATACAACTATTTACACTAGGTACTAAATTACAATGATTAAATAACTAAGTATACAAATAATTCCAAAAACAAAAGGACACATAAGCATTATAAATTATTTGCATGTGGTGCAAAATATTTTGGTATGTTTACGTACATATTTTCAGAACTAATTTGTATCTCAATTAATCCGTCAGTACTTCACATCTTAACATCGTGACTTTGCCGACATTACTTACAAATAAATCATTACGAGCTCATTCGTAATCTTGTTAAATTACTCAACAACACGTCGACCAACCTTCACTATTACTTAAATTAATAAATTTAATTTATATTGAAGTAATGAACATTAAAATAAATAAGCCTTGGTGCCGCGAAAATAATCCACTCGCCATCGACATTGAGTTCGATGCAAAATAGATGTGACATTCTTGGTGTTACTTTTGACTAATTGTTATGCAATCGCAGACCGTGATTAAAAGCATTTTAGCAAAGACAAAAAAAGGCTTATAGGCTAGAGAGCTTATCATCTCTGGATTTCAAAATACCTATGTCTTTAACTTAAATGTTTTTCTTTAAAACAGCCTATGCTATCCCATTGAAAAAAAAGGGCATCACTAAATTCTTCCAGGCATAGAATCTACACCCAAAAAAACTGGGTCTCATTAAAAAAAATAAATGAATAACTAATTAAGGGTACTGATAGGAAGCTGTCAAAATAATGAACTTTCGACAGTGGTGACATTTAAAGTGAGCGATTGGCAGTTTTATCTCCATTATAAGCGAAGTGAAATCAAACAACCTCCTTACTAGATAGATGGGTAACTAGCTACAGACTAGTGACATACAAATCAATCCTAACCACTCCACCCACATTCAAGTTGACATTGAAGTAACTTTTATATCGCGTCGACTTTAACACAAAATAATTAAAAGTGTGCGGCCCCGAAATAATCGTAATGCAATCGAAAGTAGATCGATAAAACGTATCGATTTGAATCGAGAATCATTCGTTACATGCGACTAATGTGACGGGTTAAGGTGTGGTCTCGAGACGTTATTTTAATTAAATATCACTGGTTTATTTGTCAGCTGATCTATCATATTATGTTTGTTTTGTTTAAGTTGGGCCACTTTGAACACAGTCAGTTGTTTGTGTCAAGAGACTTTGTCGTCTTCCTTTTTGTCATTCTTTTGGGTTGTGTAAAATCTGACTTAGAGATGTAAGAAAGAAGGTTTAAGGAAGTTAGTAGGTGTTGGCTGCCTGTACTACCTATTCAGGCGAATGCTTGCAGCTATTTCCATGAATTATTCTGCTGTCATCTAATTACTCTTAGCCTGCATCATCCCACTGCTGGGCAAAGGCCTCTCCCCATGACTTCCAGCTCTTTAGGTCCAGGACTAAAGTGGACCACTGGTCATTTAAATTGTCCAGGTCGACCCGCCATCTTCTACGGGGTCTTTTTTTTGGTGTGCGGTTCAAATCCTCATGGACTCCCTCCGTCGTGGGGGTGACAGAGGGGCATGCCGGACTCTTACCGGCTAAAACCATCGGCCTCTCCCTATGGCCGGAGGTGCGGGATTCGCATAAGCATTCACCGCTCCCCCGACAGGCCTCGACCCGCTGTTCCTTAGCGGGTCCCACCTCCCCGTGCGCCCATTCCTATAATGGCCGCATCCACTCTCGAGTGGCGCGCGTGGAACACTGTGGCGCCAACTCGGGCCTGTCTGGTCGGATGACGGACGCCCCTAGTCCCTGCCGCGACGCCTTCTAACTGTGTCAGCTCAAAAAGCCGCTAAGCTGAAGTGGGACTGGGATGGCCACGTCTGCCATATGCCCTGTGCAGCTGTGGACCAAAATTACCAATGTCTTCTAATAAGCAATTCATTTGAAAAGTGTGTCGGTTATTTGGGAGTTAAGACTGATATTAGAACGAGAGTGACCTTGCCCAGCAGTGAGACAATACAGGCGAGTACGAGCTAGTAAAAAGACAGATATTCCGTCACGGTTGGGAGGGCTACTGAAGTGCTGATATTACAGGCTATAGAGGTATGAGGAACATGGTGTAAAAAGTTCACTCATACTCTATAGAAAAAGGAGGTTCCTCCGACAAGACGGGTGTTGTTTCTGGCGGGCAACTGCCCAATGATTCATGTCGGGCTGTTGTATCTATGCTAGTTGCGCGGTAAACTCTGCTTGCGAGATGCAGAATTTGCGTGACGTCAGTATGACGCGTTGTTCGCATGTGGCGTTGTAGATACCGCTACAAGGCTAATGAGATTTCAGCAGCGTCTCTAAAAACGGAACAGAATCCAGTGGAGTCGTTTGGCTTCGTTATACGTCTCATTAGGTGGATTAGCATTTTTTTTTAAATTAATTAAGGGATTATCTTCCGTTATGTTTATGGGTAAATAGTTCATGAGTTACCTACATTACCTACATGGCCTGACCAAGATTATGTCTGGACTTTAATAGAGACTGTGACCTCTGAGTTTGTTTCGATCTTACATCTTAAAGTAGACGGATGGGAAACACTGAACTCGTCTAGTTTAAACACAATTTATTTTGACCTGTAAATGGTTTTTTTTGTACCAATCTACAGAAATAAATATCATGCATGTATACATCAGATAATACACAAGAGCCGCACCTTAATAACATCAGAGCAATCTAACAGATCTGCCGACCATTAATACTCCGATCGTTTTAATTAGAAAACATATCGATATGTAATTTTATAAGTAATGAGTTCTTCACATCGAAATAACGCGAAGAAGGACCACTTGTAACAACATCATCGTCTGCCTAGCCTTTTCCCAACTGTCAACATAGTTGATATAATGAACATAGCCGGATGCAGCTGAATACCAGTATTTTACATGGAGCGACTGCCTATCTGACCTCCACAACCCAGTTACTGGGTAATACGATACCCCTTGGTAAAACTGGTTGTCAGATTTTCGGGCTTCTGACGACCCGTAACAACTGTCAAAGATCCACGAATGACAGCCGGGACCAACGGCTTAACGTGCTTTCCGAGGCACGGAGGGGTCTTGGTATGTAAAGATGGTCACCCATCCACGGACCTACCCCGGCAAGCGTAGCTTAACCTGATAAATCGACTCCTACGTGCGGCTGTTATTACTTAGCCACAAGACCCTTAGACCACTTCTAACAACAACTGGATTTATAAAAATGGAGCAAGGACAGTCAAACTAACAATGCCCAAGGGACAAGGAGACCCTAGACTAGAAACTGTCTCAAACAACTCAAATCTGTTATGTGTTGTTCTAAAAACTTATATTACCCGCAAATAAACGCAGTCTCGAGTTTGAGTAAAAGCAATATCTTCTGTGCTTTTCCTAAAAATAAATATAATAAATAAATTAATTAATGTTAAATATGTGTAAACTACTCCTTACTACTACTTCTTACTAGTCCTACTAATATTTTAAATGCGAAAGTTTGTGAGGACGGATGGATGGATGGATGTTTGTTACTTTTTCACGCAAAAACTACTAAACGGATTTGGATTAAATTTGGCACACAGATAGTTTATGACCAGGATTAACACATAGGATATATTTTTATTCCGATATTCCTACGGGATCGAAACTTATGCTGGTGAAACCGCGGGGCGCAGCTAGTTTAATATAATTTAATTTGACCCTGTATAATAGAAAGAGACAGAGAGAAAGTCGCATGGAGGGGGCATAACACTTTTTTGTTACGTGACGATGTCTACCAGTCAACACCAACCGCAAGCCGCGTTGTTCAAAAAACTTGGTCCTTCTGTACGCACTGCATCGTGGTCCTAACGCAAAGATTACGACATTAAAGTCGTCGGCTTATGTTAATGTAGCGAACATTAGATAGCTGTTTACACTCTCCATGTGGGTAGTTGGGAGTGTAGCCGTATGCGCAGCTTAATGCTCACTGAACTGGTTCCAGATTAAGATATTTTACTTGATGATGTACGATCCCAATCACTGTTCATTGAGCATCAATTTATTTGTCTTTTCAGAAAAACTTACTTTTTTTTTTAATTGTGGATACTGGAAAGGACATAGGATAGTTTTAATCCCGATATTCCCACGGGATCGACACTTATGCGGGTGAAACCGCGGGGCGCAGCCAATTATTAATATATTAGTACAGTAATATTAGTATTGTTTTAATATTTAATATCCAACCTCGTTCTCAAACCTCACACTCAACAGTGTACATACCATCGACAAAAACCCTCTACGTAGTCCGGTGTCAAGCAGTCAGCTGTCATGCAGACTACCGGAGTTGACATTGTCCGACACTTGATTCATTACGCTCTGCTTCACGAGACGATGAAAAAATATGTCTCAGAGTATGTTAGTTGAGTATCTCATTAGTAGGTGCGCGTGCTCAAACATTAGTATACTAATTAAAAATATTACTCTCCTTGAAGGCTTGGCTGCAGTAGGGTAAAACCAATTTTTGGTATTTTAAAAATCCTTAACATAACATCTTTACGACCACAAAACCGTGTTTACCAGCTATCTGAGCCAAAAAACTGTGATTATTTTTATTAATCAACATAATATTTCCATAATATAAACTAACATTTAAAATAAATATAAGTATATGAAAAAAGGAGCAAAAGAATCTTAGATAAATGATTGGTCTCGCTGCGAATCATTTATCTAAGAAAAGAATCATAGGGCATCAAAAAATTTGTCCACATCGCTGTCAACAGGACCAGTGCCTAAAAGGCTGGCAACATGCCACGAGTCCGCTCCCTCTCACAGAGAGAAGACTTGTGTCCTAGCAGTGGGAACATTATAGAATGATTATGCAGCGGAGACAAAAAAAAAACCGGCCAAGTGCGAGTCGGACTCGCCCATGAAGGGTTCCGTAGCAGCAAGTAACATAATATAAAAGTTCTTGTAGTTCGTTGTAACTTTGTGAAAGGTAAATTGCGGTTTTCGATTTATGACGTATTAAAAAAAAACTACTTACTAGATCTCGTTCAAACCAATTTTCGGTGGAAGTTTACATGGTAATGTACATTATATATATTTTTTTAATTTTATCATTCTCTTATTTTAGAAGTTAGAGGGGGGGGGGGACACACACACATTTTACCACTTTGGAAGTGTCTCTCGCGCAAACTATTCAGTTCAGAAAAAAATTATATTAGAAACCTCAATATCATTTTTGAAGACCTATCCATAGATACCCCACACGTACAGGTTTGATGAAAAAAAATTTTTGGAGTTTCAGTTGTAAGTATGGGGAACCCCAAAATTTATTGTTTTTTTTCTATTTTTGTGTGAAAATCTTACTGCGGTTCACAGAATACATCTACTTACCAAGTTTCAACAGTATAGTTCTTATAGTTTCGGAAAAAAGTGGCTGTGACATACGGACGGACGGACAGACAGACCGACAGACAGACAGACAGACATGACGAATCCATAAGGGTTCCGTTTTTTGCCATTTGGCTACGGAACCCTAAAAAAGGACTTGTCGAAAATACGTTATTATTCTAAGCTTCATACTCCTTTTTTTCATGCCACACATTATCATCATTATCTAGTCATTTAACGCTAGGACCCTAGGACCAGTCCTACCATTTAGTGCTGAAACGGGAAGCTATTACCAATTCAATGAAAGCTATTAGCTTTATCTCGTGCGCTATTAGTAGCCATCTTAGTTTGGAGTTAATAGCACCACGTCGGAATATGGTTATCATGGAGGACCGCATTTTGTATCTGGTTGTCTTATTAAATTGTATAACATGAATGTTTTAGTTAAACTGAATTAGCTTGCCGGCTCTTGATAGTTTTTTTTTTAAAGATAAAAAGAATTGGTTGTAGATTAGAATTATTATTATTTATATTGTCATTAAAAGCCTGTAATGTACAGATGCACATCAAGCTACTACATTCTGTCAAATTCCTTTAATATATAATATTAGGTCCTTACATATGAAATTGGCGTTTTGTATGGAAGGAACAAAAAGTCGAATATTTTTTAATATAATATATTTAATTAATCAAAGTATGAACCATTGTTTTCAATGCACTTTTGCCATCTTATAGGTAGTTCATTGATCCCTTTACTAAAAAAACCAGTCGGACGGGAATCAATAAAATCTTTGAAGGCGATTTGGACTGCCCCATCGGAGTTGAATTTTTTCCCTTGCAAAAAGTTATCCAAATTGCGAAAAAAATGGTAATCTGTTGGAGCAAGGTCCGGGGAGTACGGAGGATGTCTAAGACATTCCAATTCAAGCTCTTCTAATTTGGTAGCCGTCTGTTGCGCAGTGTGTGGTCTGGCGTTGTCGTGAAGCAGCAGTGGCGTGGGGCGATTGACCAGCCTTGGTTGTTTAGCCGCTAGCTTTTCCATCATGGTTTGTAATTGCTGACAATAGACATCAGCTGTAATAGTCTGGCCAGATTTGAGAAAACTGTAATGAACAATACCGGCACTAGTCCACCAAACGCTTACAAGTAACTTTTTTGGGGTTAATTTTCGCTTGGGGCAGGATTTGGCTGGCTGGCCAGGATCCAACCATTGCGCTGAGCGCTTCCGATTATCGTAAAGAATCCATTTTTCATCACAGGTAATGATTCGGTTTAAAATACCTTCATTGTTGTGCCGGTTCAGTAATGTAACGCAGCAGTCGACGCGCGTTTGCCGGTTTGCTTCAGTCAATTCGTGAGGTACCCACCTTTCAAGCTTTTTAATCTTCCCAATTTGCTTCAAGTGAATTAAAACAGTTTTATCACTAACATCGAAGCCTGCAGCTAACTCGGACGTGGTTTGCGATGGGTCCGCTTCCACAATAGCCTTCAATTCTCCATTATCAACTTGGGTCTCAGGCCGTCCACGGGGCTTGTTCTGCAGGTCGAAATTTCCAGAACGAAAACGTTGGAACCAAAAACGAACTGTGTTTTCTTTTGCAACATGACCGCCATACACATCATTCACCCTTCGAGTCGTTTCCGCAGCACTAGTGCCACGGCGGAACTCGTACTCGTAAATAATGCGATATTTTAAATTTTCCATTTTGTAAAATGAGTGACGCAAACAGAAAAAACAGAAGAAAAAAAACAAATGAATGACGGTCATCGAAGCACAAATACATGAGTAAATAGCTGTACAAATTTGAATTTGGAATTCCTTACCAAAGAGGAGAAATTCGTGATTAAAGTGGCCAGTACGAAAAACGCCAATTTCATATGTAAGGACCTAATATTTTCAACTTTATCGCTAAAGAATTAAGGTTCAAGATTGATTGGGATAATTTGACAGTTTCAGGTAGCTTGATGTGTTCGCGTCTGTACTCTCTTTCCACTTATCTCTATTTAAAGCTGATAAGGACCAGTTCTTGTTGAAGGATTCCAGCTCATCCCACCATCTCCGCCTGGGCCTACCGCGATTTCGCTTGCCATTAAGAGGGCCCCATTTGATCGTAAGTTTGGCCCATTGGTCGTCTGACATGCGGCAGAAGTGTCCAGTCCGATTCCATTTTAGCGTGGCAGCTTTCCAAGTGACATCAGTCATCTTTGTGATGGAATGGATGGTCGTACTCCTAACCCGGTCTGTTAGTTTGATACCCAGAATACTCCGTTCCATAGCCTCCTGGCAAACCTCTAGCGTGGACCTCTGCTGATTTGTCAAAGGCCAAATAGAACTGAATAGAAAACGTTTATTTCAGACAGGAGTCCATAGGGTTATTAACAATTTTACTAAATTGTTAAACTAGCGTTAATAACGTTTGTTTTCGTCTAAATCTCCTTGCTAACTAGATAAAAACAAACATTACTTTACATAAATGTTCTTGTATATCGATTTTATTCAATTTCGAGCGGCCATTGCCAAATTTAGAAACGCCGGACTATACCTATATTATTCCTTGTAAAAGAAGCGTAAAAATACACCGATGGCGCACCTTTTTTTTTTTTTTTTTTTTTTTTATGGATGGGAAATCATCAAATGACCCCTCCCGCTCTGGGTGGAGCGAAGGGAGTGTCAGACTCTTACTGACTAAAACCCATCCGTGTTCCTTCCTTAGCCCTTTATGTTCCGGGGTAGCGGTAACCCTTTCGGACAATCCCGCACCCCCGGCAGGCTTCGGCCCTGGCAGGCCCCTTCCTTTATGCTGACATCTCTTTGAGGCGCGCGTGGAACACGTACGCGCCGTCCGGCACGGGCCTGGTCCTGATCGGACGGTGAGCTACCCATTACTCTCCGTCCGCAGGCCCGCGCCTACGGTGGCCGGGAGTCGTCACGCGGCTCCCGACGCCCGGAGCGTCTCCCGCGGCGGCTGGGGTGTGAGGCTCTCTCCCTTAGCCGTTCCGCCACCTCCTTCGCTAGCATGACTGCTTCGCAGAAGGAGGTGACGGCCTCCCACTCCCTCTCGCCCCGGACCATGGCTTGAACCAGGGCCGGACGCGAGAGGTCGCCGCCGCTATCGATCGCCTCTACGAGGGCACGGCGGTGCTCCGCCCATGCGGGGCATACCTCCACCGTATGCTCCACCGTGTCCTCTGGGCGATCCTCGCAGTGGTGACACCCGGGCGTCTCCTCCCGCCTGATGATGTGCAGGAACCTCCCAAAACATCCGTGTCCGGTGAGGACCTGCGTCAGGCGATAGGTGAGGACGCCGTGACGCCTCTCTAGCCACTCCTCAAAGAGGGGTCTTACCGCCACTATCGTGGCGTGCCCTGCGCTGGGTTGCGAAAGTCGCTCCTTCCATACCACCATGAGATCGCGCCGGAGGTCTGTCCGCTCCGCCGCGATTTGCCGCGGAAGCGGAGTTTCCCCCCGGCTCAGTGCCTCCGCGCGCCACTCATACAGGCGCGCGAGGACTATCGCCTCCAGATCCCATGGCGGCAGTCCGGCAAGGAGGCTTGCCGCCTCGCCCGACCGATGGCGCACCTGGGTGAAGAGTAATGGTACCCAGACATCTCATAACACCCACAACTCCAAGAGGTTTCAGGGAGGGTTCAGGAGGCAAACTTGGTAATCAAAAGTTTGAGGTTCTCGGCATAGGCAATTGTGTCTCGCGTGGATCCACGTTTACGAAAGGTTAAACTAGAACTCAAAAATACTGCTTAGAGAAGCCTTTTAACCACGAGCGCGCTTAAGTAGGTACCTATTTCTACTTCAACATTCAAGTGCAACTATTTAGCAACCGATAAATAAATAAATAGTCAATTATTCGATAAGCATCGAATCGATTAGAGCTCAAAACATTAAAGTATCGAGCGGCAATCGATCACAGCCTCGTGACTGGCTCAAGATAATTATATCACTCTGTTTCAGATATGATCGATGGCTCGGTCGACGCGAGGTGATGGGTTCGACCACTGATTATTGTTTTTTTTTGTGTGTCAAGTTGAAGTTAGCTACTGTTTTTAAAAAGTTATTTTAGTGAGCTATGATGGATTGCCGAAGGATTAATGTTTAAGACGTGTTACCGATATCAGGTGCTATTCGGTGGCAAACAATCCGACAGCCCACTAAATGAAAAACAATAACATGAAAATGCAGTGGAGGATGTCAAAGGCTAGATGGTTGTAATTTTGTATAGCAGGCTTTGCCGTGGTAACCGCTGCTTATGGATATATGCGATAAGTCTAGTTGCCATCCTAGAGACAAGGCTTAAACATGTAAACGGTGGCAGAAAAAGGTCCTACGATTGCAAGTATACAAACTTTTTATGCTAAAAAAACAAAAGAAAAGCTGATATTTAAACATCTTCTGCATCGAACTCATTAATTCTGTCTAGAAAATCTACGGGAGTTAAACCTCTGTTAAGGGACAACCTTTTGAGGGTCAGGCATGAGCATGTATGGCATACACATTGAAGATTGGCAGTGCCCTTTATAGGCCTTAATGAGAGACCTATGTACTTCAATGAACTCACAAAGGCAGACTTCGAAGAAGCCGTCTAAAATCTTTGACAGGCCAGTTGCAGTAGTTACCAGCCCGCTACAAGACAGGTCGTTTGTAGTAGTAAGTATGTAAATGATCAACCACATCCGCCCACATCCTCCGCTCCAACATTACAAGCTACAAGCACGAACAATGCATCCCACCCACCAGCTGCTAAGTGTCCCCCACACATGCCGCGGCTACCGACGACTTTTTCATCTAAAATGGATGCCAATTACGCGTCCATATACAAAACGCGAGCGACTTTTTGTCGTTCGTCTGAAAAGGCACTAATTATAGTTTCCGGTTAGACAGAGGGAATGTTGGGCGCGCGGCAAAAAAGTCGCAGAGGTGTGCGCGAAACGCGGAGCGTCGCGCGGCTGTAGATTGTGTAGGGTTGCCAGCAAAGAACGGGTTATAGTGCTCTTGTGATTCATATTTTAGGTAAAAGATATGGACATACGCCTCTTCAAACCATTGCTACATTCGCCAAGTGTGTTTACAAAATTGCAAAATTTCGGTTTTTGTTAACCTATTTTACTGCCAGAACACCTGGATGAAGCATAATGACTGTGTCTTCAATTACTGATAAAGTCGGTTTTTCTGCCAGCTTAGGTAGCACGACCACTTCTATTTCAACTCTAAATAGACATCTTTTCTTTCTATACAAAGTGACATAATTTTTCTTCATTTTCGACAATCTGTCATAACTCATTTTGTTTTTAATTTTTACGGGATTTGCAAAGGAGTTTGTAGTGCCTCTTCATTAAGTCTTTAGCACGTCATCTTTGGTGGAATTTTGCCAGCAAGATCTCAGACATATACATATTTTGAAGTAGAAATGTATTCTTTTGATTAGTGCCAACCCTGACAAAAATCTGTAAACGCGACTTCTGTTAGTAAACGCATCACGTACGGCCGAGGACAGAGTAATGTACCTACATGGACTAATGAATATCTTCATTGCGGAACACATGTACCGAATTACTGATATACCATTAAATGACAGATAACGGTAACTTTTTATATCGATAACAATTTTTATTGAGAGAAATATGAATGAATGAAAAATTGTTTTGAAGTTATGAGAGTCGGTTGAATCGAGCGAGAGTGGTTATATCGAGTTCGAGATTATTTCTTGTCGAGTGGTAAATAGCGGGTTCTTCTTTTTTCCTTTACATATGTGTGCAGGTAATATTATAATATGATTCAATCAATATTTGTGTCCACAAATTATGTTCTTTGAATAGTAAAGTTCAAGTCTACTTAACTAAATGGCACTTAATCTAGTACATGTTGAATAAAATAAATTAATTTAGCGTTAGTTCAAATTTTTATAATCTAATTGACATTGCGGTTTAAAGAAATTGATTGACGTGACAGATGTCAACTTGTACTACATCATAATTATGCAAAACCGTATTAATAAAAAAATTGCATGAATTAATAAATTAAATTCTCTGTCCTGATATTACTCTATGTCCTAAGAAGGTGTAGAACAAAAGAAAACACTGCTTTTATCGATGAAAACAAATGACAATCGGTTGGCAAGTAAATAAATAAATCTACGAATGTTCGAGCTCCAGGTTCAGAGTTAAAAACAAATGAAAGTTGTTTTCAGGCATACCTTATGTCAAAGTAGGTACGTACATATTACTCATTCTCTAGAAAGACTAATTGAACGAAACCTTATTTGTTGAAATCGATTCTTCTAGTACCTATCCTAACTACTAGGCTTACGTAGCCTGTAGGATTGTGTCCTTCCTTTGTATAACAGTATCAACTGCACTCTTCCGTTATCAGATGAAAATTTATGATACCTTATTCTCTCGTCAACGCCATGCTAACAAACATGTTATAAAACCGATAATAATGTTAAAAGAATTAACATAGAAAGATTCTATGTTAATTTTCTACCATTTTCTTGCGCAGTGCCTGACATTATCACATTACACGCGACGATTTCATCTACTTATGTCCATATAAGTGTTAATTGTACGCTAGAAGTTTCCACACGGCGCTGCACTATTCCTGCGACGTGCATCTGATTGCGTTTTTCACAGGAACAACTATGTATTTAAAGTTTTTATCATACATAGTTTCGCCGTCCTATATGCGCGGTGGATGCTATGCGATGCGATACGTCGCGATGTTGTGTGACTAGAAGAAAACGGATTGATACAATGCTGTTTATTTTAATCTGTCAAGCTCCGCTAATGAGACACAATTGATTTTCTATTGTTTGGTCACCGATCGGTGTCCCGCGGTCCTTGACCGGTTAATGTTATAAACTGAAGGTCAATTAAAAACGTTCAAAAGCTAGTCTCAACCTCATCTCATTTCGGCGACAATAATGTCAAAAACTTGTCAAAAAAGGCGAATTATGGATGTTTTTGACAGATTGAGACAGAAAGGAATGGTAACGTTCTTAAAAATACGGGTATTGCTCCTTTGTTCCTGACCTCAACACACGATATCAAAACGCTTTGTTAAACACGTGAAAGAAAGAAAAATAGGTTTATTTGTCACAAAAACACGCGCATACAAAAAGATAATGAACTCAAATAATAAAGAAAAGAAGAAAATATATCTATAATCACGAACATAGAACAGAAAAATGCAAAACAGATGATTATTTTAGACTTCGGATGGTCCTCTGTAATATACAGCTACTTACCTACATATTTATATTCCTAACAGCGCCCCGCGGTTTCCCCGTGGGAATATCGGAATAAAAACTATCCTATGTCCTTTCCCGGGACTTAAACTATCTCTATACCAAATTTCAGTTTCGCATTTATAATATTAGTATGGATTAAGTTCTTATTAAATTAATTAATATATTAGCGAATTAAAATGAAAACGCATGTAACATGCATGGATCTCGATTATAAACTAGATTTCAGAAGCGTTCAGTAAAGTTGTTTTAGAGGTAAATAACAGGTATTTTAAGAATAAGAATAAGGTGAGGTTCTTAAAATAATATAATAGTTAAAAAAAAATCGAACTGTTCTTCTTTGTTAAATGTACCTATTGGCATATCGTTTAGACCTAGACCTAATAATACCAGCACCTGTTCGACTTGATCACATCACTACTTGACAGAAAATCATTGACTACATTTTTGATGAACGTGTTTTTACAGCTAGCTGCGAGTAAGTAGGTAGCTAAGTTACTTTTTAAGTAGATTCACGTCGAGGTAATTTGTAGTGTCAGTAATTGTAGCGATCGGCACTTCATGTATTTACCGGTGCTCGTTTTACTAACAGGATACACTCTGATCGGTGTTTTTACAGTTCATTAGCTATTTTTTTAGTACTCATTTAAATCTGACAGTCCATTGCGTAGTCAAAGAACCCAGGATTTTGTAATACCTCTCTTGATTTAAAAGAGTGTCCTTGGAGTTTCTTGTCCGTGCTTCTCCATAGAGATCTACGTTTTGGAATGGGCAACTAGCTTCAACTTTCTGACTAACTAACCAACTCTTTCGGCCAGTTTCTTCATCAATAATAACAGCCAAAGTAACGTCACACAAGTCAAAGTAACGGTTAAATTTGTTTCTCCACTGTTTTAGCTGTTACTTGAATGAAGAAACACATGTGCCGTAGTATCTGTAAAGGTCAAGTAAAAGCCAACAGCAAAAGTCAATTTGACTGATTATTTTAGTTGTTGATGAAGAAACTGGCCATTAGACAATTTAAAAGTGCCTGTAAATGGTTTAATTGAAATAAATTATTTGGCTTGAGTTTCATTTTGAATCTATTTACTGTTTATACACGAATTCTCAAGAACCCATTTCGACATTTCTACAAATTATAGTAGTAATGGAATATTCATTCATCCATTTCATTCAAATAAGACAAGCCACTACGATTGTATACTTGCAAAATCATGGATTAACTGAAAACTATAATGATCGGAGAAATTGGCTCTACTGCCAATCTATCCTTGTAAAATATCGTCACTATTATCTGTGTTTGGCAAGCTTTAAATTACGTCCACAATCAGCCCGATGGGATTAACTTCCAAGTCCACATACGTAGGGGACATGTTCGCTCACATAATTAACGTCACCGACACACCACTGTGCTGTCGCTCCAACACACGTGTGCCGAAGTGAGCTGGTTGGCAGTTAACATGCTCTCGTTTCCTTATACAGGCAAATAGATTAAGTATAAGCTTGAGTTTAATAAAGGGAAATAATAAACTTGTTGCGAAAAGGTGTGTTAGGGAGAAATAAATAATGGTCGATTTCCTCATCTATCAAGGCACATGATATACCCTGTTTCTGGTTCTTACCAAAGGTTCTAGAGACCAAAAAATGTATTTTCTTGCATGCCAGTCCAATATCTCTCCCTAGTCAATGTGAAAGTTGGATTTGTTTTGTTAAGTACCTACAATGGACTAGTTAATCTAAAACCTGATGCATAAAAACACAGACACAACCCTCCTCTTTGTGAGAGGGAGTGGGCCATAATCTACTACGCGGACTACGCGGTAACACGTCTTCGATTTTTTTGGTTCTAAGACATGCTGGTCTCCACACGATGTTTTTCCTTCACCGTTTTGAGAGCAGTGGTAATTAAATTAAATACACAAAGTAAAGTGCCTCTCTGGGTTCGAACTCACGACCTACAACTATGTATGTCGCTACCACTGCTCCTGCTAATGTCTAAAAACAATTAACACACGCCGCCGCAAACATCCCTGACGCACTGCAACCGCATCAGTTAATAAAACCTCATTTGTAATCACCTCATTACCGAGATATTATCACAAACATTAGCACGACGTTAATACCTCTAGACCTAGAACCTAGACGTGATTTAACGAGTGACAGACGTCAGCGTCACGATTGGTCGTCAGATCTAAGAAGTTAGCCAATGGACGGGCGTCTCAATGACCTAGATACTTTCAGGTATCAGTATAGCATACCTAGACTTTGATTTGCTTCTGTAATACTTTATTTATCTTGTTTATCAATGCATGCTACTTCGTAGGGTTCCGTGACCAAAGGGTGCCAACGGAACCCTATTACTAAGCCTCCGCTGTCCGTCCGTCTGTCTGTCAGCGGGCTGTATCTTATGAACTGTAAAAGGGATACATGAAATACAAGAAAAGTGTTTTTTTGGCATTCATTGCCTTGTGGAACGCTTCGTGTGCGTACGCTTCGTGTGACTCGCACTTGGCCGGTTTTTTCATGCACATAAACTTTTAAAGCCCCATTTGAGTTTTGATAATGCACCTCTACACCCCTATAGAACCATCCGAACATGATTCTAGCTTACTGCACCTGGTGTCAGTTAGTCAATAATATTTCTTGGCAGAAAACTGCAGTATCTCCAATCCTGAATCCTGCCATAGCAAATGCTGTATTTGAATTAATAACGGGTGATAAGTGATAGAACTTTGAAGCCTTGAAGCTTATGGCGGCCACATGCGAACTACACATTATACTGACGTCATGCAAAATGCTGCATCGCGCAAGCAGAGTTTACCGCGCAACTAGTATAATATATACAACGTCCCGGCATCAATCCCGGCCCACCACCAGACACAACACCCGGCTGGTCAGAGGATCCTCCTTTTTTATGGAGGTTGAGTGAACTTTACACCCTCCCTATATAACTGTAACCAGAGAAGATTCACGCCATCCATAATGCCGGAATCATTTCATTTGACGGGCACTTTGTTTCCTGCCCCCAGGGTCTAATCAAAGCACGAAATCCGTAGTTCTTTATGGCCGAAATTGTTGCCGTTGGCCGGAGGGCGTGTTCCACTCCGTATCACCTACGAACATAACATTACTACGGGGCCTGAACTATGAATGACGACACGGTTTGACAGTAGTCCTTACTCCTGAAGGGTAATTCCCGTAATTAAAAACGTTCAAAATCTAGTCGCAATCACATCTCAGCGACAATCAATGCCAAAACTTGACAAAAATGTAGGGAAAATAGAGATATTTTTTTGGTAGAATGAAATTGAGAGCAGACTGTGAACGTTCTTAAAATTACGAGAATTGCCCCTCAGGTGTTTTTTTGCACGTTTGACAAAGTTAATTAATCTGGAGTAGGGTTCATACCGATGGGTTTGACGCAGAATGTGCACTTCGCAGAATGTGCACTTGACGCAAAATGTGCACTTGACGCAAAATGTGCACTTCGCAAAATGTGCACTTCTCAATCGGGACTAGGTTCGGACGGGCCCGTATCTTCGTTGACGGAATTAGAGCGTAGCTCTAACTGACTGACCCGTTGACCACTTCTCCAAGTGCACAGCAACCTTCGGCAACCACAATGGTCATCACAGCAACTCAAAGAAATAATTGTAACCTCATTATCAATTAACGAACAATTTTAATGATCAAGCGCACATTGTTTCTTCAACCGTTTCTTCTCAACAGCCGTCAGTCTATCAACGTTACACTACTCAATTGAATTATTTTTTGTCTTGCTCTAACGCGTAGGAGTCGTATAAGTCGTGGCTGTAATGAATAATGGATGCGCGTGAGCAGCGCGCGCCGCGTATCGATCACGCCGCCCTAATGATCTACTATCGATCGATGATCTATAGTGTGAGATTGTAGGGTGTCTATGAATTTTGTACCGTGACAGGATAGCTCAGTGGTTGCGGCTCTGACTTACATGTGTAGGTTGTGGCTTCACGCCCAATTGCGTAAAACACTGTCAATCGCAATCAGAATGATTTTGAACGATATTGCTAATCCACTGCTGCTATGGTCGAACAATTTGTCTGCTCAATGCTTAACGTTGTTGAATTGTCAAAATGAAAGCCATTGCTACAGATAGTGTGTCATGCAATTGCCCCGCAGGACCTTTACTTAGTACAGACGACAGCACATCAAGGTGCTACAATCATCTGTAAAATTTCTTTAATCGATTTTCAACTTTATCGCTAAAGCATAAGGTTCAAAGTTGATTGGGAAAAGATAGTTTCGGGTAGCATGATGTGCTGGCGTCTGCACAATTTGTTTCATCACCACTATTCTTATCTCAAACCATCGTGACCAAATTTTCATGTCATGTGGCATGCTGATTTGCTCACAAGTCCAGGTGACGTCCACCAACGTACTGAGCCACGTGGTGTCACTCACATAAACTCACATAAGCTCACGCCTTCTTCCCATTGGGTCGGCAGAAACAACAGATCGCCATCAGCTACGATCCTTATATACCTACTCGTTCTGCTTCGTTTACGTTCATACATCAGAAGGCCAATTCTCGTAATTTAAAAAGTTTAAAATCTAGTCGCAATCTCATCTCGGCGACCAAAAAAATGTCAAAAACTTGTCAATATTTAGAGAAACCAGAGGTATTTTTGATAGATTCAGACTGAGATCAGACTATGAACGTTACTAAAATTACGAGAATTGGTCCTCAGACTGTGAACGTTCTTAAAATTATGAGAATTTCCCCTTAGACTGTGAACGTTCTTAAAATTACGAGAATTGCCCCTTAGACTGTGAACGTTCTTAAAATTACAAGAATTGCCCCTCAGACTGTGAACGTTCTTAAAATTACGAGAATTGCCCCTTAGACTGTGAACGTTCTTAAAATTACGAGAATTGCCCCTCAGACTGTGAATGTTCTTAAAATTACGAGAATTGCCCCTCAGACTGTGAACGTTCTTAAAATTACGAGAATTGCCCCTCAGACTGTGAATGTTCTTAAAATTACGAGAATTGCCCCTCAGACTGTGAACGTTCTTAAAATTACGAGAATTGCCCCTCAGACTGTGAACGTTCTTAAAATTACGAGAATTGCCCCTCAGACTATGAATGTTCTTAAAATTACGAGAATTGCCCCTCAGACTGTGAACGTTCTTAAAATTACGAGAATTGCCCCTCAGACTATGAATGTTCTTAAAATTACGAGAATTGCCCCTCAGACTGTGAACGTTCTTAAAATTACGAGAATTGCCCCTTCGCTTATACACGCACTCTGGTTGCAAGTACTACGCATCTGACCTTTCTGATAAAACGTCACCAATAAGGGGGCCTACCACCATCTTTAACAAAACAATCTTATTTCAAGAGAGTTTTGTTTCAACCTTATAATAACAATGCTCATATTCGTACCATGACCCTAACCGTTCCATATTGTTTCATTCCTGCTTAGTGCTGGGAAAGAACGAACAATTTGTCTATTGTTTACTTTAATAGAAAAGAAACATCGCTATATAAACTATATAGCGCTATCTCTTTCAAACGTTTGGTCCGATTCGTTTTTACGAGTTGATCTTGTAGCCAAATATAATATTAATTTTCAAAAGAAAACATAATTTGTATGAGTAATTTCCATAACATGCATTCTATTACATATACTTAAATATGTTGCATTGTAGTAGGTAAGGAAATCAATTGAAAAAATTATAAAATAAGCTGTGGCTAAATGTGACGTGTGTGAATCGGAACAAAATGTTTTGTAACAAAATGCTTACTTATCAGCTGTGTAGCGCGAACGAAATTCGAAACTCGGTATGGCGATATTTTTGTTTGGATAACTAAGTGATTGATCTTATTTTTGTTTTAAATGCATAAGATCTCACTAGCTAACTCAGTCGACACATGGAATCAAGCTATGGTTAAACATTGTTATTTAGTGAATATATTTTGTAACAAAGTTATATTTTACTGTTAATATTTAGAGTTTTTGAGTTAAGTTTGTAACAGTGAAGTGTCAGTTGTTTGTTTTTGTGTAAATTTTAAATTTTAGTTATCAGTGATTTGTTATTAATGCGTCAGCTAGACACTCTGGGAATTTTTAAATTCCAAAAACTCGAATATTTCATACACATTAGCCATCTAGAATCAAATAAGAAATTATTACTCCCGTAGGTATTAAAATCGCCAGAAACACAATTAATTTGACAAGTTTACGTAATATATACATTTTACTTACTATAAATGACACTACAACACATCACAACACATTTTTATTACATAAATTTGCAAAGCCGTAATGAATAAGTGAGCGTCCGAGTAACTTTTATAAGATCGTTAAATTAGACGCTAGAACACTATCGCGTGCTGTCAAAAGTCACGTCGTGGTACGAATTGAATGAACTTTTAGAGGTGACGTCACCAAAACTGCTAAGAAAACGACTTTGTTTCAAGATCGTAATAAGCTTATTTTAAGGACGTCATGGTACAAAAAGACAGAGTAAGGTTATATTAATACTGTTATAAGAGATGGTGGTAGGCCCCCAGGTCACTTGTCCTCCTATGGCGTCCCCTGCCGGCGTTTCTACTCACATCTGCCTTGATGTGATCATCTGTTTATTCACGTGAAAATGGCTTTAATAAAATAAATGAAAGAGTGAAAGAGTGTCCATGGAGTTTCTTGCCCGTTCTTCTCCATGGGTACGCGCGCTTCTACGCTTTGGAATGGGCAACTAGCTTCATATTTTCTGACTGACTGACTTCTTGATAATTCAAAAGTGCCTGTAAATCGTTTAATTGAAATAAATGCTTTGAGTTTCAGTTTGAAATGATTTATGGCAGGGTAAAAGCAGTTCGACATGGAAATTACGAATCCTATGTGGAACGGTTAACAATCATTGTTTGCAATTGATCTCACTGCCGCGTCACCGCATGGCCACCCTTCTAATAAGAATGCAACATTCTCATACATTTATGGCTGCGCTCGCGTCGACCGCCTTCTGTTTTGGTCGTGATTTAAGTGCTAAAGTCGCATTCCTATCATCACGACAGTTGCCTTGAAGGGTGGGTAGGATAAGGAATGGTTGGTTCTTGCTGGGACAGACTGAGTTATGGGTGACTTGGGCTAATAATTCATATTAATAAGGTGCTAGCTGAGTTGCTATGTCAGAGCGGCCTGGGGTCAACGACTTACTGATCACCGTTTTTGGAAGACGGATTTGGAGATTACAGATAGCAGATAAAAGAAATTAATAACTACCTATTCACTAGCTGTCATATATTAAAATTGTACCTAGTCTATTGTGAATGTGAAGACTAGGTAGGTATTTTTTTTCTTAGTTGCATTTTTAAATGTCCTTTTTTTGGTATTGTTCGTCGAGTCGTTGGTTCTGAGTTCAGTTGCATGATTACCTACTGACAAATGCGTGCACTGACTGGACAGGTCCACTCAATCTGTGTGGTTCTTTACTCAAAATACCATTTCAGACAGCAATCTAAATGGTCTTCACAGTCATGATCTGACGAAGAATATGTCTGGACTTTAAAAGAGACCGAGTTTGTTTCGGCCTTTCCTCTCAGAGTAGTCGGATAGAAAACGCCGACCTCATCTAGTTAAGTGTTTGTACAAACCTACTTAAAGAAATAAAATCATTTAATAATTTTTTTATTTTTTTCTTTTCAATAATTTTTTTATTTTTTTTTAATTACCGGAAAGCGCATTGCGAATTAATTTACATAGGTATGCAGTATTATCTTAAATTCATTCTGACAGCTGCTGCATTGTCCCATTTACCTGTAATAAATGAAACGGTGTCATATCAGGACTTGATTTGATAATTTATTCAATATAATATCATTCAAAGTACTTATTTATTCATAATTATGTCACAAAGATCATTTAGCATTAACATAGGATAACAATCTGCTTGCCTTTTCCCGACTATGTCGGCCTCGACCATAGATATATGAAAGAAGGCCTCGACTTCCAGTCTGACCGGGTGCAGCTGAATACCAATATTTTTATTGGCGAGACTACCTACCTGA
The DNA here is from genome assembly GCA_945859645.1 of Amphipoea oculea. Classification (NCBI taxonomy): domain Eukaryota; kingdom Metazoa; phylum Arthropoda; class Insecta; order Lepidoptera; family Noctuidae; genus Amphipoea; species Amphipoea oculea. The sequence continues at coordinate 784,292 of OX243885.1, forward strand.
TCTCCACAACCCAGTTACTGGGTAACAAGATACCCCTTGGTAAGACTGGTTGTCAGACTTTCGGGTTTCTGACGACTCCTAATGACTGTCAAAGACCCAAGTATGACAGCTAGGACCGATATCCGTGGCTAGGACCGACGGCGTACGTGCAGTCCGAGACACGGAGGGGTCTGTCTTGGTATGTAAAGATGGTCACCCATCCATCCAACCGCGGTAAACGTAGCTTAACCTGATCGATCGACCCAGATTCAGATTATTCTACTCTCAGAAAATGCTTATTAAAATAGCAAACAATTTATTGGCATAAAAAATGTGTACAAACAAAGTGAAGCCTGGCCTCCTGCGCTAGGTAACAACATCTGTGTTACAGGAGCCAAATCGAAGATATTAGGTCCTTACATATGAAATTGGCGTTTTTCGTACTGGCCACTTTAATCACGAATTTCTCCTCTTTGGTAAGGAATTCCAAATTCAAATTTGTACAGCTATTTACTCATGTATTTGTGCTTCGATGACCGTCATTCATTTGTTTTTTTTCTTCTGTTTTTTCTGTTTGCGTCACTCATTTTACAAAATGGAAAATTTAAAATATCGCATTATTTACGAGTACGAGTGCCGCCGTGGCACTAGTGCTACGGAAACGACTCGAAGGGTGAATGATGTGTATGGCGGTCATGTTGCAAAAGAAAACACAGTTCGTTTTTGGTTCCAACGTTTTCGTTCTGGAAATTTCGACCTGCAGAACAAGCCCCGTGGACGGCCTGAGACCCAAGTTGATAATGGAGAATTGAAGGCTATTGTGGAAGCGGACCCATCGCAAACCACGTCCGAGTTAGCTGCAGGCTTCGATGTTAGTGATAAAACTGTTTTAATTCACTTGAAGCAAATTGGGAAGATTAAAAAGCTTGAAAGCACGACAACGCCAGACCACACACTGCGCAACAGACGGCTACCAAATTAGAAGAGCTTGAATTGGAATGTCTTAGACATCCTCCGTACTCCCCGGACCTTGCTCCAACAGATTACCATTTTTTTCGCAATTTGGATAACTTTTTGCAAGGGAAAAAATTCAACTCCGATGGGGCAGTCCAAATCGCCTTCAAAGATTTTATTGATTCCCGTCCGACTGGTTTTTTTAGTAAAGGGATCAATGAACTACCTATAAGATGGCAAAAGTGCATTGAAAACAATGGTTCATACTTTGATTAATTAAATATATTATATTAAAAAATATTCGACTTTTTGTTCCTTCCATACAAAACGCCAATTTCATATGTAAGGACCTAATATTAGATTCAACCTAGCTCAAATGACAGCAATTTACATCATTCCACTTTAAAATCACATCTAGCTCAAATCAAATCGCCTTTCACGCATCATAAACCAGTTACAATCTCTCAGACAATACAGCCATCATATTGTCTATGATTGAATAATTTGATACATTGTCTATGGGAGGTTATAGTTTGATTCATGTCTCTGGTCTATAATCATGCTGTGAGCGATTGGGCGTTGTTATGACTGCTGATTATGATATGATTGAATTTGCTGTCAGTTGCATATTGCTTAGTGTGATTTATTAAAGTATTGAGATAATTGATAATTTGGGATTGTAATTTATTTGGTAATTTGAACTTAATTTTAGTTCTTTTGTCTTGTTGCATTGATGTCTTTTAATGTACATAGGAATTAAAAGGTCCTTTGTGAACTACTAAATGTATTGATTATAGCAATGTGCACTCATCATTTTTATTCCCAAGTTTTCTGGGGTCTTTTAGTCGTCAACAATGTGATATATTATCTCAGTGTGTACTTACTAACCAGTATTCACTAAACATCCGTTCTTTGGTCTGGTTGGTTTTGGTGTAGCAGTATCACCAGACAAGACATAGATCTTAATTGATTTCATAGAGGTATCCCCGAACAGGGTGTAAAGTTCACTCATACTCTATAGAAAAGGGAGGATCCTCCGACCAGACGGGTGTTGTGTCTGACGGGCAACTGCCCGATTATTGATGTCGGGACGTTGTATATATTATGCTAGTTGCGCGGTAAACTCTGCTTACGAGATGCAGGATTTTGCGTGACGTCAGTATGACGCGTTGTTCGCATGTGGCGTTGTAGATACCGCTACATTTTTAATAATTTATCGGTACTAAACCCTGGTTAAGACTCGCACATACCAAGGAAGCATGGCATAGAGACGGGGATTCTTCCTCGAGTGAACTCTTTTAGTAGGAGCTCTACAACTGTCTACTTGGTATTAGAACTCTTTAATTTACATAATATTAAGCTCTGTTTCCTACATTTCATACTGGCTAGCAGGCTAGACCTTTTTTTTATTTATTTATTTTATTTAGGTGGGTTTTTATGAAATAACTTCACCCGCTCTTCATATCAGACTTTTACTGACTAAAACCCACCCGTGTTCCTTCACTTGCCTGTGCCAGGGGCCACGGTCCGGGGCGAGAGGGAGTGGGGGGCGGTCACCTCCTTCTGCGAAGCAGTCATGCTAGCGAAGGAGGTGGCTGAACGGCTGAGGGAGAGAGCCTCACACCCCAGCCGCCGCGGGATACGCTCCGGGCGTCGGGAGCCGCGTGACGACTCCCGGCCACCGTAGGCGCGGGCCTGCGGACGGAGAGTAATGGGTAGCTCACCGTCCGATCAGGACCAGACCCGTGCCGGACGGCGCGTACGTGTTCCACGCGCGCCTGAAAGAGATGTCAGCATAAAGGAAGGGGCCTGCCAGGGCCGAAGCCTGCGGGGGGTGCGGGATTGTCCGAACGGGTTACCGCTACCCCGGAACATAAAGGGCTAAGGAAGGAACACGGATGGGTTTTAGTCAGTAAGAGTCTGACACTACCTTCGCTCCACCCAGAGCGGGAGGGGTCATTTGATGATTTCCCATCCATAAAAAAAAAAAAGGGGCCACGGTATCTATTTCGCATATATCTATGATTTCGAACAACCCGCGACCCTGGCAGAGCAGCCTAGACCTTATACCGGTTTAATACAATACCACACGAACACACAATCCCATGCATGTTCGTGTGCTAAAAATTGAAATTGAGACCTTATAAGCCACTTTCGCTATTAGTAGCCGTGGCCCAATTATTGATGATTTGGCACGCACTTGAGAATTTGCGAATAAATAGCCGTTGAATTAATGTCAGACTTAGGACGCCTTGTCTTTAGAAAGCAAAAAAAAAATCGATTTTTGAAGATCCATTGTGCTCAGATGTTTTTTGTGTTTGGCTAACCTAACCTCTGGCCTTTTAAATGTAGGTAGTTATATTAATGAAGCAACAAGAACCAATCAAATCTTTTGACATGAGATTGAACAACAGATCAAATTGAATATTCTTGAAGAACTTGGCACATCGTTATGTTCTGTCAAAACAATACATGAACATGGCATTCAGCCCGATACCACAAGCTTCCATACTGGCAGAAATTGTTCTTAAAAAAAATTATACCGGCATACTTTTTTTTTTACTAGCCTACTCTGTTCCACTCCTGGGCAAAGGCCTGCCTCCACTTCTTCCTTACTGACGTACTTACTTGAAAATAAAGAAAATTATCTTTTAATTACATTCTGCATATTATTTTTTCCTATAATGTACTCCTTTGTTCGTAAACGTTGCTTAAAGTTAAGTAGTGATTAGCGACTGTTTAACCATACATTTTTGACGTTTGAACGTCAATTAACTTTAATCGTCGTTTATAAATAAACTATAATGTCACCCACCTCTATATGTGTGTGTATCTTTACTTACTATATTCAATTCTTATATCAATAAAACAAAAAAAGAGAAAGAAAAAAAAAAGAAAAGAAAAAAGAGAGAAAGAGAAAAAAGAAGGAGAGAGAGAGAGACCAAACCCGGAGGGACCGGGAGGGAGAGTAAAGATTCTATTCTATTCTATATATTTGTATTGTAAGTTAGTTAGTCATTTATTTTAGTATCTAGTGTACCTATACATATAGTTAGTTACTTATTATGAAGCAATTTGTAATGTAAATTATTTTAATAAAGTCGAACCCAGCGATTTATGGTCACAAGTTCTATATTTGTATGTCCAGGACACAAAGATAGATCCTATTCACAATATAAATGTTGTAACACCTACATTATCTACCTGTATATATTTTTTTTATTAATTTGAGCTTTTCTTATATCGTTCGTGTTGATCCAAGAGAAGACAACAGTGTCTATGAAACAATCCAAACCACAATATCGTCAGTCGCAACATCGTAAGTGCGCGTACAACATTATAATCGCCGGCGCACGACTGTCACATAATGTATCAGACGCGTGACATGGCGCAACTGATCTAGTTGTGAGGTCGGCGTGTGATTCACGCGTCATAGCGAAAGATATTAAGATAATATGTAATGATTTATCAGCATCATCATATTTTCATATCTAGAAACAAAGCCACTTTAATTTTGCCCCTGAGTCATCATCATCTGCCTAGCCTTTTCCCAACTATGTTGGAGTCGGCTTCCAGTCTAACCGGATGCAGCTGAATACCAGTATTTTACATGGAGCGACTGCCTATCTGACCTCCACAACCCAGTTACTGGGTAATACTATACCCCTTGGTAAGACTGGTTGTTGGACTTCCGTCAGCTGCAGCGTCCTATCCTTATGCAGGAATAAAAATTGGTATACCACGCCTAAAATATCTTTATGGTATTCCTTTATAGGTCACGGAGTGACTCGTGTTGTTGGAGTGTTGCATTTTGGGTGAGAGTCTTTTGCCCAGTTAATAGCCACGGGCTCGCCTCTTGTAGCAATGCATAGAACTTCAACATAACTGGTGAAATGTGAGTGCCCTATAGGTACAAACATTAAAAAAAAAATCTTTTATAGGCAGGCATCGTAGGCCCATAGCGTGTTAGTATTACAAGTAACTTAAAAATCTATGTTAGTACTTAGGTAACAGATAAAAAAAAAATTAGGCACACAATTACAATCTAACTTGATTTAAAACATAGTAAAAAGCACCCAATTACAGGAAGGTTTATCAAGCCCCATGGCTGGCGTGTAGCTTGTTCCCCTGTTCTTATATCCCTACCAGTGGAGATATATCAGTAGGGATATATGGAACAGGGGGATAAACCTATCCATTGTAGGCCCTTCTAACCTTTCAGAAAATGCCTGACCCTTTGGAGAATACAGAAGGCCAATTCCCATAATTAAAAACGTTCAAAGTCTAGTCGTAATCTCATCTCAACGACAATCAATGTCAAAAACTTGTCAAAAATATAAGAAAACTAGCTGCGCCCCGCGGTTTCACCCGCATAAGTGTCGATCCCGTGGAAATATTGGGATAAAAACTACCCTATGTCCTTTCCCGGGACTCAAACTATCTCTATACCAAATTTCAACTAAATCGGTTCAGTGGTTAAGGCGTGAAAAGGTAACATACAGACAGACAGACACACAGAGTTACTTTCGAAGAGGTATTTTTGACAGATTAAGACTGACATTAGAATGCGAACGTCCTTTTAAAATACAGGAATTGCCCGTCAGGTGTTTTGTCCTGTTATGACAGCCAATTATTATCTGTCGATCACTCGACACACGACTCACTCAATATTTTAATCAAGTTAACTAATAATCTTATTTAATCGACATTTAGAACAAGTAAAACATCAAATTAGCTACGGATATTACACTTTCTATGACACGACTTGTAAGAACGGAAACTAAATGTCAGATTACATACATTTATTATTATATACATCCGCTGTACGTGGGCATAACTTAGTATTAATTGAGTATGTGAATAATAATTAGATAATAATCATTGGCCCCCTTATTTATAAACGTTGCTTAAACTTAAGAGACTTTTAAACGTAAAAACAATTATGGTTAAACACACGCTAATCATTAATTCAAGAGCGGTGACCGCCACATGCGGCCGTAATGTCCAAATGCAGAAATACTGGCGAAAATGACAGATTTTCATGACGTCCGTTATAAATATGACGGAAACGCAGGAAACTGCAGCTTTAGTAACGTTTATAAAAAAGGGGCGAGCAGTGGTGGCCAAGTGGTAACAGCCGCGACTTACAAGTTGTAGGTCGAAGGTTCGAATCCAGACAGGCGCTTTACTTTGTGTAAATTATTTCATCACCACTGCTCTCAAAACGGAGAAGAAAAACATCGTGCGGAAACCGGCATGTCCTAGAACCAAAAATTCGAAGACATGTGACGTCTGTCAACCAGCACTGGGCCTGCATGGTGGACTACGGCCCACTCCCTCTCACTGAGAGGAGGCCAGTGTACAAGCAGTACGAACAATATAGGCTGATTATGTATAAATAAGGAGTTTAGTGTTTCTAGCATAGCGGTGGCCCAGTGGCTTGACTTGCGAGTTGTAGGTCGTGAGTTTGAAGATCCGAACCGTCTGGATGCAGTATCTTAGTGCAATAAAGATTTCATCAAAACTGCTCCTAACTAAAATGTTAAAAGACATAATCGCGAAGATATTCTCATGTCCTAGAACCTAAAAAGACGTAAGTGCAACTGCTGTACGTAGAGTTCGATCCCTAGATCGGGAAAGCTATTAGTAGATAGGTTTTCCTTTTGGAAAATTCGCAGTAGCCCAGAATCTGGGGGTCTAATCCCTACACCCAAAGTCCGTAGTTTCGGTCGAAGTTACGGGCGACTACTATTTCGATTTACTGAGGGACATACGATTAGTTCGGAGCACGAAATAAGAATGAATGACAATACGATTAGTCAACTGTCTCTAACACCGATGTGTATCTGCCCGTCCGAATAATGTAATTTGACACTCGTTTTGACTGATCAACTACTTTCGGACGGGCCCATATCTTCGTTGACGGACATAGAGAGAAGGCACTCTGGATATGTGGCCAGTTAATGTCAATAGGCTCGCCTCATTTTAGGTAATTGAGATTAATTATTACCTACATTTATAACGGCTGACCTCTGACGTCAAACAATAGGGAAAAGATAAGACATATAAGCAGTGCCTACCTCGATATATCAACATAAGCCTGTCAATTGCATTTTAGTGTGTGCCTCACAATTAAGAAACTCACAAAATTATCATACCTCACAAAAAACAAAATCTTCATACAAACACGCGCGGCAGTATAGGCAGTCGCCAGACGGCCTACTCGGCTCCCGTACTATTCGCACATTGTCATTGGTCTTTACTCGTTCAAGTTAATACGACTAAATTAAAAATACGTACGTCTCCCGCGTATTACCATGACGTTCGACCTTCGCAATTTATCACCCTTAAGTAGGCATGCCTACTCAAATAACCACACTTTTGACCTCACTTTTTTTTCTGATTAGTGACCGCCTTTGCCTAGACTAGACCCGGCCTAGTGCCTACCTATTCTGAAAACTAATGCACGCCACTGCATAAAAGTTTACGATATGATAGTAAATTGTAGATAATAGCAGATATTATAACGTTCATAGCCTTGCCCATGAGTTAAAGCACGTATGTGCCTATCCCTTTATATATGGCTGTCGTGATGATGTGACGTCGTAATTCGATGATGTACTGGCTCAATTCTCACGCCCTACACGTGTGTTGTGTAATTACAATATCTGTACTTACATTAGGCTGACACAAAGATGTAGAGAACGTCGAACATGTCTCATCTTTATAAAGCCCAGTATAACTAAGTAAGTGTGGGGACCAACTAAAGAAGGTGGCTGGGGCAGACTGGATGTGGAAGGCGGAGGACAGGGTGTTGTGACGCAGTCTGGGAGAGGCCTATGTCCAGCAGTGGACTGCGATAGGCTGAGTTGATTGATTCAGGGGACCATTATTCTGAATTGAAAAGTTAAAAACTTCATAAGAATTTAGTAATAACCATTAAACTTTTTCTAATAGGTTAGAGCGTCGGCATCATAACCCATGTTTTAAAGTACTACTTATAGGCGACTGAAAAAATATATTCCATCTTGCCCACCCGTTTCTTTAAACACAAAATAATAAAGCAAGCAAGCAAGTAGACGACGAAGAGAAGAAAAAGAAAACATACGTATTATACCTAATAACAAAATAACACTCAAAGTACTAATGTCACTCGGGAAGCTGTCACGCTTAATTGGAATTGGGCTGGACACATCTGCCGCATGTCAGACGATCAATAAAAACTAAAACATAACAAACTAAATATACGACCCAGTGGGTCCCCGACATCGCGGCAGGCCCAGACGGAGATGGCGGAATGAGCTGGACTCATTTTATAAAGATTGGTCCTTGGCAGCTCTGGACAGAGAGATGTAGAAAGTAGTGCTAGTAGTATCCTTTGCCCAGCAATGGGACAGTAACGGCTAATAAAAAAGGCCTATTTTAGCCAAAGAAATAAACACAACGCACTGCAACAAAAATGTTTGTAGAACATTTGTACAGTAAGGGTTCAAAACTGCATTCACACCTTACGAGCCGTATTGCTGTGACACGCGCGACGCGGTACAGCGTATATCTGTATGTGTAAACAACACGGTAACACACACCACCTACTTACTTTACACACTCATATCGTCGTGTACTCGTCGCATCACAAGAAACGAAAAAAAATATATTTCCGTCCCTTTTGTTAGACACGGTCAAACGCATAGCGGTGCTAAAATTCAAACCATTATAACATGAGTTCGTAGCAGTAATCGTTGAGCGTTGGACTTTGATGCAACTGGCTTAGGTTCGAATCTCACGAAGCGCAGTGTGGTTTTTTGGCAATATTTATTTTTGTTTGCAATATTGATAATATTCACAAAATTGCTGCCTTTTTTACTAATGTTGTTATTGTAATAAAGGGTTTAGAAAAAAAATGCGTGTTAAGTCATAACAAAAATTAAAAAAAAATATTTATTCGATTTATTTCATAAAGTTAACAAACCGCTACATTTATTTATTGTAACTAGATGTGAAATCAATCTTAAGAAACTTATAAGCAATTTGTATTATTTTGACATATGAAATGTTTTAAATTTAAATGGATTTATTTCACCATAAACATTAAGCTTCGTCCATGATCGAAGTAAGCTATAAATAAGAATATTAAATTAGATTCTACTACCTACTTACAAAATGAGATATTTTAAGGTTAACTATGGGCAGTTCATTAAGTATTTCACATTTTATTTGGCTTTATTAAACATAAATAAGTTATTGAGGTTATAGCTTAAGTATTCATTTTCTTTACGAAAAGAAGATTGAAACTAAACCTCAAATTAAGGCATAATATAGAGGATGAGTATAATAATATTACCTACTAAAGTAATGTAAACATTTTCGGTCTATCTAAAAGAAAAGAGACGAACACCATGTTGAATACGTGCTTAAAAAATACATAACGAAAAATTCGTGCAACAACGAATCTGTTGTTTATTACGGTTACCTAATATTTTGTATAACCGCCGTTATTCTCGATACAGTCAAGTAGACGTTGACGCATGGAGCCTACTAGATTAGAACATATTTCTGTTCCCCTTCTATTTTCCCATTTCTCCATACAATGCGACTTCAACTGCTCAAGACATCTCTCATTCCGGGCTTCCCACTTTTGCACCATCAAACCCCATAGATTTTCTATAGGGTTGAGGTCAGGAGATCGCGCTGGCCATGGAACGACTGCTATCTCCGGGTGTCTGGTAAACCACTCACGCACAGTGCTCGCCCTGTGAATTGATAATCTAAATAAATTATCTTTAAAATGATTTATATTTTTTTTTCTTTTATTTAAACCTCATAATGAATTTAAAACTATATTTAATAAGGCATCTTCTGAGTAAAACGATTAACAATGCTTTAGATTTAAGTAGATTTATGTTTAGTAAACTAGGAAATATTTAAATGATACACTCACACTTAGTCCGGTTTCATTCGCTATTTGGGTTTTGTTATATCCAATTTTATGCAGCGCAATAATTATATCTGCCCTCGCTTCAATATTTATATTAGACTGCATTTTGAATATAATAACTACTTAAACACCGCTAATAGAAACACCTTGTCACTAACCAACAATATCCACGAACCAACAACGTTCTAGGTGATTAGTCGCTCGTAACGAAGAACATTAATCTGCCTACCTCACAGAAATCGAAATAAATTAGTTGGTTTTCTGTGGTTACCTACTAACTTCATTATTTGTGTGAACAAGACGAACGAGACAAAAAAATAATGATTATTTATCAAACTACCTACTACTAGTAATTATAAAAATTTATCACATCTATGTAATTATCGAACTACTACTAGAAAAAATAACAAAATAAATAAATAGTAATTATTAAAAAGTAACAAATTATATTATAGTTATTACCTAATTATTATTTATAGTATCTAATAAAAACCAAATGTGAGATTCGAACCCTCCGGTCGTGATAAAATTGCACAAGTCAGCGCGTTAACCATTACGCTAGGATAACACATAGTAAGTCAGTTGAAATTATGAACTAGTATCAGTTCCAGATAAAGTGAGTGTGTGTGCGTGTCTATAGTATAGAAACAACTTATAGAATAAGGTCGTAAGTCAAACCGAAGCGTCAATCTATTGCTTTGTGAGATCGGTAATCGACTTATGAACGCCACTGTACAAGCTCTGCTAGCTCGCTATTAAAATCATCCGTGTGTCCCACGCCCCGAGGCAGCTTTCATAAGCCTTACAGTTATAAGCGATTACGTTAATAGCATCTATTTCTATTTGATTAGCATTTACTCCTATATATTGTAACGACACGTAATTGGGACATGATAGTATAAACAGACATTAGTTGTAAACATTGCACTATTACGAGTAGATAGAGAGACAAGGGTAAACAGTTTAATAGGGCGTTTGGTTCTGCAGATTGGCGAGGTTCTAATATTTAATTTATTATTCCTAAGGTCAGGGTATCACTGAGGTATTAATTAATGTGATACTGGGCTATAATAAGCCGGTAATTGTCCCACTAGATAAAAGACCCGAGGCTTTACACCTAGGGTTGCCAACTTTTTGTAGAAGGGTATTAATTAATGTGATACTGGGCTATAATAAGCCGGTAATTGTCCAACTAGATAAAAGACCCGAGGCTTTACACCTAGGGTTGCCAACTTTTTGTAGAAGAAGTAGAATATATCTGATTTCAAAGAGGGTAAATAAAGAGTACAAATTAATAAAAAAGAGTACCATTTTTATAAAATTAAAAAAAAAAATGTATTGTACTTTTTGCGGTACATAACAATTTTTAATTGTTTTTAAAAGAAATGTAGGACTCCAAACATCCTAATTCTAAGTGTAAATAGATCAGGAGCTCATTTTTAATCAAATTCAGTAAGTCAGTTTATGTAAAAAGTGTATTTTAGCGTACTCTATAGTGTTATAGATTATAGAGTAGGTACATCTACAAGAAAAGGAGTACAATACTCTATTTTAGAGTACGGTTGGCAACCCTATTTACACCGTATATTAGACGATAGACTTTACTGACTTTACGAATGATTCTGCTTGAACAATAATATTTCTTTTTACCAAGTTTAGAACAGGAACCCTGGACCTAACTTTACCGATACAGCTGCCTAAATCATCCGTAAAACCAATTATCTTAGGTGTCTTTTTACTGATAATTAACGCTTCACTCAAGTGAATGTAATTTTTTGTTTCGCTTCATGTTCACAAGACACCGACAATATTACAGAGGAATAAACGTCCATCTACTCCCTTCATAATTTTTCGATCATTTGGTAGGTAATGAAACAATAATTCAAGATCGTTGAATCGGTTTTCTAATGAATTCCAATATTACTTTTGAATTATTTTGTGATCTGATATTACAGTTCAAGTGGAAGATGATGCCGGCTAAGTGCGAGTCGGACTCGTACACGAAGGGTTCCGTACCACAATGCAAAAACGCCGAAAAAAATACGTTTCTTGTATGGAGAATCCAGAGAATTAATTTTAGGTGGACCATGGCCAATAGACATTTTTTATTTGCATTTTCCTTATCATTTAGGTGTTCCACCGGCAAGAAAAAGTGGCCGTGATCCACCCAGGTGAACTAAGCAGGTGGACTACGACCGAATCCTAAAATTTCAACTATCGACCTATAACGGTTCATGAGATACAGTTCGCTGACAGATAGACGGACGGACGGATGGACGGACAGCGAAAACTTAGTAATTGGGTCCCGTTGGCACCCTTTGTCTACGGAACCCTAAAAATGAACACAAAGTGAAGCGTCTAATATCTGTTTAACGACTCTAAGTCTAAATGATCACGTTTTCCGATAAAAACTCCATTTAGCCATCAACAACACATCATTACAAGCTACCCCAACACGTCGTGAGCACAACACGGTCACATAAGGGAGCTCTAACAAATAATAAAGATTTATGAGCCGCTGATAAGGTTGTATGTGTTCATAACACCTTGATACATCACGACCACGCCTGATTCGTAGGTCATATGGCTAGGTAAGCAGGTGTAGATCAATTATTATGTAGTACTAGCTATTGCGACTTCGTCCGCATGAAATTTCTTGTTTTTTGACCCAACCCGTCGCATCGCATAGCCTGCCCCTGTTTCTACTTTGTTTTCGCTTAGCGTTCTTTCTGTTTTTTTTTTTTTTGTTTTTGCTTGGCTCCTAAGGGAGAAGCCACACGGTGCGGTGCGGCGCCGCACCGCAAACATCTTGCCGCATCACTGTACACATGTGGTATGCGGCGCCGCAATACGGCATCAATCGAAGTGCGGTGTGCCTGCGGTGCGGCGCCGGAACGCACCGTCTGGCATATCATTGATTTTTATATGCAGGACGCCGCAGCGACATCGCTCCGGCGCCGCGCCGCGACCGCACCGCACCGTGTTGCGGTGTGCCTGCGGTGCGGCGCCGGAACGCACCGTCTGGCATATCATTGATATTTTTTATATGCAGGCCGCCGCAGCGACATCGCTCCGGCGCCGCGCCGCGACCGCACCGCACCGTGTGGCTTCTCCCTAAGTGTCGTAGCATATAGCCTTCCTTAAGAATTGGGCTATCAAATGCAAAAAGATTTTTTAAATCTGACCGGCAGTTCCAGAGATTTGCGCGTTCAAACAAACAAACTCTACAGCTTTATTATTAGTATAGAAGGTACAGATAATTATAATTTTCAATTTACAGTCAACAAAAGAGATAAATATGCAGGATCGTGGGATATAGTTGATTTTTAGTAAGAAACCGATGGATGTTGTCGACTGAAATTTAATTTCATAAATGAGCTGTTTGTTTTCTATTAATAAAATAAAATTTTATTCGAGAACATCCATCGGTTTCTTACTAAACTTCAACTATATCCGACGATCCTGTATACTTATCTCTTTTGTTGACTGTACATTGTGGCTTTAGATTTAAAAGACTTTTCATGGAGGTTCTTGCCCGTTCTTCTCCATAGGTACCTACTACGCTTTGGAATGGGCAACTAGCTTCATTTCTGACTGACCGACTCCTTGACAATTCAAAAGTGCCTGTAATTGGTTTAATTAAAATACCTACTTGCTTTGATTTTCAATTTTGTGTTTGGCGTTTTCTTGTCGATTCTCACCTTTTCTACCTTCTTCTGAAAGTTACTTATTTTGTAGCTAGGTTGGCTCGGAGGGCTGGTTAGTTTTACCAATAAATTGTTTTTCATTGTAGGCTAACGAAATGCACCAACCCGCACTGGGCTCGCGTGGTAGATTACGGCACACTCCCTCTCACCGAGAAAAGGCCTGTGTCCCAACAGTGGGAACATTATAGGCAGATAATACAGCACTGCGACATTTATTTTTAAATGTCGCAGCATCATGCTGAGATAGGAGCCTTTTGGTCTCGTATACAGGGTGTTACGGAAAGGGTATATCAATACAAACGGGTTGAAGAGTGTATCTGGTCTAGAATCTCTGTACAAAATTTCAGCTCAAAAGCAGTAACTTTGAAAATGCTTAATATTTTTTTATTTCGATAGTTTATTAAATTGAAATCATAACAAACGTGTCACCGCACTACGAAGGTCATTATCCATTATCTGTAGTGTGTCTGTGCGCCTAGTACACGAACATCACGCCGCCGCGCGCCAATGCAGCGCCGTGATGTCGAAATAAAAAAATATTAAGCATTTTCAAAGTTAATGCTTTTGAGCTGAAATTTTGTACAGAGATTCTAGACCAGACACACTCTTCAACCCGTTTGTATTGCTATACCCTTTCCGTAACACCCTGTAGAAGTTTCTGTTTCATTTTTTTTTGTTACTTTTTTTTAATATGACTTGGTTTTTTATTTTTTACTGTTTAGTTTAGTTTGTGATCTTCCTGTACGAGTCGCACTAAATACTTTTTCTTTCTTTCTTTCTATTATGCTAACGAAATGCATAAAGATTTTCATTTTGGTTTATCCGTTTCTATATTGTAATACCAACTTAACATCTCATTGATAAACCTTTTAGCTTAGGGCTCCGTGCAGTTGTATCAGGTGATAAATAAACTAATACATGTGTAGAACACACCCAGTTAGGACTTGACACAGCTGGGAGCCTGGGACACACGACATTATGACGTCGTGCTGTGTCCGACACTGCTTTACGTAGACTTGTGACATTAATTTCAACAGTCTCTTACTGAGAAAGGAATTATCTAATCAATAATATTGTAGGTGTGTTCATTAGCGCAACATCTATCTTGTATAGGTCGTAACTTGAGCTGTAATTAAAAAAATATGAGAAAGTTATACATGTGTAATCATTTCTGAGGGCGAATCTTCAATTTTTTTTTCTAATTCGCCGTGGATAAACTATATCAAGAAACAATAGGTATCTAATTGACGATGCGGACGAATTTTTTGATGCCTGATGGTTCTTTCCTCTGCCTTTTTATATACTTACTTAGACCTACATATTTTTCTTATTGAAGTGAAACTTCTTTACGCACGCTTGACTTGGGGAGTAAGCTGGCGAACGCGTGACGTAAGCGTTACGAAAAGTGTGATCGGGCGAGGCGAACGGGAGTTGAGTGGGGGATATAAGCAAGAGAAAGTAGTGCGCGCGCACATTTTCTTTCTCTCTTCCTCTCATAGCCAAATACGTTTGAAGTTTCACTTCAGTCGTGTGGTCATGCAAACTCGGTTTTTTATTTTAAGACTAGTTAGTTACCTTTTAAATTACCAAAAGAACTGAGGTTTTGAACAACGAGGATTCCACACGAGTTAAAAAAGTCTACCAAACTTGGATCACAAATGATTCAAAGGTTGTAATAAAAGCAATATAAGTGTTGTCTGATTTTAAACACAGTAATTAGCATAGGTTTACCCATTGTTTTTACCAGACAATTTAATCAACAACTCTGAAGCGTTAATTGGCGCGTTGCTGTCAACTCCGGGCGCTGTCAGTGTCAAACTGTCGCTGACTGACAGCCGATAGCAACGCCCCCTCGCGGCGTGACTCGAGATTAGCTTATCTTGATGTGAGATGACGGGGGCCGCCTTAATAGTCGCATTAAATCGTGTAATAGGATTAAATGTGACAAAACGCCTACTCAGGTATAATGGGACAGTACTTTCTTACAAAGAATGTAGTTATGATTTCATTGATGATGATTTAAGGCGACTACATGACCTAAAGTGAGGTCACTGTCGGACTGCATAGAAACGAAAGAGAAGCGCGATGACACAACGCTGGTAATTTATTGCAAAATATGAAGCAATTATCTATTTAAAAAAAATCTATTTTTTGGACTAAAAAATTAAAACTCTTAGTACTTTAGTATGTTGCTTGCAGAATAATCTGACAAAAAACAGAATGATTGTATGTTTTTCTATGTAGTATGGTTATTATTTTAAAAAGAAAGTTTTTAGAGGTAACATTATGATTTTTTTCTATCGTATCAAATAAGTTGTATTATGTTTTCAACACACTATCTACCTAGCATACCTATATCCTGAAGAATATAATATATTTTATTGATTTTGTTTACTGTAGTTGATCATATACTTTAAGGCATTATAAAACTTGCATTTTTTGCGTTTAGGTCCAGGGGGCCTAAAAAAGCCACTTTGGCAGAATCATAAAAGGATAACATTATGAATCATAATAAAAGTCGTAAAATGGTCACAAACTGGCAATTCATAATATTATTTGCGTACAATTTCATATTACACAATTCATCTGTTTGACAGTTTTGTATGGAGATTCGTAAAATGATCCACAAAATATGAATTGCTTTAATGTCATTGCATTGGCATTGTGTATGGTATTAATTTCGTCACGAACTCACGTCTGCTCGAAAAACTGTGAGGTGATGCACCTAACATCGTGGTTGAAACCGGTATGTCCTAGAACCATACATATAAGAACTATGCCTAGAACAAATAGTTCGAAGATATAATAGCATGCCTCGCAGTGGGCCCGAGTAGTGGATACTAACAGTCTACCTTTTCACACAGGGTTCTCCCTGCCTTCGGGCCTGAATCCCACCAGTAGAATTCAGGATGGTTGCTTAGGTGCATATTATGCATGATTGTGCATTACGAAAGTGGCATTCTGGAGTTTGGACTAGGTAGGTAAATGGCAATAGGCGGTTCCTGGCACATGGACCATGGGACACAGAATGGGATTTATAACGTTACTGGTGATATCTACCTATCACCAGAAATCCATCCTATCGCCAGGAAAGGAGTACCTACCTGCTCTTTCGGGCAAAATTGGCGTGAAGTTAAGAATATGGACAATCGATTCCACATCTTGTCTTTGTCTCGATCTTTTACTGAATTTCAGTTACAAAGTTTGTACCTAGCCAGAAGACTAAAACATATAGGAACATTCATATTCTATTCAGTGTCATAATCTAGCTAGGCTGGAACCGACCCAGTTGGCAAAAGCTACACTTCACCATTTATTAGTGTATAGTCTATGGACTTCACACTGACTGACGCTAATCATAATCTAAAGACACAACTCGACTCATATAATTTGATCGAATCAACTTATCGAGTAGTTTGACAAGAACACGTCACATCGAATCGATTCAAATCGATGCAATCATCTTAATTGGAAGTAACTCGAATGAGCTGTTGACTCGATGAAGGAAAACTAGATATTTGTATAACTTTTTCATTCTCTAATAATTCATAAGTCAATAAGCAATAACCGAAGTACTTAAAGTTTTCACGGTTAAACAGCTGAACCGATTTCGATGAAAATTGGTTCTGAGGTAGCTTGGATAGGACGGATAAAGAAACAAAAGATACGAAAACTCAAAAGAATCGGTCAAGTGTGAGGCGGCCTTATGCACTGTGGGTTCCGTACCATAGGGTATTACTATTGTCACAGTAAATCGGTCTAACCGTTTCGGAGAGTAGCCGGAACAAACAGACAGACAGAAAAGAATTTTTAATATTGATGTTTTGTTATAAGTACCGTTTATAGTGTGGTGTGTGTCATAATAATAAAGGTCATACGAATACTGTGAAAATTTAATTTGGCTGTCTTAATTTATGGATGGGAAATCATCAAATGACCCCTCCCGCTCTGGGTGGAGCGGAAGGGAGTGTCAGACTCTTACTGACTAAAACCCATCCGTGTTCCTTCCTTAGCCCTTTATGTTCCGGGGTAACGGTAACCCTTTCGGACAACCCCGCACCCCCGTCTTTGGCTGTTTGGCTTGTAGACAGACAAAGAGACGGGAAAAGGTTACATGCTCTGTGGAGACGGGCAAACAGATTACGCGGCGTCTCGGCTTCGTAATGGGCTCCCATTATCACCCTTTGGATATGGACCACTTACAACAAACCTAGAAGGGAGAAATAGGATTTTGAGGTTTATAAAGGAAAGTTTAGAAACCCACACAGGCCAAGTCACGTTCAAAACGCTAGTATCTTATGTTTTTGGCCTTTGACCTTAAATTAAACTGTTCAAATAATTAAAATCGTTCAAACAGTGAAGTTAAATGTCATAACGGATTGCTTGCGTTTATGGCAGTCTCTGGCTATTAGGAGGCAGAATACAACGCTATCTATCTTTTGGAAATGATTTTCACAGTGATTTTCTATTGAAAATTATCGACTAAATTCGATCAGACGGGCAACTAAAATTCCTCAACTCTTGACAATAATTGTAATACCTACAATCTTGGCATTAGGTACGTACTATAAGTTGGTCAGTGTTGCCGAGACGATATTTCCAAGAATTACGCAATTGTGTTGCCCGTGTAGGTAAGCACGTAAGAAATGGTGTGATACGTTATTTCATGGTATTCCGTGGATTATTTTCCATAGAACCGGCCAGTGTGACATATCCAATCCCATTTTAAAGAGTGTTCGTATGTATCCTAAGTCTGTCGTTTTATTTTGGTTGATGTTTATTTGTTTTCAATATTAAAATAATTAAGAAATTCTTTCAATTGTTTCAGGATCTATTGGAGCGAATATTCCGTCTCTTCGACGCAGATTCGATAGATCATTTAGATCAAAATGAATGGCTTGAATATTTGAAGGAACGACTCACGTAAGTAGCAAGACGTATTTTTACCCGACTTCGCCAGAAGGTGGGTTATGTTTTTCGAGAGTATGTATGTAAGTATGTTTGTTTGTATAATTGTTTGGCACGCTCTGTGGCCTGAACGGCTCGATGGATTTTAGCTTGAGAGGTATCGTTAGATTCGTATTGACTGTGAAAGTGACACTGAGTATATCGAAATGAAAAAAAAAAAACAAAATGGCGGATTTTTGGCCATATTATGCCTTCAAAAAAATTTTTTTTTCTCAAAACCTATCGAATGGGGTATCAAAATAAAGGGTTTTAAAAGGTGATTACAAAAATATATACAACTTATATGGTTACAAGTAATTCAAAGTGACAAATCGTAAAAAACACGTATCTAGAACTAAATCGTCTGCGAAATCTTTCACATTTGTAAACTAAAAAGCTGGAAATAAAAAAAAGTAATTAAAAAAATTTAAAAACCCGACTGCAACCTTATACTAAAACTAATTGAAAAGCTAAAAACAAGTCCATTTTAAATTAAATAAAAGTTGGAAGCAGGCGGGACCCATTTGAGTTTGAAACTATAATAATGGTATGGGTCCCGCCTGCTTCCAACTTTTATTTTATTTAAAATGGGCTTGTTTTTAGCTTTTCAGTTAGTTTTAGTATAAGGTTGCAGTCGGGTTTTTAATTACTTTTTTTTATTCTACACTAAGCTTTATTGAGGCCACTTTCATTCGGTACTGTGTGTACTGACTACTGGTTTACTTCATTATTAAGATACGGGTAATTTGATTTGGCCAAATATTGTTTCCATATTTTTATTAATGTGGTTGACAGCGCTTACCCGAAACCCATGTCGTGTGACACGACTTATGATAAAACCTGCAACGATCAAACACATTTGAAACTAGTTTGTGCCTACCGCCATCTAGCGACGAGTAGAAAAAACAACAGTTTAAACTTATATTTAACTTTGTTTACAGAGATGACAAGCAGTTGGATTTCGTGGAGCAAGTAGAAAGTGTAGCATACGTCCTATGCGGAAACGGTGTGATAACTTTGGATACGTTTCAACGCATCCTACGAAATAAAGTTGTAAGTACACTTTTGTTAACAGCTCTATCTCTTAGCGAGTAGCATAACTAGTTTGAGCCGTAGTATTTTATTAGCGTAAGAGAGGGCGCTGTTTTAAGTATTTAAGCACAGACAGTAAAAGAAAAGTGTAAAAATGCAGGTAGTTTTTGTTGCAAGTATTATCCACTTACCCCTATTAATGTCATAATTTTTTGTATATTCCTACGTTCGCTGTTAAGTTGTTTTCTTGAGATATTTTTGGTTTTCAGGTGACAAACAAGTTCTTCAGGGTAGTGGACACGGATGGTGACAGCTATACGACTGCTGACGAAATCATGGAGTTCTTGTCTACAGTTACTAGTAGCAGGTATTATTGGATTTATTGTCTTATAAAAACTGCAATTTTCTAGGCCTCTTTTTTCTTAGAGACATAGGCGGATAGGTAATTACTTAAAACAGCCTGAACGGACGGAAGCATCTTTTTGTTTACATTTACAACTGTAGTGCTAACATCTGGCAATTCATCAACACAATGTCTTTTTAAAATCGCAGTACCTAATATAAATGGTTTGGCAAATAAATTCGCCACTCCCTGACCTATATAATTTTGTGAACGGAATTGGATTAATGATGTGTAGAGGAGAATTACATCAACAGTTTAGTTAGTTAGTGTTAGTTAGCTCTTATAACTAACTCATTTCATGTACAACTTGTTAATCTTTAAGGTTCAACGTTGTATGATACCTACTAAAGAAAGGAAAGTAGTTATACTAAACAACAATGGAACAATAAATTATAAACTCGTTGTAAAACTGCACCCTAATTACGTAACACACTATAAATCACAATTTGAACCATTTTGAAGGATATTGCTTCATAATTATGTTTGAAAAATCTGTCTGCTCAACAACGTAAATAACGCAATGAATGTTGTTGAACTGCCAAAGTGAAACCCATTGCTACTGATAGTGTGTTACGCAATTAGCCCGCTGGACCACCACTAAATGAATAGTTTAAAGAAGAACCTTTGTTTCAGACCTCGAGTCGGCTTCGACAAGCACAGTGTGGACCGACTGGAGAAGCTGTTCCGAGCGACTGTCGGAGATGAGAAGGAGATCACAAGGGAGCAGTTCCAGAAGATTGTGGTGTCTAAGAATGTAAAGTTAATAATAACACTGCTTTCTATAAATTATGACACCTACCTATACGAATACCGACCGATGGTAGTTATAGCCGAGACTACAAACATAACTTACGTTCAGAACAAAAGACTAGTTGTCAATACTTATCATGAACATGCCCTAGACTTTTATCGTCCTAAGCCTAACTACTGGAACTTAAACCTTATGATGGCCCTTATCAGTACAGCAGTTTTGACGGTTGTACGACACACCAAAATGTAATTTATTTAATTTTAATCCCTTTAGGCGCGATTGGTCCAATTCGCAATTGGTCCAATTCACCTTATTCGCGATTGGTCCAATTCACGATGGTCCAATTCGCGGTTGGTCCAATTCGCGACTTTTGTCTTACTGCTAACGTTGAATATTTTTTTGAATGCTCGCAATTTTTATCCGACTTCTAAAAAAGGAGGAGGTTCTCAATTCGAATGTTTGTATGTTTTTTTTTTTTTTTATGTTTGTTCGAGCATAACTCCGTCGCTTGCCAACCGATTTGAAAAATTCTTTTTTTGTTGGAAAGGGTATACTTCCCAAATGGTCCCATGAAAATTTTATCGAAATCGGACAAGCGGTTTTTGAAAAATCAACAAAAATCTAAAAATTTATCTACATTGTCTACATTAACGATTTTTTTGTTTACTTTTTTGTGGGGTAGGTACAACTAAAAAGTGAAAAATAAAAACGTTTTTACAAAAAAAAAACAACCGACTTCAAAAAAAACACTACAAAGTGATAAATAACTTTAATTTCGGAAGTCGGTGTCAAAAAACGAAAATGCGGAACCAACGACACCGACTTCCGAAATTAAAGTTATTTATCACTTTGTAGTGTTTTTTTTGATGTCGGTTGTTTTTTTTTTTTGTAAAAAAGTTTTTATCAGATAGTCTTAGCCGATGACGATGGTGTGGTCGACGATAGTAGTGTTTGTAGCCTTTAAGTAACTCATCCTCGAGACTTTAATTTAGGTAACACTTGTCGCCAACTTCCCTGTTTCCGCCGAGTCTGCTTCCAACTGCCGGCATAATTATTATTACCAACTCAGGGTACCTCTTGTAACCAGAATTTTTCTGTTTCCAGCCCTTCTTCACGGAGCGCGTGTTCCAGATCTTCGACGAGGATAACTCGGGCGCCATCTCCCTGCAGGAGTTCATCGCGGCTGTGCACCGCTTCGCCGGACAGACGCCGGAGGATAAGATACGGTTCCTCTTCAAGGTTTATGATTTAGATGGTAAGAACTCAGCTAGTTAAAACAATTGTTACCGAATCAAATCATGAGAAATTTTGAAATTTAAATAAATAGGTCTGTACGGAAATTATTGTCTCATCCAATCTTTAAATTAAAACTAGGTTAAATTGTGGAAGAAAACAACACTTAGAAGTCTAGAAGGTGAATGTCTTCCATCAAAACGAACTTAGGTTATCCTTTCACCATTGAATAATACAGTTTAACCCTTTTGAAGGAAAACACCACCTAAAGAAACATACAAAAAACGTCTGCAGTATTTATGCTTGACAAACAAGAAAAATTAGAGACTTCCCTCTAATTTTTCTTGTTTGTCAAGCATAAATGGTTAGCCGCGTGACGACTCCCGGCCACCGTAAGCGCGGGCCTGCGGACGGAGAGAAATGGGTAGCTCACCGTCCGATCAGGACCAGGCCCGTGCCGAGGCGAGCGGACGTGTTCCACGCGCGCCTCATAGAGATGTCAGCAAAAAGGAAGGGGCCTGCCAGGGCTGAAGCCTGCTGGGAGTGCGGGATTGTCCGAAAGGGTTACCGCTACCCCGGAACATAAAGGGCTAAGGAAGGAACATGGATGGGTTTTAGTCAGTAAGAGTCTGACACTCCCTTCCGCTCCACCCAGAGCAATCAAGCCTATTGAATAAAAATCCTTATTCTCACAGGCGACGGCCTAATCCAGCACCGCGAGCTAGCACACGTGATGCGTGCATGCATGGAGGAGAACGGCATGCAGTTCAGCGACGAACAGCTGCTGCACCTCACCAGCGCCATGTTCGAGGACGCGGACACCGAACAGCGCGGCGCCATCACGTATGAGGCGCTGAAGAAACAGTTGGGGAACCATGATGGATTACTGGAGAATTTGTCGATTAGGTAAAATTGGGTTTTACGTTCGTATGGGTCGGAATGATTGGATTTTACTAGCTATATACAAACATACATGGTTTTTTTTTTTCATTTTGCAAGCTCGAAAAAGGTGTGAAAGATATACCTATTTCAAACAGGTAACAAGTTCTATATAGCAGAACTAACTAGCAAAACATTTTTATTTTAAGAAAATCTATTTCTGTGCCAAGATATCAATTTGATATGCGACGAAGCATAACGTCAACAAGTTACGTTACTTTACTTAGATAATAAGCATGATATAGTAGCTCTACTGTTGTCATAACACGCTTACTATTTACAACTACCCACCCTTATCTTGGGCTGGTCAAATCTTTCATCTTAGTATGCCTTGCATTTAAAAAGTTACCCAATAACAATGCGAATGAGATTGATTTTGTATTTAACTCTCAAACTTTCCTCCCTCAGCATCGACCGCTGGCTAGTCCCTCCGAAGCAGGACCCCAAGCCCGTCTCCTTCTCCCAGCGCCTGTGGAACCTCAAGCCCTACCAGCTGTCCCTGCCCTACTTCAGGAACAACTACGTGTTCCTCACGTACTTGGCGCTGTTCTTCATGGTTAACGCTGGCTTGTTCGTCGCCAGGGTTGTGGAGTACAGGAAGATGAATGCTAATGTATTTGTTATATTTGCTAGGGCTTGTGGTGAGTGAATGATTTATTGTTTGCCTAATCTCTACAGGGTGTTACGGAAAGGGTATATCAATACAAACGGGTTGAAGAGTGTATCTGGTCTAGAATCTCTGTACGAAATTTCGGCTTGAAAATGCTTAATATTTTTTTATTTCGACATCACGGCGCTGCACTGGCGCGCGGCGGCGTGATGTGCGTGTACTAGGCACACAGACACACTACAGATAATGGATAATGACCCTCGTAGTGCGGTGACACGTTTGTTATGATTTCAATTTAATAAACTATCGAAATAAAAAAATATTAAGCATTTTCAAAGTTACTGCCTTTGAACTGAAATTTTGTACAGAGATTCTAGACCAGATACACTCTTCAACCCATTTGTATTGATATACCCTTTCCGTAACAACCTGTATAATGTATACTTTGTGTGATGTATCGGCTACAATTCACAACCCAACTATTGGTTGTCGATTTTCTAAAGCAATATTACTTGCCAGTCTTTTAAATACGTTTATTTAAGGATGGCTATATGCATTAGAAATAGCGAATGGATTGAATATAGCAGTATGTTTGTTATTAATACAATCTGCTCAGCATTAATTCATTATCATTACACTCGACCACGAGAAATCTTACCACTTCAACGGCATGTTAATTCTTCGATTATAAAAATAAAGACCTTTGGTCATAAACACAAGGGACGAACATTGATTCAGTTTGTAATTGAATCATTGCTTGATTACTAGAAACTTCAGAATATGGAATTAGAACACATTTATTTCTTCATCATCATAAATGTTATAGGTACTGCGGAAAAGAGCATTAAGTAGTATAAGTTTCAAAGTACTTAATAATAGTTAATGAACAACATGCGCATTGCATTAGATTTTAGTAATTATCTACTTATCAACTCTTTTTTCTACATTCCAGGTCAATGCCTAAACTTCACCTGTTCCTGGGTGCTGGTACTGATGCTGCGTCACTGCCTCACAGAGCTGCGCGTGCGCGGGTTTAGCTCGTACCTGCCGCTGGACAATCACATCTACCTGCACAAGCTGACTGGAGTGTTGATAGTTGTGTACAGTGCGGTGCATACAGTCATGCACTTGTGTAATTTTAGTAAGTACCTCCTACCTATCCATACTATACTATAATACTATACAGGGCATCCCACGGATATGCCACATGGAGGGAACGTACCTTGAATGTTGTAGATGGAACATTTCACTGAAAGAAGACATTATTTGAATTTAAAAAACAATTTAAACTGCATTCATAGATATTTAAATAATTACATGGTTGAACCGGGAATCGAACCAGTTACACGAGAAAAATAATCATCCTGTAGCTTTATCATACCGATCGAAAGGCTTCATCATAATCATTATTTTTTGCTAAATAACATAATGTCAAAGATAAAAGGTAGACCATGAACTTTAACGATGGTGGTAGATATAGTTTGAGTCCCGGGAAAGGACATAGGATAGTTTTTATCCCGATATTCCCACGGGATCGAAACTTATGCGGGTGAAACCGCGGGGCGCAGCTAGTCTTACATAAAGAAAAAGAAAGAAAGAAACTACGTTTATTTTGTATTATTGCGATACTTACATGGATGTTTCATACATAATGCGACTTAGTAAAAATCTTGTAAATAAGTACCTTATTGAGTAATTTGACTTTACTCGTTGTCATTTTTTTAACGATATTATTTCCAGTTTTGGCACAAAACCATAGACACTTCTTGTTGTTCAACGCGTCTTATTTTATGTAGGTAAATAAAAAAATTGTGTCAGAATCTAACCGAAAACTATCTGGACCAAAAATCCGTTTGATAAAATATACCTACATATTATATTAGGTATTATTAAATACGCACGGCGGTAGTCAATACAAAAAAATAAAAAACTTCTAACAATTACCTTCCTATATTCGTAATGTTAACACTGCGTTTAATACCTACTCCTGGACAACAAAAAAGTATAATTAAGAAATATTTAGTATTTATTTATGTATAAGTGATTTGTAATCTTTAGAAATAAATGAATTCAAACCGTAATTAATTTTTTTTTTTATTATATCGGCCAATAAAATGCAAAAAGAGTTTTCTGCCGAAACCAGGGATTGAACCAGGGACCTTTAGATCTTCAGTCTAACGCTCTCCCAACTGAGCTATTTCGGCTGTGTAGGTTGTCTTGAAATTATATCTCAGTACCTAACCTAATTGTGGACACTACGACAAGGGCTTATCGCAGAGAGGAGTTTGTGTGCCGGGTTCGATTCTCGATCAGTGATTATGTGTGAATTATTGAAGTGAAAATTTCTTTAGGCGTTTTGAGCGATTTTTCGTAGGGGAAAATGTGATGGGTTTGCGTTACTGACATGACGTTAATTAACAATACGGGGACTCCGCCGATCTGATGGTTATCGATATCTAAACACGATAAAGAAACACGAAATATAAAAAAGATTTGATGATCTTTTTTGGGGTCAATGCCCGCTGGCTGGAACTCGTAGTGTTGTTACTTGAAGTGTGAGTTGATAATATCTGTTTTATCATGATGGTTTGTTTCAAATACGGCGACAAATTAAATTAGCTAGCGAAACTCCGCATATGTGATGGGAATCGATAAGTACCTATATAAACATGACAAAACAAAAAAATGGATGTTTTTTTGGGTTCAACGACCCCTGACTAGTTACTTAAGGTATCAGTTGAGAAAATTCTTTTTTTAAGCTATTGCATAGCTTTTATCGCGGGCTATGAGCGCGGCGACCGAATCACGAAATTCCGTAACGAAAATAAACCTAACACCCCCCACTCCGACCGGCACAGCGGTGCGGCGTTGAAAGCCGTGCATCGTCTAACGTCGTTTCAATTCGGCAGACTTCGGCACGGTGTTTGTATGCGTGTAGACTGTACGAAGCTCGCATGAGTTGATAAAAAATGCTATGCAATAGCTTTACCGCGGCAGTCCCCGAGTGCCACACGTATTTTTTTGTTTTATAAATTTTAGATATCGATACCCATCACATCTGCGGAGTTTCGCTAACCAATTTAATTTGTCTCCCGTAGGTATTTGAAACAAACCATTCTTAACCATTAATCCCTTACTTTTTCCAGGTCTCGTGGTAGTCCACGACCCAGTCCTCAATAAGAACAACTACACACTGTCGGAATGGCTGCTCACGGAGAAGCCCGGCTTGTTCGGGATGATCGGCGGCTGTGCTAACCCCACCGGTGTAGCGCTAGCCGTGATACTGCTCGTCATGTTCGTGTGCAGCCAGCCTTTTATTAGGAGGGGAGGTAGTTTTGAGGTAAGTTGTACCACTCAGACCCAGTCTGTTCTCTATCTTCATTTTTACCCGACTACGGCGAAGCAAAAAGGAGGGTTATGATTTTGACCGGTATGTACGTATGTATGTATGTATGTTCATCTGTTCCCTCATAACCTCTTAACTGCTTGTCATAATAGGACAAGTGAGGTATCGTTGGAAGCGTCTTGACCGTCCGCTGGTTATAGGATATGTGACGTCACAATAAATTGAATATGGCGCCCTCTAGCGGACATAAAGTCATGACGTAAAAGATTTTTTTTTTTAATCATGCCGTGTTGGGTATCAAATGAAAGGGCTTAAGTAGCAAATTTCAAAAATATAAATATTACTGAAATAAGCCCCAAAATAATTAAATAAAAAATAAGTTTAAAAACTAAAACCCGACTACTGAAAAGGATGAAACAAGTACCTTCCCGTGGTCGTATGCCGTTGTACTAACATACCAAGCTATGGTAGCATGCGACCACGAGAAGGTACTTGTTTCATCCTTTTCAGTTGTCGGGTTTTAGTTTTTAAACAATTTTTTTTTACTTTTACTAAATCAAAGTTTAAAGATTTTTATATGGAGCCTGCCAGTAGGTACCTACTGCCGCGCCATTTTGAAAATGGCCACGGACCTTCAAAGCCCTTTTATTAGAACAGTATTGCACAGTAATAATCTAAAAGTGCGGCGTAACTATAAGCAACGTTTATAAGTACAGACGCCAGCACATCAAGCTACCCGAAACTGTCAAATTTTCCCAATCAACATTGAACCTTATGATTTAGCGATAAAGTTGAAAATCTATTAAAGAAATTTGATAGATTGTAGTAGCTTGATGTGCTGGCGTTTGTACAAAGGGGTCAATGTTTAACACAGTTTGGAGAACGTCTTCTGGCACGGGACTATACTCCCCCGTTTCTATTCCCAGATATTCTACTGGACCCATCTTCTGTACGTGCCCTTCTGGCTGCTCCTCCTGCTGCACGCACCCAACTTCTGGAAGTGGTTCGTGGTGCCCGGGACTATTTACCTGAGTGAGAGGATAATGAGATTAGCTTGGATGAGGTGGGTGTCTACCTAAATATCTATATCCTTGTGTTTTCAGAGCGAGGTGTGATATAGAACTTTATAGCCCAGTCAAGTTTGATCATGTTTGATGCAGACAGTGGCGTGCATTGCATATAGGCATATAAGCAGTGCCTACCTCGATATATCATCATAAGCCTGTCAATTACATTTTAGTGTGTCCCACAGTTAAGATACTCAATAAATTATCATACCTAACAAAATACAAAATCTTCATACAAACACGCGCGGCAGTAGGCAGTCGCCGGACGGCCTACTCGGCTCCCGTACTATTCGCATATTGTCATTTCTTTACTCGTTCACGTTAATACGACAAAATTAAAAATACGTACGTCTCACGCGTAATACCATGACGTTCGACCTTCGCAATTTATCACCCTTAAGTAGGCATGCCTACTCAAATAACCACACTTTTGACATCACTTTTTTTTCTGATTAGTGATCGCGTTTGCCTAGACTAGACCCGGCCTAGTGCCTACCTATTCTGAAAACCAATGCACGCCACTGGATGCAGACTACAAATGGGAAATACATTTTATTTTAATGTGTGTTATACAAAAGGGTATCATTCGACAATACATACAATACTAAGTTTTTACAGTATTATGGTTTGGTAGTATTTTGTGAATAGCTAAGAATGGTTTTAGCTTCTCAAAAAATGCAGAAAGGAAAAGCTTTCCTGTGCAGAGACTTTTACCTATTATGTACGCCGTACATACATTACCAACATAAACCGTACATTGTACGGTTTATGTTGGTAATGTATGTTCATGGCAATTACTAAGCGAAATTGTTAAGTTAGAAAATTGTAAAACCATTGTTTGATGTCGAACTATCATTAAGTACCACTGCAAAATTTTAGGCATTCCACTTTGCCCCACCAGTGGGGCGGCTGGTGGGGCAAAGTGGAATAATCCATACATATTTGGGATTCCAGATCAGAGCGCGGCAAGACCTACATCTCGTCTGGCATCCTGCTCCCGTCGCGCGTGACGCACCTGGTGGTGAAGCGCCCCCCCCTGTTCCACTTCCACGCGGGGGACTACGTGTTCGTGAACATTCCCGCCATCGCCACGTATGAGTGGCATCCTTTTACTATTAGCAGTGCGCCGGAGCAGGAAGGTTTGTAAGACCTATAAAAAAAATGTACGGAAAAAAGCCGAGGGCGGGGCCCAACGCCCACAGGGTAGGCTTACTCCAAAGAAAGGTATCAAAAAATCTATTGACATTATGCCATATAAGTACTTATTCAATCAAATGTAGCAATTTTAACGCAGATGTTCAGATCCAAATAACGCTTTCAAAGCGTTATGGCGATGAATAAATTGGTCGACGTAGCCAACATAGCGTCTAGTACTTTCCAGATTTTTAATCTATTTTGAATAATATTTTCAGACTATATCTGGCTTCACATCCGCGGCGTGGGTCAGTGGACCAACCGTCTATATTCGTACTTTGAGAGAGAACAGGCAAGACTACATGGAGAAGAGCTGCCGGCTATTGAGAGTGGACATGAGTAATATGTTATATCCTTTCCGATCCATAATCTTTGGTTTTCTGCATCCTAATTGCATAACACACTTTCAATCACATTCCGAAGGTTTTGAAGGACATTCTTAGGAATTTCCATTGCTTCATAAGTATGAAAAATTCGTCTACTCAACAACGCAAGGAACGTGGCTGAACAGTCAAAATGTAAGGCACTGCGGTCGATTGCCATTTTATATGTGTAAAAAAACCGGTCATTTCCGAGTCGGATTTGCGCACCGAGCTAATCTACACGTGTTATCAAAACAGTTCTAAAGATACAGTCTTGTAATAAACAGTCGAACAGATAGACGGCGAAGCTTAGTGATAGGGGCCCAAAGAACTAATAGATCATGGAAACTCCCTGCTTGGGAAAACAAAAAGCTCTGGCGTAGTCTTATGGAGATATTATTATAACCTTTGATCTTCGTAGTGAAGCAAGCTCAAAAATAACTGGCATCCATTCTTCCAGGAAACTAGCACGTTCCATATCCACTCAGAGTAAGAAGAGTCGCAAGAGTTCCATCGCCAGCGCCAAGAAGCGCTCACTGGACTTCTCTCCGAGGAGTTACACCAACGAAGCGTATGTAGGAGATGACGGGAATGGAGATGTGAAACAAAATGAAGGTATGTTTTCATGTTTTTGGCAGCAAACTATAAAATGTAACTTTTGGACCAAAATGTGCTGAAGAAGATACACATACTGTCCATTTCAAGGTTACCTGTAAAAGAGCAGTGGTGGCCCATTGGTAACGGCTTTGACTTACGAGTTCTAGGTTGTGGGTTCGAACCCAAAAACGGCGTTTTACGTTGTGTAACTTATTTCCTCACCACTGCTCTCAAAACGGTGAAGGAAAACATTGTGAGGAAGCCGGCATGTCTTAGGATCCAAAATTCGAAGACATGTGACATCTGCCAACCTGCACTGCTGATTACAGCCCGTTCCCTCTCACAGAGAGGAGACCTGTGTCCCAGCAGCGGGAACTTTATAGGCTGATTATGCTTATTCTGGAAATTATCGCAGAAAGCAATAGGCCCATTGTATGTTTTTTTGTTATGTACGTATTTTCTGGTGTACAATAAAGTCCAAAATTAATAAAAAAATAGTGGCTAGTTTCAGGGCGGTGTAGTCTTTCACTTTCCCGCAGATTATTATGAACCATTTTACACAAAATTGCTAGACTTTTAACACGAATTCAAAGACGTAGGCGGTTACTATATGTCGAGGAATCTAGTGCAGTTTGACTTTAGTGTAACTTATAACCGTTTTTTTGTAATATCCATCATAATTATACTGGGTGAAATGGAATTCATGGGGCATCCTTTTAAGAGGTCATTGTACTCATCATTATAAACAACTTTTACTATGGGACCAAACCTGAAATCGCGAAAATAAATCAGCTCTTCCCTACATTTTGACGAGTTATGTGAACATAAATGCAAGGAACAGCTGAATTTTTTTTTGTGATTTTAATTTTAGTCCCACAGTAAAAACTATTCATAATGATGAGTATAATGACCCCTTAAAAGGATGCCCATGAATTTAATTTCACCCTGTATATTGTGGACTGGCATTTTCATTTTGACTTGGCTTTATTTCTAGTAGATGATAGTTATTTGTCTGTAAGAATAGATGCCATGTTATGTGGTTCATGACCACAAAATTATAACTGATAATATTAAATTATAAACACCTCAATCTTCTTAATTTCTAGCTCCAAAGTCACCAACCAAGATATCCTACCATCCGTCACTACTGCTGCCTCCAGCGAGAACGTTAGAGAAGTCTCGCTCCATGCCCGATGTGCAGAAGAACGTGAAGAAACGACAGCGGTTGATGGCGTGAGTTCAAAGTCATTTTTGCTTTTTGTGAGAACTTGGCTTGCGGCACTGTCGTGCATCTGCATATTAAGATATTGTAATTTAATGATAGGTTGAGTTTAATAAAGGAAGTACAGAATCATGTAGGTAAATGTTATGTATTTGAACTTACTCCGTCCCTCGATGTTGTAAAAAATATAGACGTAAGCATAGATCTGAGTGAAGCTATGATAACCGTAAAAAATACCCAGTAGAAGAAAAAGTATCTACTTGGAAAGGAGTAAAAAAACCGGCCAAGTGTGAGTTAACACTACATACAAATAATGGCAAAAAATCATTTTCGTTGTATGGGAGCCCCCCTTAAATATTTATTTGATTCTGCTTTTAGTATTTGTTGTTATAACGGCAATAGAAATACATCATCTGTGAAAATATCAATTGTCTAGCTATCACGGTTCGTGAGATTCAGCCTGGGTGACAGACAGACAGACGGACAGTGGAGTCTTAGTAATAGGGTCCCGTTTTTACCCTTTGGGTACGGAACCCTAAAAATGCAAAATGTAAACTTAAGAAAACAGCCTTAATGCATAATCTTTATTAGCTCTCCACCCCTTGGAAAGGCACGTAAAAGGAAGGGTGGAAAAACGACGCATTAATCGAATACCATTAATATTTTATTTAATGTGTTTTTATGTTTTTTAACTGGTTTCTTTCCAGTCTCCGCGACTTCATGCGCTCAGAGTCAGAGAGCAAGCTAGACGAGAACTCGATGATTCACGCTCGCAAGTCCTTCGGCCTCGCATGCAAGATCCCGCAGAACAAGTCACTGGTCCACAGCTTCCGGTACATGAGGACTAAGCCGACCATCATCGCGTTCAAGACACCCAGCTTCGATGAGAGGAGGAGGAGTAATGATAGTATACTGACTATTGGTGAGTTTCAATACTTTGAATTTGGCACTATAATTTTTTTTCGTCGACTGGACCTGGAGCAATCATTGGGATGGTAATTTAGCAGTGGACGCCTTCCGATAGATTTTTTATATTCCATGAGTACTTTCAGTCATTATCAGCATATTATTTTGAGACCTACTGGACTGTTATATCACATTCAAGGAGTAAACATTGAAAAATGTGGGTAGTTAGCCTGTAATAGTTTTTGAAAGTTAAGTATTTTAGTCTTTTTTTAAGTATTTGATCAGCTGAAACTTGGGATTGGTCTTTTATCTTGGCAATCTTACCGATAGATATATTAAATTTTACCCATGGCCATAATTTCACGATGGGTAACCATCTAGAGGAGTACTAAATTCTTTCTTCCGTATTGTGTAGTATGATGATTATGTATGTCTAAAGTAATAAGTCATCAGATTTAAACTATCCATTCTTGCAATGATTATCATTTTACAGCACGTCGCCGTTTGTCAAAGAGTTTATCACCGGACAGAGACGTGGAACAACCGGAGAAGATTGTGGAGGTTGAGAACGATGGCTCAGAGGCCACCGATGACTTTGAGAGCAACTACCCTATCGGAAAGCCTTTGGAGGTATTACTCGTAACATACTTTTCTGATTGCCTATTTAGTGATAGTGCTTATTAGAGTTCAAAACGTCAGTTCTTAGATCGGGTAGGGTCAATGAGTTTTTTCTATAAAGGAAAACTTTGCAATTGCCGGAGATCTGGAATGATAATATCTACTTCGTAAACAGCGTTGAACGCTTCTTGCATAATTCGAATATAGTATAGCAGGCTCATATTAACACACGTCGGACCTTCACAAATTTTTACATCTAAGTATACTGATATTATAAATTCGAAAGTAACTCTGTCTGTCTGTCTGTCTGTATGTTACCTTTTCACGCCTAAACCACTGAACCGATTTAAATAAAATTTGGTATAGAGATAGTTTGGCGTCCAGGGGAAGGACATATAATAGTTTTTATCCCGATATTTCCACGGGATCGATACTTATGCGGGTGAAACCGCGGGGTGCAGCTAGTTATCTATAAATTAAACGTAACTGACAGCTGTCAACCTTGACATGACTTCTTGGTGTTGTTGCATTGTGGTTGTCTACAACGGCAATTTTCACTAGACCTACTGTACCACTGTGGTTCCTGCTGTACCACTCTGCTCACAAAGGTAAAGGCACAATTTTCCAAGTAATACGTTTAAATTCCAGATCTACCTCGACGGTCCATACGGTGCGGCCTCGTCGCACATCTTCCTCGCTGAGCATGCTGCCCTGGTGGCGGCTGGCATAGGGGTGACCCCCTTCGCGTCCATCCTGCAGGCAGTCATGTACCGCTACTGGAGCGCCAGGCAGGACTGCCCCAAGTGCGGACACACGTGGGCTTCGGACATGCCCAGGCATAATATGAATTTGAAGAAGGTAAATGCGTATTAACTCACTGTGTATCATCAGTTGCAATACCAGATTCCAGTTTACAAAATTTTTATGAGTGGATTGGCTATATAATCCTACTTTCCAGTTTGATTTATGTACTAAGTACAAGCAAAAAGCAAGCAATACATAGCAATACATTTTATAATACCTACTACTTAGTAGCTAGCATTCAGCCACCGGATTAATTGCGTAACACATTTTCAATCACAATCCGAATCATTTTGAAGGATATTGCTGTGGGATTAAAAGGGCTGAGGACAGAGAATTCATACGATTCAAGTAGTTATACTTGTTTATTCGTCTTTAAACTAATAAAACTCTTAAAAACACATCTTTGTAAAAAATCACGTCTTAACGTCTTCACTCCGTCATTCAAAAGCCAACTGTCAATCCCCTTTTTAAATACCTTCCACGTCATACCAAGCATACGTCTTTGGCATACATCATCTGTCTCACTTACACCTTAGCATTCAGCTCTTTCTTACAGTCATGCATACAACAGCGTTCCATTCCTACATTCGGCCGTCCTGCTCCTGTGTCTGTCCCCAGACACTCCTTATCACCTCACAAATCCTCCTATCATACAGTACTCGCATCATTACTTCCTACATAAAACAACTTAAACATCTTAGAATAGAACATAAACAACTTCTTAAATAAACTTAAACACCTTACACCTAATAATACAACATAAAAACCGAAATGAACAAGTTCTCTAAAACACCTGAAATCCAAACTTGCTCTTCTTATGTCTTTTGTTGTAATATCTATGCTTTTTCTGCTTAACTTTCTTTTTCTTATCAGAATAGTCTTTCTTGTTTATCAACATAAATGGACTATTGTACTCAGATAATTTTTGCCTGGTAATTTCATCTTTAGTCCATTCGTCAACCTTGTTTTCTATGTAAGATAATCGTCGAGACCGTCGTGCTACGGGCACATCATATTTCAATACAATCCTCAGGTCCGGAGGCGCTTCCTTCACCTGGACTGGATGATAAGTTTCTATGCACTTGGGAGCTTCCTGCCTTACTAACGGATTACGCTCCAGCAAAACTTCCTTCTCATCTGTAATACAATTTGGCTCCTCACTTTCATCTTTAAATATGGTCACACAACCTTCACTCGACCCACACGTTGAAAAACTCTGGTCTATATTAACTGTTGTCGTAGTCTTCTCTAAAGATTGCTCTTGCGAACACCCAAGTCCCGTTAACGTTAGACCACCGTCATTAAATTCTACGCCACACAATTCTGCCGACATCAGATTAACGTCACTACCAGAGTCAATAAGCGCGTTAGAATGGTGCTTTTCTGCCACTATCACCGTTTTTAGGGGTTTTCCTGCGTCTTTTCCATACTCTACATCTTTCCTTGTGACTTGCATTACTTCCGAATCTTTTGACGTTGACGGCTCCCTGACGTTTTCACCGCCGCAGCCAGTGTCATGGTTGCACATACACGAATCCCGGTTTGTCATGTCCGTCGCTGCGAACATTGCCGACCGTCGTTTTTCCGACATTGTCCGAGAACAGGCCTTCTCTTTCTCACTCGAACCACCTGGAGCCATGTGGTCATCGCCGCGCATTTTGCATTGCGTTGAAATATGACCGAACTCGTTACATTTAAAGCATTTAAGGCCTTTTTCTCTGTACGGGCACCGAATTGACTCGTGGTTCTTCTCGCCGCAACCATAACAACGCTTCATAAAATCTGACTTAGTCGACTGACACCCCAGGGTGTATTTTTTGTTTCTCGTGGTCGTGGTCATTTTTTCTTTCACACTTTCGTATATTCTGAGTTTATCTTTCAGCTCAGAATATGTCGTGATTCCTCATCATTTTCTTAATTTCTTCGTCTATGATGCCATCGACTATATATTTAATCGCAACGTAATCAGGAATCTTCCCCCTTTTTCCTAGTTCCTTCATGATGAGCATGTAATCAATGCATTTCTCACCTCTTCTTTTCTTTCTTTCTGACATCATTTCGTGGACCGCTTTGCTGTCAAGTGTGTCAGGGAATTCCTCGAGGAGTGCCGTTTTTAATTCGTCCCATGTCTTGTACGGCCGCTCACTCCTGAGCCACAGTGCAGCCGTGCCGCTCAGAGCCCGTCTGGCGAAAATGAGCGTCTGTAACGGCTTCCACTGAAATATTTCTGCGTTTTCTTCGACATCTTGTGCCCATCTTGTCGCAGACTGTGTTTTATCGTGCCCGTCGAATTTCGGCACCTGTTCTTCAACATGAGCAAGCGTGTGTGCCTGAGTCGTGCTCTGACCCTGATCGATCTCATGATCCACCGCGTCGTCAAACTCGTTAGGGCCGCGACTTTTCCTTCGGTTTCCACCACCCATTTCTGTTCTTTCGGGAAAAAAAATCGAGTGTCAATTTTTTCCGGTCGTCTTTTTTTTTTCTCTGTCAGACCCCTATCTATCCCGGACGAGCCCCCAAATTTGTGGGATTAAAAGGGCTGAGGACAGAGAATTCATACGATTCAAGTAGTTATACTTGTTTATTCGTCTTTAAACTAATAAAACTCTTAAAAACACATCTTTGTAAAAAATCACGTCTTAACGTCTTCACTCCGTCATTCAAAAGCCAACTGTCAATCCCCTTTTTAAATACCTTCCACGTCATACCAAGCATACGTCTTTGGCATACATCATCTGTCTCACTTACACCTTAGCATTCAGCTCTTTCTTACAGTCATGCATACAACAGCGTTCCATTCCTACATTGCTAATCCATTGCTTCACGTGTTCGAAAAATTTGTCTGCTCAACAACTTAAATAACGCAATGAATGTGGTTGAACTGTCAAAATTAAAGCTACTAATACTGTTGGTGTGTTACGCAATTACCCCGCTGGGAATGTTACTGAAAGGTTTGTGTGAAATTCAGAACAAGAATTCCACACATTCAGAACTCAGAGTTAAGTATAACATCTAATTTTATCCACAATCAATCCGAAGAAAAAACCACATATCTAGTAAACTCGTAGATTTAAAACAAACACAAACTTTTCGTCTGGTTAGTAATCTAGTAGCAATAATAGCACATGATTCTAGATTCCCAAGAGCAGAAATTTTACCGCTAATAAAAATATAACTGCAGTTTCATAGAAAAGTGCAATATCTAAGTATTCAAAATGTATGGAAAAGCAATTTTTTTGTTTTTTTAAATAACGAACGAAAAATTTCAATGCATGTTTCAGAATCATGTACCGAATCCATGTCGAAGTCCCTGCCACCCTGTAAGACAAGACGTAATAGTTAATGACACTGGAGAATAAACCTTAAACAAAATGAATAAGCCCGCAGTTTTACTTTACCACTCTAACACCTTCATTCCAGGTGGACTTCTTCTGGATAAACCGCGAGCAGCGTTCGTTCGAGTGGTTCGTCTCGCTCCTCTCGCAGCTGGAGATAGAACAGGCTGAACTAGGAGGAGCCCTGGACCGGTTTCTAGACATGCACATGTATATTACCAGCGCGTTACAGAAGTCCGACATGAAGGCAGTGGGGTTACAGCTGGCGTTGGATTTGTTACATGAGAAGGTGGAAGTTTTGATCCGTTATTACAACTATTGGTGCGCTGTGCGTGCGTACATAATTTTGCGCGATGAAGTTGTCAAATTGCTCGCCAGCCGCGCACGTATGTGCATCTCTTACCTTAATGATATATATGCTCTAAATTTTCTTTACAACACTTTGATTTTAAAGTAATTAAGTTAATTTGCCGCACCTATTCAATTTCATCCTGTATGAAGTTAACAAGAGACTCAGTCTAACATAACATTTCAATTTGTAATTCTTCTTCTGCAACCTCTGCACTCACAATCACCATATTTCTTTAATAAACGTAATGTTTTACAGGAAAAACGTGACTTAATAACAGGCCTAAAGACGAGGACAAACGCGGGGCGCCCGAACTGGGACAAAGTGTTCAAGCAGCTGCAGGAGCAGAACAAAGGAAAGGTGACGGTGTTCTACTGCGGGCCGCCGCAGCTCGCCAAGATACTGAGGGTCAAATGCGACCAGTTCGGCTTCGTGTTTAGGAAGGAGGTCTTCTAGTGGATTGAGTTTTAGAAACCATTAGTTGAATGAAGGTGGGGTTTTAGTCTCTAGCATTGAATTAGAGATTTCTTTCTTAAGTGTGCATATACAGCCGACGATGCGATGCGCTGGCGGCTGCTGCCGACACGCGCCTACACTTGCAGTTGCCTCTGCCATCGACGCGTGCAGCTCGGAGGTATGCACACTTATTGGTGTTATGAAAGCTGTGATAACTTGATAAGCACACAAATGACATTGTGCGAATGTATTTTCAACTTAAAACAACACGCAAAAAATGTACATAAAAAAAAATTATTGACAGAAAATAAGAACACTGCCATGCTTCTAACATAATTTATAAGTACCGTGTATTCAAATGACAATAAATTTTATTAATAAGTACAGTGACATTATTAAGATTTTTTTAAATGTTATCTGTAGAATGCTTTAGTTTATCAATGATCTTTATATTATTAGATTATTTCATTAGTGTTATAATTAATTTATTTGTTAATTAAATTGCCTAGCAAATAGCTTGTAAAATTATTCACAAATATCATGCTTAATATGCAATTATTTTGCAAGAAAAACGTATTTTATTTGCAAAATAATTGCAAGCTCAGATTAAAACGTCAAGTCATGGTTCCACTATAAAATATAAAACTTTTTGGAATACTAACAAAATTCGATATTTGACTATCTAAATAACCTACTTATTGATTAAAATACTTATATAATCAATTATATTTTAAAAGGACCGCGTGCATAAAAAAACACAATATTACTATCATCATTAATTTCTGGACCTTTTTTGATAAAATTGATATGTTTGTACAACTTGGAGGAGCCACTGCCGTGCCGCCAGTAAGTAGGTACTTGGAAAGTATAATAATCAAAATGGCAATAAGAACTTATAAGTTAAATTACGTGATGTCAATATATAAATAATAATATAATTATTTTAAATGTACCTATTATAGATAAGAATAAAATACATTGGCGCCGATTCCCCTTGTTAACAAACTAAACAAAATTTAAGTTCAGGGCATCTTTTTCTTTCTATTTCATTAAGAAAAGGACAGAAGACAAATATTAGTTTAGTCCTGTCATAGACAAGTTTAGACGCGATTAAAAAATTGGCTATTAAAATTACGTCACTTTATGTCAGGCGCCGACTAATTTGACAGGACTAAACTAATATTTATGTTCTGCTGTCCTTTTCTTAATAAAATAGAAAGAATAAGATGCGCTGAACATAAATTTAGTTTAGTTTGTGAACAAGGGAATCGGCGCCATTATTTAATTTACGTATAGTTACCACATTGTTAGTCATTGCTTGAAAAATATTTCGACATTATTGTTAGACACATAATTAAAATAATTTTTAAAAGAAACGGTTTGATTTTCCTTTAATATCATGAAAAACTCTGCTGTTTCACATTTTCGTTGAAACATCGAGTTTTTTTAGTATCTTAATGTTTGTTCCCATACAATTTTATTCCAATCACTTTCAGACTAGCTGGAGCGACCCATTGCTGCGGGGTAATTGCGTTACACACTATCAGTAGCATTTTGACAGTTCAACAATATTCATAACATGATTTACGTTGTTGAGCAGACACATTTTCTGTTAATGTTTTAGCAATATCCTTCAAAATGATTTAGATTAAAATTATTTATATTGTGATACGCAATCAAGGAGCTGGTCCCAAGACTCCCAAGCCTTTCGATGACACACTAAATTCACGAAAGAAAAGGTAATGTATTCTTTTGAAAATAAACGTTTGGACTGTCTGCGAGAAAAAAATTAGAAATAAAAAAAAATACTATTTACAAAATGGTTCATTAATGTTTCACCAAAACTCCATTGACAAATTTTTAGTTTACAACCAACGTTTTGTATAAGTACTATTTATTTCACAAACAACTCATTCCGCAAATGTTTTATTTTATAAACACTCGCTTTACAAACTTAAAATTGGCAAATGCTTCTCTTTACAAATGTTTCGGATGATATTTAATTACACTAATTTTTCATTTAATGTTTAGATCCTTTTGGAAAAATCACGTTTATACAAAATATCATTTTATAATACACTAGCGACTACATTAAAAACTGCATTAAAATCCGTTGCGTAGTTTAAAAGACAGCGGGAGCGAATTTGTTTATACTATGTAAAATTTTTCTAAACCAGTAACAAAATGATAATGACGGTATTTTCCATTTGGGTCAAATAATTTGCAGGCTTTTTACTTAATTTACAGGCTATTTACTGAAGTTCTTTAATAATTATAGTAATTTTTTCTACATAATATAGTCGTTTCTGATGGAGTGTACGACTAAATGCCGACAGACACTACGCCGACAGACTGAACACCGACAAGACTTTACTTCGACGGGACTCTTCGCCGACAGGACACTTCGCCGACAGGACTCTTCGCCCACAGGACTCTTCGCCGACAGGACTCTTCACCGACAGGGCTTATCAGCGACGCAAATTATCTCCGATAATCAGATACTTACTTTGGAAATCGATTATGCTTTTCTTGTAATTACACAATTCATAAAAAATAAAGATCTCGCATATTTTTTTTTTTTTTATAAGTACATATATATATGAAAACTCTTTGATTATTTTGAAAACTATAACTAAAAACTGAAAACCAATGCGAGATCTTTATTTTTTATGAATTGTGTAATTACAAGAAAAGCATAATCGATTTCCAAAGTAAGTATCTGATTATCGGAGATAATTTGCGTCGCTGATGAGCCCTGTCGGTGAAGAGTCCTGTCGGCGAAGAGTCCTGTGGGCGAAGAGTCCTGTGGGCGAAGAGTCCTGTCGGCGAAGTGTCCTGTCGCCGAAGAGTCCCGTCGAAGTAAAGTTTTGTCGGTGTTCAGTCTGTCGGCGTAGTGTCTGTCGGCATTTAGTCGTACACTCTTTCTGATGGCACTCGCCGGCCGCTGCCGCGGCACCGCTCGCTTCGCTCGCTCGGCTCGTGCGTAGGGACTCACACCTTTAAACTAACCTAACAATTTTTTTTTTAATAATTAGGCTAAACTAACTAGTTCGGTTCCGGGTAGCCCACTAAAAATAATATCTTTTTTTTCTATTCGATGAAAGAATTAGTTTCATTTTTAGGAAACTG
Organism: Amphipoea oculea; assembly: GCA_945859645.1. Taxonomy (NCBI): domain Eukaryota; kingdom Metazoa; phylum Arthropoda; class Insecta; order Lepidoptera; family Noctuidae; genus Amphipoea; species Amphipoea oculea. The sequence goes on from OX243885.1 coordinate 825,167, forward strand.
CGTAATAATAAGTCAATTATGTAAAACGTTTTTATACCAAACGTTCTTTTATGAGGTAAAATAAATAAAAAAATACTTAATTGTTTGTCAAATAAAAGTTTATCTTGTAATTATTTTGTAACATGAATTATTTAGCAAATGATGAAATGACAAATCAGGTTTTTGCCAATCGTTGCCTGCCAAATAAAAATTTGTATATTAATTTTTGGTAAACTCACAAAACCCATTTAATAGAAGTATTTACTACAGAAATGCGAACTGGAGCAACACAATAGTGTAGTTAGCTAGTAGACCCATCAGACTCAGTTGGAACGCCACGTCTGCGTAGAACAGGCCACACACGCGCATCTTACTGAACGATGCTCGATGTAACCGCAGCACGTTCTTGCACAGTTTTCTCTCGTCATCTGTAACATTATTTAATCAATTATTCATGGCATAAATTGGATGGAGACGGAGAGGAAGACCAAAGAAAAAATGGATGGGTTGTTTGAGGATATGAAAGAAAAAAAGCGGTCAAGTGCGAGTCGGAGTCGTACACGAAGGTTTCCGTAGTACCTAGACTTAAATTGAGTCCTGTCCTGTGTCCAATGATTTCAAATTCGCGAATCTTGGCTGTCACTGTCACTAAAGCAGTAACATAAAATGTGGCCAACGAGAGAATGCGTTCTTGACAGTTGTCAGTTTCGTACAAACGAATCCGTGTTTTGTGAATTTGATCTTTATTAGCTACTAGAATTGTCGCACTGACAGGTGTGAAGGACGCATTCTCTCGACGGCCGGACTGTAGCGTTGATATTTCATCATCGCCGTCCTCCCTTAGGTATGCCAACTGTTTTGGAGTCTGTGCAGCATGTTTTCTTCATCCATATACGTTACCCACACCTCTATTAGCCGTCACCTCAGTATTATACCTCTTTCCTGGGCTCCACTGTACCTCCTCACCCGTTTATTCGAAGCTTCACAATTTTCATAGTTCTACATTTCGTTATGTTAAACACTTTCGCAAAATCCCACACTGTGAAAACTTATAGTTTTTAGAAAAACAATCTTAAAGTTACGGAAAATGTAACATGTTTACATTATGAAATTGACATTTTACCACAGATTACACTTACACACACACTACACACACACACTACACACACACTTACACTATTTACACTTTTAGGTCGTTCCGTGTTACGTTCAGACAACGTGACAGCGGATTTTAGTGGTTTTTATTATGAATACTGTAAGTTTTTATCTTTAATTCATTTTTAACTGGGTAACGAAACGTAATCGAATGTGAGGGACGTTGACGTTTGGCACACCGACTCGGACAGGTTAGGTTAGACCCCCCCCCCCCCCCCCGAAAACAGGGATAGGAACCATGTAGGTGGTTTTTTTTAGGCCAAGCCTTTTTTTTCTTACTTTTTTTCCTACTACGCCTTTTAAGCAACTTTTAAGTGTTTTGAGGTTAGGTTACAAAAAACATTGGGAATTTTTTTCTCGGCCACTATGGTTTTGCGAACTTTGCGGTTTGCAAATTTACACTAGGTCTATTCTATCTAAAAAAAAATAGCTACTATAAAAATCACAGGCTTTCAGAAAAAAAAAAAACTTTGGGATTTTTTTTCTCGGCCCCTATGGTGTTTCACAATTTGCGGTTTTCAAATTACACTAAAAAGGGTCTTTTCTATCCAAAAAAAAATTACCTACTATCAAAATGCACCGGGTGAGGAGGTACAGTGGTTCTCTTTCCTGCATATCATATTTCACACATTCCATACGTCGTTCTTGTCGTCGTCATCGTCTCTTGGTTCTTCTCCTGCTCTTAGAGCCATTTGGATTCATACTATTTTCCTCACGTGAAATTCTAATTCTGTGATGTCATTTGAGTGAGGTGTGAAGTGACAGTATAGCACTCCTGCTGCTATTACGATGTTGGACTATAATAGGAATTTAACTACTTAAAGTCTGAAAATAATCATACCAGAGCAGTTTGACTTCAATATAACTGCGCAAGTATCTTGAACATTGTGCAAAGCTAAGTAGAATGTCTCGCACTGCTGCATGAACATCGTTTGCCACATCAAGTTCTTGCTCAACCAACACAAAAGAGAGAGCATGATCAAAATCGCTGCATGCTGTAAAAATACAAAGGTAATAATAAATATAAGCTAACATTTTAAATATAATTTATGTACTTACATTTATATGAAAAGTAAGCAAAAGAATCATAAGGCATCATAAAATACGTCCGCATCGCTGTCAACAAGAAGAGTGGCCAAAAGGCTGGCAGCATTGCCACGTTGTATGGCGATGCTAATTCTTTGGCCAAGAAATAGGCCAGCCCTCTGGTCACGTGAAGAGTCGACTAACCGCTTGGCGATATCTCGAAAAACCAAGTGGGCACTCGGACCCCATGGCCCTAGTGTTTCAACCCAAAACGGCTTGAACATATAACTCCCAATCAGGTTGTAATATTATAGCCGTTTGAGGTTTTCTGCATCTGCAGCAGCCGCCCGAGTAAAGCCCACCGTGCTAGGAAGATGGGATAGCGCAAGGGTGTCGAACTGTCGACACATGTTGCATCCCACACCAAAGGTCTACCTAACTTCCAGGACATTATGGTCATTCCGTCTGGTCTCGTCTCATCGTCGCGTGGCAGGCCGTTGAAGAGGATAGAAGATATGAATGACAAGGTGATGGTGAACTCTGACGAGGGGAGATGAAATGGAAAAATATATCTTACGTCAACCGCAATCCATATGAGACAAGGAAGAAGAAGTTTAGAAACAAGGTTAACGATACTCACTATGGTATTATTGTTGAAGCCTATCATCTTGCATGCTTCAATAGTTACTTGAATGTTACTGAGAGAGTTGAGAAATCCTTCAATAATATAATACAGAATCTGAAAAATGAAATAACTACAAAGATCTTTCCATTACGTACTGCCTCCCTAAATATAAGTGGCAACAGATAAGACAGGGGTATACAATGGAAACAACAACACTGAAATATAAATTAATAGGCATAGGTAACTTCTTCAAACAAATTAGTTCAAAAACACCATCTATTAATATCAAAATACTTACGAAAGGCTGAAAATAAATTTTATAGACGCCATAACACTCTAAAATGTCAGCATATGCTTGAAACATTGTTTTACAGAAATCGTTACCACGCGTTTCTACCATTATAAGGGAATTTGAGACTTGAATATTCCATAACTCAAGTTTATTTTGTAACAATTTAATCAATCGAATTGTATATACGATATTAAAATCGAAAATAACCATAAGATAAGTAACAAATACAAAAAACCAAGGTAAAGACAGCTGTGTGTTAAAATAGGAAAAGACTGTGAAATAATAACTGAGTGCCATGATAACCATAATCCAATTCCAAATGATCAATTGTTTAAAACTTGTTTCATTGTTGAGAAATCTATGCACTCTTTGAAATATTAAGACAAACTTAATATTATTTTTGGTTTGAATGATCCCGATGACGAAATTAAGAACGAATCCGAAGCAATAGATGATGCAATCAGTGAAAGAGGTGACCGTCATGAATTTAGTGAATCTTAGACGTTCTTTGTAATGAAACAACATGTAGGCTCGGAATATGTACAAAGAAATAAATACTATAGCTCCGAACATTGAAAATAAATTAGAAATTAAACTGTTAGGAGTTATATAATTGTTTTTGATGCGATATCTAGGAATAAACGAAAATAATTGCATCAGATTCAAAGGCCACAGCATCAGCTGCACATCTTTGTCCACCATATTATTCAAAACACAGTTCACAGGATTATTTTCTTCGATGTTACGGATGTTCTCCATTTTAAATAGTAATGGCCTCCTGGCCCACGTCTGGTACAGTAATCGATGGTAAATATATTAACAGCGCAAATCAAATTTACTATGATAATGGGTAGTGAACGTAATGAAATGTGTCAATTACTTAAAGGAAATAGACATTTACTTCAGTCTATGTACATATAGGGGAGTAGGTAGTATAATTAAGTATGTCAATCGTGTAAATGAACATGATTGTTGCTAAACACCCATAACCGCGAGGTATGCAAACTCAGAGAATATGTTTTAAAAGCCGAAGTGAGTATCCAACGTGATGTAGTCGCAGTGGACAAGGGGCTCACCCCGCTCTCCATGGCTAAAGAGAACTGGCGCAAACCTGTAGTGCTTACTACCGCTGACCGCAAGGAGGTATGTCAAAGCAAGGAGCTTCACGGGCACTTCTATTGGGCTCTCCATGATCCCGGTCTAGACTTCTTAGCGTCCGTAGCCTGGCTACGTTTTGGGGACCTTTTAGGGAAAACTGAAGGTTTCGTCTGTGCAATTATGGACGAATTTATCTTGACCAATAACTATCGGAGACATATTTTATGAAGAATGGGACGGTTTACGTCTGATGGCCATGCCACCGTCCGGGTGAGTCGATCAGACATATTACATCTGGTTGTTCTCGTCTGGCTAACGGCGAGTACTTGCACATGCATAACCAAGTGACCAGGATTATACAACAGCAATTCGCTTTGAAATATAAACTTGTGGATTCTGAGGTACCTACCGTATTAAAAGTACCTATGTGCCCAACACAGTTCTCAAAAATTACCATGTCACGGTGAATTGGGATCGTCTATGATTACTGACAGGACTATTGTCGCCAATAAACCTGATACACTGTACCTAGTGGTGATCATGAAAGCTGAGACAGAAAAATATATCAAATATCTTGACTTAGCACACGAGGTTGTTGACATATGGAATGTGCGTTCAGCTGCCATTGTGCGGATTGTCGTATCGACCAATGGCCTAATGGCCGAAAGCCTCGATCAACATCTATCGAGGCTCTCGTTAGGCGGTTGGATCAAACGTCTGATTCAGCAGGCAGTGCTCCATATGGCTCGCATTGTAAGAAAGTTTCTGTCTCTGGAGTCCTAACCACCGGTAGCTTGGACCCTGCACCCGACACGAGCAGACTACTATTTTTTATATTTCAAATGTTTTTTATACTATTTTTTCTATTTGAAGAAATATTAAAAAATGTATAATCTAAGGAATAATCTTATTTTATGCTGCACCCGTTGACGTCAAAGTCCAAGTCCAAGTCAAAGCATTTATTTCAAATAGGCACATAAAAGGCACTTTTGAACGCCAAAAATTATCTTAAAAAAATAGAATTGATTCTAGTCGCCCATTCCAAAAGGTAGTTTTCGTATGGAGATGAACGGGCAAGAAACTCCACCGTTACTCTTTTAAAATGTTTTAGGTACCTACAATATTTTGCATGGGTACATTAATTATATAATAACATGTGAGGACGATGCACCTAAAATAAAATTACTATACCACAATAGGTAAAAGAATTAAAAACGAAACCATGACATATAAATTAATTATCTGATAGATACATGGTGCTCACATATTTACAAACATGGTACAAGCAAAACGATTTTAATTAAAAAAAAAAAACAAGTAATAAGTCAGGGTCATCATCATCAGCCTATAATGTTCCCACTGCTGGGACACAGGCCTCCTCTCTGTGAGAGGAAGTGGGCCGTAATCCACCACGCGTGCCCAGTGCGGATTGGTAGATGTCACATGTCTTTTGAATTTTTGGTTCTAGGACATGCCGGTTTCCTCACGATGTTTTCCTTCACCGTTTTGAGAGTAGTGGTGATGAAATAATTTACACAAAGTAAAGCTCCTGTCTGGGTTCGAACCTACGACCTACAACTCGTAAGTCGCGGCCGATACCACTGGGCCACCACTGCTCTCAAAAACAAGTCAAGTCAAAACAAGTCAAGTCTCAAGTCAGGGTGTGAGTTATGAATGTAAAAAAAGAATAAAAAAAATTACAATTAAATTAGCAACCAGTTTGATTTTGTCTAGACTCTAGATTGTCCTATGGAGCAGGACCAGCATGTTTCCAAGCGTTCTTATCTTGGATATAATCTTCTAATTTATAGTATGCTTGTTTACAAAGTGTACATTTAATGTGAGTTTTAAATTTTCTTTCATTTAATTGCAATATATCACAAGTTATTTTATCGTAACATTTAACACAGTACCCCATAAAAGATGTAACTTTGACTAATCTGAAAAATGGTTGATGTATTTTATCTTTATTTCTTGTATTAAAGTTATGTCTATCGCTTATTTTATTAAAAAGATTTTATTAAAAAGATGTAGATTTTTTCTTACATACATAATATTTTCATAAATGAATTGGCAAGGTAACGTCATAATATTAATCCTTTTAAATAGTTCCCTGAGAGATTCGCGGCGACGTAGATTATAAATGGCTCTGACAGCAACAACGTCATCACGTCAACGCTGGCTGTCGCTGAAAACCAGCGCTAGGACTTTGTCTCGCATAGCGTCTTAGCATTATGCTAAGCAATGGCCGTTTTGCGTGGATGTGACGCATGTTTTCCCCCAACTTGTATTTTTTGTGTTCTTTTTATGAATCATGTTTACCGCAAATAAACGCATTTTCGTTCTTTCTAACTAAATAAATAAACGAAATAATAAAAACTTTACTTGATCAGACTACAATGAGGTCTACAGTGTTAATTACAAATTAACTTAGCCTATGTTAGTGTTTCATAACTAATCACACTAGCGGGCTGCCTGCCCGGATGACTACCTATAGATTGTTGGATGATGTTGGGAAAATAAGGCATCCTGCGGAGTAGCGACGCAGATTTCTTAAGCCACAGTACATCACCGCGGCAATATAAAAGCGTGGCAGGCGCAACAACACATTGAATGCGTTATTCTATTGGATACACAGAGCATTGTAAGCCTTTCGGGTATAAGGGCTACTTTAATTGCGACTGTACAAGTGTCTGTACTTACACAATACACGAAAAAAATCTGCTGTTTAATACAAATGTTCAATACCTACTTGACCCAAGTACAGCAGATTTTTTTTGTGATTTCAGAGTGGGTCCCATAGTGAAAGTTGTTCATATTCATTAGTAGAACACCCTTTAAAAATTTGGAAGCGGTTAAAAAAAGCATCCTGTATATCCTACCCACCTTTACATATTGTTTTTTTTTTTGTTTTTTAAGGAAATTTCAAAACGGCTGGTTGACACTTCCCGTGACCCAAGGACTGGCTTTTACCTTGGCCAAAGGCTAAGCATTGCCATACAACGTAGTCTTCTTCTTCTTAGCGTGTCGATGGCAATCTACATGTACTCGGCCCAGAATTCGGCCACTTGTTTGGCGCCATCACTAGCGTCCATCAGTTCCTGTAACGTGCAGCTGACAGGACACGCAGGGCACGATATCGTTTGTGGAACAGCACCACATTTACACTCCAAGGCGGAGTCGTCTATAAATTGTAAACGTGGTAATGCCGCTGGTCTCTTGGGTACATTACCAGTCGACAGCGATGCGGATGAATTTTTCGACGCTATATTTTAGTTTTTGTATAGTTTTAGTTAAGTTATCTTTTAATTTTGTTATTTTTGTTAATTAAGGACATATTACTACCTATTTCCCTTTACATAGACTAAAGACAATGTCTAATGACACTCCCAACTAATAAATTATCATAATAAATTTGATATTCCGTAACGATTATCGTATCAGACGTGTGCCAAGGTAGCCATTACTATTTAAAATGAAAAACCGTGACATCGAACAAAATAATACAGTGAACCGTGTATTGTACATTAATATGGTAGAAAAAGATATACAGTTGATTTTGTGGCCTTTGAATCTGATGCAATTCTGTTCTTTTTCTCCTTTATATCGCATCAAAAATAATTAAACTCCTAACAGTTTCATCTTCAATTTATTTTCAATAGTATTTATTTGTTTATAGATACATATTCTGAACCTGCATGCTGTTTCATTACAAAGAACATCTAGAAATTCATGATGGTCACTTCTTTCACTGATTGCATCTGGGTTGTTCTTCGAAATTTGATTCTTCGACTGATCCATATGGCCAAAATTTAATTTCACTTTCAGCTCTGTAACACATGCTCATATGAAAAAAGACATACCAAAGAACATATGTTTGTATGAGGGGCTCGTTTTTATAAAGTAGTTTTCAAGATATCGACGTTCGAATATTTTGTGCCTAGATGAATCAGAAACAGAAATAAAAAGTAATAAATACACCGTTAGTTTTGATTGATAATTCTAAACAATAATTATTTATTCTTAACTAAGACTAAGACATATCAAAAGTGTCATATTTAGAACAGTTTTATACTCCTGTCACTTTTTAATTATTCAAAAGGTTATAGCTAAATAAATGATAATAAATAAGACTAGAACTACTGACTTGTACACGGTCAAACATTGGACATTACAATGCAACAAAAGCACTCCTTTCGTGCTGGAAAGGGGAAATCGAATTTATTTCATTAGTCATATGGGGGTTTTGACCATACGAATCAGGCACAGTCGAATCAGATTTTTGCCTACAATCATGCATAACTCATCATACATACAGACTTCATTATTGTCATTTTTCTACACGATTCCATAACCTAAACAATCACACGAAACACAGATTGAAGTTTTAAAACAATAAAATAAATTTTATAAAGTAGGCATTGTAATCATAATGCCACCTGAACCAAACACAGGTGAATCAGATATTTTCCTTCGTAACACCGGGATCTAAGCCAACCAGCCGCAGGTCCACCTTCTAGCTCGTCCGTTGCACGACTGGCTTCCCCCCGCGCGGGAAGCCAGCCTCTCATTATTATTACCTGACCAAGTACGGTCAAGTGAAGCTTAACCACATTAATCAGTATTATACGCCGGACACTCCTTATTTACTTATTTATAAACAAAATAACGTAGTTATAACCAATACACATTTTTTTTGTAAGAGGACAACTCATTTCCTTTCAATATAAGTAATTATAATTTATATTGATGTATCAAAGGGAAAATGCGACATCGACCATTTTGCACCGGAAAATGGCAAACGGACGCGTTATATGAATCAGAAGAACACACTTCAAATATTTTTTTTTTGTACCTAGACAGCAAGTATTTAAAAAATATCATTTGTCCTAGTAAGGCATAAAGCTAAACTGTACAAAAAAAAGACGGGTTGCACTCCGGGAGTGCCGGCAGAAGTGAAAACTTGAATATTAACGTTGAAATAAATCAATTATTAATTTAATTAATATAACTCATTTTTTTTCACTATTTTTGCGTCACTTTTTTCATTAATAGATGCACTTTGTTCAATTTCCATATTTTAAACACTTTATATACACGAACTTTACGAATACACAGCAGTGTGGCTACTACACAGACGGTCGAGCCATCAGCTGTCCATCCATCCATCCATCCACATCCACTTCCACTTCCACTTCGACTTCCACTTCGACTTCGACTTCCACTTCGACTTCCACTTCGACTTCCACTTCGACTTCGACTTCCACTTCGACTTCGACTTCGACTTCCACTTCGACTTCCACATCGACTTCCACCTCGACTTCCACTTCGACTTCGACTTCGACTTCGACTTCCACTTCGACTTCTACTTCGACTTCGACTTCCACTTCCACTTCCACTTCCATCCATCCATCCATCCATCCATTGTGTCCGTGTGTCACTTCACTTCGGTTGGTGCCGCCGTAGTAAGAGAGGGGGGGGAAATCTCTCCTGACGGTCACGTGTCCTGACGCGAGTTTAACATTTTTTACCCATTACTAAAAGTGTGCAACGCCGCTAAAGAAGTTTACACTTCAAAAAAATTTACGTGCCGTTTTGTTAGTTGGTTACAGAAATATACCCATAGACATCGAAAATTTTGTCCCTGAAGAAGTACCCATCTACTATTGCTTCGGATTCACTCTTAATTTCGTCATCGGGATCATTCAATGCAAAAATAATATTAAGTTTGTCTTAATATTTCAAAGAGTGCACGGATTTCTCAACAATGAAACCAGTATTAACTTTTATTTTTATATATTCCGTAACAAACTTTATTATTAAATTTTATGAAGAGGCCAATGTTCAGGACTGGAGTACTATAGTTGGATGCATAATATTAGTCATACTTTTGAAATATTTCGTCATTATAGTTACCTACCTAATTTAAAAAAAAATCTATACGTAAAGTAAATAACCTGATTTTCATTAAAAAAAAACGAAATACGAGAAACTAAATTTTCATTATTAAAAACGTCTGTTGCGCGTACTTACCTAGTCAAGAGAATTTTATTGATAAATGATGCAATGATTTATTTTCTGTAAGTAGGTTTGTACAAACACTTTTACACGTCAATCATATTGTTTTTATGCTAGATGAGGTCGGCGTTTCCTATCTGACTACTCTGAGAAGAAAGGCCGAAACAAACTCAGAGGTCACAGTCGCTTTGTCTAGACATAAACTTGGTCAGATCATGTGAAGACCATGTACATAGGTATCTGAAATGGCCTTTTAAAGAAAGGACCACACACATTGAGCGGACCTGTCCAGTCAGTGCACGCATTTGGTCAAAAATCGTGCAGCTCAACTCAGAACTTGAGGAGCTCAACGATTCGACTAACAATACCAAAGAAAGGACATTTGGGTATTATTCGAGTACATACACAGGTTTCAGTACCAAATGTTACCTACTTTTGGATACATCTTTTTTTATGAAAAGTAGGCCTCCCCCAAGTTCCGCGGCTACTTCGACCAGTTCTGGACTTCCCGCATCCAGCGGATTCCTGAGGCCCTTACAAGGTCATCGTTCCACCTCGTGGGAGGCCTTCCAACGCCGCTGCCTGCCTCTACATGACATTTAATAATACCTAAGGTTTATTACGGAATACCTATAAGTAAAAATAAAACAAGAAAAATCAATGAATTTATTTCAGCAGTCGGGAAAAGAACCCCTTATTTATAAACGTTGCTTAAAGTGTAGTAATGATTAGCTACTGTTTAACTTTAAATAACGTAAATTAACCCAATGTAGTTCAGAGTATGCTGTTTATTTTGATTAATATTTATAGACGACCTAACCTTACTAAAACTATTAACAACCTAAAACATGGCGTCGACATATTCCTCCGCATAGCTGACGAATGGTAATATACAAGAAATTGGCGGCATTTACCCCATTGCAGTTAGATTAGGTTAGGTTTGTACTTTTCTTGAAACATGAGTCCCAGTCTTAATGAAATTACGTCAAATGAAGTAGAAAAAAAAAAAATAACCACCAAAACATAGATTTATTTAAGCCTATTTTACAAAAACGCAAACTGTAGCAATACAATAGTGTAGTTAGCTAGTAGACCCATCAGACTCAGTTGGAACGCCACGTCTGCGTAGAACAGGCCACACACGCGCATCTTGCTGAACGACGCTCGATGTAACCGCAGCACGTTCTTGCACAGTTTTCTCTCGTCATCTGTAACGTTATTTAATAAATTATTCATGGCATAATTGGCTATTTGACAGTTGTAACGATAAAATATATAATATGTTAGATATAGTAGCATATAGGTTCACAATAATCATACAATAGGTTTTATGCATTAAAATAAATTGTAAATATTTTATTTTTGAAAAATAAATTAGAGATTTTTTATCTGTGGATTACAAAAACTGAAACGCGAACGGCCATGATCGAGCATCGTATGACGTCACATCACAATAAATAAAACGTTGTGTGTTACTGTGTTTTATCATCGTTGGCAGTTTGCTGATTTTCCACACAAAATATACTTTTTATGCAACTTTTTATGCAAACTTTCCACACAAAATATGTTTAAGAGTTGAAGCGTCGTAGTTAGCTTTACTTAGTTTATTGAAATGTGACGTCACAGCCATAAATGTCACGTGATCGGCTGTTTCCGCGCGAATTTCAAAATACGGAATGAAAAAAAACATTTTTTTTCGAATAAACAACGCTTTTTTAAGAAAAAAATAATTGTAAGAGGTATAAAATAAACCTACGTATATTTAAAAATATCTTTTCGAAAACTGTCAAATAGCCAATTGGATGGAGACGGAGAGGAAGACCAAAGAAAAGATGGATGGGTTGTTTGAGGATATGAAAGAAAAAAAGCGACCAAGTGCGAGTCGGAGTCGTACAAGAAGGTTTCCGTAGTACCTAGACTTAAATTGAGTCCTGTCCTTTGTCCAATGATATCAAATTCGCGAATCTTGGCTGTCACTGTCACCAAAGCAGTAACATAAAATGTGGCCAACCAGGGAATGCGTTCTTGACAGTTGTCAGTTTCATACAAACGAATACGTGTTTTGCGAATTTGATCTTTATTAGCTAATAGAATTGTCGCACTGACAGGTGTGAAGGATGCATTCTCTCGACGGCCGGACTGTAGCGTTGATATTTCATCATCGCCGTCCTCCCTTAGGTATGCCAACTGTTTTGGAGTCTGTGCAGCATGTCTTCTTCCTCCATATACCTACATCTCTATTAGCCGTCACCTCAGTATCCTACCCCTTTCCTGCATATCATATTTCAGACATTCCATCCGTCGTTCTTGTCGTCGTTATCGTCTCTTGGTTCTTCTCCTGCTCATAAGGCCATTTAGATTCATACTATTATCTTTCCTCACGTGAAATTCTAATTCTGTGATGTCATTTGAGTGAGGTGTGAAGTGACAGTATAGCACTCCTGCTGCTAATACGATTTTAGTCTATAATAGGAATTTACCTACATAAAGTCTGAAAATAATCATACCAGAGCAATTTGACTTCAAAATAACTGCGCAAGTATCTTGAACATTTTGCAAAGCTAAGTAGAATGTCTCGCAGTGCTGCATGAACATCGTTTGCCACATCAAGTTCTTGCTCAACCAACACAAAAGATAGAGCATGCCTAAAGTCGCTGCATGCTGTAAAAAAAACAAGATTAATAATTCAATGCAAAATATTTTACTTCACTTGTGAGATGTCAGAAACTAGGTGCACGGTTCTAATTGGTTTTTTTGCTTAGGAAAGGAGCCGGCAAGAAACTCCACGGTTTCATTTTGAAAATAATTGACTTTTACAATATTTTTAAATATGGGTATGAGAGGACAGTGTAGGCCCGTCAAGAACTAGGTAACATTTGTGATACGATCTTTCAAAGGGACTCTAAAAGATAAGATCTTCTAATTTCGTTAAGTCATTAGGTAACTTTATTAGGCGAATGGCATAGTAGCTGTATCTCCATCAATTCAGCTCAATTCAGTCCCACTTTTGGACAGTGTCCAAAGTGGGACAGAGCATGCTCGAAAAAAAAATGTGTCGAAGATAGTGATGTATACGTCACCGTATGATTGTAAAAAATTCGTTTATAATCTATCTCGCGAGATCGTAAACTGTTGATAAATTGTTGACTGTACCATACTGTTTACAATAATGTATTATTTTTCGATAATTTATATAATCTATCCATGTCAAACCGTCAAATTGTGAACGAACCTGCATTTACCGATAGGGTTAACAATCTGTCCGATTTTATCACCCGTAAAATTGTGAACCTTCCCTAATTTGTCGGCCTTGGCGGCAGCCAAAGTGTTCGCAGTAACTAAGCCAGGGCTCCTCGACCAAATGGGTTAGGGTCGGGTAGGTTAGAACTGTGTCCAACCGCGCGCGAGCTAAGCGAGTGAAGCGGGCGGTACCGCCATGGCAGCGGCTGGAGAGCGCTATTTCCAAGTTGGCGCAAGGTGCGATCAGTCGCATGCAAGTTTGATACCATTTCACAATTTGTCGGTTTGCCATGGAAAGAATATAAACTATTGAAAGATAATGTGTTAAATTGTAAATAGTTTGTTGCAGTTAACAATTTTTCAATTGTTTATAATGTTGCGAGATAGATTTTAACTAACGATGTTCATAATAATTATACGGTGACAAATACAAGGAAGGAGATCAAACAAAAAATTACGAGAGGAAACAAGATATTATGAATAACAAGGTGATCGTGACGAGGGGAGATGAAAGGGAAAAAAATATCTTACGTCAACCCCAATCCACATGAGACAAGGAAGAAGAAGTTTAGAAACAAGTTTAACGATACTCACTGTGGTATCATTCTTGAAGCCTATCTTGCACGCTTCAATAGTCACTTGATTGTAACTGAGAGAGTTGAGGAATCCTTCAATAATATAATACAGAATCTGAAAAGTGAAATAACTACTTAATAAAGATCTTTCAACTACGTACTGCCTCCCTAAATATAAGTGGCAACAGATAAGAGAGGGGTATACAATGGGACACTCTGAGATATAAATTAATAGGCATAGGTAACTTCTTCAAACAAATTAGTTCAAAAACACCATCTAGGTATTAATATCAAAATACTTACGAACGGCTGAAAATAAATTTTACAGACGCCATAACACTCTGAAATGTCAGCATAAGCTTGAAACATTCTTTTACAGAAATCGTTACCACGCGTTTCTACCATTATAAGGGAATTTGAGACTTGAATATTCCATAACTCAAGTTTATTTTGTAACAATTTAATCAATCGAATGGCGTATACGACATTAAAATCGAAAACAACCATAGTAAAGGGTGTCTCAGTAAGAGTGCACTTTTTCATTTTAAAATAAAAACAAGTATTTTATGACAGAGTTGCGATATTTTTATTGTATTGTAAAGAAGACATGTTCCGATTAAGTATGGAATAAAATATCCGGCAAATGACCCCCACGGCTCCGATGACAGGCCATTACTCTTTTCATGAAATTTTCAATGACTTTTGCACAGAGATGTGGCTGTATCTCACCGATGACGCGTTGGATTCCCGATTTGAGCTCAGGAATTGTTTCGGGTTTATTCGCATAAACCCGAGATTTCACAAAACCCCAAAGAAAAAAATCGCACGGTGTTAAATCGCACGATCTTGGTGGCCAGTTGACATCAGAATTTCTTGAGATAATGTGTTCTGGAAATCGTTGCTGCAATAAGTCGATTGTTTCATGCGCGGTGTGGCAGGTTGCGCCGTCCTGCTGAAACCACATGTTGTCCAGATTCATGCCGTCCAGTTGAGACCACAAGAAGTCCGTTATCATATTCCTGTAACGAATGCCGTTCACAGTCACTGCAATTTCAGCCTCATTTTCAAAAAAGTAAGGTCCAATCACGCCGCCTGACCAAAATCCGCACCAGACAGTTACTCTTTGTGGGTGCATTTGTTTCTCATGGATTGCATGAGGATTTTCTGAGTCTCAAATTCGAGTCGAATGGTTGACACAGTAGTTGCACTTTCTCGGCTGAAAATTTGGCGATGTTTGCGAGCGGTTTCAGCGTAACTTTCCCCATTTTTGTAATGAGTTTTCATAATTATAACGCGTTGTTCTTTCGAAAAGCGCTCCATTTTTAATAATCGGAATAAACAGAGGTGACAGCTGTCAATTTTCAGAGTTGCAACGTGCATGAAAAAAAAAATATTCCAATTTTAAAAAGTGCACTCTTACTGAGACACCCTTTATAACTAACACATAAATAAAGCCAAGGTAAAGACAGCTGTATGTTAAAATAGGATATGACTATGAAATAATAACTGAGTGCCATGATAACCATAATCCAATTCCAAATGATCAAGTGTTTAAAACTAGTTTCATTGTTGAGAAATCTATGCACTCTTTGAAATATTAAGACAAACTTAATATTATTTTTGGTTTGAATGATCCCGATGACGAAGTTAAGAACGAATCCGAAGCAATAGAAGATGCAATCAGTGAAAGCGGTCACCGTCATGAATGTAGTGAATCCTAGATATTCTTTGTAATAAAACAGCGTGTAGGTTCGGAATATGTACAAAGAAATAAATACTATAGATCCGATCATTGAAAATAAATTAGAAATTAAATTATTAGGAGTTATATAATTGTTTTTGATGCGATATCTAGGAATAAACGAAAATAATTGCATCAGATTCAAAGGCCACAGCATCATCTGCACATCTTTGTCCACCATATTATTCAAAACACAGTTCACAGGATTATTTTCTTCGATGTTACGGATGCTCTCCATTTTAGATAGTAATGGTTGGCCTCCTGGCACACGTCTGATACGGTAATCGATATTTCGGCTCTGTGCCTACGGCCTGACCTCTGAGATTACCTCTTCCATTTACGTTCACGTATCGGTGTGTGTACCCCCTTATCTATCCCGTTCCATCCCTAAACGACCTACCTATCGCTATCTCTTTCTCATGCTGTGCTTGACGGCTAGAGTCGGACCGCGCAGAGGCCCGCTTACTTCAGTACGCTTTTATTTACGCAAGCGGATGGTGTGTGTACAAATTTGAAAACGAAAAGTTCTCGAAAACGTTGAGTAACGTTCGAAGAAATTAAAGGACAATAACATTCAAGGTGAGTACCTAATTAATATGAATTTTTATTTTTCTCAGATGATTTCTCATTCACACGAGAATATTGTGGTTCCTATTTATCCGGTTTGTAACCAGATTTATAGGTTAACTTAACATAATTTCAAAGAATCCGATCTCGGGCTCAAACCCAGACGGTTACTCTGTCTCTTAAATCACGTACTTATAAATACGTGAGCGAAGAGCATTTAGACTACTATTTTACTCAGTTGTAGCCAGTTTTACAGTAAACAAGACTCCGATCTCGGGTTAAAGCCCAGACGGTTATAGTCTCAAATCACGTACAAATTTACGTGAATGGCCCGACCCGCTACGAAAGCTGGGCCGACCGGTCCCGAATTTCGGTACAATCGGACAAGAAATGTGGGCCGACCGGGCCCGAATTTTGGCCCGACCGGGCCGGAAGGCTGGCCCGACCGGGCCTGAAGGTTGGCCCGACCGGGCCTGAAGGTTGGCCCGACCGGGCCTGAAGGCTGGCCCGACCGGGCCCGGGGTCTGACTCGACCGGATGCAAAGGTTGATCCGACCAGATCTACAACCTGACCCGACCAAACGCTAAATCCGGCCCGACCGGGCCTGACCAAATCGGTTAACACACTGACCCGACCAACCATTTAAACTTTTGGCCTTATAGGGTATTCCCGATGATCGCTAATTACTAAGCGCCCCTTTTCTTTCTAATCGACAGATGGCAACTTCGCAAAATTTTATCACACTGGGTGAACTGGTCACGCGGGATTCCGATGAAGAAGAGGAGGAACTTTTAGCTAAAGTTAAATCTATCATCGAAAAGAGTCTCCCCACTGGTTGGAGAGACTGGAAAGTTATCGATTGGTCCAAGGAGGAACTCCTCGGCAGGAAGATGGACCACAAGGTCTTGAACAAAATACGTTTCGCAATCCCATCAGTGGAGCTGGTTAAAGCCTTCTATCCTGAAGCGAAAACAATCGGCGAAAAAGCCTACAAAAACATGAAACTGAAGCTATTAGACTGGGATATCTGCAGGGCCCTTATTACTAACCCAAACCACATAGCAGCAAAACTGCGTGGATCTTCTTCGCAAGCAGACATATTTAAAAGAGCAGTAGAGACAATAAGAGCGTCTGTTTGCTCCAGGGAACAGATCTCGGACGCCTTAACATCAGACATAGAGTCACATAAAAATCGAGTTAGAATCTACTCCAGGTCTAATTCCGAAACTCAAAATAACCCTATCCAAAAGCGAAGACGAGCAAGACTACCATCGACTTCCTCGGATGAAAATTCAGTACGGTCAGCAAGTGAACATTTCTATTCTTCATCACCGGAGAGAAACTCTCCCAAACGCAGACGCTACTCCACATCACCTTCCTGTTCACCAAACAAAGATGTTGTCGATTCAAGACTAGACCGCATGGAGGGCATGATTCAAAACCTATACCAAATGATGAAAACAAACAAGAATGAAAATGGACCCGATAGTACGAGCTGGCGAGCTCCCAGTCCGGTACTTGTTTTACCCGGTGAAGACCCCAATACGACCAATAATAATTGGGACATATTCTCGCCTTCAACAAAAGAGAGTGAGCCTGCCATACCCAGAGCAAATCCAATTCTGGAGCAACAAGGGATTAAATGCCAAAGGCTTGGGGAACCAACTTGGAACAAGATTCGCTACGCTGACTCTCAGAAAAAACTTCAAGCATCACCTGTCTTCCACTGTCTTCGGATAAACGGAACTATGTTCCAACACTCCCACCCTAATCAGCTTAAAGATCTGCTGGGAAAATGTGACGCCGCGTATGGTACCATAACTCATGGACTTTTGGTACAACGGCTGAAACTTCAAGAAGCCCTGAAAGAAGTAGCGGAACAACACCCAGAGGCCACAGATAGCCTAAAGAAGATGCTAGCGTCAGAAAGTGAGTTCCGCTCAATATCTGACGACTTGCTTCAATACACTTGTGGCAAACGTGCCGAAGTAATTGAGTCTCGACGAAAACTGTATGAGCCGAAGAATAATTTTTACCGATCTGTCCTCAATGATATCCCGCCATCGGGAACTCATTTATGGGACGAAGACAGATTACAAGAAGCGATCAAAACACATGGTGTCTCTAAAATTGCCCCGGCCCCTCGTCGAATGTTATCGAACCATATGTATACAGAAAAGGAAAACAAACCAAAGACTCCCCGAGACCTTAACTCCTTTAGAAAACCACATCAAGGGGTCAAAAAATTCAGAAAAACCGAGTTCAAACAGCGACCCCAGAAGCCGCATTCATCAAAGGACCATAAACGTCACAATTTTAAGGAAAGGGGCGGAGGGGAGAGACGGCGTTACCTTTGACAACCAATGCTTTCGGGCGGGACAACTAGCAGACCACTTAACAGCGTGGAAAAATCTAGGTGCACCAAAGTCCATTATAAGCATCATAAAAGGCTACGTAATTCCGTTCTCGGAAAAACCACCAATCACAACCATAACGCCATCGTTACTAGAAAAATACCGAACACCAACTTCTCCGCTGATGGACCAAGAAATTACAAAAATGATTCATCAAAAGACCATAATAAAATTAGACTGCAAGACTGGCTTCCTCTCAAAAATGTTCATAACACCAAAGTCAGACGGACAATGGAGACCAGTCTTCAACTTGAAAAGACTGAACGAATTTGTCAAGTTACAAAAGTTCCGACTGATAAACCATCGAAAACTACAATACTTTCTACAAAAAGGAGACTACATGGCCAAAATAGACCTATCACAGGCATATCTTCATATACCAATAGCAAAAAGACACTGGCGTTACCTAACACTACACTACCGCAATGCAACCTACGCACTAACGGCACTTCCTTTTGGCCTGAGTTCTGCGCCTCAAATATTCGCCAAAATAACAAACTGGGTTGCCAAGTTACTCAGAAAACAGAACATAAGACTAGTCGTGTATCTCGACGATTTCTTGATAGTGAATCAAAACCCACGACTTCTAAAAAACGAGGTGTCATTGGTTATAAAGACTCTTACAAATTTGGGCTTCAGAATAAACTGGGAAAAGTCAGTGCTAAACCCAACGAAAGAAATAACGTTCCTCGGAATAAACTGGAATACAGAATTGAATCTAAAAAGCCTTCCGGTACAAAAAATACAATCTCTAGAGAGAACCATCCTAAAAATCCTAAGAAGCGAAAAATGGAGTTGGCAACAAGCAAAGTCGATACTGGGCAAAATGGAATTCGCTTCGTTCGTAATACCGCTAGCTCGGCTACACTGTCGAAAGATTCAACGTGCGGTGAACAGGTTACCAGAATCTATGCCCAACGTATACTTCAAAATAGAGCCAGGAAACATTCAAGAGTTGCAGTGGTGGTCAGTAAACTTAGAACAAACTTCAAAGATAATTTTGAAAGAACCGGAAATCCATCTAGTCACAGACGCCTCAAATACGGGTTGGGGAGCAGAGTTAGAAGACGAACTGATCTCAGGACTATGGAATACCTCCCAAAAGAAATGGCACATAAACAAGAAGGAAATGTTTGTTGTCTACAAAATCTTGTCAAACTATCAGACCATACTAGAGAACAAAAGTATCCTTATACAATGCGACAACAAAACAGTGGTGGCATATATAAAGAATCAGGGTGGGACCAAATCGGTATCACTCCTAAAACTTGCAGGCGACATCTTGAATATGGCGATACGCAAAAATATAGAAATACGAATAGAACATATTCCAGGTCACTACAACGTAATATCAGATCATCTGTCCAGGGGCAAGAGTTTACCAGACTGGCATCTATCGAATTGGATACTGAAAATAATATTCAGAAAATGGGGCACTCCATGCATAGACCTATTCGCAACACAGAAGTCGGCAGTCGTCGCAAAATACGTCACAAGATTTCCATGCCAACAAGCAGAATTTGTAAACGCATTCACAAGGACGTGGAATTACAAACTAGGATGGATATTCCCTCCTCCGCCGTTAATACCGAGGATCCTACAACACCTCAACCAGTGTCAAGGTACCTTCATATTAATAGTTCCCAGGTGGGAGAATGTTTTCTGGCGACCAATACTCAAGAAAAGATCTGTAGACAAACCCTTCACAATACGGAACCTGGTCGACCATTTGATAGACCTTCAAACCAATCAACCTCCTCCCAGAACACAAGATTTGTACTTGGAAGCATGGAAAGTACGGGGTGGGCCGATTTAGTGAAAGATTGGTCAACCAAAGAAAAACAAATTCTAGAGACTTCATGGCGCAAATCATCTCTTGGCACTTACTCGGCAGCATGGAAGAGCTGGTGCCGGTGGGCTAAAGATAAAAAAGTTTCAATTAATAACCCAAATCCCACAGAAGTAGCACAATACCTTTGCTACTTACACTATAAGAAAAACATGTCATACAGAACTATCTATCTGCACAAATCAACAGTAGCAACATTCTCAAATCCTCTAAATTCTGACAAAATATCCAACAACCCACTAATAAAACATACACTTAAAGGAATATCAAATATAAACCCTCAAACCTTACGAGCAAAAATTTGGGATGTGAATAAATTATTATCCTGGATACGCAACAATCCTCCAGACCCAAGCAACCTTTTTCAAGTCTCCAGGCATTTAGCGATACTACTGCTTTTATCATCGGGAAGGCGAGTACATGACCTGACCCTTCTTAGAATAGATGATGGTTTCCTGGAACTGTCAGAAAATGAAATTATCTTCTGGCCACAATACGGGTCGAAGACAGATAGGTTGAAACATCTACAATCAGGTTGGAAACTAGTGAAGAATGATCAGGATCTATGGGATATTGTAAACTGGGTTAAGAAATATATTGAAATATCACACTCAAGACGACATACCAATAGCCAGATAATTCCATATTTATTTGTGAAGACACGAGGTAAAACAGGTCCAGCCTCTCGTTCTGTAATAGCTGGGTGGGTGCGAACAGCCTTACTGTCAGCTGGGATTGAAGCAGGTGCAGGTAGCACCCGATCTGCAGTGGCCACTTACAGATTTAATTGTCTGCCACTAGATGAAGTATTGAAGAGGGGAAATTGGCAAGGCCCAAACAACTTTTTTAAACACTACTATAAAGAGATTGATAAGTCTGCAACCAGTGAGGCTAACATTAATAGTAAGAACATTGTTACCGAATCTTTTGTACCATTGTAATACATGAATCTCATTTATTGTATGTTTTGTTTGTGTATTTGAATTTATTATACTCAGTGTTAATTATTGTACCTATCCCTATGTCTAATAAGGGATATTATTATATAGTAGGTACTCAGAAGTTTGATTATCTGTTACTTGTTATCAAGAAGTTATTTTGTTTTTATGGTATTATTATAGAAGACTAAGCTAAAGTGAATTTAATTAGAATTTCCATAATTATGTGATTGATATACCTAAGATAATACTTGATGTTAATCAAAAGTCTAGGTCAAAATATCTTTATTTGTATGATATCCTCTAGATTAAAACTATGGTATCTAATAATTTGTTTCTTTTCTGATCATCAACTTATGAAATCTATCCAGCAATTCAATTTTTTTTAACATCATCCCAAGAATCTTATCACAGTACGCTGCTGTGCTGATAACTAACCAGCCGGCAGATTAAAGACATATCTCAGAGGTCAGGCCGTAGGCACAGAGCCGAAATAGACCAATTTTCCCCCCAAGGGGAAGAAAATTGATATTTCGGGTCTTGCCGTAGGCCTGACCGGGGCAATTACTTGCCGGCTGATCTATGGTAGGTACTGAAGTAAGCGGGCCTCTGCGCGGTCCGACTCTAGCCGTCAAGCACAGCATGAGAAAGAGATAGCGATAGGTAGGTCGTTTAGGGATGGAACGGGATAGATAAGGGGGTACACACACC
The DNA here is from genome assembly GCA_945859645.1 of Amphipoea oculea. NCBI lineage: Eukaryota > Metazoa > Arthropoda > Insecta > Lepidoptera > Noctuidae > Amphipoea > Amphipoea oculea. Next base: position 847,396 of record OX243885.1, read on the forward strand.
GATACGTGAACGTAAATGGAAGAGGTAATCTCAGAGGTCAGGCCTACGGCAAGACCCGAAATATCAATTTTCTTCCCCTTGGGGGGAAAATTGGTCTAGTAAATTATTAACTGCGCAAATCAAACTCATTATGATAATTGGTGGTGAACGGAATGAATATTGTGTCAACTACTTTAAGGAATTAGACATTCACTTTAGTTTAGGTAAATATAGGTGAGTATGAAGTATATTTACTTATGTCTGTCGTGTAAATGAACATGATTGTTGCGATGGCATCATGATCAGGCTAAATTCAAATCTATGGGTACCTAATACGGCGAAATGGTCAAAGGAACCTGATCTCAATTTTGAAGGAAAATAAAACAATTCTGTACTTTTATTATATTTTTAAAGCTTCAGCTTCAGTGGAGTCTTTTTAAACGCGAAGACCCTTCACAACCGCGAGGTGTGCAATCTAAGAGAATATTTTTTAAAAGCCGAAGTGAGTAGGTATGCACCGTGATATGGTCGCAGTGGAAAAGGGGCTCACCCCACTCTCCATAATATGGCTAAAGAAAACTGGCGCAAACCTGTGGTACTTACTACCGTTGACCGCAAGGAGGTATGGCAAAGCAAGGAGCTTTACTGGCACTTCTACCGGGTTCTTCATGAGCCTGTTTTAGATTTCTTATTGTCCGTTGCCTGGCTACGTTTGCAAGATAAACAGCATCTCTTATTACTAGAGGAATGGCTATACGATACCCCCAAAACATGCAACCCCTGTCTACCTTTATTTCATTTTTACGGTTATAATGTAGCAATATCTCTATTGATAACTTCTTTTTTAGGTTGTCGTACCTCAAAAGGAAAAAAAAACGGAACCTTTATAGGATCACTCGTGTGTCTGTCCTTCCGTCTGTCTCAGCTAATTTGCTCCGAAACGAACGGTCCGATTAAGTTGGTCCACATATGAACCTCTGCGACCCGAACACAGACGTGTAATGTATATAAATGAATTTTGAATATGGGGGTTATTTTTGGGGGGCAAATAGAAAAAAAAAAGTTTCGCAATCTATACGTCACAAATATTAAAGGGCTTACTGTGAAGATCTCAAATTTTATTTTTCATAATTTTAAAATACCTACTTAAATTGTATTAATTTTATTTAAGAAAATAGACTAAAATTGACCATTCCCCCCCTTATCTCCGAAACTACTGAGCCAAAAATAAAAATTCAGAAAATAGTTCTATACCAATAGATTACAGGAAAATCTATAAGAAGTCTGTGGTCTTAAAACAACATGGTAAATCTCCCAATATTGTGCGTACAAACTTACATTTTCAGTTGGAATGTATGGGAGAACATGTTTCTCAACTAGAATGTTTAAGTTTGGCCGGTTTTTCAGACCAGCCATCTGTATAATATAGATTTGTGTTATAATATGTGGAAGTTCGTTGCAAATCTATACTTACTAATAATAAAGAAGAGTTTATTTGTTTGTACGCGTTTATCTCTCGAACTATCCGTCGGATTTGAAAAATTATTTTTGCATTGGATAGCCCAATTCTTGGGTATTCGAAAACACTGGCAAAATGTGGGTGTATGTTGTACACCTCTGCCTAACTCCTTCGAAAAAAACAGGCGTGATGTTATCTGTCATGTGTTTATTAAAATCAAACAAGATAATAATGACATTATAGGTAGGTACCTAATATAATTAATGTTGTAATAAGTATGTAGGTACCTACATACATGCCTTTTACGTAATTGTAATCGTCATAGGAAATACTATAACCTATAACAGATATTATCAATACACGTAGGTATGAGTGTTCTAAAAATATTCGCACTAAGCGACACTGACCTTCACGCCAAGGTTTTCAACGCAAGTTCAATGCCGATATTCTGCGAAGGGCGACCTTCGTAGCAAGGCCAAGCGACCTTGGAGCGAGGACGCGGCCTTGGTCAAGGTCATTTATTAAAGCTCGATTTTTGTGACGTATGTAATTTTTTTTAGTAATTTTCAAACTGAATTCTAGTGTTTTGTGATGAGATTTTATTTTGCAATGTTTTGACCTTGAGTCAAGTGACGTCACAAGGTTGTTTCATGAAAACTAGTTTTAACAATTTTTTGCTTAACCTAGATCGTGTTAAACTTTAAAATGAATAATATTATAAAAAAAGTATTAAGTATATGTAATTATTTTGATAATTCCAAAAAATATTGCGCAAAACTAAGGTTTTCTTAAAATGGTTTAAAAGTTGTATAAAGTGACATCTTTAACTTAACAGAGTCACTACTTTAAACGTCAGCAACTTTATTGGTGCTGCTGGTGCTCAATAGGTGGCGCTTTATTAAAATATGTAAACCTGCTTTACTTTCGCTGAAACTTCTTGAATGTTCCTCCGATACACACATTATAAATATATACAGCTGACGTGATGTTGATAATACATATATTTTTTGATAAGCATACTTGCCTAGAAATAAACAACCAACTGGACATGAAATATTAAATCCGATTTGCTAAGGGGTGTGCTGTACCTAAAGCCGGCTGTACACATGGGGCCAAGGTGTTGGGCCAACGTGTTGGGCAAAAATGATGGATAACCAAGATTGCTGTTCACACATTGGCTTACTGATCATTCTGCATTGGCGCTTCAAAGATGGACGTAGAAGTTCTTGCAGCCGCGGCAATTTATTTATACAGTGCTTTTAATATTATTACGTACATGTGCACCAAAGTAGAGTGACTAAAAAGAAATGGCGCAAAAGAAGGTGGTGGATGGTGACTATTCATAGGAATAGAACGAGGTAAATGTGTAATTAGTTATTATTGATATACAGGGTGATAATAATTTTGCTATCGGAACATGGGAACGTAAATTTCACTCACGCGCAACGATACTGTCTCCGCTGACAAGTAACAACGGACTGAACAAGACACCAACGTGTGAACGCTGTTTGCGGAGCGCGCCAAGATCCTTTGATGTGTGCACAAAAAACCGACACTATTCGGATGGCCTGCCGATGTTGGCGCCAACTAGACCAATTAAGCCAACATACCGCCAGGTAGCTCTCTACACGTTGGCCCAACACGTTGGCCCAACACCTTGGCCCCATGTGTACAGCCGGCTTAATGTTTACCTTATTAGTACCTAATTAATTATACAGCACCATTATTGCATAACACACTATCAATCTCAATTTGAATCATGTTAAAGGATATTGCTAATCCATTCTTCATTATGTTCGAAAAATTTGTCTGCTCAACAACGCAAATAACGCAATGAATGTTGTTGAACTGTCAAAAGTTACGCAATTACCCCGCTGGTCAAGAACAAGAAAGAAATATGACCCATTGTGCAAGAAAATACCTAGAAAGTCCTAGCTTTTTACCTTCGTTTTGGTCTTACACTCTTACTCTTACCATTCCATTTAAAGGGCATCTGTGACGTTGTACTGTTTGCAGACGATACATCTCTTATTTTTAAAGTTGACAGGAATAGACAAGATTTTGACGACGTAAACAGTGCACTATCAATAGTTACGGATTGGTTTACGTCAAATAACCTAGTTCTCAATGCCATGAAAACGAAATGTGTAAAGTTTGCCTTACCAAATGTTAGAAATCTAGGACCCAACATCGTCTTAGATAAAGTGGTGCTTGAAACAGTGGGCTCGGCAGTTTTTCTGGGAATAACAGTAGATGCCAAACTTCAGTGGGGACCACATATATCAAGCCTAGCAGGAAGGCTCAGTTCGGCTGCCTATGCCGTCAGGAAAGTAAGACAATACACTGACGTTGATACAGCTCGTTTAGTCTATTTTAGTTATTTTCACAGCGTTATGTCCTACGGTATTCTGCTGTGGGGCAAAGCCGCTGATATACAAAATATATTTGTCCTGCAAAAACGAGCTGTTCGAGCGATTTACCAGCTAGGCGCCAGATTTTCTCTAAGAGATTTTTTTAAAGATATTGGTATTCTCACGGTTGCATCACAGTTCATCTTTGCCAACATCTTATATGTTAGGCAAAATATACACTTTTACACTAAAAACAGTGATACTCACAATGTTAACACTAGGAATAAGGACAAACTACGTGCTCCCTTTCACCGGCTTCATAAGGTTCATAACTCATTTGTTGGGCTTGGTATAACCTTTTATAACAAGCTACCTTCTTCCTTGCTAGATTTGCCTTTTAATAGATTTAAAGCCCAAGTAAAATCCAACCTTTGTTCAAAAGCATACTATTCCATCAACGACTACTTAAACGATAAGAATAGTTGGTCGCCCTGATTAACTCAAGACAATTATTATGTTCTTTCTCCAGAATTAGCTTACTGACAGGTTATATGAGTTTATATAATTGTTTTTATTTATTTTTTTGTTTTTTTTTTGTTGAGAGTTTTAGTCAATTCGGTTTAATTTTATTGTAATTTATTATTGACATAATCTGCTCATTTCAATGTCTTTTAATGAGTTGATTGCAATATGTGGTTAGCTAGCGACCTCTACGAATGATCATATTATTATTCTTGCTTGAGCAACCGGCAGCAAGTTCGTCATGCTCCCTTAGATGTCATTGCTTGCGGTAGCGTCGGGGGTCGGGTTGCCTCCTTCCCTCAAATATGGCGAGGGGGGTAATGGCTGATCTTTGCGTTATGCTCGTGAACGGGTGCTGCTTGTGGTGACTGGTCGTCTTGCTGACCATGGTTTTATTGTTGTTATTAGTAGTAATAACTTGTTTATTTATTTTACTTCGATGGTCCTAGTTTATCATTTGTGACTTCAAGTGACAGCTATGTAAACAGAACCCAGCATTGCATACATATGTAAGCTGTCACGCCCTTTATACCTGGAGGCTTTTATTTGGTCAGTAAGTTTTTTTTTGGTTATATTTTTAATTTTTTTTTGCTTGAGTACGTATAGTGTTTATTGTATTTGTTGGTATATTGGCGTGGCTAGTTAACCTATGGCAAATAATTTAATTTAAGGTTCTGTGTCCTGTAATGTTAATTACTTTGCATACATAGTATTGTATAAAATTAATTATTTTCTAACTGAACAGACAGCTGTGCTGCTGGGGAGTTTGTTCCGCCACTTCTTCTCCCCAGCGAAAGCACTAGGAAGTGGCGAAGGGCGGGCGTTTTGGGGGACTGTCTTTTGTAATTTTGACGTTCGAAAAGTGCTGATTCTCAGCCTAGTTTGAATAAATGACTTTTGATTTTGATTTTGATTTTGACTGCACTTGAATACAATACTTGGCTCATCTACTTTTGAAAAAAGGTACGTTCATGACACCTCCACTAACATCATCCTAGCCTTTTCCCAACTATGTTGGGGTCAGCTTTCAGTCTCATCGAATGCAGCTTAGGTATTTTATATGTATGGAGCAACTGCCTATCTGACCTGCACAACCCAGTTACTGGGTAATACTAAACTAGCTTCATCTTTCTGACAGACCGACCCCTTGACAATTCAAAAGTGCCTGTAATTGGTTTAATTGAAATAAATGCTTTGAGTTTGAGAGTTTGATACGATACCCCTTGGTAAGACTGGTTGTCAGGCTTTCGGGTTTCTGACTACCCGTAACGACTGCCAAAGATACACGAATGACAGCCAGGACCAACGGCTTAACGTGCTTTCCGAGGCACTGAGGGGTCTTGATATGTAAAGATGGTCACCCATCCAAGGATCAACCGCGGCAAGCGTAGCTTAACCTGATCGATTGACCCGTGCGGCTGTTATTACCTAGTCACAAGCCCCTCTAGGTACGAAAGGTACGTTCATGACATGAGGTAGATTAGGTAGCGGTATAGTAGGTAGGTACCTACTCAATACGTACACACGTACACGTACGTACGTATTCATACTGTGTCTGGAGTACTCTGGAGTGAGCTTATTGCAGATAGAGAGCAGTGGTGTCCAAACCGTCGCGACTTACGACGTGTATGTTGTGGGTTCGAACCTAGCATGATTCACATCGTCCCCACTGATAACGACGTAACTCATTAGAACAGTTCTTTTTTTATTATTAGAAATCAACTTGCAGACTTTGTCTAAAAATGGTGCAATAAGTATCTGTTTTTCGATCCAAGTATGCACGTCAATAGTACAGTCGACCGCACGTCACTAGTGACTCTATGACCTTGAGCTGGTCCAGCGTAGCACTGAGTTCAATAGAATAAGTTACCAGCCTATACTGGTTTTGTCTCCACTGACGTATGGAACTTATTGGCTATGTGTAGCCCTATGGTCGTTGGTGTAGCCCGTCCGTCTGTTTATCACAGGACATATCGATAAAGATACGCTTCATACAACGATAACAAACTGATATGCAGCGATGAAAAGAAAAGGTTGTTGTACACTGTTGTGTAACAACTTAACAAGACCATGCAGACCCATGCCACTCAGGCGTGGCATATTGCATTTGCATGCAATGTCACTGTATGACTTTCCTACACTGCTTCAATTTAAGGATCTTTTGGCACTCGAATGACGTTGACAGGGAGCGCTGTTAGCTCACCGTCCGATCACGACCAGGCCCGTGCCGGACGGGGCGTATGTGTTCCACGCGCGCCTCAAAGAGATGTCAGCTTAAAGGAAGGGGCCTGTTAGGGCCGAAGCCTGCCGGGGTAGCGGGATTGACCGAAAGGGTTACCGCTACCTCGAAACACAAAGGGCTAAGGAAGGAACACGGATGGGTTTTAGTCAGTAAGAGTCTGGCACTCCCTTCCGCTCCACCCAGAGCGGGAGGGGTCATTTGATGATTTCTCGTCCAAAAAAAAAAAAAAGGGGGCGCTGCTGGTAAACATGTGTGCACTTGTTTTGTGAAATGTCACTTGAAAAGTATTCAAACAAACAAGATGGCGGCGTTAGTTCCTTTTTTGACCGCGCGCCAAATTAATCTTGTAGCGTATTATGTAGGTTATACCACGGTGATACAGTCTCATTTCACAGGTAAGCTTGTTCAAAAAGTTTGCGAAACAAAAACTTTCGTCTATCACCGGTCTTCTGTAAAACTATAATTAAATACTTACTCGTATTAATTATTGCCATAAGTCATATCTTTAAATCTTTATTCTGCTTCAGACTTTAGCTAAGTAAGTAGATGTTTCTTACTGATTTCACAATATTGTAAAAGTTTTTTTTTTTCCGTTCATATAAAGAAAAGATTTATTATTTTTATGTCGTTCGGCTCGTATCGGTAAAAACATGACGCAAAGAAAAAACACGAAAGTATTCAAAATAATAACAAGATGGGGGAAAACATACGTCACTTCCATGTAAAACAGCGATGGCCGTTTTGCGTGGATGTGGACTCTATGCGAGACAGACCCAGTGGCGGATTTACACATTTATTTATTTATTTAATACTTCAAGCACATAAATGTACAGAGGCGGACTTAATGCCATAGGCATTTACCGCCAGTAGACCATTCAAATTCTGCCGCCCTTACCGACCTCTACACTAATGTCCCATGTCTTTTGTATACCTACTGCTTCGACAAGCTTAATTCCATCGCCTTTTCTTAAAAATACTTAAAATTTTCACGTTCAGCTGCGAAAAACTTGCAAAGAGATTTGTAAAGATCGGCAACTTTGATCAAATCTACGGTAGAAGACTAGATTTGAGCATTCACTTTGTTTATTCTTTCCAAAAAAAAACATGGTAGGTATATAAATATTAAACTTTTTAATTTCACTAAGACATTTAAAAAAAATGTTAGCCCGAAATTTGCCGCTCCTAAAATCAGCCGCCCTAGGCTCCAGCCTACTCAGCCTGAAGGTAAATCCGCCACTGGACAGACCCACAGCTCTGGTTTGTGTTATAGATACTGAAAAGATACATGTTTTATGTTTAGTAGACGATATTTACATTCTACTAGAATGCACCGTCATTCACGCGTGGGATATCGTTCACGTCGCATGTTATATTAATAGGCACTGCTATTTATACTTAATTATATTGACTCGTTGCTTGCCAACGCACGTGGAGGGATCGTCGCAAAGAAATGTGTCCATCGAGCTTTGACTAACACTTTCATATTATGTTGAAAATCGAATAATGTTTTTGTCCCGAGGCCCTATGATTAACGCGAATCGAAAAAACAGCTATCAAACTCAAAAACTCAAAGCATTTATTTTAATTAAACCATTTACAGGCACTTTTGAATTATCAAGAAGTCGGTCAGTCAGAAAATATGAAGCTAGATCCTATTGCATATCCAGCCTATAATGTTGTCAACTTGTCACTGCTGGGACAAAAGCCTTCTCTCTTTAGTGTGAGAGGGAGTGGGCTGTAATCCACCACGCGGGCCCAGTACGGTTTGGTCGCTCCACCAGCTTCTATGACAAATCTTGCATCGGCATCTCTAGTCTCAGGTTTTCCGATGACCTCAGACAGACAATTCCGGCGAAGACGTATGGGAAGTCAGTTGAACTAATCTGCGTTCGCGAATTAGTTTCCGAACTTGTAAAACAAATATGTGTTATTGAAAACATAACTTTAAATCCTATACAATAAAGTTCAGTTTACGTTATAACTTCAAACATTTTTATTACTTTACTTTACTTTTTTTTCTAGTCACTCTGAAATCAACTTAATTTTTACTTGAATAAAGTTGACATTTGGTCTTGAAATAACATCAATAGGAAAGATGAATTTGAATAGACCTTAGTATAATGTCGTTTTATACATTTCGGTAAGCTACGGCTGACACCACATTCCATGCCTAAATTGACACCAGTCCAGTGTACGATAGAATAATTTTATTATAGATGACACCAAAGACTGTTCGGTTCCAAAGACAAGGTGACTCATACCAGATGCAGGTGGTTTAAATATCACACGATGACACGACGAAGTGTCGGAATTTCCTATATTCCCGCAGATCAGCTTGATGTGGTGTAAGCAAATAAAATAACTGCAGGCACCTACCAGAGCATGACGAATACGCATTAAAGCCAAGTACGGCTTCGTGGGCACGGTAATACACGGTGACACCAGCGCCCTCCAGAGACACGGCGTGAACAACATGTCTGTTCTTCGTCAGTCTTCGTGGGCAGTAGGCAGCGGCGGCCGACATAGCTTGCAGAGTAAGCAAACTGAAGTGGCAAAGGGCTGGCCATGTTTGTCGAAGGACGGATGGCTGGTTGAGCATACGAGTCCTGCCCCCTTATTCACAAACACTCGATACGCTTCCGTATCGTATCGAACATTAATCATTGTTATCGTAGGAGTCTTCTAAACGCTGTTCACAAGTCCAAAACTCGAAAATTTTGTCAGTTTAAATCAAATAGACGCCCCTTATTCTTTCAACAGCTATTTGCTGTAGAGGGGAAGTCAAATCAGGTTATCGAAATGTCAGGTTTTCGATACGATAGCCTATCGTATGGTTGTGAATCAGGGCTTTGGAGTGGAGACCGCTTATCGGCAAGCGTAGTGTGAGACGCACGACCTAAAGTTGGCTGGGACAGACAGGATGCAGAAGGCGGAGGACAGGGTGTTGTGGCGCAGCCTAGAGAGGCCTATGTCCAGCTGTGAACTTCAATAGGCTGAGTTGATTGAGTAGTAGCAGTAAAACTCCTTGCAATTGCATGCACACGGAGTGGTGCCCTGTCAGTTCACCAAAAATTAATTTACAAATTTTTACTTGACAAACAACGATTGTCAAAAACATGATTTGTCATTTCATCATTATACAACAACAAGTTTGCCAAACAATTCACTTTACAAAATAATCACCCTATAAGCTTTTGTTTAATAACGTGTTATTTGACAAACAATTCATTTTTTATTCATTTTATCTCATAAAACAACGTTTGGAATAAAAACGTTTTACATATTGACTTATCTATTACGCAAGTTGTCTAGTACCCATAACACAAGCTCTGCTTAGCTTGGGACTAGATGGCGTTGTGTGATTGTTGTGGAATATTATTATTTTATTATTATTAATTTCATAAAAATGAAACTCATTCTTACATCGATTTGCGCTAATAGAGAAAAAGAGATTATTTTTAGTGGGCCACCCGGAACTGAACTAGTTAGATTAGGTTAATTATTTAAAAAAAAATGTTAGGTTGGGTTAGGTTAAAACTGTGACGGCCCTACGCATGAGCCGAGCGAGCGTAGCGAGCGGTGCCGCGGCAGCGGCCGGCGGGTGCCAGAAACGACTAGATTATATAGAAAAAAATTACCTACTTTTACACAAAATATGGGTGCCAGAAACGACTTGCGCTAATAGAAGAAAAAAGATATTATTTTTAGTAGGCTACCCGGAACCGAACAAGTTACGTTAGGTTAATTAACAAAAATGGTTCGGTTAGGTTAGGTTAAAACTGTGACCCCCTACGCACGAGCCGAGCGAGCAAAGCGAGCGGTGCCGCGGCAGCGGCCGGCGAGTACCAAAAACGACTAGATTATAAAGAGAAAAATACTTGCCTGAAAATTATTTGATCCAAATGGAGACCGTCATGATCACTTTGTGACTGGTTTAGAAAATCTTTACATAGTATAAAACAAAGTCACTCCCGCTGTCTGTAAGCTAAGATCTTTTAAACTAGGCAACGGATTTTAATGCAGTCGCTAGTAGTCCATCCAATAAATCACCCATAAGGAGTTGTAGAGTGCGTCAGCAAGGCCCTAAGCAATTACTTCAGAAAATTGTTCAGGGTGCTTAGAGAGTTAACATACTAAAAGTCCTGACATCTAGGGGGTGAGGCGGAGTGGGGGGAGGGGGTTAAAGTTCCCATTTTTCAGTTTTTCGCTAATATCTTTAAAACTGTATGTTTTAGAGAAAAGAAATTTTCTGCGCATTGAAAGCTTATAAAATTTCCTACAACTTTAGTCCTATACACTTTTTCGAATTACTACCCATTTTTTACATATACATTCTAAAATAGTGAAAATTTTCGAAAAAAACTACTTTTATGAATCTCTACCTGTTGCCTGCTACTTTGTTTGCGTTATTTCGGGATAAAAGTAGCCTAAAAATCCAAATCTTTAATCATAACGAATTTCATCCAAATCGGTTCAGCCGTTGAGTAATCAAAACTTGTATCTTTGATACATATTATCTTTTATCTTTTAATTCGTTTAGGCTGTGAGGGTCCTGACAATGGTTGTTTTTCCAAGGCTCCCTCATCCTCAGTAGATGGTACTTGCTGAAGAGGCTCTACGTCGTCTTCATCATCGTCAACATCAACAGACACGCCGCGGAACAGTTCAACATTGCTTTCCGACATCCACATTTTCTACTACCACAATCCATCGTGCAGCGGCAAAATATTGTTTTTAGTAGTATCTCTGGTGCTGGCGAATCTTCGGTTGTTATTGGCACCAGGCTGTCCCCTTCATGTTTCCATCCCCACTCTTGAGGAGGCAGCTCATTTCCGAGCCACAGCTGCACTTGGTGGTAAGTGCGCCGCGAATGCTGTTTAGCTGCGTTTTCAGTTGGTGGGAGGGAGCTGAAATCAGGCTTAATATTTGCCACTGATCTCACGAATGACTGGTATCGGTACTCATTGAGGGAGATCAGTCTTGCTGGTGCGCCATACCATTTGAGGAAGCACATCTTCCCAGCCTCTTCAACCTCACTGTGCGTGGAGGTGGGCTTGTAAAAGATCGCAGCCGCTTCCTTGATAATATCTGACTTCAAGTACAGTTTAAGAAACCCACTTTGCTTCTTCTGAAAGTTGCAGGTGTTCTGTCACAACCTGCAAATGAATGAAGGAAAAGGATGTGCTCAAATCCATGTTGCTGCATCTCTTGGGTGGACAGTGCAACTGTTTTGGTTTTTCTTCGGCCGGGTTTCAGCAGAATAATGTCTTGGGTGGGAGGAGTTAAAGCTATCAAAAGGACAGCAAGGTCCACATCCTCACCAACGACAGCGACAGAACTATGAGTCGATAGTACTACAGCAGTGTTCACGATAAGAACGTCGGCATCATCAGTGGCTTGGAGAGTATTTATACCATTTATATATACTAGCTCATATTTAACATTCGGTAATGCTTGTCACATCACACTAAATGAACTCCATTTTCACTTTCTTCGGAGCACGATACTTGAACACTGGTGAAAATTTGGAAAAAGTGTATAAGGCAAGTGTAGATAAAAGTTTTGATATCCCAACGGCTGTACACTAACGGCTGGTTGTAAACTAAAAATTTGTCAATGGAGTTTTGGTGAAACATTAGTGAACCAGATGACTAATATGAATGAGTTAGTTCGCGCAACTGATGGAGAGGGTACGTGACGTAGGACGCGCGTACTCCGTGTGGCTCCGTGTGGTGGTGTGTTTGTGTGTGGAGTACGCGCGTCCTACGTCACGTACGCGTACCCTCTACATCGGTGGCGCGAACTAACTCATTCATATTAGTCATCTTATTCATTTAGGCTGGGCGCAAACGTCCGGTTTCCTGATTCGAAATTCAGTTTCGGAATTCAGATTCGGAAACCTGAATGCAAGCATTTCATACAAAATGTTCTCACTAGCGCACACGTGCTTAAATTTTCCGTTCTGAAACCCGGACGGAAAATTTAAATACGTATGCGGCCTACCTATAAGTTTGGGCGCAAACGTCCGGTTTCCTCATTCGGAATTCAGATTCGGAGACCCCGAATGCACGCATTTCATACAAAATGTTCTCTCCAGCGCACACGTACTTAAATTTTCCGTCCGGGTTTCAGAACGGAAAATTTAAGCACGTGTGCGCTAGTGAGAACATTTTGTATGAAATGCTTGCATTCAGGTTTCTGAATCTGAATTCCGAAACTGAATTCCGAATCAGGAAACCGGACGTTTGCGGCCGGCCTTACAGCGCAGTGTATTCGCAGCCTAACTTCATCGTTATCACTGTATATTTATACTGACATTCAGTGTTCAACTTACATCTACCGCGTTCGGACGTGACATCGGTGGTTGCAATTAAAAACAATTTATTCATAAACGATATGTTAAAGTGACAACCAAACATGAAAGTGCTATTTTGTGTCGTGTTGTTTACAGTCGGCGCTGTTGTTAAAGGTAATTAATTAGTTTATGCAATATGATCTAGTTTTTTATGTAGGTAAATAATTTTAATTGACAAATAAGTCGTTTTGTTTTTTCAAATGTTGGACGGAAGGTGACCCACTGACCGGATATAGTTCTATTAAGATTGTTGATGCGTGAATAATAGTACGTACTTACTGTTTATTAAAATAGAGGTAGACAGGATGACGCCAATTTAGTTGGAAATAGATGAGTAGGTAGAAATTCGTTCCCGCGTTTTCGTTCGTATTCAAACAAAAATTCGTACAGGAACTCTCTCAGAGTGCGTCTTAAGGAAAATATCTTCCAAAATTCATGGTTGGTCTTTATTTATAGGGAAGTGTTTTTTTTTTTAATAAAAAAATAGAAGTAGAACTTTTTTTAGTCTAGGAAGGAAAATAAGTACGTCAAAAACCCAAATTAAATGAGTTGTTAAAGTACCCATTACTTTAGGTGAGGTTAGTACTGTGTACCAATATAGAGTTTATCATGGAACCTGTTTTAAATAGGAAATAAATCACGTACAAGAAATCTTACGACATCAAAAATGTTTCCCAATATTATTGAAGCTCAGAATTTAGAAATAAGTAGTCACAGCAATTCTTTTTTTTATGTTTTTTGAAGAAACTTCGTTATAGGGTTTTTTATAGTTTGATAAACATCTAGCAGCTAATAAAGATAAATTATAGTGATGCTTCATCACATGATTAGGTAAATACCCAGCCTGTTATTGGTTGGAGTGTAGCCTTAGAGCGGTTTCGCGCTACATCAGATCCGAATACGAATTAAAGATCCGACTTCAATCCGAATTGGGAATATTCTAAATACTGACGGATAGAGTCGGATCTAGTGCGCAACCCCTCATAAAAATAGGACTATGGTTACTTCAGACCGGCATTTCTCGGATTCGGATCGGACGTAGTGCGAAACCTCCCTTAGGGGGGCGCAATTTTATTGCAGTAAGTAACGAGTTAACCTTGTCTATAGGAACTATTTAGTTTTTAGGAAGCATGGTCCTACGACGCACCGTTTCCGAAAAATAGGCCTTCGAATATTTTTTTAACTTAATCAATATTTCCCTTCTCATAAAGAGGAGGAACGTATTTCATACCATCCGGCTTAGCCCGCGTGGATAATAGACATTATCCCACGGGAACGTACTGCCGAGACAACACGTAGCCTATGTCCTTCCCCAGGATGCCATCCACGGATATCGATGCCATCTATCTCCGTTCAGTAGTTTAGGCGTGAAAAGGTAACATATAGACAGAGTTACTTTCAAATTTATAATTTTTAAGTATAGATTTTAGACTAAGAGCGGTTCTGCACTACATCCGATCCGAATCCGAGAAATGCCGGTCCGAAGTGACCATAGTCCTATTTGTATGAGGGGTTGCGCCCTAGATCCGAAGCCGAACTCTATCAGTCCTAATTTAGAACATTCTCAATTCAGATAGTGCAGAACCGCTCTGAGACCTTTTCCTTCAAAAATCTTACTTTAACATTGAAAGTATGTATGCATGTGATAATATTATGACAATAGTATAGACATGGACAGTAGCGTCCTCCTGTCTGCTGATAACAGCATAATGCTGTCACCAATTAATTGAACAAGCCTAGTCATTTTGAAACAACATGACGGACTAATGATATAGCTGTCTTAACCATGTTATCTACTGGCTACATAGGTAGTCCTAGTCGGTATATAATGATACAAATGATCACCTATAGGTATCATTGAATAAAACAACAACTTTATCGTAATCTGTCAAGTGATTTATGTTCTATGAAACACAAAGTAGGTGCATGCATAGGTACCTATTATAGACTGAATCCTAGTAAGTAATATAATCTAATATATAAAAATCTCGCGTTGTTGAGCAGACAATTTTTTCGAACATATAAAGCAATGGATTAGCGATATACTTTTCTTTCCAATTAGGATGCTGATTACGTCAGCAATATTTAAAAAAAAAATCTTATATTTATCAGACATCGTCCATTTAATTAAATTAACACTGATACACAAGAAAATTTAATTATATTTACCTGTAACACACCAGAGCGGCCATTCTTGTAATTATAAGAACTTTCACAGTCAGATCTCGGTCATAATCTGTCAAAGCACTCCTCTACATACTTTCCCTACATTTTTGACAAGTTTTTGGCATTTTTTTGTCGCCGAGATGAGACTGCGACTAGATTTTGAACGTTTTAAATTACGAGAATTGGCTTTCAGGCCAAAATTACGCCGCAAAATTCCTAGAAAAATAAAACAAAAGCAAGCGGAATTTATAGGCTGATTATGTATGTATGTATGTAAGCGGAATTTCCGTCGCGTACCAATTATCCAGTAAGGGCCTAGTTATGATAAATGTATTTTTTTTTTCTATCATTCCTCACTTAGTATTTGTAAGTAATAATTTTTAATAAGAATTCGGATATCAACTATTTAATTAACAATGCCATGAGCTAACTTAATAATTTGATAACGAATATTTCCAGCTAAAGTGATGATAAGACATTTCTGACTCATTTTTTGGCAAATAAACAACTGCGACTAACAGTACAACTTGCACGTAAGGTTAATTAATCTAATCTTAAAACTGATAAAAAAAATTGTGTTTTATTGCAGACGATATACCCCCATATACAAAAATATTTACAGTAAAAACATTCGACATAACTGTTGAACACTTTAACATGACAACCAGTCTTAACAAAGGGTTTAAGTTAAGTTTTACCCAGTAACTATGTTGTGAAGGTCAGATAGGCAGTCACTCCATGTAAAGTACTGGTATTTAGGTGCTTCCGGTTAGACTAGGAGCCGACACCTACGTAGTTAGGAAAAAAACTAGGCAAATCAGATATTGTTACTGTTGAATATTTATTTTGACATTTTTATTTTCATAGGGCACCCCTCTAAAATAGACAGTCTTGACTAAGTTTGCACAGAGCCTAAACCCTCGGCTCCAGCCATCCAAATATTCAATCAATTAACTCAGCCTTTTGGAGGGTCCTGCTGGACATGTCTCCCAAGCTGCGGCACAATAACACCTTGTTCCAGACCGTGTATCAGAATTCGGTAAATATGGCATGACATACCCCATAGACGTCATACTTAGCTAGAAAGGTCCAATCATCCACCATCATCATCTGCCTAGCCTTTTCCGAACTACATATGTTGGGGTCGGCTTCCAGTCTAATCGGATGCAGCTGATTCGTTTCTCTTGTTGACTGTGGTGCGTGTTAATTGTGTTAGTGTCATCGTATTATGCATACATACACACAAAAGTACACCTACCTGTGCTGTGTGTGTCATGTATGGGCGTACAAGACGCGCATGATGCACGTGCTACGAGCAAACCACGACAAACGTCTGGACGCGCACGCACACCGTGATGGGATGGCAGGAGCAAAAACAACAACAAAACAAACAAACACCACAGTCAACAAGAGACACGAACAAGCTGATTACCAGTATTTTACATGGAGCGACTGCCTATCAAAACGGTGAAGGAAAACATCGTCAGGAAACCAGCATGTCCTAGAACCAAAAATTCGAAGACATGTGACATCTACCAATCCGCACTGGGCCCGCGTGGTAGATTACGGCCCACTCCCTCTTACTGAGAGGAGGCCTGCGTACCAGCAGTGGGAACATTATAGGCTGATTATGTTATGTTATGTTGACTGCCTATCTGACTTCCACAACCCAGTTACTGGATAATACGATACCACTTGGTAAAATGGTTGTCAGACTTTCGGGCTTCTGACGACCCGTAACGACTGTCAAAGATCCACGAATGAATTTAATAATTTGTGTACACACATATAATATAAACAGACAAGAATAAAGTAATAAAAAATCGTACAAAGGTGATGCTTATTTCTTAAGAAATCTCTTCCAGCGTACCTGGGATAGGAGAGAAATATTGTAAACTCCAAGTAAAATATTGCAACTCCCTCACATTATCTGATTAGGCTGGAGTCAACCATAACACACTTGATGGAAAATGGCTTACAAACTTATGAGAAACCGTACAAACATGAGTGAAAAACTTTCCTTCTAATAATCAGCTATCGAGTGTCGTCTCACATTGTTGTAGACATTAATCTTATGACCTTTCACCTACGGACTTGACGTTCAAGTACTACTGCTAACCTATCACGAGGAACGATTACTTCGAACTGTATCAACATTGCATTCCTGAGATAGGTAGTCGAAGAGAACTTTCTAGACTCACTAGGCACGGCACAGCTGTGCCTGGAACTCCAGTGGCGTAGCCAGATCAAAAATGTTGAGTGAGGGCCTCCTTTTACCCGATTAGTTCTAAAGGAGGGTCCTGTTTTCAAAAAATAAATGGAATAGCATTTTGACTCACAAGTTTAAGCTGTCATTGTGATTTTACTAAAAGAATGCAAGAGCGAGCTCGAAAATTGGAGCATCCTAACTCGGATCGGTTATATCTACATGATTTTACAAAATTAATGCAAGAGCTGGGTAATTAGGGAAGGTTCACATCTGACGGAAGATGCGTCGGGCGTAACATCGATTGCGTCTATTTGTTCGCTCGACGCACTAACGCATAATCGGTTGAGTGTGAACGGTCAAGTGTTTTTCTATACATTTGTCTGTTCTGGCGTTACGCGACCGATCATACGCGACGCATCTTCCGTCAGATGTGAACCTTCCCTTAGACCGCGCCTGTAGCTTGGAGCTTTTGTAAGTCATAAATGAATTACGTTATTTCTCACTTTTTCATTAGTTATTCAATCATTCTAAGCCATTTATCAATCAGAATTTGAGGCTGTGGATAACATTTTACGAATTCTTGTTTGTTGTTTGGGCCCCTGTAACTCTAGAGCCCCGTGTCATTATTACCGCGGCAGTTACGCCCTTGTGGAAGACGAAACCTCACACAGGGTTTTTTCCCCATTGTGCCAAGTTAAAATGTTATATAGATATCTCACCATATAATATGATCGCATTCCAAAATTTCCAAATTTTATATATTTATATTACTTAGCACTTGCATCTCTGGCTACTTCTTCGAGGAACGCAAGCGTGATGTTTTATTAGAATGGAATAGTTTCAATGTCAAGCGTCAATTATAGATGTTCTCTTAATCAAGATCGTTAAGATTTGACAATTGAAACGCGATGGCAGATGTTTATTATTGATGCAAGCGTGTTTATATCGTGGTGACCCTGGGGTTAAGAACATTACTTATAGAGTATGAGACTGTAGATTCAATCTTGAACAATTAGAATGTGAAATTGCTTATAGAGCATGAGACTTAATCTGTCAAGCTCCGCTAATGAGACGCAATTGATTTTCTATTGTTTCGTCGCCAATAGGCGACGCGCGGTGCTTGACCGGGTTCGATCTTGAAGAGTTAGAATGTGAAATTGCTTATAGAGCATGAGACTTAATCTGTCAAGCTCCGCTAATGAGACGCGATTGATTTTCTATTGTTTCGTCGCCAATAGGCGACGCGCGGTGCTTGACCGGGTTCAATCTTGAAGAGTTAGAATGTGACTTTTTAACGTAAAAAATTGTTATTTAATACCGTTATGAGCGCTCAAAGAAGGTGGGATAACTATAATACTAGGAGAATATGATAGAAACGATGGCTGGACTGTGTGAAAGATAATATGGCCAGAAGCACAGTGAATACTTGACATGAGGGCTGGTGAAGATGTCAGGAAGAATAAAACGTGCTGCACCAAACGGGACAAGAAGACCTGATCAGGTCCCTTATTTCTTCATCGCTGCCTAACCCTTTAGGGATTACAGGCAAATTACATATACTACAAGCCGTGCGCCCGTCTGATGGGATTTCTCATTGGCAAAAATGACAATGCCACACCAACTTTCATGCCCAATTTAACTCCTTACGGAGATAAATTTCAATTCCTTCCTTGGTGCTCACTTTCGTTGTTATAAAAGGAAATCGTGTGTAAAATTTCATGCATCTAGGAGTCTTTGGTCAACTGGACCCACTCGAACTGGACCCGCGGGTCCAGTTGACCAAATAGACTGTGCAGCTTTCAGTGAGAGAGTTCAATATTACTCAACAAATCTTTGTAAGACATCACTAAGTAGGTCTGGTAAAGGAAAACTTCGTGAGGAAACCTGGACTTGTATAATCGGTTACTTAACTAAGTAGGTACAGAGCTGAAACTACAACAGGCTTATTTTTTTATCACCATCCAAATTTTTACACGGTGTTCTACCCATGAATATGAACAACTTTCACTATGGGACCAACTCTGAAATCACGAAAAAAAAATCAGCTGTTTCATACATTTTGGTCAAGTAGGTATTGAACTTTTGTATGAAACAGTTGATTTTTTTTTCGTGATTTCAGAGTTGGTCCCATAGTGAAAGTTGTTCATATTCATGGGTAGAACACCCTGTAAAAATTTGGGTGGTGATAAAAAAATAAGCCTGTATATGTATAATATTAAGGTGTGAGGCTTGAGACCATTAGATACGTGAAGTATATTTAAAGCAGCGTTTTCCTCAACTGTGAGTCAGAAATGTCTCGATTAAACTTACACAAAAGTTTCAGACAATAACATAAATGAAGAACGTTTGTGATTACGTCATAGTGATTTATCATAACATACTATTGCATCAATATTTCATATTATTATCTTTGAGTAAACTTGGCGGGCGCAGTTATCTAGGATAAATAGTACCAAATATTATTTTGGTATCATAATATTTTATCAAGCTGTATAGGCGCTTGTGAATTTCATATGTGGTTCAAAAATATGTAATTATATAAATATAGTATCTAGTGTGTATGTTTTAAGTAGAAAGAGAAGACCAAAGAAACCTTTTTTTTTTTCTTTTTTTTTTCTCGCGGTAGAAATTTTCATGGACTTCCTCTATCGTGGGGGTGACAGAGGGGCATGCCGGACTCTTACCGGCTAAAACCACCGCGGTGTTCCATCTCTACCTATGGCATGGGGTGCGGGATTCGCATAAGCATTCACCGCTCCAGACCAAAGAAACCATAGATGAACTGTGTGAAAGCTGATACTTGTAGTTAAGCTGAGTCGTATTAAACAAACTTAACACATAGATGAAATCATTGTCGCAAACACAGTAGTTTCTTCGTCTATAAATTAATACATATTCATTGAAATGGGGTCACAATGAGAGGATGATGTCATTTCAATTTAACTCGTAAAAATATCCGTCTCCAGAAATGTCAATATTTCCGTTTTCAGCTGTACCTAACTCATAATTTCGAAGGTCACTCGTGGCGCGTTTGACATACCTAACGAATGAGCTCAGCACCATAACTGCGTAACACACTATCACTCGCAATCTGAATTATTTTGAAGGATATTGCTAATCCATTGCTTCACAAGTTTGAAAAATTAGTCTGCTCAACAACGTAAATAACGCAATGAATGTAGTTGAACTGCCGCGTATATTTTTATTATATTACTAGCTTCTGTCCGTGAATCGGGGAACATACATATACCTCCTCCTTTGAAGTCGGTTAAAAACTGAAACAAGTTACAATTTAGTTACCTAGTACAACAGAATACTTAAAGTACTACCTAGTACCTAGTTCACTAACGAAATGTTGAAAAGAGGTTGCATTGGATTCTTGAGGTTTCAGTGCAACCCTGAAACTGTGCCAATGGTGACCTCACAGAAAATTCAAAATGGCGGACGATAAACGTCATTTTTAACTTTTTTTTTACGTTTTCTGTGTTAATTTTCTCTCTTGTTTTATATATTTTTTTCTTTTGTGATTTTATTTTTATCACGGCTCTTATCAGGGTCTATTTTTAAATGTGTTAAGTCTTGTTGACACACTTCTGTGGCGATGATCTTTGTTTTAAAAGTCAAGCACTCCTGCTTTACATACATATTGACGCTGAAAATCTTTTGCATACATTTATGTTTTACACATTTATGTGTGAAATATAAGATATCACTAGTCATTCAAAAGTCATCATAATAATTCATCCGGAAGACCGTTCAGACTGTGGATGGGTGACCATCCATCACATACCGAGACTCATCCTCCTCGGAAAGCACGTTATGCCGTTGGCTCCGGCTATCGTTTGTAGATTTTTATCAATCGTGTTACGGGTAGTCAAGTCAAGACTTCAAGAGTCCAAAAGTCTAAAACCAGTCTTAACAAGGCCTTTCGTATTACACAGTAACTGGGTTGTGGGGGTCAGATAGGCAGTCGCTTCTTGTAAAATACTGGTACTCAGCTGCATCCGGTTAAACTGGAAGCCGACCCCAACATAGTTGGGAAATGGCTGGTGACGACCCATAGGCGGTCCGTAGGTCCGTACCCCTCAGGAAATGCCCTTAGCGTGTAAGGGCGCCCACTGTGTTTGTGGTAGGTAGCTAAAGACCTCGGCTAGGCTGGATCGAAATAAAAAATAGCTAAATAAATATGTTATAACAGTAGGTGCAATACAACATTAAGCGGTATCAATTTGCTCAACAATTAATTTCCCTGATTGTATTACACCGATCTCTGTCTACCCCTTTCATAGAATAGACTAAAGGTTTTAATTACGTATAATAAAAAAAAAACAGATAAAAACGATTCTATACCTTCTTTACCAGCTATATGTAGATCTATCCCTTAAAATAGGGTGGATCGAATAATAGATTTTCCCACCCGTACAGAAAATACGCGCATTGACGTGGAGTTGCGGACACCAGCCCGTATTTACCTGTTACCTATCCCTTAAAATATTTCGTGTATGAATAGACACACCTCAGGCGTAATTTTGCGCCTGGACAGGAACAGCCTGCACCTGGTGACGGGGACCATCACGGGAAACGTTGGTCGCTAAACAAACACTTTCACACAATAGGCATAACGGACAGTCCCTGTGCAGGGCCTGCATGGAGGCTGAGGAAACCGTTGCGCATGTGATCTTTGAGTGCACAGGTGTGATCCAGATTAGGTAAAAAACCCTCGGGACACCCAGATTTTACACAGATGTTCTCAACATGCCAGAAGGCTTAATCAAATTCTGGAGGGAAGTGGGCTGGTTGGAATAACCACCGACGACCGCCATGGCTCACGCACAATGGTCCACTTGTAGACTAAGTGACTGAGTGTCTTGTAACTTTTTTTTTTATGGATGGGAAATCATCAAATGACCCCTCCCGCTCTGGGTGGAGCGGAAGGGAGTGTCAGACTCTTATTGACTAAAACCCATCCGTGTTCCTTCCTTAGCCCTTTATGTTCCGGGGTAGCGGTAACCCTTTCGGACAATCCCGCACCCCCGGCAGACTTCGGCCCTGGCAGGCCCCTTCCTTGTGACTTGTAACTTGTGGACTCAGTGCTGAAACCAAACGCTACAACACAGAACATACCCGCGTAATTTTATTTTATGTCATAGTCAGTAATTTTAAGAGGGGCAAAGGGGTATTTTTCTCCGTCACATAAATGCTACTTAGGTACATCATGCATGACAGCTAAGTATCGACAGACGGCAACTATGTTATCAACTTATTATCTAACAACACGGGTACCTCATGTAGGTCCCAGTTATCATTGATAAAACGAATAAATACATATTTATATAAACGACTGTAATACTATAAGTTTTAGTGAGAAAATTAGTCTGTTGGCTTTGTACGTTTGACGGAAATTTGCTGCTTTTGGAAAAGGTAATTGAAACCTCAGTAACTATACGAGAAAATAACTTTTCATTTTAAATAGGCGACGTTAAGCTATTTCTATTAACCTTTTAACCGCCTGACTTTATATCAGTTGTCGTGCCCCCAGCGCCCGAAAAAAAAAACAACGAACATTTAATACCGATGAAACGAGCTGTGATGATGTAATAATAATACAGATTAAACGAGCTGTGTTATTTGGTCGTATATATACGACTCTGGCGGAATGGACACGAAAATATTTGTCGGATTAATCCGACGTAAGCGGTTAAAAGGTTGAATACATAACACACAATTTCAACTACTTACACACTTCATTGGTCTTTTGTACATACTAAGGAAAATACTATACAAAAAGAACAGTACGATAGGAAACCGCTCGTAATAAAATTAAAGTGTCCATTGAATCGTGTATTAAGTAATTAATTAAACGTCTCTCAGAAAACAAAAGGAAACTGTTCCAATGTGGCGCGATTAACGAGTCATTAGTAATACAATCAATATGGATTTGGCAGCGGCTGTCCGGCACAACACAATAATTATTTGTATTACTAATTAAGAAGTAATATTAGATACAATTTATAGAATACAGGGTGGAAATAATACGAGCGGAGTGCGCGTATTTCTATCAATGCATATACACCTTTCCTGTACCTAATCTACGTTCGCGATTTAATTTCCAAATATGTAAATAAATATAGATAAGTTTGAAATTTTGTAGATTAAAAAAAAAAAAACTATAACGTTGGTTGAGCTTCTTTACATTGAGGGAGGGCGCCATCCCTTGAATTTGCCACGGGCCCCAAACGGTATAGTTACGCCACTGACGGAAAGTATCATACATATATTATGTATATTATTATCTGTACCACTCATAGAGAATATAGTCTTTGTTGCCACTACTATCCACTCGACGCATTACAGAATTGGCAACATTCTCAAGAATGTGGGGCTTGCCCACGAAAACTGTGACGAATTTTTTCATAGACGTGGGCGGAGTGGGAAATGTGTGAATTCCCGTGTTGTTAGTTGTGAGTAGGTACTTATGAAAATTTCGCGACACAAATGCATACAGACCAACTGAATAAACTACATAAGGTCTATTCAAATTCATGTTCAACAATATACAGGGTGTTACAGAAAGGGTATATCTGTTACCGGCCAAACCCGATTTCAGGACAAACTAGTTTAGCCTAGGCTAAACTAGTTCCGTCGACATAGGATGCAAGGGCGAGCGAAGGGCACCCCGAGGTTCGGTTTGGTTAGGTTACTTTAAACCCTTTACACAGAAATAGGGGCCCCGCGAAGCGGGGCTCCGTCGACATAAGATTCAAGGGCGAGCGAAGGTAATCCTATCGCGTATAGGAAGAACTAGTTTAGCCTAGGCTAAACTAGTTTGTCCTGAAATCGGGTTTGGCCGGTAACATATCAATACAAACGGGTTGAAGAGTGTATCTGGTCTAGAATCTCTGTACAAAATTTCAGCTCAAAAGCAGTAACTTTGAAAATGCTTAATATTTTTGTATTTCGATAGTTATTAAATTGAAATCATAATAAACGTGTCACCGCACTACGAGGGTCATTATCCATTATCTGTAGTGTGTCTGTGCGCCTAGTACACGCACATCACGCCGCCGCGCGCCAGTGCAGCGCCGTGATGTCGAAATAAAAAAATATTAAGCATTTTCAAAGTTAATGCTTTTGAGCTGAAATTTTGTACAGAGATTCTAGACCAGATACACTCTTCAACCCCTTTGTATTGATATACCCTTTCTGTAACACCCTGTAGAGGGGCCTGTGGCTAAGTAAAAACAGCCGCACGGGTCGACCGATCAGGTTAAGCTTCGCTTGCCGCGGCTGGTCCGTGGATGGGTGACCATTTTTACATACCAAGACCCTTCGTTGATTGCTCCGTTGATTCCGGCTGTCATTCGTGGATCTTTGACAGTCGTTACGGCCCGGTCGTCAGAAGCCCGAAAACTGACAACCAGTCTTACCAAGGGGTTTCGTATTACCCAGTAACTGGGTTGTGACGATCAGGTAGGCAGTCGCTCCAAGTAAATTACTGGTACTCAGCTGCATCCGGTTAGACTGGAAGCCGACCCCAACATGTTGAGAAAAGGCTAGGCAGATGATGAGTTAAACCAAGTAGGTAACTAATAATTAATGTGCTTATTTTAACTAAAACCTATTCTGTATTAATCGGATGCTTTCATAGTATGCGACCGCAAACTATTGTAGGTAATTGCTGAATGAAAATAAAACAAATGAATCATGAACATGAACAGCAGCATTTATTTATTTTTTATTAGGTACTTCGGTATTTAAACTATTGGAAATAATGGTTATGTGTTTTATTTGTTTTACGATTGAAAATTACTGGCAGTATATAATGTTGTTTATTGTGGTTACGTAAATATTCCCCTTATTCATAAACGTTGCTTAAAGTTAAGTAGTGATTAGCGATTGTTTATTAGTCATACATTTTTGACGTTTAAATGTCACTTAACTTTAGTCATCTATACATATAAAATTCAAAGTCCTGACTGACTGACTGATATATCAACGCACAGCCTAAACCGCTGGTCCTAGAGACATCAAATTTACATAACACATAATCAGCCTATAACGTTCCCACTGCTGGGACACAGGCCTGCTCTCTGTGAGAGGGAGTGGGCCGTAATCCACCATGCGGGCCCAGTGCAGGTTGGTAGACAGGTTGGTAGTCACATGTCTACGAATTTTTGGTTCTAGGACATGCCGGTTTCCTCACGATGTTTTCCTTCACCGTTTTTGAGAGCAGTGGTGATGAAATAATTTACACAAAGTAAAGCACCTGTCTGGGTTCGAACCTACGACCTACAACCTACAACTCGTAAGTCGCGGCCTTTACCACTGGGCCACCACTGCTCTCATGAAATTTGGTGGGTGCGTTCTTTGTGAAGAGTAGGGGTCTACTAAGAAAGGGTTTTTCGAAATTCCACCCCTAAGAGGGTGAATGGGGGGAGGGTGAAATTTCACGCGGACGAAGTCACGGGCAGAAGCTAGCCGTTTATAAATAAACCTCAAAGTCTAAAGCTAGGTATTCACTATGTTTTCGTGCCAACTGAGCCCCGCGCGTCTGCTTTGTTGGGGTGACCATTTTTATGAAAACGTAAATTGATGCGCGGACATAGCAGATACCCAGCTTTATCAGTTTAGATAAATTATCTGCAAATTAATGACTGACTGTCTGAATGGATCAGTACAGGGTTTCGGATTCGATACGCAGAGGCCTATTTAATATACCTACTGGTTAGTATACCTAGTGTTATTGAGGTTTTCATTGTGAATTTCTACGTAATTCGGTCGTAGACCGTAGTACTTTGTGCCTGCATGGCTTGGCAAGAGTCCACCAACCACATGAGGGGGTGACTACAGCTAAACACGTTTGCCTTTCCCTTTGATGAATACCGGTGCAATAATTTATGCTATGAATCAAAAACATAAATTTCTGCTTCTACAGTTTTCCTGAAGTCGTTTGTTTGAATTTAATCTTAAGCCCGGAATACACATGCCTGTAACTTGCACAAAAGCATGCAAGTAGCTTGCATGCCGTTATGGTATTCTCCAATCAAAAGTTGTTATGGCACACGGCGGGCAAGCTACTCGTACTTGCATACTTTTGTGCAAGTTACAGGCATGCATGTGTAGTCCGGACTTTATAGACTAAATTATTTCGTCTTGCAGACTGAATTATTGGTTGGCATTGTTATAAAATTGAATTATTGCTACAATTAAGAAACGGCAACATCGCACTTAATTCTTTTAATGACTCAGCAGTGAATATTAAATAAGCAGTTTTTATTAGCATAGTAATTATTACACAACCAAATGTCATCAATTTAGTACCTTGTTAATAATGCCAATGACGACAATTATTTATTTTTCATGATTGATGGACTCTAGCAATACTAAAAAGGTATTGTGATTTGTTGACCAAAACAATAAGAACTAAATGAAGCTCAACAACAGTTTTAATTGAAATGTTTCTTCGAAAACCAGGAGCTGGATTTACCACAAAAATAATAACATTACATTATTAAAACCATTCATTTGGTCAAAACCGCAAGGCTTCAGGATAAACTCAAAATAATTAATTTTACATGACTATTTTTCAGAGTTTCGTAGTCAACAAGGAACCCTTATAGTTTCAACATGTCCGTCCGTCTGTCTGTCCGCAGCTTAGCGCAGAGAATCTTAGTAGATACTAGAAAGCTGTTATTTGGCATGATTATATCTACACATTAATTACGTGAAGACGATGCACCTATAATCAAATTACTATTACACAATAGGTAAAAAGAATTTAAAATGAAGCAATGACAGATAAATGTATTTAGGAGGCAGCTAACACAAATGCAATGAATATATTGACATTCTCACAAAAAGAAAACCAAATGAATATTAATAACCTAGACCTGCACTTGATTGCGTAACACACTATAAATCAAAATCTGAATCATTTTGAAGGATATTGCTCATCCATTGCTTCATATTTTCGAAAAACGTGTCTGCTCGTCAACGTAAATAACGAAATGAATGTTATTGAACTGCCAAAATGAAACTCATTGCTACCGATAGTTTGTTACGCAATTACCCCGCAAGTATGTGTATAATGTTGTCATTAGCCTTAAATTATTATTTTGGTTTCAGCGCAACAAGACTACCAGGACTATTGGCAAAATGACCCTGACGACTACAACTTTGATGATAGCAACGAGAACACGGACGTAAAACAAGCAGAGACCACACAAGCTGAAGGACAAAATGACCCTGACGACTACAACTTTGATGATAGCAACGAGAACACGGACGTAAAACAAGCAGAGACCACACAAGCTGAAGGACAAAATGACCCTGACGACTACAACTTTGATGATAGCAACGAGAACACGGACGTAAAACAAGCAGAGACCACACAAGCTGAAGGACAAAATGATCCTGACGACTACAACTTTGATGATAGCAACGAGAACACGGACGTAAAACAAGCAGAGACCACACAAGCTGAAGGACAAAATGACCCTGACGACTACAACTTTGATGATAGCAACGAGAACACGGACTTAAAACAAGCAGAGACCAACCAAGCTGAAGGACAAAATGTGCCAGAACAAACCGAAGCACAAACAGAACCAAAAAGCGGTAAATTCGACGATTATCAAATTGAAGATAACAGATCGGAATCGGCGGAAAAAGAACAAGTAGAGGAAAACAAAGAGGTGACGGCTGAAGCGGTGGTTACTGAAGAACCTTCGGCAAGTGAGCAAGCCCAGGAACATAGAGTCTTACCAATTGAAGAACCAAAACAAAGTGATGAAGACTTGGAAGAACTTGGACTTGATGATGGCACGTGGGGTGAGGCGGTTGACGACATTGCTCCTCTACCTGTACCGGAGACAGATGAAAACAACGACAACATTTTTGAGGAAACCAAAGACATTTTGAACAAAGATCAAGATTATTTGGACGAACTAGATCAGGAGCCAGTTGGTGGTGATACAGATATGGATAAAATCATTGAGGAAACAAACAAACTTTTGGCAGAAAGTGATGACGCTTTTGATGCAAATGATTATGATAACTCTGATGAACAGGAAAAGAGTAATGAAGACGTGGTCAGTGAAAATAATGATAAAGATGAGGAAGATACGCCTGCAAAAGTTTATGCCGATCTGGATGCTGATTTAGACAAATTGTTTGAAACTCTTGGCAAATTGGGCGATGATAGCTCCGATGAAAATGCAAACACTGATGAGGAAGTAGCAAACGACGTCAAAGATTATGAAGAAAAATATGGTAAGCCATACAAAGAAGACGTCGCCCTGTCTTGGCGAAACGCGGAAGTCGATGCTGCAGAGCCAGAAGGCTCGAAACAAAATGAAGATACTGCTGATGACAATTATGATGAAGCAGCAGACGAGAATGTTGTCTCGGCTGAAGCGGCAGATGATGACTATGAGAACATAGATGATAGCAATCTATCTCAAATTTTTGCTGAAAATGCCAATGTTTCAAACGAGAAAGCTGAAAAAGATGAACAAGAACTCGTTGAATTAGACGTTAACAACGAAGAAAGTACGACAGAGACTACTGCTGCTTCACTAGAGAAAATCGATGGACAAAAAGAAGCGGTCCACTATGTTGACAACTACGACGAGCCTAGTGACAGCGAACCTAACGCTGACGATGACCTTGATAGCGTAATTAGACAAATATTTACTGATGATGTCAAAGAGCCCCAGTCGTATGGAAACGATGCTTTGGTTGCGGAGAATCAAAATAAAGAAGAGAATGCTGAAGAATTTGAAGGCGATGAAATGAATACCACCAGCGCTGATGTGGTAGATACCAAACAAAAGTCAATGATGGTTGATGATCTAAACAGTGCTCAGCTTAGTGATCTCATGACCCAGTTTGTTGCCGCTCATAAAGAAGACTTTGACGTAAACTCTGAAAATTTCGCAAAACATGTAAAGCCAGTTCATATAACTCTATCTGTGGATGAACCCACAGTAGTGACTTCACCAAACTATCCGGAGCCCTACCCTACAAACAATATAATTGATTGGGTATTCGATGGGCCTGGTATGGGCATTGAATTGAACATTACAAGCTTTGCTGTCAACGGTGCTCTTGGCGACTATCTGCTTGTGAAACCAGGTAAATGTTTTAATTTTATTAATAGGTTAAATTTGTTCAGGTAAGACTATCGTATTACCCAGTAACTGGATTGTGAAGATCAGAAGGCCAATTCCCGTAATTAAAAGCGTTTGAAATCTAGTCGCAATCTCATCTCAGCGACCATCAATGTCAAAAACTTGTCAAATATTTAGGAAAATTAGAGGTATTTTTGACAGATTGAGACTGTGAACGTTCTTAAAATTACGAGAATTGCCCCTCAGATAGGCAGTTGCCCCATTTAAAATACTGATATTCAGCTACATCTGGTTAGACTGGGAGCTGACTCTAACACAGTTGAAAAAAGGGTAGGCGGATGATGACTTGATGAGTCATAAAATAGTTTAATTAAACGACAATTCACTTTAGTAATTTTAATTTAAACAAATGAATCAGTTTAATTACTCCATTTATTATTTTCAATGTTTCGACCTCTTCATGAACTTAAGCAATAAATATAGGTTTCATAGTTAAATGATTCATGTTTTAAACTTAATTGGAATTGATGTCTCATCAATAGTTAAATGCCTATTCCAAAGTAACCAACTCAGAGTTTAATTAATTACCTGTTATGGTTCAAAACACATGCTTTGATTTATTAATGAAACAGTGGCGCCGATTCCATTGTTCACAAAATAAACAAAATTTAAGTTCAGTGCATCTTATTCTTTCTATTTCATTAAGAAAAGGACAGAACATAAATATTAGTTTAGTCCTGTCAAATTAGTCAGCGCCTGACATAAATTGACGTATTTTTAGTAGCCAATTTTTAATCGCGTCTAAACTTGTCTATGGAGTATCTTGATTTGACAGGACTAAACTAATATTTATGTTCTGTCCTTTTCTTAATGAAATAGAAAGAAAAAGATGCACTGAACTTAAATTTAGTTTAGTTTGTGAACAAGGGAATCGGCGCCAGTGTTTACCATTTTGAACTTATTAGAGTTCAAACCTACTAATACTAGATTTCCGATGAGCGCATCAAAAAAGAAAAGAATAAGACCACAAGAATGTTGTACTTATTCTTATTTTGCAACATAGTTTTTTCAACCTTATTGCTAAGAAATTATGTATTAATTTTCCATCAATACTGTTTGTTCTTATTTTTCAATCAAAGTACTAAATATATTGCAAACGATTATAGACTTTATTTTTAAGTGTTAAGGTTTGCAATCAAGTAAGATGCAATTGCGGCCACTTGAGCGATGTGTTTTTGTTCCTAATCCTTAATCTTATGCTAGAAGGTTCAAACACATTATGAAATGCAAGCTACCTTAAAACTAAGCTTTCTCAGTTCATGAAAATTGTTTTTGTAGTAGGTAGCTTTATTGTTTACAGACACCCGTTTTGCTTTTGTCTGTCTGTTTGTTCCGGCTAATCTCCGAAATGGCTGGACCGATTTTGACGGGACTTTCACTGGCAGATAACTGATGTTATAAGGAGTAACATAGATATTTATTTTAGAAAAATATATAAGTTTCCGAGCAAAAATTTGTTTCACGAACGAAGTCGCGAACACATCTAGTCACACTAATATTATATAATATTATAAAAGCGAAAGTTTGTGAGTGTGTGTGTTTATATGTTTGTTACTTCTTCACGCTCAAACGGCTGGACCAATGTTGATAAAATTTTGTATGGAGGTAGCTGATACCCTGGATTAACATATAGGCTACTTTTTATCCCGATATTCCCACGGGATCGAACCTTATGCTGGTGAAACCGCGGGGCGCAGCTAGTTTACAATAAAAATGGAGTTAATATCCTTGGGCTATTTACAGGTGGTCTCGACGCGTCCGGCACGGAAGGCCTGATCTTCTCTCATCGCCTGATCGAAGAGAGAAGGTACAGGTTCGCTGAAGTCAACCGCATGTTCGTCAGATTCGAAGCCAAACCTGGCTGGCAGTTCCAGAGAGGTTTCTCTTTCAGTGTTAAATTGATCTGTAAGTATATCTTTGTTCTTTTTAATTTGTTAAGAAGATGTTGGCAGCGTTTTGTATACAATCTATCTATACACCGTGTTCTTCACGATATCCATAAACTTTGTCAAACGCTTCTAAAGCTTTTACAAATTATATCTAACAAAGGAAGTAGTACTTAAAAAGGCTTCGTTACAAAGATATTTGTAATTTCATTTAGTAAATTTAATTGAGCTATGCAGTAAGAAAGGGTCTTAACTCAGTTTTGACAAGTTGCAGCCCGCCAAATCTTATGAATGAAAATACGTCATCGTTGCTAATTCGGATATAGAGGCATGCATATCGGGCGATTTACGTCAAGGTATTTAGTTTATATGAAAATTAACAAAAAATAAGAATTCACTAATGTGTCCATAGTGAAAAACCTTATTTCCATGGTCTGAACATCTGGTCGAAGTTTATGTATATAGTCCGGAACACGGTGTATATAAAATTCAAAGTCCAGACTGATATATCAACGCACAGCCTAAACCTCTCGTCCTAGAGACATGAAATTTGGAGGGTGTGTTCTATGTGAAAGAGTAGGTATCCACTAAGAAAGGATTTTTCGAAATTTGACCCCTAAGAGTGTGATTGGGGGGAGGGTGAAATTTCACGCGGGCCAAGTTACGGACAGAAGCTAGCTAGTATAATGAATATAGGCTCGCCCTATTACATGGGACATGAAAATAACATTGATTTAAATTTACAACCTACCTACTGACATATTTCCTCACATGATCTAACCAAGATAATGTCTGGATTTCAAGAGAGATCGTGGAGGAGGCCTGTGTCCCAGCAGTGGGAACATTATAGGCTGATTATGATGATTTCTTTTGACATGTAAAAGTGTTTTTACAACCAACCAACACACAACATATTTATGAAATGGTTCAAATTCTCAATCCATCTCTTCCAGGGCCACTCCAAACATTCGGTGACGAGGAGCCAGAAGCCGAGCCAGTAGCGAACGCACCCGTAGAGACCCTGACCCTCAACCTAGCTGGCCTGACCCTGCCGAAGTTCAACGAGGTCAGGGAGCAGTTCCTAGAGCTGTTGGCTGATATGGCGAAGCAGTATATCAAGGACAATAACATTACACTAGGAATGAATACTACGTGAGTTGTTTTATTCTTCTTGTTCTCTAGATTCGGGACGATTTTTATTAGTTAACGTCGTGTAAAATAAATCTGTCACCTTGGATAGTATCATCAATTCGTCACCTCTCTTACTTTAAGTCTGACAACCAGTCTTACTAAGAAGGAGGGGGGGGGGGGTTATTTATTTATTTATTAAAACTTTATGCACAAGTAAAAAAAAATACTGTACAAAGGCGGACTTAATACCTGAGGCATTTTCTACAGTCAACCTTAGGGTGATGCAGAGACAAAACATGGCAGGTGCAACATACAGGATAACTAGCTAGGAAATGACTATAAAATACAAAAATATATACATAGATACATACATAATTATAAACCAAATGAACTCTCAGGGGAAAAATGATCGGTAGATGAGAAAACGAATCCGGCAAATCAGCGCTGGGATGTTACGGCCAACTTCTGCCGAATATGATCACGTGCCTTCACTTTAAAAGATAACCGACTGGTTGCCGTCCTGTGTGTTTACCGGTCTGCACGTCTGTAATCAGCCGAGGATAAAACAAAGACAAATTGGAAAATTATTGACAATGAAACGTAAAGGGACCAAACACATAATACTGATTCCACACTGGACACTTCCCGCGGTCTCATTAGGGATGACATCGATGTTGCTCAGGACTTTGCAACTTTCTTTACAAATATTCCGATCAAAACTACAGAAACTTTAAATACCTCGCCCTCACTACCTATTGGATTATTAAGAGCGAATTTCACAGCCTGTCCTGCGCAATTTAAATCTAAACATATAAACCCGATGGAGATTGTAAAGGCATTAAGATCAAAATTACCAAAGATTTGTGGGGCATGTCTACGAAAGTTTGTCAATCCATTATTGAGAAAATTGCAACATAAAATATTTAGCTTTAGTAGGTATTTAATTTGTGGGTGTGGTAATAGGTCAAGGTGTATTCTCGGATTTAAAGAAGTACAGTAAAGGTATTCCACTTGTCAAATCTGGGGACATCAAAGATACTAATAACTATAGACCCTATCGGTTTGCCGGTTTTCAGCAACGTGTTTGATAAAGTAATGTTAAATCAAATGCTCGATCATTTTAATCATAATAACATCCTACACGATCAACAGTATGGTTTCACCAAAGAACGTTGTACAACCGACGTTGGTGTCACCTTAGCAAAACACATCTTTAACGCATGGGAAGAGGCACAAGATGTCAATTAGATACATAGTATTACATTATTAAATACAAATATTTATTACGTAATTTAAGTAGGTACTTATTAGTATTACACATTGTAAGGTGAAATGGTTTCTTCAGCCGACCTCTGCATAATTTCAAGTGCAGTTAAATAAATACTGTAGGTATTAGCGTCATGTCACATAGTAAGATGCAAACTGCATAAGTGCGCAGTGCTGCACACCCCCACTTTATTTCAAATATCAACTTTATTTCAATGACTTTAATTTCATTTCAGAGTGACTAGCACTATTGTAAAAGTTATAAAAATGTTTGAAGTTGTAACGTAAATTGAACTTTATTGTCTAGAAGTTAAAGTTATTTTTCCATTAACTCATTTTTGTTTACATTTTTGGCAAATAAATCGCGAACACAGGTTAGGTAATACCTTAGTACTTACTTATTTTTTTATGGCCTATTCAGCAAACGAGTTTACCGTGTCTTATTTTCTGGGTCGTTAATTTAAACGATGCGTAAATCTAAACAACTGCCTTAGGGTCAGTACACACCGCGACGCGACGCGGCGCGCAGTTTTCAAGATAGCAATACAATTATAGACCTTATCTACTACACAAAAAGGTACGTGTACCTTTTTGTGTAGTAGATAAGGTCAGTGAGGACGCCGCGCGGTGCCGCGCTGCGCCGCGCGGCTTTGCTCGACGTAGTAGGCACACAGAATTGTGTACCTTTTTGTGTAGAAGGTAAGGTCTATAATTGTATTGCACAATATATTTGTCGCGGTGTGAACTGACCCTAAGCCTAACGTTACATTTTGTTATGATTCGAGTTATTGTTAAATGCGCAGCTAGCACAAATTAAACTCGTCAATTGATGTTTCTAGTTTACATAACATAACATCACCCCTATATATCCCCAATTAAGGGTTAGGCAAAGGTGTACCTATTCTCATTAATAAAATAAAGTATTTGAATGTACGGGTGCAGATGACGGCATTAAAGGGAAACCTGTAACATAATCAGCCTATAATGTTCACTTCATTTTTTGACATGTTTTTGAAATTGAATGTCGTTTTACTAAATAATACATTACGATTATACGCCCCGCATCCCCCCCCCCCCCCCCGAACCCGCACTTAAGCCACGCTTTTCTTTGTAAAAATGAACTACTGGGTTTACGTCACACAGTGCTATAAACTAATGTTACAGTCTTGCTCCCTGACATCAATAACAATAATAAAAACGTATTAATTCGAAAATACAGAATAGCAGTGTTTCAAGTGTGTCGGTGACTCGTCGTATCGTATATAACTTATCATGGATTATCGAACGGAAGACGAAACAAAGAAACGATAAAACTATAATAAATGTATTATTATTGTTGATAATAATAATATATTAAAGAACCAGTATACGTTGACTTCTAATTACGACTTTTAATTCTAATAATTTCTGTTGAATCATCTGGGGTATAGTATTACCCAGTTAGAGTTGTGGAGGTCAGATAGGCAGTCGCTCCATGTAAAATACTGGTATTTAGCTGCATCCGGTTACACTGGAAGCCGACCCCAACATACTTGGGAAAGGCAGGCAGAATCATCTGGGGTATCGTATTACCCAGTTAGGGTTGTGGAGGTCAGATAGGCTGTCGCTCCATGTAAAATAATGGTATTCAGCTGCATCCGGTTAGACTGGAAGCCGACCCCAACATAGTTGGGAAAGGCAGGCAAATGATGATGATGATGATGGTCTGTTGAATCAGGGGTCAATTAATATTGGTGGTGATATAAATAGAAGTTTCTATTGATGTGCGTATTAAGGGGTATGAATTAAGGGCATTAATCGATATTTAATTGAAATACTACAGGTATATAGGACCTATACCTAGTCACTTATATTTGATTTTCTATAAATATCTTATTTCTCGATGCCACAGAACCGTACCATAATTACGTAACACTATATCAATCTCAATATGAATCATTTTGAAGTATATTGCATCATATATTCGAATAATGTGTTTGCTCAAGAACGTAATACCGCAATGAATGTTGTTGAACTGTCCAAATGAAAGCCATTGCTACTGTCAGTGCGTTACGCAATTACCCCGCCGGTCAAAATGGCGGTGCTTGGAGGAGGCCCATGTCCTGCAGTGGAAGTCTTTCGGCTGAAATGATGATCTTATTAAAGAAACTAGCTCGCCCCGCGATCTCACCCGCATAAGTGTCGATCCCGTGGGAATATCGGGACAAAAAGTAGCCTATATGTTATTCCAGGGTGTCAGCTACCTCCATACAAAATTTGATCAAAATTGGTCCAGCCGTTTGAGCGTGCAGAAGTAACAAACATATAAACACACACAAACTTTCGCCTTTATAATATTAGTGTGATATATTCTTTAACAAATAACCAGACATACAATACGTCCATGCATGTGCGTCGAGTAGGTGTTGAAGTTTTGTATGGGACAGTGGATTATTTTTTGGTGATTACTTTATTGGTCCAATGGAGAAAGTTGTTCAGTGTGATGGTCTGTACCACACCCTTGTAGGCTCTGCTACCCGTGCGAAGCCGGGGCGAGTTGCTAGTATAAAATTGATATCCCTAACTAAGTGACAGAAAACAAACATGAAATTATACAGAATAATGAATCATAGAGGGAGCATGGGAAGACGTAGCGTTGGAAGGTCTCCCACAAGGTGGACCGACGACCTTGTGAAGCCCACAGGAACTCGTTGGATGCAAGAAGCACAGGAGGAGGTGCTTGGGGGAGGCCTATGTCCAGCAGTGGACGTCTTTCGGCTGAAATGATGATGAGAGGGAGCACAAAGAAGAGGGAGCTATTTATATGACAAAACATCTAAATTGAGGTTATTTCAATGTTTGTGCATTTTCGGCTTATGCATTAGGAATTCCAATCTATCAAAGTCTAAGAAAAATTTATATTCAAAATGGTTGACATCCGGTTCCGCGGAGAAATCCTAAAACTTCCAATGACGAATTTACATCAGATTAGATAGCTGATTGATAGTAACTGACATCGTGATAGTTATCACCTCTAGAAAAAGCATTATAACTGAAAATGATCATGCCCTGAAAACTCTTCATCAAAGTCAAAGTACTTATTTAATAGTGTTTTTTGGTGAAACAGTTGGTCCTACAGTTGGTTGGTTGGCTTATGGTTGTGGCGAACCAAGCTAATTGTCTATGGTTCCCACATCATAAAGACAACACTACGCGGATCTAGAGCATGATGTCTATGGCACAACAAGTAGCTAGTGGATCTAAATTTGAAAACCACAATAACTCCTCTACACAGGACTTACTTATTAACACGATTTTATTACCTAGCATTTAAGTAAACGTGTACCTATTCCTTCGCTGCCACTTGGATATTGTACCGTGTGTTGTGACATAAATACACATTCTACAAGAACTGGATCTGGTTTCATTTATATTATAAACTAGCTGTGCCCGCGACTTCGTTCGCGTGGATGTCGGAACTTAACAATATCCTGCGAGGATACCGATTCAAATCTTTATTTTTTATTTAAGCTAGTGCTTCTCTATTAATAACATTAGTTGTGGAACCATCTGAAGCGTACACAAAAAGGTTATTGGGGTTGTTTACGCGTGAAAGAGCTACGTATAGTTGACCATGGGAAAAGCATCCAATACTTAGGTCCACCCCCGCAACGGATAATGTTTGGCCCTGAGCTTTATTAATCGTCATGGCATAACAAAGACTGACTGGGAATTGCACTCGTTTGAAAGAGAAAGGAAAGTTGTTAGGAATAATAGGTATTCTTGGAATAAAAACAATATCACCGGCACCGCACCGCAACCGGTTAATATTTCAGCTTCGATAATGTTTTGCTGCAGATTTGTGACTTTGAGCTGAGTGCCGTTACAAAGTTTGGGAGGACATCAATTTCTGAGGAGAATTATTGGAACACCGATTTTTAAAACTATTTTGTTGGCGGGAAGTCCGGGTGTGTTGAAGGAATCCAAAAATTCTACCGGGTAGTGCGTGGCGTCATCTTCTTCCATAACTGTATTTATAGAGGTGTATTCTCTACTATTCCCGGACACATGCATCAATATTTTTAAATTAATTGCCGCAGCTTGGTCATTGCGGGGAGTCAAAATAGCTCGCTGACATAGCCAAGAACCGGCTTGATTTCCCATATTTGTGGAATCTCCGTACACAGAAGAAATTAGCTCTTGTTGTGATGTAACGCAAGAACAGAGATTAGCGACCAAATTAACTTTTCCATCTTCTTGTACGGGGTATGTGCCATCGCCTATTTGTAACAATAAATTGGAAAACTCCTGTGCATTTTCGCAGCCTCCTAACTGTGCACGTATATTTACGCTCAGGTGTGTAGATGATATATTGCGCCATAAAACAGAACTCTTCAGACATGCAGCAATTTCATCGGCTCTCGTTCCTCGGGGTACTATCGGGAGTGTCTGCCGAAAATCACCGCAGAACAGTACCGTAATGCCTCCCATCGGCCGGTCATTTTGCCTTATGTCCTGCAAAGTTCTATTCACTGCTTCTACAGCTTTGCGGTTTGCCATTGTGCACTCATCCCTAATAATTAAAACACAATCGCGTAAAACCTTTGCTTTATCGCTATTTCGTGATATGTTGCAAACCGGGCTTTCCGTACGGTCCAAGTCGATAGGAATTTTAAATGTTGTGTGTGCCGTTTTTCCTCCAGGCAATAATGTGGCTGCTATCCCTGAAGAGGCGACAGCAAAGGCAATTTACTTTGGTTCCTTATTCGAGCCAAAATAACATTGGTTAGGAAAGTTTTCCCTGTGCCACCCGGTGCGTCTAAAAACAGGATTTCACCCGAGGCGTTATCTACACTGCAGCATACCCTATCAAACGTCTGGCGCTGTTCCTCTGTCAAATTTGCGCAGTCATTTTGTAAAATTTCTTCGAGTTCCACGGGATTGTAACTAATTTCTGATACGTACTCTCTGTCCATCGACTACCGGTGTGGGCAAACCATAACAACGCCATCTATCGAAGTGCTATTAATATTCAATACTGCACGTAGTTGATCTCCAGATGTAGTCCATATTATAATTTTCAAATTTACATTTTTGAAGTGAAAACTTCTTTAGCGGCGTTGCACACTTTTTGTAATGGGTAAAAAACGTTAAACTCGCGTCAGGACATCGCGTCAGGACACGTGACCGTCAGGAGAGATTTCCCCCCCCTCTCTTTCTACGGCGGCGCCAACCGAAGTGAACCAAGTGACACACGACAATGGATGGATGGATGGATGGATGGACGTGGACGTGGACGTAAAATGAAAAAAGTGACGCAGAAGTAGTGAAAAAAAATTAGTTATATTAATTAAATTAATAATTGATTAATTTCAACGTTAATATTCAAGTTTTCTCTTCTGCCGGCACTCCCGGAATGCAACCCGTCTTTTTTTTAGGTGTGAACTGATTACGATGAAACAAAAAACTCAATGTTACTTCAATTTATAATTTTTAACGCAAATATTATTGCGTATAAACGTGAAGTTGTGAGACCAAGTGCATATTAACACACATTAACTAATTTTGTCCAGAGATGGCGCTGTTTTAATATTTATTTCTGAAACACTTAGAATTTTCTAATTTACAAATTTTTAGGTGTGTGTGAACTGATTACGATGAAACAAAAAACTCAATGTTACTTCAATTTATATAATTATTAACGCAAATATATATAAACATAAAGTTGTGAGACCAAGTGCATATTAAACACGTTAACTAATTTTACTTCTGGTAGGTACACTTTAAATTCAAAAATCTTTTGATAGACTGAACCGATTGCAATGAAACAAAAACTAAATGTTACTTCAAGTTACGCTAAATCGTTGTGTATAAAAGTTATCTACATTTATTTCGTACATTTTACGTGATGCTCGGATAACTAAACATACAAACAGACAAACAGACAAAAATTCTAAAAATGCTGGAATTGGGTTCTATTGGTTGTCCTCTAACACCCTGGCTATATTTTTTTATTTATTTTTTAATGTACAAAAACTTCTTTTCTACAGTTTTATTATATGTATAGACAAGGGCGCCATAACGCGCCTAAATTGGTGAAAAAAACTACCCATTAGGGCATACACTTTTAACAATATAAGAATTTAAAATCAATACAAATTAACACACACAAAACCATTATCGAGTTCCAATCAACACACTTAGTAATATGATTGGTTAACGCACTATAGTATTGTTATTTAGTAAAGTCATTTGTTATTCAATCATTATTATTATAGCACTGTGTGACCTAAAACCCGCACTTAAGTCACGCTTATCTGTGACTTAATTAGTCTATTTTTGCACAGACAAGTATAAAATAGTATACGTGTGTGTGTATAGTGTACCTACGTGTGACTTAAGGCGGAAACAGACTTGTAACACGCCACGTTACGCGACATCAATGAAGCTTACTCATTGGCCACATTTTTCGTGTCGTTGAGCTGATTTCGTCATTTGGCCAATAAGTAAGCGTGGGATGGCGTCGGGTGTTGCAAGTGTGCAGCGGCCTTTAAGCTACTTAAGTCACACGTACAGTAATGTACTATTCATAATCATTTACATTCTTTCATTTAAAAATCGAAAAAATCGTAATCTTGTTCTGTAATTAAACATTAAAATTGTGTTTTTGTTAGATCTAATCAATATAGATTCAGGAATGATTTTATCGATAAGTACCTACAAGAAATCAATGACATCAAATTCTTGGTAACTTAAATTGCTAATGTAGAACATTTTAGTGGAAATCCTATTCAGATAACAATTCATATAACTGTCAGACAATAAAAAGTTATTGGTCTTTTAATATCAGCTTGTAAGTGTCCTACTGAAGATTAAAGGCCTCTTCTCATTGTGGCTAAGTAATAATAGCCGCACGGGTCGATCGATCAGGTTAAGCTACGCTTGCCGCGGTTGGTCCGTGGATGGGTGACCATCTTTACACCCCTCCGTGCCTCGGAAAGCACGTTAACATGTTGGTTCCGGCTGTCATTCGTGGATCTTTGACAGTCGTTACGGGTCGTCAGAAGCCCGAAAGTCTGACAACCAGTCTTACCAAGGGGTATCGTATTACCCAGTAACTGGGTTGTGGAAGTCAGTCGCTCTATGTCAAATACTGATATTCAGCTGCATCCGGTTAGACACCAACATAGCTGGGAAAAGGCTAGGCAGATGATTCTCATACAGACTAGGAAAAGCCTCACCTCGCTCGCCTGGCGGAAAGCAATGGATGAGGTCTATGATGGAACGAAGCCCAGAAGATGCCTGTTCACTTTTGCTTTGAAGGCTGACGGGTTATATGTGGAAGGGAAAGTTTGCTTTCGTTCCCTAACAAAACATCGAGATTTCTTTATAGTATGTAATTTTAAATGTAATGTAATACACACACAAAGCTTTCGGAATACATTCTCTAAATGGTAGTGAAAACTGCATCAAAATCCTCTGCGTTAGTTTGAAAGAACAACGCGGTCACACAGCCAGACACGAAACGCGACTTTAATTTTTTTGTAATTAATGGGCTTACAACCTAAATGCAAAAAACGCAAGTTTTAGAAACAATAAAAGTATATGATCGACTACAGTAAACAAAATTAGAAAAATATATGATATTCTTCAGGATATATGCTAGGTAGATAGTGTGTTGAAAATATAATACAACTAATTTGATACGATAGTAAAAAATCATGAAGATACCTCTAAAAACTTTCTTTTCATACTAATATACATACTTACAATCATTATGATTTTTGTATGATTATTCTACAAGCAACATACTAAAGCACTAGTGTTTTAATTTTTTAGTCCAAACAATAGATTTTTTGTAAATAGATAATTGCTTCATATTTTGCAATAAATTACCAGCGTTTTCATTCATGGAAATGGTTCTACTAGAGTCGCGTCACGCCTGTGTGCGAGGAGCCTTCATGTGTCTGTTATTACATCAGCAGTCTCGGCACCCATACCTTTCAAACCGGAACACAGGAACGCTGCTTAACGGCAAAAAAAAATATGGCGGTAATAGGTACTTCCCCGGGCGAACTCCTTCACAAGCGAGTAGCTCTAGAATTAGGTCATAATCATTCTCCTGCCCCTATCCCAATTTTGTTTGGAGTCGGCGCAACATGTATTTTTCTTCCATACTTCTCTACAGGGTGAAATTGAATTCATGGGCATCCTTTTAAGGGGTCATTGTACTCATCAATACGAACAACTTTTACTATGACACTAACAAACCTAAAATCGCGAAAAAAACCCAGCTGTTCCTTGCATTTATGTTCACATAACTCGACAAAATGTAAAGAACAGCTGTTTTTTTTTTTCGCGATTTCAGGTTTGGTCCCATAGTAAAAGTTGTTCATTATGATGAGTACAATGACCCCTTAAAAGGATGCCCATGAATTCAATTTCACCCTGTATAAGTCAGAATTAGTTCATAATAAGGTCTTCAATAAATGACCATCTTTACACACCGAGGCCGTTGGTCCCGGTTGTCATTTTTGGATCTTTGACAGTCGTTACGGGTAGCCAGATGCCCAAAATTCTGGCAACCAATCTTACCAAGGGGTATCGTGTTACCCAGTAACTAGGTTGTGGAGGTCAGATAGGTAGTCACTTCTTGTAAAATACTGATATTCAGCTGCATCCGGTTAGACTGGAAGTCGACTCCAACATAGTTGGGAAAGGGCTAGGCAGATTGATTGAGGGTCTTCAATAAGCTTCTGTATGCCAAGATTATTAGTATCCACAAGGATCCTTTAGTATACAGGGTGTCTGGAACATCGACGTACAAACTAACCATGAATTCAGCACCTGTATACAAAATATTGTATAAACTTTTTTTTAAGAGTAACGGTGGAGTTTCTTGCCCATTCTTCTTCTTAAGAAACTACCTTTTCGAAGGGGCGACTGGGATCAATTATATTTTTTTGTTAATGATTTGACTTTGACATGATTCTAGATCCGTATCCCGGATCCCGATTGCGTAGATTTTTTTTTTTTCTGAAAAAAAAAAGTGGTGTCACAGAAAAGTGCAATACCTACGCGATCGAAATGAATGGAACATCATTTTTTTTTTCAAATTTTCAATTGTCAAAATTAAGTAGTCGGTCAGTTAGTCAGAAAGTGGAAGCTAGTTGCACATTCCAAAGCGTAGATCTCTATGGAGAAGAACGGGCAAGAAACTCCATGGACACTCTTTTAAATCAAGATATTACAAAATCCTGGGTACATTATTCTTGTTGCTTCTATATGTGAGAACAATGTAAAAAAAAAACACACACAAATGAAGAAACAATACAAAAAAATAAGATTAAAATATAAATAGTATATAATAATTTTAAATAAGTAACTGACGAAAAATTTCGATTTCTTCCAGTCTGATCCCCTGCTGAGCCCCCCCCCCCACCTTCCACCCTTCCCCCTCCTCGCGGGAGTTCAGAATCATGTACGGAATCCATGATAAGAGGTTTTGCGTCGATATCCCTGCCACCTGCCACCTTGTATTATAGGACAGTTCCTATAATATACTAACGGATCGTTTTAATGACTCACAATTTAAAAAGAACACTTAAGATTAAGTTTTTTTTCATATTCTTAGAAGAAAGGAAATATTATAAAGGTATCAAAGTGACGTAACAATGTTGCTATCTAAATTCTCTGAAATTCGTTTGTTTTTTTGGCGTAGGTGACTGCGTAATTTGGTATCAAAATTAACTAAAACATATTGTTTAGAATTGGACAAATTGCGAATTGGACGTTGTGAGAATTGGACATTTTGAGCCCACAGGACATTTTGCGAATAGGACATAATGCGCACAAAGGCTCTTAGTCTTATGAACGAGTTTGTGGGTTCAAATCTGAGCAAAAACCAAGATGTCTTTTTTTATTCATTTATTATGTATTTTCTAAGTTTATCTTGGATACCTACTAACAACAATGAAGGAAAATAATGCGAAGAAACATGGACTTATAATTGATAGAAGTCTGAAATGTTCACTGTTAATGTGTTACGCAATTACCCCGTAGCCGTTCTCAAATGATGCGCTTACCAACAAACAGTATTTCATAATTATTTATA
Source organism: Amphipoea oculea (assembly GCA_945859645.1). Taxonomy (NCBI): domain Eukaryota; kingdom Metazoa; phylum Arthropoda; class Insecta; order Lepidoptera; family Noctuidae; genus Amphipoea; species Amphipoea oculea. The sequence continues at coordinate 891,246 of OX243885.1, forward strand.
CACTTGCAGATTAATACTTAGGTTTAGCAGGAAAAATACCTATGTTATGTATGTTATTTACTATACAGTAGGCATTACCTTGGTTATTGGTGGCATTGCTTATGTTTTACCATGAAAGTTATGTGCAATTCGTACGACTTGTGGACTATTTTGATTAATCATTAATAGGCAATACAATAATAATATAATACCAGCCTATTATTGCCCCACTGCAGGGCCAAGACATCTTCTCATTCTGAGAAGGCACGAACATTGATCACCGCTGTGACTCACTCTAAAATCATTTAATATCAGGTTAAATTGCATTTACTTATAATTTACTAGCCGCGCCCCGCGGTTTCACCCGCGTAAATGTCGAACCCGTGGGAATATCGGGATAAAAAGTATCCTATGTGTCAATCCCGGTTATAATCTATATGTGTGCCAAATTTTATCCAAATCCGTTCAGTAGTTTTTGCGTGAAAGAGTAACAAACATTCTCATAAACTTTCACATTTATAATATTATAAGTAGGAACTAGGATAGTAGGAAGTAGGATTTTAACATAAAAGGGCCAAGGTCAATAAACAGTTAAAGACACAAACACATGAGTTAAAGTACAATAATGAAAAGTATACAACCACTCGACAGTCATACGCTCATCTCACAATACTTAAATCAAATCATTTATTTGCATTAAACAGGTTCAGTGGATGTTACAAAAGGTCAAATGGTACACTGTTAATAACCATATAAGGTGTGCAAATATAAAACAAAAATTTTAACTATTAATTTCAAAATTCAATGAAGTACAATGTCATTGAAAATAAAATTATCGTAAATACAGTTCAGTCAACAAAATAAGGAATTAAAAATAATAATGTCATGCAAATAAAAAATTAAAAATAAGGTCCACAAATTATATCTAATTCATCAATTATAAATTATTTATGTCCAACATTATATCGAGCCTTTTCAGGAAGAACATCGTAAGCGCCAAAAATCCCAAAAAACTGTTTTTATATTAACCGCCAGATCAACTGATTTTGCATCTTATGTCACTTCTTCTGTAAAATATGTAAAATGGCGGTTACAATCTTCTTCCTGAAAAGGCTCGATATATACTCCAAGCACACTGACAAGATCTTCCATTCATCCGCGAACGCATCGCAGTCAGTATAAAACGAGCTGGTAAGTACTCGTAGCCACAGTTTCTTATACATTCAATAGCGAAACCATGAAAAAGCAAAAAATCACAAGTGTCCAACCTGACAGTAATACTAGAATTTAGAATACAATTAATGTTCCGAAAAAAGGTGATATGCTGCACTGTAATGAGTTCGATTCGCAACAGTCAGGCTTAGCGTCCAAGAGCATTATAACTTGTACTTTTATTTTATAACTAGCTTCTGCCCGCGACTTCGTCCGCGTAAAATTCGTACTTTCCTCTAAAAATTTAAAAAATGTATGTAGGTATGATTTAATCATTTATTAAGATAATTAGTAATAATAATTAGTATGATCTTAATAATTAGTATTCGGGCCAATTTTTAAGTTTATAGATCAAAGGAATCAGATTTTTTAAATAAACTGTATCCCCACTGTATGCTTTTCACCCCCACAGGGGTGGAATTTTGAAAAATCGTTCGTGATGTCTTCATAACTTGACTTAAAGAACCATACCCATTTTCGAGTTAATGGAAGCAAGCAGTAATATCCACCCCTTAAACTATATTACTTACCATTTTCCACCTTAATAAGAGTCGATTTTTGAAAAACCCTAAAACACATACTTGTTTTATTTATTGTTTTAGTAGTACCGAGTTTCGAGTAATCCGACAGCGAGTTACATATTTTTCTAACCTATCAACTTTGTCACCCCCTAAATCCTCTGTGAGGGGTTTTTTTAAATCTAAAAGTGACTATCTTTATTATTTAATGACCCAAATATTGCTAAGTTTCACCAAATAAGTAAGATTTTTCATATAAACTGTATCCCCGCTTTTCACCTCCACAGTGGTGGAATTTCGTAAAATCGTTTCGGATGTGTTCATTACTTGACTCGATTAAGATTATTTATACGAATTTTCGAGTTAATAAAACCACGCAGTAAAATCCTCCCCTGTAAAATTAACTACCCCTTTTCACCCCGTTAAGAGTAGATTTTCGAAAAACCCTGATACACTTTATTCTTTATTTATGGTCTTAAGCATAAATGCCGAGTTTCGAGTTAATCGGACCACGCGTTAAAATTCTTCCATACAAATTTAGACGCCCCCAATCCCCCTTTAGGCGGTAGTTTAGAAAAACAAAAAATGCCAAACTTCATAATTTACTTATATAAGTATTCGTGCCAAGTTTCATGTTTATTAACCAAATGAATAAGATTTTTCATATAAACTGTATTCCCGCTTTTCACCCCTACATGGGTGGAATTAAGAAAAATCGTTTAAGACGTGTTCATAATTTGACTCAAAGATTATATACGCCAATTTTCGAGCTAATCAAGCCACGCATTAAAATCTTCCCCTGTATAATTAACTACTTGTTTTCACCCCATTAGGGGTAGATTTTCGGAAAACCCTGATACACGTTATTCTTTATTTTTGGTCTTAAGTATAAATACAGAGTTTCGAGGTAATCGGACCACGCGTTAAAATTCTTCTATACAAATTTTGACACCCCCCACCCCAATCCTCCTTTACGCGGTAGTTTATAGAAACAAAAAATGACAAACTTCATAATTTATTTAGATAAATATTGGTGCCAAGTTTCAAGTTTATTAACCAAATTAATAAGATTTTTCATATAAACTGTATTCCCGCTTTTCACCCCTACATGGGTGGAATTATGAAAAATCGTTTAAGACGTGTTCATAACTCAAAGATTATTCATGCCAATTTTCCAGCTAATCAAGTCACGCAGTAAAATATGACCTTGCAAAATTAACTACCCCTTTTCACACAGTTAGGGGTAGATTTTCGAAAAACCCTGATACACGTTATTCTTTATTTTTAGTCCTTAGTATAAATACTGAGTTTCGAGTTAATCGGACAGCGCGTTAAAATTCTTCCATAGAAACTTTTACACCCCCCAATACCTCTTTAGGGGATAGTTTAGAAAAACGAAAAATGCCAAACTTCATAATTTACTTAGATAAATATTCGTGCCAAGTTTCAAGGTTATTAACTCAAGGAATAAGATTTTTCATACAAACAAAATCCCCCCTTTTTACCCCCTTTAAGGTTGAATTTCCAAAAACCCCTTCTTATTGGATACCTACTCTTTACAAAGAACACGCCCTCCAAAATTCAAGTCCCTAGGACCAGCGGTTTAGGCTGTGCGTTGATATCTCAGTCAGGTCGTTCATCCCCCGTTAGGGGTGAAACTATCAAAAACGCTGAAACACGTATAAATTAATTTTCAATCGTCAGCCTAAACACAAAATTTGAAGATCCTAACTTTTAAACTGACGGACTTTCATACACAACTTCATCCCCCTTTTTAACCCTTTGGGGGTGGAATTATCAAAAACGCTGAGACACGTATAAATTAATTTTCAATCGACAGCCTAAACACAAAACTTGAAGATCCTAACTTTAAAACTGACGGACTTTCATACAAACTTTCATCCCCTATTTAACTCCCTTAGGGGTTGAATTTCAAAAAATCCTTTCTTATTCCTGGTCTACATCATAAAAAGAACCATCGTGTAAAATTTCAGCTTTCTAGGTCTAAGGGTTTGGGCTGGGCGTTGATGAGTCAGTCAGTCAGTCAGGCCTTTTGTTTTTATTTATATAGATAAACTCCTATCTTTCTCTTAAAAAATCCAAAATTTATTTCAGCTCACAGTTTCTTGAAATTCTGCAGCGTTAAGATAAAATGAACTAATTATTCTAAATGCGGAACTCTTAACATTGTCGCATACAAAGTTTAACTATGCGCTATACATACGTAACATGCACATACGAACAAGAGTATTTCTATTCTCGTATCTTTACGTCATGATGACCCAGTTACGTATCACTTTGAATAACAATACCTATTCACTGGGATGAAATGTGCAAAGAAAATCTAAAAGGATACAAAAATCTTTTAAGAAAACAGATAAAAAAACAAATAAAACTGGGAACAGAAAATTAAGGAATTCGTAATTCTTGTTCGAGAGGGGCAAGGTACGCATGCGTGAAACGGAGCTTCACGCAAGCGCGGTACAAACGTCAAATCTATTTCAGTAAAGCTTAAGAGACGAGCTTATGAAACCGCTTTTAAACGAAATAATATACAAAAAGTAATTGTAAATACAATAAAAAGATAACGGTGCGTGATTGAAGTGTTAAACGTATATAATGTGCACAGAAAAGACTTTAACATGTTAAGAATAAGAGTGATATTCCAAAATGCAGCATTGCGACGAATCGATTCGAACGTTCCCTGATGCCAAACACAGAATTTAGTGTCAAAAGTACAGAATGGAGCCTTTGATAGATAGGAACAACTTCGCTATAAGCGCGATGGTCACCGTGGCCATGCAGATATTGTTCTTTACTATAGCATCGCTGTTCCAGAATGATAAAGTGACTGACTTCACTGGCGGGGCTAACTTTATTATTATAGCCTTGCTTACCTTCTTTCTCGGTCAAGGCGGCTCCCACCTCAAGAGTTATGATAGCAGGCAGCTGATGGTCACTGCCTTCGTCTGTCTCTGGGGCGTCAGACTCTCTGGTTACCTCATCTACAGAATCTACCATATAGGTAGAGATAAACAGTTCGAGGATCGTAAGAGCAATACGCTAAGGTTCGCAGTGTTCTACACGTTTCAGGCAGTGTGGGTATATATTGTGAGTTTGCCAGTCATTATCATGAATTCTCCGCATCACTCTTTCCCTAAGTCGCCAAAGACAATGACGACTTTGGATTCTGCTGGTGCAGGGATTTTTGTCATAGGACTGTTGATCGAAACGTATGCTGATCTACAAAAGTTTGCCTTTAGACAGGAACCAGCGAACCAAGGAAAATGGTGCAATGATGGACTCTGGGGACTGTCAAGACATCCCAACTATTTTGGAGAAGTAGTTCTCTGGTGGGGAATTTTCATAATATCTTTAAACGTGATAAATGGCGTCGAATGGATCGCGATACTATCGCCATTATTTACGACAGCGATCATACTGTTCTTATCTGGCATACCACTGCTCGAACGATCGGCGGACGAAAAGTACAGAGATAACCCAGATTATTTGTATTATAAGGCATCGACATCGCCCTTGATACCGATACCACCTGCAATTTACGTGGAAGTTCCGAGGTTCTTGAAGTTCGTGATGTGTTGCGAGTTCCCGATCTATGACTCGACTACTGACGAGTTCCCGGCGCCAACCATCGTGACTGAGACGACCAGCATCTCTATGGTTCAGTCTCAGACATAGCTAACAAACGCCGCGCGCGATCTCGCCGCGGCTAACGACCAAATAATCAAGAACCCTAATCAGAAACAATTGTGATACACAGCCGAGGACAGACGACACCGGCTGCCAAACTCGTTGCCACTCAAACAAAATAACACTGTAGATATGAACCTTCACAATAGTTATATGGAAAATATTAAGAAAAGTAAACACATAGCTTTAGGACTAATAGAAGAGACGAGGGATTATAGCGCTGCGAACACACCTGATAATGATATTGAAAAGAGCATAGACTTAGCTGTGCCTAGTACTAGTTATGCAAAACGACCTACAGAGATAGTTAATTATGGTAAAATTACTTTTAACACGACTGCGATATTGCATCATTATCCTCAAGTAGCTAATAATGAACTGAAGTTACACAGCACTAAGGGTGCCAAGAAGAAAACTGACTTGAATCTCCAGGAGCCTAAAGTAGATAATAATAATGAATCGACTCCAGAAGAGGTAGTTGTTGATATTATTAAGAAAGATAATTACAATAATAATGATACAGCTAAGGTTGATGTTACGACTGACAATGCTATTGAAGTAGTGAACCAACCGGTGAAATTTACAGAAGAAAAGCTTGTATGAGATTGGGAGTTAACTTTTTACTCTGTACATTTTAGATTGTGTAGATTTTGGCATCGATACTTGAAGCCTACATGGACATATCGCGATGGATGTTAAGACTGGCCACAGAGAAATAAATGTATCAGAGAGACAATTTAGATGTAATAAGTGTAAAGTCCTCATAGCATAGATGGAATCCGTCTCACTTAGTATAAATGTTAGATTTACAGATATAAGAATAATGTTGTAAATATTAATTAAGGATCTAGAAGAGTATGCTATTGGTGAGTCTTTGAAACCTATTTGCATGATTTTATAATTTCACCACTTGTACAAAAATCAAAACTAGAGCACGCTGTTCATTTGTTTTTTCTTCTTCATCGAACGCTTTATATTTTTTGTTTCAGCCTTATCTTTACCGATTTGTAGTGCAATTAGCAAATATACGACGTATTTCTAATCTATCAAATGAAATTGCTCATTACTAATAACGAATTCGGTGTAGGTAAACTTATTTATTACGGTTTTGTTACAGTTTGCTATTATGAATCACAACAGTTCTCTCTCCTTCCCTTTTAATGCTTTTATAGTTTTTAATATGCATAATACTGTTTGTCTGGTTTACCTGCAATTGCGTAACAGACAGTAGCAAGCAGCAGTGGTTTTTATTTTGACAGTTCAACAACATTAATTGCGTTATTTACGTTGTTGAGCAGACACATTTTTCGAACATATATATATTATTATGAAGCAATGTAGTACCAATATCCTTCTAAATGATTCAGATTGAGATTTGTAGTTTGTTACGCAATTAGGGGATCATAAGCCCAGCCTATTGCACTTTACTGATGGTCTTCCCAAGTTACGCCACGACACTGTCGTGTTTACTAGCTGCGCCCCGCGGTTTCGCTCGCGTAAATTTCGATCCCGTAAGAATATCGGGATAAAAAGTAGCCTATATATTGTTACGAGCTTGGGGTTCGTGACAATAAAAACTGCCGATTTAAAAACCAAAAATAGACACTTTATTTAAAAACACAAATTACAACTTAAACACACTAATTATAAAACACAATCGCACTACTAATCACTTGAGAGTCGCACTTGAAGATCGCTTCGATGTTTTCGCTTGTATCGCTTATCCAACACTGATCCCGGCTCGCAGGCACACCAGCCTTATATAGGCCTCGGATAGTTCCAGAACCTTCTACCGTAGAAACATCTAGAATGTTCGAGTACATACCGATACCAGCCGACCAGGCGTCGATAGTTCTGGAAAGTTCTAGCATCGAAGTTTCTAGAAGGGACCCGAATAATTATTAGTTCTGCTACTCGATACTAGATGGCGCTAGTAGTAGCTAATGTCGCCATCAAGTGTGGCGCGTAACAATATTAATCCAGGGTGTCAGCTATCTCCATACAAAATTTTATCAAAATTGGTCCAACCGTTTGAGCGTGAAGAAGTAACAAACACACACTCACAAACTTTCGCCTTTATAATATTAGTGTGATGTGATTAGTGTGATTTATTCTGCAGAAGGCAGTCTTGCATAATTAGTCGCATTCGTCGTACAGTCTCAGTATACATAGATAAATAATGTTGTTATGTTAAACCTATATGTAGATACTGTAATACCTTGTAACTTACGTCCGCGCTACGTGGACGTGCGAAAATCTACGTGATATCGCATTGCGTCCATAACTCAGAGTTATAGTAAAAAAGTCTTAAGTGCTTTGCTTGAATTTTAACCGGAATGTGTTCCCTTTTGAACTTAAGCAGACCAATGCTGCGTTGCGGCAGAAATACGTATGGTTGTAGTATCAAAGCTACGTATTATAAAGCAGAAGGTGTTTCTGTGTATATGTTTGTAAGTGCACTTAGAACTTGAGAATCACTTATCTAACCTCAGTAATTCTTACTTCAATTTGTAGGTATTTTCCCTGGCTAGTTATAAGTGCCTATTGGCTTTTACATAATGGAGCCATAGACACTGCTAATCTAACATAAATTTACGCGTCCAAATCTTGGAAGTGATTTTCCATAATCCGTTTTTAGTCACAAAAGTAATATCTAGGCATTTTCACACAAAGCAGTGGAAAATAATTTCGTAAAGTAATTGTATATTCATGTCACTGAATTGATAAGAACCAGTCGAATGATAAGAATTTATTGATAAACTTGTCTGCGATAAACAATAGGAATAGAGAACTTCGTTTTAGTGAAAGACATTTTGAGTGACTTTGTTTGATAAGTATCTTGTTATTGCATGTCCTTAGATACCATTTTGGCGTCTCCAACTTTTGGTTTGCGTCACAACGCTGTACCTATACAGCGAACCACTGTGATTTCGTTTTATGAACATATTTTAATTTTATTAAACGTTATGATTTATTTACAATTTTTTTAAATAGTATCTTGGGGCAACTTGTACTAAAGAACGGTGACGCAGGGGTCATTTACCGCGGTCACGGATCATAAGTAATCATAACATCGCATCAATGAAATTAAAACAAATAACGTGCAAAGAGTAGGCGCATTGAAGGAGAGAGCCCTATGTCGGCAAGTGGCGCAGGCGGTAGTTTTCAAATTGCGAATTATTTTATGTTGTCACTAGCTTCTGCCCGCGACTTCGTCCGCGTGAAATTCGTACTTTCCTCTAAAAGTTTCGAAAATGTATGTTGGTATGATCTTTATAATTAATTTAGATAAATAAGTATTCGGGCCAATTTTTAAGTTTATAGAACAAAGGAATCAGATTTTTCAAATAAACTGTATCCCCGCTTTTCACCCCCACAGGGGTGGAATTTTATAACTTGACTCAGTTTATTTATAACAATTTTCGAGCTAATCAAGCCACGCGGTAAAATCCTCCCCTTTAAAATTAACTACCTCTTTTCACACAGTTCGGGGTAGATTTTCGAAAAACCCTGATACATGTTATTAATTATTTTTAGTCCTTAGTATAAATACTGAGTTTCAAGTTAATCGGACAGGGCGTTAAAATTCTTCCATACAAATTTTGACACCCCCCAATACCTCTTTTATAGGGGGTAGGTATTTTAGAAAAACGAAAAATTCCAAACTTCATAATTTACTTAGATAAGTATTCGTGCCAAGTTTCAAGGTTATTAACTCAAGAAATAAAATTTTTCATACCAACAAAATCCCCCCTTTTTACCCCCTTAAAGGTTTAATTTCCAAAAACCCCTTCTTATTCGATAGGTACCTACTCTTCACAAAGAACACACCCTCCAAAATTCATGTCCCTAGGAAGGACCAGCGATTTAGACTGTGCGTTGATATTTCAGTCAGGTCGTTCATCCCCCTTTTGGGGGAGAAATTATCAAAAACGCTGAGATACGTATAAATTAATTTTTAATCGTTAGCCTAAATACAAAATTTAAAGATCCTAACTTTTAAACTGACGGACTTTCATACACAACTTCATCCCCCCTTTTAACCCTTTGGGGGTAGAATTATCAAAAACGCTGAGACACGTATAAATTAATTTTTAGTCGTCAGCCTAAACACAAAATTTGATGATCCTAACTTTAAAACTGACGGACTTTCATACAAACTTTCATCCCCTATTTAACTCCCTTAGGGGTTGAATTTCAAAAAATCCTTCCTTCAACAAAAAAGAAATGAAAATAAAGCTGAAACGCCTGTGCAATACTATCTACCTATACCTACTTCACTTAAAAATAAATACTTATAACTACTTTAATTAATAAAAGTACCTACGCTTAATAATTTTTAATTTGAACGAATATTTAAACACTACCAAAACAACTCATAGGTACCTATTTTACAAAATAACAACAAAAGAAATTCAAATAAACTATTTAAAGACTAAAAGTCGCGCTGATAAGCACGGTTTCTCAATATCAATAAATTATTGTCTGTCAATAAGGTCGAACGCTCTGAACGCATCAACAGCCAAATATTGAATGAAGCTCGCTCCATAGGCTCGCTCTCGGACCTCCCGCCTTTTTATACCCGCCGCGACCTGTGTCGAGCGCGGCACGACGGCGCGATGGCTTATTTCATGTATAAGTTTGGTGTTTCTATACCGATTTCTATGATTCTTTTTTTATTGAATAGGTAATAATGTTAACTTTTTTAAATTAGGGATGAGTGAGAGTATTATAAACGCAAGAGTAAACAAATATAATCAGAATGCTCCGGACTGCTAAGCTATCAGGAGTTACACGTGTTATTGTGAGTCAACCATAAAAGATAGACATATGCTGTTGTGGGATATTTTTTAGACAATTTTATGTAGAATATTTCCGTCATACATGATTTCTATGTAACTTTAACCATTAAGGCTGCACACGCGACGGAAGCTTAAAAAATGGAGTAACTTCTCCCGTTTTCCCAACATTTCCCTTCACTACTCTGCTCCTATTGATTGTAGCGTGATGAAAAGTATACTATAACCTGCCCAGGAGTATGAAGAATAATTGTACAAAGTTTCGTTAAAATCCGTCGAGTAGTTTTTGTTTCTATAAGGAACATACAGACCGACAGACAGACAGACAGACAGACAGACAGACAGACAAAAATTTTACTGATTGCATTTTTGGCATCAGTATCGATCACTAATCACCCCCTGATAGTTATTTTGAAAATATATTTCATGTACAGAATTGACCTCTCTACAGATTTATTATAAGTATAGATAATTCTTATGATTACTGGCCACTAGCCCGTGTGTTAAATTAATATCGCCATTGTAGCGGCACGTTGTAGATCAAGTACAGCTTACAGCCCGCTTCAAACTTCATGGCAGCTTTGAAGTGCTCGCTGCGCAGTACCTTCCCCCCTCCCCCCACTGAGAGGTGAATTTGTTACTGCGCAGCGACTCGCCTTTTGTTCCGAGCCACCATACAGTTTGAATCGGACTATAACTGACTAAGAATGTATAAATCCCCTATTCTTCCTGTGAGTATAAACTGGGTATAAACAAATAAGTAATAATTATATAAATTATTTTTATTGGTTGCCATTATTTTTCGGGTACCAGCTTCCATACATTTTTGCCCATCCTCCTGTATACCATATAAAGTTTTAGAGGAAAGGAAGGAAGGAAATCCATCGTTGATCTCGCAATCAGGAACTAACCTATCAAAGGACAGAGTTGATAATATCGAATCGATTAACCATCGTTTGGTGGTTTTATACAACGCTGTATTACATAATTATAATAGTTACAGTAAGACATCATTACCTACGTTCAGCGGGGTAATTGTGTAACACACAAATAGTAGCAATGGTTTTTATTTCGACAACAACATTCATTGCGTTCTTTACGTTGTTGAACACACAATTTTTTTGAACATATTAAGTAATGGATTAGCAATTGCCTTCAAAAAAATTGTGTTTGATAGTGTTTTACCCAAATAGGGTGCAGTTAGTGGTCATCTCATCAATCAGTCACCAGAACGAGAACACAGGGTTAAATTAAATAAGCTAGCGGAACTCTGCAGACGTGATAAATTGATAAGTGTCGATATCTAAACACGATAAAATAAAAACAAAAGAGATTTGGTGTTTTTATTGGGGTTCAACGACCGCTGGTTGTATTGTTACTTTGAAGTATCGCTTGAGAAAATCTGTTTTCTTTCTTTTTCTGTAGTTTTTTAGAAATATATGTTATAGCTTCGTGTAAGGTCACTCAAAGACAGTATTAAAAATATATCGTAATATTCAGCTATGATTTATATTAATATACAGGGTGAAATTAAATTCGTGGGCATCCTTTTAAGTGGTCGTTGTACTCATCATTATGAACAACTTTTACTATGGGACCTAACCTGAAATCGCGAAAAAAAATCAGCTGTTCCCTACATTTTGACGATTTATGTGAACATAAATGCAAGGAACACCTGTTTTTTTTCGTGATTTTTGGATTAGTCTCATAGTAAAAGTTGTTCATATTGATGGGTACAATGACCCCTTAAAAGAATGCCCATGAATTTAATTTCACCCTGTATAATATAGCTGCGTCTGTGAGGGGCTTAAATCTATGGTTTCCTAAAAGAGAGGTGGCCAGCAAATAGAGCCCGCGGTGACAGCAGTCATGAAAATGAAGGCAACGGTATTTGACTTCACCATGTTAAAAACGCTCTCGAGGAAACCACACCAACTTACCTTCATAAATAACGTTTCAGTGACGTCTTTCGCCGGTAAATTGCGGACACTTCGTGGCAGCCACCCCTCTTCCAAAAACCGTAGCTATAGTTACCAAAAAGTCTCTAAGACATGTGACATCTACCAACCCGGACAGGGCCCGCGTGGTAGATTACAGGCCACTCCCCCTCAAAGAAAGAAGGCCTGTGTCCCAGCAGTGGGAACATTATAGGCTGGTTATGCTTATGCTATCCAAGAAATTGGATAGTATCCTAAGTACCCATGTTATCACCAATCAGAAGTAGTTATTGCAGAATGACATGCAAACTATTTCTTTACTTTTTTGCAAGATACTGGCATGATGTGAAAAACTAGACCATATTATTGTCAAAGACGTAATTCCTGAAGATGTATTAGAACCATAAATCATAGAACACGACCTTCAAACGTGAGATAAACACAGATCTATTATAAGATCGGATGAGCATGTTTATCGATGATTTTGTTTATGTTCAGCGCGCCATCAGTTTATTTATTACGCATTTAATATTTTCTCCTGCTTTTACTAGTGATTTTAGTTGCGTCATTTTGTATTATAACATCATTTTCCTCATATTTAGCATCTACAATCTTTCTACAGGACTTAGGAGTCCCCTTTTTATACCATCGGTCAAATTAAAAGAAATACAGCGTGTATCAGAAAGTGGTTAAAAATTAACTGAAGGCCAGTTCTCGTACTTAAAAAAAGACGGGTTGCACTCCGGGAGTGCCGGCAGAATTGAAAACTTGAATATTAACGTTGAAATAAATCAACTATTAATTGAATTAATATAACTCATTTTCTTTCGCTATTTCTTCGTCACTTTTTTCATTAATTGCACTTTGTTCAATTTCCATATTTTAAACACTTTATATACACGAATTTTACGAATACACAGCAGTGTGGCCACTACACAACGACCATATTGCCACTACACAGAATTTTCGATCAGGTCACGTATCCTGACGCGAGTTTAACATTTTTTACCCATTACAAAAAAGTGTACAACGCCGCTAAAGAAGTTTACACTTCAAAAAAAAAAACGTCAACATTCAATTTGCAACCTCATCTCAGCGACAATCAATGTCAAAAATGTAGGGAAATTAAAGATATTATTGACAGATTAAGACTGAGATCTGTGAACTTTCTTTAAAAATACGGGAATTGCCCCTCAAATGTCCCATACATTTGGGTTAGGTATTGAAATTATGTATGGAAAGGCTGTTTTTTTTTTCGATTATGACGTAGGTCCCATGGATGCAATTGTCCAGTTAGATGGTATACCAAACCCTTAAATATGAACACACATTTCGATACAGGATGTATAATAATTATACTGCAGTTTCGTTTCGACATTTTAGAATTTAGACGATCCTTCTACTTTGTCTAGACTATTCCATTGTTACATTGCATTCCATTGTTGTTGTTGAGGGTTTATAAAATAGTGAATTATGTACAAGGCCAAAGTAATCATTCATGAAAGTAGGCTTACCTTTACTAGAATCATCTTGTTTCTTCGTTCCCAAAATAGAATGCTCTACTGATCTAAGTGTAATTAATCTGTCATAAACAGGGCATTCTGTACCGCAACCCTGAAACATTCTGTTATGAGTTCATTTTTCTAAAGGTGTATGTCATCTTTTCCAGGTTGGAAGTGACACAGATCACCAGGACCGCTGTCTGCAACATCCAGTGGCCCGAATATGAGAACTGCGTGGAGGTGACCTTCGGGGTTCCCCTCCATTATGAGGAAGAGCCTGAAGAGCCGAGACTAAACGCCCAAGACCTGGACGATATGTGGACTACCTACATTATCAAGGAGGAGTTCTCCGAGAGACTGCGTTCGTTGGGCATCACGGTGAGTCGTGCTTGTCTATTGGCATGATGAATAAATATATTTTTAATAGCTGCGCCCCGCGGTTTTATCCGCATAAGTCTCGATCCCGTGGGAATATCGGGATAAAAAGTATCCTATGTCCTTTCCCGGGACTCAAACTATCTCTATATCAAATTGATCGAAGATACCAAAATCTAAATCGGCTCAGCGGTTTAGGCGTGAAAAGTTAACATACAGATAGAGTTACTTTCGAATTTATAATATTAGTATGGATTTTGGACCAAACATTCAAACACATGGGTTTGAGAGGGTGTATTCAATCTTTCTTCCTGGGTTATCCTTTTACTCGTGCAGAATAACCCAGGGTGTCATATATGTAGCTAGGAGACTCCAGTTGTAAAGATTCTTAAAATGAATCCCTAATGTCACAATGAGTTATCTTGTCATCACTATCTTAAGTGATATGAGTTCAACGAGAGAAGTCTAGAAATAATTTCATGTGACTACTATCTTTTGTTTTTGTATATTCATCATCATACTTATCTCCATTTCGTATCTTTGAATCTTCTGCAAGAGGATGTGCTGATACGACTTCTACTCTTTACTCTACTCCTCTTAACTACATTCCTCCTTTCGTGGGCCTTCCACGAATTTAATTATGGTTTTCCGCATTCTTTTAAACCAAAATGCGTACTATCTATATATTTATACAAAATTCAAAGTCCTGACCGACTGATATATCAACGCACAGCCTAAACCGCTGGTCCTAGAGGCATGAAATTCGAAGGGTGTGTTTTTTGTGAAGAGTAGGTATCCACTAAGAAAGGGTTTTTCTAAATTCCATCCCTGAGACGGCGAATGGGGGGAGAGTGGAAGTCGTGGGCAGAAGCTAGTTTAAATTTTCGATTAAAAAATCGTTTGAACTTACGTTGTGGTTACCTATTTCAGGCGTTGTTGCTAGGGTACTAGTAAGATTTCCACCACTCTTTTGGTTTCTGTTGTTTTAATCTCATCTTCTATAACCCTAGGAGTACGCGATCCCCAACGACCGCACGGTGCTGCTGGTGTGGCTGGTCATCGCCGCCGGGGTGCTGATCTCCATGGCCATGCTCGCCTTCGCGCTCTGGCGGTTCAGCTGCTTCGAGGATTATACTAGGTGAGCTGGATGGAACTTAATTTTATATTTTAGGCTAGATCGTTACAAAGATTACAAAGATTTGAAAAAGATCAAATGACGACGATGACAGAATCAGTGATGGAAGGGCATTTTTCGTAATAAAAGTGACAATGTTCTCTATCAAGGAAAATTACTTTCTAATAATACATATTTTATATGATAATAGTGCACAGTTTCCAAACGACATAAGACACATACATGAAGATAAAGATATGGATTTTACTAATACAATAATAAAATCAATGTAATTTTATCTAATGAAGAACGGAAAGTTATAATTTTTGATAAAGTAAGGCTTCAACATAAACCAAGATCTGTTAAACTGCTATTGTCTTGGAACAAAACTCTCAATCTCTCAATCCTTTTTTGTCCATCAGTATGATCAGAATGCCAAGAGCTACGTACTAAAGAAGTTGTTTATCTTTCCAGAATGCAATCCTACGGCGACACAGATAGCATACAGAGCGAGAAGCGTTACCTGGACCTGTACCCCACCCCCCACCAGACGCTCCCGCCGCTCTACTCCGAGAACGACTACAAATGGGCTGATGACAAGTACGACGACTCGACCAGAGGTTGGTACCAACGAAGTCTTTTTATATTGTAAGATGGCAAGAAAGCAGTTGAACCTGATATCAAGGAGTCTTCTCCACTTATTAACGTCTGCAATACCTAAGGCATAGAGACAAAGCTGAATCGTCTCATGTCCCTGTAATTTTACTGCCACTCGTACACACACAAGACTGAGCAATCCTGCTTGGCGGCAGAAATATGGCTGACAGTTTTCGCATGGTATAATGCATTGTCATTGTAAGCAATGTCCATAGAAATATACTTATTTCGGCCATTATCAATTGGTTTAATCGTCAAGTCATTATCATTCAGCTTGCATATGTATGAAAAGGGCATATACGAACCTGCTAGCACTTTTTAAGAGGCTTCAAACTGAAGGTCTTTCCCAGCTAAAGGTTTTAATAATGCGTTTATTATCCTTTTACTTAATGTATATTGGAAGGTGTGTCTTTCTTGTGAATCTTAAATTAGTTTTCATGTCATCATGATATTTAATATTATCTTTTTCTAATTCCAGTGGACATGGGAGGCTTCGCCAACAGGAGTTACAACCGGGACGAGATCTACGACCTTGACTCGGACGAGGATATCATCACCCCACGTGACAGGTACTTATTTTGATGGCATAAGTTTCAAAATTGATTGGATTTGCTTGTCATTGAAATTAAAATGCTGGATTCTATGTAGATGAATGTTACAACTACTTTTGTTGAGCTTGATCATTTCAAGTCCTTAGGTATAAATTGAATGTTACTTATAACAATATCTCTCAATATTATCTTGTCTGATATCATTCATAGAGATGAGTTCACGTACTGATAAACTTTCATCAGATATTAAATAAAAGAGCAAACATTTAAAGTCATTCATGAATCAATAGATATACATTCGTAAATATATTTTAAGTAACTTTCGTCTAGAATCATTCAACTCAATTTTCCCGTGACAACCAATCCATCAGAGAGGTAGTTCCTGTAATTTTAAAGAACGTTCACAGTCTGAATGCCAACTCTCGTAATTTAAAACGTTCAAAATCTAGTCGCAGTCTCATCTCGGCGACAAACAAATGTCAAAAACTTGTCAAAATGTAGCCAAAATTCGAGGATTTTTTGACAGATTGAGACTGAGATCAGACTGTGAACGTTCTTAAAATTATGAGAATTGCCCGTCTGACAGATCTCAATCTGTCAAAAATACCTCTAATTTCCCCATATTTTTAACATTGATTGTCGCTGAGATGAGACTGCGACTAGATTTTGAACGTTTTAAATTATGAGGATTGGCCTTCTGTTATCTGTACTAACCTCAATGTTTCTAACTCTATTGTATGTAACTAACCGATCTCTGTTCTAACCACTAACCTTACAGGTACACCACAAACGCGTAGCCGGCACAGCAGCTCAGTAGCGCTTGTGCACAATGGTACGGAATTTATTAACACTTCATTTATTTTAACTTATACTTTTTAAGCTATTGCATAGCTTTTATCGCGGACTTTGGTCGCGGCGACCGAATCAAGAAATTCCGTAACGAAAATAAACCTAACACCCCCCACTTCGACCGGCACAGCGGTGCGACGTTGAAAGCCGTTCATCGTCTAACGTCGTTTCAGTTCGGCAGACTTCGGCACGGTGTTTGTGTGCGTGCGACTAGACGTATGCGTGTAGACTGTACGAAACTCGCATAAGTTGATAAAAAATGTTATGCAATAGCTTTTTCATCATATCTTTTATTCACCTAAAAAATTGCCTGCGCTATGGAACCCCGCGAAATTCATTTTTTTTACATCTTTTGCAATATTCAGCTCAATTGTCAGGTTGTATGTTGACTAAAATATGATTCGCGAGCGTAATAAATATGATAATTATAGAATTATAATCATTAGAATCAGCAAAAGAACTCCTCGAGTTAGAATATTGGCCTCAAATGTCATGATTTCTTGAAATACTCATTCAATAGGGTAATATGAGCTGAGTTGAGTTGTTGTCTGAGTTGTATTGATGATTGTTATGATTATAAATCTATAAATAAATATTTATTGCGACCGTGAATCATATTTAGATCAACGTACAACCTGATACAGACCTGCAAATTGCAAAAAACGGAAAAAGATTAAATTAAATTTCGCGGGCTACCTTGACGCTTTCGCCGTAACTTTAAATTATTTATATGGCTTATAAATTTATAATCTTACACGATGCATGACATGTGAATAACATTATTTTAGCCTTCTATAATAAACTATGTGACACTTAGTTAAGAATTTATATAACAAGGAACTTCATTATCGTTTGCAATTATAAAAAACTTGCTGTTATTATTATCATGATTTCTATCATCAGTGCTTTGATTAATACGTAAATACACGGTAGCATCACCGACGCACGACCTGTGACTATAGATTCAGTACATGATTCTAAAACCCCCTGCGCTGAAATTTTTCGTCGGTAATTAACAAAAAAAAAAATAGCTTTTCGATACATTTACAGCGTAGATACATCACTTTTCTTTGAAACATTTATATATTTTTTTTTATAAATGACGAAAAATTTCTACGCTAGGAGGTAGAAATTTGTCGAGAATCGTGTGCTGAATTCATAAACTCAAACTCAAAGCATTTATTTCAATTAAACCAATTACAGGCACTTTTGAATTGTCAAATAAATGGTCGGTCAGTCAGAAAGATGAAGCTAGCTCCCCATTCCAAAGCGTAGGTACCTATGGAGAAGAACGGGCAAGAAACTCCATGGACACTCTTTTAAATCAAAATAATATTATAGTTACAAAGTCTTGGCATCATTCATGTTAAAAATTATACATGTGAGAACGATGCAGATCGTTAAAAGCGTCCATAATAAAAAGATGAGAAAAAACAAAAATTCAAATATTAAATAAAATAAAATAAGCCATGGCAGCAAAGAGATGACCAGTTCCTACTGACGGCGCCCGTTCACGAACATAACCTTAGTTTGCGCGTCGAATTCCTTGCCATCCTGTATAACATTCTTGTATTAAATATTCATTATTCTCTTGTATATTATATTTCTCGTCGACTGCCTCGTTGGTCTACTGTTCGTAAATGCTACTTCTGAGCTTGAGCATGAGATCCTGGGTTCGATTCCCAAGTGGCGTAAACTGTAATTAAGATTTTCCATCGGGAATTTTCAGTAACAGTTCTAAGTCTGGCATTGTGCCCGGTTGAAGGTAATAGGCTCGCCCCCTATTACATGGGACTTACATATAACTGGCGAAATGTGGATGTACTACTGGTATATCTCAGCCCATCGCTTCTTCCTTGTCATGTTATGTATATTATTATATTTCTGTATTAAGTTTACAACAAATACTTATCAATAATTCTTTAGTTAGTTAATTCCTTATATTTGCCATTTTTCAGGAAAAGCGCTATCAGTCCGAGACACAGTTACAGTGAAGCGTAAGAGGGAAACGTAAGGATATTCCAAAAAGTATCGATATCGATAAATCAATTGAATTTATCGATACAATTTATCGTTTTGTAAATTCGACAACATATCGCTTTAAGCACATTGTGAATGTTATTTTGATTAGCCTTATCGATTGATTTATCGATAAGGATTAGTTTAACTAAATAACGTAGTTAGAGTACTGTAAGTTTTAACTGTTGATTTCATGTGATTTTTAAATAATGTTAGTTATTTGTTAATACTGTCGATAAAATAATAGTGCGGTGAATAGTGTTCATGTAGAAAATAATAATATAAAAAAAAAACATTTGTTGCATAAAATAATAAATAATGTAAATATATATAATTAAATGCATTTAAGCATGTATTACAGCAATATAATGCTAACTGTTTGATCTATATTTGATTATGTTACTTTAGTTTTAATAAATCTATTTTTCATTCCATTCTTATACTTATCGATATTATATTTTTGTTTGAAGATGAATATTATTCACCTTGTTATATTTTAGTGGCAGTATTCTCAAAGTATATAATGTAATAAATAGATATTATACCATTGTATACTTAATAGATATATGTATAAATATACGTTTATGTTGATATTGTAAAGTACATCATGAAACGTTGTGGTTTTATTACGTTTTATAAAAACATCTTTAACTTCTGTTGTAAATTATTTTTATTTTATATTTCTTTTTGTTTTAAATTTTATTCACGAATAAATGGTTATTTTTTATTTCGTGTTTTTTATTTTTATTTTATAATTTTTAATATTTTTTTATTTTTCAAAACATAATGGGAAAAATAAATTAAAATGAAGTATAATCGAGTAAACTAGTTACAATAAAATAATGTATGTTAGAATTTATTCATTATATAATAGTTAAATTTAAAGAAACCATGGTTTTTGTTGCCTAGGGTTGTGTTTTCAGAGTTTATGATAGGGTTGTGACACATTACCATTCCTAAGATATAGAATTTTCCATATATTCACTCTTCTATTGAGTTTGAAGCATTTTATCCAAATTTATAATTATATGTATTAGTGCGATAACGTATTCATAAATAAAAGTATAATATAAATATACATACATATAACACTCATTTGCCATTCTTGCCAAAACGTAGCAAATATAAATAAGCGGCAAGATAAAAATTATAAATAATAAGAAAAGTGAGATTATGACAAATTGCTGCCAGTTAAGATAATTGTCTTTGTTAGCATTGAGAGTAGGTACAAATAAGAAAAAATATTGAAAACATATTTTTCAGTCACGTTAAAAAAATGCAGCTAAAAAATAGGTTATTATACCATAATAATTATATTTTATGCAAAGTACAGTAAGCCTCAAAAAGATATACATATTATGTACATCGACCAGAATTAATTTAATTGTCTACAATTTTTTTTCTATAATTATGGAATCAATGTGAGCTACAAAGCGAAACACATAGGGTACTTAATTGTACAACATTTTGAGGGTGACTGTACCAAAACAATACGGCAAGAAAGTAGTCAGTTCATTGCTTTGTCTCTCTTCCAACATCAATCAATTTGTTTTAAAACAAAGTTAGTACCTATTGTCCCGGTAAATATTAATGCCACTGAAAAGCAATGAGTTCAGGATAAAAGAGAGAGATACCACGATTTGCAGGTACAATGCTAAAAAGACAAAACATCAACAAGAATGTAACTATGCGAGTACTTTCGCCTACTGAGTATTTTTCAAAAACAGAGAAATCAACCTATCCCATTTTTTTTTTCTAGTACTTAAAGGCCACAGGCTTGTATATTAATATTGTACTAGCGTGTATTGGATTGTATTTAAACAACCTAAAATATACAAGGCTTAAGGCACATTGACGCGCAAACTTACCATGAACTCTGCACAAGATTCTAATAAAATCACCTGTTCCATACACTTTTGATTGTGTAGGTATTGCACTTTTGTATGAAATTGCCCAGCTGTTTAGAACAGTGGTGGCCCGTTAGTAACGGCCACGACTTACGAGGTCGTAGTTTGGAACCCATACCGGCGCTATTGAATCACTAGGCAATGCTCTCAAAACGATGCAGTAAAACATCGTGAGGAAACCGACATGTCGTAGAACCAAAAATTCGAAGACATGTGACGTCTACCAACCCGCACTGAGCCCACGTGGTGAATAACGGCCCGCTCCCTCTTACCGAGAGGAGGCCTGTGTCCCAGCAGTGCGAACATTAAATGCTGATTATGCTATTAAATGCTGAATTATTTTATTATTGCAAAAAAAATATATATTGCCGGCGGGTGGTGCTGGAATCATATTGTAGATGATGAAAATCAGAAATTCAATACTAATGAACGGAGTTCGTGTCAGAACTGTGTGGCGTCGAAGTGATTCAAAAGTATGTGATTGTAAATTATACCAAACATTTACTACTAGTACAGCTGCCCTATATTCGTGATCAGTTTTGACTCCAAAAGTTATAAACTCAATCATCATCTACTTTTGCTGTTGACTGTACCTTCTGAATTTGTGATAACATTTTGCACATCGATGTTCCTTACAATCTGTATTATGGGCAAAATAAAACGAAATATAGAAGAAAAAAATCAGTATAAACGTAGAGAAGTGGTCACCTCGATACCTGAAGTAAATATAGTTCCTTAGATATATTATCGTAGATAGATGATATTTAATAATAAATTCTACGTATATGAGATGTCCATGTTAACCGCTAAATAAATTTTATATAATATAAAAATAAGTTATTCAGAATATTTGAAGACCAAATTCTAAGAAAGAAAACCGAAATATATATAAAAATATATATTATATATAAATAGGTTTTTCCAAAGGAAACTGTTTCCTCAATGTGACTGGGAAATATTTGGTGATAAGTGGAAATTAATATTTAATTATTAAATAAAAATAGTCAAATTAAAAATAATTTACCAAAAATGTGTAAAAAATAAAATCGCTACTGGTATTTCAATCCAGATAATCGGTAGTTACAGAAAATTCACGTGTAGAACATTTAAAAATTATTGCCAAAATAAAATACGTTGATGTCAATTTTTTATGCCAAATTCGATATAATACGAGTATATCAATTTATTATTTCAACGGTGGCTAGAAGATTCGTGATAATAGTAAGAATATGTAATTACATACCAATAATATAACGTAACATCACGCCTGCAATCCCCGAGGGGTTATGCAGAGGTGTACCTATAGTAGATATGTACATCCACATTTCGCCAGTTGTGTAAGTCCAATGAATACATAGAAGGTCATACTTATATTTAAATTTGTATCATCAGTTACTTCACCGAGGAAATTTGGTATAATACAAAAAAAAATTAGCTTATGAAAAAATATAAAAAGTAAGTAATAGTAAAAAAAACCATTCAAAGGTCTGAATAAAAGTCCTACTGTCTACAAAAATGGGAAAAGTATCTGATGTTAATTTTTAAGCTCTTTTAAAATATATAATAAATTGTTTTTAAATAGACAACATTATCTGTCATTCTTCCTTCTCTAGCTACTAAATTAGAATATGTAATAACGTCTAATATTTTTGTTCACGTTGTTCTTAATTAAATATGAAAATATATTAATGTTTTTATAATATTATAAGATCTATTTATTGTTTTTTTAGCTGTTAAATTATTATTATTAACTATTTAGGACATATATTTATTGGCAAACATTTTTATTTACTGAAATTTACCGATTATAGTGATGTCTGCGTACTACCTCATTAATTATTTGAAAAATATTAATTCTTTTTCGAAGAAAACAAAGGTTTTTTGTTTGATTTTGTCGTATATACAAAATTATTTACTTATTATGGAGCCAAAGTTCAAAATTAAATTATAATAATGTGCGAGTAAAATAAAATATTCACAAAGCATCAAGCTTCTCACTTAATTTTACAGTGAGGTTTATCGCAAATATTTATTGTAATAAAACATATACAATATGTAACAAAAACCCTGTCCGATCCAATAAAGGCGTATTCCTGGTTCAACATACGTACTAGAAAAAATGGTTATAAAAATGTAACTCATAAAAACCAAAAGTTATTGATTTTTTATTTTTATAATCCATGCGAAATTTAACACTGAATATGGCAAATTTTCATAAGTTGACAACACTCCACCCACCGGCAAAATCTTTTTATTTTTACCTATTTTTATTTCAAAGAACACCGCCCTACGCTACCGCGGAGTAGGCACTCTTTCAACTAGTCGCCGACTCTTTGATCTCGCCGACTCGTTGCCTACCGGCGCGCTACTTCTTGCCAGTCTTTCGTGGAGATAGCTTCCGACCGGACGTCCGTACGTATCACACACTATCGTTTCGTGAACAATGTCGTATTCAAATCAGGAATATTTTAATATGTTGATGTGTTTAGGCAAGACCGACTGCAATTATGCAGCTGCGCATAGAACGTATGAGGTGCGTTTCGCGAATAGACCAGGTGTGACAGTACCGTCGGAGCGTGCGTTCCAACGCCTGCATAACCGCGTGTAGGTATACCACAGGCAGTGTTCAAGCAAATTTAGTGAAAAGGTGTCGAATGTGTGTTAGTGTTGGAGGTGGACATGTGGAACACGATCGCCGAAGTATGCAAGAACAACCAGTGAACGTTTTAATAAGCTGATACCTGCAGTCGGTTAGTACATTTCCAAAAGCACATCACATTTAAAAAAGCCCTTTTCAGGGCTACATTTAATTCAATTAATTATTTCTTGATAAACAGAATAAAGTCTGAAACACAAAATACAGAGAGTGTGTCTGAAATCCGAATCACTATGCCCACAAAACAATATCAGCTGATACCTACACGTAGGCAGGTATTTGTTTGGCGGCACGCGACAAAGCGGGGTCATGAGTTCATGACAAAGGATCATACAAACCGCCTCGCTCAGGCGGCTTTTTTGACACAAAACTGTAGGTGAACTTTGTCGAGCGATCAGTGTTGCCTTCGGTCAGATTTTATTTTTTATTTTAATTTAATTATTTTCACTGGGGAAAAATAATAATCTCAAATCCATTAAATGGTTACGTATATGTGTTCGCAATACGATGCCGAATAATACCCTTAAGGATCGGACAGGGTTTTTGTTACATGCTGTATAATATATTTATGAAAAAATAAAATTTATTTTACGGGGCATCCCTAGGTATCTTACTTGAATTAAGTAAATATAAAATGTCCCGTAAAATATTTAATGGAAAAATTAGTTTTTCGCAAGTGTGAGTGAGTTTGACAATGAACACCAAACACTATTCATAATGTATGTGAAATGTAATTATTAACGGGCAATAAAAAAGTTATGCCTATTAAAAGTTTCTTTTATTTATTTCCTTATGTTTTAAAATGGTTATTATTATAGCCTAGCCATAGCATATCGGCGGTAAACCTATTATAATATAATAGTTAAATATAAAAGAATTTTATGACTTTGTGGACACTCATACCGACTAAAGCCAATTGGGATAGGCATCTAAATTACTGAACGCCAAATGCTACGTTTATAAAAATGCTCTGACACGACTCGGGCAATTAGTTTCAGCAATCATTGCTGGAGGTAGTCGAGCAATTATTGGAACAAATATTACAAAATCTTGGCATCGAGCAATACGGAGCCATGTGTCTCCACATTGCTCTACTAATTTGCTGTTCATAATGGTAACGGATTTTCTAATTAATGATTTTCTAATGGTTCAATCAACCAACTCAGCCTATCGCAGGCCACTGCTGGATATATGCCTCTCTTAGCTGTCCCAGCCACCTTCTTAAGGTCGTCGGTCAATCTGGCTGGGGGGCGCCCCACACTACGCTTGCCGATACGCGGCCTCCAATCCAGGACTCGTCTGCTCCACCGGCCAACGGTCCTTCGACAAACATGACCAGCCCACTGCCACTTCAGTTTGCTTACTCTGCAAGCTACGTCGGTTACTTCGGTTCTTTTTCGGATAACTTCATTCCTGATTTGTAATTATTAGCAGTTGGCATTTACCCCCATTGGAAGAAGGCGTGAGTTTATGTGTTTATGGGCGTGTGTATGTAGCAGTAGGTAAATCAGTTCAATAGGATACCCCTGCAGTAGGTACCCAATGCTGATAAGCGATAAGCCGATACATTATTTCCTTTTACTCCACATCAATTAGCAAACACAACTATGTTTTAATTTGCCAAAAGATGCAACACAACGCATAATACTTTAACAAAATAGTACAAACACACGTCATAGAGATGTCAAATAACAATGATAAATAATTTTCAACGCCACCATTCTGAATTTGACGGTTTTCGTATTGTTACCGCATTGGGTTATTCTGTAACAGAAGTAAGAATGGTAAATTGCAAGGAAAACAAATACATAAACCTTTACATTTCCACTGACATTGTTTTGGTTTGTCTTCTGAGAGAAGTCAGTTAAGAAACACCGATAGTCTACAGTCTACACTAATCTACATCTACACTTCTACATCTACAATCTACATCTACACTATCTACACTAATAATATTATAAAGAGGAAAGATTTGTATTTTTGTATGTTACGAATAAACGTAAAAACTACTGGACCGATTTCAAAAATTCTTTTACCGTTAGAATGCTACATTATCACTGAGTAACATAGGCTATATTTATTACTAAAAAAAATTAGGGTTCCTTAAAAATTCCTACTAAAACCAACCCAAGGTGTAAAAAAAATAGCCATAAAATGTCTTTCATCGCATGCGCTGCGGAAAGTATTGACGATAGAACAAAAAAATGTTCTACAATATTATAAAACATATCAATATCTACAAAAAACTTCGCGATACCATATGTCCAACTATTGTAGTTATGTCACTATAACTACTTTTTTACATTTTAAAAGTTGATAGAAATGCCGATCAAAATCAGACCATGTTATCTATACCTTTGTATCAATTCTTATCCAAATAAATTATTTTGTATTCAAGACTGTTTCAATACCTGTTGATTACTTTTTGAATTATTGAAATCGGACATTCCATTCAAAAGATATTACGAAATTAAAAATGTCAGTAGAAAAAAAAATACACGCGGACGTGTTGCTCCACGCAGCCACAGAATACGACGTAGCGCAGCGATAAAATTCTCGTGTCCACAGTGTTTGTAACAAAACTCCTCTGAAACGGCTTGACCGATTCTTATGAAATTTTGTGTGTATATTCAGTAGGTCCAAGAATAGGACGTAAACTATTTTTTATTTTATTTTAACTGCTACTATTGTTCGTGTAGGGGTAGGGTAGGGTAGGAGTAAGGTCGAGGTAGGGTAGGAGTCGGGAAGGGGTACGGTAGCAGTAGGGTAGGGGTAAGGTAGGAGTCGGGGTAGGGTAAGAGTAGGGTAGGGGTACGGTAGGATTAGGGTAGGAGTCAGGAAGGGGTAGTGTACAAGTAAGGTAGGAGAAGGGTAGGGGTAGGATTAGGGTAGGAGTAAGGTGGGACACCACGCGAACGAAGTCGCGCCGGGCAGCTAGTTATATAATAAGTATAATTAAAATACCTGAATGAAACAAAGACATACTCGTAAGTAGGTAAATAACACAGTTTTGGTTAAAATAACCTAAATTATATTAACTCAGTTTATAAAACTGACATGATATTTTAAAGCTAATAGATACCTACATAAATGTATTAAAATTACTCGCACTAACAAGCCAATCCACAAAATACATATGTTACAGTAAACTTTAATTAAATAATAATAATATGTGATCGAACCAGTCTATTAACTAAATCAAAACTGCACATCTTTCACAACAAAATCACAATTTGTCTCACAGCAAGCAGAAAGAAAAATAATTTTGCGATAAAGGCATGAAACAAAATCTTAAAGTATTGCCACAGCACACAACTCATTTCAGAATCACCCGCATACTCTCCGAGCAAGGTCACTTCAGATCTTGGGCTTAGAGCGCGCGCATCACAATTAGCACAAGATAACGCGATAACAGCGAGATAACGTCAGGACATCACCGTTACGAAACTATGGAGAGCTTCCTTACAAAAAATACGTGAAAGTGGTCTTTGAGTTGCGCGATTTCGAATTCGAATTGAGTTCGACTCTTTTTTGAGTTGCGAGTGTGATTCTTTTGTTTTGTGTATGAATTGATTCTAAAATGTGGGATAGTTGTTTTGTTGTGTTTGTGTTTTGTAGGTAATAATGTGGAAAAAGTGAGACTACATTTTCGTTTATTAAAAATTTATAAAAAAATTGTTATACCGATAATTGTAGAATAAAATATACATACATAGATATAAACAAAATGGCAATCGAAACGAAAAACGTAGAATACGAACAATTAAACCAACTATATGATGAATGTCTCAACTATTTGAAACACAGTATAAATAACATCGAAGATGATTCAAATTCCATAGAAGACCCTGACTATGATACTATTAAAGAAGAAGACGAAGACCAAATTGAAGAACAAATGGAAGCAAAAACAGTATACAAACTTGAAAATGAAAAGTCCACCGAAAGCCTTGATTCAATTAAATCAGAACCACGTTCAGAGAGACTAAGAAAGCTATCAAAGCAATTACCAAAAATTATTATAACTCAAAGTACAACGAGTTTAGATTTTAAGAAAGAGGATATGAAAATGGTGCCTATGCGCAATGAAAAGTCAAAAAGCGATCGCACACTACCGAAGATCGATCGGCATTTACAAAGAAGCGATCTTAGTATGCCATCAATCAATCATCACCATAATGTGTCGAAAGTTGATCGAGTTATGTCGAAGAATGAAATAAGTATGTCGACCATGGATCGTAGAACACCGAAAGTGATGAAGCCTTTCAATCATGTTCCTCCGGAAAAGAAGAAGGTGCTGCCTAATAAGTAAGTTTATAAAATTCTGTATATTATTCGGATTTATTCTGCTCTGATCCCTTGAAACACTTCTCAACCCTCCCTTCGATCCCCTGCTAGTTCTTCTTCTGTTTTAATCTCTGTCTTAACCACTTTATCTATGCTCAAATCTATTTAAACTATTTTTACTACGAGTACAATATTGTTTCGCCATTTATTTTCAAGGCCCAATTCAGTACGTAAAAAGATATGTGGATAAATACATATGTGCCTTAAGAATTAGTTTAAATGCACAGCATTTAATCTGTAGTTATGTTTGTCAGTTGTAAATATATTATTATTCAAAATTTAATACGACTAATACATAAGAAATGTTAACTGTTATTATGTTTCTAAACAAAAATTTTAATACTAAATTGTAATTTCATAATATGCTTACTTGATATTTGTACGCCGTTACCGGCAAAACATAGAGATCTCTGTACCTATTATATTTCAAACACCTATTTCTACACCTATGTTTATAACAAATAAAAACTTTGATTTTGACTTTGACTACGACCACAAACGATTCCTGACTTCGAAACCACGTCTATTCCGTCGCAGCACCCTTCTTATTTCCCAAAGAACAATGCACACTGTGATCATCGATACCTATAAACGAGGTGATTATGACAATTTTCGTATGGACCGTTTACTATATTGGTCAAAAAAGAATCTTTGACGATACTCGTCTAAGAGGAAGACGGCTTTTTTTCCTTTCTTACTTTAGATATGTTAAAACAGATTTTTTTTTATCATAGAATTGATCTTCAAGTCTGGGGAGAGCTTATGGTATTAAATAAGTGTTATGTTATTAGACACACAGTAGTACTATTGTTATCTTAGTTTATGTAATGACAGTCAACTCAAACGGAGTAATTGTAAGGTTTATATAATTATGGTACTTACAAATGACGCACTTTCGGAATCATAGTAGAATGACGGAAAAAGCAGTAAAAGTATTAGTAAGTATTTGTTGATGAATTAACAAGTAAAAGAATTTGTGCTCCCAAACGATATTAATAAGGATTGACTAAGGTTTGACCATAGTGTATGTAAATTAAATTAAATAGGAATTACCTTGGTTTGACTGTGTAAATTAATATATGTAGAATAATAAAATAATTTAAAAAAACTCATTTCAGACAGAATAGACATCATTTTACGGAAGACTACTAAATATAGTCCCCATTTTTGACCGTAACAAGGTTTCAAGTTTAGAACGCTCGGTGTTGTTTGCATAGTTTATCTTATTAGGCATATGCGGATTATGTCAGATTTGTGGTAAGGTCGATGTCAGTAGGTAATCTACATTTAGAACGCATCAGTACCTACATATTATCTGTACTACTTATAGTAAATCTGAAATAATGGTTATACTTAAGCATTTTATAAAGCCCAAAGTTGACACTGAAAAACTGTGAGTGAGATACATACATATACGCGTAGATATATGAAAAAATAAATTGGATGTCATGGGTTTTATTTTTTTTTGGCGCGGGATCCTAATTCTGTTTCTAAAGTAAAAGTAGCCTAAGTTAGGCCTTACACTATCTGCCAGTGAAAGTCCCGTCAAAATCATTCCAGCCGTTTCGGAACAAACAGACAGTTTTAAAAGTTGTTTTTTTCTTATAAGTACCGTATATACTTTCATATGCATTTAGTAAAAACTATTAGGTATTTTGATATTACAAACAGACACTTCAATTTTATTTATTTGTATAAATGACTGGAAAGATGAGGAAATAATTCCAACCTATTTTTCACCGTGATTGTGTATAAGAATCTCAAAACACATCCCACACTAGAAAATTTAAAATTGAACTGAGCTAATCAGATTATTCTCTTTCTTATTCGCTCTCTCGGACGGTTTGATAGAGGCCGTCCTATATGGCCAGTACATACTACCTACGACAAGTCTGCAATCATTAGCACAAAAAACAAACTCGATCTCACTCAGTCCATAATGAATATTTTACTACAAGAATGATGCTTAATATATCACATTCATTTGTTTCCAAGTGGTTTCAGACACCCGCACCGCACCCGGCCAGGGTACGGCGACCACCCAAAGCGCCTGGTCTCCAAGACTGGCATGGAAAATGTGGCACTGATCTCCAATGTGCCCTTCGAGAGAATACGGCTGCTGAACGATACATTTCATACTTTGGTAAGTGATGAGATGAATAACAATCGCACCTTCAGAAAAGTAGTGACATAACTCAAAAATCGAAGAAATCGTGTTACGACCATAGAGGTGCACTAAAAGGTACGCACTTTTAGGTGAAACTAGTGACCCTCTATGATCGTAACTCGATTTCTTAGATTTTTGAGTTAAGTCACTGCTATTCTGAAGGTGCGCAATCTTTATCTATGAATGGTTTATAAGTCTCGGCTAGAGTAGCATGGGATGTCATGGGCTCTTTATCAAGGCGTTACTAGTTTGGTACTACTGAAGACGAAAGTTTTTTTTTTTCTAAGACAACTTAGTCCGGTATAAAGTTGTCAGCTTTGAACTTTACCTTAGAGCGAAGCCTAAATGACGCTACGTCATCCTACATACAAATAGTGACACAGTGGCATGCCACAATAAGCGTGTCACAACCTGTGGCGAAGCAATGCACGCTCAACGGACTAGGGGACTAGAGCGACGAAGCAGGGAGGGATGTTGCGGTGCGATGTCGAGCATCGGAACGGCATCGCAGTGGACCGCAGTGTTGTTAAGACTGAAACACCTAACACCTAAACGCTGCGACGTTGCGACGTCGTAGTAAGGCGGTGTCCTGCGTGAGCGACGAATACGACGTGACACGACGCAACACGACGCGACGTAATGCGACGCGATGCTACACGCGAAAAATGTCCTACGTGATTTTGGTCATTACTTCTCGAATCATGGAGAAGTACAGTACAATTTTAACAGGAAACCGTCAATGGGGACAACGGGAATACATTTTAATTATTTTTATTGAGTTCCGAATGGTGACAACGGGAACAGACGGAAAGTTCATAATTATGTAGTTCGTGGTGTCGCGTCTGGTCGCTCTCAAAACAAGTACGCGTTACGTCGCGTCTCGCCGCAGACTGGCATATAGGCCGCAAGCAGGGTATGCCGTTGAGTTGATCGCGTTCGCAGCGTCGCGTCGCGTCGTATTCGTCGCTCACGTAGGACACCGCGTAAGCGGCATTACATTGCGACAGTATTTTCCGTGTAGCACTAAATGCGTTGAAATCGTATTATAGCCGTGCGACGACGGCAACGCAACGCACTGGCAACGCCCATGTGGCCTCACTCTAGTCGGAATAAAGTTGGAAATGCAAAAATTGAATTGAATGAATTGAATCGAAGTAAGCTCGGGCTTAGATCTTAGTATAAGACGATTAGTGTTCTACAGAAATAGAATATCTAGTCTTATTAGCCTATCCTTTGCGTTTTACCATAAGTCATATTAAAACTAGCAACATCATCTGCCTAGCCTTTTCCCAACTATATTGGCCTTGGGTTTCAGTCTAACCGGATGCAGCTGAGTACCAGTATTTTACAAGGAGCGGCTGCCTCTCTGACCTCCACAACCCAGTTACTGAGTAATACGATACCCCTTGGTAAGACTGATTGTCAGACTTTCGTACTTCTGACTACCCGTAACGACTGTCAAAGATCCTCGAATGACAGCCGGTCCCAACAGCGAGGCACGGAGCAACGTCTACTAAAATTAAAACTAATCAAAATATAGCTGGAATTCCCAAACTGTGTTTTATAATAATTATAGTATTTTTATATCCTTAATAACAATAGTGGAGTGTACTGATCTGAACATTAAATTATTATTATTATATTAATCCAGGGTGTCAGCTACCTCCATACAAAATTTTATCAAAATTGGTCCAGCCGTTTGTGCGTGAAGAAGTAACAAATATAATAAACACACACACACACTCACAAACTTTCGCCTTTATAATATTAGTGTGATATTGTGTCTTTTCTATGTATTTTTAACTACTAACCCTAGTAATAAGTTATAATATTGTATACTAACACGCTGGATCATTGTTGTCCGAAAATAAAGAATATTATTATTATTATTATTTACCCCTTTTAGACCTTTCCTACCTACTTTGTATCTCGCTGAGGGAAGTGCCAGTCATTAGTGTATACTTAGGGGTAGTTCAAATTACCGGAAAAGCAGACAGTGCATTATCAGATAATATAATTAAATAATTAGTACCTTCATGTATAATGTGGCTAATTTGTACCTTTGGACTGTATGGTCTAAGGGTGTTGCTATGGTAACACCTTACAATGTTGCATTCGAAGGGCTAGCAGCTAATTAGGTACATAGATATTTAATTTGGTTAAAAGAGATAGTGACTCATGTTTTATAGTACACATGTATACAATTTTCGTTGCCTTCCTCGTTCATTAATGTCATTGGCATCAAAATTCGAAAGGCATGATTCTGGACTGATTTGTTTTGTTTTTTATGATGATTAAACAATTTGATTAACACGATAGGATCGTGTAGGTACAGGGAAATATTATCAAGTTTCCATTCATCATCATCATTATCATTATCATTTCAGCCGAAAGTCGTCCACTGCTGGACGTAGCCCAAGTGCCGCTACTTCAACCGGTTATGTGCTTCTTGCATCTAGCGGATTCGCATCTTCCCATTATCTTAATATTTTTTTTAAATAGTAGGAGCCGTACGGCACCCACTATATATGTATATCTAGACTAAGAAACTGTATGATTGTGCTTTATATCATACTCCCCCCATTCACCCTCTTAGGGATGGAATTTCGAAAAACCTTTCTTAGTGGATACCTACTCTTCACAAAGAACACAACCTCCAAATTTCATGTCTCTAGGACCAGCGGTTTAGGCTGTGCGTTGATATATCAGTCAGTCAGGACTTTGAATTTTATACAGGGTGAAATTGAAAACATGCGACAAATCGAAATGGGAGATCTTAAACTAAAGACACTTAAGAAGATCGATATCAAAGAATTGACTACTCAGTACACGCTCAAGTTTTATTAAAATGTAATTACCAGTTACTGCTGCTGTTATAGTTACCAGTTTACTTAGTTATCTTTTGTAATTAATTGCTTCTGCACCAGTTTTTGAAGCATCTTTTAATACTCCTTCATCATTAAACCATTCATCAAAGACCTCCAACCCTCTAACCTTTCCCATTTACCCTAGATCAACTTACGTTGGCGCTGGATCGTCATCGGCACCATCGTGGTTCACTTCGCCATCTGGCTGGTCTTCGCCGTCTTCTGGTACATCGCTGCTCTAGCCCACTACGACTTCGAACCTGACCCGCCTAAGAGGACCTGTGTTACTGGTGGAAAGGACTTTGTTACCATATTCTTGGCTTCTGTTGAGGCTCAGGTTAGTAATATAGTACTAATTTCTGTCTAATCTGCTTTCGCGATTTCCTATCCAAACATGTAAGCAAATATGAGTTATTGGAAAAAGAACTTTCAATACTTACCTTCACAAAGTTGAGTTTACGCTACAACTTCAAACATTTTTATAACTTTTTCAACAGTACTAGTCACTCTGAAATTTGTTTAACTTGAAATAACATCAATTGGAAGGATGAATTTGAATAGACCTTAACTGTATTACTCTCGAGACTAAGATTTAATTTATAGATCTGATCAAGAAGTTGGAATTAGTAAGCATAACGTAGATACCTTTCATGAATATGGATCGAAATCATTATGCCTGTAAGCGCTAAGGCTTTTTGCGATAGTTCATTACATAATCAGCCTAAAATGTTCCTACTGCTGGAACACAGTCCTCCTCTCTGTGAGAGGGAGTGGGCCAAAATCCACCACTCGGGCCCAGTGCGCATTGGTAGATGTCACATATCTTCGAATTTTTGGTTCTAGGACATGCCGGTTTCCTCATGATGTTTTCCTTCACGTTTTGAGAGCAGTGGTGATGAAAAAATTTACACAAAGTAAAGCGCCTGTTTGGGTTCGAACCTACAACCTACAACTCGTAAGTCGCGGCCGTTACCACTGGGCCACCATGCTCAGAGCAGATAGTTTTGTGCAGTTAGTTCATCATCACACTAATGTTATAAAGGCGAAGGTTTGTGAGTGTGTGTGTGTGTGTGTGTTTATATGTTTGTTACTTCTTCACGCTCAAACGGCTGGACCAATTTTGATAAAATTTTGTATGGAGGTAGCTGAGTCTGATCATTATCCTTAATAATATTTTACTACAACATTATCATCAGTTAACAACCAGTTGTGTTGACTAATCTTTTCACCACGACATGAAAAACTACTGTAATAAGAAAGATAGGTACGAATACAAAAGAAAAATGTTAAGAAGATAAAGTGAAGTGATATTTATTTAGGTGTAAGTACTTAGATCTTCTTAAGTTTCTAAAATATTTAAACAATTGCGTGTGTAATTGCGTCGCAGACATGTGACATCTACCAACCCGCACTGGGCTCACGTGGTGCATTACAGCCCACAACCTCTCACCATGAGCAGGCCTGTGTCCCAGCAGTGGGAACATTATAGACTGGTTGTGTTATGCGCGGCAGGCCCAGAAAAAGATGGCGAGATGAGCTGGACTCCTTCTTAAAGGATTGGCCCACAATCGCGGTAGACCGGGAAACGTGGAAAGAGGGAAGGGAGGCCTTTGCCCTGCAGTGGGACAATACAGGCTTATAATAAATAATAATAATGTTATGTACCCTTATTACATATCACGCTTTCAATAACAATCTGAATCATTTTGAAGGATATTGCTAACACATAGCTTCATATGTTCGAAAAATTTGTCTGCTCAACAATGTACATACATAACGCAATGAATGTTGTTGTACCGTCAAAATGAAATCCATTGCTACTGATAGTGTTACACGATTACCCTGCAGGAACAGCATAATAAATAACTATAAGTCAAGAAGGTCAATTCTCGTAATTTAAAACGTTCAAAATCTAGTCGCAGTCTCATCTCAGAGACAAACAAATGTCAAAAACTTGTCAAAATGTAGGGAAATTCGAGGTATTTTTGACAGATTGAGACTGAGATCAGACTGTGAACGTTCTTAAAATTACGAGAATTGTTCCTCTTATGAGAAGGAACAGAATAATATAATATAAGAGACGACAACAATTACCCTCGATCTTAAACGAGACAGACAGACAGACACATGATCAGATTAGTGGAGACTGCCATTTACTTCAGACGCCCACTGAACACAGTGTCATATTACATTTTAAGGGCTGAGTTGGACAAGTTATAAGTTGCAAGAAGAAGGCCAACAATAAAACTGTTTACCCGACTGCGCCAGAAGGAGGGTTATGTTTTTCGAGAGCATGTATGTATGTGTGTATAATTGTGTGGCACGCTCTGCGGCCTGAACGGCTCGATGGATTTTAGCTTGAGAGGAGTCGTTAGATTCGTATTTACTGTGAGAGTGACACTGGGGATATCAAAATATAAAAACAACAAAATGGCGGATTTTTGGCGCCAATATTATGACTTCAAAAAAATGTTTTTTTCTCAATACCTATCGAGTGGGGTATCAAAATAAAGGGTTTTAAAAGGTGATTACAAAAATATATACAACTTATGTGGTTAAAAGTAATTCAAAGTGACAAATCGTAAAAAACACGTATCACGTATCAAGTTGGAAGCAGGCGGGACCCATTTGATTTTGAAACTATAATTTACGTTTACGTCGCGCGTTCAGGCTAGAGCCTCTGTTTAATTAATTACAACAGTTTCGATTACATTACTTTATTATTCTCTACTAAAAACAGCACCTTCCTTTTGATCTTAATTTCTCTTAAATATTTTTAATTAACAAATCTAGTGGCGGAATAACGATGCTGGACATAGAATATACAGGGTGTCCCTGGAAGTATGGATCAAATCGAATAGGGGCGTGGGCAAGGTCATTTCCAAACGTTTTAGCAAAAAAAAAAAAACTAAAAAAAAAAGACAAGAGAAATCGAATCGTTTAAAAAAAAAAACTTTAAAAAAAAACTATCAGGGCTAGCAATTTAATTTTTTTAGATAGCCCTGATAGTATTTTTTTATGATTATTTTCTTTGAGCACTATGCGAAGTGATTGAAAAAAAAAAACAAAAATCGGTCATAACTTTGGAACCGTAAAAAAATTCAGTGACGTTCTCAGGGTTAAGAAGTTTGGAAATGACCTTGCCCACGCCCCTATTCGATTTGATCCATACTTCCAGGGACACCCTATATACCTCGTCACATGTAGACCCCATTGACCTCCTAACCTTAAACGGCTTTCAACTACTAAAACACTTATGAAAAGAGTCTGTTTATAAAAGATTGTCCTATTCTTAGCCTATTCTGCTAGGCCTTTTGTAGTGTAAACGATGTAATTTGTGCCGATTAGTTCACAAAACGAACCAGTCGAAGCGTGCCGCAGTGCCCGTAGTCCATACAATGACTCTGTGCACCGACTTCGTACTTGAAATGGAAAGGAACTGCGATTTAAAATTTGAAGGTTCCTTTGATCTAGAGCTATACATGGTGAAATTGAATTCATGGGCATCCTTTTAAGGGGTGATTGTAATCATCATTATGAACAACTTTTACTATGGGACCAAGACTGAAATCGCGAAAAAAAAAAATCAGCTCTTCCATACATTTTGACGAGTTATGTGAACATAAATGCAAGGAACAGCTGATTTTTTTCGCGATTTTAGGCTTAGTCCCATAGTAAAAGTTGTTCATAATGATGAGTACAATGACCCTTTAAAAGGATGCTCATGAATTTAATTTCACCCTGTAGTCCAATCATCAGGTTGTTCATTTTTGAACAAAAGCAAAATCCGAAAATTTGATTCCCTTTTAATCTAACTACAAAATGCTATATCGTTTGTTGTGATGTACAAGTATCTGCATTTTTCAACAGTTCAATCATTTTCATTGCCATAGTTAGAACAACTAGTTCAAGGCAATGGTACATTTTATATTTTCCAAAACTATAAAAAACTGCCAAAAAACTGCTAAACAACTGCCGCATTAGATCATTCACCAATTAATCAATCGCCAATTTAAATGTTTAGGCTAGGCAAGTAGTTCCCTGGTGGGTCTGTCTGCAGATGACTCTGTAAAAAAAAAATTAAATAATAATAATAATAATAATAATTTTATTTTCAGATAACATGATCCATTATGGTTAGTAACAAAATGAGCTTATAAACTATGTTAGTAGGTAAAGAATTTAAATAATAATAATATAAATCACAATTAAAAATACACAATTAAGAATATACAATTAAAAAAATACATAATTAAAAATACACAATAAAAATTTAATTAATAAAAATACATTTCAGTTTTTCGTCCCAACCACGATTCTTACCCAGAGCGAGTGTATCGGACACTGATAATTACTCGTAACTATCTTCAGAATGTCGTTGCTGCTGCCGCGTACTCTGCCCAACAGCGACGCCACGCGCTTGCGTCTTATTGCGTAAAAGTCATCCGTACGCGCTTCGGCAAACATCGCGGACGCACTGCAGAACCGCGGCAACCGCAACAACATCCTGAAGACGTTCTGAAAATTCCAATTTTATTCTAAAGATACAGAATTTAAGCAATGTTATGCAATATCGTTGGCACATATACCTACCCTTCCAGGTGAGTTACGGCAGAAATAGGTGCGATTTCTCTTTCATTTGATACTAAATAGTCAGTTAAGCCAAAAATGGAGTTAGCAGCTTAGAATACTTAGCCGACGATATGAGAACGATGTTTCTTTACGTTCGTCTTTTAACCAAAATCGCTCTTCGTTCCCCCATTGTACCAGCTCAACGTGGGCGCTAACTAGTCTCGAGCAATCACGCACAAATAGATTCGTTATTAACTCCGAAACAGCACGAAATAAGGAAGCCCATACAATTGTCTCAAGGTGTCTGTGGTTAGCTGGGAATCGACCATGATTACTCCTGGTCCTAGGAGGCGAATGTCCAAAGTGTTGGAGTGGGTGTAAAGGTGACTGGAGCTAAATTAGGATGGGCTTTAAACACCTAACGGCCGTGAAAACCTGGTTCTACAAGATTAATATTGAACACTCAAAATAAAATATTATGAATAAAGGATTTCCTCGACTGCTTCGTTGGTCTAGTGGTCGCAAGTGCTACTGCTGAGCAGAAGATCCTGGGTACGATTCCCAGGTCGGGCAAAGAGATATTGGAATTTCTCAGTTACAACCGGGAGTCTGGATCAGTGCCCGCCCTTTGATAGGGGGCGAGACTTGAACATAACTGGTGAAATATAGGAGTACTATAGCTAACAACACATACATAACATAATCAGCCTATAATGTTCCCACTGCTGGGACACAGGCCTCCTCTCTGTGAGAGGGAGTGGGCCGTAATCCACCACGCGGGCCCAGTGCGGGTTGATAGATGTCACATGTCTTCGAATTTTTGGTTCTAGGACATGCCGGTTTCCTCACGATGTTTTCCTTCACCGTTTTGAGAGCAGTGGTGATGAAATAGTTAACACAAAGTAAAGCGCCTGTCTGGGTTCGAACCTACGACCTACAGCTCGTAAGTCGCGGTCGTTACCACTGGGCCACCACTGCTCCTATACTATACTATAGCTATACTATAGCTAAACTATAGCTAAACCTCTGACTAATCCTTCGAGGATTGCAGTCGTGGTAATGTTGATGTTATGATTTTAAGGAAATTAACATCATGACGGTACCTTGTCAATATATCTATGAAAACATCTTGTATGTAAGGAAAAATTTACATCTTTTTAGTAAAAGAGGTGAAAGACATAATTATAGTACTAGAAACAGGGACCTATTAGTTCAACCAGGTTTCAGACTAGCTAAAGTAGACTCATCTTTTATGGGGTACTGTTTAAAATGTTATAATAAAATACCTCCCCACATTCTTCAACTGAATGAGACAAAATTCAAGTCTTGTATTAAACGCACACTATGCAGGCAGGCATATTATAAGTTAGGGGATTACATCGCGGATAAAAATGCCTGGCTCAATGTTGGTCCTGCTCCACAACCACAACTAATTGATTAACACTTGAAAATACTGTTGGAGCTGCTGTAGATTGTAAGTCTATCTTTGCATTGTATAAATTCAATCTCCTAGTATTGTATAATTGCATAACACATGTGTGAGTACTATGTACACACTATAAAGCTACCATTTACTGGGTACGTCTTTCATTGACTTGAATGTGCTCTGGCGGCTGAGAGTATGTCATGCTCACTCAAATGTCTCGCTGATGTTGGCGCATGTGTTGGATCATTTAGCTCCCTTCAAAATGGTTGAGCTGAATGGTGCTGATGCATGCGTCATGTTCGTGAACGGGCGCCGTCAGTAGGGACTGGTCATCTCTTTGCTGCCATGGCTTATTTTAATTTATTATTTGAATTGTTGTTTTTTCTCATATTTTCATTATGGACGCTTTTAACGTTCTGCATCGTTCTCACATGTATAATTTTTAACATGAATGATGTAACCAAGACTTTGTAACCACATTATTTTGATTTAAAAGAGTGTCCATGGAGTTTCTTGCCCGTTCTTCTCCATAGGTACCTACGCTTTGGAATGGGCAACTAGCTTCATTTTTTCTGACTGACTGACTTCTTGACAATTCAAAAGTGCCTGTAAATGGTTTAATTGAAATAAATGCTTTGAGTTTGAGTTTATGTAAATGATTTCAACTAGGCACAACATTGGTGCCGAATGCCGATTGCCTTGTTCACAAACTAAACTAAATTTAAGTTCAGTGTAGGCATCTTTTTCTTTCTATTTCATTAAAAAAAGGACAGAAGATAAATACAAGTTTAGACGTGATTAAAAACTTGCCTAAGTACTAACATTACGTCAATTCACGTCAGGCGCTGATTAATTTGACAGGACTTAACTAAAATTTATCTTCTATCCTTTTCTTAATGAAATAGAAGGAAAAAAAAGCACTGAACTTAAATTTAGTTTAGTTTATGAACAAGGGAATCGGCACCATTGACTGGTCAAAAATCAAGAATTAGTTTTTCACGAAGGTGGAATGGTGGAATGCAAGAAACTCAATGGTTGTTCTTTGATTAAATCACTATTTCATGATAAATTGTTGAGAAAGTCCATTTTTATTCGAACTCCTCCGCCGTAAAAATCAACAGGCTAGAGCCTGTTGTCGGCAGTGGCAAAACTATAGGGTGGCATTGGGGCAAAATGCCACGGGCCCCCAGCCAGAGGGGGCCCCCGGCCCGAGAGGGCCATGAGCACAGGAGGATCCTTACATAAGTTTATAAATGCAAACTTTTTGAAAATGTGCAACAAAGGACATCATTAAAAAAAACTATAACGTTGGTTGAGCTTCTCTACATTGAGGGATGGCCCCATCCTTTGAATTTGCCACGGGCCCCAAACGGTATAGTTACGCCACTGGTTGTTGGTATTTGTATTTGGCTATAGAGAAAAGGCATCATGAAAATAAATAGTCTTATGTGCCGAATAATCTTCAAAAGAACCATTTTCCGCAAAATTAAAATATCCGATCAAACAGCAGTTATTCATCAGACGACCCTCAATCATCAGATAATTCAATTAGTCCAATCTTTTACCGCCAAAGACTAAATTGTGGCAATCAAGGACTATTGAGTGTCGCATCCTCTCCTCTTTACGGGAATTAGCTGCAGCGAGTGTTGATCGTGGAATTGGGGAAGCCTTTGTGTGTTAGCGGTAGGTAGGTCGGATCGGAGCGGTTCGGTAAAGCCTGGTAAATGTTACTCTGTTCTGTCAATAACAACATTAAGTACCTATTTATACAGGAAGATTTTTTATCACCATCCAAATTTTTACAGGATGTTCTACCCATGAATATGAACAACTTTCACTGTGGTACCAACTCTGAAATTACGAAAAAAAAGTTAGCAGTTTCATACAAAAGTTCAATACCAACTTGACCAAAATGTATGAAACAGCTGACTTTGTTTTCGTGATTTCAGAGTTGGTCCCATAGTAAAAGTTGTTCATATTCATGGGTAGAACACCCTGTAAAAATTTGGATGTTGATAAAAAGTCTTCCTGTATTCGTTAGTAGGAAGTACCTAAGGTGTTTGTTTTTTACCTTGTCTGCTGCCATGTGCGAGAGAGAGAGAGAGAGAACAGAGTTGTAGGTCATACATGGGTTCGAACCGTCCGCGTCCGCACGGTCAACGCCAGTGACCTGACATTGACCTTTGCTCGCATTTATAAATGCCACTGAACTATCTGCTCTGGGCAGTGGTGGCCCAGTGATAACAGCCGCGACTTACGAGTTGTAGGTCGTAGGTTCGAACCCAGATAAGCGCTTTACTTTGTGTTAAATATTTCATCACCACATTCACCACTGCTTTCAAAATGGTGAAGGAAAACATCATGAGGAGACCGACATGTCCTAGAACCAAAAATTTGAAGACATGTGACATCTACCAACCCACACTGGGCCCGCGTGGTGGATAACGGCCTACTCACCGAGAGCAGGTCTGAGGCCTAGCAGTGGGAACATTGTACGCTGATTATACTGTGCGTGTAATAAACACTCCTGCCCAACCCTTCAGGGAGTAGGTATAGGCGTGATGTTAGGTGACGTAATAAGTAATTACGTACCTATTTGTAACGATTTGTTTTATCTTTTTCAGACTACCATTGGATTTGGAGATCGAGCAATAGATGAAGAATGTCCAGAGTCAATATTCCTGTTCATAATGCAGGTGAAGTTGGTTGTTCTTATCAGAAAGGGAGACCCTACTGCTAATTCTCTTAACATAATAGCTAAGCTGCCTTTTTGTGACCCTAATGAGTGTTAAAGCTTTGCCTTACTACCACAAAACCGTGTTTATCAGTCGTTTAGGCTAAACACCTTTTAAACATGACATAATTATATAGACTTCGACGTAAGACCACAGAGTACTTTTTGATAGACTATAAAAGGACACACGTTGAACAAGTGAAGTTTTTATAAGACCCTTGATTTCCTAAGAAACCGGTGAACGGTCGGTCCAAATCCAGAGCGTTTTTGACACCATAATGTCAAAAACTGGTAAAAATGATAGATTTTCATGACGGCCCTTAAAATATGATGGAACTACTTTATTACCACAGCTTTAGGGAATGCCATGATCCGGGAACCACAACGTATTTTTATCTACTTAAGTTCAATATGGTATAAAAAGGACCTATCTTGATCTTAATAAATATCAATAGTAATGTAAAGAATGGACAATAGGGAAATCATTTTCAGTACCATTGAACAACTGTGTAGATATTACAGAAAATACATTACATAAATATTTATTTACTGCCATGAAGGTCGTTCATTGTTAACTGGAATAATAGAAATCGTGTATTTATGTCGCTTTGAAACATAATTATGTTAAATAATTACTGTTTGTATTTCGTGTTACTGCAATCAGCGCCATCTCGTTTAATTAGACAGAAAAATGTGCAAGTGTGTTACAAAGTTTCGACACTAGATGGCGTTAGTTGTACCAAATTAAGGTCAATGTCTGTCTCACAGAGTCCTATATATAAAAGTACTCTGTGGTGCACAGAGTACTTTTATATATAGTCTGTCTGCTCTAACATTGTGAAAGGGAACTCTATGCTATAATGGAAAATGAGAATGGTTAATAGAAGGACTATTTAAATTATGTGTTACTTGATTACTTTATAAAGATAAGTAGTTACTTGAATTTAATTTTCCTAAGGGCCAGGGAGACAGAGGCACAAGCTATGATCTTCTACCTTTTGCATAGAAAGTGATCTACTTTTTCGGTCTCATCTCATGTTATAGGTCAATAAGAACTACCGCAAAACGGGGCTATTTTGAATTCCAGAGTTACTTTGACAGATTTTGTAGCTACTTTAACAGAGCGCCAAAATCGGTTTTCACGTGTGCTCAGCAAGTGTGCATGACCTCTAGTAACTTTGCGGGAGGCGCAGGGTGTGGGGAACGCGTCATAGCGTTGTGATCGGCCTGGTCAAAGTAACCCTGGAAGTCAAAGAAGCCCCGTTTTACTGTTACATGTGTTGGTTGGTATTTTAATGAACTTCTTTATTCTTGCAGTTAATCCTGGGCACCGGTCTCTCAGGCGTGCTGACTTGTGTGGTCTACGCTAAGTTGACGAGACCAGAGAAACTCTCTCGGGATGGTGTTGGATTCAGCAAGAAAGCTGTGGTAAGATAAACAAATGAATATCAATGGTTTCTTTTGCTACCTACTTTCGCTCTTGCCCGTTCTTCTCCATAGGTTATACTACGTTTTGGAATGGGGTATCTAGTTTCATATTTCTGACTGACTTTCTCCTTGACTATTCCAAAGTACCAGTAAATGGTTTAATTTAAATAAATGCTCTGAGTTTGAGTTAGTTCATAATTTCTCTGCTTCTTCCTGTATTCGATTCGGCTTCCATTTAAACCTACGTACTAGATGCGATCAAATTATAAAATTTTACCTCTTAGATCCTACATCTAATCGTTTAGGTACCATTTTC
The DNA here is from genome assembly GCA_945859645.1 of Amphipoea oculea. Classification (NCBI taxonomy): domain Eukaryota; kingdom Metazoa; phylum Arthropoda; class Insecta; order Lepidoptera; family Noctuidae; genus Amphipoea; species Amphipoea oculea. Next base: position 934,889 of record OX243885.1, read on the forward strand.
TGACATTTGACTAGTCATCACCAACCAAAACTGATGGTATATGCTGCTGATTGGTTACTAAATAATATTATACGGTAAGCACTGTGGCGGCATCTACACCGCCACATGCAAACGACGTCACGCAAAATCCTGCATCGCGCAAGCAGAGTTTGCCGCGCAACTAGCATAATTATGCAACATCCCGACATGAATATCAGGTAGTAGCTTCTAGTTGGGGAATCTTCCCTTTTCTATGGAGGATGAGTGAACTATACACCCTGTTCCTGATACCTCTATAACACTATTATTAAGTTAAAGATATCCAAAGATGCATTTTGGATCACAGCACACAATAGCCCTTTTGTCATTCTTATTCCTTTCAGATCAGCATGCGCGACGGCCGTCTCTGTCTGATGATGAGGGCGTGGGACCTCAACTACGACCACATCATCAGCTCTGAGTTCACAGCACACTTTGTTAATACTTACAGGTGATGCATATTACGTATTGCTACCCGAAACTGTCAAATTTTCCCAATCAACTTTGAACCTTATGATTTAGCAATAAAGTTGAAAATCTATTAAAGAAATTTGACAGATTGCGGAAGCTTGATGTGCTGGCGTCTGTACTTACATAATGGTTTAGAAACTTTTAAAATAACTTTAAGTTTTTTTTATGCAGTCGATGCGTTTTACCCTTCGCAATCTAATTCAATGAAAAGGTAGATGGATGATGGAAGGCGCGTAAATTGTCATTGAGTACAACAGTCATCCGGGATTTTGATATCACGTAAACAAGAATAGAGGAATTCGAATAAGACTTGTTTTTTTAAGAATGATTCTGACCTTATTACACCTCATCATCTGCCTAGCCTTTTCCCAACGATGTTGGGGTCGGCTTCCAGTCTAACCGCATGCAGCTGAATACCAGTATTTTACATGGAGCGACTGCCTATCTGACCTCCACAACCCAGTTACTGGGTAATACGATACCCCTAGGTAAGTCTGGTTATCAGACTTTTGGGCTTCTGACTACCCGTAACGACTGCCAAAGATCTACGAATGACAGTCGGGACCAACGGCTTAACGTGCTTTCTGAGGCACGGAGAGGTTTCGGTATATGAAGATGGTCACCCATCCACAGATAAACCGCGGCAAGCGTAGCTTAACCTGATCGATCGACCTGTGCGGCTGTTATTATTTAGCCACGGGTAGCTCGATGATCTATTACACTTAAACATCGTATAATATGGTTGGGCCTCCTAAAAGGTGGACCAACGACCTGGTGAAGGTCGCGAGAAAGGACATGGCTAAAAGTTCATAGACAAAAAACCCAGAATCGCCAGCAACGAAATGTATAACAATGGGTTCAATATAGTAAACCCAGTACGGTTTCAAAAAATCAGCCTCCTAAACCATATAGTATAAAAGTTATTATACTTTGTGTGTTTATGTTATTCATACTTACATTGATTACTCGACTTTTATTTTATAACAATCTCTTTAGTATAATTATGATAATATATTAAAATAATGTAAAAAAATATACCCTTCATCTTTTAATATGTTTTATTATTAATAATCTTTATACAGGATGTTTTTTTTTTACTTTGTTATAAATGAGCTCTTTATTTTAGTTTGACGTAAGTCATTACTTCCCAGAATTCGATCCTTATTAGCGACACTATCGAATGGTGTAATAATACAGTGTTTTTTTTTTCAAAATCAACAGGTTCGATTCCTGTCAAAAATCCAATGATGCAGTTTTAGTTTTCATCAAAATCGAGCCCGCGACTCCTTTGAGTACTTTTCGCTAGTCCTCTTAGTTTCGGATTTGGCCATCCACGCCCACTTGAAAAATTCACCCTGTATATCTAGTATACCACGTAGGTTTTGCAGTATATTATTATATATTTTTGTTGTACATATTATACCTATAAAAATGGCATATTTGAAGTTTCTGGCGATTCTGGGTTTTTTGTTTAGCCATCTCTTTAAGGACAGGAGCCGCCGATGTGGCAACGGATGCTTGGGGGAGGCCTTTGTCCAGCAGTGGATGTTTTTTAAGCTAAAATTATAATGATGAAAGTGTAATAATACCTGCGTTAGATTCTCATTCTTTGCACCACGTTGAACATGTTATCTTATCCATTGCCGTTCCAGAACCAAGGAAGGCGAAGTGATTCGTTACTACGCGCGCAACCTGACTCTACAACAGCGTCAATTCCTCCTCTGGCCGGTCACGTTGGTGCACGTCATCGATGCCACCAGCCCGCTGTTCGGGTACACGCCGGATTTGATCTCTCATAACAGGTGAGGATGTATGTGGTAGTAACTATCCATAGTATAATATTATAAATTCGAAAATAACTCTGTCTGTCTGTATGTGACCTTTTCACGCCTAAACCACTAAACCGATTTAGATGAAATTTTGTATAGAGATAGCTTGAGTCCCGGGAAAGGACATAGGATACCTTTTATCCTGATATTTCCACGGGATCGAGACTTATGCGGGTGAAACCGCGGGGCGCAGCTAGAATTAAATGAAATCTTGTTTGGGTTTGGTATTTTCCTATACCTGAGGACCCAGACTAATTATTAGGTTCTAGGTTCAGCCCGCGACTTCGTCCGCGTGAAATTTCACCCACCCCCCATTCACCCGAGAAACCCTTTCCTTAGTGAGTACCTACCCTTCACAAAGAACACATCCCTCCAAATTTCATGTCTCTAGGACCAGCGGCTTAGGTTGTGCGTTGATATATCAGTCAGTCAGTCAGGACTTTGAATATTATACAATTATATAGATGAACAGCAGCTTGTAATTATTAGCTACCTCGCCCGCTCGTTATCATATACGTCATCCACCGCTTTCCATCAGGCGTGATCGAAGGTCAAAAGTCCCGGTTACGATCCCTGGGTTGAAATTCAAAATGTACCAAGCCCACAGACTAGATTTTTGCCTGCCCCCTACGAGGCTAATATTACAAATGGCGTCATGTTGGTGTACTATTCACCTCTAATCTTTCGGGAAATAGACGATGATGCTGTATTCATTAACGTTTCTCTTTAACGTAAAGCCTCTTATTCCATACAAGGAACAACCATTACTCACCACGATTACTTCCTTTCTAGGTGATGTTTAGAAATCAACCATTACAGACTAACACCACCATTTTGGCACACCTTAACCAAACACGAGAAAATTATCTCTACTACTCTACTGTTTCGTTTGTTTAGTATTAAATAAGACCGTCTAAAATGTTTAAATTTATGTCTAAATCATCATCTTTTTAGCCCGGAATCACCAACTGCTGGGTACAGCCGTCCCCTTTTTTTTCATTCTTCCTGGTTCCGTGCGTTCCTCATCCAGGTGTTTCCCAACTTTGACAATATCATCAACCCAACGCGCTTTCAGATGACCCTGATTTCCTTGGCCCAACGTTGGCCACCATTCAGTCACAGCTTTACTCTATCGGCGATCTCTTCGTCTAACTAGATGTCCTGCCTAACTCCGCTTGAGGCGCATTGCCCTGTCTTCGACGTCGTAGACTTTCGACCGACGATGGATTTCGGTATTATGCACTCGGGTTATGCCAGGCATGGATCGCTCCATGGCCTGCTCCATGTAAAATACTGGTATTCACCTGCATCCGGTTAGACTGGAAGCCAACCCTAACATAGTCTGGACCTTTTCCCAACTATGATGGGGTCGGCTTGCAGTCTAATCTAGACAGATTATTATGATGTATGTATGTCTAAAGCAAACAAACCATCTCTTCCACAGTTACGAGATCACAGTAAGTCTCAAAGGCGCCTCAGCATCCATGGGCACGTTCACTCAGAGCCAGACGTCGTACCTGCCCAAGGAGGTCGCGTGGGGCTACCGGTTTCCTCCTGTCGTGAAGTGAGTGAGGTTTTGATATAGGCTTAGTTGGAAAGTTCTATGTCGAGCTTTGGACTGGTATTTGTATGATGGATGGGAATAGACAGTACAGACAAGAAAATTAGTTACTTTTTGGCATCAGCAACACTGTTTATTGTACATACTTTACTTTGCTTGTAGTATGCCTTTCAAGATTAGCTAATGCTTTGGCAAACATTGAAGAGTGGAATCATATTATACCCGTTAATTCATTAGCACTTAAAGCTTTAAAGCGTAACCGCAACTGTTGCTTGACGGACAGCCCAGAAAGACATTACAGCCCAGAAAGAGGTGGCCAGATGACGTATGAGTCCTTGCCCAGAAGTGAGACAGTAAAGGCTATAGTAAAATATAAAAGCTAGCAATACAGTCTTATGTCAAAGCGGATAAAGTTTGCTGGTCTAAACGTTACACTTCAATTATCCAGACCCGATGCCATTTAAAAGTTATACTATTACACAGCATAGGGGGCTTTTGGTTAAGTAATAACAGCCGCACGGACCGATCGATCAGGTTAAGCTGCGCTTGCCGCGGTTGGTCCGTCGATGGGTGACCAACTTTATAAACCGAGATCCCCTCAGTGCCTCGGAAAGCACGTTAAGCCGTTGGTCTCATCTGTCATTTGTGGATCTTTGACAGTCGTTTCGGGTCGTCAGAAGCCCGAAAATCTGACAACTGGTCTTACATTCATTGCCCACTGCTGGTTGTGTAGATCAGATAGGCAGTCGCTCCATGTAAACTGCTGGTATTCAGCTCCATCCCATGGTTAGACTGGAAGCCGACCCCAACATAGTTGGGAAACGGCTAGGCAGATGATGATGATGACTATTAGATACACAGCATAGTATAATTATGACAAACTTTATGATATCCATTCCTATTCTTAAAGATTATATGTCCCACTTACCGTGTCCACAGAATTCGTGAACAGTATACGTAAAGAGTTTTCAGGTACGACTCGCATAAGCAGAAGTACGTGATCGACCACAAGAAGCTGGATTTGCTGGAGCCTGTCGATACTCCTTACTGCTGCGCCAGAGATGTTTATAGAACGTAAGTTTTCTTGCACAATAACTCTTGATCATTCAATCAATTATGCAGGCCAGGATAAACACGACCAACACACTCAGTCTGGCACCTCTAAAACCCATAGAAAAAACAGTTGTATATGGGGTGACAAAACCTGATGGTCTTATGGTCGGAATTTGAATTAAAATGTAAAAACAACTATTACTCCTATCCGCAGGACTTATTAACACAATTATTGTTATTACCTAGTGTTTAAGTAAACGTATACCTATTCCTTCGCTGCCACTTGGATACTGTACCGTGTGCTGTGACATAAATACACATCTACAAGAACTGGATCTCGTTTCATTTAGTATAAACAAGGGCGCCATAACGCGCCTAAATATATATATTGTATATATAAGTATAATTATCTTTTATACGTTCTTTGATTTCCACGTATAATAAAAAGACTTGTATCCTGCGGTAAAGTAACAAGCCAGTCAGATAGAAAATGCTGATTTTACATCACAATTCTAACGCAGCTCATATAAAATTACAGAATGAGCTTATTAAAACATTGCTGTGGAAGACTGTGAGGCAGAGGAGTCACCAATTAAATCTTCCGTCATTACGGAAGTCCTAATTTTTCCTTCTTCATGAATACATTTTATTTTTGACATTCCAGGTCCACCCCAGTGAAGATGCCGCCATCTCCTACTCCTGGGACACCAAGCGTCTTCAGTGAGACAGTCTCAGGCTTCCATCTTGAAAGAACTTCGTCTTTTAGAAAAAACACGAATAACAATAAGTCCTGAAAAAATTTAAAAAATGCACCTATATGTAAAGATATTTTGTATATTAGAAATAATTTAACGAGATTATTAAGTTTAAGTAATCGTAATGTGGGTAGATGAAAAAATAAAATAAAGTAAGATATCAAAATGTAATCAGTCCGACATAGCCTGAAGAATTGCCACAAGGTTCTGGAGTGGCGACCCCGTACCAGAAGACGTAGTGTTGGAAGGCCTCCCACAAGGTGGACCGAAGGCCTTGTGAAGGCTGCAGGAGTCCGCTGGATGCGGGAAGCACAGAACCGGTCGATGTAGCGACGCTATGCTTACGAGTATGTCCAGTAGTGGACGTCTTTCGGCTGAAATGATGATGAATGCACGCATGTCGCATGTGAAGTGCTTGAGAGCGATCACTAGGTGTAGCTAACATGAACCATAGGAAACGGTTCTGGCATAATGTTTGTAATTATTACCTGGACGGAAAATATTGTATTCCATTGTAGGTACGTAAATTTTCAGTATTATTGGTAATAATTCATAATTTTTCGAGGTGTCGAAGTTGTTGAAATTATATATTTTTTCATATTAAACAGTGGTTTCAATTTATTTTGTAAGTCCAAATCAAATTCTAACAGTTAGCCCTTCATACATTATGAACAAACTAGAGCATCCAGCTGTCTGGACCATGTGATAATTAAAACTAAGGCTACTTCTCTTACATTTATTCTTCAATCTGCAGTTACTAATCATGAGGCCACCCTTTTCTGTTTGCGCATAAGTGGGCAAAACCACAAAGCAAAATTTGTGAGCAAAATTGACTTTGAAAATATGAACAGTGACTGCAAAAACATTGACTTTAATAATACACACATCAAAAGTGTCTAGGGATCAACATATATTTTTGCAAGAACTTTTCTCCTGATTGATATTAATTAAAATTTTCTTTAAGGATTCATCAAATAAAGTGTTTTCGTTTGTCACAGTAACAATAAACCAAGTCACCTTTGCATTAATAAAGAAATTTGCCATTTTCCTAATAAAGGGATTTTTGACATTTGAACCACTAACACAAAAGTTCGAAAAAAAGACTGAAATAACAGTTTTCTTTAAAATTTTATTGGGTAACTTAAACAATTAATAATCCGTGTTTCTACCGCGAACACTAACAACACAAGAACATCGGTTTGGCATACTCAAAATGAGTTCATCCAAATCACGCTGTGGAATGGCAGCCCATGTTCGTTGCAACAACAAAAAAAGGTCTTCTTGCGACTGGATACCCTCCATATTCGGCAGAGCTCTTCTCTGTAGCATATCCCATGCATGCTCAATCGGGTTCAAGTCTGGCGACTGAGCAGGCCAGGGCAGGACATTGATGTTAGCTGCGGCGAGAGTCTGTCTTACAACTCTTGCGGTGTGCGGTCGTGCATTATCATGCATTAACTGAAATAAGGGACCGATTTGCACTTGTAGAGGAACGATGACGTCTGATACAATCGTCTCAGCATAAATTTGAGCGTTGAGGTTGCCTCTGATCCAAATCAACTCAGTTCTTCCGCCGATCCAAATACCCGCCCATACCATGATGGTTCCACCACTATAAGGATGGACTTCCTGGCAGGATTTTAATCGCTGTTGGCGTCCAGGGGTTCTCCAGTGTCGTATACGTCTTGTATCCGGTCTCATACCAAAACGAGACTCATCAGAAAAGCACACGAAACGCCATTGTTCTTCTGCCCAATTTCTGTGTTCAAGAGCCCATTGATATCGAATCCTACGATTGTGCATTGCTATAGGTGGTACCCGTAGCGGTCTTCGGGAATGAAGGTTCACTTCATGCAAGCGGTTTCTGACTGTTTGGTCGCTAATTAAGTTCCCTGAAGAGTGATGAAGCCTCACGGCTAACATCATGGCGGTTATTGTTGGAGCTCTTCGAGTTAAGATTTGAATGTATCGGTCTTGTCTCCGTGTGGTGCAGCGATACCGTCCTCCATGGCGCTCAGCCACGGTACCAGTGCTTCGGTAACGTGTCCAAAGTCGACTGATAACACTCTGACTTGTATTCAGAGCTAAAGCCACAGTACGTTGCCGGGAACCAGCTTCTATCATTCCCACGGCTCTGAGCATTTCTTCCCTGCTTAAATGACGTCGCCGCTCCATAATAACGTTGGTTTTAATCAGTAGTAGGGAAACAGTAGCACTAATAATGTCTTCAATGCGTTGTATGTTTTTATAGGGAAAATATTGACAGCTGATTTTCATCTTTTACTCGAATTTGATTCACAGTTCCTGATTCAAATTATGAAATGCACCAAAAAGGATCCATATAAATTTATAAAATCATAAATTTATTACAAAGCCACATCTCAATCTCAAGAAATCCGCATAAAAATGCTTGATCCCTAGACACTTTTGATGTGTGTATTTACGACAATAACATAAATCCAAATGACCTCATGAGTCATTTCATTCAAAACTTACAAAAAATCATAATAAACAACACAATAAATATTAAAATTCCCAGAAATAAAATTACCATAAAACCGTGGATTACTCCTGGCCTACTGAGATGCATAAGAACAAGAGACAGAATGCATTACAAACTAAAAAATAACCCTGACAATAATATCTTGAAAATATCCTACAAGAGATATATAAACTTTTGTAATAACATAATAAAAAAATGTAAGAGACAATATGACAGGAATATACTTGATGCGACTGGAAGTGATAATAAAAAGCTTTGGTCCGCTATCAAAACTATTACCCACCGGGAAAAGTCAAACACACCACCATTGGATCTTTTGCATATTAAAACATCCCCACAGGATTCAGTAAACGCAGTAAATTCCTATTTTGCAAACGTGGGCTTGAAGTTGAAAAGTAAAATTCCAACTGGGCTTTCTCCACTCCCAACGAACGCGGCAAATATCAAGTCATCTTGTAACTCTTTTGTGCTTTTGGAGACATCTGAAGAGGAAGTGGAAGGCGTCATCAGCAACCTTCGCTCAGATTGTGGAGCAGGGGGGACAATATAACGTCAACCGTCCTTAAGAATTTAAAAAAATATATAGTTCCTCCGCTCACTTATATCCTGAATAGATGTTTGGCAGAAGGCATTTTTCCAGAATCCCTTAAAAAATCAATTGTTATCCCTATTTTTAAGTGCGGTAGCAAGAAGGAAGTGGCAAATTATCGGCCAATTTCTTTGCTCACCTCTATTTCAAAGGTATTTGAAAGGATTATTAATAACAGATTTGTGAAATTCTTAGAAGATAAAAACATCTTATCACCTAACCAATATGGTTTCAGAAAAGGAAAATCTACAACTGACTGTATTCACAAATTTACTGAACATATTATAAGTAAATTAGATAATAGAAAAAAATGCTTGACTATCTTTCTAGACCTTCAGATAGCTTTTGATACTGTGTGCCCACATATACTAATATCGAAACTAGAACATATGGGAATAAGGTACACACAATTAAAACTATTCCAGAACTATTTACAAGATCGATTCCAGTCAATTCGGATAGACAATACACTGAGTGAAGAAAGACCGATAAATATTGGTATCCCACAAGGCAGTATCTTAGGTCCCCCCCTCTTCCTGTGCTATATAAATGATCTTTGCCAGCTTAACATCAGAAACTGTCATGTAATGTCTTATGCCGACGACACTACCTTAACGTTTTATGGTAACTCATGGGATGAAACTTTTGCAGCGGCTCAAGAAGGTTTCAATATTGTAACTCATTGGCTCGCTCTCAACAAACTGACCTTAAATGCCACCAAAACTAAATATATAGAGTTCACAATACATAATGTAGCAGCACATACTAATAATTTCAATATTTATGCACACACACGTAGTCCTCTAACCACAAACTGTACCATATGCCCAACGATATCTAAAACAGAATCAATAAAATACTTAGGCATAATAATTGATAAAAATCTGTCTTTCAAACATCACATTTCACATCTGGTCCAGAAAACAAGAAAACTCGTTCATATATTTAAAAATCTTAGGCATGTGGCGAGTTGGAAACTGGTTAAGACTGTGTACGAATCCCTTTGCCAATCAATCTTGTCGTATGGTATTTGTACATGGGGCGGCTCGTATAAAACGAATATCCTGAACGTTGAAAGAGCTCAACGACTTCTCCTAAAAGTTGCTCTCTTCAAACCTCGTTTATACGCTACAGCTACACTCTATAGCGAAGCAAATGTTTTAACAGTCAGACAGCTTTATATACTACTAACAGTTATAAAAAAGCATTCCTATATAGACGTTTCTACATCTAAGCAGAAGGTTAATACTAGGCGATTTTATGAAGTCTGTGAAACAAATCCGGTAAAAACATGTTTTGCCCAAATTTTTTTCAATTTTAGAGCGGGTAGATTGTATAATAAAATACAATCTTGCAATTGTTGATTTGCTATGTTAAGTATATAATTAATAAGTTATGTAATTTGTTAAGTTTTTTAAACAAAATTCTTGCAATTGTTAATTTGTCTAAGATAGAATGTAAAAAGAAGCTTACACAGTGGCTTTTAAAACTTGATTACGAAGAAACTGAAATACTGCTCACAATCTTATCCTAGTCTAGAGTTTTCATAAATACACACATCAAAAGTGTCTAGGGATCAACATATATTTTTGCAATAACTTTTCTCCTGATTGATATTAATTAAAATTTTCTTTAAGGATTCATCAAATAAAGTGTTTTCGTTTGTCACAGTAACGATAAACCAAGTCACCTTTGCATTAATAAAGAAATTTGCCATTTTCCTAATAAAGGGATTTTTGACATTTGAACCACTAACACAAAAGTTCGAAAAAAAGACTGAAATAACAGTTTTCTTTAAAATTTTATTGGGTAACTTAAACAATTAATAATCCGTGTTTCTACCGCGAACACTAACAACACAAGAACATCGGTTTGGCATACTCAAAATGAGTTCATCCAAATCACGCTGTGGGATGGCCGCCCATGTTCGTTGCAACAACAAAAAAAAGGTCTTCTTGCGACTGGATACCCTCCATATTCGGCAGAGCTCTTCTCTGTAGCATATCCCATGCATGCTCAATCGGGTTCAAGTCTGGCGACTGAGCAGGCCAGGGCAGGACATTGATGTTAGCTGCGGCGAGAGTCTGTCTTACAACTCTTGCGGTGTGCGGTCGTGCATTATCATGCATTAACTGAAATAAGGGACCGATTTGCACTTGTAGAGGAACGATGACGTCTGATACAATCGTCTCAGCATAAATTTGAGCGTTGAGGTTGCCTCTGATCCAAATCAACTCAGTTCTTCCGCCGATCCAAATACCCGCCCATACCATGATGGTTCCACCACTATAAGGATGGACTTCCTGGCAGGATTTTAATCGCTGTTGGCGTCCAGGGGTTCTCCAGTGTCGTATACGTCTTGTATCCGGTCTCATACCAAAACGAGACTCATCAGAAAAGCACACGAAACGCCATTGTTCTTCTGCCCAATTTCTGTGTTCAAGAGCCCATTGATATCGAATCCTACGATTGTGCATTGCTATAGGTGGTACCCGTAGCGGTCTTCGGGAATGAAGGTTCACTTCATGCAAGCGGTTTCTGACTGTTTGGTCGCTAATTAAGTTCCCTGAAGAGTGATGAAGCCTCACGGCTAACATCATGGCGGTTATTGTTGGAGCTCTTCGAGTTAAGATTTGAATGTATCGGTCTTGTCTCCGTGTGGTGCAGCGATACCGTCCTCCATGGCGCTCAGCCACGGTACCAGTGCTTCGGTAACGTGTCCAAAGTCGACTGATAACACTCTGACTTGTATTCAGAGCTAAAGCCACAGTACGTTGCCGGGAACCAGCTTCTATCATTCCCACGGCTCTGAGCATTTCTTCCCTGCTTAAATGACGTCGCCGCTCCATAATAACGTTGGTTTTAATCAGTAGTAGGGAAACAGTAGCACTAATAATGTCTTCAATGCGTTGTATGTTTTTATAGGGAAAATATTGACAGCTGATTTTCATCTTTTACTCGAATTTGATTCACAGTTCCTGATTCAAATTATGAAATGCAAAAAAAAGGATCCATATAAATTTATAAAATCATAAATTTATTACAAAGCCACATCTCAATCTCAAGAAATCCGCATAAAAATGCTTGATCCCTAGACACTTTTGATGTGTGTATATACCGCCATCCCTTCACGCACACAATTGTATACACATCCTCCTTTATACGCACACACAATTACACCATCTTACTCTCTCTCACACACACAAACAGTACCACACCACACACATAAAACACCACACCACACACAAAACATCACACCACACACACAAAACACCACACCACATACACAACTTCCTCTTCACACTCACACTTCACACACTAACAAACACACACACGCATTTTTATTTTTGATTTTATTTTATTAGTACCTTTTCTTGTTTTTTTTCTACAATAGTCCTACATGTCATACTGCTATAATTTTTTGTGATAATCTCGGCGAGGGGGGCCAGGAGCCCATAGCACAGGGTATCCTAGTTTGGATTCCTGACTCCCACAAGTCCTAGTACTTCCAAATTTTGTGATACCTCTATACTGTATTTGTACTTTGTGGGAGAAAATAAATCATTATTATTATACTTTTATAATATTTGGTTTAAATCAGTCAAGATATTTACTGAAAAAACCTACAAAGGACACATAAAGAATGCCACTGATTACGCAATCAACGTTGCCACCTACTGGGCAATATAAAACATCGGAGAAGAGTACCATCGATACGAAAAGAAGAACAAGAAGAAAACATAATAGTCTACTCTAAAAAGGATTTGAATGGACACAGATGTCGCATGATCTGTTAATCAAAAGGAGGTAAAGAACAAGTCCATATTTTGTGACCATAAAACATGCAATCTAACAATCATCGCCATAATAGCTAAAATAACTATCAACTTGTGCAAAGCCTTCTTTCTAGATATCAATATAGGGGGCATCCATTAATTACGTGAGGCGTTTAAGGGGGGGGGGGCGGGGGAGGTCAAGCCGATTCTCGCCCAATCTCACGTGGGGTAGAGGGGGGGTCCTAGCAAGTATCACGTCATTTTTTTTTCCGCAAGAAACAGTGCACAATTGCAAGAAAACTGGATCGAATTGAGTCTTATATAAAAATAATGAAACATTTTTTAAAGAAATCTAACACAATGAAGCATAGATTAACGTATTTACAATGAAATTACGCATTTTGAACAATCTCACGTGAGATTAGAGGGTAGGGGAGGAGGTCGAGCCAAATCTCACGATATCTCACTAACGGGGGAGGGGGGGGGGTCCAAAAATCACCAAAATCACCTCACGTAATTAATGGACGCCCCCATAATAATATTTAAAAGTGACTAATCAGTTCTTAACAATAGTTACTGTATATTTATTTACTGAAAATAATTACCTTCTCAATTCATAAATTCCAGTCAACGCCCCATAAAGATTTCTAGGCCATAATTAGATCAAAACAACTAGTACAAATATATTTATTTCTTATCTCAACTAAAGGTGTGCGTCTTATCTTAAAAGATAACTATTGTACCGAGCAGTACCTTACCTCTAGCTTACAAGTGTAAGACACTCCAAGTCAAGTCAATATTTTGATGTAATAAAAGTATTAATTTTAACGTGTGCAAGTAAAGTGTAGTGAAATTAATCAATTAATTCTGTGGTAAACATTGTTGTTGGAAGATGTGAGAGAGAGAAAAAACTATGGGTTTGCAAGAAAAATGATAGTGAAATTGGAACAACAGTAAAACGTGATAACTACAAATCTTACCTACTTTTTTTCTTTATCTGGCAGGAAAATCTTTAGTTATATTTACAAGAACAGAAAAATGTATTGCGACGTTAAACTTTGCCATAGAGCTAATATAATCTAAGATTCCAAGTCATTATTTTATAGATATATGTTTAAATACGGTGTCTCAATGAATGCATACGTGATCAATAATATTAACGGAATAAGCTTGTAAACAGTAAACAAAACGTTGAAAATAATAATCTTTAACATTATCCTCCGAAAATTACCAAGTAACACTTCAAACTAAATTCACCATTAAAAATGCAGAACCTTGAAGATAACAAACTGTACTTCAATGAAAGTGATTCCAGACGAAGCAGTCGAGCTAGAGTCATCGAAAGTGAGTCAAGACGAGGCAGTCGAAACAGAGCACTAGAAAGATCCCTTAGCTACTCCGAAGCCATAGGAAACGGCTCAGGCAGATCCTCAATAGAAATACCTAATATTGTTGACACAGACGTTTACGCCAACGAAGAACTGAAAAAACACTACAGAATTTCACAAACTTACGTTGAAGGAAAAGAAATAGCTTTCCCGTCGATAGTCGCAAATGTAGATACAAAGAATTGTCTAAAAGTCCCTATAGATGAGGCTTCACAAGATTCCTCTATATACTCTAGTGAAGATGAGCAAATTGATCGAGGTTTGGTCATGACTATAGATGTAGGAGACATTAGCACCAGTCCTAAAGATTCTGATGTGACAAAGCCATTGTCGGAGCGTTCAACCTTACCGATAGCAAGTTCAAGTGTTGATACTAACACAAATCATATCTATGATACAATTGAGACGGCTGAAAGTATCGAGAGTCCTGATAGCATATTTGATGGAAGAGACACCACTTTTGGACCGTCAGCTCATGGGTATTCTACTCCTTATAGTAGGCGAAAGAAGAGGAGGACTCCTAGGTAAGTTTATTGATGGAGGTTTTATAAAAACTTTTAAGTTTCAGCGTGCCTATAGAGTGTTAGTATTACAAACCACTTACCAAACTATATTTGTAGAACAAATAGGCATGCACGTACAATAACAAAAACAAATAAAAGCATCACAATCACACTGGAAGATTGATAAAGCTCCCTGTATATGTGACACAAGAGAGCAGTGGTGGCCCAGTGTTGTACATCGTGGGTTCGAACCTAGGCAGGCGCTTTACTTTGTGTAATTTATTTCATCACCACTGCTCTCTAAAACGGTGTAGGAAAACATTGTGAGCAACCCGAAATGTTCTAGAACCAAAACTTCGAAGACGTGTGACATCTATTACCCCGCACTGGGCCTGCGTGGTGGATTTCAGCCCAGTCCTTCTTACAGAGAGGCCTGTGTCCCAGCAGTCAGAACATTATAGGCTGGTTATGCAAAAACAGAAAAAAAAACATCGCAATCACAGAAAAAAAAGTCTTTCTAGATACTTCTAGTTATAAGTCGGGCGCATGAGGTTCATAGATTTCTACAGTAATTTGGTCTTTAACATTAGATCCAATATTTAACTGATGATCTGGAAGATTGCACATGTGTGAGTACTATGTACACACTATAAAGCTACCATTTACTAGGTACGTCTTTCATTGACTTGAATGTGCTCTGGCGGCTGAGAGTATGTCATGCTCACTCAAATGTCTCGCTGATGGTGGCGCATGTGTTGGATCATTTAGCTCCTTTCAAAATGGTTGAGCTGAATGGTGCTGATGCATGCGTCATGTTCGTGAACGGGCGCCGCCGTCAGTAGGGACTGGTCATCTCTTTGCTGCCATGGCTTATTTTAATTTATTATTTGAATTGTTGTTTTTTCTCATCTTTTCATTATGGACGCTTTTAACGTTCTGCATCGTTCTCACATGTATAATTTTTAACATGAATGATGTAACCAAGACTTTGTAACCACATTATTTTGATTTAAAAGAGTGTCCATGGAGTTTCTTGCCCGTTCTTCTCCATAGGTACCTACGCTTTGGAATGGGCAACTAGCTTCATTTTTTCTGACTGACTGACTTCTTGACAATTCAAAAGTGCCTGTAAATGGTTTAATTGAAATAAATGCTTTGAGTTTGAGTTTGATTGTCTACAACAATGTGCAAAATAATTATTATTATCAGTCCGAACCTAGGGTAATGGCACGGTACCGTGCTAATGGTATCAATACACTTGATGACTACCATCATATCAGATAATCGTGAGCCTGCAATAAATCTTGTAATAGTTCTTCGCATTATTTAAAAGTAAACATTTATGAATGTGTTTTATATTCCTCTCTGTGGGGTCTTGGGTTTTCCATTAGCAAC
The DNA here is from genome assembly GCA_945859645.1 of Amphipoea oculea. Classification (NCBI taxonomy): domain Eukaryota; kingdom Metazoa; phylum Arthropoda; class Insecta; order Lepidoptera; family Noctuidae; genus Amphipoea; species Amphipoea oculea. The sequence continues at coordinate 950,730 of OX243885.1, forward strand.
TTCTTAGTAACAGCCCGGAGTTTGGAAGTTGGCGGTTTAATACCCTCGTGGCTCGGAAAGCACGTAAAGCCGTTGGTCTTGCGCCTGATTTCTCCCCGGACGTGTTGGATTGCTGTCCCATAGGACTATGAGAGTAAAGGAATAGAGAGTGCACCTGTGTTTGCGCACACACTTGTGCACATCTCCTGCGTACCTGGCTAATCTCCACCAGCGTGACTGAAATCGACCGGGAGGCTATTGTTATTATTTTCACGTCTCTTGATATTTCTCGGGATCTTTGGGTCCCGGACCGTTATTATTATCTACTTTATCAGCCTCTGCTACGCCAAAATTAAATCAATCATACCTAGGACATGTCCTTAAATTTTGTAAAATAACAATCTTTCAATATATTAGCCCTGAATCATATCGATGTTAAGGTGAACCATGATTTAAGATAAGATAGTACTCGTATTTCTAAGATAACTGAAAAGTATTGGAAAAAAATTGCTAATGACTGAATCATTTGTTTACAATAATTGTCATATCAGCCGATAACTGTTCAATGTTTAAACATGTTTCTCCCAATTCCAACTACAGTAACTATTCAATTAAGGAGTTTGTACAGTAACACCAAGCTTGGCAGTTGTACTGATGAAGTAGCCACCAGAGAGGCAGTAGTTTAATACTCGTCGGGCGCACTCCAGGGCAGTCAGCCACCTAACCACCTTGCTGCCTCGCTCATATTTAAGGATGGCATAAACTATTCCTATTTAGTTTATAACAATACACAACAAGAAAATTTGCAGACCAGACGTGGATGCTAGCTTTTCGCCCTCATAATGCTATCACTATTATACCACAAAATAGTGGTGTTTTGAATTCTTCTAATTTAAATACGACTTTTTTCCAGACAAAGGCATGGCAGACCCAATCGTTCCAGACGAGTAGTTCTCAAGAATGGCGAAGAGAATGTACCAGTCAGAAGCAATATATCTGCCAAGTCTATCAAGTATATGAGGGATATTGTTACGACTGTTGTGAGTATAGTTACATAGGGATATTGTATTTATGTTATTTAGATGTTTTAGATTATTGATAGATTATTTAGATGTCGCACAGCAACGTGCAGGAAAACATCGTGAGGAAACCGGCATGCCCTAGAACCAAAAATTCGAAGACATGTGACATCTACCAACCCGCACTGGGCCCGTGTGGTGGATTATGGCCCACTCCCTCTCACAGAGAGGAGGCCTGTGTCCCAGCAGTGGGAACATTTATAGGCTGATTATGTATGTGTTATGTACAGCAACGTGTTCTATCGGAGAAACCGATGACCCTTTACACGCAAAAAAACCCAAGACTAAGCAAACAAAAAGGACACTTGACAAAAAAATGCTGTAAACTCTAGTGTACTTCGAATAAAAATCCTTTAATGGTTTTTGCACTCGTGCAAATAGTGAAGGTTAGCCAATGGTGACGGACAGGACGCGATTATTAGGAGCGAAAATTGTACGCGAGTTTTCGTCGCAAGGTCGGATGTCAACATTTTTTTTGCAAACTGTGAATATAAGTTGATTATTAATAAATAAACAACTTCTTCCTGAAACCAACCTTAATTTTTTTCCATAGTTTTTGTGGTATACGTGTACCTATGCTTGTCTGTTATATTCTTGATGACTCTATCATCCTGGGTTACAAAGTCTTCAAATTAAGTTAAAACTTATGCTTTAGTATTTCAACAAAATCTTCAATATCTTTCTTCTCTGGTGTGCTGCAACAAAGAGTATCTTTTCTATGTCCTTTTAGATCAACAGCAAATGGCGTTTCATCCTCTTAATAATGGTGGCTGCTCATTTCATCTTCTGGTTCGTCTTCGCAGCCATATGGTATGCCGTGTCCTCCTCTTACCAGGACGACATAGGTGATGGGAAGGAGCATTGTGTGACAGGAACCACGTCGTTTGCTGGACTGCTCATGATGTCTGTGGAGACTCAGGTATGTGTTGTCTCTTTTTGGCTATAGGGATAGAAAGGGATGGAATAATGTGTCCGTTTATGAAATCATCATAGCGCTTGGTCATTGCGGTTCTAAGTCTATGTTTAAGATTTATATAAAAGTGATGGAAAATATATGAAATAATGGGATACATTTAAAAGTTCCTTCAATAATATGAGATATGTTTTGAATTTGCAAAAGGCTGCTAGACTCGTAACTAGAATGAAATAAATGTAATTATTGGTTTCTGTAACAGATGACTATTGGATACGGCACCAGATTCCCAAACGAAGAATGTCCTGAAGCTATTATTATCATGGTCTTAGAGGTCAGTATGATTATTTCAAATAATAAGTAAGAAGGTGAAGAATGAAAAAAGGTTACAATAATCACCACGAGACAGATTAGTGATTGAAGTACTTATGTCTTTTTTTAATAGATAAGACATTGATACTGATCGTGCTATTGACAAAACTTTAATTACGATATCCCTAAAGGTCGGGCAGCAAATGTCCTTTGCACAGCAAAATAAAGATTATTAACAATGAACACACAGATGGCCGGTGGACAATGGAGCCGAAAGGTTCTTGAGTGGTGACCGCGTACCGGAAGACGTAGGTAGTGTTGGAAGGCCTCCTACAAGGTAGACCCATAACCCTGTGAAGGCCGCAGGAATCCACCTGATGCGGGGAGCCTAGAACCGGTCGAAGGCGGTGCTTGACGTTGGCTTATATCCAGCAGTAGACGTCTTTCGGCTGAAATGGTGATAATGAAACAGTAAACTAATCTTTTTAATGATATATTTCAGATAGTGGCCGGTACTGCTCTCTCGGGTGGACTGTCAAGTTTGCTGTTCACGAAGCTTATCAGACCGAACCGACATGTCAACTCTGTTGGATTCAGTAGGAAGGCTGCTGTAAGATTAAAATTATTATTGGAATATGATTGATAGAATGAAGTAGTACTAATATAGAATAAGCCTATTATTGAAATAAATACTAGGCTTGTTCTATATTAGTACCTACTACTTCATTTAATTGACCAAATGTATTAACGTAGACGAAGCTAAATGAGTATGTAAAGATTATAGCACATCGTGTTTTAGTTACTGCTTACATCGACTAAATCTCTTTTTTTCAGGTCTGTCGTCGTGATGGTGAGCTTTGTCTTCAGTTCAGGGTATGGGATCTGATGAACGTGCACCTTATTGGAAGCTCGATCACTGCTTACATGCTCAAGCCTATCAGGTATATTTGATTACCCGTAAAATTACTTAATAATACGGTAAGTTTTAAGATCATAATGAAAGCTGTTAGAGAGTGAAAACTAGCATCAAAACTAACTTTATAAAGGTGTGCTACAGGGCAGCATACTTGGTCGTATGCTATCAGTAACTTATGTCTTCATCAATGATCATGGAGCTGCAAATCAATATTATGTTAACTAAAGCATGTTGTTAAATAACAAAACTTTGCAAAAAATCCTGTCTTCGCTTTGGTATTTAATATAATATACTTAGTGAATATGACTATCGCAATTTACTAAGCCCCTATAAATACAAGACAAACAAAACGATTTATTATTAACAAATGGGCGGTGTTCAGGCGTTTTCCTGTATCCTGGGGGACTGTTCATTCAAGATCCACTTCAGATATCGATACCGGAAATATGAAATAACGTAAGGGACAAAACAAAGGTTTACAGGAGAGCCAAAATAAGATATTTTTTTACAAAAACTGACTATAACTTTTTAACTATTTGTTTTATGTAAAAAGTGTCTAGGACAAAGTTTCTTAGATTTCTTCATTCTTTTAAGCTAATATAGCAAACATTGAATAAAACCTATAGTTTTAAAGATAGCATGTCCCTTACGTTAAATAATAATGAATACGGGTGACATACGTTAACAAAATTTGAGATGTAAATGAATAGCATTGATGTAAGGGACATTATAGGAAATAAACAAATAATGTTTTTTGATGTAAGGGACGTTATAGGAAATAAACATTTAGTGTTTTTCAAAGTAAAGGTCTCTTAATGGTGTACTCTTTATTGCTTATGCTGTTATTAATAAATTTAAAAAAATATAATTTAATACATTCATGACCTACTGCGCTTATCAATATAGTTTAAACCTACTTGCTGACATAAAAGGATAAAAAATAAACGAATAAAATAGATTAAAACTTTTATTTGTACTCACTAATCCTCTTTTATAAACGCAAATAACTCGCATAAATTATTCTAAGTACAACATAATTGCTCGATAAGCAAGAGGACTTTTTCTGGCTGATTCCATAAATGATGGCCACTGGAATGGTCCCCAAACCATCAGTTTTTTAATCTCCCTTTGAATGATAACATGCATGCTGTCTATTCATCCTGGGTTAACTGCTTAAAAAGTTGTAATTTTTACATGGCCTACTTACTACACACAATTATATATCATACTTACCAATATTTTACCTAATGGAAAGTATGTTTTTATTAGGATTCGAATTATTCTATCTCAATCAATCAACTCAGCCTATTGCAGTCCACTGCTGAACATAGACCTCTCCCAGGCTGCGTCACAACACCCTGTCCTTCGCCTTCGGCATCCAGTCCGTTCCAGCCACCTTTTTTAGGTCGTCCGTCCATCTACCTAGGGGGCGTTCCACACTACGCTTGCCAATACGCGGTCTCCACTCAGGACTCGTCTGCTCCACCGGCCATCGGTCCTTCGATAAATATTTCCAGCCCACTGTCTGTGTGAGGCTGGTGGGGTGGCAACTATTTACTCTGCAAGCTATGTCGGTAACTCCGGTTCTTTTCCGGAAAATTTCAATCCTGATTTTATCTTTCAAAGAGACTCCGAGCATAGCTCGGTACATAGTGCGCTGAGCGACCTTGAATTTGTGGGCCAGCCCGACCGTCAGTGTCCACGTTTCGGCACCATATATCATGACGGGCAGAACGCACTGGTTGAAGATCTTAGTCTTCAAACACTGCGGGATAGGTGACGAGAAGACCTGACGGCTTCTTCTGTCGGCTTCTTTCTCAAAGTTGTGTCTACCGAGCTGGATTATTTGCCCTACATAATCCTTCACAACTCCGAGAAGCGACCCTTCGATGTAGATTGGACTCGGCAAGACGTGCGAATTGTACATGACTTTCGTCTTATCCAAATTCATGCCGAGGCTAACCCGCCGAGGAGCTACATTTAGGCTGTGCAGCATTTGGTTTAGCTGTTCCAGCATCTCTGCCATTATGACGATGTCATCGGCAAATCTAAGATCTGAAATGTACTCGCCGTTCACGTTGATAGTCCAGTTCAATCCAGCGTCTTGAAGACGTCCTCCAACGCATTTGTAAACAATTTAGGGGATATAATATCCCCCTGTCTCACTACTCTGAGCAGTTGGATGGGGCTGGTTTTCTGATCCTGGATTTGGACAGCCATCATGGCAGTGTCATACAAACATTTCAACACTTCGATATAGCGCCAGTCAATATTCGACATCGTTGCAGAGAGGCCAGAACTGCCCATATTTCGATGAAGTCGAAGGCTTTCTCGTAGTCCACAAATGCCATACACAGCGTCTGATTGTACTCCTCGGTCTTCTGTTCAATTTGCAGAACAGTATGGATGTGGTTTACGGTGCTGAAGCCTTTTTGTAAACCGGCTTGCTCTGGCGGCTGGAACTCGTCAAGTATTCTGGCGAGACGGTTTGTGACGACCCTCGAGAAGGGTTGTATACATGGCTCAGAAGTGAGATGGGTCTATAGTTCTTCAGCAAGGATTTAAGGTTTTATTCCATCTATACAGGGTGAAATCGAACACATGCGACAAATCGAAATGGGAGATTATACTCATCATTATGAACAACTTTTACTATGGGACCAAACCTGAAATCGCGAAAAAAAAATCAGCTGTTCCCTACATTTTGGCGAGTTATGCGAACATAAATGTAGGGAACAGCTGATTTTTTTTTCGCGATTTCAGGTTTGGTCCCATAGTAAAAGTTGTTCATAATGACGAGTACAATCTCTCATTTCGATTTGTCGCATGTGTTCAATTTCACCCTGTATAGACCAATTTTTTAATTACTGAACTCCATTTATGACTAAGCAATAATTTACCAAAAGTAGTAAGAAATAATTACCTGTTTATGTGATTCCTATAATGTTCATAAATATTTGCCTGCGGGCTAGAGAAGTGAAGATTACTTTTCATCACTCATGTTTAGAATCCAGATAAAACTTTCACTAGGTAATCTCAAATCTCAAATCTCAAATCGTTTATTGCAATCCATAATGTACAATGGTGGTAAATAAAAATAATGGAAACAATTATGGACCCTGTCGGGCACAGCAATTTTTTATATGGGTAAGAGAGAGGAAGAGCGCTTTATTAAATTTCCTTATTATATATATTATATTTAATATTGCTCATTTCTTTACTCATCATCATATCATATCATTTCTTTATTTCTTTGCTTTTTTCTTTATTCTAATGTAGTATAATTAATTAGTGTTATGTTATCATTAATTATTTGTGTTATTTTACTTATTAATATATATCTGTTATTCATAATTATTATTGAATTTAACTATAAAAAATATTTTACATTCTATTATCTATGTATTTATATTTCCATTTATTTACTTATTCTATTAATATTTTATATGCAGGTCTATCTATTAATTTATTATTTCATTGTATTTAATATTCCTTATTTCTTTACTCGCTTAATAATTGTTCGTTGTTATTATTGTAATATAATTATTAGGTATTTTAGTATAATTTACTTTTATTTTACTTATTAAAATATGTCTGTTATTCTTAGTTATTATTGAATTTATCCATTAGATATTCTTGTATTGTGTAATAGCTTTTTTTAATTAAGAATTGCTTTAGTTTATTTAAAAATATACTGGTTTTATTTTGTTGTTTTATGTCTTCTGGTAATTTATTATATATTTTTATTGACATTGAATATGGACTAGATGAATGTAGTTTAAGGCGGGAGGGGGGCAAGTTTAGTCTATTTTTATGGCGCAACGAATAATTGGTTTGTATGTCTCCCCGTGTGCTGTAAGAATCTGGATATTTACGGACTAGTTTACATAATTCTAAGATATAAATACCAACTAAGGTGAGGATCTTGTGTTTCTGAAAGTAAGGCTTGCAACTATCTGTCGGTTCTATATTGGTAATTATTCGTATTAGTTTTTTTTGAAGGGTAAATAGGGAGGGAGCGTCTGTGCTATTTCCCCATAAGATGATGCCATAGTTAAACCAAGCGTGGGCATACGCGTAGTATGTGACTAGTGCGGTTTGTAGGTTTGTAGTCTTCTTTATTTCGCGGAGAGCATATGAAAACCTTGAAATTTTTGATTTTACTGTCTGTATATGTGTTTTCCAGTTTATATGAGTATCTATTGTTAAACCTAGGAGAGTAAAGTTGTTAACTGTTTCTAATTTATGTTGATTAAATGTAAAATCTATATTTATTTGCTTTTTTTGCCAGGGGTTAAACGCTATTAATTTGGTTTTGGTAAAATTTATTTCGAGATTATGGTCGCTCATCCAGATTACAGTTTTTTCGAGAATAGTAGTAAGTTTTTCGTTTAAATTAGCATTTGTTTGGCATGAAGTCAGGATCGAAATGTCATCCGCAAAAAGTACACATGGCCCGTCTATGGTTTTGGGGAGGTCATTTATGTAAATGAGGAAAAGGAGGCAACCTATAACACTTCCCTGGGGAATTGAAGCATGTATTGATTTAACATCAGATCTAATGAGCTGTACTTGTTTTGTTTTTTGATTGAAATATTCAATCTCAAATAATTGCTCTCTATCTTTTAAATATGATGCGAACCAGTCATGGGCTTTTCCGCGTATTCCTATACCGTATAGCTTATTTAATAATATTTTAAATTGCACTTTGTCGTAGGCTTTGGTCATATCGAGTAATATCCCTATTGCATATTGTTTATTATTTATAATATTTAATGCTTCTTGGATGTATTTATAAACAGCTAGCGTTGTAGATCTGTTTTTGCGAAATCCATTTTGGCAGTCATCGAAAATCTTATATTTTTCACAAAAGGAATATACACGATCACACATTGCTCTTTCGAAGACTTTGGATGCTGTAGGAAGAAGGGAAATTGGTCTATAGTTACTTGGGTCTGTTTTTGCGTTCTTTTTATGGATAGGTTTTATTAAAGCTTTTTTTAGTTGATTAGGGAAAGTGCCCTCTTCGAAGGATTGATTTATTAATTTATAGAACGGTAAGGTTAGTTCATCAGCGCACTGTCTGATCAGAGTCGGTGGGAGTTCGTCTATGCCGTGACTATTTTTATTTTTAAGGTTCTTTAAGATCTGGTTTACTTCGTATCCGTCGACTGGGGTAAGAAACATGGTATTTTCAGTAGGGTTAATCACTGATGTTTCTGTCTGTACACTGCCGGATGTGTGGGTGGTATTTTCCCCAATGGATGCGAAAAAGTTATTGAAAACGTTAGCTACTTGTTTTGGTTCATTTACTAGGCTTGTTGTTTGTAGTGTTATATTTTGTTTCTCTTTTTTGGTTTTCTTGTTTGTCCGTTCCCTTACAATATTCCACATAGTTTTAACTTTATTTGAAGATTTATTCATTTTATTTATATAATGTAATTTTTTTGCCGCTGTTACAGATTTTTTCAAGATTTTTTCATATTTTTTATAGTGTTTCGTAAATATTGAATTATTAATTTTAGACGAAAAAACTTTTAGTAGTCTTTTATTTTTACAAGATTGTTTAATACCAACGGTTAGCCAGAAATTATTACGTTTTGTTTTTAGTTTAAGTCTACGTTTAGGGATACATGCATCCAAGATATCTATCAGAGTTTTATGGAACGACTGATAGTTCTCATCAACGTTTTTATTCGGCTGTATAATATCGTTCCAGTTTAGTGTGTTTAGTTTAGATTTGAATTTTTGAATGTTATTCCTATTAAATAGTCTTTTATTAGCAAACCAAATGGATTGTTTACTTTGTTGTTCCAGTATCATATGTATTATTGTTCCGCAGTGGTCTGAAAAACCCAATTCTTCTACTGTCGTGTACATTTTATTATCATTAAAGTTCGTAAAAATCAAATCTAAGCACGTTGATGTAGTTTGTGATATACGTGTAGGTTCTTTTATATGTTGTTCAAATTTAAACTCTAGCATGAGATCGATCAATAGGTTTGTTTTTACGCTATTTTCTAAGGTATTTATATTAAGATCTCCTCCTATTATTACGTTAAGTTTTTGGTATTTATTGTTTATATATTGCAATATTTGTTTTAGCTGGCTAATAAAATTTTCTTCCTCTCTTCTATTCCAGTACATTGTGACTATTAACAGGTTTTGCTTTAGTAGCTTACATGCACATACTTCTATACAATATTCAATACTCATATCTCTAATATCATAACACTCTATACATTCTACACTATCCTCTAAAATAATACAGACTCCGCCACCGCTTCTAGAGCGGCGACAATATGATGCTGCAGTTTTATAACCACTAAATTGCACAGTTTCTAATTTATCTTTGGTAAGCCAGGTCTCGCACATGCATATTGCTTTGTAGGTGGGTTGATCGTTGATGAAAGCCTCTAGAAGGTGTTGCTTGTTATAAATGCTTTGAATATTTTGGTACAAAATTCTAAATGGTTGGTCTGGGGTTTCGAAAAGTACGATCGCCGCTATTTTCATTTACAATATGTTGAGTCTGGTTCTGTTCATTATTTACTTGATGATTGTAAGTATATATGTCGGATTGCTCCTTTTGTATTTCTGTTCTTTTACCCTCTATAAACAACTGATTGTTTCTTATTATTGCATATAATCCTTTTTTCCTTGCTTTCAGCATTTCTTCACGCATTTCCTTTCTTTCCAATCTTGCGTTTTCATCTAAAAATTCAGATAAGAACAATCTTGTTCCTTGAAGACAGTGTTTATTTTCTACAATGTATTTAGCCATTCTCTTACTAATTAGTTCTATTACTAGGGGTCGGTTTTTATTATAGTTTCTGCCTAGTCTATAAGTTTCTTCAATATACCCTGTAAGGTCAATATTTAGTTTTTCATAACATAGATCAATTAATCTACATTGTTGGTCATAATCTGGCTCTTTATAATATTCAGGAAAACCGTAGAGTACTATTTTCTTGCAGTTGTTCTCAGTACATTTCAAGTGTTTTGCCGTTTTTATTTTGTTTAAGTCGTTAATCTCATTCCTCAATTTCTCGTTTTCAATGTTTAGTTTTTCAATTTTCTTGTTTATTATTTCTATATCTTCTAGCCTTTGCTCGTTTTCCTTAAAAAGTGAGTCTGTTTTCCTTTCAAAATCTTCTTTCATTTTAGTAATTGCCTTATTAATTTCTAATTGAATAGTATTTTGTATCTCCGCTATTATAGATCGATTGTTTTCTCGTAAGCGAAGAATTATCATTTCGCTCAGATTCTCTAATGTTAGTCCTCCTTGGATAATTGTGTTCAATGGTGTTTCTCTATCTTCTGAGTATTGTGTATCACCTAATATACTCAGGTCTTGTGAGGAAGAAATGTCGAGGTTGGAGTTAGTTGGCCTTTTCCTAAGGGTGACATTATTTTCTTCGGAGTTCATAGTTTGTGATTCAATTTGCGCACGTATAGGGGTGTTTATATTCCCGATTTTTGGGATTTTACAATTGCATGTTTGACAATTCCATGAATTCTTTTGGGCTGCTGTCATTGTTTTGTTGAAATGTGTGACAGTAATATTTGCACATTGTAAGTCGTATGCTTCTTTACATAATTTACAAGTGAGCTTTTCTTTATTAGGTAGCACTTGAAGACATCCTGCGCAAAGTGACTCCATCTAGTAACTTTTTATGTAATAATTTTGTTGAAAGCGCCCTCTATCCGGTATTGGTCGGAATTAGCTCAGATCTTAGTATCTTGTTCGGTTACCAATTCGGTTTATTGATTTTGTAAGTGTTTCAGCGTATTGAACACAGATGGCGTTGAATTACGTTTAGGCAAAGTGATTGTGCACTTTCGATGAATATTATTTGCATTGAAATGTACAAATTACTGAATGATAAATGTATGCTCCTACCTTTTGTTCCTTAGAGCATCTTATGGTTGTCCTTGACGTCTGAAGTCAGTTTATTGTGGTTGGTCCAGTTTGTTTTTGTTTTGCTCAAATTCAAATTTTTGTTCGTTAAACTTCACGATTTTTGTTTTTCTTACGGAATCTTGATGGAAACTTATGAACTATGTCATAAATCACTAATAGTTTTCACACTCTATAGTTATATTTAGTTTTCTTCACTGAATCTTAACTTTATCTATTTTTAAAGAATTAAATATACGCAGCTGATGTTTACTTTGCGCACAGTAGCGCCCTCTCCTAACTCTACTCTAGGTACCGTAAAACGGGGTGACATTGATTAATTTTAAATTTGAAATGGATGCCACGCTTGCAATTTCAACGATAAAAATGTAAAAAAAAAACTATAGTTTAGACTCATTACGTAAATTAATTATAGCAACACAAAAACAAAAATTAAAAAAAAAAATCTTGAAAAAAAAAATAAAACCTGTTTATCAAAGTTATATTGATAATGGGGCTACTTTGTCACCTACCCTTTTTTTTATTTCATTGCAAAGACACCCCGATAAACGACAAAAATCAAAAAAAATTTTTTTTTAGAAAACTATAGTTTAGGTAATATTGCGATTTTAGTATTTTTGGGGTTACTTTGATTCAAGGGGCGAATTTGATGGTGGGTACTACAACATTAATAAAAGAGATGTACCAAATATTTTTATTAATATTTAAGAAAATAAAGTACCTAACGAGATCAATTAAATTTTGTATCATTTAAAACTATTACAACAGTCTCCAACATAAACCAAATATTTTGAAGAAAATAAAGTAATGAGATCAATAATGATTTTGTCACTTAAAACTATTACAACATTCTCATAATTATATAAATCGACTTTGTAAAATCAAAAAATCAACAAGTAAAATGTTATTAAAAAGTAAGGTATATAAAAAAACTATAATTCTTTAATCATCACGATAAAGTGTCCCAACGGAATTTTATAAAGAAGTGAAGCAGCATTTATAGACAATTCGCTATTTGTAATTTTTTCTATTGCTTCTTCCATTGCCTCCTCTGTGTAATTTTTATAATTGCGGGTACCCGCGATCTTTTTATAGGTGCGAACCATGAGGCAACTAAAACAAAAGCAACAAATGGGGTTAAATTGATAATTTGTATATTACTCCTATAAGACTGGGTACCACAACCATTGGGGTGACATTGATAACTATCAAAGTCGCCTCGTATATCCTATCAATGTAGCCCCGATGAACTTAAAGTGTTCATAAAAAATAAAATGGCGACCGTAACCAAAAATACAAACATGCTATAAATCTTAAAGAAACGTTTAATTAAAACAGTGAAAAACTAAAATTCAAACAATAATACTTACGCCTGTGCCACTGAAGTTATTCAAACAATTTTTTTAAACCTTTTCGACACTAAACTTTAACAAATAATTTTACATAGTTCCGACAACAACTACTCGTTGACGCTTCGGCAAAATATGGCCGATCTGTCAGTTTGGCCAACAGAACAAACAAAATTTTGGCTGCTTTCAGTACCACGCAATAAATCCGAAAAAACATACCAAGTTTAGCTATCATCAAAGTTACCCCAGCTCTCAAAGTAACCCCGTTTTACGGTACTTGTAATTAGATGAATGAAAACGATGATCTATTACTTAAATGAAGATGTGTCATATCACAAACAGTGTTACGAAATACTAAGAAAGGGTCACGACCGCGCAGGTAAAATCAAACACAAAATCGGTATTGCTATCTAGCTCCGACATGTTGCACCGTTTTGCGTGTGACAGAGACGTTCGATATTCGTTTAGATAAGTTTTAGATGTAAAGGACAGGTCAATTATTTTCGATGCTGACAATTTAGCGTATGGGTCAATATGATTATGATAATTCGAGCCAGAATTTAACGTAAGGGACATGATATTTGCACCTACTCAGGGAACACTAATGTATAAGACCTGTTGTAAAATGTTCTCGATTTTTTTTAAATGTAAATACCAAATACTGTGAGTAAAGAGACTTACATTAGTTTTTATAAAAATATTAATTTAAAACGTCCTATACAGCCAGTTTTTATAAAAATAATGGTCTAGACCTGCGGAAAATATGTAATGTAAGGGACATTTTTTTTGAGATATTGAGATTTTAAATATACCAATCGATAGAGCAAGAAATTTCGAATCCAATGATATATATAACTCATTTTCGACAAAATGTCCCTTACGTTATTTCATATTTCCGGTATCGATATCGTCATTTCATAATGTTCCAGGACCCTAGAAGGAGAGCTGGTCCACAACTACATGCACCAGCTCGAGTTGAAGGAATCTCGTGCGTTACTCCTGTGGCCTATAACTGTGGTCCACGTTATCGACTCCAAAAGCCCGCTGTATGACTTCTCTGCGCAAGATATGATGGATTACAGGTACTTTTGTTTTCTCCTCTCTTCTTTCCGTATCCAGCAGCAGTCAGCAGGTGCTGCCACCGTAAATGAAAGGAGAGCACCTGAAGGAAGAAAAAAATTATTTCATTCTTTATTTCTGTATTCAGTTGCATGAATGGCTATAACGCGGCAAATTGGCGGTAGTGTGTCAATTTGATAAATAATAGCGATGTGGACGAGTACTTAGACGCCTGTCCTTAGTTTTTTTTTTTTATTTATTTGTATTGTAATTTAGTCAATTATTTTCGTATCTAGTGTATATAGTTAGTTACTTATAACTAACAATAGTAGATTGTAATGATTTGAAAATTAAATTATTATTATTATTTGTGTAATATAATAGTCTGATCTCTATAAATAATTAATTTGCCCGACTGTGCATAGCCCTGGGTGGTGCTGCCGCTGTCTGGCACGGTTTCTCTGGCTGTGCTTATGTTGTATTTTTTTTTAATAAATACTTGACCAAATTAATAATTGCCTCTATACTGCAATATCTCAGCCTGTAATTTTTTTATTGCCTTTATTGTTCTAAAAGTGAACGAATATTATACATCTAGCTTATTTACAGCGTGATGAAGATTTATGATGCTAAGTCCAGGAATCGCCTTCCAGGTTTTTTTCTGCAGTTTTTGATACTAAAACTTCTGTCATGGGTTTCAAAGCTATAAATAAAAGCATTGTAACAACTTGACTAAATATTATCAATATCCATTTGTTTCAGGTTCGAGATCGTAGTCTGCCTGACCGGTGCCTCCAAGAACATGGGCACCACCACACAAAGTCGGACCTCGTACCTGTCCAAGGAAATCATCTGGGGATACCGATTCAAAAATGTTGTGCAGTAAGTTTTTACTCTAATTTAATACAAAGCAAGAAAGGTGGCGTAAGAAGAAGGTATATGCAGAGATAGTTGCAATAGATTGATTAGATAGCGATGATGATAAAGTTTTTCATCATTTGCAATTTATTAAAAGTACTAGACGTTTGCATTCGCAGACGTTTGTTCTATCTTAATCCATCCAAAGGTTGTCTTGAACCGCCCATTGTGTCATCCCTAGTAAAATGTCTACATTTATATCTGTAATTTTTATGGGGTATATAATAAAGAATACTCTATCTTTTGACATTCCAGCACCCTTATTGCGAAACACATTATCAATCTTAATCTGGATAATTTTGAAGGATATTGCTAATCCATTGCTTCATATGTTCGAATAATGCGCCTGCTGAACAACGTAAATAACGCAATGAATTGAAACCCAATGCTACTAATAGTGTGTTACGCAATTACCCCGTAGGTTATAGTAAAGATCCCGTCAACACCGACAATGAGTAACATGTTTTTGACACATCATGTGTGGCCATAATACTGGTACTCAGCTGCATCCGCTTAGACTGGAAGCCGACCCCAACATAGTTGGGAAATGGTTAGGCAGATGATGATGTGTGGCCATAATGACTAATTTATTTTAATGTAACGTAACTTTTTTTGCTGTAAAGCAATTAATCACTTTTATGAGTAATGCTGTGGATATTTAAAAAAATGCAACTAAAGTAAGGTGACTTTGCTGAGTTCCTAGATTTTGATGCGTAATTTTAACCAAGTGTTTTTTTTTTATGACATTTGATTTATTTAACCGGTCAAGCGGCGGGCGTCGCCCATTTGCGACGAAACAATAGAAAATCAATTGTGTCTCATTAGCGGAGCTTGACAGATTAATTATAGTTATTTCACCGATTTTTTTTTTTGGAGGTCGTCATTTCAAACTCAAACTCAAAGCATTTGTTTCAATTAAACCAATTACAGGCACTTTTGAATTGTCAAGGGGTCGGTCAGTCAGAAAGATGAAGCTAGTTGCCCATTCCATTTCTTGCCCCTGTTCCATATATCCCTACTGATGTATCTCCACTGGTAGGGATATTTGGAGATTTTTTCCAATTATCGCTACCGGTAGGGATATATGGAACCTTGTGCTCCATATATCCCTACTGATCCGGAGTATACCACACCGATATGAGAGTTACAGTATGTTGACACATACCTGCAACCTTTTTATTATAACTAGTTACAATATTTAAACACTAGTTATCTACAGTAGTTGGCACTAGTTTTCTGGCATTTTTGCTGAACTGGGCCTTTTTTGCGCAGCCGTGAGGCACACTTTCCTGCTAATTTCTTACATCGGACTTTGCACTTTTTATTTTTATCTGATGTACGAGTATGAATCTGGTGTATTGTGTGTCTTTTTTTAAGTCATCAACACAACTCTCTAAGACCAAGTGATCCTACTGAATGACTATTTCATGAAATCTTGACATTTTAGGATTATACTAACTTAACAAGTTGTATTACTGATTCTAATGATCATAATTATGTAAATACATATTTGTTACGGTCGCGAATCATATTATAATCAACGTACAACTTAATGCTGACCAGCAAACTGCAAAAAACGTAAGAAAATTTTAATTTCGCGGGCTTGCGGATATTAAGACGATTCTTCCAAGTGCGATTCTGGATGGGTACTTAGTACTTACATACCTATACACAGATACATATAATCAACACATAACACATACATAATGCTCATTTTTATTGTACCTATAACAAGAATGACGTATGATACGATGATGAGATACTAATTAGTTTTAATGTAACAAAATGCAAGCTTGATTTTTTTCCCCTTGAAAGCAATTTCTCATTCAACAAATAATGCGGAAACTTACCAATTGATATAATTTGCGTGTTCCATCATCTTACATTAATGAGGCATAATTTGTTTCTGCAGTAGATTTCTGCATCGTATCTTTAAAAAAGGATTCTTCTAATAACCCCAAAAATGGTGTCTACAAAACCTTAGGATCAGAAGACTTCATAATACATCGTCATCCTGACCTTCATCATCATCATTTAAGCTGAAAAACGTCCACTGCTGGACATAGGTATCCTCAAGCACCGCCACTTCGACCGGTTCTGTGCTTCTCTTATCCATCTCATCCCATTCTGCCCTTACTCCAATTTATTTGTGGTCGGCCGTCTACGTCTTTCATACAATTCTATCTTTTCTTTATCATATTTTACACATTCATCTATCGTTACATAAGTAAGCTCTTCCTCACCTACATTATTCACTTTATCTTCTATACAAATAAGTATAGACATCTATACAAATAAACAAAATTGAAGTGTTCTATACAAATAAACAAAATTGAAGTGTCTGTTTGTAATGTCAAAATAACAGCTATTTACTAAATGATATGAAAGTATATATACTTAGTATAAATAACAAAAAAAAAAAAAACAATTTTTAAAATTGTTGTTTTTTGTTCCGGGTTACCTCCGAAAGGGCTGGGCCGATTTTGACGGGAGTTTCACTGGCAGATGGCTGATGTGATGTTATAAGGACAAACTAATTTTAGAAAAATAATTATGGTTCCGGGCAAAAAAAAACTCATGAAATCCAATTTGTTTTCGGACATGCACGCGAACGAAGTCGCGGGCACAGCTAGTAATCATAAAAATTTCATTTTTATATATGTACTTAATTAAAAAATAGTTAAAATTATCCACCGGTTTCAAAAACAGAGCTCAAGCTAGCGGCGGCCATTGCTCCAGAAGTACCGCTTTTTGAATCAACCCCTTTATCCAGCTACCCAACGAGCGTTTGCCTAGACTAGACCCGGCCTAGTGCCTACCTATTCTGAAAACCAATGCACGCCACTGACTCTTCCTATTGAATACGAGTGAGTATCGCATGAGAATTTTCATTCCTGACGGGGGACCCCCGACCGTAGTATGATGATGTTTTTTTTTTTAACTTACTATTCTTTTCCCACAGCTACAGCAAAAAAGAAGAAGCCTACAAGGTCGACGAAGACAACTTGGACACAGTCGAACAAGTTGAAACTCCCCTCTGCAGCGCGAGCTACATGAAAGACTTCGAGGAAGACCTGAAGGCATCCACCAATCTCCTCTTTACTCCTGACATGTCTGTCTCTCCTACTGATCTCTCTCTCCCAGAAGACTCTTCTACTCTCTCTAGGCCAGAAGATTCTATACCTTCTTCTCCCTCGTTCAATAGGACTGCAGGGACGCAGAGGAGTTTCGGGTGGAATTTTAAGAGGTTTAGGCCTGAGAAGTATGTTGAGACTTTTGAGAAGAAGGAGTAGAGTAGAAGATAATTTTGTAGAAGAATAAGTTATATGCCTTCATTTTACATTTTTGAAGTGAAAACTTCTTTAGGCGCGTTGGGCATTTTTTTGAGATGGGAAAAACAATTGAACTCGCGCCACTGTTACCGTAATCGATACCGCTTCGGATGTGTTCGGCTGTCCTCGGGATGTATTCGGTTTTAATGTATATCCGAAATGTCAGTGAGTGATGGCAAATTATTCTGTTTTTGTTTTCACTTCTGTCGGCACTCCCGGAGTGCCGAGAGTTTTTAAGCTATTGCATAGCTTTTATCGCAGGCTTTGGTCGTGGCGACCGAATCAAGAAATTCCGTAACGAAAATAAACCTAACACCCCCCACTCCTTTCGGCACAGCGGTGCGGCGTTGAAAGCCGTGCATCGTCTAACGTCGTTTCAGTTCGGCAGACTTCGGCACGGTGTTTGTGTGCGTGCGACTAGACGTATGCGTGTAAACTGTACGAAGCTCGCATAAGTTGATAAAAAAATGCTATGCAATAGCTTTACCGCGGCAGTCCCCGAGTGCCACACGTATTTTTTTATTGTTGAAGACTTATTACTGTCATACTTATAAAGCAAATAACATAATTATTCGTCATAGGAATAAGCTTGAGTTTTCAGTCACATAACACTCATTCTGTCTCATACAGGAAGGTCGAGTTTTGGTCACCACGTCACTGTGTGTTAACAATTTCACTGACGATTCCAGACAGTGATGCGAGCTTATCATTTGTTTGTTCAACATTTAGTAGTTAGTTTTGTAGCCTTGTAGACGAAATATTGCTCAATTTTATTAACATATTAATACTTAATATAGAAAAAAATAAGAAGTAGAAACCAGTAAGACGGATCACACTACAACGCGCCACGCGACGCGCGACGGGGCGCAGGCAACGCGCCCCCGAGCCTGATTTTTTACTTACAATTTCAATAAAAACCTGCTCCCACGCGCGGGGAATATGGGTCCGTTTCCCGCGCCCTGTCGCGTGGCGCGTTGTAGTGTGGGATCCGCGTAAAGAATAACTTTTTTTAAATCTAGTCCTATTTAAGCTTATTTAAATACTTTTGAGTCCGTGTTACACCTGCTAGTTAAACCACAGAATAAATTGGTTATACTGCGGTAAAAATGTATACCTAATGTATTTTTTAATTAAGTAAATAAATAATAATATTATCATTTGTAAGTTACTTTAACTCTCAAAAAATTTAGCGTTTATCATGAAATTGTCGTTGAGCTCCCTAAAATAGGTACGAGCTACACGAGGACTGATGCATGTATGCCGTCAGTTGGGACAAGTCGACTCAAAGCTGCAATGGCTCTTTCTTCAAAAAGCCTTTCAAGACATGACCATGCATTGTTAGACCCACATAAAATCCTAATAATATGATTGGGCTTTAAAAGAGACCATCTCCTCTTCGGCGCCGGCGTTTCTTCACAGAGATCAGCCAGCAAGGGAATGCCAGCGTCAGTCAGCTAGTTTCATAATATTGACGTGTAAAAGTTTCTTAAAAGATGTACTTACAGAAATAAACATTTCGTTTCAAATAATCTTCTCTTGAACATGGGCTTCCAGATAACGACTTCAATTAATCAGTCATTGAATAAAGAACGCTGCAGTAATTTCTCAAGTACCGTGGGTGCCAATTACAGACAAAGGAAGTCCGATTTATCCTACAATTCCTTTCTCTTTGAATTATAAACACCCTGTACATAAACAAATGAACCAAAACACCGTTACATGCGTGTTTTAATAATATTTATATTATATAAAAACAACATCTGTACCACGGGGGGTCATTGACTCGGCGCCAGAGTCGATATTTTCACACATTCTGTTTTTTTATGTCAAATTATTTATGCGTAGGTATATCGTATCAATAATATTATTTCCATATGGAGATTCGATGGGAAGAAAGTGTGTGGGAGACCTAGATTCGATCGCTATTTTTAGCCGACTACGGTATAGCCAAAAGGAGCGTAATGTGTTTCAAGCATGAGTATGTTTGTTTGTTGCGAGTCTTGCGAGTGGTCTTGGGTTTGATTTCCAGGTCGGAAAATGTGTTATTGGGTTTTATAATTAACTAATTTTTGCCCGACTTCGCCAGTGCGTGTAATGTGTAATTCAACTATAGCATTACCATTAAACATAATATCCTATGGGACTCAGTGTCAGCTTTCTATCAGCAGCGATAAATCTTTAAGCATATCTTCTAGAGATTATCACTTTATATAGCTGATAGCTGCACGGGTTGATCGATCCTGGTTAAGCTACGCTTGCCGCGGTTGGTCCATGGATGAGTGACCATCTTTACATACCAAGACCTCTCGGTGCCTACGCCTAGGAAGCACGTTAAGCCGTTGGTCTCGACTGTCATTCATAGATTTCGACGGTTGTTACGGGTCGTCAGAAGCTCGAAAGTCTGACAACTAGTCTTACCAAGAGATATCTTATTAGTTTATTACCTAGTAACTGGGTTATGGAGGTCAGATAGGCAGTCGCTCCATGTAAAATACTCGTATTCAGTTGCATCCGGTTTGACTGGAAGCCGACCCCAAGACCCCAACATAGTTAGGAAACGGCTAGGCAGATGATGATGATGATATTCGTTTAGTTTTAGATTGTATCAGTAACAGTCCAGACTCCGAGTTTGTGCCCGGTCGATGAAAATATTATAGGCTCGCCCCCAATCTCATGGCCCTTAACCATATCTGGCGAAATATGGGCTTATCATACACCACTGCCTACCCTGCAAGGAATACAGGCGTGATGCTTTGTTATATCTGTATAGTGAGTTTACCTTAAAAAATAAAAAAAAACGGTCAAGTGCTCGGTGCGCGAGTATGTACTATCACAGTCAGAAGTCGACTTGCAATCTCACAAAACTATGGCATAAGACTATTAGTTGTACTTATGACCTTCTTCTATAAGAACGTTTGACAACACTACACATTGGCAACTCGTTGCCCGCTTATGATTGGTATTACTTTCAATTACGGTGGCCAAAGTGGTTAGCACTGTGCCTCGCATGGCGGAACGTTCGGGTTCGAGTCTCACATCAAACATTAAAAATATTTTTTAAGTATTACATGTGAAATAAGAATGCCGAGTTGCTAACAAATATTTTAAAATATTCCACAACTAAACGAAGATTCTTTCGTTTTACAATTATTTTCAATCTTAGCGTCGTTATTAAAATATGAGGGTAGATTTGAAACAAAGTGATAAGTTCACTTTGTAAATCTACCCTCATATTTTAACTACTTTACTAGTTTTACTGCTACACATTTGTTAGCGTTGGAACATGACTCACACGGATAAAAATATGCGTATGTGTGTATAGGCGCCGCAGCTCGTATAGCGCAGGCGATAATGGTCATTGCGGTGTAAGTGGACTTCTGGCTGTGATAGTACCTAACTATAACGGTTTTCGGATTTTTTCCTTTACTTGTGCTACATGACATTGCTTCTTGAGGTCAACGGGTATATAGGTTTTGATTCCCTTGCGAGTGACAAAATATGCGGCATACTTATACGGAACATAAACGTCCGTGTCTTTTGATTGTTTCAACTTAGAAGTTTCATTTTCTCACTGCTTCAAGGGATTACATCCCTGAGTGTTTGTTATTAATTTCAACTTGTTAACTCCACGCTTTCTTGAGAAAAAGGTCTTGACAGACGGACAGACAGATGGACAATGAAGTGATGAAAATTTGTCCTTTTGAGGTACAGAACCCTAAAAAATTATATAGAGGCCAATCCATAAAACACACTGTAATTAAAACAATCATTACCAACAAATTACTACTAAACACATCACTTTATTACAGCATCAACGATTAATTAACACTAAACGAGTACTATTAATATTTATGTTTCCTTCGCGTGTCCTATCGCTTCATAATAGCTGTATCGTAGTTGATAAAGCATTTTATAATTTGTTACAATGTTTTACTGTACTACTGTAGTTGTCACAGTATAATGAATTACAGTAGGACAATGTAGTGAAACCAAAAATTTGAAGACATTATGTCCTCTACCAACCCGCACTGGGCCCACGTAGTGGATTAAGGCCCAGCCCCTCTCACCGAGAGGAGGCCTGTCCCAGCAATGGAAACATTATCGGCTGATTATGTTAGATCGCTCTTAGTGATAAGACCGCCCATTGTGTCACCCATTGTAAAGTTTCTATATTTATGTCTGTAATTTATATGGTGTACATAATAAAGAGTATTCTATTCTATTATGCTAATGTAGTAAGACTATAATTTATTTTCCTTTTCATTTAATTTATTTTGATATTTATACGATATAACCGAAGCTGTAAAACATGTAGTCGAACTCTTTATTGTTTTTATTAGGGCCTTGAACAATTGCACTGTTTGAGTTTAAAACTATCAAGGAAATCCTTTTTTAAAACCCCATGACTTGTATTGATTTGAAAAAAACATTTAAAAAATCATTCATATTTATGCCTCACCGTGAAAGAGGCGGGAACTGTTTTTTTTAAACTGATATGGCCTTAGTCAGTCCTTCAGACAGTCTCATTTAATTTAAATATCTATTGTTTTGTATGTGAAAACAATATTTAAATTAAATTAAGCCTGTCCTTAAACTTGGTAACGGAAAAGCGGAATAAAATAGAGTATTCACGAATAAATAATTATTTCCATTAATAAATGTTTCCCAATAATATGTTATTCGCAAAAACATTTACACAATATATCGGTTCGCTTCGATAGGTTAAGACAACAAGCTTAAAACAAACATTTGCACAACCTTGGCATACTGCATTCGTTTTAGCTTTGGCTAATGATTCAATTATTCGCAATAAAAACAACTAATTGAAACCACCAACTTACATTCACCGCCAAAACAATCCTTATTCTCTTACAACAAAGTCCAAATCACCCTAACTAAATACACACATAACTTTGTAAAACTTATCAAACGTTTGGTATGTTCACCGAACCAGTTTGACTTGACCCCTCAAATTATACAGCATGTAACAAAAACCCTGTCCGATCCTGAAGGGTATTATTCGGCATCGTATTGCGAACACATATACGTAACCATTTAATGGATTTGAGATTATTATTTTTCCCCAGTGAATATAATTAAATTAAAATAAAAAATAAAATCTGACCGAAGGCAACACTGATCGCTCGACAAAGTTCACCTACAGTTTTGTGTCAAAGAAGCCGCCTGAGCGAGGCGGTTTGTATGATCCTTTGTCATGAACTCATGACCCCGCTTTGTCGCGTGCCGCCAAACAAATACCTGCCTACGTGTAGGTATCAGCTGATATTGTTTTGTGGGCATAGTGATTCGGATTTCAGACACACTCTCTGTATTTTGTGTTTCAGACTTTATTCTGTTTATCAAGAAATAATTAATTGAATTAAATGTAGCCCTGAAAAGGGCTTTTTTAAATGTGATGTGCTTTTGGCAATGTACTAACCGACTGCAGGTATCAGCTTATTAAAACGTTCACTGGTTGTTCTTGCATACTTCGGCGATCGTGTTCCACATGTCCACCTCCAACACTAACACACATTCGACACCTTATCACTAAATTTGCTTGAACACTGCCTGTGGTATACACGCGGTTATGCAGGCGTTGGGACGCACGCTCCGACGGTACTGTCACACCTGGTCTATTCGCGAAACGCACCTCATACGTTCTACGCGCAGCTGCATAATTGCAGTCGGTCTTGCCTAAACACATCAACTTATTAAAATATTCCTGATTTGAATACGACATTGTTCACGAAACGATAGCGTGTGATACGTACGGACGTCCGATCGGAAGCTATCTCCACGAAAGACTGGCAAGTAGCGCGCCGGTAGGCAACGAGTCGGCTAGATCAAAGAGTCGGCGACTAGTTGAAAGAGTGCCTACTACGCGGTAGCGTAGGGCGGTGTTCTTTGAAATAAAAATAGGTAAAAATAAAAAGATTTTGCCTGTGGGTGGAGTGTTGTCAACTTATGAAAATTTGCCATATTCAGTGTTAAATTTCGCATGGATTATAAAAATAAAAAATCAATAACTTTTGGTTTTTATGAGTTACATTTTTATAACCATTTTTTCTAGTACGTATGTTGAACCAGGAATACGCCTTTATTGGATCGGACAGGGTTTTTGTTACATATTGTATTAATGTTCGGAAATGACGATAAGGAGATCGTAAAACTACCGAATTGCAGGTATCAAGTTATGTAGGTCGTTGGGTAACACCGACACACGTTATCAAAAGGGTTATTAGGAAAATTTTATGCTTCCTAAATGTAGTACAGGAGATAGCGAATTTTATTAAAAGCGATCTTATTTGCTGTCACTATAACATTGTCAGCATTGCTGTTTTTTAAATCTCATCTACTTTATGATTAGCAAACACTGTCGTGTTTGCTAATCATAAAGTAGATGGTTGGGTGTCCCCAACAGCAGATTTAAGTACTGATTAAGCTTTGTTAAAGATCAAAGTCCTTATTTGTTCCATCACCGTACATTCAAATTCAAATTTATTTCATATTATATCTCGTGTGTGTACATTGTTTTTATTTAGTCTCACACACACATCACACTTTATGCTATGTGACTAGACTAAACACCGTCTAGTCACATAGCACAAAATGTAGCGAACTGACCATCTTATTATAACATCCTATTGTAATGAAACCTACATCCATACTAATATTATAAATTGGAAAGTAACTCTGTCTCTCTGTCTGTCTATCTGTCTGTATGTTACCTTTTCACGCCTAAACCACTGAACGGATTTAGATGAAATTTGGCAGAGAGATAGATTGAATCCCGGGGAAGGACATAGGATAGTTTTTATGCCAGAAATCATTATTTTAGGGGGTGAAAAGGGGGTTGGAAGTTTGTATGGGGAATCAATAACCACTGAACCGATTTAGATGAAATTTGGTATGGAGATAGTTTGAGTTGTGGGGAAGGATATAGAATAGGTTTTATCCCTGAAATTATCACTTAAGGGTGTAAAAAGAGGGTGGAGATTTGTAAAGGGAATCCATAAAAAAGGACTATAATACTTTTATCGCGGGTGAAACCGCGGGGCACAGCTAGTTTACGAATAAATTTGATTTGATTTGATATGACTACTTATTAAAAAACTATAAAACATGTGCAAAATATACAAAATTATTGTTTACATAAGCACTTGTTTGTTTTTGATATTATCACGTTTATAATAAGTACAAGAATGCGTTATGTCACATATCATTGGTTTGAAGTTAAGTTGTCAGTTATTTATTAGCTAATCTTGGGGTATTATTCATCAAAACATAGTACATAACTACACCTATAGCTACATATATACAGGTTGACATTGAAAACATGCGACAAATCGAATAGGGCGATTATACTCATCATTATGAACAACTTTTTCTATAGGACCAAACCTTAAATCGCGAAAAAAAAATGTGCTGTTCCATACATTTTGACGAGTTATGCGAACATAAATGTAGGGAACAGCAGATTTTTCTACGAAACGCCTGGGAAGAGGAAGACCTCCCGCTACATGGAGGTCCCGTATCGAGAGGGAGATGAAAGCGCAGAACCTAACTCCTATGACAACCCAGGACAGATTGTCCGCTGCACAAGAAGACCCGACCCTAGATAGAACTGGGATTAACAGATGGAAGAAGAATATAATACAAAGCACACCAGAGCAATCTTTCAGTCTATTCATACGTTTTAATAGGTAGAGTCAACAAAAAAAAAGTTTAAAACCTAAAACCCGACTACTGAAAAGGATGAAACAAGAAAGTACCTTCCCGTGGTCGCATGCCCCTGTACTAAATAAGCATGCGACCACGGAAAGGTACTTTCTTGTTTCATCCTTTTCAGTAGTCGGGTTTTAGTTTTTAAATTTTTTTTTTTTTTAATTTTTTCGGGGTTTTTTTCAGTAATACATTTTTGAAATGTGCTAATTAAGCCCTTTCATTTGATACCCCACAAGGCACCATCCCAAAATATTTATTTTTAAATTCATTACTTTATGTCCTTTAGAGGGCGCCATATTGAATTTAGTGTGACGTCACATAGCCTATTACCAGCGGACGGTCAAGACGCTTCTAATGATACCTCATTTGTCAAATTAATATAAGTACTTTTTAAGTTATGAGGAAACAGATGACCATACATACATACATACCGGTCAAAATCATAACCCTCCTTTTTGCTTCGCCGTAGTTGGGTAAAAAGAGATAAATATGCAGGATCGTCGGATATAGTTGAAGTTTAGTAAGAAACCGATGGATGTTCTTGAATAAAATTCAATTTTATTAATAGGAAACATAAGCTCATTTATCAAAAAAAATTTCAGTCGACAACATCCATCGGTTTCTTACTAAACTTCAACTATATCCGACGATCCTGCATACTTATCTCTTTTGTTGACTGTACCTATGCCATGTATTTTCTATGATGTATGTTGTTTTCAGAAAATACATGGCAGCTGAATTTTCTACAACGCAAGGGCAGGTCAGTTACCTTGGTTCTTCTACGGATCTGCTTAGCTATTCACAACCAACTATCGTATCGAAAAAATAAAAACTTTTTTACAAAAAAAAAACAACCGACTAAAAAAAAAAATTTCGGAGGTCGGTGTCGTTGCTTCCGCATTTTCGTTTTTTGACACCGACTTCCGAAATTAAAGTTATTTATCACTTTGTAGTGTTTTTTTTTTTAAGTCGGTTGTTTTTTTTTTGTAAATAAGTTTTTATTTTTCACTTTTTAGTTGTAACTACCCCACAAAAAAGTAAACAAAAAGATCGTTAATGTAGACAATGTAGATAAATTTTAGATTTTTGTTGATTTTTCAAAAACTACTTGTCCGATTTCGATAAAATTTTCATGGGACCATTTGAGAAGTATACCCTTTCCAACAAAAGAAAAATTATTCAAATCGGTCTAGGCGTCTTCGAGAAATCGGGGAACATACATAAAAAAAAGTCCCTCCTCCTTTTTTTGAAGTCGGTTAAAAATGGCACATTTCGATAACATGATTTGCCTTGCCCCCGACAGCAAACAGCTGTCGGAAGAATAGTGGTCGTCTATTTGAATTAAACTGACAAATTTTTCGGGTTTTGAACTTGTGGACAGAGTTTAGAGAACTCCTACGATAACATTGATTGATCTTAGATACGGTACGGAAGCGTATCGAGCGGTTGTGAATAGCTAAGCTGTTCATTTCTGATTTTATCACGTAGGGAAACTCTAAGAATAGCCCTAGCTCGCCATCGACCTTTGGGTGGCTGTCAGCCATCTAATATGAATGAGCGAAGCCGAAGAATTACCAAACTTAAGTGGCAGTGGGCACATTGCTCACAGAACAGATGTTCGATGAGGCTGACAGGTTCTGGAGTGGCGACCGCGTACCGGAAGAAGTAGCGTTGGAAGGCCCACAAGGTAGACCAATAACCTGGTGAAGGTCGCAGGAATCTGAAATGGCATTTTGAGGAAAGAACCACACAGATTGAGTGGACCTGTCCAGTCAGTGCACGCATTTGTCAGTAATCGTGCAGCTCAACTCAGAACTTAAGGAACTCGCCAATGTTCTACATAACTAACCTAACCAAATCAGAATAAAACATTAATAATATTATTAACCGACTTCAAAAAAGGAGGTTCTGTATTCGACCCGTATGTATGTATGTTTATATGTCCGCGATTTTCTCGAAAATTAATGAACCAATTTTGATAATTCTTTCACTAATGTGATCTGCTTCTAGTCGGTGTATTCACTTCTTCAATGCACAAGTGTTAATTGAATTTGTGTGGGCTAGATACAACTAAAAAGTGAAAAATACGTTTACTGCTCGTGGTGCCCGTTTACTGTAGCGACCGCGTAGTTCTACTAGTAGGACCAAGGGTATTTTTCTTTTCGCTGGTTCTATCAATCAGACCATCGTTATAAAATTATCACATTGTAATAGAATAATAAATAAAATATTTCTTTTTTTACAAAAAAACAACTGACTTCAAAAAAAAACTACAAAGTGACATCGTGTCACTTAGTAGTGTTTTTTTGAAGTCGGTTGTTTTTTTTCACAATTATTATTATTATTATCATAACAAATCATAAATCTTTTACACTCGTGAAGCCCTTGAAGGGAGGTGCACCTCAACAACAGAGTCGATCGACTGAGTCAAATGACTCACGGGACGCGGTGAGTAATCAACAATCGATGAGTGCACCTCGAGACGAGACTGACTTCCGGACTGATTGCTGACTGTGGCAATTAGTTCAGCCTTCTTGTAGTCTGGGAGACGGTGATGTTTTATTTGTATACACCGTGTTTTATTTGTATACACCGTGTTTTATTTGTATAAACTTTGTCATATTGAAAGTCGGACTGAAACATGTGTCACATTATAAATCTTTTGCACATTAAAGTTATACTCGTACCTACTAACTCTTATGATTTGCCTTATTTCATTTCTGTGACCTTTTTTAAATTTTTTATTCGTAACCGATAATTTATTTTATTTGTATGCATTGAGATTTTATTAAGAGGGTTTTTATTTGGAGGAATTTTATTCTGTGGCAGTAGACATGGTGATATTTTTATTTTATGTAACATGGGTCTTGCCTGAACTAAATGATTTTTTTTATTGCATAATCAGCCTATAATGTTCCTACTCCTGGGACACAGGTCACACAGGCCTCCTCTCTCTGAGGGGAGTGTGTCATAATCCAACACGAGGGCCCGGTACGAGTTGGCGGATGTCAGATGTCTTCAAGTTTTTGGTTCTAAGATATTATGAATTAATTAAATACACAAAGTAAAGTGCCTGGATTCGATCTCTCGACCTAGAGCTCATAAGTTGGAGTGGATACCACTGGACCATCACTGCTCCTAGTCGGAAACAATACCTTCTCTCAACTAGTATTGCAAAGGACTCGAGTCCTCGAGTCGTAATTTCAAAGACTCTACTCAATTATGCAAGACTCGGTGTACTAAAAAGGCTCGGAGTCTAGAGTCAAGCCGAGCCCGAGTCATTTAATAGGTATTTGAGTCTAGAACAAACGACTCGAGTCTTAACACGTTCGCTGACAGTACGTTGTTAGGCGGGAAATTGAAATAGTGCGTTATGACAGTACGTCGAAGGACGGGCTACTTATTTTTAAAAGTATTGGCAGTACGTCGTCGGACGATAATTTTTCATATAAGTATTATGAAGAGCAGTATCCACTGTCATATTGTGAGCAAATTCATATTTCTTACTGCCGTAACACGAGTATTTTGTGGGTAGTTTCATATTGCTATCTCAGTCGCTCACACACACACTTAAACCGTTCGTGAACGAGTACTACGTCGACCGGCGTGAGCGCGCGTCTTGTTACTCGAACAATCAGTGAAGAAAATTAAAACCACTCTAAGAGTGGTTTTAATTTTCTTTGGTTTGTACAAACACATGTTTACTGCAGCGCCCCCGTTATCACCATAAAACCTATCTAAGAACATACACCAATCAAATCCAAACCCATCACTGAAAACCGCATCAAAATCTGACTATTAGTTTTGGAGATAAATGGCAACACGGGATTGCATAAACAAACAAACACACATCCTCTCACCCCAAACGCATATACCGTCTTCGTACCGTCGCGCGTCGTGGGTAAAAATATTAGCTTTGGTTAAAAATATAATATCCTGGCACAGACAATCAAGCATCAGTTAGGTTCGCAGTATTAGCACCCCTAAAAACGAAAGTGACCTATCTAAGAGAATTCCATTCAGAAAAATGGAGGGAGCGCTCATATTTAAGAATATCGTGGGTGGCATACTTTGTTAATGATATCAAGTACCGTTTTAATTGAATGTTTCGTTATGAAGATTAGAATCAATATTAATGAAGAACTGAACTTCATCATAATTAGTTCATTAACATCTGCTAATTAACTTCTTACTCGTTGACTTCTCGTTGGTAATTTAACCTTTCATTCGATGCGGTGTAGTATTGACAATGTTTCTTAAAAATAATGTTTTATTTTCTTTTTGTTTGATTGTGTTTTTTATTTATGGTTTTGACGGTAAGAATGTTCTCAATTTACCAATTTTTGTATTGTGGTTAAGCCGACGTTTGCACAGATGTAAAAATATCGCGGAGGGATTTTATCGCAAACTGGATTTTCAACTGTCGGTGTTGAGCCAAGCATTGAGAATGCAATAGAGCGCATCCCAGCGCTTCAAAATACCACACAGTTGGATTTGCGTTGAAAAAAAAAATCCATTGCACGAAGAAATCCCGCCGCGATATTTTATGCCCCTACGACCGTCCGCTAAATTTTATATAGATAACATACAGCATCGAAAACAAGAAAAACATAATGCTCTCTTCGCCCCTGAGCACGTTTAATTTATCTTGTAAGTAAATCAATCCATAATCAGCCTATAATGTTCCCACTGCTGGGACACAGGCCTCCTCTCGGTGAGAGAGAGTGGCCCGTAATCCACCACGCGAGCCCAGTGCGGGTTGGCAGATGTCACATAATATCTTCGAATTTTTTGCGGGTAGTCACAAGCCCGAAAGTAGGAGTGGGTTATAATAACAGGTAAAATCGTATATCTGTTCCGCCTGTTCCTGTTCAACGAAATTAACAGTTCCAAAAACATGTTACAAAATAATAGGTTGTTATTTCATACTATGTGTGAACAAACTTTTGGATGTTCTCTGTTACCACAGCTGATACACGTTGGTACTTCTCTTTCTAACTAAGGAAGGTGTTACACCTATGCGAGAAAAGGAAAGAGCTTGTGACGGACAATGTAACAGGGTGTCACAGTGTATCAGTAACATTTTTTATCTTATTCTAACTAAGGTAACTGTTATAAGCATGAATAGAGAAAAGCTTGTGACTGGATGGATTCTGTTATCTCGTCGTGGAACAGAAGCTGTTTTTTCAGTTTGTTTGTCACAGTTACAGTCTGTTATCTTGTGATACTTGTTATACTTGTAATATTTAGCTGTTACGATATATACGCCTCACTCCTACCCGAAAGTTCGACAACCAGCCTTACCAAATAGTAATGGTATCTCCGTAACTCGATTCTGGATATCAGTCGCTCCATGAAAAATATTGTTATTCAGCTTCATCCGGTTAGACTGGAAATAGAATGGGTGGGACATAGTTGAGAGTTGTGTTGCAAAGAACTCGAGTCTTCGAGTCCTATATAAACGGACTCGGATGATGAATTACAAGACTCGACTCATTATAACAGGACTCGAAGACTAGAGAACTAAATTCCCTACGAGTTCTTGAATGTCACATGAGAGCTCGAGTCTCTTTGTGGGCTCGAGTCCTTTTAATGCGGCGAGTCGCACTCAAGTCCTCTTTTTGTATGAGTCTAGCAATACAATTGTTGCATTTACAGGACCGGGATTAAGGTTCAGATAAAAAAAAGTATTGATTAAGGATATTTTTAATCATTTATAAACATCATATTTTTTTTTTTAATGGTTATGATGTAACTCATAACCATTTACACCATTCACAAATTTAAACATATCACCAATTCGAGTCTTTTCGAATGACGAGCTTCAAGTCTCATCTTCATGCTCCGAGTTTTTCTTGAAGACTCGAGTTCATTTTAAGACTCGAGTCGTTTGTTCTAGACTCAAATAGCTGTTAAATGACTCGGGCTCGGCTTGACTCTAGACTCCGAGCCTTTTTAGCACACCGAGTCTTGCATAATTGAGTAGAGTCTTTAAAATTACGACTCGAGGACTCGAGTCCTTTGCAACCATGGAGCACAACAACCAGTTTGCAACACTAGTTGAGAGAAGGTATTGTTTCCGACTAGGAGCAGTGATGGTCCAGTGGTATCCACCCCAACATATGAGCTCTAGGTCGAGAGATCGAACCCAGGCACTTTACTTTGTGTATTTAATTAATTCATAATATCCTAGAACCAAAAACTTGAAGACATCTGACATCCGCCAACTCGTACCGGGCCCTCGTGTTGGATTATGACACACTCCCCCTCAGAGAGAGGAGGCCTGTGTGACCTGTGTCCCAGCAGTAGGAACATTATAGGCTGATTATGCAATAAAAAAAAATCGTTTAGTTCAGGCAAGACCCATGTTACATAAAATAAAAATATCACCATGCCTACTGCCACAGAATAAAATTCCTCCAAATAAAAACCCTCTTAATAAAATCTCAATGCATACAAATTAAATAAATTATCGGTTACGAATAAAAAATTTAAAAAAGGTCACAGAAATGAAATTAAATACTTAATAGTTGAGAAAAGGCAAATCATAAGAGCTAGTAGGTATAACTTTAATGTGCAAAAGATTTATAATGTGACACATGTTTCAGTCCGACTTTCAATATGCCATGGATTTAATTTTAACAATGAGGATCCCCCTGAACCGCCCCAAGAAGGCGCGACGCAGATGAGTATCGATGATAGACTGTTGAAACTCATGGATAACCCACCACTGCGTTTTGTAACGGTATCAGTCCCCTGAGTATTCGAAGGAGTGGATTATGATCTCATGAGAAATCTGAGTTCGAAGACTTACGGCTGTTTTTATTGGGAGACGAAATGCATCAGAGACGGGTATGCAAATGAAACAATAATATTATCATTAAAATTCATGTTATCTATAGGTACATATAATTATAAATTATACATTAAACGGGTATAAAAATACTCAAGTAGGCCATTAAAAGGCATTTTTGAACGTCAAATTGTACGAGAAAATAGAATTGATTCCAGGTGCCCAACAGGTAGTTTGTCTGGAGAAGAACGGGCAAGAACCTCCATAGCATGGGCAAAAAAGTCCTTTCCGAAAGTTACGATACCGATTTGCCAATACGTAATGTTAAGGTAATGCTTACTAGCACACAGGGTTACCCAACAGTTTTTTTTTATTCAATTTATGTATTATGTTATTTATGTCAATATTGTTATGGTCATAAAAAATCATACAACGTGTTTTTTATATATCCAATAACTCTAGGGGGTCATTGTAGTCATAATTATTAACAACTTTTACTATGGGACCAAACCTAAAATAGCGAAAAATAATCAGCTGTTCCCTACAGTTTGACGAACATAAATTTTGCTTCGTACTTACGTTGTACTTTTTTATGTATTACTTGTTTTTTTTAATATTTTTTTATACTCGTTAATCTTATTAAGTACATAAGTTTATAGTAGTATTTTCTCTTGGGAGGGGGGGCATTGGCTCTTGTAACACAGGTGAACCACCTAGCACAACTGCCAGGAACTTTACACAATTTGTAACCACTTTCTTATGTAATAATGATAATTATCTCTGCGCCCCGCGGTTTCACCCGCATAAGTGTCGATCCCGTGGGATTATCGGGGTAAAAACTATCTTATGTCCGTTCCCGGGACTCAAACAATCTCTATATTAAATTTCATCTAAATCGGTTCAGCGGTTTAAGCGTGAAGAGGTAACAGACAGACAGGCATACACACTTTCGCATTTATCATTATTAGTATGGATATTTCTAAATATCCATACTAATATTATAAATTCGAAAGTAACTCTGTCTGTCTGCCTGTATGTTACCTATTCACGCCTAAACCGCTGAACCGATTTCGATGAAATTTGGTATAGAGATAGTTTGAGTCCCGGGAAAGGACATAGGATAGATTTTATCCCGATATTCCCACTGGATCGAAACTTACGCGGGTGAAGCCGCGGGGCGCAGCTAGTATTAGAATATAAAAAATTGTAGTCCACCGGTATCGGGAAGAGGGTCCAAGCTACCGGCGCGCGGTCAGGGCTCCAGAGAGAGAGATTACCCAAGGTGGGAGGTCTTCAGCGGGTGGAACGAATGATTTGGGTAAAGGACTAAAGGTGCTCCCTCACCGTGAGCATTCGCCTGTAATGTAACGTTGCAGATTCGAATATTACATCAGTGAGGGAGGAAAATCGAGCATTACAGCGCGCACCTTGTAATGATACAAAACGAGTATTAAATCAGTAAAGAAGGAGAACCGAGCATTACAATGCGCACGTTGTAATTATACAATGTGTAATACCTTGATACAACTTGGAACATCAATGCGCTCCACTTGTAAAAAGTCAAATCTGTAATGTTACATTAAACGCGAATGCTCGTCAGTCAGGGAGGTAGTATTGTAATGTAATACTCCAAGTCGAATCTTTAATGTTACATCACACGCGAATGCTCCTGGTGAGGCACTGTCTCGTCCATAGATATGTGAAAGAAGGTCTCGTCACAACTTATCTTTCTTGTGATCGTTCGCCAGTGGGAGGGACGACATATTTTCTGTATTGTTGTGAAATATAGTACCTACCGTAAGGGATTCCCTTTTATGCAGACGTGCAGTGACGACGCAGTTATGCAGTAACTGTGTCATTTATTCCTATCAATTCCCTGAACTTAGCCAGCCATAACATAGGTATGATGCACTTCCTGGGAACACTACACTAACCCAAGTGCTGGGACAAGCGATAAGCTTACAACAGAATGCTCTGTAACGTAGGTCTGTGTTGATGCCAACAATTTTTTTACATGTAAATATTTACACTAATCATAAAACGTCGACTGTGGATATATATGTCGGTTGCGTTGTTTAAGCTGGTTCTAAGTAGTGTTGCTTAGTTAAAAGTGATGCCTAATAAAAGGACACTGTTGGATTTTTAACTCTGGGCGCTGAGGCAAGGGTTGAAAGTCCAAAAGTGCGTTAAAGTAGTAGAATCTTCGATATGTCACCATCACCAGTGGGGCGGCCGGTGGGGCAAAGTGGAATAATTCGTTTTTATTAGGCATTAGTGAAAACGGGTATTATGTCACCGACTTAGCGCAAAGCTTTCTTTTACAGCTAAGTTAGTAAGTAGTGGTACGGAGATACGAGGAAAATGTCGTGAGGAGAGTTTTGAGTATGAATGTCGCGATTTCTATAAGAGTAGGGGAAGACCAAAGAAACGATGGATGGACTGTGTGAATGATGATATGGTTAGAAAGGGGGTGACTACCGAGGTGACGACTAATAGAGAAGTATGGAAGAAAAATACATGTTGCGCCGACCACAAATAAATTAGGATAAGCACAGGTGGACGATGATGCGTTAATTTGTATGAAAATTAATAGTTAATCCACACGGACCATATTTCACCGTCAAAATTAACTGTGTGGGCGATACCAACCACATTAAGGCCACGTCGCAGCCACAACGATCTGTCGTTCTGCAAACACTATCCACAACGTAACCTCACCGCAACTACTATCAACACGTCACCACTGTTTGCCCACATTTCATCGCTGCGATGTGATGTAGTTGTTAGGTATAGTACACGCCACGAAAGATGAGACTTGACTTTTATCTTAAACTTTATTATTTCCGAATAAATATTATAAGACAAAGATAGCTGACGTGGCTCAAAAGGCTGCTCAACTTAAATGGGACTGGGCAGGACATGTCTGCCGCATGCCGGACAAACTATGGGCCCAAATAGCGCAGAATTGGTGCCCTGAGACAGTGAGGCGGGGTCGCGGCAGACCACGTAGGAGATGGCGGGACGAGCTGGATAGGTTCCGTCAAAACTGGACGGAGGACGCGCGGGCTCGCGAAAAATGGAAGGAGTGGAGGGAGGCCTTTGCCCAGGAGTGGGACAGCGCAGGCTAGTTAATAATAATAAAAATAATAAAATATTATAATATTGTTAACAATTTTTATCTGAATGTCATCGATAAATTGGTATAGAACCATTCAACAGCCTTTCCCGCCTTCCTTGGTTTGTGGGTACAGATATGCACCGAAATGAGATTGTGACTGCTTTCAGGCTACGTTCGGGACATGTTCCGTTGAATAGCTTCGCCTTTTTAATGAGAAAGAGTGATTCGCCCAATTGTTCTGAGTGCGATAAGGTAGAGGATATTTTAGCGGAATGTGTCCGGAATGAGGTTGAGAGGAGTAACTATTTCTTGGAAAACGGTTTTAATACTATTAATGTTGGCATGTATAATAGTATCTTGGCTGCTCCCTTGTCCAGGACAGCCAAAAAATTATATAAAATTGTACACCTAGGTATTAAGCGTAGATAGTAAACATAGAATGTGAAGAAAGTGGCATGGTCATATTGATCAAACCCTCTATAAATAGATAAAGACTAAAA
This sequence comes from Amphipoea oculea, assembly GCA_945859645.1. NCBI lineage: Eukaryota > Metazoa > Arthropoda > Insecta > Lepidoptera > Noctuidae > Amphipoea > Amphipoea oculea. The sequence continues at coordinate 986,647 of OX243885.1, forward strand.
AAAAAATATCTCAATAGATATACACATTATGGGTTTTCGTACACGACTTACCTGCGCAAACTGAGCTCGTCAAGTCGCGGATCATCGTGATCGTTCCTTAACTTTACTGTGACATTTTTTTGTGTATAATTATGATAAAAACAAAGCCTGAATAGTGAATACTATGTATTAAGAAGAAGATGAACGTTATTAGGTGTATTGTTTACTAGCTGCGCCCCGCGGTTTCACCCGCATATGTGTCGATTCCGTGGGAATATCGGGATAAAATGTAGCCTTTATGTTAATCCAGGGTGTCAGGTACCTCCACACAAAATTTGCGTCATATAACTATATATTATACAGTTTCTTTACTAGTTTTTTTTCCATAGAAAAAATCTTTTGTGATACTATTTATAGGAGCTGGGTAACCGGTCTGTCTGGTCTGGTTTCGTAATGGTATTCATGAATAACTTATAACTTTGTCAAAAGAAATAAATAAATCATTGGCCTAGATTTTACCCATCCCAAAATCTTAAGTAGATCATAATAAGAATAATCTATTTTGTTTACTGGCTCGCGGACTAGAAACCGAAGATAAATTCACTGCAAAATGCACAATTTTTTTTTTTTTACTAGATTTTTTTTACTAGGCTTTCTTAACAACATAATATGTAAAGCTATGTTGAGCAGTGGTGGCCTGGTGGCCCAGTGGTAACGGCCGCGACTTACGAGAGTTTGTGTAAATTATTTCATCACCACTGCTCTCAAAACGGTGAAGGACATCGTGAAGAAACCTGAAAAACTAGAATGTCCTAGAACCAAAAGTTCGAAGATAATTATGTACTGACATCTACCAACCCACATTGGGCCCGCGTGGTGGATTACGGCCCACTCCCTCTCTCTGAAAGGAGGCCTCTGACCCAGCAGTGGGAACATTATAGGCTGATTATGTTTATGTAAACTAAAGGAATAGTTTTTTTTTGTTGTTGTTAAATGCTTATGCTCTGACAGGGTTCATAATTTGTACCTAGCTTTTAGTACCGCATACTAGCCTTTCTTTCTACAATAGGTACTTTTTCCTTGTCGGTACAATACTGTAGTGGGGGTCATAGCAATGGATGTGCTGACGGCATATAACTAAAAGGCGTTAAGCTTTGTATAGCATTTATTGTTTAAGAGAAGCTTATCGTACAACGGCAAATTCAACACTGCTTCTAAAATAAGAAAAAAACACTAACAGAATATTTGACACACGCTTGAACGTTCGAATGGAACATGCCTTCAAATATAACCAGCCTGTCCCACAAAGAGGTGTGGTTTTATAGCTAGCCTCTACAGTATAGGTACTGTAGATCTAAATACGGGGTAGGCCCCGTATTTAGATCCACTTCCTTGACATACTTATACGACCCCATCTTCAATATCTCCTTGATCTATATGACGTACAGGTAGCTTCAAATCAGTCACATAACCTTCCTTTTTTATCCGACTGCGCGACCGTAATGAAAGGGTTATTTTTCATGCGTATTTATGTATCTATTTACGTGGGATTCTTTATACTACTCGAACATAGAGCAACACGGGCTACCGCCCGGCGCCCGGCGCGGTTCGCCAGTGGGCCGTGTTGGTCTATGCTCTCGAAGCGTCCAAAGGAGTTTTATTAGATAAGGTGTCTATCGAGTCGTGTAGGTCGTGCGATGCGAAATAAAGGGCTGAAGGAGACAATTATAAAAATAGAACTCGTTTAAAGGTTGAAAAAAAATAATAACTACTGCACCTAAAAAGTTCAAACCAAGATCATTTTTCAAGCAGTCTTATGCAGTTGGTGGCATCAAATCTGTTATTGAACTAAAGTAACTGCCACCAACTGCGTCCGACAGATAGGATTTCTTAGTTGCAGTCGGCACCCTACTTGCGTAACACACTATCAATCTGAATCATTTAGGACATTGCTTCATATGTTCGAAAAATATGCTGCTCTACAACGTAAATAACGCAATGAATGTTATTGAACTGTCAAAATGAAACCCATTGCTACTGATGTGATGAGTGTGTTACGCAATTACCCTGGAGGTTTTAGGATATTTTTATTTTTTCTTCCTTCAGATGCTGCAAAATATTTCATTACATAGACACAAAACAGGTGAGCCGCTTTCCTGCTTTTGTGATGATCGCGGGAATCCGCTGGATGTGAGATGCACAGGACCTACCGATGTGGCGACACCTATGTCCAACATTGGACATCTTTCGGCCGAAATAATGACACAGACAGACACACGTAACCTCTTTTTCCTTTCGCTGGTAACAACACGACCTAAAACTACCGAGCAAGACAACAAACACATTAAAATTTATAATTTCCTCTAGAGAAAGTTGTCACTTTCTTCAACAACGATTTTATTTGATGCCTAGTCTGTACGGCTGTTTTTATTAACATCGTGTTACTAAGAATTCCTTGTCAACACATAAACATTCTGATCACGTTTGGTTCTAGAAAATAATACAATGAGGGACCAGACCGTTGTACTGTCAAACACACATCCATGGATAAACTTTGTCTTTGACAGATCTCTTATTCTGTAGCAGCAAGGGTGGTTTTCGTACTTATTAATGACGTGCAGTTGATCGTACTACATTCGTGAGGATTTTTTTTTCGATGACTTTGTATTGTTGTTTTACGTACTGCGACATTCCTTACGATAGAGGAGCAAAAAACTTATTTGTTCGGGATCTTAGTAACATTTTTTGTTTGTTTGAGACTGCTAGGCAGAACTGGACATGAAGGAAATTATCATGGAACCAGCCTTCGTCATGAGTACCTATAGAAAATATTGTAAAACATTTTATAAGGGAAACTATTGGGTATATTGCCAATTTTGTAGCCATTATTATTTTGATTTAAAAGAGTTTCCGTGGAGTTTATTATTGCTTGTAATTTTTTTTTTAATTAAAATCGTTTACTTGTACCATGTTTGTAAATATGTGAGCACCATGTATCTATCAGATAATTAATTTATATGTCATGGTTTCGTTTTTAATTCTTTTACATATTGTGGTATATAGTAATTTTATTTTAGGTGCATCGTCCTCACATATTATTATATAATTAATGTACCCATGCAAAACATTTTAAAAGAGTAACGGTGGAGTTTCTTGCCCAATCTTCTTCATACGAAAACTACCTTTTGAAGGGGCGACTACAATCAATTCTATTTTAAGGTAATTTTTGACGTTCAAAAGTGCCTTTTATGTGCCTATTTGAAATAAATGCTTTGACTTTGACTTTGTTTCTTGCCCGTCCTTTTATACATAATATTATGTAGTTACCTATTCAGCTTTGGAATAGACAACTAGCTTCATCTTTCTGGCTGAATTCAGAAGTGCTTGCAATCGGTTAAATATTTTTTTTTGAGTTTAAGTAATTTCTCCATACGAAACCTTTTGGAAGGAAATCAATTCTATTTTCTTGTTTGGACATTCAAAACTCGTGCCTAATTAAATATTGATTTGACTTTGACTACGGGTGGTAAAAGATTATACCAAGAGTAGTAGCCAGTCCTCTGCAATTACTAACAAACTGCAATATAATCAACGCGTCTTCAACGCGCAATGATTATGGCAATTTCTCCTTTGATCTCCTTTTAATTGGGCTTAATTCAGGATTGAAAGCATGTTGTCGTAGGTATAAACTATAATTACTGTAGTGTATCTATTAAATAGATATGTAAACACTGTCTCATTCACACAAGCGGGGTAGCTGCTGTCACTTATGTCATCTGTCAGTTACGAGGAATGGCGGGAAACGGACGAAGTGAAGCAGGCTATGTACGATGGCGCTTGGTGTGGTAGTGAGCTAGCTAAGTATATGAGGACGATATTTATAATCTTATGGTTAACTAAGAACAACGTAGCATAAGCATACTATAATTAGCCCATAATGTTACCACAGCTGGGACATAAGCCTCCTCCCGGTAAAAGTGATTGGGCTTCAATCCACCACGCGACCTCAGTGCGGATTGGTAGATGTCACATGTCTTCGAATTTTTGGTTCTAGAACATGTCGGTTTCCTCACGATGTTCTCCTTCACCGTTTTGAGAGCTGTGGTGATGAAATAATTTACACAAAGTAAAGTGCTGGCTTGGGTTTGAACCCACGTCACTTCCGTTGTACAACAGGCAAATTTTTCGATCATATGAAGCGATGGATAAGCAGTATCCTTCAAAATGATTGTATTACGCAATTAGAATGCTGGACCTCGTGCTCAGCGGTAGCTCTTGCGACCACCAGACCAACGAGGCGATGGACCCTTTATTATCTGGTACAGACCGCAGCACATCAACCTACCCAATACTATAAAATTTTCCCAATCAACTTTGAACCTTATGGTTTAGTAATAAAGTTAAAAATCTATTGAAGAAATTTGACAGATCGTAGTAGCTTGATGTGCTGGCGTCTGTACAATGGTTAGAGTCAAGTTCGTCCCGCCATCGCGCCATCTTCGCCTTGGTCTGCCAAATTGTCGCATAGCCTGGGGGTTTTCCATAATGTGATAAGCTTCAAATCCCCAGCAGTTTAATTCATAAGCATGTGTACACAATATTCCACAAAAACCATTTATTACAGATAAATTAAGCTACGTTACAGATAAATTAGGATTCGCTGTTCAAATACTGTCACCATGTGTTTGTCTAAATTCTCAATTAATTGTTTATTCAAGCCTATGTTTTTATGACAAAATTCCGTTAGTTTTTGCTAAAAAAATTTTGATAAGTTGTCATTATGTTCAATTAGATTTTACTGTTTTATCATAAAAACGTGTAATCGTCATTGTAAGTATAGGGTTTTAGTTTTAGTTATGTAAACAACTTTGGGATTATTTTAACGGTTTCGAGAAATATTTGTTAACTCCTCCGTAATATAAAACGTTCAAAACCTAGTCGCAATCTCATTTCAGCAAAAGTCAATGTCAAAAACTTGTCCAAAATGTACGAAAATTAGTAGTATTTTTGACAGATTGAGACTGAGATCAGACTGTGAACGTTCTTAAAATTACGAGAATTTTTTGGGAAAGTAAAAGTACAGTGAAATCTAATGTCTACAAAAGCAGGTTTTTTTACCGTGTACTATGATTTATTTTAACTGAGAAATCAAATAGACGGTTATATTTAGAAAATCGGATGTAAAATTAAGGCATTTCGAAAATAAATATCAAGCCTTTGATTATATTCAAATTCTAGAAAAAAAAACTCCACATAGCTGCTACTGCTAGTATTTATTTATGTTGTTATCAGCCGTTTATTTTCTCCTATCTATTCTGTTCCAATAACCTCTTTATCTGAATAAAAAATATTCCGATTAAATTAAAAACATTAAATAACAGGAACACCACTTGATACTACTCGTAATAATATTATGCTTTTATGATGAAATGCGCGAATCAGTGTCTAGCTCTTAAACTACAACCGACAATCGACCACTATAGTATTTAATATTGTCATAATCGGCGCGCACGTGGAGTCGAGAGCGCGCCTCAGACGGCACATCACTACTCACGTCAAAAATTGGCGCGAAACGTATTTTTATTTTTTATTCGCAAAATTTTTTTTTACGAAGTTTAAATTCGGACCTGTTTCTTTTTTGTATTTGACGTTTGGCAAGTACTGCGTGAACGATTAGTTTTTGTTTTCTTTTATGGAAAATAATTTAAGGAGTTTCTAGTGAAAAGTGTGTGAAAATGAAAACATTTTTGTTCATATTTTTGGCGGGGTATGCTGTCAGGTGCGATGATTCGAAGTAAGTGAACCTTTTTTTTTTTAATTATTTTTGTAAATAGCCTTAAAAAAAGAACAAAATTAAGATAGGTAATAACTGAATTAATAGAACTTTCTATACTTCCCTAATAGGAATGACTTTACTTTCAATATAATTAATATAATTGGCTTTTATGAAGCTTTTATTCTTTAAGAAATTAACCTTCTATTTTAATCCCAATCCATAAACGACACGAACAAAAGAAAATAACATTCCTTTTTTGGCCATTTAACTTTCTTTGTATATCTTTTGGCAACGATCAGCGTTTTCAGGCAATGCTAAGGTAAGCTATCTTACAGAATGTTTAACAAGATCGAAGTAGGTAGGTTCACCCTTGTTCTTATCATGTAAAACAATCCGTTTTATGGTTTAAATATCTTTAATTTCCCAATTTCATATTTTACACATGTTTGTAATTGTTTTTTTTAATAGCAGCGCATGTAGAATAAAACTATTACTAAGCGCTAGTTTTTTATTAGTCAAAACACTTTTATCTAAAGAGTGAATATGACAGTTTGACATATTTTATATACAAGGCGCCATAATTATTGATCAGATAAAATCAGCCATAAATCAACTGACGAAATTCCCCTCAAAACCGTTAAATCAAAAAGAAAATTAAATAAATAGTATGTGTGTGTATATAACTTATTTATGTATTTATATATAACTTATTTATGTATGTGTGTACCTAATTTTAAGTTTTTTTTTTAATTTTTTATCATTGTTCCTCTCAACCAAAGCACCTGCCATCTAATCTCTTCACCACCCTTGGTTGACTGGTAGAGAATGCCTAAGGCATTAAGTCCGCCTTTGTACCTTTTTGTGCGAAAAGTTTAAATAAATAAATAAATAAAATTCAATTTCCTTCTATTGTTCTGAATCCTATCAACAAAAAAAAAAAAACTAGCCTCGTGCAAACTGCATCGTAGAACGCTCTATGACGTGACGTATTTTGTGTGAGAAAATAGACAGATACTGTGACATGTATCATGTTTTGCCACGGAGTAGCTGACTAAACATTTTTTAGTCAAGTTGTTTTATCTCATAACTACTTCTGACGTATTAAAAGAGGATATTTAATATTTACGTCAAGTATGGTTTTCGTATCCAAGCGTGAACACAGAACGCCGTTTGGTACGTGATGTAAATAATTTTACTGAACGACACGTCCAATACCACCAAGCTTATTTTTTTTTGCAGACCATAGACAATTAATAAGAGTTTCGGCGTTTGAACACAAACTGCTTAGTTAGTAAAGTGAAGAAACCAATAATGGATATAAAACTTTATGAAAACGAAACTATCTTGGTATTTTTATTGTTTTTTGATACAGACAAATACTTTTTTGGGGCAATAATACATATAAACTAATGACATAAGTGTGTAGTTTATTTTATATTCTTTATAATATGTCTACGTTTGTTTGTTGTTTCCCAAAAAAACACACAATATACAGTAATCAGTATTCGTCAAATTGCAAAACAGTTCGTTGGCAATGAGTTCTCATAACTTAAACTTAGCTTATGTGATTTCACTTACCTAGGTATACTATATTGATATATTACTTAAGTGCTAGTTTTTACAAAGATCTGCCCATAAACCGACCACCAAGATGATGACTAATAAAAAAGAATGGAAGAAAAATATTTATTGCGCTACCCCAAATAAATTGTGATAAGGGTAGAAGATCTGCCCCCAAACAATGGCCCCACCAGTGCCACCAACGGCCACAGCCCTGCCGTCGTCGTGAGTCCAGCACTCAACGCAAAACTCCAGTCGGAAATACTCGTTTAAACGTAGTATTAAGTTTTGTTTCAAGACTTTATTCATATACTAGCTGACCAAACAGAAGTTGTTCTGTCTAAATTTCAATAATTCATACAAAAGTTCCATAGACTAAAATACTTTCAGTTTTTCCCGAAATTTCCAATTTTCCGCGCAACTTTTCCAATTTTTCTTTCCTTATAATCCTTATTCATAATATTACGAAACTTGAAAAAAAACTAACCAAATCGGTCAAGCGGTTCACCATACCAACGAAAAACATTAAATTTTTATTTAAATGAATAAAATTTGTATCACCCATATAGATACGGGTGCTACTAATTTTATTCGTTTCGTTTAAATTTAAACAAAATAGCTATGTTATGAATTTATGACAGTTGTATCTTGTATTTTTTTGACTAAAAAATCGCTCTAATAATAATTGTTTATTAGAGCAGTGGTGGCCAAGTGGTAACGGCCGCGACTTACGAGGTGTAGGTCGTAGGTTCGAACCCAGACAGGCCCTTTACTTTGTGTAAATTATTTCATCACCACTGCTCTCAAAACGGTGAAGGAAAACATCGTGAGAAAACCGGCATGTCCTAGAACCAAAAATTCGAAGACATGTGACGTCTGCCAACCCGCACTGGGCCCGCGTGGTGGATTACGTCTCACTCCCTCTCACCGAGAGGAGGCCTGTGTTCCAGCAGTGGGAACATTATAAGCTGATTATGTAATTGTTTAATTAGAGTGATTTTTTCACGAGCTCACGCCGCGCGTATTTAATCAGAATTCTGTTTAGTTGGAACCTGGTTTTGACATCACCAAAAATACAGGCATGCCTGCATTTTTATGCCCAGCCCGTAGTCGGTAATTGAGTCTTCAAGAGCGTAATATATTAATATTAATTTACTAAACTTACACATAGTTCACAAACATACTTAAGTATGTATTATGGCATGCCATTCTAACCAACAGAAAACTTAGACTGATTTAATAAAACATGTACAATGTTTTTTTTTTGTACATTGGCATAAAAGTAGCTTTCTAGAATCTAAAACTAACATTACTATTTGAAAATATTTTTAATTTAACCAAGGCAGTCTAAAAATTCCCATAAAAATTACACCTAGCCAAGAAACACGTCAATTGCCCATGAGGTAATTCCCAAATCCATTCGTTTCCGTACCGCCCTTCACTGTAATGTCTACAATTATACGAATTATATCACAAATGGACATAAAAACTTCTTTGTTTGGAACTCTTGGCAGTAAAGCAAAGTTTATTTTTGTTGTAATGTCAATGACACAGTGTTCATTCAGAAAAAAGTGGTCAAGTGTGGGTTGGACTTAATTTTGTTTATTTTTTACAAGTAGATTAGGAAAAAAGACATACGCACTCTCCCTGACTATAATTAAATGTTGAAAGATTAAAATTGGATTTCAAATTAAACCCAATTTCTGTATTATTTTTAGTATAAAAAGAACTATTTATTCTTTTAGAAACTAACTATATACACTAGATACTAAAATAAATGACTAACTAACTTACAATACAAATATATAAAAATAAAAAACTTAGGCGTCGAAGTATTCATCCGCATCGCTGTCATCCGGAAACGTGCCCAGAAGACTGGCAGCATTGCCACGTTGAATGGCAATGCTAATTCTAAAAAAAGTAAAAAAGTATAAAATAAGTTGTCGTAGTAATAAATTAATAAAAAACCTAACACATCTATCAGTGATTAATTGTTATTGTGTGTATTTTCATAATAATTATAGGTTAATATAGATTACTAATATTCTTATTAATACCTGTGACGTTTTCCCATAAGGACAACAACACTTAATTAAACTAGTGACTATATACTTATAGCAGGTATTAATCATTATTGTCAACAATAATATTATTTTAATTAGTCCAGTGACGTATTGTCAATTTGTCATTCATAAGGAAGGACTAAAATAAACAATAATTGGGATTATCAGGCGTTTGTCATCATATGTTAAGTAAATAAGAGTCTTTTAAGGAAAATTAAGTTATTGTGGTGGGCAATACATATCGAACGAAATAATACGAATAGCCCAGACGCAGGTTATTATAACGAATATAAAAGAAAATAAATTAAAACTGTACAAATAACATACGGCATTTCATAAAAACTTTCACGCCCTTGTTTTTCGAAATGAATGAACCTGTAGCGGTATCAACAACGCCACATGCAAACAACGCGTCATACTGACGTCACGCAAATCCTGCATCTCGCAAGCAGAGTTTACCGCGCAACTAGCATGGATACAACAGCCCGACATGAATCATCGGGCAGTTGCCCGCCAGACACAACACCCGTCTGGTCGGAGGATCCTCCCTTTTCTATAGAGTATGAGTGAACTTTACACCCTGTTCCTCATACCTCTATAAACCGATTTTAATGAAACTTCATACGCATAAGCAGGATACAAAGGTCTAAAAAGTTAGAAGAGAACATCGTGCTATAGATTCAACGTCTTCGAACTGTGCTGCTGACAGTTGGTTGCGCCAGTTCTTCTTTCTAGCTAAAGCACTAGGAAGTGGTGAAGGGCGGGCGTTTCGGGGACTGTCTTATGTAATACTAGTTGTGCCCCGCGGTTTCACCCGCGATAAAAGTATTATAGTCCTTTTTCATTGATTCCCTTTACAAATCTCCACCCCCCTTTTTACGCCCTTGAGGGATAATTTCGGGGATAAAATCTATTCTATATCCTTCCCCACAACTCAAACTATCTCCATAGGTACCTCATCTAAATCGGTTCAGCGGGTATTGATTTCTCTTCTCTCTCTCTCTCTTTTCTCTTCTCTCTTGTTTTCTCTTCTTCACAAACCCACTTCTCCTTCTTATCTGACTTCTCTTTTACAATATTTATGCTCTGCACACAGCAAGAATCTTCGGTCCGAGAATAATCGTCTTCTTCGTTGTCCTTCTCATCGCTCTGGTTTTATAAAGTCTTCTTTCTTTGTCCAGGCGGTTTTCCTTTGGAATGCGCTCCCTCAGAATATCAGGACGGTAACCAATGCGTTCACATTTAAAGTGAAAGCTCGAGAACACATACACAAGAAGTTGGCAGATTCGTCTCAAAATTAAGTTGTTGTAGGGATTCTTATCTATGTCTCATAACTATTTGTTTTATATTTATATATATGTATATATATTGTTGTACCTATGTATGTATATATGTATTTATTCTTATACCTTAGTTATAAATATTTTCTTTTTTTTTTCTGTTATTGCACCTACTGTGTATTGTCTCTGCGTCACCCTAAGGTAGACTGGTAGAAAATGCCCAAGGCATTAAGTCCGCCTTTGTACAGTTTTTTACTTGTGCATAAAGTTTTAATAAATAAATAAATAAATATTGATTCCCCATACAAACTTCCACCCCCCTTTTTACCCCTTTAAAGGATGATTTCTGGGATAAAAACTATTCTATGTCCTTCCCCGGTATGCAATCTATCTCTCTGTCTTTCATCTAAATCCGTTCAGTGGTTTAGGCGTGAAAAGGTAACATGCAGACAGAGTTACTTTCGAATTTATAATATTAAATATGGATTGACGTTCAAGAAGTGCTGATTTTCATACGTCCAATATCTGTAGTCTGTCTGTCTGTCTGTCTATGTTCAGTTTGTTGTTGGCGTGCCCTTAACCTTACAATGTTGTCATCCACGAGTAATCCGATTAACTACAGTGAGTGGGCTTCCACGGTTAGCTGCTATTAACTATTGGTATGTGGGCAGCATCGATTGTAGCAAATTGTAGTGCTGAAACAAGTGCACATCGATTGTCCAGTCGCGAATCGCGTTATAGATTGCTTATCAGGAATATTTAGGTAACCACAGGAAAAAATATTTGATTTCTTACCAAAGAATTCATCATCTATTCAGGCTTTATCCAACTAAGTATGTTGGGGTCGGTTTCTAGTCTAACCTGATGCAGCTGAATCTTTCTGAAGAACTATCAATATTAATTATTTCTTCTCTGAATATCCGTAGAGTTCTGTGAATATTTTAATTCGATGAACATCATCATACGAAGTAAAAAAACCTTACTTTCATGGAAGTTTCGAAAAACTAAGACATGCAATTTTCTGAAAATAAAATACGACTTTTAAACTTCGAAGACTTTACACCACCTTTGTTTTTTCTATTTTTTTATCATTTTAAAAGTCTCCCCCAACTTCTTCAAAAAATAATTTATTCCACACTCTCCTCCATAGAACCTACATCATTATCATAATGACCCTCGAAGTAGGAACACGTCAAGCGTTCTCTAATGCATTCACTGAACTGAAATGAGCTGCGCTAGACTCATTATAACTTGCTCGATCACATTCATAATACTAAGCTCTAGTGACATTTTACAAGGATTTTAGTGATTTTGTATACACTTTCTACTTAACCAAACAATCATGATAAATGAATTTTACTTCGTAGATTGGTTTTGACAAACACTTTAACACATCCATACTATCCATACTTAATATTTTAAATGCGAAAGTGTGTTTATATGTTTGTTACCTCTTCACGCTTAAACCGCTAAACCGATTTAGATGAAATTTGGTATTGAGATAGCTTTAGTCCCGGGAAAGGACATAGGATACTTTTTATCCCGATATTCCCACGGGATCGAGACTTATGCGGGTGAAACAGCGGGGCGCAGCTAGTACCAAATAAAGGACATTTGGGTAGGCCGCATAAAGTCATATTATGAGCATATGGTGCGGAGAATACGGGACATACCGTGAGGAAAGTTTTGAGAAGGTGGTTTTATGAGGACCAAAGAAACGACGGATAGAAAGTGAAAGATGACATGCCTAGAATGAGGATGAGTACGGAGATTGGAATGCGGAAAAACAGATGATGAATGAAGCACTATCTTTAAATAACCGTGAAGTCTAATGGCTAGAAAAAACTATGCTCTAGTGTCAATTGAAAGAGTCAAATCATTTATTTCAATTAAACTGTTAACAGGCACTTTTGAAAGTCAAAGAGGATTTCCCAATTCTAAGATGGGCTTAGTTTCCAAATATTTACATATCACCGTGGTTACTCATTAAAAAAAAATTTCGGGGGAAACCGCAATAAAAGCGAAAGTGATTTTAATTTGTATATTATGTCAGTCATATTATAAAGGCGAAAGTATGTGACTGTGTGTGTTTATATATGTTTGTTACTTCTTCACGCTCAAACGGCTGGACCAATTCTGATAAAATTTTGTATGGAGGTAGCTGACACACTGGATTAACATATAGGCTACTTTTTATCCCGATATTCCCACGGGATCGATATTTAGGTGGGTGAAACCGCGGGGCGCAGCTAGTCACACTATCACACTAATCACACTATCACACTAATATTATAAAGGCGAAAGTTTGTGAGTGTGTGTGTGTGTGTGTGTGTTTATATGTTTGTTACTTCTTCACGCCTAAACCGCTAAACCGATTTAGATGAAATTTGGTATAGAGATAGTTACAGTCCCGGAAAAGGACATAGGGTAGTTTTTATCCCGATATTCCCACGGGACCGAGACTTATGCGGGTAAAACCGCGGGGCGCAACTAGTATTAGATAAATGGGGAAACTCGCAAAGTGTCAAACTGTCAACTGTTAACGTAACGTATCCAAAACAATAGAAAGAAAAAGAAAATAAATAAAAATTCTCTAGAAAAACTTTTACCATTTTAAAATTCAAAAGTCAACCCAGAAAAGTCATCTCAAACTGTTTACCATTTCAAATAACTTTGTAAAACAAAGGAATACGGGAAACTGATTTGAATGGAATGACATTTGAAAGTTAACAAACAAAAAACTAAGAAACCACTTCACTTGTTTGTTTACACGTTGCTAGGCAACGCGAGAACCGTTTATTGACTGTGTGAAACTAGAGCAAAGTTGTACCATTGGAAAATCAACTTTGAGTTTCAGAAAATACAATTGCATTTCCGTTGTACCCCGTCTCAATTCTACAGTGATAGTCTGTCATTGAAAATTCCACTTTATCAACCAAAAGTTAGTGTTGAATTCACATTTTATCGCGAGATTTTTCAGGGCACACACCTGTCGTTGAAAATTCAGCTTTAGTCTTGTAAAATAAGGTTGCATTTACAAAGAATTTTAATGTAATACATTAGCATTGTTTTAAAACTGCTTGATTTATTTACAAATATGTAGGTATGTTTATTTACTACTATACTCATCGGATGTAACCCAGAGATTTATTATGGTTTTTCCTTATATTATATGTATTATCATAGTTTTATATGGGAAACGAAATTATAATAGATTAGCAGTATTTAAATGGGTTAAGTGGTAAATAGATATAGTAATAGTAGATTGTACAACTAAGGCATAAAAGAAGCTATTTTACCCCGAGACGTTTATATCCACCCGAGCCGCAGGCGAGGGTGGATATTTAAGTCGAGGGGTAAAATGGCTCGTTTATGCCTGAGTTATACACTCTGCTTTTCACTTCGATTGCGAGAAAATGAAACAGGCATAAAGTATACAGTACATAATTAATCAAAAATGTTGCATCCATAGCTAATTCCCGCCACCACAGATAATACCGCCACGAAACTTTTTAAAAGTTTTCTTTTTAATTTTCAACATTTGTCATTCGACTTGGGTACTTCATACTGCCAAAAAATGAAAACGTTTCTTTGCCTTTTTAAATAATAAATGACAACTATTTTACCTGATTTTATTAAATTAACGATAGAAAACACGGAAGTGGTATAAATTAAAGAAAATTAAATAAATCACGACTTTAATCTGCGAAGTTTTATTGTGCGTGTGGCTGTTGGGCCTGATTACTTTAGTTTTAGAAAAAAAAAATTACTTTATGCACTAGAACATAAAAAGCGATTTTATGTCGCCTAAGCACAACATAAAGACGGACTTTTAGAGCATGAGAAGTGAAAAATACGTTTTTGTATGAACATGAGCAACTACTATGTATTATCTTTTTGGACCATGACATGTCTGAAGTAAAATACGGTTTCGTTAATAAGTATTAGTTGCCATTATTATAACTGTAATCTAAAAAACCCATTGATGATTAATTTTTTTAATAAAAACAAGAACCCATCGGCGGGTTTTTTTTAGATTTAGATGAGTAGGTACACATAAAACATCACACATATCATCTCGCCGGTCAAGCCTCGCGCGTACCCTATGTAGTACGATACAATAATGTCGATTAAAAGTCCCACGAACGATTAAAGACACTGAACTGCACGCTAATTGCGTAACTCACTATCAAACACAATCTGAATCATTTTGAAGGATATTGCTAATATAATGTATATTGCTTATTTATTAAAGCAATGTACAGACGCCAGCACATCAACCTACTACAATCTGTCATATTTCTTTATTAGATTTTCAACTTTATCACTACAGCATAAGGTTCAAAGTTGATTGGGAAAATGTGACAGTTTCGGGTAGGTTGATGTGCTGGCGTCTGTACATTGCTTTTTATGTTCGAATAAAAACCGAGTGTGCTTATGACCACACGACTGAAGTGAAACTTCAAACGTATTTAGCTATGAGAGGAAGAGAGAAAGAAAATGTGCGCGCGCACTGCTTTCTCTTGCTTATATCCCCCACTCAACTCCCGTTCGCCTCGCCCGATCACACTTTTCGTAACGCTTACGTCACGCGTTCGCCAGCTTACTCCCCAAGTCAAGCGTGCGTTAAGATGTTTCACTTCAAAAATCATCTGCTCAACAACGTAAATGACGCAATGAATGTTGTTGAACTGTCAAAATGAAAGCCTTCAATTACCCCGCAGGTGACTGGCTTATTTACTTGGAAATGGCCTGTTTAGGAGCACCGGACGGGGTGTCGGATGAGTCGATAGCTAATACAAGTCTTTTATTAACAACTCCGGAAATATACCACTTGAGAATATAAGAAAACACAACGTAGGTACACACGGATACGCATCAAGCTATACAGGCTTATTTTTTTATCACCATCCAAATTTTTACAGGGTGTTCTACCCATGAATGTGAACAACTTTCACTATGGGACCAACTCTGAAATCACGAAAAAAAAAATCAGCTGTTTCATACATTTTGGTCAAGTAGGTATTGAACTTTTGTATGAAACAGCTGATTTTTAGGGTTCCGTAGTCAACTAGGAATCCTTATAGTTTCGCCATGTCTGTCTGTCCGTCCGTCTGTCCGTCCTCGCTTAATCTCTGTGACCGTTAGCACTAGAAAGCTGAAATTTGGTACCACCACACCATGTGTATATCAATCACGCCGACAAAGTGGTAAAATAAAAATTGGAAAAAAATGTTTTATTAGGGTAGCCCCCCATGTAAAGTGGGAAGTGATTTTTTTTTTTAATTTCAACCCTAACGTGTGATATATTGTTGGAAAGGTATTTAAAAATGAATAGGGGTTTACTAAAATCATTTTTTGATAATGTCAATAATTTCGGAAATAATCGCTCCAAAAGTAAAAAACAATGTGTCCCCCCCCCCCCTCTAACTTTTGAACCATAAGTTTAGAAAATATGAAAAAAATCTGAAAAGTAGAACTTTATAAGGACTTTCTAGGAAAATAATTTTGAACTAGATGGAAACAACAGTTTTTGTACAAAAAAGACAAAAAGTTTGTACAAAAAACACTTATTGTGAAAACTACGGAACCCTACACTGAGCGTGGCCCGACACGCTCTTGGCCGGTTTTTTTTTTTTCGTGATTTCAGAGTTGGTCCCATAGCGAAAATTGTTCATATTCATGGGTAGAACATCCTGTAAAAATTTGAAT
Source organism: Amphipoea oculea (assembly GCA_945859645.1). Classification (NCBI taxonomy): domain Eukaryota; kingdom Metazoa; phylum Arthropoda; class Insecta; order Lepidoptera; family Noctuidae; genus Amphipoea; species Amphipoea oculea. The sequence continues at coordinate 1,003,017 of OX243885.1, forward strand.
GGTGATAAAAAATAAGCCTGTATACATTTCCAGTTTTCGCTGACCTCGCATTGTTTATGTAGATAAGCTAATCAGTAGACGAAGATGCACCTTTCGCCATTTTTAGCCGACTTCAAAAAAGGAGGTTCTGTATACGACCCGTATTATGTATGTTTATATGTCCGCAATTTTCTCAAAAACTAATGAACCAATTTTGATCATTCTTTCATTAAAGTGATCTACATACTTTCAGGAAGGTTTTAGTGTATAATACATTAGGTAATTAATCTTATGTACGAAGTTATATGCATAAATGTAATGCATCTCCAGCATTTCTATGCGAATTTTGGTGATTCTTCTAGTCGGTGTCTTCAATTCTTCAGTGCACAAGTGTTAATTGAATTTGTGTGGGGTAGGTACAACTAAAAAGTGAAAAATAAAAACTTTTTTACAAAAAAAACAACCGACTTCAAAAAAAACAATACAAAGTTTAATTTCGGAAGTCGGTGCCAAAAAACGAAAATGCAGAACCGACGACACCGACTTCCGAAATTAAAGTTATTTATCACATTGTAGTTTTTTTTTTTTTTTGAAATCGGTTGTTTTTTTTTTTGTAAAAAAGTTTTTGTCTCATTTATTCAGTAAGTTATCTCGTTGGTGTAGTGGTTACAAGCACGACTGGTTAGAGGAGGGTCGTAGAGGGTAATTGCATAGAACACTAACAGTACCTAGCTATGGCTTTCATTTTGACGGTTCAACAATATTCATTGCGTTATTCACATTGTTGAGCAGACAAATTTTTCGAACATATGAAGCAATGGATTAGTAATAACCTTAAAAATGATTCAGATTGAGATTACGCAACTAGGGTGCTGGAGTCTGGATTTGTGTCAAGATAATGGCAATAGGCGCTTCCCTCATTATCTCAAACCACTTTCTAATTCTTTTGTGAAGAGAGAATAAGTGATATTTTATCTTTATATAGAAAGAAAGAAAACACGTTTCTTTGCGGTGACGCAAAAAAAAACATAAACACAAAAATAAAATAAAAAAGATACGGTGACATGCGTCACGTTTTTTGCGTCACATGTCGTTGGTTCCGCATTTTCGTTTTTTGACACCGACTTCCGAAATTAAAGTTATTTATCACTTTGTAGTGTTTTTTTTTTGAAGTCGGTTGTTTTTTTTTTGTAAAAAAGTATTTATTTTCCACTTTTTAGTTGTACAGACGCCAGCACATCAACCTACACCTAACTGTCACATTTTCCCAATCAACTTTGAACCTTATGCTTCAGTGATAAAGTTGAAAATCTATTAAAGAAATTTGACAGATTGTAGTAGGTTGATGTGCTGGCGTCTGTACCTACCCCACAAAAATGTAAACGAAAAAACCGTTAATGTAGACAATGTAGATAAATTTTTAGATTTTTGATGATTTTTCAAAAACCGCTTTTCCGATTTCAATAAAATTTTCATGGGACCATTTGGGAAGTATATCCTTTCCAACAAAAAAAGAATTTTTCAAATCGGTTGGCAAGCGACGGAGTTATGCGCGAACAAACACAAAAAAAAAATACAAACATCCGAATTGAGAACCTCCTCCTTTTTAGAAGTCGGAAAAAGACGAATATCGAACTTATAACATATGGATGTACTCCACTACGACGAATACAAGTTTTATATAAAAAGAACAGACCTAGGGGCCTAAAAGGGCCCCTTTGGCAGAATCATAAAAGGATAACATTGTGAATCATAATAAATGTCGTGAAATGATCACAAACTGACAATTCATAATATTATTTGCGTACACTTTCATATCACGCAATTCATCTGTTTGACAGTTTTGTATGGAGATTCGTAAAATGGTCCACAAAATATGAATTGCTTTAATGTTAAATAATATTATGAATTGTCAGTTTGTGACCATTTTACGACTTTTATTACGATTCATAATGTTATCTTTTTATGATTCTGTCAAAGTGGCCTTTTTAGGCCCCCTTGTCTACTGCCAAAACTCATGAAGGTAAGCTGTTGTAATTGGTAGATACAAATAGTTACAACCAATCCCATCAGTCGACATCATTAAAATCGAATGACCTTTCAAAATGCAATCTCACAAAACGAAAAGATCCAATAAAATAAAAAGAATATTCAATATAAGTCACTCTCGCGTCCGCGTCGTAACTATTAAGTAATATGAGGCAATTCGTCAAATTGTAGTCATTACATACAACCTAAAAATAAAAGGAATGAATTCAGGTTATACACAGGGGTGACATAAAAATAAGTGATTATTTTGCTTCGGGTCGAAGTGGAGGTGCTTGGGGAAGGCCTTTGTCCAGCAGTGGACGTCTTTCGGCTGAAATGATGATGATTTTGCTTCTAATTGTTTTTGTGTATGTTATTGTTGTGGAAAAAATGACAGAAGGTACCTACGTTGGATTGTTGTAAGGCGACCCATACACCTACAATAATATTGCGCAATTGTGATGATTGCACAATATTATTGAACGTATAGGGGTAGTATTGAAGATTGCGCAATGATTGAGTAAAAGATTGAGGACTTTTAAATTTTATTGCTCAATATTTATTTATTGTGTCTTGTGTATGGTATATTGCCCAATATTTTTTAGTCTACAGTACGGAGCGGTCGCGTACGCACGCGTGCATTTTTGCAGCGAAAATGGCACAAAAAACTTCAGCGAAAGAAAAGGAACGAGAATTCATTGTCGAGTGCATTCAATTATATCGTGATTTTTCATCAACCAGCCCTTAGTCCAGATTCGGCGTTTTCGTTTTTGCCGTTTCGCCACAATTAAACACACGATAGCTGCAGCCAAATCTTTATTAGACATGGTGCACTGAAGAAAGTTATGACGAGAATGCTTGTTAAATTTTATTGTCTCAATTTAATTGTACCGTGTGGGTTTCGGAGCTCATCAATCATATTGTGCAATCATCACAATTGCGCAATATTATTGTAGGTGTATGGGTCGCCTAACTTTGTTCTCAGAATTTACCACCTAATCTGATAGATACAGTTTTGTAGTTATGCGTTAACTCGTAATAGGAATCTACATGTAAACATACTTAAAAATGTGTCCGGCTATTTGTAATTCTCCGGAAAAACATAATATTACCAGCTTAAGTGTTATTGTCCCACTGCAGGGAAAATGCCTCTTCTATACAGTGAAGGCACGAACATCGATTACCACGCTTGCTTAACACTATCCCTGCCGACAATATATACTATAAAGCTTTTTAAATTCAGAAGGCCATGGAGGTCGCTGGCGGGTCCCAAAGTTTCTGCTTGTGAACGCCGTGAGTCAAAAGTCAAAATTATTACAAGAGGCCGTGAGATACGATGGCGGGTCCAAAAAAAATAATCTTTCAGGACGCCGTGGTATCCGCCTTGACTTGAATTCAAAAAATTGTTTTTTCAACCACTGGCGTGCTGTTGTGGAAAATGTGATAAAAGTATTAAAAAATGTGCTTTGGCCTGCTGAACAAAATTTTTTGGGGGTCGGTTTCCATGGCAGGGAGAGTGTTAAGACAGAAAACTACCTTTAGGAAGGGGCGACTAGAATCAATTCTATTTTAAGGTAATTTTTGACGTTCAAAAGTGCCTTTTACGTGCCTATTTGAAATAAATGACAGAAAATATAACACGTAAATATTGTAAACAAGAGGGAAAATATCTACTACATTATTTTTATTATTTACTACAGCAGCAACTAGCTAAAACTGAAACTATAGCTAGCATATATAATACTTAACTGATTCAATAAAAAAAAAATTACTAGAATTTCAGAGTAAGTTTTTATTGCCGATTTATAGCCAAAACGAATCGGTTTCAGGCACATACACAGCCTGTATTCGTCAGTGAACATGAAACGAACTAATAAGTCGTCAATTGTTACCTCGCGTGTCTCGGACGCGGGGAAAAAAAAAACAGATAAATCACTACCAACATAGAACAGTCTTTTTATGCGTCTGACAAAGTAGGGCTGTCAGACAGTCGATTTTTTCCAAATTATAATAATAAATCTTGGTCAAAAATGCGGCGGGGCTACCGGCTGGGTAATTACGTAACATTATCAGTAGCAATGGCTTTCATTTTGGCAGTTCAACAACATTCATACAGATGGCTGATGAGCCGAAAGGTTCTGGAGGCCTATGTCCAGCAGTGGACGTCTTTCGGCTGAAATGATGATGATGATGAACAACATTCATTGCGTTATTTACGTTGATGAGCAGACAAATTTTTCGAACAAATGAAGCGATGGATTAGAAATATCCTTCAAAATGCTTCGAATTGAGATAGATTCTGTGTTACGCAATTAGGGTCTTGGTTCGTTGTTTGTTGGTCCCGGCTGTCATTCGTAGATCTTCGACAGTCGCAACGGGTAGTCAGAAGCCCGAAAGTCTGACGAACAGTCTTACCATGGGGTCTTACCATTTACCATGGGGTATCGTGTTACCCAGTAACTGGATTGTGGAGGTCAAATAGGTAATCACTCCATGTAAAATATTGGTATTCGATGCATCTAGTTAGACTGGAAGCTGATTGTTACATAGTTGGCAAACGGCTTGTGCTTATGATGATAATCAACGACGGTCCTTTCACTGAATTAAAACCTGCATTGTAGCAAGTTATCTATAGACTGCTTATCTTAGTTATTATCATAACTCAACAGAACGTTTCCCAAGAAAAAATGGGCCAGCCCATATCTAAACTACACACATCAAAAGTGTCTAGGGATCAAGCATTTTTATGCGGATTTCTTGAGATTGAGATGTGGCTTTGTAATAAATTTATGATTTTATAAATTTATATGGATCCTTTTTGGTGCATTTCATAATTTGAATCAGGAACTGTGAATCAAATTCGAGTAAAAGATGAAAATCAGCTGTCAATATTTTCCCTATAAAAACATACAACGCATTGAAGACATTATTAGTGCTACTGTTTCCCTACTACTGATTAAAACCAACGTTATTATGGAGCGGCGACGTCATTTAAGCAGGGAAGAAATGCTCAGAGCCGTGGGAATGATAGAAGCTGGTTCCCGGCAACGTACTGTGGCTTTAGCTCTGAATACAAGTCAGAGTGTTATCAGTCGACTTTGGACACGTTACCGAAGCACTGGTACCGTGGCTGAGCGCCATGGAGGACGGTATCGCTGCACCACACGGAGACAAGACCGATACATTCAAATCTTAACTCGAAGAGCTCCAATAATAACCGCCATGATGTTAGCCGTGAGGCTTCATCACTCTTCAGGGAACTTAATTAGCGACCAAACAGTCAGAAACCGCTTGCATGAAGTGAACCTTCATTCCCGAAGACCGCTACGGGTACCACCTATAGCAATGCACAATCGTAGGATTCGATATCAATGGGCTCTTGAACACAGAAATTGGGCAGAAGAACAATGGCGTTTCGTGTGCTTTTCTGATGAGTCTCGTTTTGGTATGAGACCGGATACAAGACGTATACGACACTGGAGAACCCCTGGACGCCAACAGCGATTAAAATCCTGCCAGGAAGTCCATCCTTATAGTGGTGGAACCATCATGGTATGGGCGGGTATTTGGATCGGCGGAAGAACTGAGTTGATTTGGATCAGAGGCAACCTCAACGCTCAAATTTATGCTGAGACGATTGTATCAGACGTCATCGTTCCTCTACAAGTGCAAATCGGTCCCTTATTTCAGTTAATGCATGATAATGCACGACCGCACACCGCAAGAGTTGTAAGACAGACTCTCGCCGCAGCTAACATCAATGTCCTGCCCTGGCCTGCTCAGTCGCCAGACTTGAACCCGATTGAGCATGATATGATATATGATATGCTACAGAGAAGAGCTCTGCCGAATATGGAGGGTATCCAGTCGCAAGAAGACCTTTTTTTGTTGTTGCAACGAACATGGGCGGCCATTCCACAGCGTGATTTGGATGAACTCATTTTGAGTATGCCAAACCGATGTTCTTGTGTTGTTAGTGTTCGCGGTAGAAACACGGATTATTAATTGTTTAAGTTACCCAATAAAATTTTAGAGAAAACTGTTATTTCAGTCTTTTTTTCGAACTTTTGTGTTAGTGGTTCAAATGTCAAAAATCCCTTTATTAGGAAAATGGCAAATTTCTTTATTAATGCAAAGGTGACTTGGTTTATCGTTACTGTGACAAACGAAAACACTTTATTTGATGAATCCTTAAAGAAAATTTTAATTAATATCAATCAGGAGAAAAGTTATTGCAAAAATATATGTTGATCCCTAGACACTTTTGATGTGTGTAGAATCACTAAGTTAATATCTCACACGATGGCGAAGACATGTAACTTTATTTATTATTTATTTAAACTTTTCGCACACAAAAAGGTACAAAGGCGGACTTAGGCATTCTCTACCAGTCAACCACGGGTGGTGAAGAGATTAGATGGCAGGTGCTTTGGTTGAGAGGAATAATGATATGAAAACTGGATGATGATAAAAAAACTATTAAAACTATTGAATTATAAATAAAATAGGTACACAAATACATATAGGTTACAAACCTATAATACACATACATACTATTTACTATTATATATAACTATAAAACTTGTAACTTTCCCGTACGGCATCGTAAAACGCGATCCAAAATACAAACTCATTTCCAAAACGCTTCAACCCTAAAAACTCATAAATGTATGTTTCCAGTCCGTCCTAATTCACCATAACCGTCTATATGCAATCTTGCTACAAAAAAACTGAATTCAAAAAACTTCAGTACCTATTTTGCATACGATCTAAAAACACTTTTAGAGGTTGCATTTGCCAGCCCTGGCAATCTGTCTCATACGATTATCAAGGTGAACATACAAAGGTGTCCACTCCCATATATTACTGATCACGGCTTTATATACACTTATATGTACATTAGGTAGGTATATAATGTACTTATAATATGTGTGGGCATAGGTTGGTGTTTTTTTTTTTATGGGAAACGAGTTAGAGATGAATCACACTTTTCATGGTAAAAACGAGCAGTGATAACGGCCACGACACGTTGTAGGTCGTGGGTTCGAACCTAGTCAGGCGCTTTACTTTGTATAAATTATTTCATCACCACTGCTCTCAAAATGACAAAGGAAAACATCGTGAGGAAACCGGCATGTCCTAGATCCAAAAATTCGAAGACAGATGACTACCAACTTTCACTGGGCCTGCGTGGTGGATTACAGCCCACTCCCTCTCATAGTGAGGAGGCCTGTGTCCCAGCAGTGGGAACATTATAGGCTGATTATGTTGTGTGATAGAATGTGGACAACCCGTTTATGCAGTTCCTAAAAGCTATTTACGGTTTGTTATAGTTACTATTTGTATTTTGCATAAAAACCTTTGTTGTTACTTTGAGAAGATTTTGAAGATTATCGAACATGTGGCAATAGAAGTATTTATTTATCACATGGAAAACCAACAGCTTTACATAAATACAATAAATACACTGGAATAAGAAACATGAAGCCAATTATAGGTTTTCACGGCTAGCTATACAATAATACAGTAAGAGATCTTATACACGACAAATTATCATAGAGGCTGTATTGCCATAGAGGCTATATTCACATGTTAGATAATCTTTAACAAGGCTGAAGAGCCTAGAAGTTAAGCCACTCTCTGATCCGAACCCCATATACTTCATGTGCCTAGGTCACTTCATGGTCAAGGTTCATAGATAAAGCCCATACCTCTGTACATATCAGCAGACCATTCTATATATAAATCGGTCTGTATGTCTTTGTGTCATGCAACCTCATAGATCTAGGTGATATTATAATGAAAGACCTATTTTTATAACATACAAACATATTTCTATTCGCCATGCTAGAAATAGGAGAGTCTATAAAAAATAATAAAATAAAAAAACAACAAAAAGCCGGCCAAGAGCGTGTCGGGCCACGCTCAGTGTAGGGTTCCGTAGTTTCCCGTCCGTCACAATAAGTGTTCCCACGTACAATTCGATAATACCCGACCCAATGTAATAACTACCTACAGCGCCATCTCTCGGGGAATTGGGTTACTAATTAATACATAGACGTGCCAGAAGTTTTCGGTGGTAATTTTGGATTGCGAGAACCGATTTTAATCATTCTTTTTTGTTTGAAAAAAGATACGTTCAGGATAATAAAATATGTAAACGAAGTTAAAAAAAAATGCTTGCATATACGATTATACTACGAACTTATTCCAGAAATGATTTTGTACAACTTTTTGTCTTTTTTGTACAAAAACTGTTGTTTCTATCAAGTTCGAAATAATTTTCCTAGAAAGTCCTTATAAAGTTCTACTTTTCCCCTTTTTTTTCATATTGTCTAAACTTATGGTTCAAAAGTTAGAGGGGGGGGGACACACATTGTTTTTTACTTTTGGAGCGATTATTTCCGAAATTATTGACATTATCAAAAAATGATTTTAGTAAACCCCTATTCATTTTTAAATACCTTTCCAACAATATATCACACGTTAGGGTTTAAATTAAAAAAATTATCACTTCCCACTTTACATATAGGGGGGCTACCCTAATAAAACATTTTTTTCCAATTTTTATTTTACCACTTTGTCGGCGTGATTGATATACAGATTGGTACCAAATTTCAGCTTTCTAGTGCTAACGGTCACAGAGATTAAGCGAGGACGGACAGACGGACGGACGGACGGACAGACAGACATGGCGAAACTATAAGGGTTCCTAGTTGACTACGGAACCCTAAAAATGGGTGCCGTAGTCACAACTTTGTCTAAAAAATCTTAAATTCATTCATTCACTTGCAGAAACCTACAAAAAAGCATACAATTTTGAAAAACCGGCCAAGTGCGAGTCGGACTCGCACACAAAGGGTTCCGTACCACCCTATAATATTTAACACTACATATATAAAAAAAATCACGTCTGTTGTATGTTGAATATACAACTAAATATTCTGTAAATATTTCAAGCGTCTACCTGTTGCCGTTATTAATATCGAGCAAATAACGGCAAAAAAATCGCGTTTGTTGTATGGAGCATTATTCTGTTTTTAGTATTTGTTGTTATAGTGGCAACAGAAATACATCATCTGTGAAAATTTCAACTATCTAGCTATCACGGTTCATGAGATACAGCCTAGTGACCGACAGACGGACGGACAGTGGAGTCTTAGTAATAGGGTCCCGTTTTTACTCTTTGGGTACGGTACCCTAAAAACGAAGATGCTAAAGAAGGATTTTTGAAAAGTCCCCCTAAAGGAGTTTGTAGCGGTATCTACAACGCCACATGCGAACATCGCGTCATACTGACGTCACGCAAATCCTGCATCTCGCAAGCAGTGTTTACCGCGCAACTATGTAGCATAGATTCAACAGCCCGACATGAATCGTTGGGCAGTTGCCCGCCAGACACTACACCCGTCTGGTCGGAGGATCCTCCCTTTTCTATAGAGTATGAGTGAACTTTACACCCTGTTCCTCATATCTCTATAAGTTGAATAAGGAATGAAAGTCATTATGGAAGTTCAAAGTATGTAGTAAATTTCACATGTCAGTCGCTTCTATCACAATTGTGAATCATTAGAAAAAATATATGTAAGTATTTCGGTATCTTTATTTTATCATTATTGAGCACTCTGCCCATTTTTAAACAAGCTAACACGCCCTTAGTGAAAGAAGCCACTCTGATAATAAGTTAATCAACTAATCTAAAACCAATATTTGCTGCTGCGACAGCCGCTAAGTGATTCTTATTTCTTATCATAAATAGGGCAGTAACGTACCTAATCTCATTAAGCCTAGAACACAATAGAGACATTTCGTATCGAGATATGCCTTTTTGGGAGGGGTTGGTGGCTAAGAAATAACAGCCGCACGGTTCGATCGTTCAGGTTAAGCTACGCTTACCGCGGCTGGTCCGTGGATGGGTGACCATCTTTACATACCAAGACCCCTCCGTGCCTCGGGAAGCACGTTAAGCCGTTGGTCCCGGCTGTCATTCGTGGATCTTTGACAGTCGTTACGGGTCGTCAGAAGCCCGAAAGTCTTACCCAATAATTGGGTTGTGGAGGTCAGATAGGCAATCGCTCTATGTGAAATACTGGTATTAAGCTGCATCCGGTTAGAGTGGAAGCCGACCCCAATATAGTTGGGAAAAGGCTAGGGAGATGATGAGATGATTATACGCCATTTTGTATTTGAGTGAGGCTCACATGCACAACAAATCACGAAATGTGTTTAGCACCAAACAAAATATTATACGAGTAGACTGGCAGAGACATCGACGCGTAAGCTGTAACCAAGAATTCAACAAGTTCTTCTTCTTCTGCGTCGTATCTATGATTCCATTTTTTTTTTGAAGTGAAAACTTCTTTAGCGGCGTCGAACACTTTTTGTAATGGGTAAAAAATGTTAAACTCGCGTCAGGGCATCGCGTCAGGACACGTGACCGTCAGGAGAGATTCCCCCCCCCCCTCTCTTTCTACGGCGGCGCCAACCGAAGTGAAACAAGTGAGACACGATAATGGATGGATGGATGGATGGTGATGGTGATGGCGATGGTGATGGCGATGGTGATGGCGATGACGATGGTGATGGTGATGTCGATGGTGATGGCGATGGCGATGGTGATGTGATGTGATGTGATGGTGATGGCGGACGCGGACGCGGACGCGGACGTGGATGGACAGCTGATGGCTCGACCGTCTGTGTAGTAGCCACACTGCTGTGTATTCGTAAAATTCGTGTATACTTATAAAGTGTTTCAAAAAATGGAAATTGAACAAAGTGCATCGATTAATGAAAAAAGTGACGCAGAAACAGTGAAAAAAACTTAGTTATATTAATTCAATTAATAATTGATTTATTTCAACGATAACATTCAAGTTTTCACTTCTGCCGGCACTCCCGGAGTGCAACCCGTCTTTTTTTTGCTAGCCTCCGCTGTCCCACACCTGGGCAAAGGCCTTCTTCTACTCCATCCATCTTTCTCAAGTCCGCGCGTCCTCCTTCGTAAGCCTATCCAGCACGTCCGGCCATCTCTTACATGGTCTGCTACGACCCCGCCTCATTGTGTCAGGGCACCAGTTCTGTGCTATTTGGGCCCACAGTTTGTCCGGCAGGCGGCAAACATGTCCTGCCCAGTCAGATTCCATTTATCTGTTTTAAATTTTTCACCATTATTCGGCCTCTTTGGCAGCGTTATCGTTGCATTAATTTCTTTATTCGTTTATTCAAAAACTAATAAATAAATCAATGCAGCCACGTCATAATTATCGTGAGTTCAAAGTCCTGACCCACTTGCTACAATCGATAGCGAGTGCACATAACTACGTTAATAACTGAGCGGTCAAGTTTCATCGTTTGCTTTACTAACAGGTTGGCGGCACCTTTGATGTTAGGTGTTTGTTTAACTGTGGTTCCGTTAGGTTTGATAGGAAAAGGTCGGTCCGTTTCTACCAGATAACATATCAGATGCCTGTAGGTATTTCCCTCTGCCCATGCAACCACTAGGCCGAATTAAGCCAATTTACAAGTCAGCAAATTGAAGCTAATTCTTTGGCATCAAAACAGTTACCTATCCTAAGCCTGACCGCACCAAATTGCTTAACTTCCCAAATTGAACAATCTGCGCTATACCACCCACAAACACAAAACAAATATTGGTTTTACACCGAATTGATACGATAATAAGGTCACTTCCGAAATAATATTGATTGTTTACCTTTATACAAGTAAATATTTACATCGTGTGTGTAAATATTTAGTCGGATATGTTTGGAGTGCGAATATCATGTTTCTTTGTCTTGCTGATGTTTATTTACAATAAACATACCTAAATATAATGTAGGTGAAACTAGTCATCATCACAGGGTCAGCTTCCAGTCTGACCGGATGCAGCTGAGTACCAGTATTTTACATGGAGCGACCGCCTCTCTAACCTCCACAACCCAGTTACTGGGTAATGAGATACCCCTTAGTAAGACTGGTTGTCAGACTTTCGGGCTTCTGACGACCCGTAACTAACGACTGTGTCTAATGTGTCTTGGTATGTAAAGATGGTCACCCATCCACGGACCAAGTGTGGCAAGCTTAGCTTAACCTGATCGAACTACCCGAGCGGCAGTTATTACTTAGCCCCTTAGCGTCTAATGTTGGTGAAACTAGTCATGAATGTAAACTCTAGCCTGATGTTTGAGAACTCGTTTCTTGTGTAACTTTAAAAATGACTAGTATACTCAGTGGGTGATACCAGGCAGCCAAGTGATGATGTGCCAATGTGACTTAAGGGGCCGGAAAGGTTATTTACCAGATAAATTCAAGAATGGTGTGGAATGTTTACTAAATTTTCTATTAGATAAGATAACATATACTCATCTAGAGGAGAAGAAACAGGCCATTTTGTCTGACAGGCTATTTTTATATGACTGCACCTACTGAAAGGGTCTTTCAAAGCCTCGTTTTAAATTTGTATGGCATTGTTTCGGAACAGTATACCTACGTACTTCGTTCCAAAATAAAAAATCGCAGACGTGGGCAACACAGCCGCCAAACTAAAGTGGAATTGGGCAGGCCACATCTGCCGCACGTCGCAACAGAACTGGGCAAAAGTAGCTACTGACTGGATTCCGAATAACAGGAATCGGCGACGCGGTAGGCCCAGAAAGAGATAGCGTGACGAATTGGACGCCTATCTAAAGGATTGGCCAGATGTAGCAAGAGACAGGAGAAAATGGAAAGACGGAAGGGCAGGCCTTTGCCCTGCAGTGGGACATAACAGGCTCATAATAATAATAATTGTTTTAAGAGCAAAGGTGGCTCAGTGGAAACGGCCGCGACTTACGAGTTATAGGTCGTAGGTACGAACCCAGACAGGAGCTTTACTTTCTGTAAATGTTCATCACCACATTCACCACAGCTCTCAAAACGGTAAAGGAAAACATCGTCAAAAAAAACCGACATGTCCTAGAACCAAAAATTCGAAGACATTTGACATCTACCAACCCGCACTGGGCCCGCGTGGTGGATTATGGCCCGCTCCCTCTCACAGAGAGGAGGCCGCCGTCCCAGCAGTGGAAACATTCTAGGCTGATTATGCGGTGCTTAAAGCGTATACGTTCATTTATAACGTTATCACGGATCGCCTAATTCCTCAAATACCTGTATTAGCTGATGCTAAGAATTCCAAATAACACCTTGCATGACCCAAAGATCGAATCCAGGACCTCACACTCAGAAATCACGCTCGGAACCACTAGACCTGTGTCACAGTTCGATAACGTGGTTCTTACCTCTCTAATTACATGTACACTTCGTCGGCTAAATATTCTAAGCTGCTAACTCCATTTTTGGCTTAACTGACCATTTAGTATCAAATGAAAGAGTAACCACACCTGGAAGGGTAGGAGGTATATGTGCCAACGATATTGCATAACATTGCTTAACTGTATCTTTAGAATAAAAACATTTTTACAAAAAAAAAAACAACCGACTTCAAAAAAAAAAACACTACAATGTGATAAATAACTTTAATTTCGGAGGTCGGTGTCGTTGGTTCCGCATTTTCGTTTTTTGACACCGACTTCCGAAATTACAGTTATTTATCACTTTGTAGTGTTTTTTTTTGAAGTCGGTTGTTTTTTTTTGTAAAAAAGTTTTATTTTTCACTTTTTAACTGTAGCCAGAAGACACAGACTAGAAGAATCATCAAAATTCGTATAGAAATGCCGGACACGCAGTACATTTATGCATATAACTTCGTACATAAGAATAGTTACCTAATGCATTATATACTAAAACCTTCCTGAAAGTATGTAGATCACATTAGTGAATTATCAAAATTATCAAAATTGGTTCGTTAGTTTTTGAGAGAATCGCGGACATACAAACGTACATACATACATACGGGTCGAATTCAGAACCTCCTTTTTTGAAGTCGGTTAAAAATAGAATTTTCTCTTTCATTTGATACTAAATAGTCAGTTAAGCCAAAGATGGAGTTAGCAGAATACTGAGCCGACGACTCATAATTTAAAGACCCAAATTCGGAAAGCCCCATTGATGTCAAATCAGTTCCGTATCAACAAAAGACTCGTAAGATTCGTATTATACTGACCTTGCATACGTAGGTATGCAAACCTACATACTACTATTAAATGAGATTGTTTACATCGCGAATTGCAAGTAGGCGATAATTGAACTGGATTCACGATGCAAGTGAAAAGCAGAAAATCAATCCGGCACAAGGTTCCAAAATGAGATAGTTTGTTACTTACGAAAATGTTAAACACACAGATATAGATATATCTAGATAACGCAAGTATCGCGAACTGTATGTAAAACTAAACGTGCCACTTTTTGACTACCTACTATGACGTCACAAGCTCGCGCTCTCTCGCTCACGCTCACCCAACCAGCAGTACGCAGGACTGAGCGCGAAAGTGGCGGCTTATGATTTTCGATCGTAAACTGGTGCGATTTTTGGCACGCGAAGTAGGTGCTCTTGCGTTATCTAGGTATATCTTTATCTGTGGTTAAACAAGTGCAACGCAACACGTACACACGGCGACACATCAAGCTATACATTTCCAGTTTTAGCTGACCTCGAATTGTATAGGTTTTTCGCAAATCAAGCTACTACAATCTGCCTAATTATTTAATAGATTTTCAACTTCATCGCTAAAGCATAACGTTCAAAGTTGATTGGGAAAATTTGACAGTTTCGGGTAGCTTGATGTGCCGGTGTCTGTACAATTAGAAGTCAGCTTTATACTGGTTATGTTTATTTAGTTACCTTAAAGTCAAAGTCAAAGCATTTATTTCAAATAGGCACAAAAAAGGCACTTTTGAACGTCAAAAATTATCTTAAAATAGAATTGATTCTAGTCGCCCATTCAAAAAGGTAGTTTTCGTATGGAGAAGATAAAATTAAAATGTATAGTCACTAAGTAATCATAACTTTTTGAGTTCTGTAGAATATAACAGAACATTTTCATCATGAAGTGACCTTCCGCCATATTATATACTAGCTTTTGCCCGCGGCTTCTCTCGCATCATAATTCATCATACACGTTGGATCATTTAGCTCCCTTCAAAATGGTTGAGCTGAATGGTGCTAATACATGCGTCATGTTCGTGAACGGGCGCCGTCAGTAGGGACTGGTCATCTCTTTGCTGCCACGGCTTATTTTAATTTAATATTTGAATTGTTTTTTTCTCATCTTCTCATTATTAACGCTTTTAACGTTCTGCATCGTTCTCACATGTATAATTTTTAACATGAATGATGTAACCAAGACTTTGTAACCATATTATTTTGATTTAAAAGAGTGTGCATGGAGTTTCTTGCCCGTTCTTCTCCATAGGTACCTACTCTTTGGAATGGGCAACTAGCTTCATCTTTCTGACTGACCGACCCCTTGACAATTCAAAAGTGCCTGTAATTGGTTTAATTGAAATAAATGCTTTGAGTTTGAGTTTGAGACGTGGCGCCATCTATTATCATAATAACGTTATTGTTGTTTTCCTCGGGAGCAGCACCTTTTTCGGGATAAAAGGTACTCTATGTCCGTTTCTTACACCTGACAATGTATATGCAAAATTTCAGGATGACCGGTTCACTGGTTTAGGCTTGAAAAGGTAACAAACAAAGTTACTTTCGCATTTATAATATTTGTTAGGATTTCTTGTTACGTCATAAGTATAACCTAGTATAGCTACTTAGTTCATAATAATTTGGAAGAATAAGAATCATGAAGTCATTCATCAGTGATCTTTATTCTTATTTTGTTAAGGCCGCTGTTGGATTGCTGCTGACAAGTCTGTCAAAATGATTATCACCTTTATTCTTTTCAAAACAAGGTTGCTGTTAGTTTGTTGCTGTCAGAGGTAAAATAACTGTGAATAATGCAAAAGCGGTATCTCAGGAAAAGCCACTTTCGAGACGCGTACGTGTTCCACGCGCGAGTTAATGAAGTGAGACTTAGATTTAAAATAAAATATAATTTTATTTTAATAATTAATGTTACACAAATGCTTAGTTCTATTACAAGTTTGAAAGTCCTCGAATACAGTGAAGTCGTTGCTTATATAGTCTATGATAAGAGTGAATCCTCGTGGGGATGGAATCTTAGTGGCGATAACAGAATACTTTCGTTATGACTAGTTTACGATTACAGATTTGCGCGGTTCCTTAATGACAGGATGTCCTAATCTTCATCTTGTGAGGTATTTCGGACTGAGTAGTTACGTGGTGACTGGATCACGATAATAGTATGACGTGGTTGTTCGATGACGAGGTGTCCTTATCTTCATCTTGTTGAGGTATGTGGTCATCTTGCACTGTGCTGGTAGGGTCGTGATATTTACAGCTCCCTCCCAATCTCGAGTATATTCGTCTGGTTTGACGGATTACGCAGGTGATGATGAAAACAGATATCACGCTAGAAAGTACATAGAGTCCTGTGCTAAGCTGGGACGCTTGAGTTGTAATAAGTTGATGCCTTCGTAGGGATTCTATTTGTTTGATTACGTCGTCTTCGTTTGTAGCCATTGCAATGGGGTAGTCATTGATTGTTTCTGTTTCAAGTCCTTGATAGATTTTGATTGCAGTTTTTTCTTCTTGTGTGAAGCATTCGGTGTTATCCTCAATGTAGGATCCTATCAGGACCATTTTTCTTCTGTTGCACCTATCATTGATTGTGGTTTCTTCGAGGTTCCATCTATAGTAAAGGTTGTCTTTGATTTTTCTGGAATAAACTATAGGGCAGAATATTAATAATTCTTCGCAGGTGCTTTGCTGACGCAGGATGCTGTTCCGAACGCATTCCTTGGGTAATCGAGTGTTGCAGATGCTCTGTTTGCAATCAGTCGCTTCGTACACTTGATCATCTCTTACAAGATATTGGCCAGACATAAGGTTAGGGATAGTACAATGAGTTTTATTCTTATTTATTATAGGAAGGATTTGTTCTAAATTATAGGTATTTTGGGATAAGATTGGTATGGGTAATTGGAAGATCATTATATTTGATTGTAGTGTTACATGTGGTTTGATTTGGGCTTCTAGTTTGAGTATATTTCTTAATATGTTTATTTCTTTGGGTATTCTATTTATACTCTCTGTTAGATGTACTTGGTCTATAATTGAAGGGTGTAGTATATCGTGTTGGGCGAATACATAGGCTTCGTTGAGATTGTTACATATATCGGTTAAGCTTTGATAACTAAACAATAATTCAGATGTAACACTATGTTTTATATTATTTTGCAAATATTCGTGTGTCAGATCATTTATGTGAGATGAGAGATTACTAATCTTTTTATTCAAGCCTTCAAGCACATCAGTGGTTAGGCTAAATTTGTTTTCTATATTTATTAAGTCATTGTTATCAAGATTACCTGAGATTGCTTTTATTATAGAGCCTAGTCCGTCGATCAATCCTCTTTTGTTCCTAACGGGTGTTTGGATACGGGATATACAATTATAAAGATTATTTTCTAAAAATTCTAACCTATGTTTTTCTATCTTAGTTCCTATAGCTAGGGAATATAGTGATCTTATCTTATAATATTCATTATATAAAGGTTGGAGATTTATTGGATGGATCAGGGTCCATTCGTCTTCTTGGATCCATGCTTTTTCTTTTGGTATCGTTATGATTCTTCCGTTGAGTTGGGTGATCTTGCACCAGCATCTGGAAGACGTATTTGACTAATATGAACTTGGCGATCTTTATGCGCATGAAAATATGTTATTTTATTCCTAGATTGTATTTGTTTAATAATGTAGGGTCCTAGGAAGGCGTTTTTATTCTTACTCCTATCGTGTCGTTTCTTATAGAATCGCGTACCTATTTGTAGCTCGGGTAAGGTAGGAGTTCTCATTTTATTTGCATGTAGTAAAGATTTATCCTTAGACTTTTGTATTTTATTCTTTACTTGGTTTAGGTAATCGCATGTTACTACATTTTCTAGGGGTAAGTTTATTTCTCGCAAGAAGTGCAGTTCATTCGGAGTTTTATTAGTAGTGCTATGTATTGTAGAGTTATAGGCGAGCATTACTAGTGGTATATCTAACTGTTGGTTTACTTCTTTTTGTGTACGTAATTTTTCAATTAATGTGGAATGTAATCGTTCTATATCACCATGTGAAGTATGGTGTTGAGGTGTAGGAACATACTGTTCAACTCTTAATGTTTTTAAGTATTGTTTAATAGCTTCGCTAATAAATACTGGATCATTGTCTATTGATATTGTTTTAGGTGTACCAATTAGACTAAATAATTTGGTTAGTTCATCAATGATTTTAAGGGACGTATACTCGATTAGTGGTATCATAAATGCCCACTTAGAGAAAAGGTCTATACCTGTTAGGTATTTTTTCTTCTCATAGCTTAGTGTATCGAGTTGCCATTTTTCCATGGGCTTGCTAAGTGTAGGTGTTTGTTCCATTAGAGGCTTAATTGGTCTTCGATCATATTTTACTCGGTTACATATAATGCAGTTTTTTAGGTATTTTGCGGTTTCCTGCTTAATGTTTTCTATGTAATGTTCTTTTGAGATTTCCTTAATTAAAGCGGGGTTGGCTATATGTCGTTGTAGAAATTCGTGTGTTTGCCGAATGACTCGTATTATTTCTTCGGGATCTGTTATTTCTTTTCGTATTCCTGTGAACCATATTATTTCGATGCTTCCGTTAAAGTTTTTTCGATATATTTCGGATAGTTGGTTACAAAAAGGTTTATCGTTACATATTAATGCATATCTTTTTTGTCCGCAGTGTTCAATAACAAACCTTTTAAATTCGTCTGGGTTTTCTATATTAACTGTATAGTCGTATGCCTTGTTAGGTTTTTGTACCATTGTTACCTGGTATGTGGCTTTAGAGATATAGATTCTATTCATACGTCGCGGCGGGTGTTCGTTCTTTATGGCGAAGCCGGTATCTGAATCATCGTAGTTACTGTGTATTGTAGCGCGATCCGATTGAACATCACACATCAAGTTCAGTTCTATACGTGATAGTGCATCGGCTACGTAATTAGTTGCTCCCTTTCTATGCTTTATTTCATAGTCGTACTCTTGTAATTTTAGTCTCCATCGGGTGAGTTTAGCGTTAGGTTCTTTAAGTTTAGATATCCATACTAGTGGTTGGTGGTCGGTTTCTAATACGAATTTTCGTCCATATATGTAGGGGCGAAATTGTGTTAGTGCGTATAGTATTCCTAATAATTCTCGTTCGGTAGTGTTGTATTTTTGTTCAGTTTCGTTTAATGTTCGAGAAGCGTACGCTATCGGGTGATTTTCTTGTGAGATAACAGCTCCTAATGCGATTTCACTAGCATCTGTGGTGATAGTGAATTCTTTATCAAAGTTCGGGTACAATAGGACTGGTGGGTTGATAATGAGTTGTTTGGAACGTTCAAAGGCTTGTTTAAAGTTATCGTCGTGTATTATCTTTTTGGATTTTTTTGTGCATTCCGTAATGGGTTTGACTATTTTTGAAAGATTAGGTATGAATTTACGATAGTATGACATTAGACCGAGAAAGGATTTGATTTCTTTCACTGTCTTTGGAAGGGGAAACATTTTAATTGCTTTTAACTTTTCAGGGCATGGTTGTAGGCCATTGCTGGTCAATATATGTCCTAAGAATTTTACGGAGGTTTGGAAGAATTTACATTTATCTCTATTTACTCGGAGTTTATATTGTTTTAGCGTATTGAATACTTCTTGTAATCTTTTGTGATGTTCCTCTTTGTTTGGGGCGAATATTATGACGTCATCAAGATATACAAGACAGTGACCTTGTTCTAGATGGGGTCGCAATACATTATTCATTATACGTTGAAAGGTTGCTGGTGCGGTTTTAAGGCCAAACGGCATACGGGTATATTCGTAGTGTCCGTCAGGTGTTGAAAACGCTGTTAGGGGAATTGAATCGGGGTGCATTCTAATTTGATGATAGCCTGCTGTTAGGTCCATGGTAGAAAAATACTTGGAACCGTTCAATTTAGAGAATATGTCTTCTATGTTAGGCAGAGGGAATTTATCGTCTCGCGTTTGTTCGTTTAGTTTTCGATAGTCTATTACTAAACGCCATTTCTTTGATTGACCTTGGTCTGTATGTTTTTCTACTAAATGTACAGGGCTTGACCATGGTGAGTCTGAAGGTTTTATAATACCATTTTGTAGCATTTCTTTTATTTGTTTAGATACTTCTTTTCTTTGAATTTCAGGGAGTCTATATGCTCTTTGATATATAGGCTCGTCGCGTATTAAAGTGATTTTATGTTGGACTATATTAAATGAGGTACTAGATGCGTTCTCTGCGAATAATTCTTGATTACTGCTGATTATCTCTTCTAGTGTTAATTGTGTTTCAGTGTAAAATAATGGTATTAGTCGTTCAGGAGTTGTTAATTGATTTTCTCCTGGATTAATAGATATTTTTAAATCTGACATGGCATTCCAGCCTAAAAGGTAGTCGTATTTATTGGAAAAGTCAAACATATAAAATTCTATGGGTTGGCTAAGGTTTCCAAAGATTTGTCTCATAGGTGGGACAATGATTTTACCTACGTGATGTGTAGTGTGATGAGAAGTTTGTACGGCGAATGGTTCGTCTAGATATTGTGCAAGACCTTGATCTATATATTCTTTCGCGAGGTGCGGTCGAATAAAGGATCGTGTGCTTCCGGTGTCTAGTAACATTTTCTCTTTAAATTCGGGTATGTTAATGTAAGGTAATTGTGGAGTTTTATCGTGATGATAGTGTATTATGTGGGTGTCTCTTGAATAGGGGTCGAGGGAAAATCCTCAATGCTTTCGCCTTTTTCTTGATTATTATCATAATGGCTTTGGAAGTACAGCTCTTCACACTGACGCATGTATTCGTCGTAATGTGATGTGTTTGGCTGATCCTTATTTTCTTGTTCTTCTTCCTCGATATTAAACATCGTTTTACGTGTTGGATTTAACAAAGGTCTTGCGCTTGCGGTGCGCATAGTAACATCTTCGTTTTGTCTATATTGATTTTGGGGGTTTATTGGTTGTTGAGAGTAATTATTAAATTGTTTTTGTCTCGTAGTGAATGGTGATGGCGGATATGTGTGTTGATTTGGTTGATTGTTATTATTCGGTACCCAACGTGGAACAAAGGGTACAAAAGGTTGCCTTAGTTGATTAAAGTTTGGTGGCTGTTTAAAATTATTATATGCAGGTTTAGTTGGCGATGTTAGTGGATAACTTGGTTTCTGTGTGTATGTGGGACGTTTATCATTTTTATTTTTTATTATTTGATATCCTTCCCTGTCGAGTCGTCTAGCTTTCTCGCATGTTAGTTCGTAAGGTTCTAATTTACAAATGTCCTCGTACGCAGATGGCATATGTTTGAGAAGCGTTAGTTTTGCTATGGGCTCAAGAAATATTTTTGCTCCAGAGACAATACTTTCTCCTTCGCAGATTAGTTCGTTAATCTCATGAATGAAAGGTATAAGTCTACTTTGGTTAGGTTGTACGTTTTGTATTTCTATTACTATATCTTCTATTTTTATTTCCCATCTCCCGAAACGTTGCAACAAGAGAGTTTTGATACTGGACCACGTGAAGTCATGGGTGCCTCGATAGACCGCATTTGCTGCGTCTCCGGCTAATCTTGACAACACTAAATTAATTTTAGTGGTCTCATCACATATTGTTGACGTTAAAAATCTTTCACACGCCCTAATAAAACCGTTTAAATCTCGTTCACTACCGTCACCTTTAAATATTGGGATTGGAATGTGTCGGGTTTCTATGGTATTAGAGCTAGGTTGATTTGGGATACTCATTATGGATGGTTTAATGAGGGACTTTCCTGATGGGGTACAGGCCAGTTTAAATCTCGTAATTGAATAGCAAGTGTACTCACGTGCTGATGCAGGTTAACATCAGTATCTTCGTCCAATTCATCGGGTATCTTCGGAGTCGAGTGTAGTCGTACGTCCTCTTGATCTCGATGAGCTTCGTGCTGCTACGTACAGTGCAGGGTCTTCGTGTGGCGGAGTACTCTGGATTTGTCGTTGTGCAGGCGAAGTCTTGTCATCAACTTCTTTTTGTAGGTTTCGAAGGCAGATTTGATACTTTAAATACAGGAGTTTAGAGTTCAAAATTGCCCACCACTTGGGCGCCAGTTAATGAAGTGAGACTTAGATTTAAAATAAAATATAATTTTATTTTAATAATTAATGTTACACAAATGCTTAGTTCTATTACAAGTTTGAAAGTCCTCGAATACAGTGAAGTCGTTGCTTATATAGTCTATGATAAGAGTGAATCCTCGTGGGGATGGAATCTTAGTGGCGATAACAGAATACTTTCGTTATGACTAGTTTACGATTACAGATTTGCGCGGTTCCTTAATGACAGGATGTCCTAATCTTCATCTTGTGAGGTATTTCGGACTGAGTAGTTACGTGGTGACTGGATCACGATAATAGTATGACGTGGTTGTTCGATGACGAGGTGTCCTTATCTTCATCTTGTTGAGGTATGTGGTCATCTTGCACTGTGCTGGTAGGGTCGTGATATTTACACGCGCCTCAAAGAGATGTCAGCAAAAAGGAAGGGGCCTGCCAGGGCCGAAGCCTGCCGGGGGTGCGGGATTGTCCGAAAGGGTAACCGCTACCCCGGAACATAAAGGGCTAAGGAAGGAACACGGATGGGTTTTAGTCAGTAAAAGTCTGACACTCCCTTCCGCTCCACCCAGAGCGGGAGGGGTCATTTGATGATTTCCCATCCATGAAAAAAAAGGAAAAGCCAGTTTCGAGAAAATTTAAGTTTTGGTCTTTTACGGCCGGACCCAATTACCTAACTATCACCAGTCTTGGCATATTGGAGTTAGAAATACCTATCTATCTCTGGTTTTAACGTCCCAATATATCAGTAGCAATCCGTATGATTCTTTAACTGAAAATTTACCATTGGGTTCTGCCGTTAGTGATTTGAGGTAAAAATGAGATAAGAAAAACTTTTTAAGGGTTATTTTATTAAAATACCACTATTTGGCTTACTCATTGTATGCGCATTTCTTTAGGCTATCGGAAGCCTTATAAATCAATTTTACAAATTTTTTTTGATATAGAATAGAATAGAATAGAATAGAATACTCTTTATTATGTACACCATATAAATTACAGACATAAATATAGAAAACTTTACAATGGGTGACACAATGGGCGGTCTTATCGCTAAGAGCGATCTTTTAAAGACAACCTTTGGATGGATTAAAAACGGGAAGGACAGACAAATACTGTAGGTAGTCTGTGGTGTACCATTTACACAATACAATATATACATACATAAAGTACTATTAATCTATATAAATATATACATAAGTATACATAATAACAAACATGAAACAGGAGCAAAGAAAATACAATGACCATGTTTAAGGAGAGAGAAAGTGCTTTTTTATCATAGTCTTAAAAGTGGACAAAGATTGAGCACGCCTTATCGACACGGGCAAGTCATTCCATAACCGTACTGCCTACCGCTTTCTTTAGAGCGTAGCATGGTAGTGTAGGCCATGAATGAGGTAAAAAACATATTTCTCTAACTGTCAAACACACGTAGATAATTGCCTATTAGGTTCATAGCCCCCTCTTGTAGCGTTACCGTACTCGGGCAAAAAAAAAACGATTTAAAAGTAGACCAATACCAATATAAAAACTAACTAACAAAGAACAATCGTAATAATAATATAGCCGAAACGTCTTCGCGTGACGAGAAATCGACTGAACTAAATCATTAACTTCTTTATGACATATAAACGTGCTAACCTGAATATAACTGTTTTGTCTTCATTATGAAAAAGAGCCTGAAATAATATCAGGCAGTATAGCCCTCAATTTCCACAGGAAGGCACAAGTCAAGCTCAAGTTTTCTTAAGATGTTTTTATTCCTTGTAAGTTATGTCAAAATAAACATAATCTACACTAATATTTTACAGGGTGCAATTAAATTCATGGGCATCCTTTTAAGAGGTCATTGTACTCATCATTATGAACAACTTTTACTATGGGACTAAACCTAAAATCGCGAAAAAAGATCAGCTGTTCCTTCCATTTATGTTCACATAACTCGTCAAAATGTAGGGAAGAGCTGATTTTTTTTTTCACGATTTCAGGTTTGGTCCCATAGTGAAAGTTGTTCATAATGATGATTAGTTGATTACAATGACCCCTTAAAAGGATGCCCATGAATTCAATTTCACCCTGTGGAGAGAAAAGATTTGATTATTTATTTGTTACGGTTTCAAGCATCCTTTTCTGCGCGCTAATTGCCTAACGCTAGTGCGTTCAGTAGCAACGGGTTTAATTTTGTCAGATCAACACACATTTTTCGAACATATGAAGTAATGGATTAGCAATATCGTTCAAAATTATCCAGATTCAGATTAATAGTGTGTTACACAATTAGGGTGCTGGGGCCACCTCGATCCAACCCTTGCGTTACGCGTCTAAAGTAGGCAAAAGTGCGCCGTGCTGCACTGCTACGCTGCTGCGCTGCTATTTCAAGTTAAACAAATATCAACTTTATTTCAATGGTTATTAAATTGATTTCAGAGTGACTAGCACTATTGACAGTTTTAAAAAATTTTGAAGATGTAGCGTGAACTGAACTTTATTATGTAGGAATTATAGTTGTTTTTCCATTAATTCATATTTGTTGTTTACATGTTTGGCAAATAAATCGCGAATGCACTGTAGGTCGTCTCGCCACCTCATCCTGAGCCATCCTCGGCGACGTCGTCCATCCTCAAGCACTGTCACCGTGCATGCGCTATTATAGAATTGCGCAACCATTATTTATTATTTCATTTAAGCCTTTTAATTCCCAAAAAATACAAAAAAAACTTTTAAAATTTGTTACAATATTAACATAAAATATTCATTATCATAATAATTGAATCATGCACAAATAAATAAATTGAATAAAATAAAATAAATAATATCATGTTAAATAATATTGGGTGCCCATTTAAGGACAAAGGCCTCCTCCATCTTTCGCCATTCCTCTCTATCGTGGGCCATTCTAGTCCAGGTGGGGCCAGTCACGGCCATAATATCATCTCACCACTGGCGCCTGGGTCTGCCTCGGGTGCGTGGTGAATCGCGAGGGTACCAATGGAGGACCCTCTCAGCAACCATTATAATACATGTAAAAATAATTGTCTTTGTAGCAGCTAGGTATGGGTAAAAAACCAAGAGAATTAATGTATTCCAAAGCATTAGTAAACAAAACGATTCGTCATTGATATAGGAGCATAACTATCGTACCTATAAGTTTAATATTTCTGTTACTATATTTCCATGTGGCATATAATTCACTCAGTAAATAGAATAATAAACGACCACCGCCTATAATAAATTTGTATAAAGACTTCCGCCCACTGCATAGTAACACGTGTGATGTGATTGTTTACATTTGTTTTGTCATTAAAATATTTATGGTTTGTTTTTATTTTTATGCTTTGGTTTATTGGCTAATATTTATTGTACAACAATCAGCCTATAATAATGTTCCCACTGTTGGGACACAAGAAGGAGTAGGCTGTAATCCACCACGCGGGCCCAGTGCGGGTTGATCGAATTTTTGGTTATAGAACATAATAATAATAAGTACATAATGAAATAAAGGAGATAATAATATTCCACAACTATCACACAACGCCATCTAGTCCCAAGCTAAGCAGAGCTTGTGTTATGGGTACTAGACAACTGATAAACATACTTATATATTTCTAAATACATACATATTATAGATAAATTACACCCAGACACAGAACAAATGATCGTGCTCATCACACAAACATTTGTCCTGGGTGGGAATCGAACCCACGACCTCCGGCATAGCAGTCAGGGTCACTAACTGTTGGAGTATAGCAAAAACAAATCGATCCTACTTCAACACTATCGTCTTTCTCATTCTAACTCATAAATATTATTTTAAGTATCCGAACCTGCCCTTACCACTTGAACGAAATCCTTACTTTCGCATAGTGACACTACTACTCTATTAGCCTTGTGTGGGATCACACGTCTCACATAATATTAGTAAACACACCTTCCAATATATAAATAAAAGGATAATAAACATATTATTGAGAATCCTTAAAACGGTCTTTCCTTTGGTGTTCCTCCATTAACCCTAACAGGTTATGGGCCCAGAGCGCTAAGTCAAAGTGCGAATAAATAATATAAAGTGAAAGTGATTGGACACTAAATAATTAATAAATGGTTATTTAAGTGCGAGTGTTTAAAAATGGATCTAAGATCTAAAAGGAACATCAAACAATTTGATGGAGAAAAGTATAGTGTGTGGAAATTTCGAATTCGCAATCTATTAAGTGAACTTGGAGTTCTGAACGTTATCGACGATGAACCTCCGTCAGAGAGAAGTGCTGAGTGGCTTAAAAGTAATGCATCAGCTAAGAATACGATGATAGAATGTTTGTCAGACTCATTACTTGGCCTGACTACAGAACAAGACACCGCAAAACAAATTTTCGCGAAGCTTGATTCTATCTTTGAAAGAAAAAGCGTGGCGACGCAGCTGTCTCTTAGAAAAAGGTTGCTGAACTTGAAATTGGATAGTGGTACCAAGTTATTCAAACATTTCCAAATATTTGATGAAATTGTCACCGAACTTATGGATGCAGGTGCGAAATTAGAGGAATCCGATAAAGTGACCCACCTTTTTCATGACTCTACCGAACAGCTATAACAGCATCGTCACAGCAATCGAGACATTGACTGAAGACAATATTACTTTAGCTTTTGTAAAAACGAGATTATTAGATCATGAAATCAAATTAACAAGCGAAGGATATGATCTAAGTGTAAAAGTACTTCAGGCTGAAACTTCTAGACCACCTTCAAATATTTCAAGAAATCGTCATCAACAAAAGCAAAAGTCAATAAAACCGTTCACGAACAATTTTAAACACAAGAAATGTAATCACTGTGGCAAAAAGGGACATTTTAAAAAGCATTGTTTTTCTTACAAAAGAGCTATTGAAAACAAAAGAACCAACAATAAAACGGTTCAGACGGTGACTTCAAAACCACAAAATGCTGGATTTGCTTTTATGACGGACAGTGATACAAATGACAGTAATGACGGGCAAAACAATATTACTTTTGTTTTGGATTCTGGAGCCTCAGATCATTTGATAAATCGAGAAGATTTGGCCCTAAACTTCATTGAGCTTGAAAAGCCTATGAATATTTCTGTAGCGAAAAATGGCACGTTTATACAAGCGACAAAGAAAGGTGATCTCCCCGTTACCAGCAAGATGGGCGTACCAGGTATACTACAGGATGTACTTTTCTGTTCTGATATTCCCTACAACCTGCTATCGGTAAAGAAAATGCAGAATGCGGGAATGACTGTCGTTTTTGATAAAAACGGTAGTGTTGTTGTGTACAACGATGGTAAGCCGGTAATAAAGGGTGAGTCTTTGAACAATCTAATCGGCATTAACTTTCTGCTGTCTAAACATGCTTTAAATAGCGAATGCTCATTAAATAGAGTCGTAAATAATAATTATGAATTGTGGCATCAGAGGTTAGGCCATATAGGCAAATCAAAATTTATGGAAATAAAAAGAAAGAAATTATTTTCTGATATTGATAAAATTGATAATATTATGCCAAACGATAAATTGTGTGAGGCTTGTATTTATGGTAAACAATCATGCCTGCCATTTAACAAATCGAAAACAAAAGATTTGAAACGACCTCTATTTAAAGTGCACACAGATGTTTGTGGTCCTATAACTCCTCCGTCTATTGATGGCAAAAATTATTTTGTGATTTTTGTGGATGAATACACTCATTATTGTGCTACCTACTTGTTAGCTCGTAAATCAGATGTTTTTGTTACGTTTCGGGATTATGTAGCAAAAAGTGAAGCACGTTTTTGTTTGAGAATTGTTAACTTATATTGTGATAATGGAGGGGAATTTGTATCCAATGAAATGAAAGAGTTCTGTGCGAATAAAGGTATTAGTTACCACTTAACAGTGCCACATACTCCGGCTTTGAATGGTATTGCCGAACGTATGATAAGAACAATAACAGAACGAAGTCGTACAATGGTACAAGGGTCTAAATTAAATCAATCGTTCTGGGATGAGGCTGTGTTAACTGCTACTTATTTAATAAATATCAGCCCCACGAAAGCACTGTGGTTAGATAAAACACCTTATGAGTTATGGCATAATACTAAGCCGCAACTAAAGTATTTAAAAGTTTTTGGTTCAACTGTTTATTTTGTTAATAAAAGTAGAAAAACGAAATTTGATAAGAAATCATTAAAGGGAATTTTCGTTGGTTATGAACCAAATGGTCATAAGGTGTGGGATGTGGTAAATGAAAAGTTTGTGAGAGTCAGAGATGTGGTAATGGATGAGATTAATTTCTTATCAAATAGGCCAGTGCAACCTGCGCCCGAACGGATTATGGCTAGAAATAGCAATAACTCTGTGGTTGACAACTCTGTAAGAGATGTGGAAATGGATGAGATTAAATTCTTATCAAATAGGCCAGTGCAACCTGCGCCCGAACGGATTATGGCTAGAAATAGCAATAACTCTGTGGTTGACAACTCTGTAAGAGATGTGGAAATGGATGAGATTAAAATCTTATCAAATAGGCCAGTGCAACCTGCGCCCGAACGGATTATGGCTAGAAATAGCAATAACTCTGTTGTTGACAACTCTGACTCTGTACAACCTTTTGAAAAGAGATGTGAATCTCATAAGGATCAATCAGATTGTATGAGTAAACAAACGGATGAAATACCTGTAAATAAATCTGTTCATGAAACAGGGGAGCACTTGAATCGGTCTTCATATCACAATGAAAATGAATTAACTTTATCTCAAAACAATGATACATCACATAATTTGAGACGGAGTAATAGGGTCCAAAACATGCCAACTGTTTCTTATAATGAAAATGATGAAGACAGTATTTATGACAACTACTTGTTGTGTGCAGAATCTTTGATATTTCAAATTCCTCAATCATACACAGAAATTAAAACCAGGGATGATAAGCATCTATGGGAAAATGCTATCAAAGAGGAAATTAATTCACTTATTGAAAATGATACGTGGACTTTAGTACCAAAGCCAGATAATAGAAATATTATCGATTGTAAGTGGGTATTTACAGTTAAAAATGATGAGTTTGGAAAACCCTTGAAGTATAAAGCGAGATTAGTGGCTCGTGGATTTAGTCAGAAATATTTGATTGATTATAACGAGACGTTTGCACCTGTTGCAAGGATTGCAAGTTTTAGACTAATATTAGCTTTAGCGAATCAATTTAATTTGCTGGTTCACCATATGGATGTAAAAACAGCATTTTTGAATGGGAAACTGAATGAGGAAATCTATATGAAAATTCCCGAGGGTATCCCGGCTGGAAGTAATATGGTTTGCAAATTAAATAAGTCATTATATGGATTGAAACAGTCTGCACGCTGTTGGTTCCAAATGTTTGAGCAAGCTTTGATAAAAAGGGGTTTTCAATACTCATCAGCGGACCGGTGCATTTACATTTTTAATGCAGGTCATGTTTTAAAGAACATTTATGTTTTACTTTATGTTGACGATCTTGTGATTTCAACCGCAGATATAAATACTATGAATAGTTTTAAAACATACATAATGAACACTTTTAAAATGGTAGACTTAAAAGAGATCAAATGTTTTCTGGGAATCAAAATAACCAAGTCAGAAAACAAAGTTACTTTGGATCAGGAATTGTACATAAAAACAGTTCTTGAGAAGTTTAACATGAGCGATTGTAATTCTGTCACTACACCCCTTGAAAGTAAACTAGATTACGAAGCATTAAATTCGTGTGAAATCACAAGTGCCCCTTGTAGAAATGTTATTGGGTGTTTGATGTATATCATGCTGTGCACTCGACCTGACCTAAGTTTTTCTGTTAACATCTTGAGTCGATATGCAAGCAAAAACAACCATTCATTATGGTCACACTTAAAAAGGGTCTTGCGTTATTTAAAGGGCACTATAAATCTCAAGTTAACATTTACACGAAATGATTACAAAAATATTCTAAGTGGCTTTGTTGATTCTGACTGGGGTAGTAATACAATAGATAGAAAAAGTACTACGGGTTATTTGTTTAAATTATTTGATCAATGCACAATATGCTGGCAAACAAAAAGGCAGCATACAGTGGCAACATCATCCACTGAAGCAGAGTACATGGCTCTATATGAAGCAGTAAAAGAAACTCTGTGGTTAAAGTCATTAGTAACAAGTATTGGCATTGCGATACCAGATTCTATTTGTATTTTTGAGGATAATAATGGATGCATAAGCATCGCGAACAATCCTACTAGTCACAAAAGATCTAAACACATTGACATTAAGTATCATTTTTCTAGAGAACAGGTTGAGAAAAATGTGATTAAAATGGTTTATGTTTCTACAGATAACCAGCTGGCTGATATCCTGACAAAATCATTACCCGCGGTGCGTTTCACCGAGATGAGAATAAAACTCGGGGTGTCGTTGTAATTATATTCAACGTGGATAAATAAAATGATAAGGATATGTTAATTATAAGAGCTTGGTTATAATATGTAGATGAATAACATAAATAGTATCCAGTTATAATGGATAAATTGATTGATAATGGTTTGATTAGGTTTTTCTGGGTTTCCCTAATCCTGCGCAACGAATGTTGGACCATGATGATTGTATTCCCAGACTGAAAGATAAATTGGAGGTGTGTGATTTTGTAATTGTATAAAGATGTTTGATATAAATGTTTGATATCTTATATCGTAATTAAAAGGAAAAGGATTTATTTTTGAGGGGGCGTGTTGGAGTATAGCAAAAACAAATCGATCCTACTTCAACACTATCGTCTTTCTCATTCTAACTCATAAATATTATTTTAAGTATCCGAACCTGCCCTTACCACTTGAACGAAATCCTTACTTTCGCATAGTGACACTACTACTCTATTAGCCTTGTGTGGGATCACACGTCTCACATAATATTAGTAAACACACCTTCCAATATATAAATAAAAGGATAATAAACATATTATTGAGAATCCTTAAAACGGTCTTTCCTTTGGTGTTCCTCCATTAACCCTAACACTAACCACTAGACCATCAGGCCTGTCAAAAGAAAGGCCTGTCGAAAGGCCTGTCGAAAGATGAAACATGGTGGTTTCATCTTTCATCACGATGTTTTCCTTCACCATTTTGAGAGCAGTGGTGAACCCAATTTCGAAGTGGGACGAGTTGACCCCTAATCAAATTAGAAAGGTGGAATTGGTCCCTGGTCCCAGTTTCGAAATGGACGAGTTGCCCCCTAACCCGATAAAATTATTCTCACAAAGTAAAGCGCCTCGCTACCATTGCTCTTTGTCAGATGTGTTGCGCCGACACCAAATACCATAGAGTATAAGGGTAAGATAATGATGAGGATGATATTCGGCTGGCTCATATTAGCTTGTGTCACGTTAATAGTTATATGTTACATCTAATACAATACATGTGTTAATTGTTGTTTTTCTCGGAACATTGCGTCACTTCTAATTAATGCTGTTCAAGATTTTATTGTGATTAACAGATGCAGAATAAATAGTTGTTTTTATTGTCTTGATTGTATAAAACGTGTGTTCTAAATGAGGAAACGCATGATCGCGCGTGCCTTTAGTGACTAGATGTTGGTTGCAGTTTCACTCGCATTTTAGAAAAACTTCTTCATGTACACACGACGTTCTAGTTTTAGCTGACCTCGCATTATATTGGCTTTTCGTACAATAAGAAGTCAGCTTTTACTGGAAATATATAGCTTGATATGTCGTCAAATAAAAAGTGTAAAATAAATCAGCCTATAATTTTCCCAATTGCGAGACGCAGACCTATTATTTTGAGAGGGAGATAGTGTTGCAGCAAGCATTTCATACACATGCAGTAACCATTCGCTTCTGCCGAATTAGGTGAAGCACTTACGCAATAATATATTTGTATTATTAATATTATAATTACGTGTAACCATTACTTAGATTAGGGTATGATGAGGCTGGCATACCTATGTGAGGTAAAAGCCTCTAAATAAATAAAGATTTAAAAAAAAACTTTTGAGAGGGAGTGGGCGTAATCCACCACGCGGGAATAACAAAAGGAAATAAATTCATAATCCAGGATATATTCTGTCACACCTATATTTTCCGAAGAGTTAGGTTGAGGTGTACACTGTCTAGCAAATGAGGGATTGTCTGCAGGTAATATGTTAAGCTACTCATGCTGCCTCAGTTTGCTGTTAACCTGTCAACCTGATGTATTACCTGGACAATAAAATATTTTCTATTTCTATTGCGAGAGTTTTTGGCTGAACGATAAATTCTTAGTTAAGGAATCTGACAAAACAGTTTCAGTACCCGTTTCGTTTGCAATTCTGGCTAAATGTGCGTGAATTGGAGCGTAACAAGCGTCGTAAAGTTCAGGCCTAAGTTTAGCTCTGTAGACAATGTCTATAGACTCAATCGATCGCTGAAATCGGAACAACCTAGCCATTTTCATGGCAAAAGAAATGTGTCAAGTTTTGGCAAATGCTTGGGGTCAAATTTGGGGACATATCCAAGGACGAAAGAGTGAAAAGACATAAAAACAAAAAATACTTAATTGGCATAATTAAAAAATAGCGTCAAAATGTAACTGTAAAAACGCATAGCTTCTAAACTAGACAGATGATCCGAGTGATCATTTTGATCAATCTTTATAGACACAAAGTCACAAGTGGTTCATAATTTGCCTTTATAAAAGACCACAAAAAATACAGCGGTAACATTTATAAATAAAAAAACACGTGCTCCTAGCCTAGTCACTTGAATGTCAAAAGCAATGAAGTAAATTCATAGTCACTGGCTCTTAAACTAGTTCCAATAAAAATGACATCATAATAACTCCATTCATAAATGTCTACATCACGGTCAAGACCACAATATTAATTCTAGTAAAAAATGGTTTAATCAAGTGCGAGCCGAACGCGTTACATAATGCGTAACAGGTCAGTGACCCGTAATTCACATTACACCGCAGTGGGCGGGAGCCTTAATTTTTAATGTCTTTTATGAGGGCAAATTAAATCAGGGCAGGATATTTCGCAGACTGGAAAATAAGTGCTAAATGACTTTAAAAGCTTTAACAATGGTACCGATTCCCTTGTTCACAAACTAAACTAAATTTAAGTTCAGTGCATCTTTTTCTTTCTATTTCATTAAAGAAAAGGACAGAAGACAAATTTTAGTTTAGTGCTGTCATATTAATCAGCGCCTGACACTACTCCATAAAAGTTTAGACGTGATTAAAAACTTGCCTACTAAAATTACGTCAATTTACGTCGGGCGCTGATTAATTAAGGCGCTGCTAGGGTAGCTTCTGACGTTTTATAAGTGCGCATGTAGATTTATGTGAAATAAAATCTTTAGATTTAATTTGATTTTAGTACACTTACTTACATTTCGTCATTTCTGTCATCGACACAATTTAAAAAAAACATGTACAGGGTTATTGGAAAAACACCAACAACCTTTCAAGAGGTCATTGAACTCATCATTATGAACAACTTTTAGTATGGGACCAAACATGAAATCGCGAAAAAAAATCAGCTGTTCCCTACATTTTGACGAGTTATACGAACATAAATGTAGGGAACAGTAGATTATTTTTTCGCGATTTCAAGTTTGGCCACATAGTAAAAGTTGTTCATAATGATGAGTACAATGACCTCTTGAAAGGTTGTTGGTGTTTTTCCAATAACCCTGTAGGTATATCTCTGGTTTTTTTAATAAACAAAAAATAAATGACTTTTAAATTAATAAAACATTAAACTGTCCAATGATAGGTACCAAATATAATTGATAATAATTATCATGACATACCTAATTTCTTCGGTCATTGACCCATACCTACATAATAAGCAATAATAGTTATTATTACATAAATAATAATGTAGGTCTCTATGCGTCAGATTTCATACTAATTCATGTTAGTATGTTTAGGTTTTTTACTATGAGACCAAACCTGAAATCGCGAAAAAAAAATCAGCTGTTCCCTACATTTTGACGAGTTATGCAAACAAAAATGTAGGGAACTGCTCAGTTTTTTTTGCGATTTATAAATAAATAGACATATAAATAGACATTTACGTAGTTAAGTAGGTATGCCGAGGGAAGCCACATGTGCAGAAGGAATTATTGCCAAACCACCTTGTCTTCAACGTAGTCTTTTATCTTATAATATGCTTTTTTGATAAGGACACGTTTGAACTTTCCATCGCTAAGTTCTGTAACCGACTTTGGCAACTGTTATAAAAGCGGATGTCCTTATAAGAAACTACCTGCGCCCCGCGGTTTCACCCGCATAAGTCTCGATCCCGTGGGAATATCGAGATAAAAAGTAGCCTATGTCCTTTCCCGGGACTCAAGCTATCTCCATAACAAATTTCATAAGTCGGGTTAGGCGTGAAAAGGTAACATACAGACAGACAGACAGACAGAGTTACTTTCGAATTTATAATATTAGTATGGATGACTTGATAGTCACAATAGTATAATAGTACATACCTATATTTATTCCTATAGAAAACGTGCGCCCGCGCCTCGATGTCGCCTCGACTCTAGCTCGTGTGGGCGACGCGCCTATTTAGGTATCACAATTTCATTTTTACAACGTGTATTTATTATTATGGAAATCGCTTCTTATTTCGAAAAGTCCTAAGTTTTTGCGAAAATGCGAACATACAAAATACTTTCTAAGATATAAAGCCGCCAGTCTCTTGGGTACATTACCAGTCGACAACGATGCGGATGAATTTTTCGACGCTATATTTTAGTTTTTGTATAGTTTTAGTTAAGTTAGGTTTTAATTTTGCTGATTAATTTACATTGTAAAGGATAATTATAATTGTTTGTTCTCATAATAAATGTTCAAATTTTTAGGTTAAAAAAAAAAGAGATAGCAGAGTATTAAATAAAGTCAGAGCCAGTGGTGTAACATAGTCATCACACTTCACACTAATATTATAAAGGCGAAAGTTTGTGAGTGTATGTGTGTGTGTGTTTATATGTTTGTTACTTCTTCACGCCTAAACCACTGAACCGATTTAGATGAAATTTGGTATAGAGATAGTTTGAGTCCCGGAAAAGGACATAGGATAGTTTTTATCCCGATATTCTTACGGGATCGACATTTACGCGGGTAAAACCGCGGGGCGCAGCTAGTCTAACATAAATTTACCTCATTGTTCCAGCTACTACGTGGTCCAAATGCCAAAAAACGACATCCTCCCAAAAAAAGACTTCAATGTATACTGGAACGTGCCCACAATTCAATGCAAATCCAGAAAGATATTGTTCGACGACCTGTACGAAAAGTACGGCATTTTGCAGAACACCGGCGATACTTTCCGAGGGGACAAAATCTCCATACTTTATGATCCTGGAGACTTCCCTGCGTTGCTAACGAACAGCACCAGCGGAGAGATTAAGTACAGGAATGGGGGGGTGCCGCAAGAAGGGGACCTGATCAAGCATTTGGATACTTTCCAGACGGTTCTGGATCAGAGTGTGCCGGATATGGATTTTGATGGTAAGGGTATTTTTAGTAACTTTTTGGTGAGGAGCTCGTGGAGTAATAACAGCCGACGCTTGCCAAGTTCGGCCCTTGGATGGGTGACTATCCATTACAACTGAGACCTCACCATACTTTGGAAAGCACGATATGTTGTTGGTCCTGGCCGTCTTTTGTAGATCTTTGATAGTCGTTACGGGTAGTCAAAAGCCCGAAAGTCTGACAACCAGCCTTACCAAGAGGTATCATGGTGCCAGGTACCGTGGTTGTTGTAGAGATTAGACAGACAATTGGTCTATGTAAAAAAAACCGGCCAAGTGCGAGTTGGACTCGTGCACCAGGGGTTCCGTACAAACCTGTTTAAAATATTTCTTTTATATGATGTAACTAAAAATTTACGGTTTTCGCAATTTTTCCTTTATCTGGGCTGTAAGACATTGCTTCGTACCAAATTTCAAGATTCTGAGTTCACGGGAAGTGCCCTGTAGGTTTTGATTCCCTTGCGAGTGTCGAAAAGCGGAAATTTGCGGCATAAACGGCTGTATCTTTTGATTGCATTGGCTTAGAAGATTGATTTTTTCACAGCTCCAAGGGACAGTAGACCTGAGTATTTGATATAAATTCCAGCTTCATACCTCCACGCGTTCTTGAGAAAAAGGGTCTTGACAGACAGACAGACGGACGGACAACAAAGTGATCCTATAAGGGTTCCGTTTTTTCCTTTTGAGGTATGGAACCCTAAAAATACTGAAAATAATAACTGGAACCTATTCAGCTGTATCCAGTTAGTCTGGATGCTGATCCCAACATAGTAGGGAGCATAAAAACTAATATTAACAACATAAGAGGCAGTCAGAGTGCAGGCGATGTTGACCATG
The DNA here is from genome assembly GCA_945859645.1 of Amphipoea oculea. Taxonomy (NCBI): domain Eukaryota; kingdom Metazoa; phylum Arthropoda; class Insecta; order Lepidoptera; family Noctuidae; genus Amphipoea; species Amphipoea oculea. The sequence goes on from OX243885.1 coordinate 1,039,568, forward strand.
ATAATAACAACATCGTCTGGAAGCCAGCACCCTAATTTCAATCATTTTGAAGGATATTGATAATCCATTACTTCATATGTTCGGAAAGTGTATCTGCTGAACAACGTAAACAACGCAATGTATGTTGTTGAACTGTCAAAATGTGTCCATTTCTACTGATAATGTGTTACGCAATTAGCCTGCTGGTCGAGTATTAATGTTTATAGTTTTACTCACGTATTTATTTTTATCACGTATTGATATTGAACAAGCGTGATGATTGCTTATTTATACCAAGATTACACAGCACAGACACACAGACAGACAGGCTTCTTCTGGGTAAGCTCACTCCATCGTCGACTTTGTCTATGTCACCTCAGACCTAGACTAAAGTCAAGAGCAAATCCATTTCAAACAAAAAATAAATAAAAAAAACCGGTCAAGTGCGAGCCGGACTCGCGCACCGAGAGTTTCGTATAAATTTGTAGGTATGTAACTAAAAATGTACGGTTTTCGCAATGTTTCCTTTATCTGTGCTACAAGACGTTGCTTTGTACCAAATTTAAAGATTCTGACTTCACGGGAAGTACCCTGTAGGTTTTGATTCCTTTGCGAGTGTCGAAAATTTACGGCATAAACGGCTGTATCTTTTGATTGCGTTGGCTTAGAAATTTGATTTTTTCACAGCTCCAAGGGACAGTAGACCTGATATAAATTCCAGCTTGATACCTCCACGGGTTTCTGAGAAAAAGGGTCTTGAATGACAGACAGACGGACGGACGAACGGACGGAAAACAAAGTGATCCTATAAGGGTTCCGTTTTGTCCTTTCTAGGTACGGAACCCTAAAAAAGATTCAAATTAGTTTGATAATAATGGTATCACTTATTATCGCTTATGATTTGATAAAACTATCTCAAACTTCCCTCCAATATACTAAATACTAAACCTTCATTATCCCTAGTCTATTTCCCTTTGTGCTCATATCCTCTGCCATGCGGGCGACCGTGCCCCAGTTAGTTGTAGGTAATCATCTAGAATTTCTAAATTAGATATAACCCGTGTGTATAATTGGGCCTAATCTAGGAATTAGTTGACGTATGATGTAGTTGCGACCTTTTAGAATATAAACTAACTAGCTTCTGCCCGCGACTTCGTCCGCGTAAAATTTCACCCTCTAAGGGGTGGAATTTCGAAAAACCCTTTCTTAGTGGATACCTACTCTTCACAAAGAATATACCCTTCAAATTTCATGTCTCTAGGACCAGCGGTTGAAGCTGTGCGGTGATATATCAGTCAGTCAGTCAGGACTTTGAATATTATATATTTAGATAATAACGCTGAAGAGTTTGGTTGTTTACATAATCAGCCTATAATGTTCCCACTGCTGGGACACAGGCCTCCTCTCGGTGAGAGGGAGTGGGCTGTAATCCACCACGCGGGCCCAGTGCGGGTTGGCAGATGTCACATGTCTTCAAATTTTTGGTTCTAGGACATGCCGGTTTCCTCACGATGTTTTCCTTCACCGTTTTGAGAGCAGTGGTGATGAAATAGTTTACACAAAGTAAAGCGCCTGTCTGGATTCGAACCTACGACCTACAACTCGTAAGTCGCGGCCGTTACCACTTGGCCACCACTGCTATCTGTTTGGTTGTTTGAACGAACTAATTTCTGGAACTAACGGTCGGATTTCATTTTTTTTTTTGTCTTTGATAGCCTATTTTTTGAGGAAGGTTACATAAATATCACGATACGACCCTAAGGAGCGATGCAAAAACGTGGGGGGAATATGAAATTTCACGCGGACGAAGTCGCTGTTAGAAGCTGGTTATGTATATGGCTGAAATTGTCAGCAGCATTTATACACGTTAAATCTTTCATAACTGGTTGCTCTTGCGATAGTTAAGTAAACAACTAAAACCTATTAACAACTTTTTCTATATGTAACTCTGAAACATTTAAATAAAAAAACAACTGTTCGACTCTTCACCTCCTGTCCACCTGTTCCTGTCCTGTCCTTTTTCTTGTCCAAAGAATTAGCATCGCCATTCGCCATACAACGTGGCAATGCTGCCAGCCTTTTGGGCACTCTTCCTGTTGACAGCGATGCGGATGAATTTTTTGATGCCGTTATGATTATTTTGCTTATTTTTTCATATAAATGTACATATTATATTTTAAATCTTAGCTTATAGGTATTATGTAAATATTTACAGAAGTAGTTTAATAAAAACTGTTTCGGACATACCTATATGAAATATTATAAAACTTTTTTACAAAAAAACCAACCGACTTAAAAAAAAAAACATTACAAAGTGATAAATAACTTTAATTTCGGAAGTCGGTGTCGTTGATTCGGCTTATTCCCACCGGCTCCAAAATTTTATTCCCAACGGCTCCAAAATAAACCCAAATTTATTATTATTAAATAAAATTATTCCCATTGGCTCCAAAAATTTTAAAGTACAAACTGCAAAAAAATTTTTATATTTACAATAAAATTAATTTATGATTCAACAAACAAATTATCCGTTAAGTCAACATTTGAAAGATTCTACTTTTGACATCATAATCTACTACTGACAGATGATATATTTAATAGATTCTGCATTTGACAGATTTTGAAAAAGTGAGACAAGTAAGGAACATTTTCGCATCAAAAATAATACTATATAGTTATCACTAAATACAGGGTGTTACGGAAACGGTATATCAATACAAACGGGTTGAAGAGTGTATCTGGTCTAGAATCTCTGTACAAAATTTCAGCTCAAAAGCATTAACTTTGAAAATGCTTAATATTTTTTTATTTCGACAGTTTATTTTCTGGTCTTAGAGAAAAAAAAACTGCAATAAATTATATAGACACATTTAAATCATTCACAAATAAATAATGCAATTTATTTCATACTTCATATTTTTGTATAATCAAAATAGCCTTATTTAGTTTAGTTTTATTTGAAAAGTACTAGGGTAACAGAAGTTAGTAGGAGGTTGTATAATACGTAATGCGTAGGTACCCCATGCATAAGCCGCATGTTCTTCATGAGTTTTATTTTAGCAGCAATCTCTTGCATACTTCTGCTACCCTAGTGCTTTTCAAATAAAATTACACATAATAAAAAGTAAAATTGAGTGCTCATCTTCGGTCAACATCCGAGAGAAATTCAAACTAATACCTATTTCCGTTCCAACCTTTTTATTTTTCATTATAGAATAACAAAAATGAAATTCAACAATTTTATGCAATCTTAAAATAAAGTTTGAAAAGAGACTACCCATGACTATACCATAAGTAGGCGCGACGTTGTGGGACTTACAGGAAGGTGAAGAGCGATGTAATGGGAATGCAAGCAAGACGTCTGTTGAGGAGCGACATTATGAGAAGCGACGTTCAGGGAAAAATTCCTTAGCATAATATATTGATTTGTGACTACCTTTGCACTGAAACTATTTACCACGAAATTATAACATTAATTTTAGCAATTTGTGTTTTGTTGACCTTACGCGATTTGTTTTAGAGCCGCTGGGAACAGTTTTAATATTTTATTATTTTAACTAATAAAATTATGGAGCCCTTGGGAATCAATGTATGGAAAGAAAAATTTTGGAGAACAATAGATTTGGAGTTCGTGGGAACAAGCCGTTGATTCCGCATTTTCGTTTTTTGACACCGACTTCCGAAATTAAAGTTTTTTATCACTTTGTATTTTTTTTTTAAGTCGGTTTTTTTTTTTTTGTAAAAAAAATTATTTTTCACTTTTTAGTTGTAACTACCCCACGAAAAAGTAAACAAAAAGATCGTTAATGTAGACAATGTAGATAATTTTTTAGATTTTTATTGATTTTTCAAAAACCGCTTGTCCGATATCGATAAAATTTTCATGGGAAGTATACCCTTTCCAACAAAAGAAAAATTTTCCAAATCGGTCCAGGCGTCTTCGAGAAATCCTCCTTTTTTTGAAGTCTGTTAAAAATGTACAGAATAGCTCTGTTCAAAATGGGTATAAGGATCACTAATTCGTCCATAAATAACAACACAACATAATCAGCCTAGACTGGTAGGAATCAGGCCTCCTCTCGGTGAGGGGGAATCTCATAACTTCTCTTTATTGAAGTACCAATACCGAAGAGAAAACAGAAAACAATACAAGTTTGTGGTTACAGACAAAGTGAACACAACTTTATTGTTGTAACAACACAAAAATCTTGCATTCGTTCATAATTATTTCTCACCGAATGTTTGTACAACCTTTCAATGTGATCGTCATAACATTGGGTCAGATTATTTTGTTAAGTGTTGTGTTGATTCGACGAATACATATATTTATTTGGTACACCAATATAATGCACCTGGTTTAACAATATGCGATGGTGTGGGCTTTTAGTGAGAATTCAGATTGGGAAATCAATCGAAATGGAAGAGTAAAATCTGATGACTGCTGGCCGCTTATTTTAAGTTCAGGTAGATTGGACATGACCATTGGACTTGTTCCTAACCGATTGGCCGGAGAAAGCACAAGACAAGGAAAATTAGAGAAGTATGGAGGAGAACTTTGCCCAGCAGTGGGACAGAATAGATCAACATAATAAAAAAAAATTAAAGGATTGATAGAATGGAAGGAATAGACCATGAAAAGACCTTTGGTGGTGTGGTGTTATCACCATATAATATACTTTAATATAGATACAAAGTGTTAGAATATTATGAACATTGAAAATACTATAGGTAGAAAGACAACCAGCAATGTACTGGGACAGGCTAAATGTTTAAATAATAGTAAACAACATCATACCCTCGTTTTTAAAATCCAACATATTATTGATTGAACTAGTTGGCCGCTGAGGTGGGGACAGGGATGAGGCGGCGGTTCGCATCGCACGTACTGAGTAATGCGCCCCCGCCCCCCCGTCCCACCGCTTACATACCTAAGGCGCGGCCAACTAGTTCCGCGCGGACTATAAGTTTCTAGTGGTTCACATTCACAACATTCACATCTAGTTTACCCTCTGAGTACAATCAGCGGAGTTATTGCGTAACACACTATCAGAAGCAATGGCTTTCATTTTAACAGTTCAACAACATTCATTGCGTTATTTACGTTTTTGAGCAGACACATTTTTCGAACATATGAAGCAACGGATTAGCAATATCCTTCAAAATGATTCAGATTGAGAATGATAGTGTGTTACGCAATTAGGGTGCAGAGTCATAGAAACTGCAAAGTTTACATCATTATCACCACCCAACTACTACGCATTTTGAATTCGAATTATCAACAACATTCAGACAGATTCCCCTAGGTGGGTACCCACCCTTACCTATAAAACATATTGATAAAACCTTCGCTATAAAATCAAGTCCACTTCCACGAGCTGCCCTTGGGCGCAGCGGGAGGGGTTTATAATGTCATTGCCTTAACGCTTCGTTGACATATTGACTGACCTTCATACGATATTTTTAGTGAACCTTAATGAATTCTGCAAGCTAAATCTCTCGGAAATCTATTTAGGATCTTTAATTTTCGTTTAAAGACTTGCGAAGATGAGACGAAGGCTCGAGGCTAAATAATAACAGCCGCACGTGTCGATCGATCAGGTTGCCGCGGTTGTCTGTGGATGGGTGATCATCTTTACATATCAAGACCCTTCCTTGCCGTTAGGCGCGGCTGTCATTCGTGGATCTTTGACAGTCGTTACGGGTCGTCAGAAGCCTGATAGTCTTCTAACCAGTCTGGGTTAAGCTGGGGTAGGTAGTCGCTCCATGTAAAATACCGGTTAGACTATGTCGGACTCCTTTTGACTAAAACCCCACTGGTCCTTCTACTACAACAAATCGGAGACCCGGGAGATACATGTACTTTCGCACCCCCGACTGGTATCAGCCCGCCATGCCTAGCGAACCCCGTCACCAAGTGCGGCCGATCCCACGACCACACATCCCCTTATAGAGGTGACAGGCCCTTTCGGCCAGTTCATATAATCAACTATTTGCAGCACTGCTACATACTATCACGAAATGGGGGAAGCTTGATAGGAACTCCTATATAGATGACATATACTTCCATTGTGCCTTAGAATCCGTAGTAAAGATCTTTTTATAAATGTTTCAGGTGTCGGCATTATAGACTTCGAGTCTTGGAGGCCGGTGTTGAGACAGAACTTCGGGATCCTGACGCCCTACAAGGATGTGTCTTATGAGATAGAGAGGAAGAGGCATTGGTGGTGGAAGAAGCAGTGGATTGAAGAAGAGGTACCCTATTTTGGTTTCTTACGTAACCTGAAACAACATCCTCTCGCTGTGGGAATCCTCATGGACTTCCTCTATCGTGGGGGTGACAGAGGGGCATGCCGGACTCTTACCGGCTAAAACCACCGCGGTGTTCCACCTCTACCTATGGCCGGGGGTGCGGGATTCGCAAAAACATTCACCGCTCCCCCGACAGGCCTCGACCCGCTGTTCCTCAGCGGGTCCCACCTCCCCGATAACAACATCTCGCCTGCATTCCCAGAAACGGTCAGGCTAAGCAGCGCCTACAGGTTATACGGGGCGAGCCTACTGCCATCTACCGGCCACAAATCCTGACTCAGGGCTGCTATCTTAGCGAAGGAGGTGGCGGGATGGTTAAGGGAGAGAGCCTCACGTCCCAGCCGCCGCGGGAGACGCTCCGGGCGTCGGGAGCCGCGTGACGACTCCCGGCCACCGTAGGCGCGGGCCTGCGGACGGAGAGTAATGGGTAGCTTACCGTCCGATCAAGACCAGGCCCGTGCCGGACGGCGCGTATGTGTTCCACGCGCGCCTCAAAGAGGTGTCAGCACAACGGAAGGGGCCCGTTAGGTCCGAAGCCTGCCGGGTCAGTGGTATTGTCCGAAAGCGTTACCGCTGCCCTGAAACATAAAGGGCTAAGGAAGGAACACGGGTGGGTTTTAGTCAGTAAGAGTCTGACACTCCCTTCCGCTCCACCCAGAGCGGGAGGAGTCATTTGATGATTTCCCATCCACAAAAAGAAGGGCTGCTATCTACACCTTTGACCATAATAGTTAGGTATACATTGGAGCTACCTACTAATGTTCTTAGAATTATAACTAACAGTGCCCCGCGGTTTCACCCGCGTAAGTGTCGATCCCGTGGGAATCTCGGGATGAAAAGTATCCTATGTGTTAATCCCGGTTAAAAACTATATGTGTGCCAAATTTCATCTAAATCTGTTTAGTAGTTTTTGCGTGATGGAGTAACAAACATCCAAACATCTTCACAAACTTTCACATTTATAATATTAGTAGGATTACCTTAATACCGAGCCATTCGACCTAGTGCCAGGTTCTCTAAAGAGATTCAAGTTTTCAATCTTCTTAAGTACATACCCGTAAACACACTATTCCAAACAAAGAAAACATCACCTATTTTTGTTTAGGTGCGTTGCCTAAAATACACTCAACTCAAAAGCTTTTTCATATAACTTATGTATGGCATTAGAGAGGTATATTTACTGTCATCGATCACTAGACCATTTTGGCTAAATACACATCTTTCACTGTAGTCTTTTTATGGTTTCGTAGTAAAACAACGAACCCTTATAGTTTCGCCAAGTCCACCCGTCTGTCCACGGTTTAACTCCTCTGACTTCATTCCAGTTATTTTGTCATTTGGCATGGTTATTCATAATTATAGTAATGACACCTATAAAGTTGTGAAATAAAATCTGTAAATGCAAACTTGTTTTTGCGGTCATAGGTGCTCAAAAGGGAACAAAGTTGAATATTTTTTATTGTTCTCCTTTGAGCACCACGGTAAAATATTGATTGGTGCTCTAATGGGAATACCTTTGGTGCTCTACAAATAGGTGCTCTGAAAATAGATGCTCAAATGGGAATACTCCAATAAAAACAATACTGCGAATAATACTATGCATGCATAGGTAAGAGAGCAGTGGTGGCCAAGTGGTAACGGCCGCGACTTACGAGTTCTTGACCGTAGGTTCGAACCCAGACAGGCGCTTTATTTTGTGTAAATTATTTCATCACCACTGCTCTCAAAATGGTGAAGGAAAACATCATGAGGAAACCGGCATGTCCTAGAACCAAATATTCGATGACATGTGACATCTGCCAACCCGCACTGAGCTCGCGTGGTGGATTACGGCCCACTCCTTCTCACCGAGAGGAGGCCTGTTTCCCAGCAGTGGGAACATTATAGGCTGATTATGATGCATAGGTAAATATTCTTCCCAACTACGGAACACTTCACTGTACGAGTCACACGCACTTGGCCGGTTTTTAAAACATGGTTAGGAAAGAATACTTCTAGCCATTGTTATGTATTTGTAATCAAAACAAACACTTCCCCAAATTAATGTTGTTACCATCACCCATACAATTCCATCCATTGCTCTCATTCCATACAAACAATGGTACTCATCCCGTTGATTACTCAATCCTATTATCTGCGGCTCTAATTAGGACGCGCTAATTAAAGGGCCTCTCGTGTTATGGTTCATTGTGGTGCTTTGTTCTTAATTGTTAGTGTGGTGGCCGGTAATTGGTTTGTCTTGTTTTCTAAGAGATTTTATATGCGTGAGAGATATTGAATTAATGCAGGCGTTTGTATGTAAATACATTTTATTAGGTTCAAAGTAAAAATCAAAAGTCATTTATTGAAAATAGGCTGAGAATTAGCACTTTTCGAACGTCATGAGTACGTAAGACTAGGCTGTCTTCCAAAACGCCCGCCCTTCACCACTTCCTAGTGCTTTCCCCGGGAAGAAGAAGTGGCGCAACAAACTCCCCGCATTGACCATTATCATACTCGAAATCGGCTTTCAAGCCTTCAATCTTCAGTATGAGCATAAGCAGATCCTAAACCACTTTTATCGCAGCCTCCCAGACTACATACTACAGATTGCTTCATACATATCTACGTATAAACATTATAAGATTGTAATTTATCAATCAGATGTCGGCGTGCACTCGTCAAACTAATGCTTTAGTTATTTAGGGCGCTTAAGGCTGCGGTACACGGTTGTCAATTTATCAATCTACTATTTAACCGACTTAAAAAAAGGAGGAGGTTCTCAATTCGACGGTATGTTTTTTTTTTTTGTGTGTTTGTTACGCGATTACTCTGCCAATTGTGGACCGATTTTCAAAATTATTTTTTTGTTCGAAAGGAGATACTTCTGAAGTGGTCCCATAGTCACCAAGTCAGGATCTGATGATTGGATCCTGGAGAAATCGAAGGAACTCTTCAAATATTATAGGCACACCTATAGCGATTTGGGTATTTTTTATAGTAACTCATGCATTTGCTCTCGGAAAGCACCATTTGGTGAAGTGGAACTGATGATGAAGACCACAGATGGCGATGAGCAAGTTGACACACTAAAAAGCGTGACAAAAACCTTTTTAACAAAAAAAACAACCGACTTACAAAAAAAACACTAAAAAGTGAAAATAACTTTAATTTCGGAAGTCGGTGGCAAAAAACGTAAATACAAAACCAAAGACACTGACTTCCGAAATTAAAGTTATTTTTCACTTTGTAGTGTTTTTTTTGGAAGTCGGTTGTTTTTTTTTTTTGTTAAAAAGTTTTTTTTTTCATAAATAAAGAGTGACTTTACGTGTCACCTCATATTCTTTTGGTTAACCTTGGTTTATTTTATTTAGATAAATTTTGCTGAAATTCGTAAGAGAATTCAGATTTTGAGGAATTGTTGTTCAATTTTTCTCTTCGTTAAATTCTTTATCACACTAATATTATAAAGGCGAAATTTTGTGAGTGTGTGTGTGTGTGTGTTTATATGTTTGTTACTTCTTCACGCTCAAACGGCTGGACCAATTTTGATGAAGTTTGGTATAAGGATAGCTTGAGTCCCGGGAAAGGACATAGGGTACTTTTTATCCCGATATTCCCACGGGATCGAGACTTATGCGGGTGAAACCGCGGCGCGCAGCTAGTTTCTTATAAGTCTTACTAGCAATTCTGCCCGCGACTTCGTCCGCGTTTTTCACCCTCCCCCATTCACCCTCTTAGGGGTGGAATTTCGAACAACCTTTTCTTAGTGGATACCTACTCTACTCGTCACTAAGAACACACCCTCCAAATTTCATGTCTCTAGGACCAGCGGTTTAGGCTGTGTGTTGATATATCAGTCAGTCAGTCAGGACTTTGAATTTTATATGTATTGATAACAGAACACATATTAATCGCTGAAAATGAGAAATACTGGTTAAATAATTAATAGGTAATACGTTCATATGGAACGACTATAATATTTGTGTGGAAAACCTCTTGATATTTTTCTATACTCTAAAAAATCAGGCCAAAAACTTAATGGAACAACTCAAAAGGCCCATCATTATGGCCATAATAGCAGGATTTTTAAGGCCTCCACCCCTCTCTCGAGTCAATCGTTAAACAAGTTCGTGTACCGATACACTAATTCACTCCACAACTCATTCCTGTTGCATCATCTCACTAACGATCATTGAGATCTCAAAGTGTTGCTCTAATAATAACATCTGCATGCCGCAGTAACTGTTACTGAGAAATATGCCTATATATTGTACACCTGGGAATTTTCATAGGCTGAGTTGATTGATAGATTGATTGGTAATTACTAATTCATGAGGACGGGATAAGAGGGGTTTTTAATGGAATATATAAGTTACCCAGCACTTATCTGGAGGTAGAGAGATGGCCTGTTTCATAGTGACCAGATACTGTGACCAAATATGTAAGTCAAAATTGGAACAGTTTCTGTAACTGCCCGTGACATCACAGCAGGCCCTATCAGAATACCACCGCTGAGACATTTATTTTTTAAATGTCGCAGCATCATGCTGAGATAGGAGCCTTTTGGACTCGCATAGGAGTTTCCGTTTCATTTTTCTTTTTATTACTTTTTTTTTATATAACTTGTTTTTATTTTTTACTGTTTAGTTTAATTTGTGATCTTCCTGTACGAGTCGCAATAAATACTTTTTCTTTCTTTGGCTTATCCGGAGATGGTCCTGCGCCTGATCTCTTTCCAGTCGATTCGGATTGTGTGCCACCCCATCGGACTATTAGGGTGAAGGAAGAGGGAATTTACCTGTGTCTGTGCACTATCACTTGTGCGCTATAATATCTCCCGCGTCGAAGGCTAGTACCCGTTGAGATTGGCCGCCGTTGCCGAAATACGGTCTGGACAACTATTATAGTTTATTCGGAGATGATAGAACAGATCATATCGGCCAGCTTCACAATGTTTGCATGATTTATTCCGGCCTGATATCCTGAACCTTCCCCCTCCACCCTTCCCCTCGATCCCCTGTTAGTTCGTCATCTGTTTTAATCTCTGTCTTATCCATTCATAAATCAAACATAATTTTATATGAAATCTGATACATAAATAAAGGTTCCCTATCCATTTGCATAAAACTTTAAGACCTAATATAACTTAGCATAATTTTGTTTGGCATAATTATATTTTCGCATAATATAATTACGCATAACAGCTTACGCATAATTTTTTTAAGCATAATTTCTCTAGCCATAATAATGATTAAGCATAACATTCTAAAGCATAAAATTTAGCATGACCGTTTATTTCTAACGACGTCTGGTCGGCGGAGCCCCGCTACGCGGGGCTCCTATTTCTGTCTGCAGGGTTTAAAGGAACCTAACCAAACCGAACCTCGGGGTGCCCCTGACGTCGTTTAGTATTATGCGAATCAAATTTATGCCAAAACAAATTAGTCTTTAAGATGATTATGCCAACATAAAATGTATGCCTAAAAAAATTATGCTGAAGTATTATTATGCCAAAACAAATTGTGCCAAAATCGTTATGCCGAAGTATATTAGGACAAAGAATATTATGCGAAAAGAAGGGATCCCATAAATAAACCGCCACTTACGGTGCTGTGTTGCACAGTGTCTAGTAAGGCATTATCTGGCAACACTTGTCCAGTCTATGTATAAGCTTTAGCTAAACGTGTAATTCCGCACCTAAATCGCAACGGTGACCTTAGTGTCTGCTTCCGCATTGACAGTCGGTTCCTGCATTTAGATAAATATGCACTATATTTGTCCTGAGTCTAGATCATGGTCGTATATGTCTAGATAATGAATATTTATTTAGAAATAGGAAATAGTAGCTTTTATTTTAATTGCTGGAAGTATCTTACGAAGCAGATAGCCTGATATGTAAAAATTTAAGATGCAAAACTAAATCATACCCGCTACATGGCTATACAGGGTGTGTATGGTCAAATCATTAAGTTTTGATTCAATTAGATTCAATAAAAAAAAAACGGTGGCACTCCGGGAGTGCCGACAGAAGTGAAAACAAAACGCAAACAGAATACTTTGCCATCACTCACTGACATATCGGATATATCCCGAGAACAGCCGAACACATCCGAAGTGGTGTCGATTACGGTAACAGTGGCGTGAGTTCAATAGTTTTTTCCCATCTTAAAACATGCCTATCGCGCCTAAAGAAGTTTTCACATAAAAAAAATACATTTAATAAACTGAATGGAAGTTCCGAAATGTTTCAGGACAAACCAATAACAACTCGCTTTCTTCCATTCCAGGCAAAACGTCGTTTCGAAGAAGCAGGCCGCGAGTTCATGCAGGCGACAGTGTCTTTGGCTAAGAAGATGCGCCCGAATGCCTTGTGGGGGTATTACGGGTTCCCGTACTGCTTCAACATGGCGCCCAACAATAGGCAGGAATCTTGTGCTGATAATGTTCCTCAGGAGAATGATAGGTGAGTTTTTAGACTTTTTAACCAGTCAAGCTCCGCGCGTGATCTCTGGGTCACGAAACAATAGAAAATCAATTGTGTCTCATTAACGGATCTTAATTAGTTAATCAATAACAATGACCTTTCATTCATAATTTAACTAGATTAGCTTAGTTGATAACTTTATTGTGAATTCTGTGGTCTCCTATAAGGCTATAAGTGAAGGAGTTCACTTAGCTAATACCCGATGCTTCCCATTATTTATATGTCATTAAGGGGAGAGCAGTGGTGGCCCAGTGATAACGACTGCGACTTACGAGTTGTAGGTCGTAGGTTCGAACCCAGACAGGCGCTTTACTTTGTGTAAATTATTTCATCACCACTGCTCTCAAAACGGTGAAGGAAAACATCGTGAGGAAACCGGCATGTCCTAGAACCAAAAATTCGAAGACATGTGACATCTACCAACCCGCACTGGGCCCGCGTGGTAGATTACGGCCCATTCCCTCTTACCGAGAGGAGGCCTACGTCCCAGCAGTGGGAACATTATAGGCTGATTACGTATACCTAAGGGGTTTATTTTTATGCGACGATTAAAGTTAAGCGACCTTTAAACGTCAAAAATGTGTCTAAACAGTTGCTTATCACTAGTTAACCTTAAACAACTTTTATGAATAAAGGGGTTATTGTGTATATATCTTAGTCGGAGATCCGAAATCAACCACCAATTCTTACTGCATTCTGCAGCTGACTATAAGCATTATCTTTGTTAAAAGCTAAATCCGTAGTTGCCTTTGTTTATATTTAAATATTGATGAGTTTTCATTTTTGTCTATTATTATAATGCAAAGATTCTGGTAATATTACGTGGAGTTAAATAAACCGCCACCAACCCTTGGCATCGAGACTGGTGAATATAGATATAACCAAGTAAGACCGGTCTTTGGCTTATAAAGTAATTTGTACGAAAGACTCGGTCAAAATTTGCGAGAAAAAATAAAATATGCCATTAAAACGAGAAGAGGTAATGGTTTGAAAGAGGCTGTAGGTGGAGATGATGTTAAATCACGTCGGGGTCACCAGTAAAGAGGTATGAGGAACAGGGTATAAAGTTCACTAATACTCTATAGAAAAGGGAGGATCCCGACCAGACGGGTGTTGTGTCTGGCGGGCAACTCACCGAGCATTTTGGGTAACTGCCCGATGATTCATGTCGGGCCGTTGTATATTATGCTAGTTGCGCGGTAAACTCTGCTTGCGAGCTGCAGGATTTTGCGTGACGTCAGTATGACGCGTTGTTTGCATGTAGAGTTCTCTATACTTCCTCTATCTATATGTAGGCTACAAGATACTTATTAAATTTTCCACCAAAAAATTATTATTTATTCGTTTTTCATTAAGAGGACTACATGACCTAAAGCGCGGTCACTGTCTGACTGCATAGAAAAGAAAGAGAAGCGCGATGACACAACGCTGGTAATTTATTGCAAAATATGAAACAATTATCTACTTACGAAAAATCTATTTTTGGACTAAAAAATTAAAACCCTAGAGTTTTAGTATGTTGCTTGTAGAATAATCTCACAAAAAATCATAATGATTGTACGTATATTAGTATGGTTTTTATTGTAAAAAGAATGTTTTTAGAGGTATCTACATGATTTTTTTCTATCGTACCAAATAAGTTGTATTATGTTTTCAACACACTATCTACCTAACATATATCCTGAACAATATCATATATTTTTTAGATTTTGTTTACTGTAGTCGATCATATACTTTTTTTGTTTCTAAAACTTGCGTTTAGGTCCTGTAAGCCTCTTAATCAAAACTTAAAATACATCCATGTCTTTTCCAATTTACAGAATAAGCTGGCTCTGGCAAGAGAGCACGGCCCTCTACCCGTCTGTGTACAGCTCGGACGACATCACATCGAACCAGCTGGCTGCCCTCATACGCGGCCGAGTGAAGGAGGCGGCTCGGGTGGCCACCCCGGGAACGCCCATACTGCCATACTTCTGGTACCGGTACAGGGATAAGGGGTATTTTAATGAGGTAAGATTAAGATTTCAGTCCACCAGCTTCTATGACAAATCTTTTACTGTTCAAGCAGTACGGTTATGGAAGTACTTGCCCGTGCGACAAGGCGTGCTCAATCTTTGTCAACTTTTAAAATTATGATAAAAAAGCACTTCTTCTCTCCTTAAACATCATAATTATATTTTCTTTGCTCCTGTTTCATGTTTATGTATATATTTATTTAGATTAGTATAATATACTTTATGTATCTATGTATTTATTGTATTGTGTAAATGGTACACCACAGACTACTTACAGTATTTGTCTGTCCTTCCCCTTTTTAATCCATCCAAAGGTTGTCTTTAAAAGATCGCTCTTAGCGATAAGGCCGCCCATTGTGTCACCCATTGTAAAATTTCTTTATTTATGTCTGTAATTTATATGGTGTACATAATAAAAAGTATTCTATTCTATTCATGAATTACATGTGATTCATGTTCATTGTTTAACTATTGTGTCTACTTTGTGGACAATGAACCTGTTAAGGTGAATGGCTGCAGCGTAGAATTGGTCGTTGTGATGATGCTTGGGAAAGTCCTATGGATATAGGCGTCCCTCAAAGCGTCAAAACTTTTCGTTAGAGAATGTTAACGATTGTATATAAAGTAGGGATCAATGTCAAAAAGTCAAATCATTGATTTCAAATAGGCACATAAAAGGCACTTTTGAACATCCTTAATTACAATAAAATAGAATTGATTCTAGTCACCCTTCCAAAAGACCTTAGACTAATCCAGAAAATTAGCTTTTTGTTGTTACAGCAACAAAGATTTTGTTGGAGCCCTCAAGTATTAATATACTTGAGGGCTCCAACAAAATCTTTTTCGTTTTTCAGGAAACTATAATTAGTTTCCTGAAATAGTTTATTGTGATAACTTTTATTCTTCATCGCAAATGATAGTCCAGTAGATAACGATAAATCGGAGCGACATATTCAATGATTATTATAATGGCGTTCCAGTAGGAGGATAAATAAATAAATAAATGATATCATTTATATTTTCTGTTTCAGAGCGACTTGGACGTAGCATTAAGCACATTCTACAAATCAAACACCTCAGGCTTTATAATCTGGGGCAGTTCCAACGATGTCAATACACTCGAAAAATGTCAGAACCTAAAGAAATACGTCACAGACACGTTGGGGCCTGCCATAGCCAAATACACTAAACAAAACATGAGACTTGGAGATGAGTCTGAAGAGACATACAATGTAGTTTTGAACACAAACAATGCATCGAAATATGACCCAGAATATACTTGGATTCCTCCAGTAAACTATACACAAAAGATTGAAGAAATGGTTGATAAAGAATTAAAAGAAGAAAAAGAAGCTTCGTTAGTACATAAAGTTATTAAGGAAAGTATTCTAGTTGATATGATTTTACATAAGATAGCTAATTATTGTACTAAAGGCTGTGATAATAAGAGTAAATTGAGACGGACTGATGAGAACGAGAGAGATGGTGGTATTAATGAATCTCGTGTAGTTTTAGTCACTGAGAATCCTTTTAAGAAGAATTCTAATGGGATTGGAGTAACTGGTAAGTTTCTAAACTTCACTTAAAAGTTTAAGGTCTATTTTCATTTATGGTTTCGATTTTAAGCCTTAAAAGCGAATGTTATGACATCAAACCCATCCAATTACATTACTACAATCAAACTAACTGAAACTAATATCTTGGACATGGGCAGTCAATCTAATTTCTTTGAAATAATAACTTACGAGGCAAACTGGAAAAAAACATCTTCAGTACAATAGTTTAATTAATTATTTTGTATGTTTCAGTGCCAACGACCACAGAAGAAGACATTTACGATTATGACACTGATACTGCAGGTGATGTCACCGCAGGAGACATATATGAAACGAACGAATACATTGTTGTTAGTACAACTGGTAAAAGTAATGAACAAATTAGTAAAATCATAAAAAGTATTGAAGAAGTTAGTACAATGGCTGCAGAAACTGACGCAATCAGTATAGATGATATAAGCAAAGAGGAAAATGGTATATTTAATATAAATGAAGAAAAGAGTAGTACAGATGATGTAAGTAATGAAGAAAGTAGTACAATTGATATAGGCACAACCGAAGCCGATGAAAGTAGATTAATCATAGAAGAAATATACCCTGCTGATTTAAGTACAGAAGAAAACAATTTATCTGGAGAAAGTACTACTGAAATTAGTACAACTACCTCAAGATCTACAGAACCTAGTATAAAAGAAATGATTACAACAGAAAGTACAACCAATTATAGTCCAGAAGGGACAATTATAATTAAAAATGGTTTAAGTTCAGGGGAAGATGTTGGGTTAGATATAAATAATACGGAATCTAATTCAATAGAAGTCGATTTTATCGACGTAAGCACTGAAGAGTGTAGTACAATTAACCCAACAACAATTAATAGTACCACAGGCACAGTTGATACATATAGTACTATAGTTCAACCAAGTACAATTGATGATGACACTAACGTTGGTATTAATAATGCTACAGTCGAACCAAGTACAGTTAATAATAGTACTACGGTTGGGAGTGAAAGTGCTACATTTGAAACAAATTCAGTTGATAATGATACTAGAGTTGGTGCCAAAATTGATAGCAGTACAACATTGGCGTCAGTGTTGACAGAACAGGTTGTTGTTTCAATTGTTTAAGGTTTGTTGTTAACCGTTGTTTTAATTTTGTGTTCGTAGAACAACTATCTACTATAGCAGTGATATTTTCTACTAGTTTTTATTATAATTTTACACAAATGCATAGTGTCAGCAAAGGCTCCAAATCAGTCCAGCTTGTCACTGCCAATCCAGTCCTGCAGTGAGAAATAGTCTCATAATCATAGTATCTGTATTAGCCTTTTGTCCTTCGTTTAGTTTACTTTTACATAAAATATAGTATTAAAATTTGATAAGTGGCAATAAACTTCAGTAAGGTTCTGAGCATGATTACTCAAAAAAATTATTACATAACTCGCAGAAGTAATTAATCAGTCCTAGAAAAACCTGTTGCCATCATTATAAAAGTATATTATTGTAGTAGATAGTTGTTCGTACTAATTTATAATTTACAACCTAATTTGCATCCAATGCTGTACTTAATTTTGCTAATAGGTATCTGTTATTTGATATTGTTTAACTTTTGCTAATCCAAATAATTTGCTCAGTGAATGAATGTTTGTGGGTGAGTAACATCTGATTTGCACAACTAAATATTTTTAACTGTAATGTAAGAAACTAGTATCTGTCACTCTGGTTTCTTTCAATAATCACTAATTATTTCTGCTATTTATTTTTAAGCATCTTGTCTTTTATGTTAATCCTACTGCTGCGATTCAAGATCTAAAATCCATCGAATACTTAACTTTTACTTCTTGTTCTACTTTTGCTTGCTCTCTATAGCAAATAACAAATTATTATTATCTTAAAAAATGTACTGTCAGGCTTTTCGATCTTGTTAGCAGGTATTTTATTTACTTTCTTTTGTCAATAACACTTAACTTACTGCACATGAATTTTTCAATTGCAATTATTTCACATTTTTTCCATTACTTTACTTTTAATATTTAAATGTTATCCTTGTACACCAATTGTTTTAAGCTTCGTTTGTCACGTCTTTCAATTGTTTCAATGATCTATCTTTACCAGCGGTTTTTCCTTCTAGAGACGTAAAGTTTTCACTTTTTCTATTAGGCATTGATAAATATCTATATCTGGGTACATCAAAATAGCACCCAGGAGTACCAATAATCATCTTGCTTACTGGCTATCTTGTAATATCTAATATCTTTGCTGGGACATGAGCTATCTTTTATGGTTCGTGCCAATACTTAAATAAACGTCTCTATTGAAGACATACAAACTCTTTTCTGAACATTCCCTTGTTTATAAAAAATTTCCGTTCTTTTTATTTACTCTTTTGTTTTTTCTGTCATTCAACGCTCATAAGAAAAACCGTTGTGAGATAGGTCATTGAACGTGTGTTAATCCGTGTCTGTCTGTAGGTGTTGGGGTCTGTGTCCAGAGCTATCGTCAGTAAGCCGCTCGCGTGCTCTCTGTTCTATATCTACTCTATCACCAAGTGTCTTTGTGTTTTGTTTGGGAATTGCTAGGTTAGCGGCTAACGATTGACATTCTGTATTAACTTTGAACATTTCTTTTACTCTAATTATATCAATTTTGCGCTCATTGATATGACTATTGTCACTGCCGGCTCTCATGAAGTCTTCATGCTCAGCAGTGCATGAAGTCCTGGGTTAGATTCCTAGGTCGGGCTAAATTGTTATTGGGATTAACTATCAAGAATTTCTCAGTAGTAACTGGCAGTCACTATTTTTACCCGGTTAATAGCAAAAAGCTTGCCCCGTTTTGGCGTTTTATATGGGACTTGAAAATAACTGGCGAAATGAGGATGTTTTAAATATACACATCTGCCTTCACTTTCGACATGATTGTGTAAATATTATGTAGCTTCGAGAAATATTTTTTGTACTGTTGAAAACTATTTTGTACTCATTCACAAGACTACCGTCAATATTACGATACAGTTTGGTCAAAACCAGCTCTTTTTTCCTTTATGTGAAATATTTGTAGCTTTGGCTTACTCAGTTGCATCTGGTTCGTTTGGAACCCCAACAGTGTTGGTAAAAAGCTGGGCTAGGCGTGTGGGCTGGGCTGGGCGTATTTAGCGTACTTATTTTACCTCTGACCTCAAGTATTCGAGATTATTTGTAGATTTAGCTTGCAGTTAGTGGCTATAGCTAAGAGTCGACTGATTCTGATAAGGAATAATGATTCATTCATGACCTATTGATGACCTATCCTTTTAGGGGGTCATTGTAATCATCATTATGAACAACTTTTACTATGGGACTAAACCTAAAATCGCGAAAAAAAATCAGTTGTTCCTTGAATTTATGTTCACATAACTCGTCAAAATGTACGGAAGAGCCGATTTTTTTCGCGATTGCAGGTTTGGTCTCATAGTAAAAGTTGTTCATAATGATGATTATACAATGACCCCTTAAAAGGATGCCGATGAATTCAATTTCACCCTGTATAAGAGAGATAGTAGGTTGAATATTTTTTTTTTTAGATAGAAATTCAGTAAATAATTTACCATCCTAGAATAAAATACAGAAATAATAAAAAAGCATCACTTCTTTAAGATCAACTTATCAGTCGTTAGCCGCTAACTTATGGCCGTTTTCAATAACCTATCTGTTGACAACTTATACTTACTAGAGGTAGAATTCTGGCGTTACTTCTAACTTTTGTCAAAGTTCTATTTCTAGTAGGGGTACTAGATAGTGGAGAGGATATTGAAAACGTGTATTAGAATAAACTGTGACTAATCATTTATCTGTGATATGTTTTAGTACCTATAATTTTGTTAGATATTTTGTGAATATTGCCAATTTAATTGTCAGTTAGATATTAAGAACATAAATATTATATTTTCAATGTAATCTTTGTTTTATTATCATTTCCATCCAATAAGTGTGAAATAACGTTGTGGCTTTATCTGCCGCATATGGTGATTTACTTCCATTTCATCTGTATTATTATAGTACGTATTTTTTTATATTTAAGTATCACACAGTACCAGTACATCAAAGTAGTAGGAGTATCAGTACATCAAAGATATAACCTACCTGCGATTAAGGAAAAAAACTGTGACTGTTATTTGAGTTAGACTTTGAATGACTGAAACAAGATAAGCAAGCATGCTTATCATGTAAGCTCCATCTGTTTATAAGGGGCCGTTGCTATGTGATGGAAACAGGTAGGTACGACATGCTGGTATTATTTTATTGCCATTATGTACTTGTTTCAGATGATTTAGACACATTTCAATCAACTCAGACTATCACAGTCCACTGCTGGACATAGGCCTCTCCCAGACTGCGCCACAGCACCCTGTCCTCCGCCTTCCGCATCCAGTCTGCCCCAGCCACCTTCTTTAGGTCGTCCGTCCATCTAGCTGGGGGGCGTCCCACACTACGCTTGCCGATACGCGGTCTCCACTCCAGGACTCGTCTGCTCCACCGGCCATCAGTCCTTCGACAGACATGGCCAGCCTACTCCCACTTCAGTTTGCTTACTCTGCAAGCTATGTCGGTAACTCCGGTTCTTTTTCGGATAATTTAAAGAGAGAGACACATTTAAAGCTTATTTATATTCTATTATAGTCCGTCGAATCATCAAGCCCCTTAAGTTCTGAGTTGAGCTGGGCTGCACGATTACTGACAAATGCGTGCACTGACTGGACAGGTTCACTCAACTTGTGTGCTTCTTTCCTCAAAAGACCATTTCAGACATCAATCTACATGGTCTTCACATGATCCGACCAAGATTATGTCTGGACTTTAAAAGAGACTGTGACCTCCGAGTTTGTTTCGTCCTTTCTTCTCATAGTAGTCGGATAGGAAACCTCATCTAGTTTAAAAGATATGAATGACGTGTAATAGTGATTGTACAAACCTACTCACAGAAATCATTTATCATTTTATCATCGAAGCCCATTTCTATTTCCCATTTCGTAGTTTCTCTTGGCAAACAACCCTCCATTGTAATGAAGAATTTCACCACTATGTGCAGTCCTGCCAATATCTTGTTTATAACACCCACGAAAAGAGTGTTCCCTATTCTTGGCTTTATAACAATGATAATACATTCCCAGACATTTTCTTCCGGAATATCTCAAGACATTGGACTGACAATCTGTCGTGAGGTATTTCTGGCGCTTGATGCAGATGTCTGAAGTGACAATGGGTGGTGGAGCTATGGACTAAAATAGACGCTCATACGAGATGGAGACAGTGAGAGAGAATGGAGAAGAGATGAAGGGAAGAGAATGCGATGGGATAGGATGGTGGAGAGTGGAGAATTTGCAAGAATAGTCCAGTGTACCTAAGTTGACTGTTTCGCTGCATGCGACTCGCACAGATCACCTGAGTCATTGCGAAACACAAGAACAGTGCAATGGCTTTCATTTTGACAGTTCATTGCGTTATTTACGTTATTGAGCAGATTTATTTTTCTAAATCATTCAAATTTTGATTGATCGTGTCTTACGCAATTTGGGTGCAGGTGGGCTTGCCACAAGAGGGTGGTCTATACTCACCAGTAGGTTGAACAAGGCTGCCGATGATGACGTAGGTGAAGTTGACAACATTGCTGCATTTAGATAGAAACTAAAAAGATGGGAATGCAAAATTCGGGAAGTTAAAGGTCAGAAAAAATATAGTAAGCCTTTCAATTCACATACTTTATTAAGACAAAATTGAAACAAACAGAACAAAAATAAACAAAACACATGAAAACGAGTAAGTGAAAATAAATTACAAATGACCTTACACTAACATGGTAATACAACAACCATAATAAATCATTACAGAACACGCTGAACTTAAAGACAAACTATATGGCGAAACAATTAATAAAACATACATAAGTTTGATAAAACTACACACACAGACAGCTACACAGTCGTTACGCGTAGTCAGAAACCCGACAGTCTGACAACCAGTTTTACCAAAGGGCATCATGTTACCTAGTAACTGGATTGTGGAGCTCAGATAGGCAGTCGCTCCATGTAGAATACTGGTATTCAGCTGCATCTGGTTAGACTGGAAGCCGACCCGAACATAGTACGGAACAGGCTAGATGGTGCTGAAGTATAATAAAACTATATACCAAAGAATCATACAGAAATAATAGCAAAACAATAATTCTTGAACAACAAAGGCATTTCATCATCAGATATAAAGTTCCTATCAGGTCTGACACTAGCGAAATTATTATACTTGGGTTCAGCGATAAAATTGTACCCGGTTTCAGAGCACTCCTTGATTCTGACGCAGTCTTTATGGAGCTCGGTGATGGTGTAGCCTGTGATGATGAAGGGAACCTTCAGTTTCAAGATGGCGTCGATGGTAGAAGGCCAAGGGTCATTACCGTTGTATACTGAGGAGCGCTGGATGCTGGGGTTGAAGGCGCAGACTAGAAATATAAGAATATGAATTTATTTCTTAATGATTGACTTAAATACGTTCTTATAAATTTTTCTTGAAATCGTATAATCAATAAAATTGTAATTAAAGCATAATAATCAACCTATAACATTCCCACAGCTGGGACAAATACAAATACAAATACAAATCATTTATTTGCCAATAATGTAGGTAACAAGTATGGTGTTAATTTATGGAGAGTCCCGATACATTTTGCCTTACGGCATGCAAAATTATTTAATTAATTAAATATTTAATCATTGCTTAATTGCTACGTTAACATTTAAATACAATTCTATACAATTGAGACAACATAATGACTTAGAATTACATGTAACATTTTTCGCTTACTAAAATAATCATCATATAATGGTATTAAAAAAATATATAAAAATAAAAAAAATACACTATTATTGATAAAACTAATACTTAATAAAAAATATATTACCACACATATAATTCGGAATTAGGCACTTATCTACTATAGAAATGTCATAAAAATAATTATAATTTTACATCAAGAATTCGATTAGCAGAAACTTTTATCATCAAAAAAATCTTTAAGCGAGTAGTAACATTTGTCTAACAACAATTTTGCTAACTGTTTTTTAAATTCGGTGATGGGTAAGTCTTTTAAATGTATTGGTAATCTATTATATATGAGAGGACCCATAGAAAAAATATTTTTTTTAAGTAACGAAGGTTTGTAGCCACCTGTATAAAGTTGGCTTTTATATTGAGACCTCATTGGTCCTTTGCGTATTCTTATATCCACCATTGATATAAACAATTGACTGTTCATCTTAACGAATAGGGCTACTTCAAGTATGTACAAGGAAGGAAATGTTAAGATCTTTAGCGATTTAAAACTAGGTTTACAGCTTTCTATAGGTTTAAGACCTGTCATTGCTCGAATACAGCGTTTTTGGGCCCTAAATATTCTATCTCTCTCACTACAGTTTCCCCAAAATATGACACCGAACCTCAGTAATGAAGCAACTAAACCGTGATAAGCTGTCACTAACGTGTTCATATTTAACTTCTTTGAGAGATTATGGAGAACATATGCGTTTTTACTTAATTTTTGGCACACGATTTCAGCCTGGTTTTTCCATGTTAGTTTATCATCAATATGTACAATATCAATATGACAAATGCCTCGTCTGACAATGTAAAGTGCCAGTCTAGATTTTATTGAATATTACTTACAGAGTAATATTATACTGCCATTATGATATTCTACGACTATGAGACAGAATGAACTAACAATTTAAGAGACCAAATAAATTGTCTTTAATTTATGGTTGTAATTTTTCAAATCAATTGCCATGGACATCATGAGGCAAGTTGCAAGCAATTTATGATTGTATGAAGCTTTCGTGTACTTATATAATGTGGAGACGACAATACGACAATTAATTAATAAAAACACTGACAATACTAATGCATAGGAGTATTCTTAAACTATCGAATAAATCCAAACATCGAAATTAAAAAAGAGATTTTTTTCAAACAATCTAGGTATATAGTGATAGCCACTATGGTTTGGCCAATCTTTGACTAGCTAATTAGCTACATAATATAGTGACTAAAGTACTGAATATATGTATTTGAATTTTCAGCAGACTGGGAACGTCATTAGATATAAAAAGTTTAATTTATTGTCGTAATGTCATCTTTACCTTGTATAAAGAACCAAATCTTGCCATTGTTTACGAGACCACGTTTTTTAAGGGAAAGCAGACCAAATAAACAGAATTTATTTGGCAACTTAGGCTTTTCTTACCGATATCAGGAACTACAAAGTCTTCACTGGACTTGTAGTCTGCGTAAGTCCTCTTGTCTTGGAAGTTGAATACCACACGACGTTTGTTCTGACGGCAGTTCTCGCATAACCTGGTAACATAAATAATATGTTGGAATCGTGGGATAAATATAGATAGTTCTCACTATGTTTTAATTTGTGGTTACAGTTAACCTTTTGAACGCCAGACTATAAATGTATCGCCGTACCCCTGACGCCAGGCCACTTTAACAAAACAACACACACACACACTTAAAACAACAAATTTCTCGATATTGGTGGTTTATTTATATTAGTTTCATGCAATACAACGAAACGAACTACGGAACCCTAACCACGGAACCCTAACTACGGAAGCCTAAACTTTTAAATTATACAGGGTGTTACAGAAAGGGTATATCATTACAAACGGGTTGAAGAGTGTATCTGGTCTAGAATCGCTGTACTAAATTTCAGCTCAAAAGCAGTAACTTTGAAAATTCTTAAATTTTTTTTATTTCGATAGTCTATTAAATTGAAATCATAAAAAACGTGTCACCGCACTACGAGGGTCATTATCCATTATCTGTTGTGTGTCTGTGCGCCTAGTACACGCACATCACGCCGCCGCGCGCCAGTGCAGCGCCGTGATGTCGATATAAAAAAAATATTAAGCATTTTCAAAGTTAATGCTTTTGAGCTGAAATTTTGTACAGAGATTCTAGACCAGATACACTCTTCAACCCGTTTGTATTGATATACCCTTTCCGTAACACCCTGTATAAATAAAAACAAACAGAAGTATTGTTTATTTCATAATATGGTGCGACCCGTGCGACGTGTATTTTGTCATAATATTTGTGACATTGGCGTTCAGGGTAAGATTTCGTTTGTCACATACATGTGACAATGGCGTTCAAAAGGTTAAAGGTGAACGAGGAATGTTCCTCTAGAGTCTAGCATGAGCAAAAATATATATAGCTGGCAAGGACATCGACCTGTTACCGTAGGTTCAATATATGAAAATTTTCCACGGTTATTTAAAAAAAAATGCTATACCAAACATATTGACCGGGTAGGACTTTTCTATGAAACAGTAGATTTTTTTTTGGATCAGCAACCGAATATTTCAACGCTAAAGGACCTAGAATCAGGTGCTGAATTTATGGTTACAATTTGTGTGTCACCCTGTATGTCGCAATAGCCATTGGCCTACATTGAATGTTACTGCTCAATATTACTTAATTCTCATTCACTCCTATGTGCTAGCACAAAAATACACTGCAGATACCTACACACATCTGTAATGTGTGTCAATTCCTTAACTTATTTATTGAACTTTATAGACTTGGCTATCCAAAAACCAACACACTTGATCTTCCCGAGCAGTTCCAGTGGCAAGTTGGACGGGTTCAAGTTATAGTTGATGAGCACGACCCTCAACTCCTGAAGGTCTGGTCTCAGGTGCAGGAAGAACACCTCCCATTTGTTGAGAGCATCGGCTTCGAACTGTAACTCTGCTCCTACCACGTGGACGGTGAATGAAGATTTCTGAAATAAAACGTTATATTATCCCAGTGCAAGACAAATGCCTTTTCTCATACAAAGAAGGCATGAGTATTGATCACTCCGCTTGCTCAAAACGGATTGATGGGTTGGTATACCCATATTATCAGCCTTACATAGTATACAACAAAGTCGCCAAAATGTCTGTACGCGCATAACTTCCGAATAAATGCTTCATATTGGATAATACGTACTGATTTTTGTTGTATTCGGTATTTTAGGTTTATATGAAAAGAACATTCGAAAATTCGAAAAAAAAGCACCCGTGGGAAGCTGTGGCGGGCCCGCTAGTTTATTTACAAAAAAAAAAATAACTACACTATTACCACAGAATACTTAAACTACTACGTACAGAAAGGCCACTCCCTTCCCCGCACTAACATCAGTTACCGCACCTCACCCCGCACTTCGGCGTGTTCGTCGCAGTTATTTAACAAGAGCGCTCGCAAACACAAGTACCTCACGCACACATTCATACGTATACAAACGTCATTTTTTAATGTAGTAGTAGTAGGTAATTATTTTGCGAGCGTTGTATGGAGTGTCCGGGGTGTACTATTACTACTTTTATTCTGTTTCTGGATGTCATTCGGAAAACCAATGCGTCTCTTTTTATGACTGTCGCAGAAAGCAAAGAAATAAAATGAGAAGTATTCTTCTGACTTTATTTCTTTGCTTTGTCGGAACTCGGTATTTTATTTAAAGAAAACAAAAAAACCTTTAGGGCAATTGAATTATGGCCATGCTGTAGAAAGATTTTTAGTTGGAAATGACCTCCCTTATCTCCCTATTTCGTTTGATCCATGACTTTTTGGCCATCCTGATCCCATATATGCACTTTTATAATAGTTACCTTATTAACGCCGTTGGTAAGAGAGCCAGCCTTGCTCCTGCAGAGCTGGTGGCAGTAGGCGGCAGTCAGTGGTGCCGTCGCCAGCTGCGTCAACGCTGCGTATTGTATGTCGGTTATATCTGCAACAAAACATTTATGTTTAATTTTTATTGTAATTGGTTGTGCATTAAACAATTTACATGTTTTTCTCAAGTTTGTCTCCTTTTGTTCACACATCACAACATTCCATAATCCGTTTGTGTTGCTAATGTTTGGAGAACCCGTTTTTATTATCTTGCCCTTAAAGAATTCGTCTTAGTTCGGCACGGTGTTGTGTTTGTGTGCGTGCCACTAGACGTATGCGTGTAGACGTGGTGGTCATCACGCTCAAAAAGTGTAATTTGAATTAATATCAAAGAAAAAACTTGAATTAATATTAAAAAAAAAAAAATGCATATGTAAATATTATAATTGCATAAGTTGATAAAAAATGCTATGCAATAGCTTTACTGCGGCAGTCCCCGAGTGCCGCACGTATTTTTATTATTCCCTTTTGAGCACCACGGTAAAATATTGATTGGTGCTCAAACGGGAATACCTTTGGTGCTCAATGCACAGGTGCTCTAAAAATAGGTGCTCAATTGGGAATACTTGGATTATCAGTGCGTTGAAAATAAAAAATTTAAAAATTTAAATTAAAAAATTTCGCCCGTACCAGCTATAACACAAAAACATTGGGAACTATATTTTCTATCACCAAAATTTATATTTGTCATCAAGTTGTATCACCTAATAAATAGATCTATCGCCACGAAATATTTGTATCACCTAATAAATAGATCTATCGCCACGAAATATTTTCGTTCTCAGATAGCGGGGCTCCGTCGACATAGGATGCAAGAACGAGCGAAGGGCACCCCGAGGTTCGGTTTGGTTAGGTTACTTTAAACCCTTTACACAGAAATAGGGGCCCCGCGAAGCGGGGCTCCGTCGACATAGGATGCAAGAGCGAGCGAAGGGCACCCCGAGGTTCGGTTTGGTTAGGTCACTTGCATTGTTTGGTGACTACATTTTGGTGACAGATCTACTATTTGGAGGACAAACCCTATTATTTAAGAAACACAAAACTAATTAAATTGGTGATAGCTTAAATGATACCCAAAAACATTTAAATAAACCATGACTTATGAGTTATTACAAGTACTAACAAATATGCAGTAATAAATCAACTTTATAGGTTTCTACTCACTGCTCTGTTTGCAATTTATTTCGTTTGCATGTAAGAAATATTAGTCCCACTTATAATTTTAGAATGCCTGTACCTACCACCCATTCCTTTGAATCATTGGTGTGATGTAAGCTTTTAAATGCCACGACGGAATGCAAGTCATTTTGTTAAACTGCAACAATCTATCTATACTAATAACTAGCTGCTGCCCGCGACTTCGTTCGCGTGAAATTCTTATTCCCTCGTCGTATTGCACCCACCCATCTCGTCGTATTGCATCACCTGCCCGCGTCTCCTGCTCTATCACTTCGTTTCCCCATAGCGCTTTTGCTCAGCTCCTAAGAGTCATAGCGTGACGTTAAATAGCCTATAGCCTTCCTCAAGAATTGGGCTATCAAATGCAAGAAGAATTTTTCAAATCCGACTGGTAGTTCCAGAGATTACTCCCTACATACAAACTTACAAACAAATACCTCTTTATAATATTAGTATAGAAGTATAGATAAAGCTGAAAAGTTGTTTTTTTCGTTTGAACGTCCTAATCTCTGGAACTACCAGTTGGATTAGATAAAATCTTTTTTGCATTTGATAGACCAATTCTTGAGGAAGGCTATTGTTGACTTACATCACACTAGGACTCTTAGGAGCGGAGCAAAAACAAAAAGTCAGAAAGAACGCTAAGCGAAAACGAAGACGAACGCGCATGGCGCGTGGGTCGGGGGAACAATAAATTTCACGCGGACAAAGTCGCGGGCAGAAGCTATAGTAATCAATAAATTTCATAACTACGATCGATTGTGAGTGTCAATGTTTTCATCGTCTATCGATCCCAGAATACTTTTTTTTTGCTTTTAGATGACTTTTTGCTACAAAGAGACGAAAAATAACAGTAAAATATTTCATCTCTATTAGCATGAACAATATTACTACTCTACAAAGAATAGACATATACATATATTTCTATACAAAAACATTTATCTTTTCCTCATTTTCTCTTCGTAGAAATATTTCTACAATCTGTCATTTTGTTCTGCTTCTACGGTGGAAATTTCTACGCGTGCATCGAAAGTAGGTACCCGTATCATCATCTTTGGGTCAGCGCAGACAGAGAGGAATAATGCTCGCGCGATCTCGGGCATTTTCTTTACGGATCGCGTATGCTCGAGCTTGCGCGCGACATTGCGAGCCGGCGCGAGTAAACCGTTCTGGGTTACCACTCTACAGTAAACATGCCAGTTTGTCGCGAGAGTTCTTCAACGATGCAGCGATGGTGGACTGGGATATGATTTATAATTGTGCTTTTGGCGGAACAAGAAGAAATGGAAGACAATGTTAATAAAATAAGGCGTCAGTACGTAGTACTATTAAGTATTCTGTGGCGTCAGACAACACTGAAAGTACGCGTACGATGCGGGCGCCGACTCGACGCCGCGCGGGGATTCCCGCGTATCTTCGAGGACGCGCGAGCATTTTTTGTCAGGTTCAAGCATTTATGCACTTTATTGTAATCATTTTAAAGTTTATTTTCAAGTGCGTTAATAAAATCCTCTCCGCTGCGCTCCGTTTTTTTCACCATACCACTTAGCGGTACCATTGTATTGCAAAATGATTATATCTGCATGTCTTTATTATATCGACAATAATGCTGGCTGTTCATTTATATAATTGGTGTTTCAATTTGCAATTCCACTCACACGGTTTTCAATCAAAAAACTCTCCGACACAGGGTCAGTTATTTGCAATGTTTCAAATTACACGAGCCCCTACTGACGGACAGACTAAAATCTAGGTCAAAAGTATTGAGGGTCTCTCCCCCAGCTGTACACAGTGAATGATTTCATCATGATTATTTCTTATTTTATTAAAACAACCCCTGTTTTACTTTCTCTTTTATACAACTGTTGTTTGAGTGTTTTGTCCCAGATGTAATGTAAAATTGGTCATTCTCTCTCTCTCTTTTGTTCAAATTATCTTGTTCAATGCTCAAAGCTGA
This sequence comes from Amphipoea oculea, assembly GCA_945859645.1. Lineage (NCBI taxonomy): Eukaryota > Metazoa > Arthropoda > Insecta > Lepidoptera > Noctuidae > Amphipoea > Amphipoea oculea. The sequence goes on from OX243885.1 coordinate 1,069,779, forward strand.
CAGATGATATTGGACACGTAAAAACCTGGAAAGCTGTGTTTATTTGGACACGCAATGTGATATTCTTTTTAAATGTAAAAGTTTTAATATGACATTAACAAAGAAAAAAATATAAGAAAACTACTAACTTTCAGTAGCAAAAAATAGTATTGGGTTTTTTTGCGTATAACTGTTTAATCTTATTCTTTTCGAGTCGATGGTAAATACCATGTCGCACCTTCGCAGCTTCGGTGCAACAAAGTCACAATTCAGAACACTTTTTTTGTTATGTCTTTTACGAGGGCTGCTATTTATGTATCCGGAATAACAAAGTGAAACAAACGTATAGCATTTATTATGGTTTTATTGCTTTTCAAAATATTCGCCATGATGAGCGATGCACTTTTGCATACGTTGGAACCAATTTTCGTAGCACTTTTTCCATTCAGATTGAGGTATCTCCAAAACGTGCATTTTGAACGCATCAACGGCCTCTTCACGGCTCGAAAAACGTTGACCACGTAATTTATTCTTTATGGCTGGGAATAAATAGAAGTCGTTGGGAGCCAAGTCGGGGCTGTACGGCGGATGACCCGTTAATTCGATCTTTTGACCTTCCAAATACCGAGTTGTTTCGGCCGATGTGTGGCAGCTAGCATTGTCATGATGAAGAAGGATTCTGCGTTGTCGGTTGTTCTTTCTTATTTCTTTAAAGACTTCTGGCAAACAAATGCTCGTGTACCATTCAGAATTAACTGTTTTACGATGCTCTAGTGGTACTGTAGCCACATGTCCATTTATACCAAAAAAACAAGCGACCATTTGCTTCAAAGTGCTTTTTGAACGAATGACTTTTGTTGGGTTCGGCTCATCTTGGAACACCCATACCGTAGATTGTTGTTTAGTTTCATGATCATACGCATATATCCAAGTTTCATCACCTGTGTAGATATTATAGACAGCTTTTGACGCACGCTGATTGTACTTTTGTAACATTTTTTTACACCAATCCACACGAGTCCGTTTTTGGTCAATTCTCAAGTTGTGCGGAATCCAACGTGAACAAACTTTTTTTACAGCTAAATGTTCGTGTAATATTTTATAAATACTCGTCATACTTATGCCCAGAGACGCCTCTATCTCGCGATATGTAACATGACGATCTTGCATTATTAGTTCCCGCACAGCATCAATATTTTGAGGTACAACAACCGATTTAGGGCGACCTTCTTTAAATTCGTCCGTGAGCACAGACCGCCTACGATTAAACTCACTATACCCGCAGTAATATACAGAGTGGAGAAGACAATACGACAATAAATGAAAACACGGACAATACTAGTTTATAGGAATAATTCTAGGCTATCAAAAAAAATCATAACATCGAAAATAAAAAAATAAAAATTTCAAACAAACTAAATGGCATAAAACTAGAAACAAAATAGAACACCATTTATAAATATTGGTTCACTAACCTGTCGTAAGTACTCGTACGCGTCAACAGCGTGCGGTCATGTAGCGACTTGATCTTTTGGCGCCATTAAATTAATGCTCAGTAAAAACAATTACACTGAATCACAGATTATTAACCAAATAATCAGGCGTCTATCACTCGCGTGTTATTTATCAATCAAATTATTAATCACGATCAGGATCACTGTTCAATCACTTAGCTATGTAGATATTAATAGTCACTAAATTTTTCGTTTTTCAATATGGCCGCCATGAATTCGAATACACAAATTGCACCGTCGTAAAAGGTTATTTCTAACGTCTGACAAGAGGTCCCCATTCGCAGCCATGTGTTTTAATTTATTAAAAGATAAGATTATTCTATCTTTTAAATCATCAACAGTATCAACAGCTGTTGAGTACACTTCATTTTTGATATGACCCCACAAGAAAAAATCCAAAGGTGTAAGGTCAGGGGACCTGGCTGGCCAACGCTTTGGTCCATAACGGCCAATCCACTGCTGTCCGAACATTTCAGACAAACGCTCTCTAGCAGACACCACTGAATGAGCTGGTGCTCCGTCTAATTGGTACCACATCTGCCTGTACACATTTAGCGAAAGCTCATCCATGTATTCGGAAACGGGTCCATTGAGGAGTTCTAAAAACTTTTCAGCATTTAAATTTCCATCAATAAAAACCGGACCGATAATGGTATTTCTATGAATGCCAGCCCAAACATTGACAGCAAATCTGTACTGGTGCGAAGTCTCCCGTCCTAGACGCGGATTCACGCGGCTCCAGTAACGAAGATTCTGTCTGTTCCATAAGCCGTTCCTTGTAAATGTACTTTCATCAGTCCACATCACATTGTACAAGAAATCCGGATTCTCGAAATGTTTTGTTTCAATCCAGCGACAGAAGTTTTCCCTAACTGGTTTGTCTCTAGGTAACAATGCGTGCAATTTCTTGTACCTATACGGCTTCCGTTTGTCACGTTTTAAAACTGTTAGAATCGTTCTATGGTTAACACGAAAATGTCGACCTGCCCTACGCAAACTAGACGTTGGGTTGCGTTCAAAATAATTTAATATTCGTTCCTCAAGGGTCACTCTTACACGTGGAGGAGCACTATCTACATGCGGGATTAAGGATCGATTTTCTCGCATCCTCTGGACAGCTTGGACAATGGTGCGCCCGTTGGTCGGACAAACTCGAGTGTTTCCAAACCTCTCTCGGTATGTCCGTATAGCCAAAGCGGCGTTTCTTTGACACTCCCCATAAATTAAAATCATGTCGGTGTACTCCGAAGCTGTGTAATTGTAACGAGGCATGATTATTAAAAAAAAAACACGAAAACAATAAAAACTAAGCGTCTAATTTCGCACAATTCACTTAACTGTTTAACTAGATACCTAAAAACGTTACGTGTCCTGTCACTAAAATAAAGCGTCCAATTTCGCACTAATACCGTCAACAATAGATAAAGTTACAAATTACAAACACACGAGCGGCGAGCAGCGCCGGGCACTTCAAAAGCGGCGGCGCGTGCGCTTACAAAGCGATGACGCGTGAATCGTCACAGGATTGCGGCGACACACTGACCCAAATTATTTGTAGTTGCAAATTCTTCAAGAAAGCGAAGTAACAAACGAAACTAGATTTATCTCTTTCGCACACACTAAATTTTCTATTAATATGAGTGCATAGCAATTTCCGCATGCGTTATTTTCTTATCTAACTCTCTCTAATGTTTTGATGTTTATACCAATGGGGGTCGCTAACCTCACAGTACTTCCATATTAACAGATACATCATGTAGCAAATGTTAAAAATGAAAAATAATTTCCAGTAACTAAACTACTGGATATTTTCAAATGATTTTTTGTATGTAGACTGAGAACGTCTTGAGGTATGTGAAGTTTAATTTATTGTCGTATTGTCATCTCCACTCTGTATATGTCAATGACTATACCAGTGATACACAGTCGTTTTCGATGGTGCTTCGTCCCCAAAAGTCGAAGTGAGTTGATCGATGCACTGTTTTTGAGTTAGCCCTCGCCGAAAATCGTAATAAATCATAGCACGAACATTTTCAGGAGTTAAATCCATAGTGATAATGTTACAAAATTTTCAAAATGACGCCACAAAGGAAAAACAAATGATAGCTACATGAAACAAATTGTATTTTTCAGCCAAAGAGTTCCATTTTTAAATGTTATAATTACTTTTTTAATATTGTTCTGTAACTGGCCAGTTCCGGATACATAAATAGCAGCCCTCGTATTAGTATTTTTTATTTTTAACGTAAAACTATAGCAAACAAAATGAACTATTAATTTTATAAAGATTTCAAACCTACTATAAATTTGCCATCCAACGTGGTAATGCTGCCAGCCTTTTGGGCACTTATCCCATTGACAGCGATGCGGACGAATTTTTTGATGCCCAATGAGCTCGTCTTTTTTATTTTTATTTGTATATAGTATATATATATTTTAGTTTGTGTGTACATATGTAAATATTTATAAACAATTAAATGTATTGTTTATACTATAAATAGTAATCCAGGAAATAAATGCGAAAAAAAAATTAAAAGTCCTCTCCTGTAAAATTAAAAAACCGGCCAAGAGCGTGTCGGGCCACGCTCAGTGTAGGGTTCCGTAGTTTCCCGTCCGTCACAATAAGTGTTCCCACGTACAATTCGATAATACCCGACCCAATGTAATAAGTACCTACAGCGCCATCTCTCGGGGAATTGGGTTACTAATTAGTACATAGACGTGCCAGAAGTTTTCGGTGGTAATTTTGGATTGCGAGAACCAATTTTAATCATTCTTTTTTTGTTTGAAAAAAGATACGTTCAGGATAATAAAATATGTAAACGAAGTTAAAAAAAATGTTTGTATATACGATTATACTACAAACTTAGTCCAGAAATGATTTTGTACAACTTTTGTCTTTTTTGTACAAAAACTGTTGTTTCTATCAAGTTCAAAATAATTTTCCTAGAAAGTCCTTATAAGGTTCTACTTTTCAGATTTTTTTCATATTTTCTAAACTTATGGTTCAAAAGTTAGAGGGGGGGGGACACATTGTTTTTTACTTTTGGAGCGATTATTTCCGAAATTATTGACATTATCAAAAAATGATGTTAGTAAACCCATATTTATTTTTAAATACCTTTCCAACAATATATCACACGTTAGGGTTGAAATTAAAAAAAAAATCACTTCCCACTTTACATATAGGGGGGCTACCCTAATAAAACACTTTTTTCCAATTTTTATTTTACCACTTTGTCGGCGTGATTGATATACATATTGGTACCAAATTTCAGCTTTCTAGTGCTAACGGTCACAGAGATTAAGCGAGGACGGACAGACGGACGGACGGACAGACAGACATGGCGAAACTATAAGGGTACCTAGTTGACTACGGAACCCTAAAAATGAGGTGATGTGACTTTGTTGCACCGAAGGTACGATGTATTTTGTTAAATGAGTTGTTCCTTGTATAACTGTTTAATAATATGCAAGTACAATAAGTTAACTTAACAAGAAAAAGAACTTTAAAAAAAGGCTACGCATACTTCATATTTTTAGGCTAAGTCGAACACTTCTTTCCAAAAACTTAAGAAACTACTTCGCACTTACCAATCTTCTCCTCATACATAGACGCAAGCACCTCATTGATCTTCTCCGGTATCTGCTGCGGATGCTGCAGCACTTTGCTAGGCATCTTCGGCTCCAGGCGGCCCTTGGTCTGCTGGTAACACACCAGCTTCTCATAGAGCGAGTAGGACTTGCACCAGCGGGAGTGAGACTTGGGGAAGTGGTCGGCGTTGTCGGTGCAGAAGGATATCTGTTGAAAGGAGATGAGTGATTTTGTTTCAATGTACATACGTTCATTAAGAAATTATATTTTTAAGCTATTGCATAGCTTTTATCGCGGGCTTTGAGCGCGCAACGACCGAATCAAGAAATTCGGTAACGAAAATAAACCTAACACCCCCCACTCCGACCGGAACAGCGGTGCGGCGTTGAAAGCCGTGCATCGTCTAACGTCGTTTCAGTTCGGCAGAATTCAGCACGGTGTTTGTGTGCGTGCGACTAGACGTATGCGTGTAAACTGTACGAAGCTCGCATAAGTTGATAAAAAATGGTATTCAATAGCTTTACCGCGGTAGTCCCCGAGTGCCACATGTTTTTTTTTATTATAAATAAACTTGTCAAGTGCTATTCTTGTTTTATTGGTGCATTATTGATTACGCTAGTTGGTTCTAATGATGTTCTTTGTTACTAAAAACTTAATAAGCGTGTATTTTTTTACTTAAAACTATTGCTAAACAAGACACTAAAAAATATACTGCCATAACTGAACACGTAATCTGCCATTACGAAGTAAAAGATATAAGATAATTTATATAAAACTTTCGCATATGTTGCGAAATTGAAAAATACTTAACCTAACCTAAGAAAGAAAGAAAGAAAAAGTATTTATTGCGACTCGTATAGGAAGATCACAGACTAAACTAAACAAAGTGAAAAAAATAAAATCCAAGTTATATAAAAAAAAAAAAGTTATAAAAAAGAAAAATGAACAGAAAGTCCTATACGAGGCCAAAAGGCTCCTATCTCAGCATGATGCTGCGAAATTTAAAAAATAAATGTCACAGCGCTGGTATGCCGAGAAGGCTAAGCAGTTATTAGTATTCTTATAAACTAACCTGCCCACATCCCTGACAGTCACTCAGTTTGCTCTGCCTCCACTCCCTGCACGGCACGTGGGCACACATCCTGGGATACAGCAGGGCCTCCTGCTCCCACGGTACCAACCTTCTCTTGAGCACCTTCTCGCAGGACACTATCATCTGCATTCTGATGAGCCGGTAGTCGTGGCCTGTTAGATTCTTGGCGTCGCCGTATATGTGTTTTTGATCTGTGGAACAATCATTTGTTAACATTATCTTCGACCTTTTTTCCTTACGTGTTTTAAAATGAAAAGTCTCTTCGTTTGTCTGTCAGTTTATAACTCGAGAACTAATTATTCCTCCAAAGATGATAATTTTGCCTGGGTTTTAGTTTCTGAATAATTTTGATACACCTTATTTAACTATTATATATAGTTTTTACGGCTGTATTTTATTTTTGAAGACTCTATTTTTGAAGACTCTATTTTTGATTTTGTTTTACGTTAAATCAAAACAATATACATAGTATCAACCCTGAAAGTTCAAATTGTTTAAAACTCTCAAGGACTTCACGAGATAGATTCTACTACCTAGTTATTGTGGTGTCCACAAGTTAAAAAAATATTAAAATTGTGTTTCCTTTGTAAAAATAATTTTAGGAGTATTTGTACTGTTTATATGACTTACCAACTGATTATTATTTTGACTAGCCAGAGCTAGAATGATTACATTTTTTTTTTTTGACAAATTACTGAAATTCTAACAAAGACATTGATTTATCAAAGTCAAAGCATTTATTTCAAATAGGCACATAAAAGGCACTTTTGAACGTCAAAAATTATCTTAAAATAGAATTGATTCTAGTCGCCCATTCCAAAAGGTAGTTTTCAGCAGTTTTCATCAGATGGCAGAACGCTACATATTATAATCTCTAAAGTAAATACCAGACGCATGTGCTTCAATTGAAAGTCAATCCAAGCAAAGTCAGAAAAAAATTACAAAGTTTCTAAGACATAAGCAGATTTACTCACCTTTCAGATGAACGATGGTAGATACAGCGAAGCACAGTGCCTGATGCTGTGGCCAGTCTTCATCCTTATGCTTATTACTGCAGTAGAACAGCAAGTTACAGTAACTGCACGGCACGCGGGAACCACTCAAACTCTTCTTACAAACGTGGCAAGAACTTTGAAGAAACACTTTCCTAAAGCTATACTTGTAAACAAAATCATCGTTGTCATCCATTTTGTAATCTTTACAGAACTCCTTCATTTTATTATTTGTCTGCGTATTCTTAGTCTGTTTCTTTTCAACCTCAACGGAATCTTTTATTTTGACCCGAGCTGTGATTTCATTTGGAATTTTGTCTTTTTCTTTTTTAAAGTCCCTTCTATTCGATCGTACAGGAATATCGGGATGGCCTAGCAAGTTTTTTGGCGGCGAAACGGGTGTTTTTTCTTCATCCGGTGCTATAATGTTTATCTTGGGATTGTTTTGCTCTTGTGTTTCTTTTACTATCATTTCGAAAGTCTTGTTGACATCATCATTGCTGGAGGTGAGTGCATCTTCAAAATGTTCTATAGGTTCATAATCAATTGCTTCGTTTTGTGTTTCAGCATCAACGTCACTTGCCTGTTGTTTACCCTTTTCTGTACTTTGACTTTTGCCTTTTGATTCAGATTTACTTTCTGTTTTAGATTCTGTTTTTTCTTCTTTCTTTGTTTCTTGTGTGGGATGTGATTGGGCAGTAGTTGTCGTGCTTTGTGGAGTGGAGGTCATTTGAGTATCTTGCTTGCCTTTCTTCTTCTTATTTTTGCCTTTATTATCTTTTCTTGCAGGACATACTGGTGGCACGTCTATAGGTGTTTCCGTAGTTTGTTCTTTGGGTTTTTCTATGTCTTTATTTTCACAGTGAGTTATTTCAGTTTTCTTTTCTTCTACTGGTGGTAATGCTATTGGAGGAAGGAAACTTTTAATAACTTTTTGTGGTTCATTTATAGGCTTTTCAAAACTTGGCAATATCTGTACAGGTGTAATAGGCCGATCTTCTACTTTAGGAGGTGATTCCATAGTTTTGGTGTCAATCAAAAATGAAGGTTCCGCAACTTTACTTTCAACGAAAGGCAGTTCAATCTTTTTTTCTTCTGTAGGAGTCTTTTTGTGTTTATCTTTTTTTGATTTTTTATCTTCGGCTTTAGGTTTATCTTCAGGTTTATGTTTGTTAATATCTTCAATGACAGTCGGCACTTTGATTTCTTCTATAGGTATACTAACAGCGGCTTCCACTAAAGGACTCTTATCTCTCATTTTTTCTTGGGCACTCGGCGTTTGTACTGAAGCACTTTCACCGGTATCAAATAAAAGACTAGCTACATTTTCAGCTTTATTTCTGGTTGCTTCAAACTCTTTTTCTATAGCTTCTTCGCTCTTTTCCATAGAAGTTAATTCTGCTAAAGACCTTTCAATTGAAAGTCTTAATTCCTCCATATCTTGGTTCACTTCCATCATTTTTGATTTTATATCTGTTTTCTCTTCTTTGGGTGGAGATATTTTTTCTTCCATTTTCTTAGGAGTTTGTGCTCTTTCTTGTATTAAAGGTATACCTAATATGGGCTCCGCTGGAGGAAATATCTCTCTGATAACAGTATTATTATTGTCATCGCGTAATTGTTGACTTGAGGCACGTGGATATGAGATATCGGGTACGAGATCAGATGCAGAACCTTCAGATTCTGACGCTCTAATACTACTTATTTCGATATCATACATTTTTGTTATATTAGAAGCGTCTACTTTTTCAGCTAAACTTTGTTTCGTAATGTCCTCCGATTTAGATGTTTCTTTAGCTGCTGCTTTTGGTTTTGGTGTTATTGCTCGTTCCTCTGGTTTTGTCATTTCTTCGTTCTTTCTTGGGGGTTTAGGGGACTTCTTTCGTTTCTTACCAGGTTTAGTGTCAGTCTTTTGTTTATCTTCAGTCGGTTGTGTGGTTTCTTCAGTTTTAGTAAATTCTATTTCTTCTCCGATATCATCGGGCGTTAATAGCATTTTTCCTTGGAACTCAGGTGGTTCTGATTTAGGAACTTCTTCTTTAATTTCTTGTACAGTGTCAACTGTACTTGGCATGTCTAATTTTTCACTCTTAATTATGAACTCTTGTTGATCAGTCTGTGGAGTCAATATTTCTGTTATGACTGCCAATTGTTCTTTGGCAGTCTCTATGTTGTCAGTTTTTTTGACATCAGATTCCATTTTTGGTTCTTGAATGCCTATGTCAAGCGCTTTAGGCATTTTCGATCCCTTTTTCCGTTTTTTACCCATAGCTTTTTCAGCAAGCAGCTCAAACTCTTGGGCTATCAGTTTTTCGTCTTCATCAGGTGCCATAAAAGTAATATCACTAGTAATTTCTAGCTGTGTAGTCTGAGGTTCAACATCACTTGTCTTTTCCAAGACCACGGGTTCAGTTTCAATGATTTCCAGTTTTACCTTAAAAGTATCTTCAACTTTCGCAAATTCTGGAAGGAACGTATCTTGTGGTAAGCTCTCAGTTTCATGCTTTCCTTTGCGTTTCTTTTCTACGGGTTTTGCGATTTTTGCTTTAAGTTTTGGACTCAACTCTTCAATCGAAGGCTTAGGTGATTCTGTAATGGGAATCTCTTTTGTTTTGTCGTCTATACTGCTTGTTGCGACTTCTTTCATTGGTTCTGCGATAGTGCTTTCCGCAGGTATGCCGAAGTCTAGCAAGGAGGTAGCAAGGTCAGAATTCGTTTCATCTAATTTAGGAATATCTTCAAGTTTTGGTGTTTGCTTTTTGTCTTTCTTATTTTTCTTTTTTCCTTTACTTTCAGGCGCTGGTGTTTCTTTAATTTCATCCATCTCTTTTATTGGAGTTTCTGCTTTTTCTACTACTGAATGTATTGGAAGAGTTTTTTCAGTCTTTTCTAATTTAATTTCCACATTTTCAACATCAGCCTTTACACCTTCAAATGGGATAATGGAGACGTCAATTTTCTCTTCCATTTTAACTTCAGGTTCATCCTTGTCATCAAGTAGCTTTTGGAAAGCAGAAGTACAAGAAAATTCTTCTTTGTCAGATTTCTCTGAATCAGTCCGTTTCTTTTTCTTATTCTTCTTCTTGGAAGGTTTTACTTCTTGATCCGTGGTATCTGTTTTTAAAAACTCTTGTTTGATATCTGGTACAGACTCTTTAATCTCAGGTTGTTTTATTTCTGCTGCTATCGGAATACTTGGAAGATCCTGATCAGGCGAAGTTAATTCATCAGCCTTTTGATCTGCATTCTTCTTTTTGTTCTTCTTTTTACGAGCTGTAGGAGTTATTAGAGGCAAATCCTCTATTTTTGTCTCAACTTCTGGAATATCAACTTTAGTTTCAACAGGAGGTTGAATATCAGTTTCCTTGGGTTTTTCATCAAGATCATCATCAAAATCATCGTCTCTACCTTTTTTCTTCTTTCCTCTGTTTCGCTTCGGTTTCTTGGGAGTTTCTTCCTCCTTTACATCCACAGCTGGTGCTATAACTTCACTCACAATTTCAGGCACACGTTTTTCTTTAAGACTTTCCACTTTTTCTTCTAAATTCGGAATAATGTCAGTAATTAGCCCCACTACATCTTTTTTATCACCGACAGTGACCCCCACATCTTCGATTTTATCACCACTTTTCCCCAAATCTTCAACTGTATCACCACTTTTTTCTTCCTGTACTGGTACAGGGTTCGGTACTTTCCCTTTTTTATTTTTTCCCTTTTTATTCATTTTCACAATACGGATATATTCACGACTAACGTTTACAGGGAAATCGGAGTGACTGAGCTTCTAAATACAGATTTTGTCTGACCGATATGTTGGGCCGCATTTCTAGTCAGAAATGTCCACGTGAAATCACTAAATGTCACAGTAAACTTAGCATGCGAATTGCAACTCTGTTTTAGCTCACGTTAAGTCTATTTTCGCCAGTGTTGATGCATAATTTGTGCATGCTCCCCAGTCATAAGGAAGAGACCGGTGCCAAAAGTGCATATATCTGTTACATAGAGTTGTTCTATTTATGTCACTTCTATTCGAATCGATTTTCAATACTTCAATCGATTGACAATTGACAGATTATCGTTTGAAGTCAACAATGTAACATGAAAACGATTAATTAATAATGTCAATGATAATAAAATACAACTAATGTTTGTACATCTTACCAGATCGTAAATAGTGTCATTACTTTATGAAGCAAATAGTAAATAAGTATCTACATTAATTAAATTAGCATCTAGCCTTACATATGTTCGCACGACGACATGTATAAGCTGGCTTCTGTATAATGCGAGGTCAGCTAAATTTCGAAATTGACAGCTTGATATGTCGCCGAGTGTACTTCTCAGGATTGATATCGGGGAACGTAAGACGGGTGTGTTTACACTGATAAGTATGGGTAAGTTATAAAATGCCGGCAGAACTACAACATATTACTACGAAAATATACGGAATGTTATTGTGCGATTTTTAAGCTCTACGCAAAAAAAAAACATACATTCATTTCAACGTCCAACCCAACTGTTTACAAGTTTAGGTTCCCAAGCAAAATACGTACTTAACATCATTTCATACGACAATGGCCGACACGCATTGTATCCTTTAAAAAGATCTGTCACAAAAATGGAGTCAAAAACTTTATTAATATTATCTTGTCACAATCTATTCTTTCTGCTGACCTACATAAATCTTTTATGGGTCCCCGGTCACTTAAAAACAACTGGCATATGCTAGGGAGGCCTAAAACTTACTGTATTTACTGGAAAAATGAGAAAAATCAAACGAAATTGAACCTTATTTAAATAATCATAAGAGCACGCAAGTATCAGGAAATGTAAAATCAAAACTAAATGAAAAATGCAGTTTCGAAAATGAAACTCACGCGAATTTATGCTCTATGTTGCAGAAATAAGATCTAGGGATTCATCCTGTGTGTGTCAGTATAACGTAGTTAGGCTACCCCTTATTTTAAATGCTAATTTAAGGCAGGCTACCCTAAGTAAAAAGGTCGGGAGCTGTTCTTTTTTTTATTTATTGTTTACGAATACTTTTGTGCGCGGCAGAGCTTTCATTTGTCAGCATTTCATAAAATACTAATGAACTTACGCTTTTGCATAGATTTATAATAAGTACCTAGAGGGTTAAAAATACTTTAATACAGTTTCCTTTCTAACGCACAGGCAGAATGTAAGTAGGTATGTTTACATATATCATTTACATTATATTTTAGCATACAACTATCCTATACTTTAGATGTTTATGCCTCTCAAAATTCAGTATAAAAGACATGTTAAGCATATTTGAAAGACATGACATAATCCCCGAAAAAAAGGGATAAATTCCTCCCATAACATGCAACTATATGTATAGAATCAACCAGCTTTTACCTGCGACTTCGCCCGCGCTGTGGCAGGAAACGAAAGACCGGGATAAAAAATATCCAATGTCCTAACCCAGGTCATGGTCTATACGTGTGCAAAATTTCATCTAAATCCGTTTAGCCGTTATGGCGTGAAAAGGTTATAGAGAGAGTTACTTTCGCATTTATAATAATTTAAGCAGATAAACTACTATACCTAATTGCGCATTTCAAAACTTCATCGGTATATTATGATAGTTGTGGTTGATTTATCGATTCTGGGCGTGTTCAATAGACAAGCCATGGTTGGCAACATAACGCAAAACTCTTTACAATCCATCTACTTGCCAAGTATGGCTGCAGTTGCTGCCCAGAAGCTCTCTCCAATAACGATATTATTGACGGATCGTTTTGAGCTATTCGTAATGACTTTATTGCCAAGTACAAAGTGGGGCAAAAGTAATGTCATAATGTGAATTGGCTGGCATTTGTTTGGATTTTAAAAAAATTGGACTCTATTTCCACGGAAAGTTTATATAAAGGTGTAATCATTTATGAATTTAAGTCGAAAATAATACATCGTTCAAACGACCACCTCCTGAGTTGATGCATGGTTTTGCTCGTTCTATTGTTGCATTGCATTTTGTATTGTTGCTCGCAAAACATCCTCCAAATTGGTGATTTCTTCTTCAATGTTGGCTTTCAGGAGTTGCAAGGTTTGTGGTCTGTTGTGGTGAACGCGAGATTTCAGAAAGCCTCAAAGAAAGAAGTCTGGCACCGTGAGATTTGATGATCTGGCAGCCAGTTCAAATCGCCAAAACGGGAGATCACACGGTCTCGAAATTGGTATTTTGAAATCTCCATCGCTACATGAGCTGTGTGAATGAGTATTCCGCTCCTTTGAATTGTCAATTAATTATCTATTTGTCTACAACATCATTGATAAAATCACAATGACATTAAAACGCCATTAGCAAATATTATGGCACATTCCAGAAATTACTCTAGCCTCAACTTGTATTTAAAATAATAATGCACCAGTGCACTTGAAACTAACAACATTTATTTTTTTCGTGGCACTACCACGAAAAAAATAAATGTTGTTAGTTAGTCCCTAATAAGGATCAAATTCTGGGAAGTAAACGTATAAATATAATAGAAGTATACGGCAAACTCAAGGAAAATGTTGAATTTTAATAAACTTCAAAACTATGTTGGGGTCGGCTTCCAGTCTAACCGGATGCAGCTGAATACCAGTATTTTACATGGAGCGACTGCCTATGTGACCTCCACAACCCAGTTACTGGGTAATACGATACCTCTTGGTAAGACTGTCAGATTTTCGGGCTTCTGACGACCCGTAACGACTGTCAAAGATCCACGAATGATAGCCGGGACCAACCGCTTTAACATGCTTTCCGAGGCTCGGAGGGGTCTTGGTATGTAAAGATAGTCACCCATCTACGGACCAACTGCGGCAAGCGTAGCTTAACCTGATCGATCGACCCGTGCGGCTGTTATTACTTAGGCACAAGCCCCTCATTTACATTTATTTAGCACAGACTAAAAGTCTTTATTCTGTATCCCAGTAGTCTGCATTGTAATAAGCTGATTATGCGTATACTAATGCTCCATACAACAATATTTACATTCCTTGATCCAAAGTAACATAAAGACGATATGTTGCGTAACATAAAGACATAACAGTCAGGCGAATATCACAAAAAGCGCGACGACAAAACGCGAACCATTTATCATTACAAACCACGTTCCCACCTCATGAATAATTCAACATGTCCCACGAAATGAAAGTATCAAAGTGATGCATATGAATGTCTGTTACGTTTGAATATTATGATATTGACAGACTTTTTATTTAGGGACGAAAAAAGAAAGGATTTTGTTAGCCTTGAGAGGGCAGGCGATATTTTTACGGCGCAGTTTTTCTGTCAAAATTATGCAAAATAAAAATTATTCAGGTCAAAAAGTATATCGTCTGAGCGTCGTTCTGTTGTGTCTGCTAGTACTAATATCCTCCAATCACCAGTCCTCTTGCCAAAGTAATTTCAGAAAAAAAGTCTATTCGAGTGGTCATTCCTTTTTACAAAAAAAAATTAGACACGTAGTATGTTTGTATGTAAGTGGACTCCCTTTTCAGCTCTGAGACAAACTCAAAAACTCAAAGCTTTAAATTTCAATTAAACCAATGACAGGCATTTTTGAATTGTCAAGGGGTCGGTCAGTCAGAAAGATGAAGCTAGTTGCCCATTCCAAAGTATAGGTACCTATGGAGAAGAACGGGCAAGAAACTCCATGGACACTCTTTTAAATCAAAATAATATGGTTACAAAGTCTTGGTTACATCATTCATGTTAAAAATTATACATGTGAGAACGATGCAGAACGTTAAAAGCGTCCATAATGAAAAGATGAGAAAAAACAACAATTCAAATAATAAATTAAAATAAGATAAGCCATGGCAGCAAAGAGATGACCAGTCCATGCTGACGGCGCCCGTTCACGAACATGACACTCTTTCGGTCCGTGGTTGTGCGTGGTATGTTCTGACTGACTTAACGTAGCCAGCCTAGCTCCACCCAGGAGTACAAAAGCTGCCTGGGGGCTCCAAAGACTTCGCGGAGCGATTAGATATACTGGATACAACATCCTCAGGAAAGGAGAAAATTGCTTACTTTGGAACATTAATCTGTCCTTTAGATTGGAAAATTGACTTTTTAACCGACTTCAAAAAAGGAGGTTCTGTATTCGACCCGTTTGTATGTATGTATTTTGATAATTCTTTTACTAATGTGATCTACATACTTTCAGGAAGGTTTTAGTATATAATTAGGCAATTATTCTTATTAGAAGTAGGTTGTTTTTTTTTTTTGTAAAAAGTTTTTTAATATCGACGGGTCCAGATTCGCCTCTAAAAGCCAAGATCGACAAATACGCATTATAACGAGTTCCTAATCAGAATAACAAAACAAAACTAGACCAGTCTAGTTTTAAACGTAACAAACAAACTATTCTTACAAATAAATTTCGCAATTCCAACTCCCGGCCTACATCCGACAGACGCGTGCGACAGAGAGAACAGATAACAAACTAATTATAACTGCGAGCAAGACAGCGCATAACCAAACCAGGATTACTATGAGTTGGAAAGAGAGGGAAGTTAGGACGAAACTAATTATATTGCATGCATGACCAAACGATTAGTATGGAGTGCGATTTATTGTCGTGGATATATCACAGATGTTGCGATTTTTTTTTGTTCTCTGATATTTTGATTTATAGTATTGTATTTCTTCACGGTTTTTTTGTAAAAGGGTGAACTTTTGTTGGATTAGATTTGATAATTATGTCCAATAACAATAGATAGATAATAGATTATATACGAAACGATCTCATCTTTGGAGTTTTGAGTGACTGAGTACTCGACTTACTTGTCGCGAATAAAATCTTCGCAAGGAACCTAATTAGTGGAGTAATTGCGTAACACACTATCGGTAGCAATGGCTTTCATTTTGACAGTTTATAAACATTCACGACGCAATGATGCAATTAAGTAACGACTTATCATAGAACTCGCACATTTTTTGTAATTATTTTAAACAAAAAAAATATTGCGATCTTTTTAAATAAATGAAAACATGGGTTATTTAGATTTTTAAATTATCTATCCATTGGTGAAATCCTCAAATTAATAGAACGTCAAATTTAGCATAAGATGCATGCAATCAATAATTTTAGTCACTTTTTTAAAAGGAGATTTTAAATGTATTAGTAACATATAAAAACAATAACGTGCAATGTGATGATAGGATATCGAACATTAATAATGTGCTTTCAGATGCAGTTTATTTCTCATAATTATTGAGTTAATAGCCTCTGAATAACGAAGAAAAACGCGGTTTTGGTCGGGGTACCGCCTTAAATAGCCCTCAGCCTTCCTCACGAATTGAGCAAAGGAATCAAGAGCAAAATTTTTTTTTTAATTTTCAGGAGTTCCGAAGATTGGCGCGTTCAGTCTTCAGCTTCATTAAGAGGCTTACAAGACCTAAACGCAAGTTTTAGAAACAATAAAAGTATTTGATCGACTAGAGTAAACAAAATCAAAAAATATATGATATTCTTCAGGATATACGCTAGGTAGGTAGTGTGTTGAAAACATAATACGACTTATTTGGTACGATAGAAAAAAACATAAACATACCTCTAAAAACTTTATTTTTACAATAAAAACCATACTAATATACATACAATCATTATGATTTTTTGTCAAATTATTCTACAAGCAACATACTAAAACTCTAGTGTTTTAATTTTTTAGTCCAAACAATAGATTTTTCGTAAATAGATAATTGCTACATACTATGCAATAAATTATCAGCATTGTGTCATCGCGCTTCTCTTTCTTTTCTATGCAGTCCGACAGTGACCGCGCTTTAGGTCATGTAGGTCCTCTTAATTAGTATAAATATAAATTCGTATAATTTACAAACGAGCACCTCCTCCACATTATGTGATCTGTATGCAAGCCGCATCCGTCGCGTGCTCTCTCTACATTACACAGAGTAGTGTCACATGTTGTACTGCTGATGTTTTTTGTTATTTTTAGTACGCAACTGTGGAAGTTGTTGTTTTGTTTGTTTTTATTATGTCATTGGTTTTAGAGATTTATGAGTATTGTAAGGATATCATCAAGTTTTTGGGTACTTAGGAAGAAGTTAATTCTGCGATAGGATACATTAATTTATTTTAATACTATTGATGTATTTCCATTTATCCTTAAAGTTACTAATATGAATATACAGAGAGCATCATTTTTCCTTTGAAGTAGGAAAATCCTGAAAAGTTATAATTACGTATACTAATAAAAATATAATTCAACTTAGGCCCGATTTTTCAATCAACCGATAATTTTTATTCGTGGAACAAAATTGACATCTGACAGTTTTTGTATGGAAGAACTGTCAAAAATTTTAAAAAAATATTGCTCCGATAAAGTTATCTGTCGTTGGAAAAATCAGCCCTTAGTTTAGTAACTAAAGAAATTAACCCTTCACTCTTATTTCCTTCACAGACTAGGGGCATAGAAAACCGAAGAGTGTTTAAAAAAAAACAGTGGCACTCCGGGAGTGCCGACAGAAGTGAAAACTTGAACAATTACCTGTGTATTTTTTTAATCGTCATATAAACAAAACACAAACAGAATACTTTGCCATCACTCACTGACATATCGGATATACATTAAAACCGAGTACATCCCGAGGGTAGCCGAACACATCCGAAGCGGTGTCGGTTACGGTAACAGTGGCGCGAATTCAATTGTTTATTCCCATCTCAAAAAATTCCCAACGCGCCTTAAGAAGTTTTCACTTAAAAAAAAACAGCAATCAAAGGTCCGTCCAAATTATTGACCGTTTTTATCTCTGAAATCATAACCTACTCTGTACAGTTATATGCAAATAGGGTGAAGGGCCCATTTCATGTCCAACTAAATTATTCCATTTTGTGTCATAAAAATCGTGTACATTAAGTTTACAATACGGATTGCGTGCCGCTCCCTTAATGGACGGCTTAGGTTCGATTCCCGTGCGACGGACTTTTTGTAACGTGACACGCTTTTGTAAGCTTTGTTAAAAGGGTTTTTGGAAGATATATGATCGCGTGATTCGTGTGTGTTTTAGGATTAAGTGAAAATCGTGTTCCGACATATTACACTTCTAATTTGGATGTAAAAGGGAAACTGGCTGAATTAAAGGTTTAACAGCTGACTGAACGTTTCATTAAGGATGATCTTCTCATTACAATGTTTCTATGAGTCCTTAAAGGCTTAAGGCTCTTCTAGTTTTAAGATATGACTGATGTCTAAAAGTGTTTGTACAAATCTACTAACAGAAGTAAAATCTTTTATCTATCTACTGGCATATACTTATATAAAATTCTAAGTCCTGACTGACTGACTGATATATCAACGCACAGTCTAAACCGTTGGTCCTAGAGACATGAAATTTGGAGAGTGTGTTCTTTGCGAAGATTAGGTATCCACTAAGGAAGGGTTTTTCGAAATTCCACCCCTAAGAGAGTGAATGGGGGAGGGTGAAATTTCACGCGGATTTATGAGTTGTATTGCAATATGGAGAATAATTTTATGAATAGTGTTTTATGTTTCTATGTTTTGTAATGTTAATTACTTTAAACTTTGTGTTTTTTTTGTGTGTGGACTATAAGAGTGAGGGAAGAGAGATTGCACTTGTGTCTACGTGCACACTTGTGCACTATTTTTTTTATTGCTAAATGGGCGCGCTCTTGACCCCGATCACGCCTGATGGAAAGCGATAGATGAGGTCTATGATGGAACGAGCGTGCCCAGAAGATGCCTGTTCACACTTGATTTGAAGGCAGACGGGTTAAATGTGGGAGGGAACACAGATGCCGGCAGAGAGTTCCACACTTTGGCTGTGCGCATAAAGTGTGAAACTATAATATCTCCCGCGCCGAAGGCTAGTCTCCGTTGAGATTGGCCGCCGTGGACGAAATACGGTCTGGAGGACTTTACGAGTATTTTATACTATATTGTATAGAATCAAGGTCTTCTAACTTAACTCTGTCTGTTCAGTTTGTTGCGCCACTTCTTCTTCTCAGTTAAACCACTAGGACTTGGTGACGGGAAATGGTTCAGGGAAATGTTGACGTTCAAAAGGAGCTGATTCTCAACCTAATTTTAATAAATTACTTTTATTTTGATGAATATTATAGGGAGAGAGCTCTCTCTCCCTCTTTGCCTCGGAAAGCACGTTAAGCCGTTGGTCCCGGCTGTCATTCGTGGATCTTTGACAGTCGTTACGGGTCGTCAGGAGCCCGAAAGTCTGACAACCAGTCTTACTAAGGGGTATCGTATTACCCAGTCACCGGGTTATGGAGGTCAGATAGGCAGTGGCTCTATGTAAAATACTGGTATTCAACTGCATCTGGTTAGACTGGGAGCTGACCCCAACATAGTTGGCAAAAGGCAGGCAGATGATGATGGTGATTAGAGCTTTTCTATTGTTATGTCCGGTCTACTTCTCTTGTTTCAACTTATTTTGATTTAGACTTTATTTAGTGTTGATGTAACCAATATTTTGTAACAATATTTTGATTAAAAAGTGTGTCCGGTGGAGTTCCTTGCCCGTTTTTCTCCATAAGTACCGCTTTGGAATGGGCAACTAACTTCATCTTCCTGACTGATCGACCCCTTGAAAATTTAAAATGCCTGCAATTGTTTTTTTTTTAACTGACTATTGAACTCAAAGCATTAAAGTACTTTGAGTTCGTGTTGTAAAACTAAATTTAATGTACAGTGGCCTCCAAAAGTTAGTTGACATATTTCCACTTCAGCTGGTGATGTCACATTATGATTTAAAATAAACACGTAATCAGTAATCCTAAGGGATTACTTGATTATTTTTTATGATAAGTCAAAGCTAATTGAATTAGTTAATAACAATGTTATAGCAGTTCATACGTTTGGATCACTAGAATTTTAAATCATAATGTCAAATAACTTTTGTAGGTGACTTTGTAGGTAAGTTTTCAGTATTGTAATAATAACGTTTATTGAAAAACTCACGTTATTAAAATTGTTTTTCAATAAAATAGATACAGTTTTCACTCTCACAAATCGGCATAGATTCTTACGCCTGACCCGAATACGGAATTAGATGAACTTGTAAACAATCGTGGAAGAATGCACTAAGTAGTTCTGACAGATGCTGCTAGGTCTAACCGTGTCTGGGCTACTTCTGTTATCGTTTTACAAACTATAGGTGAATTACTCATATGGGAATGCCCATATGTGCCTTTATGTTATTATATTGTTGTATATGTGCCTTTATGTTATTATATGTCTTTAATGTTGTTATATTGTTGTTGTAATTATGTGAACCGTCACGAACTTAGAACTGACGCAAAAGTCCAAAGCGATTTTCTCGTGAAACAACAATTATTGCAACTTTGAGAAGAGACCTATTTCAACATTCCTAATCCTAACTAATATCATCACACTGATATTATAAAGGCGAAAGTTTGTGAGTGTGTGTGTGTGTGTGTTTATATGTTTGTTACATCTTCACGCTCAAACGGCTGGACCAATTTTGATGAAATTTGGTATAGAGATAGCTTGAGTCCCGGAAAAGGACATAGGGTACTTTTTATCCCGATATTCCCACGGGATCGAGACTTATGCGGGTGAAACCGCGGGGCCAGCTAGTATTATAATAAATGCGAAAGTAAGTTTGTTTGTTTGTTACCTTTTCACGCCTAAACCACTGAACCAATCATCCTGAAATTTTGCATTATACTTTGTCAGATGTAGAGAAACGTACATAGGGTACCTTTCATCCCGAAAAAAAGTGCTGTGCC
Source organism: Amphipoea oculea (assembly GCA_945859645.1). Taxonomy (NCBI): domain Eukaryota; kingdom Metazoa; phylum Arthropoda; class Insecta; order Lepidoptera; family Noctuidae; genus Amphipoea; species Amphipoea oculea. Next base: position 1,090,718 of record OX243885.1, read on the forward strand.
CGAGGAAAACAACGATAACGTTATTATGATAATAGATGGCGCCACGTGTCTTTCGAATCATGATTGAATTATATTAGAAACTTTAGAGTTTAAAGTCGAGTTGATTGTCAAATTCTAAATTAACGCGAGCGAAGCCGCGGGCAAAAGCTAGTCCATACTATAATATTATAAATTCGAAAGTAACTCTGTCTGTCTGTATGTTACCTTTTCACGCCTAAACCACTGAACCGATTTAGATGAAATTTGGTATAGAGATACATAGTTTGAGTCCCGGGGAAGGACATAGGATAGTTTTTATCCCGATATTCCCACGGGATCGAAACTTATGCGGGTGAAACCGCGGGGCGCAGCTATTATAGAATAAAGATTAGCCGGTCTGCTGCATAGCATAATATCATATCGTAATGTTTCTATTGCTCATATCAACCCATAATGCGCTCACTGCTAGGACACAGGCCTCCTCTCTGTGAGAGGGAGTGGGCCGTAATCCACCACGCGGTCTCAGTACGGGTTAGTAGATGTCAGGATGTAGGACGTGCCGGTTCCCTCACGATGTTTTCCTTCTTATAAAGCCATGACATAGCATGATTCCGGTTCAGCAAAAAACTAGGCTTCGTTTCATTATTCAGCCCTTGTGAAAGGCGACTACGGGATTATGTCAAGAGCAGCGTCGCGGGCGTCGGCGTCCCGCTGTCTAGTAATTATACAACGAGTCAAGAGCGATTATGAAGTACCCTTTTGACCGTGGAGTTGGTGTTATGAACTTTTATTGAAATTCTACAGATTTTCTAATCTTTAGCCCGATTATAAGAATCGATCGAGGTCTTCTATACTGGGTGTTAGGGACAACGACGTCCAATCTATTACCGTGAGTTCAGTACATCATCCTAGACGCTACTGCATTCAAATTTTTCGTCAGTTATTAATGAAGCTAAGGTTGAGCTTAATGGTGCTAATACATGCGTCATGTTCGTGAACGGGCGCCGTCAGTAGGGATTGGTCATCTCTTTGCTGCCATGGCTTATTTTATTTTAATGTATTGTTTGAATTGTTGTTTTTTCTCATCTTTTCATTATGGACGCTTTTAACGTTCTGCATCGTTCTCACATGTATAGTTTTTAACCATATTATTTTGATTTAATAGAGTGTCCATGGAGTTTCTTGCCCGTTCTTCTTCATAGTACCTACCTACGCTTTGGAATGGGCAACTAGCTTCATCTTTCTGACTGACCGACCCCTTCACAATTCAAAAGTGCCTGTATTTGGTTTAATTGAAATAAATGCTTTGAGTTATAGTTTGAGTTTAAAAATCTGCTGTTTCCTACAAATGTATGGAATAGCATTTTTTTTTAAATAACTGACGAAAAATTCATTACAAGAATCATGTATTGAATTCAAGGTCAATGTCTCTACTAGAAACTCATTGCATTATTCAGCTCTTATAAAAGGCGACTACGGGATTATGTCAAGAGCAGAGGTCGGGCGTCCCGCTGTCTAGTAATAATTATACAAGGAGACAAGTGCGATTATGAAGTGCCCTTTTGAACGTAGAGTTGGTGTTTTTACCTTTTATAAATGATAAAGGATTTATTTCTGTAAGTAGGTTTGTACAAACGCTTTTAAAATTCAATTCACTTTCTTTTCTATTGTAAAGTTTCTATATTTAATGCCTGTAATTTATATGGTGTAGGTACATAATAAAGAGTATTCTATTCTATTCTTTTACACGTCAATCATACTTTTTTTTTACTCAATACTCAATAATTCTTTATTGCATTCCGCAATGTAGGCTTAGGTGGTAAATATTTGCCAAAAGAAAAAATCATGGACCCTGTCGGGCACAGCAAAAGAAAGATATGTGGAGAAGAGGACTTATCATTTACGTAGGTATCTTATAATCTAACTAAACTTTTTTTAAAGCTAGATGAGGTCGGCGTTTCCTATCTGACTACTCTGAGAGGAAAGGCCGAAACAAACTCAGAGGTCTCTTTTAAAGTCCAGACAAAATAAGTAAACTTATAAATTTCAATGTCTATTACCTAATGTTTAGCCAGGGATTAACTACTACTACAACTTACAGCTCAAACTCAAAGCATTTATTTAAATTTTACCATTTAATGGCACTTTTGAATTATCAAGAAGTCGGTCAGTCAGAAAAATATGAAGCTAGTTGCCCATTCTAAAGCGTTGTAGGTAACTATGGAGGAGAACTACTTTTTGGACTTAAACATAAAGCTGGCAAATTTCGGTAGGTACAGACGCCAGCACATCAAGCTACTACAATCTGTCAAATTTCTTAAATAGATTTTAAACTTTATCGCTAAAGTGTAAGGTTCAAAGTTGATTGGGAAAATTTGACAGTTTCGGGTAGCTTGATGTGCTGGCGTCTGTACTATTACACATTTTCCTAGCACTTCGGAAAAACAGGCCGATGATATGTTATATTCAGCCTGATTATAATATTCAGCCTGATTATAATATTCAGCCTGATTATAATATTCAGTTGAGGTCTACATTGTAGGTTTTATAATCAATCGTAGTTTTATTTACTGTGTAACGAAACAATGACACTAATCACCTTGTACCGATCTATGACTAGGTATCCTTTTTTCAATCGCAATTTCTTTTAATACTTATTTGTGATTTTGTACACGTGTATATGCTGATTTTCCAATAGACTAAGCTTTGAAAATCCATGACGGTAATCCTCGGTAAATCATATACAAAAGGCATTTAATTTTGTATTTTATGCTATTGTGAAAATCTTGGCTTACCAGTGGTCGCAACACCCATATCTACATAATTTTAGCAGCTCACAGAAGGCTACCTACATTTCATTCATCACACTATACCCTACACCTCAAAACTGACCCAAAATCCTACCTAACCTGTAATACCAAAAAAACCCTACAAATCATACCAAACACCGTAAAAAAATACGTAAAAATCATACTAAATCCATGTCCTGTTCGTACAGTCAACCAAGTAATAACAATTGAATACAAAAACCACCCTTATATCTATGATACAAACGCGATGTCAATCTCAAATAATTAGGTGCCACTTGCGTGCGGGAGAGTGGTTCGTGACTAAAATAACAACTACGCGGATCGATCAAAGTTAAGCAACGCGTGCCGAGGTCGGTCTGTGTATGGGTGACCGCATCTATTCCGTGCCTAGCACGTTTAGCCGTTGGTCCCGGCTGTCATTCGTAAATCTTTGAGTCTTTACGGGTAGTCAGAAACCCGAAGATCTGACAACCAGTCTTGCCAAGGGATGTCGTTGCACCCATAACAGATTTGTGGAGTTCAGAGCCCTGATTCACAACCATACGACAGGCTATCGTATCGAAAACCTGACATTTCGATAACCTGATTTGACTTCCCCTCAACAGCAAATAGCTGTTGGAAGAATAGCGGGCGTCTATTTGATTTAAACTGACAAAGTTTTCGGTTTTTGGACTTGTGAACAGCGTTGAGAAGACTTCTACGATAACAATGATTAATGTTCGATACGATACGGAAGCATATCGAGTGTTTGTGAATAAGGGGGCTGATAATCAGTCGCTCCATGTAACATACTAGTATTCAGCTGCATCCGGTCAGACTGGAAGCCGACCCCAACATATTTGGGAAGGAGCTAAGCAGGTAGATGTACACGCGAATGACCGTACTACCGGGCTGTGATACCGGGCTTGCCAGCTGATGTCGATGACCCGAATACTGTGACAGTGGGATGGGTGCGAGGGCAGGGGGCAGGGGTGAGTGGGGGCACGCGGGGAGAGCGGGAGGGGAGCGGTGATGTATGGGGAGGTGGTACGTTGACACTGTTGCACGTTACGGGAATGTTGGGATCGATAATTTGTTGGGTATCTAGAATGGAGTAAAATGTATGTAATTTTAAAATTTACCAGGCTAGGACTACTAGAGCTAGGTAAAAAACAGTATAACTGTTTCTTTTCATAAAGAGAAGGAATGGTGAGTCTGATCACCACGCTTGTTCATTTTGCGTGTTTGAGATGTCAGAAATATCCCAGGTATCCTCGCGAAACATAAAGTACGGTCTGGATATTCTACATCATACTTGAGTAGTTCTTTTTTATAAATGAATCTATAAAATGTATAAATCTAGTAGTCTACACTGGATTTGCAAGACCTGAAATAATCAAAACTAAAAAATAATCAAAATAAATAAATACAAAAGATGAATAATTTATTGATAGTTACAATACCTAAGTGATAGCAGTTTGCTACGACGTACGCCTACGCCTAGCACCTGCTACGCCGTCGTAGCAGTTTGCTACGTAATACTACGCAACATGAACCTATCATAACTGAAATAATATTCCATTTCAAAACATGATTCTTGACACCTCCAGGAAGTACATTTTCACACGACAAACCTATTTATAGAACGGACAGTGGAAACAAATCGCCACCCTTAAGACATCTCTGCAAATGTACAACCGGTAGCAACCCCCTAACATTTATTAACATTGGAAAACCCACTTTAACTCCAACGAAATACAGTGCTATTCACTGTAACATCACACTCAAACTTTATTGAATAAAGCGATACTGTACTGCAATCGAAAACCAACTTTCGTTCTCAAAGATAAAGTTGATTTTACATTGAAACAGAAAAGTAATAGCTAATATTTCCTGTTTAACTTTGGCATTGTAAAATGTGCCCTGACACACGGAAATTAAGGTGTGTTTTACACTGTGTAAAGTTAAATACATTTAGTATTACAAATACAGTTTCGCAGAGCTCGGCGCGAGAGATTTGATATCGTTTTTTGCAAGTGTCTCCGTATATAATATAGTACATGGCAAGTTCTCGTTCCCTTTGACAATTTTCTAATATATTTCTCTGCTGCGAATATTGCTCTGCACCGTAATTGGGTAGCAAGTGGAGGTTCTACCATGTTATGTACAGTTTACATCGCCGTCTAAATATGTGAGCACCATGAACGAGTATCTATCACACAATTTGATTTACCTGTCATTGCTTTTTTTTAAGTAGCTGCGCCACGCTATTTCACCCGCATAAGTGTCGATCCCGTGGGAATATCGGGATAAAAAGTATCCTATGTCCTTTCCCGGGACTCAAACTATGTATCTCTATACCAAATTTCATCTAAATCGGTTCAGCGGTTTAGGCGTGAAAAGGTAACATACAGACAGACCGACAGAGTTACTTTCGAATTTATAATATATATTAGTATGGATAAGTCAGGTTTCCACTCGATGTTTTTTTTCACTGAAGTCAATACCTAAATCCCAAAATAAACTCAGAAAGTACATATGAATTGAAAATCACATTTTTGAAATACATAGCGGTTGGTCATTCGTGGATCTTTGACAGTCGTTACGGGTCGTCAGAAGCCCGAAAGTCTGACAATCAGTCTTAACAAGTGCTATCGTGTTACCCAGTAACAGGGTTGTGGAGGTCACAATCACAGATAGGCAGTCGCTCCATGTAAAATACTGGTATTCAGCGGCATTCAGTTAGACTAGAAGCTGACCCCGACCTAGTTGGGAAAAGGCTAGGAGATGATAAGGATGGACTAGCATACCATCTTCTGTTGCTATCATTATTTATCAGCTGGACTTGATCAAAATTTAATACAAGGTATAAGGGATATTGATCTACAAACTGTTACCAAAACTTCAGTGCATAATTCTAGATACGTTGAAATTTTTCGTCTTTCATGAAAAACAAGCGGTCAAGTGCGAGTCGACCACCTTACCTATAATATTGAATACTACGTTTTTTTTACACACTATTTGCAAACAAGTGCCTACCTAGTACAGTTCAAAAGATTCAGCCCTGTGACAGACAGACAGACGGACAGCAGAGCCTTTATGATAGGGACCCGTTGACACTCTTTGGGTACGGAACCCTAAATACAACACCTACACGGATATGAAAATATTTCAACTCAATCGTATAACGGGATGTGGGTGAAAATCGATGGCAACACCCGACCGTTCGCTACTAACATGTAGACTATAATATCGGTTCACAGAGGCACCTAGATGTCAGTATATCTACATAGCAAATAGCACTTTTTGATTTTTTAATCAAGAAGTGCTATTTGCTATGTAGTATTTGTCTTCTTAATTTCTTAGCAATCTTCTTCTTCTAAATTCTTAAAGTGGATGTTACGCCAGCTGATATAGATTTTAAGCTTATGTCCGTGACTTCCCTTCGTGGAGGTCGGAAATTATTCCACGGGAACGTACTATCGGGGTTAAAGTATTCTATGTCCTAACCCAGGTCACGGTTTACCTGGGTGCCAAATTTCATCAAAATCTATACAGCTATTAAACGATTTTAACATAGAATAAACTAAATGGATACTAAAAAGTATCCATTTAGTTTATACCATGTTAATATCGTTTGCACATTCAATCGTTCCGATTTATTTGCGCCAATCCATCCACATTCATACTAATGCAAAAGTAACTCTTTCCATCCGTAACCTTTTCACGCGTTAATAGCTGAATAGATTTTGATGAAATTTGGCACACAGGTAGAACATGACCTGGGTTAGGACATTGGATATTTTTTATCTCGATAGTAGTACTTACGTTTCTGTGGGTTAATTTCTAACCTCCGCCCTTTCAAGCGTCGGCGAAGCCGCGGACATAGGCTAGTATTATAATAATTATTTTAAGTAACCGCTAAAAGCTTCTCAATAGTTTTCTGTACTGGCTTAAACCACGCTTTGAAAAATTAAAATTAAAATAATGATTTCAATAAAACCACAAGTACGAGTACTACGGAACATTTTTGCCGTCTAGGTATCGGTCAGTTAAAGTTAGCCGTTAGCGTCAAGTGTCACAAATGTCAGGTCTCGTGAGTGTCAAGTGTCACGAATATCAGATGTCAAGTGGTACGAGTGTCAGATCTCGTAAGTTACCTGACACTCATTTAATTTCTGATAGCGTGAATTATAGTAATCAAATTCAAAATCTATCAAATCAAGAACAATGAGTCAGTTCAGTGGCCAATTACAAATAAATAATTCGAGCCAGTCAAAGTATCAAGCTTGACAAGAAAGGTCAGCCACACACGAACACCAGAATTAAAAGCTTCAAGAAGTCTTGGAAAGGGTCAGTACTTAATAAACGTATTTAAAGTTTATAAGAATCTTAGGTAGGACACGCGATGGGCTGAATGAAATGAATAAACTTTATGCAGTGATAGTTGTGGTGTAAAAGACCTATACACCACAAATCACAAATTGCGTTTACCGTTAAACATAATATTTATTTAAACTTTTCGCACAAAAAGGTACATACAAAGGCGGACTTAATGCCTTAGGCATTCTCTATCAGTCAACCAAGGGTGGTGAACAGATTAGATGACAGGTGCTTTGGTTGAGAGGAACAATGATAAAAAAAAAAACTAAAACATAAACTAATAACTAATGTATAAAACATGATTATGTCTTTGTCATCCTCAAACATCGCATCTTTCATTGACAGATAGATAAAACATGTATTCAGTGCACATAGTATTTGGCGCAGCCGTGAGGCAATTTGATGCTAATTTCTCACAACGCACTTTGCACTTTGTTTTCTTTTAATTTTATTTTTTTACTTATAGTGTAACTAGCTGCGCCCCGCGGTTTTACCCGCATAAGTGTCGATCCCGTGGGAATATTGGGATAAAAACTATCCTATGTCCTTTCCCGGGAGTCAAACTATCTCTATACCAAATTTCATCTAAATCGGTTCAGTGGTTTAGGCGTGAAAAGGTAACATACAGGCAGACAGAGTAACTTTTGAATTTATAATATTAGTATTGATAATTATGTTGTGTTGTGTGCCTTTTATTCGGTGCTAAATAATTGTACTTCCTTTCTTTCTTTCACACAAAAGATATAGCAAAACACAAAAGCACAATTACCTAAATGATAACAAATTACGGGCAAGAAACTCCACGAACACTCTTTCTTGTTGTTTTATTTTTTCAATTCATTTATTTCAGTGTATAAAATCGAAATTAGCTCAAGCCACAAATACTACCAGTTACTAAGTTTTACAAACATAGCAATTATGCTCCATTTCAGCAAAGTAAAATCATGATATAATTTCACCCAGTTCAGAAACTACGAGTCTTATAAAAGGTCAGTACGTAGTTGTTATGTAATGAAAACTTTAACCGAATCTCGGTTTATATGCACGCGATCGTAAACTGAATTACAAGCTGAAACCAGTTGAGAACTAGGTTATTTTACTTGCTGATAAAGGACTTAAAGCAATTCAGCTTTAATCTAATTCGCCTTTATTTTTCGTCTCGCAGGTCTTTTTTTTATGGATGGGAAATCATCAAATGGCCCCTCCCGCTCTGGGTGGTGCGGAAGGGAGTGTCTGACTCTTACTGACTAAAACCCATGCGTGTTCCTTCCTTAGCCCTTTATGTTCCGGGGTAGCGGTAACCCTTTCGGACAATCCCGCACCCCTGGCAGGCTGCGGCCCTGGCAGGCCCCTTCCTTTTTGCTGACATCTCTTTGAGGCGCGCGTGGAACACGTACGCGCCGTCCGGCACGGGCCTGGTCCTGATCGGACGGTGAGCTATCCATTACTCCGCAGGCCCGCGCCTACGGTGGCCGGGAGTCGCCACGCGGCTCCCGGCAGGTCTAACAGTCGAATTAAGTCTTCCAGACCGCATTTCGACCATGGCGACCGATTTCAGCGGAGACCAGCCTTCGGCGCGGGAAATATTATAGTGCACAAGTGTGAGCACAGACACAGGTGCACTCCCTCTTTCCTCACTCTCATAGTCCGATGGAACGGCAATCCGACACGACCGGAGAGAGATCAGGCGCAGGATGAACGGCTTAACGTGCTTTCCGAGGCACAGGGGTATCACACCGCCAACTCCACAATCGCGCTTGCGACCACATGACTAACGGAGCAGTCATGATCAGAGATCGGTATAGGTAGAGCTGTTTTATGTACTTAAATTTCCATAGGTTAGAATAATATGGATATTCCCCGAGTCCCGGGATTTGGTTTTTAAGTAGTAAGTACTCTAGCGACAAAAACACCCTGCTATTGTTTTCTTTTGTTTCTATAATGCGGCGAAATTACGCGTCTCAACAAAGCGGAAACGGCGCGCTTGGCAAAAAGTTTTATAGCGTGCTGTTGACGTAAAATTTACAACGTCGCTCATGCGCTTATTGGCTTACATAAACCATTTTTATACATATTGACAAAAAGAATGAAATTCAATAAAATCCCATAGTATCAGTCGGAATCCCGTGGAATATCCATATTAACATCAATGTTTGCGGTCAAAGAACCTAAATAGCTCTACCTATTCCGATCACTGGTCATGATACTTGAATGTTATGTACCCATCACCCCAAGTAAGAAAATTCAGACTGAATTTTCTTACTTGGGGTGGTGGTAGAAGTATGGAATAAAAAGACATGTTGCGCCGACACCCAATAGATTGGGATATGGGCATGACGGAGGGAATGACGATGATGATGATGAAAATTATTTGAGCATTAGACAAAGTGCAAACCCAATTATTGTCATATTAGCTGCGCCCCGCGGTTTCACCCGCGTAAATGTCGATCTCGTGGGAATATCGGGATAAAAAGTAGCCTATATGTTAATCCAGGGTAACAGCTACCTCTATAAAAAATTTAATAAAAATTGGCCCAGCCGTTTTTTTTATTTATTTTATTGTACTCATCATTATGAACAACTTTTACTATGGGACTAAACTTAAAACCGCAAAAAAAAATCTGCTGTTCCTTCCATTTATGTTCACATAACTCGTCAAAATGTAGGGAAGAGCTGATTTTTTTTCGCGATTTCAGGTTTGGTCCCATAGTAAAAGTTGTTCATAATGATGATTACAATGACCCCTTAAAAGATGCCCATGAATTCAATTTCACCCTGTATAAACACACACACATACACACTCACAAACTTTCGCCTTTATAATATTAGTGTGATAAGATATGAAAACAATAATTAAATCATCACGAAATGCATCACAAACTTCACAAGAATTTTACACCTTTCACAAAGAATTTTCCAACCCCTATAAACCACATAAAGGGTGATAATTCTGCTCGGCTCCCACCGTTTTTAGCGTGAAGGTGAATAATAAAGCTTTGTGATAGCAGAGAGCCTCAGGTCCAAAATATTACCATTTAAATTGGCCGGCGTTTGCACTTAGGGTTGTACGAAACTAATGGCTTTATATATTTTTGGGATTATGAAGAATTTACATGTGTTATTTTGAATTTGGGTCATCCTTAAAAAGTGAATAATATTTCTGTTACATGTGTTAGTTTTGCATATAAAACAAAGTAATGTCTCTCTGCCTGTCAGTTCTTCTAATTAAGTCCCGGGCAGAAGCTAGTAATATATATGAATTTACATGTAATTACTTAATGAGAAATCATGGTTTTATGTTTTATTTAGAAAATCCATTGAGCTAGGTTCTGCGCAAACAGAGTCGAGGCGACAGCTAGTTTACTTAAATTATTGTATCCCTTTTGATATAAAATAAACCACCGTCTCTTCCTATAGCAAAACCAGCCTATAATGCTCCCACTGCTGGGACACTGGCCACGTACCTACCTTCTTGAGGGGGTGGGCTCTTCACTACAAAAAAAAAACATTTTGTTCGAATCTGAAGCATGGTGATTATTTATCATATATTATTTTATGACTATAATTCTTCAAGCATTACAGTGAAGTAACACACGAGGTTATACAACTTTTTATGTCTCTAGATTCAGCCAAGCTTTGGCCAATTTATTTGGTACTAGCTGCGCCCCGCGGTTTCACCCGCATAAGTTTCGATTCCGAGGGAATATCGGGATAAAAACTATCCTATGTCCTTTCTCGGGACTCAAACTATGTCTATACCAAATTTTATTTAAATCGGTTCAGTGGTTTAGGCGTGAAAAGGTAACAGACAGACAGAAAGACTTACTTTCGAATTTATAATAATAGTATGGATATTATAATATATTATATTATAGTATAGTATGGATTATACATTTCATTAACTTTCAGTAACCACTCTCTATCCAGGCCATCGGCCTCTTTACAACTCAAACATAAAAACTAATTTATACTCCATTCATATTTACTACCAGCCGAAACAAAAACGTAGTAATAAACAAACTAAAAACTCCTTTTCAACAAACTTCATGCTGAAAGTTTTGTGGGAAAACAATATATTTTCATAGAATGCAACTCGCGTGTCGGCCCTAGCATCGCCAGGAAAACTTTGCATAGATATTTTACTTGTAAAAGCGTAAAATACTACCACAAAAATCTTGGATACGGCCATATTTTGCGAAATTATACTGTTTTTATGAATGGAAATATAACATAACATAACCCATAGGCGTCAAACTCACAGATCGCATTAAGAACTCTTCTATACTTCGTTCCAAAACACAAATAGCGGACGCTGGCCGCACAGCTGCTAGACTAAAGTGAAACTGGGCTGGCCATATCTGTCGAATGTCGGAGCAGCAATATGCAAAAGCCACCACTCAGTGGATCCCCAATAGCAGGAAACGACTGCGCGGCAGGCCCAGAAAGAGGTGGCGGGATGAGCTGGACTCCTTCTCAAAGGATTGGCCCACAATCGCAGTAGACCGGGAAAAGTGGAAAGAGGGAAAGGGAGGCCTTTGCCTTGCAGTGGGACAACACAGGCTTATAAAAAAAAAAACAAATACAGACCCACCCCCGCGGACGCAATATGGCAGGAAAAATATAAAAAAATACGAAGGTGTACAACTTTATAATAATCTACCGGCAGATATCAGGAGCACATCCTCTTTTCACATATTTAAATCTAAACCCGAGCAGTACGTCACTAACAACACAAAACTATTAAGTTAACGACATAAGCTACGAGTAGTCTTGCACACAAATGCGACAGCGTACATACCTACATTAAAAAAAACAATAGTGGCACTCCGGGAGTGCCGACAGAAGTGAAAACTTGAACAATTACGTGTGCATTTTTTAAATCGTCAGGAAATATTTCGAAATATTTATTTGGTGTCGGTTACGGTAACGGTAACAGTGTCGCGAGTTCAATGGTTTTTTCCCATCGCAAAAAATGCCAACATGCATGTGTATCTATGTACGTACCACAATATAAGAACATATATACAGAGGTGTCGGTTACGGTAACAGTGTCGCGAGTTCAATGGTTTTTCCCATCTCAAAAAATGCCCAAGAAGTTTTCACTTAAAAAAAACAAAACTATTAGCTACTGGACTACATTTACCTTAGTTATGTATTCATTCGCAAAATGAACAATGTATGTTCTTTTAGAATAAATAAATCACCTTGAAATCCACATAATGATAAAACTAACACCATAATTGCGTAACACACTACCAAACACAATTGAGCGAGGGGTCCTGGGTTCGATTCCCAGGTCGGGCAAAAGCGTTACTGGGTTTTCCATTAGGGATTTCTTAGTAACAGCCCGGAGTTTGGTATTTGGCGGTTTCATACCCCCGTGCCTCGGAAAGCACGTAAAGTCGTTGGTCCTGCGCCTGATCTTTCTCCGGTCGTGTCGGATTGCCGTCCCATCGGACTGTAAGGGAACAGAGAGTGCACCTGTGTTTGCGCACACACTTGTGCACATCTCCTGCGCACCTGGCTAATCTCCGTTGGGATTGGCCACCGTGACCGAAATCGGTCGGGAAGATATCACACTAATATTATAAAGGCGAAAGTTTGTGAGCGTGTGTATGTGTGTGTTAATATGTTTGTTACTCTTCACGCTCAAACGGCTAGACCAATTTTGATACAATTTTGTATGGAGGTAGCTCACACCCTGGATTAACATATAGGCTACTTTTTATCCCGATATTCCCACGGGATCGACACTTATGCGGGTGAAACCGCGAGGCACAGAGCTAGTTATAAAGTTCATTTGCCTTATCAACCGAATTCAAAGAACTCTAGAGTGATCCTGCTTGTTCCTTTCTCCTTCCTTCAAACTCTACCAAACTAGTTAAAAGTTCTGAAGTCTCTAGCTAGAGTCGTCGAACCCTCGCTTTATATTTTAGCTGCTCGTTAGGTTCGCGCGGGAAATTCTCAAACAACTCTACTAGCTCTATACAGGGTGTTACGGAAAGGGTATATCAATACAAACGGGTTGAAGAGTGTATCTGGTCTAGAATCTCTGTACAAAATTTCAGCTCAAAAGCAGTAACTTTGAAAATGCTTAATATTGTTTTATTTCGATAGTTTATTAAATTGAAATCATAACAAACGTGTCACCGCAGTACGAGGGTCATTATCCATTATCTGTAGTGTGTCTGTGCGCCTAGTACATGCACATCACGCCGCCACGTGCCAGTGCAGCGCCGTGATGTCGAAATAAAAAAATATTAAGCATTTTCAAAGTTAATGCTTTTGAGCTGAAAATTTGTACAGAGATTCTAGACCAGACACACTCTTCAACCCGTTTGTATTGATATACCCTTTCCGTAACACCCTGTATGTATGTTGTCTTGTATCATTACGCTGTACAATTAGCGGTATAGGCAGAAGGGAACAAAAAACAGTAATTGGTCCCACTGTTAAGGGCTCATCTCATACAGAGAGAAACCGGCTTACAATTTTTTTTTAAATGGGAACTTTTTTAGGCGCGTTGGGCAATATTTGAGATGGGAAAAAACCATTGCACTCGCGACACTGTTACAAACACCGTGCTACATTCGGATGTGTTCGGCTGTCCTCGGGATGTAATCGGTTTTAAATGTATTTCCGATATGTCAGTGAGTGATGGCAAAGTATTCTGTTTGTGTTTTGTTTATATGACGATTCAAAAAATACACACTTAATTGTTCAAGTTTTCACTTTTGTCTGCACTCCCGGAGTGCCACGTTTTTTTATGTAATCAAATTATGGTAAGTAGCAATTAATGCAAAAAGCAATTGAAAAATAGTATTCCAAAAGTTACTAATACTTAATTACTTATTATTAAAATGTAATATTATTTACCAAGTGGTGGCAAAGTGGTAACAGCCGCGACTTACGAGTTATGGGTCGTAGGTTCGAACCCAGGCAGGGGCTTTACTCATCTTAAAACGTTGAAGGAAAACATCGTGAGGAAACCGGCATGTCCTAGACCCAAAAACGCGCTATCCACGAAGACGCGCCCCACTCTTCTTCCTAATCGCTTACAGTACTAGTGTGCAACATTCCGCTAGTGTTTTAGTTTTGTCGACACACAGTAATTACTTATTAGTGGGTAATTAGTATGTTACATCACAAAACTAAACACTAGCGGAATTAACTAGCGATTTTTTTTAATGTATAGCACAGCTGTCGCTAACACCCATATTTGCAAATTAATAAATTAGTTGATTTGATTTGATTTTGATTTGAGTTCCACAACAAGTTGCTAATTACTTTTCAAACATTTTTTGATAAAATTTGGTATGGGGACACTTTGAACCCTGGGGAAGGACATAGGCTTTAAATCGACATACCACGGGGTGAATCCGCGGGCGGAAGCTAGTCATCATCTGCCTGCCTTTTCCCAACTATGTTGGGGTCGGCTTCCAGTCTAACCAGATGCAGCTGAATACCAATATTTTACATGGAGCGACTGCCTATCTGACCTCCACAACCCAGTTACTGGGTAACACGATACCCCTGGTAAGACTGGTTGTCAGACTTTCAGGCTCCTGACTACTCGTAACGACCGTCAAAAATCCACGAATGACAGCCGGGACCAACGGCTTAAAGTGCTTTTCGAGGCACGAAGGTGTCTCGGTATGTAAAGATGGTCACCCATCCATAAACTGCGGCAAGCGTAGCTTAACCTGATCGATCGACCTGTGCGGCTGTTATTATTTAGCCACGGGCCCCTCCTTAGCTACCATGGGCCCTCCGCGGGCGGAAGCCAGTAAAACCATAAAATATATAATTTAAAAAAAGATTGACACACCTTAAATTATACACCGTGAAATTTTAATCACCGTTTTCCTCTTAAGGGGTCATTGTACTCATCATTAAGAACAACTTTTACAATGGGACCAAACCTTAAATCGTGAAAAAAAAGTCAGCTGTTGCCTACATTTATGTTCGCATAACTCGTCAAAATGTAGGGAACAGCTGATTCTTTTTTTCACGATTTCAGGTTTGGTCCAATAGTAAAAGTTATGCATCATGATGAGTACAATGACCCCTTAAGAGGGAGATGGTGATTAAATTTTCAAGGTGTATAGAAAACGCTGCTGGAAAAACCCCCACTTACTAGGTACCTACAAGCACCCTCCTATATTGTAGGCAGTAATTGACAATGTAAATGCGCGCGGCAGACACAGTGACGGCGGACAACGCTTTGTTCAATAAGTTATGTCTTGCGTCATAATCGTGAACGTTATCTGAAGGACAGACTTAAAAATTGATGTTTTTTTTTTTTTGTTAAAAAGTTTATTGGCCCGCAGGTTTTTTTATGAGGTAACGGGAACTTCAGTAAAAAAATCACTAAAATCATTATTTAAAAAGTTGTTTTATCATTGAAAGAATGATGGGCATTTTCGTATAGAGCCAGGCCTGATGATCAATAGAGTTCTAATGCATGCCAACTAATTGGTTATAACCAGCAATTACTTGGTATGTACAAGTCTTGGTATGTAAAAATGGTCACCCATCCAGGGACCAATCACGCCAAGCGCAGCTTAAGCTGATCGATTGACCCGTGCGGCTGTTATTACTTAGCCATGAGCCCCCTCAATGTTATGAGTCAATAACTAATATTATTGAGAACTGCAGTGAACATTAGTGTCATAAACTAATACGTTTACATGGTACATCTCTATAACCCGGTATTTCACAGCCTTCTGCTCATAATGAAAATTGATGCTTATGATATAAACTTTCATTTGATGTATATGTGGTTTTATTGGACATACGCCGGTATGTCCAATAAAACCAAAACGCCCATCATTCTTTAACAGTACTTACTTAATCGTTTTTAGTAATATTAATCATTTGTATGCCACGATTGGCAAAACATAGCGCAGTACCTTATTTTTAACATCTTTGTATGTAATTACCTAGGTGTTACAAAGAAAAGATCTTATTCTTATCATAATCTAAATTCAGTCACTGTGTATGATCAGAATTCATTATATTGAAAGCCAAAATCATAGAATGGAAAGTCAGAACATTACGAATATATTATAAGGTTACTTTCACCTTAGTTTTGAAATATTTATTAATTTTTACCTTAAACTCTTTTAAAACGGAACAGTACGGGGTTTATCTCCAACCCCCCACGACCTTTTGCTCTCTTTACTTAAATATTAGCTGGCTGGCAATAATTTGTTAATGGTAAGGTTAAACTTATTTTATTAATATCCAGTGTATTAGTTTAATAATATACAGTGTTTGAGATAGTTGTTGTTTTCTTATTGCCATACCCTATAGTTTGCCGCTACCACTGGTAAGAAATCTTAATTGAAACAGTGGCAATAACATATAACGTACAAATCATAATCTAAAGTCAGACCCTCATGTAAGTATTAGGCACTTTAAGGATAAAAAATTGCAATAAACCGTAACTAAAGGGCTTTTGTTGTAAGTAATTTGAGTAAAAACAAAAAATATTTCAAACTTGAAACTAAGCATTTATTTAATGAAACCCTTTACAAGCGCTTTTGAACTGTCAATAAGTCGGTCAGTCAAAAAATATGAAGCTAGTTGCCCATCCCAAAGCGTAGTAGGTACCTATGGACAAGAACGGACAAGAAACTCCATAGACACTCTATTAAATAAAACAGTCAATTATGGAAAAATATTTTACGTGAAATGGATAGATAGTTAAAAAATAAATGAATATCGTGTACCTACTCAATCTTAAAGTAAAATAAAGCTGCAACAATGTAAAATCATTAAATTGTAACCGTGATTGTAACCTTGGTAGCCAGCCTACGGAAGGCCGGGAAAGCGCTACGGCGTAGCAGCGTAGCCGCGTTGCTACGAGGCTACGAGGCTACGAATTGAGAATTTTCCTTATTCAGATTACTATGGCTACCGCATATGAGATTTCTTAGAAGGGATTTTTTTAGATTACGTGTGTATATAGATACAAGTCGCTTTTTGTGTATGTGTGTAACCGCGTTGTTCTTCTAAACCACGCAACGGAGTTTGATGCGGTTTTCACTACCAATTAGATCATTTACTCCGGAAGGTTTATGTGTATATTACTTTAATATTAAACTTACATACAATAAACAAACATACAACAACAAAACACACATACATGTAAAAACATACAATAAAGAAATATCGATGTTTTGTCAAGTCGTAAAAACCGTGAGAAGCACGGCCGGGTTGCTATTATTATACAAATATACCAACACATAATATACCGGATGATTTTTTTTACCGGTTCCAAATTTTTACAGGGTGTTCTACCCATGAATATAAAAATTTGGAACCGGTAAAAAAATCATCCTGTATAGACGCTTTTTTCTCAAGGAAATAAGCAGAAAGATTAAATACAGGTGATTGATCATCCGATTAAACATACTTACAACCTTTATAAATGACCTCATTTATTATTTCATTTAAACACTAACATTAATTCAGCATAGTACTACGTCATAATTTGCTATGTCACGTGTAAAATATTTCAACCCCCAGCACTAGTTTTTATAGGCTATATAAATTAATTTTAACGTACGGTTTTAAACACGCGATCACACGCAATATAAGCACAATACCGAAGTTATTACAAGTGCCTTTAAAAATGTGTGACAAAATCCCTTCGTCGTTTTCTATACCACTAGATTCAGTACCTAGGTTTTATAACAAAATAAGTTATATAAATTACGGTTTTTACATCGTACTGTTTAGTTTCTTGTTTATAGGAACCAAGCATTAGTGATTTGTGATAAATCACTAAT
Organism: Amphipoea oculea; assembly: GCA_945859645.1. Taxonomy (NCBI): domain Eukaryota; kingdom Metazoa; phylum Arthropoda; class Insecta; order Lepidoptera; family Noctuidae; genus Amphipoea; species Amphipoea oculea. Next base: position 1,108,665 of record OX243885.1, read on the forward strand.
GCTTGGTTCCTATAAACAAAAACGAATCGTTTTGTTTACCAATGGTAGCAAAACAAAAAAAAAACTTACATAACTAGGGACGAACTAAGAATACATCCATTTTTTCTTGCCACACTGCGCATATAAATAGATTCGTAAACTAACTTTACCTGTGATAGCTAGTTTCCATATGAGAGGGTCTACTATGCAAAGCTAAGAGGTATTTGTTTTATTATTGGTAAAGATACAAGAGATTTAACTAATAACGGTCCGTGCATTATATAGGAATCGGCCATAAAAGCATTTAATGCAAAACGTATTTTAAAAAAAACATTATTTTTCTGTAATATCAAAGGATTGACAGAAATGGAACGATATTTTAAATTCCTTAGTTTATAATGTCGTACAAAATATAAAAGAACAAAAAACACATGACAGTCAGAATTTGATTAACACAGCCAGCCATTGTCCCATAACAAACGCTTTATAACTCAACAAAGAACAGATACTACTTAACTCAAAATCAACCTATCCCAACTTGCGTAACAAAACTCTACCTTCCGTAATCGACATACAGCTCACCCCCTTCAAAATATTACGCCAATAATTACAACACATCGAACGATGCAACAACCCCATAACAGGTCAGTACTCCTGCTTATTACCACGAATGAACCCTTTCCACCTTCCGGGAAAGGGACATTATAGCAACTGGCATTACCCAGGAACCAATCACTTATTAAGTAACCAATTTGTTTGAGGAAACAAAGAATGGTTTCTGCTGAACCTAAAAATAGTTTTTATGTGAATAGTTTAATTTTGATTTTATTTGGTAACCTTTCTTGTGATTCTGTGAGGTAACAGTTATGAGAAAACTTCGATACGAAATTGACGAAGTTTTGATCATTTTGTAATCGCAGTTTTTGTTGGCAACCGTACCTACTTAACTCAATCGCTGACCAATTACGATGCTGTCATCACAGTAATAACACGCAATAAAAAGGTTGTAATATAACGTTGACACAATCATAAATCCGCGCGAATTTCCACCTAATTTCCAGTGTTTCCCCAGTACTAGCTCGTTCGTTGTCCCCTCACGGAACCCAGTTACGAAGGGGCCGTGGTTCCCGGGTGTCGATCGATTCGCCCGGGGTAGATCTGGTTTTTTCGGACACTATACCAACGGGAGGGTGAACGAACCCAGTTATGTAAGGCGGGTCGATAGCGGGCGTCATGCGCGGAGCACTCGCCGCTACCCCTCAATACCGTTCGCGCGCGCTGCCCCGACGGACGTGCACTTTATTTTTATCGCGTTTTTTCGTTCCTCTTTCGTTCTTTCCGTTTATGATTTAAGCCGCCACCATGTCGAAAGGCGATGGTGAACAGCAAAACGGTGGTGGCGAGGAGTCTAAGACTAACCTGATCATCAACTACCTGCCCCAGTCCATGACGCAGGAGGAGATCCGGAGCCTGTTCTCCAGCATCGGCGAGGTGGAGTCGTGCAAGCTGATCCGGAACAAGGGCGCAGCGTTCCCCGACGCACTCAACCACGCGCTGCACGGCGGCGGCCAGAGCCTCGGCTACGCGTTCGTCAACTACCACCGACCTGAGGATGCGGAAAAGGCCATCGCCACACTCAACGGCCTGCGCCTCCAGAACAAAACGATCAAAGTCTCATACGCGCGGCCCAGCAGCGAAGCTATCAAAGGTGCGAACCTATATGTCTCCGGACTACCCAAAACTATGACTCAAGCTGAACTAGAGCGACTGTTCAGCCCGTACGGCAGGATTATTACGTCGCGGATTCTGTGCGAGAACTCCGGCGGGAGGCCGTTCACCGGCGGCGAGCAGGGGCTGTCGAAAGGCGTCGGATTCATTCGCTTCGACCAGCGCGTCGAGGCGGAGCGAGCGATCCAGGAGTTGAACGGGACGGTGCCTAAGGGAGCTACGGAGCCGATAACTGTGAAGTTTGCGAACAACCCGAGCAACAACGGCAAGGCGCTGGCGCCGCTGGCGGCGTACCTGCCGGCCGCGCTGCGCTTCCCGGCGCCGCTCGGCAGATTCAGCTCAGGCAAGTCTCTCCTAGCGATCAATAAAGGTCTGCAGCGCTACAGCCCGCTGGCGGGTGAGCTGCTCGGCGGCGTCCTGCCCGGGGCCGTCGGCTCCGAGTGGTGCATCTTCGTGTACAACCTGGCGCCCGAGACCGAGGAGAACGTCCTGTGGCAACTGTTCGGCCCCTTCGGAGCCGTGCAGAGCGTGAAGGTCATCCGCGACCTGCAGACTAACAAGTGCAAGGGCTACGGGTTCATCACCATGACCAACTACGACGAGGCTGTCGTCGCCATCCAGTCGCTCAACGGATACACTCTCGGCAACCGAGTGCTGCAGGTCAGCTTCAAGACTAATAAGATCAAGACCATCTAAGGGCATCGCCCCAGATTCGGCCTAGCCGGACGCTAGGACGGCACAGCAGGACGCACCCATACATACACATACTTACTCTCTCACGGCAGTCGCTACAACAGAGCCGTGCCGCACCGCACCAGTGCCGTGCCGCACCGCACCAGTGCCGTGCCGCACCGCACCAGTGCCGTGCGGACACACCGCGACGTGGACACAGGCTTGTCACCTTTCAGTGAAAATTTAGTATTTTGTCGTGGTATATACTTATATGTAAAATATTACGTTTTCACCGTGTAAATGCGAAAGTGATGGACTTCGGACTTTTACGGTGACGTATAAAATGCCAAATACTTGATAAGCATGAGTCTAATGTAATAATAGACGTAGGTGACATTCCTAAATATTGGACCTGACTTTATAGACTGTCTTCCCGAGGCCCGCCCTCTTGTCTGGGTTGCCGGGCGGGCGTTTTTATAATTGTAAAACTAGAGAAATGTTTTTGACTGTAATGTGTGGTAACCCTTTGTTCGGCACCCGGTACAGTCGGCCGCAAAAATTGGGTTAAGTGTTGAGGAAATCAAAATGGCGCCGAGGCGGGGCCGCTCTGCGCAGGTCCGGATAAGATGGCGCTGAATGAAGGGTCACCAGCACCACGCAATAATATAATAAGCACACTCCACATGAGATGTGGGACATCTGGCCAGAACACCGAAACATACATATTGGTAATAGTCAATAACAAAATAATGATATTAAACTTCGCTTATGAAAGGTTGTGGTTAATCGAGAAAATAGTTTTCGAATATAAAATAATCTTAGCAATAATAGCCTAAATGCTATGCTCCAATTTTTTATGCGATCATATCGTAATAATTACATTAACGTACGTTTTTATGCGATAAGGCCGGTAACGACAGACGACGTATTACGCGATAATGCCGGTACAGACACACGACGTATTACGCGATAATGCCGGTACAGACACACAACGTATTACGACAGAACCGCCGCGAAGCTCCAGCCCGGGACACCGGCCGCTCGATAGGCCACTAATCGAAGTAAAATAGTGTTATATTGTTAAAGATTGGGAAGAAAAAATATATATTATCTATACGTATATTTTAATCATATATTAAAATTAAGGATGAAAAAAAAACTAATCAAAAACTGTGATAGGTTTTGATAAAATTTTAAAGATCAAAGAGCGAGTGGAAGGGACTGTACGAGGTCACGAGGCCTGGCAGTAGTTAGTATTAGAAAAATTTTTGAGAAACATTTTCGATTGTGGTATTACGCTTAACACGACGGGCGATGCCGAGTCGTTCGGAGTTGACGGATGTACCGAGTTCGCGGAGAGTCGGAGACGGGCGAAAATCGATCGAGCCATTTCTGGGGAGCGCGCACAGGCGAGCGCGGGGCGGGGGCGCGGGCCCGGGCCCACGGGGGCGGGGGGATGACGCGACCACAACCCATCCCCCCCCCACCCCAGCCACCCCTCGCGGCGCGGACGAGTCCGTTCGCGGAACAATGGTGCATACTCTAGTCTAACGATATCGTTCCAAAAATATAATTAAATCGATGTCTAAACATATGATCGGTACCTGCTATAATAATAATGTATGGATGCGGCCCTGCGTCTATTCGACCTAGGCTTTAATTGTCTTAGTCTAAATCGAAATTTGTAAATAGAAAAAAAAAGTTGTTTAATTTAAATAATAAATGAATAACTAATCTGTAACGCCGCGTCTGAACACGTCACACTAGGATCTATAAATCATAAACTTTACCCGACAAAGACCTACTATGAAACATCGAACTTGAATAGATATTTTAAATATCGTGCCGTCCTAACGACCCTACGATTTTTGTAAAAAAAATATATACTTAATATTATGTAAAAAAACAGTTTTGTAACATTTCAAATATTAAAATAAATAGGTATCTACTCATTACATACCAAAAGATGGAGATAAAAATTTACAAGTATTTATATATTTATTATAAATGTAAAACGTGCAATAACTAATAGCCAGTAATTTAATAAAAAATATTATTAAAAAAAGTCAAAAATGACTCGAAGAGGCGTTGATTGACATAGTATCAACATGTATTGTGGGGTTCATGCCACCTTGTTTACTATTTATTGTAAACTATTTGTTTATCCGCACTCAGAACGCGCGAATTGATTCACTAATTTTTTCCATTAATTTAATAATATAAAATCTACAAAAAAAAACTGCTTGATTTCGATACAGCTTGAAAATGCTTTGACATTCCATTTTTTAGTCTTAATACTTTTATTAGGAGTACTCTTATTAATTTATAGAAAATTCGTGAGTTACCTAGGCATTTCTAAAGTCACTTCAACTGTCATCATTGACAGCTGTCAACATGAAGTGACATTTTCAAATGCCGCTTATGTTTGATTTAATTTTAACGGTTGGCTAAGAAATGAGTATTTGTACGGTCGGCGTGTGAAGCACAAGATTTGCTAACTACTTATTACCTATACTATGTAGTTGTCTTAGGTTAAAAATAGTTGTTGTGTTTTGTGTTGTTTTCATTCAGCATGAAAATTTCAACTATTCTAGTCATTATTAATCCGAAAGGAATCATTATTAAATTATAATAAAAAAAATATTTGATATTTTGAATAGTTGAAGTTAATAATCAATGTTGATAATAATAATCTTAACGATAATTTTGTCATAAATTTTTTCATCTTAGATTAATTGTCATTAATTTAGTGTATGTGCAATTCATTGTATTTTATGTGTAAACTTAGTGTGCATTTAACTTATTTAATGTATAATTTATAATTATTATATTCCTAAATATTAGTTTTTATCGATGTCGATATATCGTCGAATAGTCTCGTCTCTAGTCATGAATGGTACAGGTGAACACAAAAGTGTTAGTCGCCAGTTTATTTATTAATATCGATAAAAATTGATGTTTTTTTCGAGAATTCGATAGAGTTAACCTAAATTGATTTATTTATTAGGGAAATATATCGGGCAATTAATCTAGGTCGGGAGCTTGGATGTGCTAACTTGGTTTGGTGAAAAAATGTCATAATTCGGTTAAATTACACAATTTTACGAGTCCTTCTTAAAGTTTTTTTCTCAAATATTTGCGTAAAATAAAGCTTAATACGTCGTATTGAATCGAAACATAAAACACCAAAGTATTTTACTGAAATTTCATCGACTTTTTAGATAATAAATAAGAAATAATGAGATTGCAGAATGATAAAAAAATGCAAAAATGATATTTTGGAGTGAAATTGTTCGTTAGGAGTTCGGTTAGGTGTTACGTGACTAGTTAGTAGAATGTTTTGTGCGCCCCTCTTCTTTCGGTAATAATTATAAAAAATAATAATAATTAATAATAGTGCTCAATAGCTTAGAGGGCGATGCCCGTAGTACGTAACGCGGAAAGCAATAAAAATAATTGTGAATTTTATAAACAGAACACACGGGTAATAACTACACCATAATTAACTTAATATTTTTGTATGTATTTTAAAATATACTGTAATTCATATCTTCATAGATGTAAGCGGCAGACTCGCAAAACGTTCTACTAATTCAGTATGGTTCGCGTTTTAATTGCTATTCGGATAATAAAACAAAATTTTGGTCACAGGTCCTGTGTTATAAATTTAAAAAAAATAAAACCTTGCTAGGTATCGCTAGATCAATCCAAAAAAACCTATTTTAAGAAAAATCGTCACGGACCGCGATAAGAGTACAATAAAAGTAAAATAAAATCGACTGAATCAGAAGTGTGACCATGATTTTACAGAAAACGCATAGTAATTAGAACTTGAACCATCGAAGTTGTCTACAAAGCTATGGTAAATAGGTTGTGGATAAAAACGTCGATGCTAAGTAACTAACCCCACTAAGTGTCAAGGGATAATCTGATCAATAGCATAACGGCTACTTTTTGAAAGGTGTTTTGATGCATTTTTATGAAATTAAAAAATAATGATATTATTAAAAATATTAAAAAATCGTAATTAATTGGCAACACAGAAACAATACTCTAATACGCATAGGCTAATTGACAATGAGGCTGTGAAATTAGCAAAAATAAAGTTAAAGAGACACGTGACGATCGATCGTAATTTAATAAATAAAATATTATCGTAAGGCAAATCACAGAACAGAGAACTAATGGGAACTTCACGCGCCACAAACTAGTCGGCACACATCATTTCCTAAACGTTTCCTATTGTGTCGATATTCACATTTTCCCAATCCAAAGCATCAGCTTTGCCTAGCATGGATGGATGTCAACGTGCCATAATAACTTGTTACCAATTCTCTCCTGTGAATCATTGAACACCACTTTTATAATATAAGGAATGTATGTATCTTGATGATCTGTCCCTTAAGGGATTTGAGCTTCAAGCAGCGCGAGCGCTAACGCTGACGCCGCTTGAGGCTACATACGGCAATAACGTGTTTAATATAAAGATTGCGATAGTACATAGGATAGGTTGCTAGCCCATAGCCTGAATGCCTCTCTGTTCTGTGATTGGAATCATGCAATCACGCGTACAAAAACATATTAATGCCCATATTTAATAAGTAAATCAATTGAAAATAAATACTCCAAACTGCGTGAACTGTTTGACTGTCCAGTGTGAAATTATGATAGAAAATAGTGAGGTGGGAATAAAAGCATATAGAGTTTTTCTATACAGCTTATCGTGTAGAATGGAATGGCCTTAAACTCGGACGCAAGCACAAATAATTATCACTGTGGCCGAGATGGACGCGATTCCGCTAGTTAGGTCAGAAATGAAGAAATGATCTTCCATAGTAAATAAATACGTAAGTTTTATATTTCTGCACGTAAAAATATTTCATTGTAAACACCTAACTGTGTCTCGATATTCGACGCGCCTAAACAATATGCTCAATTTAATAATGAACGCCGCGTCTAGTGTTGGGACACAGCTCCCCAATTGATAACTCAGCATAACGATTGAAATATTTTTCACGTCGTAGGAAACTCGAGACATCGACTAAATGTGTTACTATTACTTCATAAATGTCAAAATTGCTAGTGAGAGTACAGAACGCAATGCACAACACCTAATGATACTTGTATGCTGCTACAGCTGTATTGTTATAAAATTATTAATAAAATTTAATACTACATTTGCTCACCTTGTACTTCCTTGTATTTTGGATCCGTTTCTCTAGTAGTATAGCTTAATAGTTTAATGTCTATCGATAATTTTATAAATACAGCTAACTCTAGCAGCCTATTGCTTCCCTATATCGCATGATCATCGTCACAAATGTTCCGAACACATAGTGTTGTACGGTTTGTTTCGAATAAAATTCCTTTGAACTAATCTAATTGACGATTCTGATTAAAATAGCCCTATGTGTTTTTATCCCCGAATAATCGTTATAGACAGTGAAAACCGGAGCGAGAGGTAAAATAATATCGACCTGACGTAGGATAAAAAGCTTTATTTACAAACATATTAGAATGAAATTAGCTTGACAATACGCCGTCGGGTAAAAAAACAGATTGCAATAAATATGTAAATAAACATCAAAGGATCGGTCCTGCTTCGGGTAAGCGAATTATGAATAAAAAAAATATAAAATAACCCATAGTTTCGAATTTAAAATAAAAAGTAATATCATGTAATATCAATTTCACTGTCTATTTATTAGTATTCGTTTTCGGTGTTGATTCCTCTTAAGCTGCATGATCACAGTTGGTTCCCATTTCGTATTCATCAGTAGAACTTGCTGTCGTATTTTTGGTACATTTCACATTTCGGTGTAGCTAGTTTAATTTTATCGTGATCACTATCGATAAATTCTATTCCGGTTAGCAATAGTGTGACATCACTATCTTTTGCGATTATTTCGACGCGATGGGAACGAACTCAGTGTCATACAGAGTAGATTGTGATACTCCTAGTTGCATACTGATAGTCAGTACCTACTCATAAACCCATAACCATAGATCAGGAAAGTGCTAACACTTCACCTGATCTCCTTCGTGTGAATTTTCTAATGTGTAAAATCAATCCGACTTCCCACAGACTCAATAAGGCTAGGAAATAATTTAGAAAAAATGCATCGTAAGATAAGAATCTCAAAAAATAAAGTATTGAATAAGTATTTTACCAACTTCAAAGTTAAGGTGTACTAGACAATGAAAGCAATGATATTTATAATAATTAAAAAAATGAGATTATAAATAATTCGGTCAGCCATTTTCCTTGTTCTCGCTGACGTCACTTTGATACAAATACGTATTTTATAAAAGTAATAAAATGCAAAAAAAAGTTTAAAAAAACACTTAAGATCTTCCGGTACTAACATTTAAAGAATCAATGTTAAAAATTTCATTTTCGTCTTTTTATGAATTATTATAAAATTAAGAAGGTAGATGTCTATATGTGTTGGTGGTATTAACCGATTTAGTTGATATTGTACCTAAAAATTAGGTATTTCTATAATAATTATTGTGTCGGTTTAATAAATTACCTCTACCTTATAGCTTTTGTGAGAAATTATAATTTGCACAAGAATAGGCGACTAAGGTAGACACTAAAACTGGAACTACTTATTTATTCTAAATTCCAACTAAACTTTAGTTGGAAAGTAGAAAAGAGACTTTACAGAGACCCAGCTTTGCGTCTGAAAGTACCATCAAATTACCATCATGTATTGCACTCATTGCCCGGAGACGCATGGCCACGTCTCTGAAAGTCAAAAAAGTTTGAAAATACATGAAAATGTCGAAATAATTCATATAATATTTTGACAGCTAATATATTTTAGTGTCCATAACAGTTTTAGTGTCGCTCTTAGTCATAAATGTTGTTTCCGATAATTTATAAGATCGTTTTAAGGATTTTGTGTAGAATTCTCCAAATCCGCTAACTTCTTCCATAATGACATGTAATCAACAGGAAAAAGCAAGCGTTTGCATAATTCTACACGCCATCTTTCTTTCGATAACGGATTAGAAAGATTTTGAATAAAAAAGAATACTCATTCCTAAAAGTAAGCATTAATAACCAATATATTTACATCAGTAGATACTTGGCTGTTTTTACGTAATTCTTAATTAATATTTTCACGTAATTTATGTGTCTATAATTAATTAATTTATTGGAATTAATTATAATAAAAAATATGGAAAAAATGTCACATTCTTCACTTTATACAATAGTTTTTACAATATGATATTTAATATCCTCAATGGTTGTAACTATACATTTCTTGTTCTAAATATATAAAAAACCCGAGATTGAGTTTTTTTTTTTTCAACCTGACGCATGTGTCCTTGCCCTTAAAGCGCGTTTACTTACAAAACAGTGATTTATTAGTAGGTACACATAACAATACATCATTAATTTAGCATAACACATAAGCTTCTTGTAATCTGCAGCTTAAATAGTAAACATTTTAATAAGCTAGCCTTCTATCAGCTGCCTAATTAGCTAACTATTTTTCTATAATAAATGCGAAGTATTATTAAAAGGAACACTGCTCCTGCGATGCGATTGCCATTCAAATAATTGGTTATGAAAAAGATGCTTCAACAAAAAGAAAATGTAAGCACTTTTGACGCTCATTGTACCTACTTCTATTTTTCTGTGACACTTCTACTTTTAAGGTTTTCAAATTGTTGGTCGCTGAGAATAGATTGTGACTTGAATTTGAAACTTTTTTGAGTACGAGAACTGTCCTTCTGGGTCTCATCTACCACATCACATTCTGCCAGCATCTTCAGACTTCATTGTCAGTTCATCAGGCTGAGGGCGAGTTCGGCGTTCAACGAAAGGAATCGTCAGCTTCAGCGGTCATATGGGAAGAACTCCGTCTAAATGATAAACTAAGTACTTATACCTAGTAATAATTATTCGTCTAGAATCATCTTTCATCCTAGAATATTTAAAGTTGGGTGCACACATTATGCAAGAACGCGGAGCAATAAACAATACTTTAGTCTCTTGTAGTTGTGAACTTGCCATTATTTTAGAATATCGTTTCGATTTTAAGTTTGTCTACAAATTTTAAATAAATAAGGACATTATAGTTTAATCATACCTAGTTAGTATCAACATGCAATGTATTTAATTTTCTTTTCTGCACCGTTGGCTAGCAAATTTTGTTGCATAAGAATATATACAGGATATTTTTGTTATCACCATTCAATTACAGGGTATTCTACCCATGAATATGAACAACTTTCACTATGGGACCAACTTTGAAATCACGAAAAAAACAGCTGTTTAATACAAAAGTTCAATACCTACTAGACCAAAATGTATGAAACAGCAGATTTTTTTTTCGTGATTTTAGAGTTAGTCCCATAGTGAAAGTTGTTCATATTCATGGGTAGAACACCCTGTAAAAAATTGGATGGTGATATAAAAATATTCCTGTATACTATATAGCATAATTTTCGTACTAAACATTTACTAACTAGAAATCTAACTCGTTACATAACCCTTCCGTTCATAAACAAGTTCTGTCTAAGCCATTGCACCCTAATTGCGTAATACACTATCTATCTCAATCTATATCATTTTGAAGGATATTGCTAATCCATTGCTTCATATGTCCGAAAAATGTGTCTGCTCAACAACGTAAATAACGCAATGAATCTTGTTGAACTGTCAAGCTAATGATAGTGTGTTACGCAATTACGCCGCTGGACTTCTCTATCGCTGTTCCTTTTGTCTTGGCCCGTTCAATGACAGCGGGTCTAATGATATACCTCTATACTCATTGGCTAACGCAATCAATAACAAGTCCTGCCGGCTATTCATAAAAGTCTCACCTTGAAAACTAGGTAAAGTAAGGTGTCATTCCTCCTGATGCTGCCGATCTCTTCTGTAAAACTCCCACTGTGAAAACTTAGGTACTGTCAAGTGTCAATCCTTAGCACCAGGTTGAATGGCGGCTCACCTCACCTACGTTTTTGCAGTGAGATTTTTACAGAACAGAAAAGCAAGCCTTTTCGTCGACTGGCGGCAAAACATCGCTGTTTGGTAAGCTTAGCTTTTACTAGTACCTAGTGACATTAAAAATATTTCTCTAGTTTACCCGTTTGACTGTATGTATGGGTGCGATCGTCATATTCTTGAACACTGCCAGAACTACTTCAATCGTATCACTTTACTCACTTATCATTATTTCTTCCATTCTGACTTTCTTCTTGAGACGAACTAGCACGAACGCACGATGTAAACGTAAATTGGAACGATTTTAAAATTGAACGAATTCGTTTCCACAGAATATGTACTTAGTTTTAAAACTGCATTCATGTCTATAGGTGATACTTATAGTGCCTGCTGTGAAAATTTAACCGAAATCCTATAACACAGTCGTATTTTCGATTGAAAAATCATTTAAGGCGTTTCGTTATCCTTTTCGCGCGTTCGTGCTTGGTATATAGACACATGTACTCGTAGTTGCACCTAGCTACAAGCACAGAACGCCTCGGCTCTTGGCCTCAACTCAGCCTATCGCAGTCTACTGCTGGACATAGGCCTCTCCCAGACTGCGCCACAACACCCTGTCCTCCATTTTTAGTATCCAGTCTGTCCCAGCCATCTTCTTAAGGTTGTCGGTTCATCTAGCTGGGGGAGCCACACTACGCTTGCCGATACGCGGTCTTCACTCCAGGACTCGTCTGCTTCATCGTCCATCAGTCCTTCGATAAACATGGCCAGCCCACTACCACTTCAGTTTGCTTACTCTGCAAGCTATCTATGTCGGTAACTCCGGTTCTTTTTCGGACAATTTAATTTCTGATGTTATACTTTAAAGCAACTCCGAGCATAGCCGCTAAGCGACCTTGAATTTGTTCACCAGCCCGGCTGTTAGTGTCCACATTTCGGCATCGTATGTCATAACGGGCAGGACGCACTGGTTGAAGACTTTAGTCTTCAAACACTGTGCGATAGGCGACGAGAAGACTTGACGAAGTTTACTAAACGCTGCCCAACCCAACTGGATCCTTCTGTCGGCTTCTTTCTCAAAGTTGTGTCTACCGAGATGGACGATACTCCTTCACAAATTCAAGAACCGACGCTTCGGAGTGGATTGGACTCGACAAGACGTCTCTCGGGCTCAGCGTTGACAAAACAATTTTCTGATGACATATTTACAATTAGATACAATCGCTGTAAACTATTGAATAAGAAACCACAAACTGACCTTTTATTTCCACGACAGTGAAGAAAACAAACATCAAACTTTCCTCGATTTTTTGAAGTCGGTCAATCTGCCTGCCTTTTCCCAAATATGTTGGGGCCGGCTTCCAGTCTAACCGGATGCAGCTACCGGCAGTACTACCGGGGTACCGTGTTACTTTCTGGGCAACGCGGTACCCCTTGGTAAGACTGGTTTGTCAGACTTTCGAACTTCTGACTACCCGTAACGACTGTCAAAGGTCCACGAATGACAGCCGAGACCAATGGCTTAACGTACTTTCTGAGGCACGGAGGAGTCTCGGTATATAAAGACAGTCACCAATCCATGGACCAACCGCGGCAAGCGTAGCTTAACCTGAACGATCGACGCGTGCGGCTGTTATTATTCAGCCATGAATCCTTCCGGTCCCCCACCTTTTTGAAGTCGGTATACAGACAAATTTGTATAATCCCAAATGCCCAATACTGCTAATGGAAAGGGTCCTATAATCCAATGTTGCTAACACGTCTGCCGCCAGGATTTGGTACTTAATTTTATTGGTTACTCAGTCCATTGTTTTCGTTATCCACGGCCAGCGTTTCGAAAGTTTTGAATGTAGCTATGAAAATATGAATGGAGGAAAACAAGGAAACGATTGACGGAATGTATGAAAGATGATATGGGGGTGACTATTGAGATAGCAGTTGATAAACATCTATGGAAGATGCAGACAGTCATGCTGCGCCGACCACTTATAAATTGGAAAGAAATACATAATATTTGACAGTAAATTTGTAAGATAGATAAGGTTGATAAACCATTTATTTAGTGCACACAAAATAAATGTCACAACAACCAAAAGCAGAATTACCTAAATGATTTCCATACGAATTTCGGCTGCGGTGATTATTCTGGTTTTGACGACTGTGGGCTAGGTACGAGCCCAAAAATAATAGCAAATTAGATACAAGAATATAAAGAATACTTATACAAAATTAAAGAATACAATAAAGAACTTATTTTAAAGAAATAAGGTGACACTATGACTATGACAGGCTATACCTACGTCATGAAAAGTAAAACAGGCATTTCCTTTCTCTATTATCACAAAACAATTACTTGCAATGAAGACTCACACACATCTGTACGTCAAAACTATTTACAAACTAAGGAAACATTCTTTCGAGTATAAATATCTCATTTAATATAAAATCCTTTTATTGCTTCATAATAAGTAACTAACTATATACACTAGATACCAAAATAAATGACTAACTAACTTACAATACAAATATATAAAAATAAAAAACAAAGGACACTTAGGCGTCGAAGTATTCGTCCGCATCGCTGTCATCCGGAAACGTGCCCAGAAGACTGGCAGCATTTCCACGTTGAATGGCAATGCTAATTCTTTGGCCAATATCTCATAGAAGTTCCATTATTACTCAATCTTTTAAACTTGTAAAACATGATTCCTTTATTTATTATCCATTTGGCCTTAATCACACAAATCACAATCTTTCCAATTCAAATTTTTCATGTTTAAGTTGCAAACCAATCAACCAAGGGTGATGAAGAGATTACATGGCAGGTGCATTGGTTGAGAAGAACAATGATAAAACAAAAACTATTGAATTATTAATGATGATTTACTTGTACATAATATATATATTTTAGAGTTAGATTGTATATTGTACACATCAAAACACAATCTATAATCCGTGCACGCCCAACGGAAGGGTTCCATAAGCCGATGGAATTAATTCGTCTGATGGTCTCTAATAGCATTTAGTTAGTACTAATTGTTCCGACTGATTCCATTGTGAGTGTAGCCCTTTCATGGACAGCCAAACGCACAAATGTGTCTATCCTTTCCCAACTCGATGTCAAGACCCGATTGTCGACAATATGCCTACAGCGTATTCTATCCTATTTCGGCCACATAATGCGAAGGGGAGATAGCAGCCTTGAAAAGCTGGTTATTGTTGGCAATACCGAAGGAAAGAGAGCGAGAGGCTGGACGCCAACACGATGGTCCGACCAAGTGAAAGAAGCTACGTCCTCAAGCAATTTTCAGCAGGTGGTGATGGCAACTTTGGACCGGAGTAGATGGAGGCAGATTGTCCGTTTGAAAGGATCCAGTGACCACGACCCTCAGTAATGAGGGACCGATTGCAGAAGAAGAAGAAGTAGCCCTTTCTTCTCTTTGTTTTGATAGTAGCACTATGTAGGGTGATGCGTTATTTAGATTCAACATTAATGATGCATCCACATTTTTTTTAATAATATCGATACCGAAAATATGAAATAACGTAAGGGACAAAACTAAGGTTTACAGGAAAGCAAAAATAAGATATTTTTTTACAAAAACTGACTATAACTTTTTAACTACATATATGTTTTATGTAAAAAGTGTCTAGGACAAAGTTTCTTAGATTTCTTCATTCTTTTAAACTAAAATAGCAAATATTGATTAAAACCTATAGTTTTAAAGATAGCATGTCCCTTACGTTAAATAATAATTAATACTGGTGACATACGTTAATAAAATTTGAGATGTAAATGAACAGCATTGATGTAAGGGGCATTAAAGGAAATAAACAAATAATGTTTTTTGATGTAAGGGACATTATAGGAAATAAACGGATAATGTTTTTTGATGTAAGGGACATTATAGGAAATAAACAAATAATGTTTTTTGATGCATGCGTCATGTTCGTGAACGGGCGCCGTCAGTAGGGACTGGTCATCTCTTTGCTGCCATGGCTTATTTTAATTTATTATTGGAATTGTTGTTTTTTCTCATCTTTTCATTATGGACGCTTTTAACGTTCTGCATCGTTCTCACATGTATAATTTTTAACATGAATGATGTAACCAAGACTTTGTAACCACATTATTTTGATTTAAAAGAGTGTCCATGGAGTTTCTTGCCCGTTCTTCTCCATAGGTACCTACGCTTTGGAATGGGCAACTAGCTTCACTTTTTCTGACTGACTGACTTCTTGACAATTCAAAAGTGCCTGTAAATGGTTTAATTGAAATAAATGCTTTGAGTTTTTTTTTTTTTTTTTGATGTAAAGGACATTATAGGAAATAAACATTTAGTGTTTTTCAAAGTAAAGGTCTCTTAATGGTGTACTCTATATTGCTTATGCTGTTAATAAATTAAAAAATAGAATTTAACACATTCATGACCTACTGCGCCTATCAATATAGTTTAAACCTACTTGCTGACATAAAAGGATAAAAAATAAACGAAGAAAATAGATTAAAACTTTTATTTGTACCTACTAACTAATCCTCTTTTATAAACGCAAATAACTCGCATAAATTATGCTTTTTCTGGCTGATTCCATAAATGATGGCCACTGGAAAGGTCCCCAAACCATCAGCTTTATAATCTCCCTTTGAATGATAACATGCATGCTGTCTGTTCATCCTGCGTTAACTGCTTAATAAGTTGTAATTTTTACATGACCTACTTACTACACACAATTATATATCATACTTCCCAATATTTTACCTAATGGAAGGTATGTTTTTATTAGGATTCGAATTATTCTATCTCAATCAATCAACTCAGTCTATTGCAGTCCACTGCTGAACATAGACCTCTCCCAGGCTGCGTCACAACACCCTGTCCTCCGCCTTCGGCATCCAGTCCGTTCCAGCCACCTTTTTTAGGTAGTCCATCCATCTAGCTGGGGGGCGTCCCACACTACGCTTGCCGATACGCGGTCTCCACTCAGGACTCGTCTGCTCCAACGGCCATCGGTCCTTCGATAAACATGGCCAGCCCACTGTGTGTGTGAGGCTGGTGGGGTGGCAACTTACTCTGCAAGCTATGTCAGTAACTCCGGTTCTTTTCCGGAAAATTTCAATCCTGATTTTACCTTTCAAAGAGACCCCGAGCATAGGTCCATAGCGCGCTGAGCGACCTTGAATTTGTGGACCAGCCCGACCGTCAGTGTCCACGTTTCGGCACCATATATCATGACGGGCAGAACGCACTGGTTGAAGATCTTAGTCTTCAAACACTGCGGGATAGGCGACGAGACTTGAAGAAGACTTGACGGCTTCTTCTGTCGGCTTCTTTCTTAAAGTTGTGTCTACCGAGCTGCCCTTGGTAGACAATATAATCCTTCACAACTTCGAGAAGCGACCCTTCGATGTAGATTGGACTCAGCAAGACGTG
Organism: Amphipoea oculea; assembly: GCA_945859645.1. Lineage (NCBI taxonomy): Eukaryota > Metazoa > Arthropoda > Insecta > Lepidoptera > Noctuidae > Amphipoea > Amphipoea oculea. Next base: position 1,125,441 of record OX243885.1, read on the forward strand.
CGAATTGTACATGACTTTCGTCTTGTCCAAATTCATGCTGAGGCCATCCCGCCGAGAAGCTACATTTAGGCTGTGCAGCATTTGGTTTAGCTGTTCCAGCGTCTCTGCCATTATGACGATGTCATCGGCAAATCGAAGATCTGAAATGTACTCGCCGTTCACGTTGATAGTCCAGTTAAATCCAGCGTCTTGAAGACGTCCTCCAACGCATTTGTAAACAATTTAGAGGATATAATATCCCCCTGTCTCACCACTCTGAGCAGTTGGATGGGGCTGGCTTTCTGATCCTGGATCTGGACAGTCATCATGGCAGTGTCATACAAACATTTCAACACTTCGATGTACACATCGTTACAGAGAGGCCAAAACTGCCCATATTTCGTTGAAGCCGAAGGCTTTCTCGTAGTCCACAAATGCCATACACAGCGTCTGATTGTACTCCTCGGTCTTCTGTTCAATTTGCAGAACAGTATGGATGTGGTTTACGGTGCTGAAGTCTTTTTGTAAACCGGCTTGTTCTGGCGGCTGGAACTCGTCAAGTATTCTGGCGAGACGGTTTGTGACGACCCTCGAGAACGCTTGTATACGTGGCTCAGAAGTGAGATGGGTCTATAGTTCTTCAGCCAGGATTTAAGGTTTTATTCCATCTAAATAGACCAATTTTTTAATAACTGAACTCCATTTATGACTAAACAATAATTTACCAAAAGTATTAAGAAATAATTACCTGTTTATGTGATTCCTGTAATCTTCATAAATTTTTGCCTGCAGGCTAGAGAAGTGAAGATAACTTTTCATCACTCATGTTTAGAATCCAGATAAAACTTTCACTAGGTAGTAGTTAGATCAATGAAAACGATGATATGTATTACTTAAGTGAAGATGTGTAATGTCACAAACAGTGTTACGAAATACTAAGAAATACTAAGGTCACGACCGCACAGGTAAAATCAAACACAAAATCTGTATTGCTATCTAGCTCAGACATGTTGCACCGTTTAGCGTGTGACAGAGACGTAGAATAATATTCGTTTAGATAAGTTTTAGATGTAAAGGACAGGTCAATTATGTATTTTCGATGCTGACAAATTAACGTATGGGTCAATATGATTATGATAATTCGAGCCACAATTTAACGTAAGGGACATGGTATTTGCACCTACTCAGGGAACACTAATGTATAAGACCTGTTGTAAAATGTTCCCGATTTTTTTTAAACGTAAATACGAAATAGTGTGAGTAGAGAGACTTACATTACTTTTTACAAAAATATTAATTTAAAACGTCCTAGATAGCCAGTTTTTATAAAAAAAAAATGGTCTAGATCTGCGGAAAATATGTAATGTAAGGGACATTTTTTTTTTAATATTGAGGTTTTAAATATACCAATCGATAGAGCAAGAAATTTCGAATCCAATGATATGTATATATAACTCATTTTCGACAAAATGTCCCTTACGTTATTTCATATTTCCGGTATCGATATGTCAGTATTTTGATTTAAAAGTCTCCATGGGGTTTCTTTCCTTTATTAAGTCTACCACAGAGCATGTAAAGTGCATTTCAACAAATTGTTCCTATGTTATAATGTTGGCTCCCCTAGGTGTATGTGTTTTGTGCCCATGTCTGTCAAGATAGTAGATGAAGACGATTCTGCGGATTTTTTTAAGATTTATAAGGTGTCCGTGTTAGAATCATGCCCAAAACATTAAGGAGTGGTGAAGAATAAGAAATGGTATACATTGCTGTCAACATGACGACAAAGGAAGTATTTGTTGAAAAGCACTGTAGTACGGAATTGTCGCGCCAGCAGCATCTAATGACAGCAGCATTTACGAATGAAATTCATGGTGACGAAAGTGCGTTGAACGCAGAACTTCCGAACAAACCGCCTTCAAAGCCATCAGTTTCTATATGTCATATGACATGCTTGGTTTGTATAGAAAGTGCTGATAACGCCGCCTCTATCGGCGGCCCTCAAGGTATCTCCGTGCTGTCTGTACCATTTTGAACGGGCTGTAACAGTTTACCGATCGGTAACGAAACAATAGAATATCAATTGTGTCTCACTAGCGGAGCTTGACAGATTAAGGAGTTTATTAATAAACGTTGCTTAAAGTTATGATTAGCGACTGTTTAACCATACATTTTTGACGTTTAAACGTGTCTTAACTTGAAGCAACGTTTATAAATAAACCTCTCTTTATAAATAAAAGTGCCGTAAGTGACTGGTAGTTAAGTTAATTTAAAAAAAACTACATAGTCTTAAAGTAGGCTCTTAGTTAATAGTTAGTTTCTGACACCTTTTCCCCTACCTTGTGTTTAAAGATGTTTGTTAGCATAGACAGATTAACGGATTTGAAAGTGGCACATAGACAAACCATGTTTTAAAAAAGTAATAGTGCACTTACTTCCGAGGATATAATACCTTTAGGCATTTCTTATTAGAAAAATCAGTAAAAATGTTAACTCCCAACAAAAAATTTAAAAAATAATTTTAGTTCCCAAATTACGTTACAAATACTTTTCCCTAGGATAAGAGCATAGAAATTTCATATATCTATGGATAAGAGTGTGAATATACAAGAAAAAAAAATGTCACAATGACTGCGAACACCAAATTGAACAACAACTCAAACAACTGGTTGTATTGATACAACCAGCACGTTCTGTCGAACAAGAAATACTAATTAATGAATTCAAAATGGGGCGACGAAATAAAACAATAAGCATCAATCAACCACAGCATTATGCATTACCTCTGTATATCCCGACGAGATAGGCAGGGGTGAACCCTATTACCTACATCGACATTTCGCCAGTTATGTTTAAGCTCCATGTCCCTAATTAATTATTATCAATTAATCTTTATTTCCTTGTGCTGCGCCTTCTCCGTCCAGTCGGTTAGGAATGAGTCTAAATCGTCACGCCAGGGTTTCTTAGGCCTGCCTCGGTGACGACGCCCGTCTTCAGACACCCATTGTGTCACGACTTTGGCCCATCTGTCTGGATGCATCCTATATGTGTGACCCGCCCAGTCCCACTTCAGCCTCGCAGACTTGCCACCAAAATCGGCGATACCTGTCTTGGAGCGTATTGTGGTGTTGCGAATTTGGTCGGTGAATTTAATCTTTCATCGCTCTTTGGCAAACCTTGAGTTTGGGCTTCTAAGCCTCTGTCAAAGACCAAGTCTGGTGGAAGAAAATGGGGGAGTCCTTTGCCCAGCAGTGGGAGAGGCTAACGGAAAAAAAAAACTCTATTTACTCAGACTACAATGGTCTATTAGATAGTGTTAGTAACAAAAATAGCTTAGCCTATGTTAGTACTTAATAACTAAAACAGCGGTTTGTAATCGCCCACACTAGCGGGCTATATGCCCGGGCGGCTATTGATTGCAGGATAGTGTTGGGACTGCCACACAGCCTCCGGAGAAGCGAAGCAGATTTCTTACGCCACAGTTCATCAAATATGTCAGTGCGTGCGTCCGCAAACATTATTATTAACAACTAGCTGCACCCCGCGGTTTCACCCGCATAAGTTTCGATCCCCTGGGAATATCGGTATAAAAAGTAGCCATAGGTTAATCCAGGGTGTCAGCTACCTCCATACAAAATTTTATAAAAATTGGTCCAGCCGTTTGAGCGTAAAGAAGTAACAAACATATAAACACACACACAAACTTTCGCCTTTATAATATTAGTGTGATAGGGCGAGCCTATTGCCATCAACCGGGCACAAATCCAGACTCCAGGCTGCTACTGAGAAATCTCAGAAATAAATACCCAATAACACTTTGCCCGACCTGGGAATCGAATTCAAAACCTCGTAATCAGCAGTAGCTCTTACCACCACAAAAAAAAAAAATATACGTAGCAGTGGTGGCCACATGGTAACTGCCGCGACTTACGAGTTGTAGGTCGCAGGTTCGAATCCAGACAGGTGCTTTACTTTGTGTAAATTATTTCATCACCACTGCTCTCAAAACGGTGAAGGAAAACATCGTGAGGAAGCCGGCATGTCCTAGAACCAAAAATTCGAAGACATGTGACATCTGCCAACCCGCACTGGACCCGCGTGGTGGATTAGGGCCCACTCCCTCTCACTGAGAGGAGGCCTGTGTCCCAGCAGTGGGAACATTATATGCTGATTATGTTATGTGTGTATACGTAGGTACATGTAATAGTCAATTAATTGCCTATACCCAATATTGTAATTATTGCTAAAATATCGACTTAACACCGTGTCACCCGCCACCCAGTAACTGGGTTGTGGAGGTCAGATAATCAGTCACTTCTTGTATAATACTGTAATTCAGCTGCATGCGGTTAGATTGGAAACCTTCAACATAGTTAGGAAAAGATTATTGAAATAATTAAATCGCAGAAAGAAACTTCAACATTTTAGAATCTAATCAGGTAACAATCAAAGAGAAAAAAAGCTACCATTTTTTCCTGAAAATAAACATGGGTATTTTTCACAGTATTGCAGAAAAAATCAAAAATCAAATCAGCCTGTACAGGCACAAAAACACGTAGGCACTTACTTAATTTCCACCCTATGTACTCAAAAGCGTTGCCGCCAATAATCCCTATTACATAGGTACTCAAATTCCTTTTAAATGTACATTTCGTTCGGATACCGTGCTAATTGACTGGGCAGCCCAATCAAAGGCTACAGTCGTACGGTCGGCGGCAGAAGTCTTTTGACGTCGGTCTAAAAAGTTTAATGAATAAAAAAATTGCAAGAATCATTGCTTGCCTGCAAAGACATTACATTATTTAAGTACTTACTTGCTTGTAAAGAATATTGACTAAAAGTATTAAAGCTTCAGAAGAGTTTTATCAAAATGAAAACTTGCAATTGAAGGCTTGTTGTAAATTATCAAAGAGTACCTATGTATTGGTGGTAATATATTTTTTTATTATTAGTTTTATCAATAATAGTGTATTTTTTTTTTATATATTTTTTAATACCATTATATGATGATTATTTTATGCTATAAGTAAGCAAAAAATGTTACATGTAATTCTAAGTCATTATGTTGTCTCAATTGTATAGAATTGTATTTAAATGTTAACGTAATGATTAAATAATTAATTAATTAAATAATTTTGCATGCCGTAAGGCAAAATGTATCGGGACTCTCCATAAATTAACACCATATTTGTTACCTACATTATTGGCAAATAAATGATTTCTATTTCTATTGCTATGATTAACTGGAAAACTCTAAAGTAAGGTATACCTATAGCAAACTGTCTCTCGCAAGAGATGTATAAAAATAATACCAGCGCAAATTGTTCCACTGCAGAGCAAAGGAGAAAAGAAAAGAAATAAAGAAAAGTAGGTTTATTTGACACAGACACACTTGCATACAAAAATATAAAGTGAAAAGAGCTGCCCACATAGAAATGCATAAACATTGATCACAACCCTTGCACAATTGTGGATTGGCGATGTCGGACTTTATGTCTTAAATTGTATAAAATAAAGTCACTTTCCGTGTGTCTGTATGACCGCTTAATTCTTTTGAATCATTGGATTTTTATGCGGTTTTCAGTTTTTCACAGTAATTTAGAGAATCCTCCTTCTAAAATATAAGCAATGTCCAAGCTAATATTATAAAGATCCTCTCCTTAAGTGTGCAATATTAAGTTATTAAAATTCCAAAATGACCAGCGCCTGCTGTCGCTGTCTGTACGGAGGGAGGCCGCCAATATTGATTCAATCTCTGGTTTCGGATCACACTGACCCCCGGGCCTCTGGGCCCCTGCCTGGGCCCCGCGGCGCAGGGTGCCTCCACCATGCAGTTATTAAAACTCTTTGATGGGTGAAAATGAAGTAGTGACGTTGAAACCTGATTGTTCGGCAACTAATTGATGTTTTCATAGAGTTGGTAAATGTTTTTTCTTACTGATAAATGGTAATTAGGAAACTTTATGGAAATTACTTAATTTGGACAAAAATAATCTGCCTAGAATGATAAATCATTTATGTCTGTTTAGTTTTGTACAAACACGTCAATCAATTTCGAAAACTAGATGAGGTCGGCGTTTTCTCTTTTCTACAAATGTAGAAATTTAACATAGGGTGACACGATGGGCGGGTTCATCGCTAAAGTAGATACTGCCTAACCTCTTCCCAACTATGTTGTGGTCAGCTTCCAGTCTATCCGGATGAAGCTGAATACCAATTACCAGTATTATGCAAGGTATTTTAGAATAAGTGAGTTTATCCTAAGAAAGCAGTGAACGGTTACACAATAACGGTTTTCCAAATACAGTGCGTTGCTGCGTTTGATGCGTTTTTACACGACTGCGCAACGCAAACGAGAGTAATATGAAGTGGCGTGTATTGGTTGTCAGAAAAGGTAGGCACTAGGCCGGGTCACCAATCTAATAAAAAAGTGAGGTCAAAAGTGTGGTTATTTGAGTAGGCAATTGCGAAGGTCGAACGTCATGGTATTACGCGTGAGACGTACGTATTTTTAATTTTGTCGTACCGACCGCATTTCCTCTTAATATTTAATGTTAATCAGTCAGTCGCGGTCACTTAGTATAACGACATATGGTCATTTCACGTTTCACGCGTTTCACCCCAAAGCCAACGAGTAGCGTGCAGGACGTGACGCGTGACGGCGCGCGGCGTGACTATACGAGGTGCATTTAAGGGCTTGTAATAGTTCAGCTCAAATTCAGATTTTGCCCCCACTTCCCCGCGCTATGTATCATTCTATCCCACTCGCACTGACATACTGATTCAGTTAGGGTGAACCGAACTATTGTTGGAAGGATGTCAAGAAATAAAATGATTAAACTTAACATTAATTTATTACATTCACATTGTATGTTCAGTATATATAAAATTCTTTTAAATGGGCAGGTAAATAATAAGTAGGTATAACAAAACAAACATGAGACCCTCATCATTCGCATAGCAAATACAGTTTACATCGAAATCCGCAATATACCTACTGCATTAGTGTTCTATGACCGACCAAAGACCATTGCTCTACTGCCATATATTTGTCACCATAAGACATCGACAGCCAAATACGAGCCGACGCTCAGCTCACTGACAGCGTGCCACGGCAGGTTGTGCTGCGGCATCCCGCGGCGTTCCGTGGCATCCTGCTGAAAGCCCGCACAGACCGGACTGCATCCCATTAACCGAAATGACCGCAGCACAAGTATCAATCTTATTTCAACTAGTTTAGCAATCATAATTACCCGACACAACGTGACCCACACGTCCCGCGGGATGCAATGGCGCGCCGCGGCATTACGTGGAATGAAACGGCATGACACGTCATGCCGCAGCATCCCTCGGCGCGTCGCGTCATGCCGCACCGTCCCGCGGCACGTCGCGTCATTTCCCGGCATCGTGGTATCGAAATAAAGTAACATGAATTCTAAACTCATTGAAATAAGATTCAAAATAACTTGATTAGTAATAAAATCCTTTGCCATGACAAAGCCTTAAAATTACTTTCTTTTTGCTGAATCTTTGGCCAAAAAATAGGCTAGTCTTCTGGTCACGTGAAGAGTCGACCAATCGCTTGGCGATTTCTCGAAAAATTAAGTAGGCACTCGGACCTTATGGCCCTAGTGTATCAGCCCCGAACGGCTGGTACATATAAGTCGGAATAAGATTAGAGTATCTATTTGCGCTGTTTGAGGTTTTCTGCACCCGCAGTAATCGCACTAGCACAGCCAACCGTAATAGGAAGATGGGGTGGCGCAAGGTAGTCGATACATGTTGCATCACACACCAAAGGCCGACCTAACTTCTAAGGCATTATGGTCAATCTGTCTGGTCTTTTCCAATCGTCGCGAGCCATTGGGTTCTAAAACAGCTGGCAACCCAGTACTGTCAAGAGCACGCAATGGTTATAACGCATAATAATACGTCATCGGAATGACTGATGTCAATTATAAAGTTTCATACATTTTGGCTTTAACGGAGGTTTAGAATAGAACGAATTTTAAAATAAGTTGTTATTAATGAAAACATTTAAATTAAAAAAAAAGGAATCAAGAGGAGGAGAATGACGAAAGCAAGAACATTTATGTGAATTCCCTTAAATCCCTAATTTCCACATTCCGTGTATGTCTGGGATCACATAACTCTGGCAACATGTATGATGGATGAGTAAAAATTTGTTAATTTAGGTCTCATGAATTTTGCCCAATAATGATCGTCTTTCTGTATAATTTCAGTTTTGATATGATTTTTACATCCCGACCATACGGCAAAAATACATGTTTTTCTACCAGTTATGTGTAGTTGTCCCTGCACCTGAATGTACCAAGGATGTTTCAACTTTATGGAAAGTCCATCTTTCGTTTTCCTCCAAAACCTTATTTTTTTTAATCTATTGCATCGTCCAACGAAGTCCTGAATGCAGAAATTGGACACTTTATTTCTACTATTGTGTCTTCTCCCTGCACAACTCCGTCCGGAGTTGCACCTAGAAAAGGTAACTCTTTATCAATAAAAAGACCACAAGGCTCTATTTTTTTAATATTAAATTTGGTGCTAGTTGTTCCATGGCAGTTGTTTCACTTTCTATTCCATGTTTTATGGACGGCACATTACATACATTTTTTGGATATATAAGATTTTTAACTAAAAATAACTTTAATTTCGGAAGTCGGTGGCAAAAAAGTAATATACAAATCCAAAGACACCGACATCCGAAATTAATGTTATTATTCACTTTGTAGTATTTTTGGGAGTCGTTTTTTTTTGTTAAAAATTTTTTGAAGTGAAACTTCTTTAGACGCGCTTGACTTGGGGAGTAAACTGGCGAACGCGTTACGGAAACGTGTGATCGGGCGAGTAGGGAAGGTACGTATTTATGCGACCGGGTTTTTAAACCAGGTATTTGCTTCCAAGTACGCACACAAGTACGTAGGTACTCAAATAGTTCAACAACCGCGTTTGTTTTCGCAAATGCAATCATGCTCCTTATCAGTAAGAGCACAGAATACTTAATAGTACTACGTACAGAAAGGACACTCCCTTCCTCGACCTCATATCAGATACCGCACCTCACCCCGCACTTCGAGGTATTCGTTGCCGACTCTTTAGCAAGGGCGGTCGCGAACCGCAGCGCTGTATTGCTGATACGAACACACAATTATGCGATTTAAAAGTTTTATTTGAGTTTTAATCACGATGGTTGGATATTGTGATGCTTTTCGAATTCGTATTTACATAAACTGTTTGTAAGATTTCGCATTTTTAATAACATGCGATTTAATAACCGATTATTTACAGATAAGTCATTTAAACTAAACTATTTTAGTGTTTTTATTTCATTACGAACCCGACTATATAAATAAACAATTGAACTACATGGTCACTTCATAATAATGCACACGTTCGGGCAGCGCCACCGCCGTCGTCGTTCGGTTCCCCGACACAAATAGCTTTCCGCGCCAATTTTTTTTACGCTACTAGATTTCAAGCACACATTTGCACGTATAAAAACGTCATTTGTTTATGTAGTAGTAATAGGTAATTATTTTGCGAGCGTTGTATGGAGTGTCCGAGGTGTGGTAAGAGTCTATGGAACAATTTCGTATGCAAGTATTTTTAACCCCCGACGCAAAAACGACGGGGTGTTATAAGTTTGACGTGTCTGTGTGTGTGTGTGTGTGTGTGTGTCTGTCTGTGGCATCGTAGCTCCCGAACGGATGAACCGATTTTGATTTTGTTTTTTTTGTTTGAAAGGTGAATTAGTCGCGAGTGTTCTTAGCTATGTTTGAAGAAAATCGGTCCAAGATGGCCGCCGCCAGAAAATGGCGAATTACATATTTTTTCACAACTCCCTCAATATGGGTATCAAATGAAAGGGCTTGACAAGTAGAATACCAAACACTATGATAAATTTCAAAACCAAGATGGCCGCCACCACAAAATGGCGAATTATATTTTTTTTTCATAATTCCCTCAATATGGGTATCAAATGAAAGGGCTTGACTAGTAGAATACTATACACTATTACAAATTTCAAATCTAAGATGGCCGCCACCGGAAATGGCGAATTCACAGAGGAATACGTTAGTATGGAATGAACGCCAACGACCACGAGTACCTAACTAGCTTCGCTTCACTGTGGTAAAAAAATACGTACAGCTGCGCAGATTTCGGCTAATCACATGTGGATCGTATAGTATGTTTACTAGTAATATAATATTATAAAGTTTAAAAAGCAAGAAATAAAAATTAAATTAAAAATTTAAAAAACCCCCGACTCAAACAAAAACCTCTAAAAAGTAAAATAATAATATATATTAGCCCCTTTAAGTTTAATATAAGTTGCAGGAAATATTTTGATCCAAGCGTCCTCATGTCGGGGGACGGCTAATGAAAACGCCAAACAGATGAGGCTTAAACCCAGCAATAATGAATGTAGCTATTGTAGAAACATAACTGCTGTTAACTTCCAATTCTCATTAGCCGTCCCCCGACGTGAGGACGCTTGGATCAAAATATTTCCTGCAACTTATATTAAACTTAAAGGGCTAATATATATTATTATTTTACTTTTTAGAGGTTTTTGTTTGAGTCGGGGGTTTTTTACTTTAATGGTTTGTAAAAGTATTTTATTTTTAATTATAATTAAAAATATACCATTAAAGGACGATGAGTCAGAACGTCCCCCCAACCTTACATTGACCAACAGACTTAAAATGTATCTCATTCGAACCGCCTTAGCAAGCTGATCAATTTTTACTATGACGACATCTCTCAAAAGTGCGGGATATTCCGAGAAAATCATGTTTTAGTGTTAATTTCGTCTCAACGTCCCCCCAACCCTTACATTGACCAACAGACTTAAAATGTATCTCATTCGAACCGCCTTAGCAAGCTGATCAATTTTCACTATGACGACATCTCTCAAAAGTGCGGATTATTCCGAGAAAATCATGTTTTAGTGTTAATTTCGTCACAACGTCCCACCAACCTTACATTGACCAACAGACTTAAAATGTATCTCATTCGAACCGCCTTAGCAAGCTGATCAATTTTTACTATGACGACATCTCTCAAAAGTGCGGGATATTCCGAGAAAATCATGTTTTAGTGTTAATTTCGTCAGAACGTCCCCCCAAGCCTTACATCGACCAACAAACTTAAAATGTATCTCATTCAAACCGTCTTAGCAAGGTGATCATTTTTTACTATGACGACATCTCTCAAAAGTGCGGGATATTCCGAGAAAAATCATGTTTTAATGGTAATATTTTTGGCACAAAATAAGAGTTTGTAAGTAAACCATATTCTTTGATTTTCAAACCTCTCAAGATCAATTAGGAGATGCCATTTAAAAAACAGAAAACGTCATTCGTTACTCGTCCAATTTTTTCTATTCCTATAGGCAGGCAGTTGTCCCACCGGCGGCGATGAACGATTAGCGAGTAGAACTAGCAACTGAAAACGAGTTGGCGAGCAGCGAGCAGCGTGTGTGTAGTTCCGATAGTTTTGTCGCTGGGCTATCAGCGAGTTTTCGAGTGCGACGAGCGGTTACTCGCACCACTCGCTCGGGGCGGTTAGTCTCACAGGGGCTTCTCTCGGCGTGAGCTCTGACCACCAAGCGACCATCGCTGAGCGAGTATCGCTAGGCGAGTATTATCTTTGATAGCTCTTGTCGCTCAGCGACAAACCAGTGAAGCGAGTCCTCGCCGGCAGTGTGAACAGTCAGCGATCAACTGTTAATATATGCATCTCTTTTGTTTACACGGGATGTATATCTATTGTACGTTTCTTGAGCGAGAAAACAGCCGACAGTTAGTCGCTTCCTCGCCGGCGGTGGGACAACTGCCATATGCTCATCCACGACGGAGACGCGGGTGTCTTCGTCTTGGGCGAGCTTGAATCCCTCACTGCCCTCAGGATTCAAGTCTTAACTCCCTCGCTTCGCTCAGGAGTCAACTCAAACCTAGAATCCTTCGTTGCGTTCAGGTTTCAAAATAGCGCCCGCGACAACAAGACACTACTTTATCCCAAAATAAATAAAACGATTTTTTATTTTATTTCTAAACCCCATGGATTTTGGAGTTAAAACTGGTTGCTAGTATTTTTATAGATCTTTATGAACCTGATAACACATACAAAAGATCTGTTGCAGGGCGGGGGACGAGCCTAGCGAATTAGAAAAATGAATAAATCGATTTTATAATTTTCATTTTATTTCTAAGCCCCATGGATTATGAAGTTAAAAGTGGTTGCTAGTCTTTTTATAGATTTTTATGAACCTGATAGCACATACAAAAGATCTGTTGCAGGGCGGGAGACGGGCCTAGCGAATTAGAAAAATTAATAAAACGTTTTTTTAATTTTAATTTTATTTCTAAGCCCCATGGATTTTGAAGTTAAAACTGGTTGCTAATCTTTTTATAGATCTTTATGAACCTGATAGCACATACAAAAGATCTGTTGCAGGGCGGGGGACGGGCCTAGCGAATTAGGAAAAATTAATAAAACGATTTTTTAATTTTTATTTTATTTTTAAACCCCATGGATTTTGAAATTAAAACTGGTTGCTAGTCTTTTTATAGACCTTTGTGAACCTACTAATACATACAAAAGTTCTGTTGAAGGGGGGGGACGGGTCTCATACAAATTTGGTCATCGTTCTTTCTGATGCCAATCTGCATTCAGTGATGGATTATTTTTTATTAAATAGTTTTTGTAAATAGATAATAGCTTCATATTTGCAATAAATTACCACCGTTGTGTCATCGCGCTTCTCTTTCTTTTCCTACCGAACCTACGGTCCTGCATGCGGCAGCAGCGGGCAGCATTATATATGTTTATTTCCTTCAAAGGAACTATCTAGTCTCAGTAGTTCCTTCAGCTTTTGCAAAGGAACTACTGATCAAAAAGTTCTCACTAGTTCCTTCAAAGGAACTGCTAAAGGAACTATCTAGTCTCAGTAGTTCCTTCAGCTTTTACAAAGGGACTACTGATCAAAAAGTTCTCAGTAGTTCTTTCAAAGGAACTGCTAAAGGAAATATCTAGTCTCAGTAGTTCCTTCAGCTTTTGCAAAGGAACTACTGAGCCAAAAATTCTCAGTAGTTCCTTCAAAGGAACTACGCGAAGGAACTAGTGAGCATAAACGATATTTTTTTACGAAAACAAGTTTTGATATTATAACACAACTTTAAATACCTCCAGGACCCCTGTACAGTTACATGCGGGTGCAAAATTTGCTGTTTGTGGTAGTGCGCATACAGCAAATTTTCACACCAAAAATTAAAGTCGATTTCCAGCAATTACTTTTGTCACAGATCTTTTGTGCAATGTTACTTAGTTTGATGTACGACGGCTATAAGTCTTTTTACACCCTGTATCAATAAATAGATAAAATTATTTATAAAAATAGTTTTGCTGAATATATTGAAAACACCATTACACATTGGGAACTGTCTAAAATAGGTACGTTTACCTCCCTAAATTTCTGACAATGTTTTGACATTGACATGAGATTACGATTTTAAACCATTTCAAAAATTATTTTATGAATGAAAACTACAAAATTTGGAAAAAATAAAAATACGAGGCCTTATATTTTACATCTATATTTCATTTTACTTTATTACATAATTTCTTCAGAACATAAAACGTTGTCAATCGGGTCTTTTGAGCGCAAGCAAAGTGACACGGGTTCCCCGTCTGATAGCCGAAGCGGTACTGACAAATACTAAATCGGGGTCCTGTCGGGGGCCGGGCGGCAGAGCGGTTTAAGGTATGAGTGGTTATAAAGCTGGATATTTCGGATCTCATCTTTTTACGTTAAATTTAACGATTAAAAAAATAAAAACGAACCTATGACACCTGCTTTATGCATAGTTCGATTAGCTTGCAAATTTTCATGGCCTAATTTGAAAATTTTCATTGAATATTCTCCTTTTATTTTGCGGTTTAGAGGTAACTTTGAGACTTCTTTGTATCGAGAAAATTGTATGCAATCGTGTTTTCGCAACCGATGACACCTCGCAGTAGTCCTCATCTTTATCGTATATTAATTTCAAAGTGAAAACTGCAGAACTGTTGGAACTACAGCCGTTAATGCTAAGGCAATTTTCGCAATCTGAGGTAGTACCGGTCCTTAAATCACTTACCTATAACAATACACAGCTGATTGTAACGTGGAGCGAAATAGCTCTGGGTATTGGTGTTTTAGAGTAAATTAAGATTGCACCCTAATTGCGTAACACAATTACAATCTGATTAATTTTGGAAAATATTGCTAATCCATTGCTTTATATGTTCGAAAAAATTGTCTGCGCAACAACGTAAATAACGCAATGAATGTTCTTGAACTGTCAAAGTGAAAGCTATTGCTACTGATAGTGTGTTACGCAATTACCCCTAAGGCTAATTCCCGTAATCAAAATCTAATCGCAATCTCATCTGAAAAGAAGAAAGCAAGAAAGAAAATACACTTATTTGCGGTGAAAATGACGCAAAACAGAACATAAACACAAAAAATAAAATAAAAAGGTAGAGGGAAACATACGTCACATGCACGCAAAACGGCTATCGCTCAGCATTTTGCTGCGACCCTATGCAAGACAGAGCCCCAGCGCTGGTTTTCAGCGACAGCCTGCGCTGACGTAGGTATCTCGCCGACAATCAATGTCAAAAACATGTCATAAAATGTATGCAGGTAAATTCGAGACTGAGATTGGAATGCAAACGTTTTAAAAACTACGAGAATTGCCCCTAAGTCCAAATCACAGACCCTTTTTCAGATAAGGATACGTATCTGCAGTAAAATTATACATAACTAGCTTCTGCCCGCGACTTCGTTCGCGTGAAATTTCTTATTCCCTCGATCCATCTCGTCGTATTGCATCACCTGCCCGCGTCTCCTGCTCTATCACTTCGTTTCCCCATAGCGCTTTTGCTCGGCTCCTAAGAGTCATAGCGTGACGTTAAATAGCCTATAGCCCTCCTCAAGAATTGGGCTATCAAATGCAAGAAGAATTTTTCAAATCCGACTGGTAGTTCCAGAGATTACCCCCTACATACAAACTGACAAACAAATTTTACCTCTTTATAATATTAGTATAGGTAAAATAGTTTTACTCTGAGGGAATGATTTGCTACCAAAATCGTGAGCAATCGTGAGCTATCTTTTTCTTGAGGTTACATTTTGCATAAGTATTTGATGTATCTTTTTCATTCTTTCATTTATTTATTTGCAAAATACAGGATCTTATCATATAGGAAATTGAAATGAACACCCTGTTTCACAGAAGGATTGGTGACTGTAGTTTCTTTGGCAGGAGGAACCTGTAGCATATTGTAGGGATTTGACCTCCTTGCGAGACAGGCCGCTAATATTTGAAAGCATATTCCATTCGAACACATGTGTCAGTAGGTTTGACGTATAACAAATAAGTCGGAATAATTATAAATATGATAAAAAGTCTCCTGAATAATACCCTATAAAACTCTAATGGGAGTTTAATTTAGTAAAATAGTTCCCATCTGTAGTTAACCCCAGTAGAGTCAGCAAGACTTCCTATAATACCGTCCTTTGTTTTTTTTTTGTTTTTTTTTCTGATGGATTTTCGCATAGTTTTTGCTTATCTAAAGAAAAAAACTATGCAATACAATACAGTACTTAACGTTAGTTGAAAGGATCACCTTTTTTCTGATGGATTTTCGCATAGTTTTTGCTTATCTAAAGAAAAAAACTATGCAATACAATACAGTACTTAACGTTAGTTGAAAGGATCACCTGTATCCTGTACTACTTAAAAAAAAAAAGACGGGTTGCACTCCGGGAGTGCCGGCAGAAGTGAAAACTTGAATATTAACGTTGAAATAAATCAATTATTAATTGAATTAATATAACTCATTTTTTTTCACTATTTCTGCGTCCCTTTTTTCATTAATAGATGCACTTTGTTCAATTTCCATATTTTAAACACTTTATATACACGAATGTTACGAATACACAGCAGTGTGTCCACGTCCACTTCCACTTCGACTTCGACTTTGACTTCGACTTCGACTCCGACTTCGACTTCGACTTCGACTCCGACTTCTACTTCGACTTTGACTTTGACTTCGACTTCGACTTCGACTTCGACTTCCACTTCCGCTTCCACTTCCACTTCCACTTCCACTTCCACTTCCACTTCCACTCCATCCAATCCATCCATCCATCCATTGTCGTGTGTCACTAAACTTGGTTCACGTCGGTTGGCGCCGCCGTAGAAAGAGAGGCGGGGGGGGGGGGAATCTCTCCTGACGGTCACGTGTCCTGACGCGATGCCCTGACGCGAGTTTAACATTTTTTACCCATTACAAAAAGTGTTCAACGCCGCTAAAGAAGTTTTCACTTCAAAAACTGTATCACAGGAGACAGGGACAGTTTTAAGTTTTTATTTATATCTATGTGTGATACTAATTGTGCGTGTAGTAAAAATTAAAAAAACCAAAATGTTATAGGATAGTTGTATTTTTCATTAAAAAATCCTTCGAATTTACGTGACGTTTACCTGGCGCTTTCGTCGCCTCTGAAACTGCTAACTGAAATGACATAGGTACTATCGCGGACACTTCATTTTTGCTTGCACTAAAAAAATAGAATCGCTCTCTAGTAAGCGCGCCAAAGTCATATAGTTCGTCCGTAAAGTGCACAAAAGGAGTACACGTGATGCGTCACTAAGCTGCGCAGTGCAGGTTGCAACTAATTGCGTTATCGCTTTCCTAATAGGCAACAACTTTAAGGGGACGTGGCTTGGCGCCGACGCAGGGTTTAGGCGAAAAAAATTTTAACTGATCAGGCGGAAAAGGCTGCGATGGTACAAAGTTTTATTTGGCAACAAAGGAACTGCTAAAGGAAATATCTAGTCTCAGTAGTTCCTTCAGCTTTTGCAAAGGAACTACTGATCCAAAAATTCTCAGTAGTTCCTTCAAAGGAACTACGCGAAGGAACTAGTGAGCATAAACGAATTGCACTGCACCAACCAAACCGTCTTAGGTTAGTACTTCCCTAACTCGCCTTTTACGACACACAAGAGCACCTACCACAAGCAAAGTATAGGTACCCATTCCTTATTCATTTCACCACAGAAAGAAACCGTAAAAACCGAAGTCACTCATCCACAACTACTAAATAATTTATTCCCAGTAAAACATTGTAGCTCAAAGTTAAAACAGCCCCCCTGCAATGGACGAAGGGTGCCACGGCCGCAGACAAAAATCCCTTTGGCGAGTGGAATTTAATATAGTTTCTCTCTAATAAGCTGCCACCTCCATAGAGGGGACCTATATAAAGGTAGACTGTGAAATGAGATAGAACGTGCGTTTGTTTTGACTAGACAGGCAATAAAAAACAAAGGAAGTTCGACATTTTGTTTTTTGACGTTTGATTATTATTAGTTATGAAAGGTTATGATTAAAAGTCGATGGTTTAACGTGGGGATGAAAATATATTAAACCTAGCAACTATAACATTGTAATTACTAATATCTATGTCACCCTCACATTAGATTAGAGGAAGGTGCGATCCGTCGCTTGGAAGTTTGATACCCGTTCACAATTTGTCAGTTTGCCATGGACAGATTATAAACTTTCGAAAAATAATGCGTTAAATTGTAAATGATTTGTTGATAGTTTATAATCATAATTACAGTTTTTCTATTGTTTATATACCTAATTTATGGAGCATGTGTGATACGCTTTGATCTTTGTAAAGTACGCAGTGCACGAAAGTTCTTGATTGATTTTTTGTTGCAAAATTATCTTGAACTAGCTGCGCCCCGCGGTTTCACCCGCATAAGTTTCGATCCCGTGGGAATATCGGGATAAATAGTACCCTATGTCCTTTCCCGGGACTCAAGCTATCTCTATACCAAATTTCATCTAAATCGGTTCAGTGGTTTAGGCGTGAAGAGGTAACAAACATATAAACACACACACTCACAAACTTTCGCCTTTATAATATTAGAGTGATGAAAACATAGGCAGTTGCTCCATGTACTCGTGAAATACTGGTATTCAACTGCATCCGGTTAAACTGGAAGCCGACCCCAACACAGTTAGGAAAAGGTGCCTCAGATGATGGTTCAATAATGAAAAGTTTATTTCAATGTAACTTTTAATTCACCTTGCCACTTCTAAACTCCACCAATCACATCCAATTACATTTCAAAACAGATCAAAAGCGCCCACTAATAAACTGCCCGTACATGTTTCCTTTCCAAACATCAAAAATGAAACTCCCCTTCGCAAATATTCAACATAACTTCTGCATTTGATGCCTCGATCAATCAAAGTATTCTCGTCAAAATTAATAATAGTCCCACTAGGGGGGTTGCCATGGACACAGACAGACAGACATCCCCACCTTTAGGGGGTAAAGGGGGATGTAAGGGGGTGTATTTGTATGACGTTCAGATCCCCCTGTACCTGACGCTTGGACGCTGATTTCAATTAGTGGTGGCTCTAATTGAAATTTGAGCCTGTATGAAGGATTATAGTTTGCTTGTTCGTGTATGTATGTGTTTTTGGCTTTATTTACTCAAGCGCTGCACATACAGCTTCATGTTTGCTTCGCTTCGACAGATTTGTTTGGGTTGAAATTAAAGTTGGATTTATTTTGAACACTCTAAAGTAATCGCTCGCATGAAACATTTTAGTACATTACTACTAGTTATTCTGTTCCATACTATGGCCATTTGTTTTATTTGCAGTAGGTACCTACCTAATTACCTATAGTAAATAAAGAAATAAAATGATTTTATTTCAGACAACTAACAGATCCATAAATTGTTAGTAACGGGTTTGCTATTTATGCTGTTTATAATAGATATACTAAGGTCCCATTAAAATAGATGGACAAAGGAGATGGCTAATAAAAAACCCAGAATCGCCATAAACTTCATATATGCCATTTTTATAGGCATAATATGTACAACAAAAATATATAATAATATACTGCAAAAACGACGTGGTATACTAGATATACAGGGTGAATTTTTCAAGTGGGCGTGGATGGCCAAATCCGAAACTATGACGACTAGCGAAAAGTACTCAAAGGAGTCGCGGGCTCGATTTTGATGAAAACTAAAACTGCATCATTGGATTTTTGAAAAATCATATTTCTAGCCAGGAATCGAACCTGTTGATTTTGAAAAAAAAAAAACACTTTATTATTACACCATTCGATAGTGTCGCTAATAAGGATCGAATTCTGGGAAGTAATGACATACGTCAAACTAAAACAAAGAGCTCTTTTATAACAAAGTTAAAAAAAAAAACACGCTGTATAAAGATTATTAATAATAAAATGTATTAAAAGATGAAGGGTATATTTTTTACATTATTTTAATATATTATCATAATTATACTAAAGAGATTGTGATAAAATAAAAGTCGAGTAATCAATGTACCTAAGTATGAATAACATAAACACACAAAGTATAATAACTTTTATACTCTATGGTTTAGGAGGCTGGTTTTTGAAACCGTACTGGGTTTACTAAGTATAGTGAACCCATTTGTATACATTTCGTTGCTGGCGATTCTGGGTTTTTTGTCTATGAACTTTTAGCCATGTCCTTTATAGGAATCATTCAGATCACCAAAATAAGGACGACGGTAAAAAAATATATAAGAAAAACGCATTAGGTAGATACTTTTAAGAAAAATAATCAGCTAGCGAAAATACACTAATGTGCCGGCAATTTATTATTTTAGGTCAAAATAAAATCACTTTAATCAGTGTTTTTTTTTTTGCTTGGATATCTTTGGTTAGACGTACTGAGCGCTGTGTTAAAATTTGTCCATCTATTTTAATGGGACCCTGTATATAATCATAATTTGCAGGTACCTTGGCCAGCCCGGACTGGGCCCGCGTGGTAGATTACGGCCCACTTCCTCTCACAGAAAGGAGGCCTGAGTTTTCAAGTATATACCTATTTACTTACAACTTGAATCCATAATCCTCATCTCAAGTGTCGAAAAAATCTTTCACTAATTGTAAGATACTTTACTAATCAAATTTTTTTCTCAGAGTTTCATGGGAAGCTGATGAATGTATCACAAATATTAATAACAATGTTCGAATGGACAAAGACCACGTCTGCCTTAATCTTAGGGCAATGGAATCTTGTTATTATTTTCTCAGACGACATCCTTAGAATCAGAAGCCGGAGGATCGTATCAAACAACATCAGAGGGACCTTTACCGGGGTAGTTGCGTAACGCACTATCAATAGCAAAGGGTTTCATTTTGACAGTTCAACAACATTCATTGCGTTCTTTACATTGTTGAGCGGACAAATTTTTCGAACAATTGAAGTAATGGATTAGAAATTTTCTTCGAAATGATTCAGATTTTGATAGGTGTGTTGCGCAATCACCCCCTTACTAATAAACGTATTATATCAGGTGAATAGTTACACACCGATTTCTCTCTTGCAGTCGTCAGTAATTTGACTTTCGAAAGTAGAAGACAAAGCGTTGTGTAACTATACAGACGCTATACAACGTTTATGGGGGTAAGGGTGCAGAAGTCAACTGCAATATGCTGCGTTGATTGGTTGACAATTCCTTAATGTATTCTTTCTACCGTTCTTCCAGGTCACCGGGCGCACGAGTGGCATTACATGTATGTAGAAAACCGCTAATAGCCGTTCACAGTATTAAAGAAGTCCAGAAGCTAAGCATAAACTAAAATATAATCATTATTGAACAAGTGTGTTTTACTTTCTTGCATTTCCTTCAGTAGGCCTAGTCGCGAAGTAAGCGGAACGTATAATTGTAACAATTTTAAAATTGAAAACACTCGTTTCGCAGTGTCTTAAATAGGGTACACCCTTTATAGCAGAACTTTTTATGTCATAATATTATTTTGCATAACAGCGGATAGCATAAACTTCATTTCGCAGAAAATCGTTTGACATACACTCATTTATCATGCATTCAAAACTCATAATTTTGTAAGTCAGAATCATCTTTAGGCATAAATTTCATATCCCTAATAATTAAAAAGTAGAACCATCATATCGCAGAAAGTTCACAGTCAGAATCGTCTTTTGGCATACATTTCATATCGATAATCATCAAAAGGCAGAACTATCATATCTCAGAAAGTAACGGACGTAGTGACGGACGGACAGACGGACGAAGTCGCATCATAAGGGTTCCTTTTTACCTTATGGATGAACCGGATGAAACGGGCTTCTGTCAGCAGATCGACGGAGCCCCGCTGCGCGGGGCTCCTATTTCTGCCTGCAGGGTTTAAAGGAACCTAACCAACCGAACCTCGGGGTGCCCCTGACGTCGACCGTCTAGGGTTAGGTTTTCTGTCAGTAGGTCGTCGGTTCATCTAGAATTGGAAATTCTGCCATCTTCATAGTATGCCAAGTGAAATTATACCAAATAATCGCCGCTCTAAATAAACGTTATGCTAAACGAAATTATGCGGAATTTTAACTCTGCCAAAGGTAATTACTCGTATACCAGATAAAATTCTGCCATCTTAAAAGTATGCCATCGTAAATTCGGACATATAAAATTAAATTAAATTAAATTAAATATCATTTATTTCAGGCAATTATTAAACCCATACCATACAGACACATACACTTAAATACTAATATAGGCAATTAACATTATAAAATTCACATAACATAATAACAACACAATAACACAGATAGGATATAATAACACATATAGAATATTAAAATACATAAATACAATAACTAAAAATATAATATTACATTCGGCCAAACAATAATTATGTTTAATAATTTTTATGCCTTAAAAAGAAGATTATGCCAAGTGTGTTATGCCAAAAAAATTTCGGAGCATCAAGATTCTGCCAGATAGAGGGACCCCTCTTAAATAATATTCGATATTATTCATGAATACCGGTGGGTGATACTCAAAGTCAAAGCATTTATTTCAATTAAACCATTTACAGGCACTTTTGAATTGGCAAGAAGTCGCGGTCAGTCAGAAAATATGAAGCTATGTTGTGCACATAAAAAACGAAAATTCTAGAGATAGGAGAATTGTAGGTATTTTTGAAACAAAAATTGTTCTAATTTATACTCCATTTGAAATAAGATTAGACCAACAAATCCAGGCAATAAATCTGCTGAACGCCCTGATTGCTCAGGAGCCAGAAGTTGACGTATTTATGTACCTATAGCAGCAAATCTATGTGTAATGTCTGTATGAAGTTTTTTGGTTAAATGTTATGTTAATGGCTGGCTGCGCGCTTTATACAGGGTGAAAAAAAATCAGCTCTTCCCTACATTTTGTCGAGTTATGTGAACATAAATGCAAGGAACAGCTGATTTTTTTTCGCGATTTTAGGTTTAGTCCCATAGTAAAAGTTGTTCATAATGATGAGTACAACGACCCCTTAAAAGGATGCCCATGAATTTAACTTCACCCTGTATAAATAAATAAAATAACCTACGGAAAACGGATAAATTAAAGCAACGACTCAATATCGATATTGAAACCGAGACAGGCATCTCAACATTCTAAACTTAACTGGTCGCTTGCCAATTAATTATAACAAGCGAGCTTCGATAAGCACTATCCAATATCAAAACATCATTAAACTGTATTCTATTACTTGTATCCGCCTTCCACCCTTATCCCCCTCCTCATTCTCTCTTAAGGACGGTCATACAGGATGCAATTGCAGCGACAGAGGGAGCAAACATGAGCTGTTGTTAGGGAGGTACCTTGGTATATATTGTATGTAGTATAATTTCATAGGTTCACAGAATTGCAAACGACTGTGTAGGTGAACCAACCCTGCGTGAACAAATGCCTGTATTTACTGAAATAGATAGTTGACTAAGTGGGATAAAGTATACATTATCTGAGATTACGAATTTAAGTACCTAATTCATTATTTTTATTTAATTCTTTATTTCTAGTTTGGTCATTGTAACTGGTAACGGCCGCAAATTATGAATTACAGGTCGTAAGTTCGGACCCAAGCAGGCATTTTACTTTGTGTAAATTATTTCATCACCCCCGCTCTCAAAACGGTGAAGGTAAACATCGTGAGGAAACCGGCATGTCCTAGAATCAAAATTTCGAAGGCATGTGACGGCTACCAACCCGCACTGCCGCGTGGCATTATGGGATTCGAATTCAAAGTAGCTCGGTGGTTGATCAGAATAACAATTATGTAAACTTTGAAGTTTCTAAGGTACACGAATACAGGAAGCATTAAGTATCAAGCCCCATGTCTGACATGTAGCTGTTATAGAGGAAGGTGTTTGAGATAGGAGGGTCCTGAGTTACAGATCACCTGGCTCTCTTAGATAGGATATGTTTATTTATAATATAAAAAAATAATCAACAAAACAAAAAAATCAATCAAACAATCATCACTAATTAGTAACAAGTATCTAACTGTTTCTTAACGTGGGGATTATTTTCGGTACGAGTACCTCAGTACCAACTTTTTAAGCAAGTAGCCTGCCTCTGTATACAAGCACCCTAACTTCACAAATCGATTGAACGATGAGCCCCTCATCAGATGACACATCAAAAATATAAGGTTCAATAATCGCGACTCGAGACTCAGCGTCACAAAAATGTGATGCGTCCCCTCTGTCACCCTCTGTAGCGAATTTCTCTCTATTCTATTGTTCAAGTAGGGCGGTGAAGATATTCGCTTTGTCGAGCCCTTTTGTGTCGATCGAGTAGATATTGATACGATGTGGCATGATCTGAATGAAATGCAGTGAATTTTTTGAGGGTGTGACATGTTTGTAACTATTTAAAAGCAATGTTTTGACTTTTGTCTCTCAGTTTCTTTGATCATCATCTGTCTGCCTTTTCTCAAATAATATGTTAGGGTCAGTTTCCAGTCTAACCGGATGCAGCTGAATACCAGTATTTCACATAGAGCCAGTGGCGGATTTACACATTTGCCGCCAGTAGGCTATTCTTTTGCCATCCCTATCGAAATCTACAACTATGTCCCATGTCTTTTGTATACTGCTTCGATACGCTTAATTCCATCGCCGTTTCTTCAAAATACTTAAAATGTTCACGTTGAGCTACGAAAAACTTGCAAAGAGATTTGTAAAGATCGGCAACTGCGATCAAATCTACAGTAGATGCCTGAATTTGAGCATTCACTTTGTTTATTCTTTCCAAAAAACCATGGTAGGTATATAAATATTAATCTTTTTAATTTCAGTAAGACAATAAAAAAAAAATGTTAGCCCCAAATTTGCCGCCCCTAAAATCTGGCGAACTAGGCTCCAGCCTACTCAGCCTGTTGGTAAATCCGCCAGTGATGCATAGAGCGACTGCTAAATCTGACCTCTACAACCCAGTTACTGGGTAATACGATACTTCTTGAAAAGACGTTGTCAGAGTTTCAGGCTTGTAACTACCGGTAACGACTGTCGAAGATCTACAAATGACAGCTGGGACCAACGGTTTAACATTGTTTGATGTTGGGTGTAACATTAAATTAGAACAAAAGCTAGTGTCCAATATACCAACTTATTTGTTATTAGCTGCAGCGCGTCTGTCTTCCAACGCGTCGGCTTCCAGTCTAAACGGATAGACGGATACACCGCTGGACAGTGAATACCAGTACTTACTTTACATGTAGCGACTGCCTATGTGACCTCCACTACCCAGTTACAACGTGGGTAAAAGGATACCTCTTGGCAAGACTGGTAGTCAATTTGTCAGACTTCCGGGCTAGTAAATAATACAGGGTGAAATTGAATTCATGGGCATCCTTTTAAGGGGTCATTGTACTCATCATTATGGACAACTTTTACTAAGGGACCAAACCTGGAATCGCGAAAAAAAAATCAGCTCTTCCCTACATTTTGACGAGTTATGTAAACATAAATGCAAGGAACAGCTGATTTTTTTTTCGCGATTTTAGATTTAGTCCCATAGTAAAAGTTGTTCATAATGATGAGTAAGTACAATGACCCCTTAAAAGGATGCCCATGAATTTAATTTCACCCTGTATAAATGAGCTTTTTGATCATTCCAGGCCCTCAGTTTCACTTCTTAGGAAACCCTCAATTTATCTACTGATATTCGCTACCGCAAGTCCGATCCGATAGATGCCTGCTCCCCACAAAAACGAGAATCTAACGTTTCCAATCGTAATTTTCGACCCTCGAATTCACATTCGCACCCCAAAAAAAATGTTGAAGGTGTGACGTAAGCGGGTTCACCGAACTTTCATCCCTCATGGCGTAAACAAGAGTCAATGACCTTGCAAAGAGGGTTAGATTTTTGTTATAAATTTTGACAGTATGACGTGATGACGTCACGGGTCTGTTCGTACGTTCGTAGGGATGAAAAAATGCACCGGCTGACGGCTGTTTATCCTTGGGGACGCGGCAAGTTGTAAATCGACTAGGGTTCGATTGTTTTTTTTTCTTTTCAATTGATAATGGGCAGACAATCTGTTGTTATTTGTGGAAAGAGGAATTTGCGATTCGATAGTTTGTTTGTCAAATTGTAACTAAGATCTACATACCAACTTAAGTAGGTACAGTCAACAGCAAAAGTACTAGATGATGAAAATCAGAAATTCAATATAAATGAACGGAGTTCGCGTCATATATGGCAGCTGTACTAGTAGTAAATGTTTGGTATAATTTATAATCACATACTTTTGAATCACTTCGACGCCACACAGTTCTGACGCGAACTCCGTTCATTAGTATAGAATTTCTGATTTTCATCATCTACTTTTGCTGTTGACTGTACCTACTTTCTTATATAACTTACAAGAGCCCATACCTATGAACAATGTTAGGTTTTTGGAAATATTTTAAAAGCCAATTATTTGTAAGAGTTAGCCTTGTTCACCAACATTTAAATCAACTGATTAAATATTTTGACATAAACCGTTTAAATACCTAACCGGTGGTTTGAATGTTGGTGAACTCAGCCTAACCGTGGCAAAGTAACCAATCGGAACCATGATCAACCGTGCACCTAGCTTCTGACGTTTCTTACTTAAATTATAATATTAGTTTAAATAAAATATTTCATTAAGTACTTACATACCTAAGTATACAGGGAGAAATTAAATTCATGGGCATCCTTTTAAAGGGTCATTGTACTCATCATTATGAACAACTTTTACTATGGGACTAAACCTAAAACCGCGAAAAAAAATCAGCTGTTCCTTACATTTTATGTTCACATAACTTGTCAAAATGTACGGAAGAGCTGATTTTTTTTCGCGATTTCAGGTTTGATCCCATAGTAAAAGTTGTTCATAATGATGATTACAATGACCCCTTAAAAGGATGCCCATGAATTCAATTTCATCCAGTATAAAATATTTCGATTTTAATAGGCATTTATACCAGTTAGGAGCGTGCAAAAGTAGGTGCGTCGGCGGAACATAAAGTAGGTACATAGGTACCTAAGTAATTTAGTTTTGACATGTAGATATGTTCTCCCCATGACGACTTCAAAACACCAATCGAATAGAGGAAATTACCATAGCCACCAGGCTCGGCAGCTAGCATTTAAAAGTTAAAATAGCTGTAGGTAAGTACCTAGATGCAAATAGAGGAGCTAGCACTATACCTATGCATCATAATCAGCCTATAATGTTCCCACTGCTGGGCCACAGACCTCCTCTCTATAAGAGGGAGTGGGCCACAATCCAGCACGGCTCAGAGCGGGTTGGTGTGATCGGTTGATGGATGTCACATGTCTTCGAATTTTTGGTTCTAGGACATGCCGGTTTCCTCACGACGTTCTCCTTCACCGTTTTGAGAGCAGTGATGATATAATTAAATACACCAAGTAAAGCGCCTGGCCGGATTACTTGCGTATGTAAATAGGTAACGAAATACATTCATTAGTCATCAGTCTTACCAAGGATATTGTGTTACCCAGTAACTATGTTGTGGAGGTCAGATAGACTGTCGCTTCATGTAAAATACTGGTATTCAGTTGCATCCAATTAGACTATACGCCGACCCCAACATAGTTTGGAAAAGGCTAGGTAGAATGACTATGGGTCAGCGCAGACAGAACGGAGCGCAGCGGAGAGGATTTTATTAACGCACTTGAAAATAAACTTTAAAATTATTACAATAAAGTGCATAAATGCTTGAACCCGTATCTTCGAGGACGCGCGAGCATTTTTTGTCGGGTTCAAGCATTTATGCACTTTATTGTAATAATTTTAAAGTTTATTTTCAAGTGCGTTAATAAAATCCTCTCCGCTGCGCTCCGTTCTGTCTGCGCTGACCCTAAATCAATCCCATTTCAGTACGTCTGGACGACTGTGTTCCCTGAAGGGAAAAGTATTGGAAGATTCGTTTAGCCAGTTCCATTTAACATGGGGCGAGCCTATTCCCATTAACGGACACAAATCCAGACTCCGGGATAATCTCAATTCCATTTAGTTACACTGACTTGCACTTAAACCGGATTGCCTGCATGGTAAATGGTCACAAAATTACATTTGACTGGGCAGGGGGTTCGGTAAATTAATTAGCTTCTGATACGGCGCGCCGTTGTTTGATCGGATTGATTAGCGCCTAGGGGTGGCCGTGGACCATGAAAGCTGCAGAAGGGGTGTTACAATTAAATTAAATGAAGGTAAAATGTAAAAAAGAGGGATCGAATAGGTACCTACAGTGTGATTCTTTCTCTCTCAGTTTAAGAAACATATTATCCCTCCGTATCAAAAAGTCCTAAACGCAAATAGTCCAAATACCTGGCAAAACGACCTAAGTATAAAAAATCAAAACGACACTAGCAAAATGTCCTATTAACAAATCGTCCTACGAGCAAATGGTCCTAAAAACAAAGGCACAAGAATGGTACAGTCATATCACACATAATGATAAGAATTTCAAAGGAATTATTTTATTTATCTTCTGCTCGAGAAACTAAATATTAAAAATGAAAACTTCAAAAAAGCGATCTTATTTTTTTTGCATTATTCTGTTTAGAAAATATGTACCTACTTAGGTGATTACAAGAATTTTAACATTTTGTTAATATTGAGGTAATGTGAAGGAGAGACGGACAAGCTGTATGGAGAGGTAAAAAAGTGCAAGGCAACTATCCACATTCGTCACTTTACAAAAATACTACTGTGAGAACTATCAACGCCATCTAGTGTGTTTACTGGCCAACTTTACGTAGAATGGAAACCAGTTACGTATATAAAAAACTAGATGGCGCTGGTTTCGAGTAAAACGCGTGGTACAGCCCTTACAAATAGGTAACCGTCAAAATCCAACCATAGATCCAACGCTTCTGCCTCAGGCTACGTCCTCGTCCATGTATCACTCTTCGTTCGGTGAACCTGATGCGTGGTCGTGCCGGCAGAGGGCCCTTTTCCGAACAAAAAGTGACAAAGATCACGACCGTATTCGCGGGACGATCAGCCTACCCATTTGGAAAACAGGCGTGATTTTATGTTCTGATATTCTAGGTATTAATTAAAAACAATTATATTCATAGTATCAAATTACATTTATTCATTAATAACTATTCAATTCTTCAGAATGTCTACCTCGCCATGTGGTTACCAACTTCACATGTGAACACCTCGTTACCTGAAAAAAAAAAACATTTTCAGTATCTCAAATAAGAAAGCAAGGAAAAAAACTCACAAGGGCTTGAAGCTAAATAACTAAAACTCGGTCTCAATAACATCATAATCAGCCAATAATGTTCCCACTGCTGGGACACAGGCCTCCTCTCGATGAGAGGGAGTGGGCCGTATCCACCACGCGGACACAGTGCGGGTTGGCAGATGTCACATGTCGTCGAACCTTTGGTTCTAGGACATGCCGGTATCCTCACGATGTTTTCCTTCACCGTTTTGAGAGCAGTGATGATGAAATAATTTACACAAAGTAAAGCGCCTGTCTGGGTTCGAACCTACGACCTACAACTCGTAAGTCGCGGCCGTTACCACTTGGCCACCACTGCTCTCAATAACATAAATCTAGATCTGAGATACACCTAATCAATCTACACATTTGTGGTACATGCTGGGTATCTGAATTTGATACCCGTACTTGTTTTTTTAGGTGGAGTACCGGTACCTGGCTGAAACCTGTACCCAGGTACCGATGTGGCAAGAACCGCTAAGTACTTACCGATACAGAACCTATACTTTTGGTACCGGGCCGGGTGTGTTAAGCAATTGCGTAACACACTATCACTAGGAATGGGTTTTATTTTGACAGTTCAACAACATTCATTGCGTTATTTACGTTGCTGAGCAGACACATTATTCGAACATATGAAGCAACGGAATAATAATATCGCTCAAAATGTTTCAGATTGTGATTGATTGTGAGTTATGCAATTAGCGTGCTGGTTATATCTAATAATAATTGATGTCCCAATTTCAAAAATTCTAGCCACATATCTCCGACCCTTTTTTCCGCTCTGTGGAGCGGAATGGAGTGTCAGACTCTTACTGATTAAACCCATCCGCGTTCCTTCCTTAGCCCTTTATGTTCCGGGGTAGCGGTAACCCTTTCGGACAATCCCGCACCCCCGGCAGGCTTCGGCCCTGGCAGGCCCCTTCCTTTATGCTGACATCTCTTTGAGGCGCGCGTGGAACACGTACGCGCCGTCCGGCACGGGCCTGGTCCTGATCGGACGGTGAGCTACCCATTACTCTCCGTCCGCAAGCCCGATATCTCCGACCCTTGATGGATCAGAAAACGTACTTGTGTGCCTTTTAGTCCGTGCTAAATAAATGTATTTTCTTTCTTTCTACTTGTGGATGACAATTTATAATGCCACTTAAAAATTTAGGGATTTATTTATAAACGTTGCTTAAAGTTAAGTGATGATTAGCGACCGTTAAACCTTCCTCAAGAATTCGGCTATCAAATGCAAAAGAATTTTTCAAATCCGACTGGTAGTTCCGGAGATTAGCGCGTTCAAACAAACAAAATCTTCAGCTTCATTATTAGTATAGGGGAAATAATAATGGTTCCGAAAAACAAATTAATCTCCAGCGATCTGTGGCCGACTAAAAAAAAATGGATCTTCGAATAACAAAACTAAACATCCGAATAAAATACTGAACCTCCGACAAAATTACTAAGTTACCGACAACAGAGGTTTTCTCAAGGGCACCCCGAGGTTCGGTTTGGTTAGGTTACTTTAAACCCCTTACATAGAAATAGGAGCCGTCGACATAGGATGCAAGAGCGAGCGAATGAGAATACAAATACCTTTACCTAGGTATACATCAAAACGTAATTTAAGCTGGTAGAAAAGTATTACAGCAATAAACAGTCATATTTATTTTTCGAAGATTTCAGTATCTCATTCGGTCGTTTCGTCACTTTTATTCGAACAAAAGTAGTCGGAAAGTTAGGATTTTAGGCAGTAGATTTAATATTTTGAGTAAGGACAATTCTTATTTTTTTGTCGGAGCTTTTATTACTATCCTTAGTATAGATATAGATTAGTGTGTATGCGCTACTTGAATTAACTTAATGTGTTTTTTTACCCTGATGCGTAGAGAGGTGCTGCCTCAGCTTCTTGATGCTTATAAACTGCTCGCGACAAACGCGGCACTTGTAATGGTAGTCCACTATCTGTAATTATAACGAACAAAATTGTTAATAATAGAAAAGTACTCTTCATAATGAGCCACAGACTAGCTCGGGCTAAGCTTAACATATTATGATGTAAAGAAATTAATGTGGAGCCCTGACACAGCTAGGAGGCGTCGCGGCAGACCCCGTAGAAGATGGCGAGACGAGCTGGAGGGAACAAACGACCAGTGGTTCAAACTAGACTAGGATCGCAAGCACTGGTAGTCATATGAAGAGCCATTTGCCCAACAGTGGGATTATACAGGCTAACAGTAACGGTCTACGGAACCCAACCTAAGTACCCCCACCCCATTTCAAGTTAAACAAATATCAATTTATTTCAATGACGATTATGTTGATTTCAGAGTGACTAACACTATTGAAAAAGTTAGAAATGTTTGAAGTTGTAGCGTAAACTGAACTTTATTGTGTAGGAATTAAAGTTATTTTTCCATTAATTCATATTTGTTTACATTTTTTTAGCAAACAAATTGCGAACGCAGATTAGCAGATATACTTTATCGATCAACATTTGTAACGATCAAACAAAATAATTACGCACTTATTTTGCGCTACTGCTGAGCATGGTGATTCGATTCCCAGGACGGACCCCCTATTACATAAGATTTAACATAACTGGGAAACATGGGTTTACTATAGGTACAGCTCTACCCAATCCATCGGGTAAACAAGGCCTATTATTATGTTAACTTAAAATAATTAAAATTCAACTCACCTCTGCCAAAATAGAAGATATGACCTTCTTATACTTCTGCACATCTTCTGAAGAGTGAGTCTTGAAGTGAGCCAGAAGATTGTATACAGTGACGAAAGAGCGACTGCAGATTGGGCAAGCAATACTCTCTGAAAATACAGAAAAAAATACATAAATAACAATAACACAACAAAGTATAGTTAGCGCCACGAAAGATGAAACTTGACGCCTCCCGCGCTCTTTTCGCCGCCCCTATGACGTCCGGTCCCGTCCCGCGCTCAGACCTCATACCGCTAAAGAGACCTAAAATCGTGTACTGCGCAAGTCAAACCATGTCGTGTGTCAAGTCTCATCTTTCGTGGCACGTATTATACAACGCCAACACAACAATAACATTACAACATTTGGATTTATGTTGAGCGACAAACCAGCCGAAAATACGACGCAAGTGCAATAATCGGTCTGACAGAATCGCTGCACGCGCTGGTCAGTTTTCCGAGTTCTTTGCCCTGCAGTGGGGATATAATTAATCTTTATTTGTTCAGACTAAAATGCGGTCTACAGTGTTAGTAACAAAATAGCTTATAATCTATGGTAATAGGTACTTAATGACTAAAACAGATTGGGCCCTATTTTTGTGCGCCCACACTAACTAGCGGGCTGTCTGCCCGGGCGGCTATCGATTACAGGATAGTGTTGGGACTGCCACGCAGCCTGAGTTATTATTACTTATTATTGCTATTAAAGTAAAGTAAAAAGTTTATTGTCACAAGAAGTATTCACAAGAATTTGGTTGTAGCGGCCATAGTAGTACATGCTCCGTGAAAAGGGATTGAAGATTTTTATAAGGGGCCTGGCATACCTAATGTCGCGCAATTTTGTTTTTTTTTTTTCAAAATGGCGGTCATGTCTGTTTCCTATATAAACCGATAGCTGCATTTGCATTAATGTCAGCTATAGATTTCTACAGGTTCCATGCGTGTCCACCATTTTGAAAAAAAAAAACAAAATGGCGCGACAGTAGGTATGCCACGGATCTTCAAAGCCCTTTCAAGTGTCTGTCTATTACGATTCAAAAGATACAGCCCTGGGACAGACAGACGGAGAGCGTAGCCTTAGTAATAGGGTCCTGTTGGCACCCTTTGGGTACGGAACCCTAAAAACGTGAAACGCATCCTGTAGAACTCCCCCCTCCCCCCTTAGTACTTACTCTTGGTATTCTTCTTGACACCCCTCCAAGACGTCTGGAAGCAAGGCGCGCACATCTTGCAGTGAACCAACTCCTTCATATACATTTTGTCTTCATCATAATCATCTCCCTCGTCTTTTGGGTCTGTCGATTTTCTGTAAAAGAAATATTTATATTTTTGAGTGATAAATGATTTTATTTCTGTAAGTAGGTCACACACTTTTACACGTAAATCATTAAAAAAAAAAACTAGATGAGGTCGGCATTTCCTATCTGACTACTCTGAGAAGAAAGGCCGAAACAAACTCAAAAGTCAGTCTTTTTTAACCTTTTAACCGCTTATGTCGGATTAATCCGACAAATATTTTCGTGTCCATTCCGCCAGAGTCGTATATATACGACCAAATAACACTGCTCGTTTAATCTGTATTATTATTACATCATCACAGCTCGTTTCATCGGTATTTATTTTTCGTTTTTTTTTCGGGCGCTGGGGGCATGATAACTGATATAAAGTCGGGCGGTTAAAAGGTTAAAGTCCAGACATACCCTTGATCAGACCATGTGAAAACATGTAGATTGATGTCTGAAATGGTCTTTTGAGGAAAGAACCACACAGATTGAGTAGACCTGTCCAGTCAGTGCACGCATTTGTGAGTAATCGTGCAGCTCAACTCAGAACTTCAGGAGCTCAACGATTCGACGAACAATACCAAAGAAAGGACATTTGGAGTCCATGATTAAAATTGAGAAAAAAAAACAACACACAGTACATAGTCTTCACATTCACAATAATTAAAATAATATAATACTTTATTACAAAGTAAATATTGGTGAAGAAAGAACAGTTAACTGTGGCAAATTTAAGACACCGTTTTAAGTGAGTTTTTAATCAAATTAAAGGGCGTATACACGTATCAATCGGCTACCAGCGTTTATCGGTACTGCCCCCTTATTCACAAACACTCGATATGCTTCCGTATCGTATCGAAAATTATTCATTGTTATCATAGGAGTCTTCTAAACGTTGTTCACAAGTCCAAAACCCGAAAATGTTGTCAGTTTAAATCAAAAAGACGCCCGCTATTCTTCCAACAGCTATTTGCTGTTGAGGGCAAGTCAAATCAGGTTATCGAAATGTCAGGTTTTCGATACGATAGCCTGTCGTACGGTTGTGAATCAGGGCTCTGGTCTGCTCAGACAACCGCTGTAGTATTTTTATCTCACGAAGCGACTCACACTTCACTTGTGGTTACCAAGTGTACAAACACGCTGTGAATGTGTGCGTGAAGACGAGTAGAGTCAGCACATACACAATTACACTTCTGACTTCGCCATTGTCTCGGACTGTACCGAGAGTTCCTGCGCTTATACACACACTAGCTGCGACCCGCGGTTTCACCCGCATAAGTTTCGATCCCGTGGGAATATCGGGATAAAAAGTAGCCTATGTCCTTTCCCGGGACTCAAACTATCTCTATACCAAATTTCATCTAAATCGGTTCAGCGGTTTGAGCGTGAAGAAGTAACAAACATATAAACACACACACTCACAAACTTTCGCCTTTATAATATTAGTGTGAAGTGTGATAGTGTGATTATATAAGTGTGATTCACAGCGTGTTTGTACACTTGGTAACCACAAGTATATCGCGCGTAGATTCGTGAGTTAAAAATACATAAAGGCCTATTCAAACCTAAGCGGTATTCGCTACCGTCTGCGGTAGAGAAAACCGAGTGAGTATGCGGTAATATTACTGTTCACACCAAAGCTGATTTCGCTATCCTTGTGGGTAGAATACCGAGTTCGAGGTTTCGCCCAACAATCGAAACAATACCTATGCGGTACTATGGCACCAACTATTCCGCTCTAGCCGCGGAACTTGATACTAAATACCTGAGCGAAACCCGCGCGGTATGTACCTCTACCCACAGCGGCAGCGAATACCGCTTAGGTTTGAATAGGCCTATAAAGAAGCGCGTATAAGCAGGAGCAATTAATTAGGCAACAAATGGTGGCCTATCAACGCAAACGCTTATCGGAACAGCTCGGAACTTGTCGGCCACGTTCGGTGCTTATCGGCGCCGACTGCCCGCGCCGGCTACCTGCGCGGACCGGTTCCGATAGGCGCTGGTAAATCGGTGCAGACTTCCGGCTTTGACGTGTATACGGAGCAGTCTGGGAATTTCCCGATCTTTCTAAAAAAAATGCTCTGTCCAACATAGAAACCGATTCAAGAATCACACGCTACGAAGTATTATAGTTGATAAACTATCGTTGTGCCAGATTTCATCTAAACCCGTTTAGCCGTTTTCGCGTGATTGAGTAACAAACATCCAAACAAATAAACTTTCACATTTATAATATTAGTAGGATAGTAGGACTGTTGCTCCATCGACAGTCTCGGAAACAGCATACAAACTCGCTCAACTTAAGGTTCCTGCAGACAGGCGCGACGCGACAACTTTTATGAACCTTGTAGCACCTTGTTGGACCGGAATGCGATGCCCCTCCCCCGCTCACCTGCCCGCAGACCCCGCGCTCGCTTCGTCGAGTCAGCAGATCGTTAGTACAGTTAGCAACGACCACTGTATGGTCGTTGACAGTTAGCATCTTCGTACCAGAGCGCACCTGTGCCTGCGCACACACTTGTGCACTAATATCTCCCACGTAGATGGCTAGTCTCCTCTGAGACTGATTGCGATCAACGAAATTCAGTCTGCAGGACTATTATTACCAGAAAGCCAACCATCAACGTCAAGTGCAGAGATAAAGTGGATGTGACCGAGTTGTGCATATTTGTGCCTGGCAAGGACATGGCAGTGCTTTCAGTGAACTTAAGTGAAACAATCAAAACTGTGCAAGCGCCTCACCGCGGAATCACCATGAGAGCGAGCGAGGGAGACGGTGATGATACTCATCTCTTTATTTTACAAGTCATTAAAAATGTGCTGTGGACTGTGGAGCTATGTTGATATACGAAGTGACGTCATGGTGCATCATAAAGAGTTTTCGTAATAAATTATAAATTAAGGCCTCAAGCTAGGGCCGCAGACGGGCGTGCTCGACCCCGCTAATTTACCCGAATTCGGCAGGATGACCAAGTGTAAATGTGCTGTGGACCGTGGAGCTATGTTGATATACGAAGTGACGTCATGGTGCTTCATAAAGATTTTTCGTAATAAATAATAAATTAAGGCCTCAAGCTAGGGCCGCAGACGGGCGTGCTCGACCCCGTTAATTTACCCGAATTCGGCAGGACGACCAAGTGTAAATGTGCTGTGGACTGTGGAGTTATGTTGATATACGAAGTGACGTCATGGTGCTTCATAAAGATGTTTCGTAATAAATAATAAATTTAGGCCTCAAGCTAGGGCCGCAGACGGGCGTGGTCGACCCCGTTAATTTACCCGAATTCGGCTGGATGACCAAGTGTAACTGCGCCATTAGCGAGATTACAGCAATGTCTATGATTTCAGGCCAATGCGCTAATATTGGGCGCTTATTTGGTCGTTGTAATCGAGAAATGTGGTACATATTAAATTTATGTAAATGAATTAAATCATTGGTCATTGTCATTATCAGCAACGGCATTGAGATCATGATACCGACATGAATGAAAGAGTTTTTCGTGAGCCTGCTGATAGCAAATTTTAGTTCTTGATTTTGAATAATGGTCAATATATTATGTATTTGTAAATATGTGAGCACCGTTGTATTGCAACATAATTAAATGATTATCATTGCTTCATTTTCTAATACTTTATTTATACCTACCCCCACCTACCTACCTCCTTTTTAGGGTTCCGTAGCCAAATGGCAAAAAACGGAACCCTTGTGGATTCGTCATGTCTGTCTGTCTGTCCGTCCGTATGTCACAGCCACTTTTTTCCGAAACTATAAGAAATATACTGTTGAAACTTGGTAAGTAGATGTATTATGTAAACCGCATTAAGATTTTCACACAAAAATAGAAAAAAAAACAAAACTTTTGGGGGTTCCCCATCCTTAGAACAGAAACTCATTATCGACCTCACCCAGGCTCTTCAACCAGTATGTAAATGACCTCATAGTCGAGCTCAGCAGTATGCGTGTTGGCTGTCGGGTTGGTGGTGTTAATATTAACAGCATCAGCTATGCAGACGACATGGTGCTGCTGGGCCCGACTGCAGGTTCTATTGGAGAGATGTTGAAAGTTTGCGAGGACTACGCGGCTAGGCATGGGCTCGTGTATAACGTGAAGAAGTGTGAGTACATGGTCTTTGGAGTCGCCGGTAAGTGTACAGATTATTCACCTAACTTTACCCTAAATGGCTTGAGCATAAGAAGAGTAAAACAATTCAAATATCTGGGACATATGCTTACCGACGACCTGAAAGACAATGTGGATATTGAGAGGGAGCGCAGGGCTTTGGCGGTCCGCGGTAATATGTTGGCTCGTAGATTCGCCTGCTGCACGGACCAGGTAAAAATAACGCTTTTCAAAGCGTATTGTCAGGGTCTGTACACGGGTGGTCTGTGGATCAGCTACACCAAAAGGTCGCTAGATGTCCTGCGCGTCCAGTACAACAATGTTTTTAGAATGCTTTTGAGACTGCCCCGGTTCTGTAGTGCGTCAGAGATGTTTACGCAGAGCCGTACTGATGGCTTCCACGCAGTTGTGCGGAAGAAAATAGCGTCTGTGGCAGCTAGAACCCGGGCCAGTGGCAACAGCATTCTTAAAACAGTGACTGAGAATGTGTTTTCCCCTTTTATGAGGCATTTTGTGGAGAAGATGCGGTCATCTTCTCCACAAAATGCCTCATAAAAGGGGAAAACACATTCTCAGTCACTGTTTTATGAGGTATGAGTCACCTTGTAAAGAAGACAAAACCAGTTTCTCAACCGGTGTTGAGAAACTGGTTTCGTCTTCTTTACAAGGTGACTCATACCCTAATTGTTATTTATGTACATATACTAACACTAGGTATAAGGTACTTTACTAACACTACGGATCTCTGTTATCTGATTTTTGAAATAAATAATAAATAATAATTATTTTTGTCATCAAACCCATACGTGTGGGCTATTTATAGATAGGTCTTCAAAAATGATATTGAGGTTTCTAATATCATTTTTTTCTAATCTGAATAGTTTCCGCGAGAGACACTTCCAAAGTGGTAAAATTTGTGTCCCCCCCCCCCCCGCTGTAACTTCTAAAATAAGAAATGATAAAACTAAAAAGAAATATGGTGTACAGACGCCAGCACATCAAGCTACTACAATCTGTCAAATTTCTTTAATAGACTTTCAACTTTATCGCAAAAATATAAGGTTGGTAGCTCGATGTGTTGGCGTCTGTACATTACCATGTAAACTTCCACCGAAAATTGGTTTGAACGAGATCTAGTAAGTAGTTTTTTTTTAATACGTCATAAATCGTAAGCCGTGCGGAACCCTTCGTGTGCGAGTCCGACTCTCACTTGGCCGGTTTTTTTAAGTAAATTTTTCTAGGTATGTTCTTACATCTAATGTCTTCACTTATGATTAAATAGAAATTAGATCTTGTAAGATCTTTTTTTTTAAACAGTAACTATGGAGTTTCTTTCCCATTCTTCTCCACACGACCTTTTGGAAGGGACAACTAGAATCAATTATTCTTTCGAGACTTTTGTTGTAATAGTAAATGTTCCAGAAATTATTTCCCTTAAAAAACAGTATTTTTGTACAATATGTTCTATGCCTAAATGATTTCCTTTAGATAAATGGAATGTTGGCTTGCCATTTGCCTAGGTATGTTTATACCTACCTTGTGTTTAAATATCTTGTAAGGTTAAAGCAATGTTTGAAAATAAACCATATAGTGTTAAAGGGTTTATTTTCAAACATTGCTTTAACATTACAAGATATTTAAACATCAAATAATTTATGGATAAGGAGACATTAATAATTACTTGCTCACAAGCTAACTATATACACTAGATACTAAAATAAATGACTAACTAACTTACAATACAAATAAATAAAAATAACAAAGGACACTTAGGCGTCGAAGTATTCATCCGCATCGCTGTCATCCGGAAACGTGCCCAGAAGACTGGCAGCATTGCCACGTTGAATGGCAATGCTAATTCTTTGGCCAAAGAACGACCCAGCCCTCTGGTCACGTGAAGTATCGACTAGCCGGCGAGAAATTTCCTTAAAAAGGAGACGCGCGTTCGGGCCCCATGACCCGAGCGTTTCGACCCCAAACGGCACAAAGCTGTAGTTGCCCATAAGGTTACAGTATTTCCGCCGCTTGAGGGTCTCAGCAGCTGCAGCAGCGGCGCCAGCACAGTTCGCAGTGCTAGGAACATGAGATGGCGCAAGGGTATCGACACATGTTGCGTCCTACACCAAAGGCCTACCCACCTTCCAAGGCAACAACGTCATGCCGTCTGGTCTCTTCCCATCATCACGTACCAAGCCGTTTGGTTCTAACACCGCTGGTACGCCGGCGGTGACAAGGGCTCGACGAATAATATCGTTGATGCTGGCGTGCCGTGCTATGCGACCTGCGCTCCTGCAGCAGGACAGGCCATGGTGTCCGAGACTAATGAATAATTACTTAACTTTAAGCTTTATAAATAAACCCTTATAAATGCAGCAAGCAATAGTGTCAAATAAATAAATAGAAATAATTGCCATGGAAAAATAAGAATAACTTACCGATCACAAGGAACAACCAGTTTATACACCGCAGATGAAGTTTCTCTTGGCTTATAGGCAACGAGGACCTCTCCATCCTTGCCATCTTCTTTACTCAATATCACCTCATCAGTCACGTGGTACGGCTTGGGTTTCCTCGAAGTGAGGCTAAACGTTGTCAATACTTTCTTCTCTTTGTAACGAGGAAGCACGCATTGGAAGATCTCGGACTTTTTATCTCCATCCTCGTTTTCTACGCATGTCTTGCTCCAGATTGTTGTTTCTGGCTTTCCTGTATGGTTTAATTTGGATGGTAAGAGACGGGTTGAAAAGATGACAAAACAAAGCATGTAAAATAAATTATTTAAAAAAAAATGTATTTCAGTTAATTTCAATAGCCACTGCTGCACCCAGGTTTATCTTTCATTTTTTATTATTTTTTATACAACATAGATGGATGGAGAGGGAGCAGAAGGCCAAAAAAAGGGTTGGAAGGATTGTGTTAGGAATGATATGAAAAAAAAAGGAGTGAATGATATGTGATGCGGCAACCCCAAGTGACATGGGACAAGGGCAGGAAGATGATGAGACACATAAATTATTTATATTGTATTGAGACCTTCATTATCTACTGTAGCAAGACCTTTAGCAAGACCCTAATGCCCTAATACACACCAACCCAATACTTGAGGAAGTAGAGTAAGTACGGAACCACTGTACTTCCTCACCCAGCGCATTTTTATAGTAGGTTTTTTTTTTTTAATAGAATAGACCCTTTTTAGTGTAATTTGAAAACCGCAAATTGTGAAAAACCATAGGGGCCGAGAAAAAAATTCCTAGTTTGTTTTTTTCTGAAAACCTGCGATTTTTATAGTAGCTATTTTTTTTAGTTAGAATAGACCCTTTTTAGTGTAAATTTGAAAACCGCAAAGTTCGCAAAACCATAGTGGCCGAGAAAAAAATTCCCAATGTTTTTTGTAACCTAACCTCAAAACACTTAAAAGTTGCTAAAAGGGGATGGCGGGGTCTGTTCGCTCGCTGCGCTCGCTCACTAGACACCGCAATCGCCTTCTAACCTAACCTGTCCGAGTCGGGATGCCCCAAGTCTCGAGCTTGCTTCGCTCGCTCTTGCATCCTAAGTTGTCATTACAAATGTGTTATTTTTGTATAAATTATTATGTTGAAAATTGTGAAGCTACGAATAAACGGGTGAGGAAGTACAGTGGAGCCGTAAGTACAAAAAAAGAGTCAATATTTTGCTATAAGTACATACCTGATTGTTTATTAGCAACATTCCGGAACACAAC
Source organism: Amphipoea oculea (assembly GCA_945859645.1). Taxonomy (NCBI): domain Eukaryota; kingdom Metazoa; phylum Arthropoda; class Insecta; order Lepidoptera; family Noctuidae; genus Amphipoea; species Amphipoea oculea. The sequence goes on from OX243885.1 coordinate 1,165,930, forward strand.
AGTTCTTGTAGAACTATGAGTCTCCCCCCTCTCTGGTTTCAGCAAGTTATCACAATGTTTGAAATGCTCCAAACACACATTGTTCCAGTTATTCATCCTCTTTATATCAGACTCTTCATGCTGTATAGCTCTTACTGGCAAACACAAAGGATCGTCATAATCTGGAATCCTTATGTTTAACTGTTTTCGATCCAAATCTACCTCCTTGGTGGGAAAAAGTTTCGGTTTTCTTGTCTGAACCGGACCAACAGCTTTCAAACTTGGACCAGCTTTTAAACTTGGACCAGATCTTGAACTTTGAACTACTTCTTTGTGGTAAGTTTTAAGTTTTTTAACAACTGGCTGCTTTTTCTTTTTGCCTTTTGAACTTGGCGGACTTGGGGGCACAATGTCATCATTAGGATCGTAGTCAGAATCATCTTCGTCTTTCTTTTTTTTACGTTTTCTTTCAGCCGGTAAGCGTTCGACCAACAGTGGGGTTGGCTTCGCTGCGACTCGAGGTACTAAATGTGGGACTTGAACTGGGACTGGGACTGCTTGCACACATTGTTGGACTATATCAGCATCTTCATCCAGAAACTCTATGTCACCATCTGATTCGGCCATAATTCGGTTTACAGAAAAAAAATATTCCTTCAAATAAAAAAAAGCGTCTTCTTTTCTGTTTGTGACTGTCAAAATTGACAACAGACAACTGTTGACAACCATGACTATCATATGACAGTTGTTTTACATGATGACAATTTAGTCCACAATTGTCTATGAAGTAATCTTTCGTTTAGGAACTCACATTTTTACAAGCATTTCGAAGATTCTTTTTACCTGCCCCCTTATTCAGAAACACTCGATATGCTTCCGTATCGTATCGAACATTAATCATTGTTATCGTAGGAGTCTTCTCAACGCTGTTCACAAATCCAAAACCCGAAAATTCTGTCAGTTTAAATCAAATAGACGCCCGCTATCCTTCCAACAGCTATTTGCTGTTGAGGGGAAGTCAAATCAGGTTATCGAAATGTCAGGTTTTCGATACGATAGCCTGTCGTATGGTTGTGAATCAGGGCTCGTTTATTTGGAATCGTATTATATTTTGTTCTGTGAATCAAACATATTTTTATTTTCACAAGCTGGTGGTAAGCAGTATAGACTCATAGTGATAGTGACGCGAGAAGAAGTTACCGCCCGGACACGACTTTTGGCTTAACGGCAAGCGGCGCAGTTTCCTTTGTCTAGCGTTGACGCTGCGAGCGGTGCATCGTGGCATGGTTCATACATATTGATATATTTGTTTTTACCGCTCGCCGCCCCGCGCTAAGCTGCCGCTGATAGCGGCGAGTTCGTGGCCAGGCCGTTAGATGGTCAAATCATCTAACTTCTCTCTAAAGCTCATGTATAGTTTAGATTAGCTAGTCAGGTCAGCATAAAAGTAGTGGTGGAGAGCAGTGGTAGCCCAGTGGTATCGGCCATGACTTATGAGTTGTAGGTCGTAGGTTAGAACCCAGACAGGCGCTTTACTTTGTGTAAATTATTTCATCACTACTGCTCTCAAAACGGTGAAGGAAAACATGCGTGAGGAGGACACGATACGTGAGAAAAACCCGCATGTCCTAGAACCAAAAGTTCGAAGACATGCGACATCTACCAACCCGCCCTGGGCCCGCGTGGTGGATTACAGATCTACAACCCACTTACTCTCACAGAGAGGAGGCCTGTGTCCCAGCAGTGGGAACATTATTGGTTGATTGTGCATAAAAGTAGTAAGGCTCTCTACTACCCACACCAGACTAGATAGTGTAATTGGTGTAGGTCATAGATATAAATCTATGGTGTAGGTATCTTGCTATTATTAGAAAAAGTTGGGGTAGTCTTCCAGTATTGAAGTACGGTATCTTACTCAATAATTATAATGTAAATATTTTGACAGTGATTAGGACAATAATAATATTGATGACGATTCACTCAGATATGAATCATCAGGATGTGCTATCTATTATACTAAAAACCATCGACTGCATCAAAACAACAACTTGTTAACGAGAATGAGTAATCAATTCGTTTTCAAGTACCGTACCTACTTTTATCATTAATTTGTATCTAGGTAGGTACTTAGTTTTTCTCCTAAGTATACACACATTTTTTTTTGTATTTTTGGTCAATTTTGGCCAGTCTTCTTTGCCAGAATGTAGTAGCTTGATGTGCTGGCGTCTGTACTTACGTGTGTGCTTACGTCAGCTGGCAAGCCTTACCTTATCTCAAAGACTTATAGTTATCTATTGTTAAACGAAACGAGGACGATGAAGGGTACAGAATTACCTTGTTCGAACTGAATCAATCGAGGATTTAGATTTTAGGTGATTGAGTTCAGTCCATTTTATCGTGAAAGACGTGTGAAATAACTTTGTACAGACGCCAGCACATCAACCTACCCGAAACTGCCACATTTTCCCAATCAACTTTGAACCTTATGCTTTAGTGATAAAGTTGAAAATCGATTAAAGAAATTTGACAGATTTTAGTAGGTTGATGTGCTGGCGTCTGTACAAATTACACTTATAGACGTAATGCCAGCAGAATAGGTCCATAATAATAATTCCCATGTAATAAGCGACAAACATTTTGCAATTACTTACCATTAAAACCCAGACACTAAGGAATTCTCTTAAACTGGGAATTAAACCTAAGACCCCACACAGCAGTTTCGCTTGAGAAAACAATACAAAAAATCATGTATGTACTTAATTACTATTTTATCGAAATAGCATCATTCCATCGAACAATAAATAACAATTATCAGCATAAGATAGTTAAGGTTATCAGTTTAAAACACAGTACCAATAAAAGTATATTATTGTGATGTTAAAGCTGATAATCAAAATCTAAATTCGCGGAATGTATGAAAAAAAAAAACTTGCAGTATGTATACAGGGGTATGTCCTAAGTGGCAATAAATAGGCTCCGGTTAGTCCCACCTTATCAGTACACTTGATACAGAAACACTTGATGCAGTTATGAATAGTTAAAAGCTTAGGAGTGAAAATCCTGATACACAGGCATGAAACAGTTTGTAACACCTAGTTCTAGTGCAAGCCAGTGGATATAAACAGTTTGAAAAATGTGTCGGTGCCTTGTGAAATTTATTTTATTTGCCATTAATTTAATATTTGTGGTCAGTATTTTTTTCCTTGTATATTATTTCTTTTTTTTTACACGATAAATGGCAAGCTGCAAGTTAATGAACCTTTTACCGTTGTGCGTAGCAGTTAGTGTTCAAAATATATATGCTAAACTGGAAGTTAAAAAATTGGAACAAAATTCTTAAACGCAGCTTGCGGTCGGAGTTAACTGATAGAAATCGTCTCGATATCGTTTTGGTGTGTATTAGGGCATTACGGTCCTGAAGGTCTCGCTACAATAGATATTTCATGTGTCTCGTTTGTCATAATCATCTTCCTACCCTTGTCTCATATTACTTGGGGTTGGTACAACACATAATCATTCACTCCTTTTTTTTCATATCATTCCTCACACAATCCTCCCACCTTTTCTTTGGCTTTCCGCTTCCTCTCCATCCATCAACACTTATATTCTTCAATGCTTGATAAAAAAGAAAACCGATAAGAAAGATAAACCTGGGTACAGCAGTGGCTATTGATATATGTACGTGATACATTTTTTTAAAAATAATTATGATACCTATATTTCGTCATCTTTTACTTACCATCCAAATTAAACCGTACAGGAAAGCCAGAAATCTGGAGCAAGACATGCGTAGCTTATGCATAGGTAGGTATATGCTTCATGCGTGTGCTTAACTTATAACTATTTGATGTTTTAGAACATTTGGTTACATAGAAAGTAAACTTTCTTTCTTTCTTTTTACTTTCTGCCACTGACAAGGCTGTCAAAATCACAGTGAGCTATACTCTCGTCACAATAATGTGTCTGTTGTGTTACTACTGGGCTGTAAATCATAAGTCTAGCAATGTTTGTCAGATTGCTGCGCTGGTGATCATGATGAACATTCTTAGAAACCAGCGGGGCAATTGCGTAACACATTATCAATCGGAATCGGTTTCGTCTTGACAGTTCAACAACATTCATTGCGTTATTTACGTGTTGAGCAGACAAATTTTTCAAACTTATGAAGCAATGGATTAGCAATTTGCTTCAAAATGATTCAGATTCCGATTGATAGTGTGTTACGCAATTAGGGAGCTGGTTTGACGTAATTAATTATTTGTACATTTTCTTATTTCAGATCATAGGGATATTGGTGGTTGCAGGCGGGGCTATTTTGATTTCCCAATTGAAATCCGTAACAGAACTAACAGAAAAATTACATATCAATCTTGATTTCATACCATACAGTATCATTACTTTAGGAGTTATCGTGTTTTTGATTTCGTTCTTCGGTTGCTGTGGGACGATTACAGAAACAAAATGCTTGCTAATAACAGTAAGTATACCTAATATATAATATAGGATCTTTCTCTCATCACAAAGGTTCACATATTTATAAACATAGAGACAAGAATTATAGTATTTTGACAACAATGGACAAAATATGATCCCTTGTGAGAGACTGGCGTCCATACTAGGATACCCTGTGGAACGGACATCAGGCTCTCACCCCGAGTGGTCAATTCTCAAGTCAAGCATGCCGCCGCATACCTACGTCTTCTACATAATTAGTCTCCTTTGATTGCATTCGGTTGCATCAGCTTGATGGATGCTAAGTTTACCTATACGGAATTTTCTATCATCGACCTAGAGTAGAGTAGCTGGTACCTATATAGTTAGAAGTGTGATGTCTCCTATTAACAGTCAAAACAATTGAATAAGATATCATTTATTTGCTCAAACATGAGGACAATACATACAACACAAATTGTCAGCATGCAAAAAAATAACAACAGATCATCACGTTTGCGTTAGACGATGACATGAAATATTAAAAAATAAAATGATATATAATGTCAGTCATCATTTTTTTTAATTAAAAAAAAATAGTAAAACATGATCAAAATCTCTAATCTAAAAACTCATTCAAATTATACCATGTCCATTTGATATTAAAAGTTCTAGCTGTGGTTTTATGTACCTAACCTAAGTAAAGTTACATACTGGAACCACAGCTAAAACTATATACTTACTTATAAGTACATATTTTATTTTTTCAGTATGCCGTGTGTATGGCTCTTTTGGCAGCAGCAAAGATAGTTTTAGCAATATTGGTGTTCGTGAGACTAAATGATTTCACAAATACGGTAGAAACTGCTATAAACGATATGTTTATATCTGATGATCCCTATCAGAACGCGACCTTCCATATTCTCGAATCGCAAGTAAGTACTAAAAACATTACCCTCCTTTCGGGCTTTACCGCAATCGGGATAACGGCTTTACGGGTGTCTTGAAATGCCCTTTTTTCAATAACTTCCTAAAGATTCGACTGCATAGGTATTGCTCAAAGTTTGTGCAGAATCCACAAGCCGATATTGCTTACTGCATTCTAATGCCGATATAAAGCGGTCAACCTAAAACTAGGCCAATTTTTACAGCCAGTCAATATCTAAATGTTTGACACTTGAAAGTCCTAGAAATAGTCATGCATGCTGCAAGATTTTCCTTCACTTGCATAGGTAAATCACCATGTTTAAAAATCTTACATGCGGGCATTTCTACATAACAGCTCATAGCACACGTATCTATAAGCACTAATTGCCTGCTCCCTTCTTCCGCATTTTGAATACCTGGTCCTGTCTGATTCTTTTGCGATGCTTGTTAGTGTGCGTATGGAGTTTCATAGAAATAATCCTGAACGGCTCGAAGTGAGGCGATGCTGTTCCTGTGCAGTGGTTATACATGTGCGCTGAGCTTTAACCGTCATATCTGTGGTCATACTATTATCTTCTACAGTTCAAATGCTGCGGCACAACGGGACCGGATGCTTACGTAAACGACTACAACCTTACATCACCAACTTGTTGCGCGCTGGATGGAAACACAACATCACCAATAGGCAATTTACCTATAGGAAATTTACCTATAGGAAATTTACCTATAGATAATCTTCCTATAGCGAATCGTACTACAAAAAATCTACAAAGAGAAAATGCACCTATAGACCTGGGCAATCTACCCGCTGATAAAAGAGATGTAGATTTAGGAAATCTAGATTTAGCAGGAATTGATTTAGGAAATATCGATTTAGAAAGTCTGGGAAACCTAACGTGTAAAAGGGAGGATGCCTTTGAAACTGGTTGCACGAAACTGATTGGAGGAGCCATCAACGAAATCGGGAAATCCATTGGCATCGGAATGATAGTTGTAATTGGTTTCGAGGTAAATACATAATTATATTTTAACAAACTAAGTACTGTCAACTACACAAAACAGTGGTAACACATTTGACATTTACTGCGATCTTATGTTGGTACAGATGCCAGCACATCAAGCTACCCGAACCTGTCAAATTTTCCCAATCAACTTTGAACCTTATACTTAATTTAGTGATAAAGTTGAAAATCTATTAAAGAAATTTGACAGATTGTAGTAGCTTGATGTGCTGGCGTCTGTACAGTAGTAGCAGTTAGGATGATTTTCGTAATACTAGTGTTACCACTGATGTGTGTGCGTTTAACCGGTCTTATGATCAGAAGGCTAATTCTCGTAAAAAACATTCAAAATCTAGTCGCAATCTCATCTCAGCGACAATCAATGTCAAAAACTTCTCAAAAATGTAGGGAAATTAGAGGTATTTTTGATCAGACTTTGAACGTTCTTAAAATTACGAGAATTGCCCCTCTGATGTGGGTGTGAGTGTGAGCAGGTAATACACCTGAATAATTACTACTTATGGAATCACTAAAATTACTGTGGTTAATTTTAAAACAGCTAGGTAACATACTAACATTGCTAACATCTAGTCAAACATAATCCTGTGCTATTTCATAAGATAAAGCCTCGTCAAGTCGTCAGTTGTGAAATATTGTTCGAGCAACATGTTCACGTGTGCGATCAACATGGATTGTTGCAGTTTCTTATCTTTGTTTTCAGTGAATACGTGGCTTAACACGTACATAGGTACATACATACTGTTCATGCATGAGTCAGATATCCACTCATCGTCTTCTCGATGGCACGACAGTGTATTCAATTTTTTTGGCCCAAAACTTCCCCACTTCCACGGCATCGTCTGTGGCAGCGCAGAGGTCGCTATGGCTGCATTTTTTGGGGCAGGAGATCCTATTCACTAAATTACTAGAAATGCTACTAGCAGAAGAAGTCGGTGAAACACTACCTTTTTTTATAAATGGGAAATCATCAAATGACCCCTCCCGCTCTGGGTGGAGCGGAAGGGAGAGTCAGACTCTTACTGACTAAAACCCATCCGTGTTCCTTCCTTAGCCCTTTATGTTCCGGGGTAGCGGTAACCCTTTCGGACAATCCCGCACCCCCGGCAGGCTTCGGCCCTGGCAGGCCCCTTCCTTTTTGCTGACATCTCTTTGAGGCGCGCGTGGAACGCGTACGCGCCGCCCGACACGGGCCTTAGGCGCTCCACACACTGCACTGCGCTCCGTCGCGGTGAGCAGATTTTTACATACAAATTCAACCCCCGCGCTCCCGCGCTCACGCGCGCGGTGTTGAATTTGTATGTAAAAATCTGCTCACCGCGACGGAGCGCGGTGCAGTGTGTGGAGCGCCTTACTATCCGTCCGCAGGCCCGCGCCTACGACGGCCGAGAGTCGTCACGCGGCTCCCGATGCCCGGAGCGTCTCACGGTTAAACACTACCTGCGTCACAGATAGTGCTTAGCCAACTTCAAAAAAAGAAAGGTTTTTCAAATTCTTTTTCAATTTTAGGAATTCCCTAAATTATACAAAAAAAATTATGACTAGCTTGATTGTATACCTATTATATGCCCACAATTTTCTTTTTGTTTCAGGTGTTGGTTTTGTTCTTCTCAATTTATTTAATTAAAACGATGAGGCCTAAACATCCCAAATATATTGAACAACCTAGGTATTATTATTAGGTGAAAATATTTTATTAAATAAAAATTATAAGTAGGTTGAATAAAGTATTTTTTTTTTGTATTTTACTCCTTTTTTAACCCACCATACCTAGCACAATGAGAGCAGTGGTGGCCCAGTGGTATCGGCCGCGACTTACGAACGGTCGTAGGTTTGAACCCAAACAGGCGCTTTACTTTGTGTAAATTATTTCATCACCACCTCTCTAAAAACGATGAAGGAAAACATCGTGAGGAAACCGACATGTCCTAGAACCAAAAATTCGAAGACATGTGCAACCCGCACTGGGCCCGCGTGGTAGATTACGGCCCACTCCCTCTTACAGAGAGAAGGCTTGTGTCCCAGCAGTGGGAACATTATAGGCTTATTATGGTGACCTAGGTCATGGAAAATGATCAACTGGATTTGTCTGCATTGTCGGCGATAGGCGCTTTATCCGTAAAAAATTGCAAGTCGTTCATTAACAATAGCATGAAATGGCTACACTGTAAAGTACATTTTATTTCCTTGAATGACCAAAAAAAAACATCAAACTACCCGAAACTGTCAAATTTTCCCAATCAACTTTGAACCTTATGTTTTAAAAATAAAGTTGAAAATCTATTAAAGAAATTTGACAGATTGTAGTAGCTTGACGTGCTGGCGTCTGTACTTAAAGGACTGTGTGTAAAATTATATGGCCAGACAAAGGGTGACTCCCGAGATGACGACTAAAGGCCGCTGCACACTTGTAACACCCGACGCCATCCCACGCTTACTTACTGGCCAAATGACGAAAATAGCTCAACGAGACGAAAAATGTGGCCAATGAGTAAGCTTCATTGGTGTCGCGTAACGTGGCGTGTTATAAGTCTGTTTCCGCCTTAATAGAGAAGTATAGAAGAAAAGACATGTTGCGCCGACGCGACGGCCGACCAGTCGACCACAATAAAAATGGGATAGGGGCAGGAAAATGATGATTCCAAACACCGCAAATGGACGTACGTAGAGCTTCGATCAATAATAATTATTGACCGAATACGTAGAGTAACAAACTCCTTATTAATGAATTTCCCTGACTGACATATTCACACTGTAAAGTTCCTGTCCATATTATCGCAACCACAGATTATCTGTGATCGCAACTGTAGAATCCTGTTGATTCCGTATTTATGTTGAATATATCACTTCACTGGCTCACTACCACACCAAGCGCCTTCGTATATAGCCCGCTTCACTTTGTCTGTTTCCCGCCATTCCTCGTATATGACAGATGACATAAGTGACAGCAGCTACCTCGCTTGTGTGAATGAGACAGTGTTTACATATCTATTTAATAGATACACTACATCCCTTTCTTATTATATTTTTTATTTGTTCAACTCTAAACACGTTATCAAACAACCGTGTTAAATCAAAATCACAAACATGTTTATTTCAACTATACATTTTTGCAATCAACTGCCAATGAAATTAAAGCATTAATAAATTGAAGTAAACCGAAACATAAGAAGCCTGATCATCTGCATTTATGAACATGTCGGGCCAGGACTTTTTATTTAATCTCATCGTTTGTCCAGTTTCCTTGCTCTTATCTTTCACATCTCTTTCATTAGCTTCTTCTTCGTCGTGTGAAATGGGATTCAATCCTTCCCTCTCTACCTAAGCCATATCACCTTGTATAACTCCCAAATCGATAGCTACTGTCCTCCGATATCCGTTTCCCTTTCATCAACAATTTTTTTTTTTTTTCCGCCCGTTATCGTAATCATCTGTTGCAAGTTGCAACTCAGACGACTAAATATATGTCGGATCTTTCATAAGTATGCACTTAAAATGAAACACAAGCGCCTTTGTTTAGCGTTGTGCGGAGTCTAGGATTAAGTATGGTGTCCGATACGAAGTTAGTACGGACCTTATGGGCCATGGAGCGACAGTGATCGTGTAGACGTGGTCGCGACACATACTGGCCTAGGTTTCCTTGTTTCCTTTTAAGTTCAGAGTATTAATTAGTACAGTAGTGTTAGTAATTGAGTCTGTAACAATAAACTGTGTAGAAATTAAAGGAGCTATTTCTCTCATTTACCCGTATCCCAATTCTGCGCCCACGACTGTATATCTGACACAATGTACATATGTCCCTAAGTATGGCTGATCACAATCCACCGTACCTGGATTCGACATACATGTACATATTTCTATAATTTGGTCTATTATAATGGTCACCTATCAATATTTTTTTTTTCGATGTTTAACTATTAGTAGGTACTTTATCAAAGCGTTTTCGTTCATTTTTTCACATGCTTTTGCCACATTAAAAAAAAAATGTGTCTTTTGAATGTTTTGTTTAGGTATGTATTCCTCCCTCAGTAACAGCTCATAATAATAATTATATCAGGTCACAAAGTCACCTTAGTAAATAATACAGTTACGTAGGTACAACCATACAACACAAGACCCACAGAATATTTTTTTTTCAGCCTATAACATCCCGTAGAGATTATGATCATGGTTTGTGGCATGCAACCCTTCAGGTAACCACAAGTTAATGGCCTATTACTCCAGAACAAAACGCCAATACGAATTGAGAAGGTAGAAAACAGTAGGCGTCAGATTTAGCTGACAAGCTAAAACAAGACTCAACACGGACAAAAATGTCAAAAATATGAAACGATTCCGTAAGAATTATTTTATCTGAAAGATATTGTTTTATTGATATACCTCTCCCACAGTACTGGTACACAAGCATCCTTTCCGTGAGGGACATGAATTCATGTTTAATTAAATAAAATAAAATAGTAGGCTACAAACCATCGCGCGGGCCCACCGCGCGTCAATAGAAGCACACGTCCCCGAAGTAGTCGCTCCAGGACACGCCGGCCCCCACGATGCTTTCCTTCGCCGCTTTGTTACATCCGTGTTACACGTGGTTTCCTCACGATGTTTTCCTTCACCGTTTTGATACATCCATTTTAATGGAGTGTTACATCTGGTTTCTTCACGATGTTTTCCTTCACCATTTTGTTACGTCCAATTTAATGGATGTCAAATGCGACCAATTTAATGGTTGCCCAATGCGTCCAATTTAATGGATGCCCATTGCGTCCAATTTAATGGATGCCCATGCGTCCAATTTAATGGAGGCCCATGCGTCCAATTTAATGGATGCCCATGCGTCCAATTTAATGGATGCCCATTGCGTCCAATTTAATGGATGCCCATGCGTCCAATTTAATGGATGCCCATGCGTCCAATTTAATGGATGCCCATGCGTCCAATTTAATGGATGCCCATTGCGTCCAATTTAATGGATGCCCATGCGTCCAATTTAATGGATGCCTATGCGTCCAATTTAATGGATGCCTATCTACCACGCGTAAACAGTGCGTACTGGTAATGTCACATGTCTTCGAAGTATTGGTTCTCAGACATGCCGGTTTCCTCACGGTGTTTTCCTTCACCGTTGATGAACAGTGGTGATGAGTGATAATACACAAAATGCCTGCCTGGTTTCGAACCCACGACCTTAGTCGGGCTAGACCACCACCACTGTCGTGCTGAAATGTAATGCTATAATTATGTGTAGGGTTTAGATCTTTTTAACACAACTTCAAATTCACACGAGCCCAATGACACCACGCAGAGTGCATGCGAGTGTTTTCATTCTCTTCTATTATTTTACTTCTGTCATTTTTGTTGTGCCCTTACACTTCTTAATGAATATATGTCTTTCTTCGTTTCTTTCCATATTCAAGAGCCTACCTGTAATTGAATAATCAATCTTAGATAGTTCACATGTAGTTAATCAACTATTACCTTATAGGTATGTCATACCAGTCTAAGTTACCTTTAGACTCACAGCTTGTATTACTATATTATGGTCCCAACAGTTGCCATGGAATTTGAACTTTATCATGAAGGTATGACATTCAGTTTGTGTTACAAAAACTTGATAATTATCTGACATTCTGAATTCAAAATACAGAATTTTCTAATTACTCGGTTGATTAAATTAAAACTTCCGAGAAGTAGGTACTAAAGAGCTTCCAATATTTCAATATAACTAGGTAAACTGTGTATCTATTACAGTACTAAGTTATCTCTGAACATGCGCGTATTGTACCTAATTATTCTTCCTTTCCTTCCTTCTTTGTTTTTTTTTTTTTTTTTTTTTTTTTGAACAATAATTGATGTAGAAGAAGATATTACACGAGTCAATGCGAACGTTTCAGGATTAAAATTAATTCCGTAGTATCATTATTTTTATCAACTTCAATACCACTTGAAAACATTTCCGGTAGGTACTTCAAGAAGTTTAATCGGACAAAGGTATATTTTTCATGTAGGTAAAATAATCTTATTATTTATTTACGTTTGTGATTTAATTTCCATTTTATTAAGCAATGAATCATCAAAAATCATATCAATCGTATCAAGTTCCAGAATACTGGGTAAAGCTGCATCCTACCCAACTTACCTACTATAACAACTGTGCAATTGTTAATTACGTCTAAAACCCAAGTCATGATATTATAAAAATGTTTCCTTGAAATTTTTGCATATTCAGTAACACATTGAAGTTAGTTCAACTAGGAGTATTTTTATAATTATATAGATCTGTACACCTATTACCTACTGTGTAAGCAATACTTACACGCCTTGCAAGGCAACACATGGTGACACAACATAGTTTTTGATTTTATACCATCATGTACCACTATGGTATACCTAATCTGTGTTCGCGACCCATTCGCCAAAAATGCAAACAAACATAAATCAATGGAGAAGCAACTTTTCCTACACAACAAAGTCCAGCTTACTCCACAACCCCAAACACTTCCACAACTCCCTCCTTAGAGCCAGTCACTCTGAAATCGACCCAATTTCCACTGAAACAAAGTTGATAATTGTTCAACTTGAAATAGGGAATGCGCACTTTTACTATAGGTATGTGTACAAATAAATACATTTTAATTTTAATTTGAGTTTGAACTAGGTAATCTTCCAGCAATAAATACTGATTCCTAATGTGACAAACAATACATAAGATGGTGCAGATCGCATAACAAAGGCTTCAATACTTTCACACAGACCATTGTAATACTGGTAACAGGACCCCACAGAGGGCAGTATTACCAAGTTTGTGATAAAATAAGAATTATAATTTCATAACCCAACATCATGCCTGTCCCCACCAGAGGGCCAGACAGAGATATAGAGTATTTTATAATTAACTTACCTTAGCCAGTCCTGGCCAGATCCCATGCAACAGGGACAGCGAGTCTACAGCCATAAATTTTCCACAAATTCTGACTAAGGCCAACGTCACCACCAAGAAATTCCTGATGGAAAAAACCCCATAACATTGGTGCCACCTGGGCATCGAACCCAGGACCCCACAATCAGCAGTAGCGCTTGCAACCACTAGACCACAAATTATAATAATTAGTTAATATTAAGATAATGAAAATCTTAACAGCTAGACACTCTCACAGACACATTTATGTAGGTACCTACTTATAATTATCTATGTGTGAATATGTATGTAATCTTTATTGTTATATGTCTTGGTTTCACATTATGTAAATTGGCACCAGTAACTTAGTGACCTCTGAAGGTACTACCACATTAAGGAGTTATACTCTAACAGAAGAAGGGAACTTTTCTTCTCCAACAAAATTGATTTACCAATTAACATACCTATTCATTCATATCAATCATAAGAAAATATTATGTTATTCTAATTAATCATTGCAATAACATCAAACAGCAGTTTATTGTTATTGTGACTTTTATTTTCACTTTGCATACATTTTATTTCAAAGTAAATATGTATGCTTATTATTTTAACTTACTGGTTGGTACCAGTATTTAATTATAGTAAAAATTACATAGCTTTTCCTTAGTCTGTTGATACCAATCTAAATTATGTCACCCTAGAACTGGAATACATGTTAAGCGTTATCATTAGTACTCATTAGTTCTTGCTACATGCAGGAAATTATCCTCTGCGGAACAGATCTACACTATGAGACTTTCTACTACAATCAGTACCTAATACCCCCTTTTTTTTTTTTAGTAAGCCAGCTTTAGTATGTATTTTTTCTTAAAAAATCTGAAGCGGCTTAACCTAATCCAGATCACTGCTTGTATTTCTGTTACCATTTGTGTCCAATTTCATAGACCCATAGATACCTATACCGTTTCAGGCAAGTATATAATTAAGTATTCTTATTTTAATGAATAGGTAGGATAACATTACAAACCAAAATCAGAGTTAAAGGAATCATCATTGTTATACCTAGCTTATATACATTTTATTCTTGAAAATTACAAGGTACCTACTAATATAGTTTGAGTGCTGTTGCCTTGTCCAAGCCCGCTGATAACAGCAAATAGAATAATAATTAATGATTTAATAAAAACATTAGATTCATGAATATGAAATAAGTACAAAGTTTATCATCATCCTCTTGCCCTTGTCCAGCCATAAGGAAGGGAGCAAATCCAGTTTATTCTGCAGGTGGATAAGTTCCTTTTTTTTTTTTGTTTGGTTTTAAATAAGTAGGTAGGCACCTAAGTACTGTGGAGACTGGCTGTAAAGCGAGTCTGGCTGTAAAGCCACACCTTTGCAGGACAGGCTGGTTATGTTTGGAGGCATGTTCCAATTGAACGTTCAAGCGTGTGTCAAATATTCTGTTAGTGTTTTTTCTTATTTTAGAAGCAGTGTTGAATTTACCGTTGTACGATAAGCTTCTCTTAAACAATAAATACTATACAAAGCTTAACGCCTTTTAGTTTTATGTCGTCAGCACATCCATTGCTACGACTCCCACTGCAGTACTTAGCACTCCTAGTAATTTAATGACTGTGGTTTGTATTCTTTCCTAACTTTTATATTGGGTGTAGTAGTCATTTTGTGATGGCCAAACACGATGCAACATAAAATTATAGATATCCTGAGTGATCCATCTCTTTCAACTTTTTTTTTTTTTCGTAACAATTTTAGTAACAGTGTATTACAATAAAACACCGTCAGAATCCTTACTTCTGCTTGAAATACTTTGTTACTAGATGCGAAATCTAACAATTTACAATACATACATTAGTTTGGGTAATAGTTATGCAAGTTCTTACCTCGTTAGTGTTTTGTTTTTCTTGGTCAGCAGTATCGGTAGGTACTTACATATAATTTCTCCTAATTTTGTTAATTTTATCTGACCTTTATCCTCGTCGCCACTTGTAGAATCCTGTTGATTCCGTATTTATGTTGAATATATCACTTCACTGGCTCACTACCACACCAAGCGCCTTCGTATATAGCCCGCTTCACTTTGTCTGTTTCCCGCCATTCCTCGTATATGACAGATGACATAAGTGACAGCAGCTACCTCGCTTGTGTGAATGAGACAGTGTTTACATATCTATTTAATAGATACACTACAGCAACTATCATCGTCCTCTAGTGCACGGCAACACTTATTATTTCCAGGATTTTAGACAGTATAAAACATCGATATGTATATGTTGTACTATGCACTTTTCTTTATAACTCTATGATAATTTGTTTGGAAGGTAATACTAATGTAAATAAAGTTTTGCACACAAGTTAAGAAGCAGTTTTGATCTTGATTCCCGAGTTGCTGTCGGGCGTCAATTTATAGCAACACGGAATTCAAGATCAAAACTGAAGTATTGTAGTAGCTACTTCAAGTAGTGCTACTTCTTAGGCTTCTTCTCTAATTAATTTAGTAAAGGGACCAACTATTTAGCCTCAGTGAAGAACAAGGGTCTAGCTAACATAAACTGTTGACTAGCTAAACGAAAACTTTAGACGATTTGGCATCACCGAGTTTAATAATTCGTTAAAATGGATAAATTCGATGGAAGTAAAATATATATCACGATCCATTCCGTTATAACCCAAGAACCTTAAAACCCCATGTTCAACCATTCAAGGTTTTTTTTTTAGATGATTTGAATAAATAAATATAGTGAGTTTCAACAAATAGTTCCTATGCCGTTATGTTGGCAACAATGTATATCAGTGTTACTACATTACACAATATTTGTTTCCTTGAAATTAAGGAAAATTCCAATATGACTGTGAAAGTATATTTTCATAACATCTATACTCCATTTATTATAACATTAGAAAAAAGAGGCTCGCAGAAACAGGAGTACGAAACTTTTTATTTTCAAGTTCAAACAATTTTAATAAATATTGCATGTGCTTCTTTTGTAAGTAACAATGTATGGCATACAATAAAGCATATTCTATTTACCTACTCGTCACGATGATTGGATAGGTACATGAAATTAAACAATTTTTAGTAACAATCAGTTTATTAAAAAAACAACTTTATATAAACCGGCAAAATAAAAAATCACGTGCTGCCACAACTTATGAAGGGAATAGGTAACATTTTAGATTTAGTAGATTTATAGTGACATGAAAAACGTTATCGGTACTGTCCGCCCCTGCTTCTTTTAGATTTTAAACATTGACACGACAATATTCTAAAAGAGCCTTTTCTTCTGTTTAAATGGAGTATATGTTTATTAAATTTTACAGTCCTCTTGAAAACCCTCATTTTGTGAAGTAATAAAAAACGAAAATGATAAACATTATTTTTTACTATAACTATGATCGTCTAAGTAGATTTTTTTACTATAATGACCTAGACCTGAGATGTTGCCATCATCATCCTCATCATCATCATCGCTGTCATCAGAAGTGTCACTTTCATCTCCTACTCCAATCATAAATCTGTCCATTTCTCTATCAACAGCTGGACCATCAGCATAATATTTATCTTCAATCTTCTTAACATGCTCGCATTCCTTTCTCCATTCTTCCTGAGTTATGGTAAAGAATGCTTCTTCTGTTATTTTAACTATGTTTCGCGCTTCTTGCCCCACATTTTTTTCAGCAATTCGTCTTTTTAACAGACTCCATATGAGTTCAATGGGGTTTAAATCGCAATGGTAAGGCGGAAGCCTTACCACTTTATGACCATGCTCTCCTAATATCTGGTCTGCCTCATAAATAGGCGGCTCTTTGTGCTTTTTGACGATTTCAAATAACTGACCTTTTACCATAGTCGGTAAATAAGCAAGACCTTTACTTTGAATCCAATTTTGAATTTCAGCCTTTGTGCTTGACATAGAGGGTGCCTTATTAATCGCTACGGTATGGTAGGAGGCATTATCCATGACAACAATTGACTGAGGGGGCAAATTTGGTAAAAGCTTTTCTAAAAGCCATTTTTTAAAATTGGCTCTATTCATGTCGTCGTGATAGTCGGCTGCTTGCGACTGAGATCTAAATATGAGTTGAGCATTGGGTAAAAAGCCCATGTCGCCACCCGCGTGGACTATTATCCACCGTGGCCCTTTAGAATCACTGGCTAATACGCCTTCTTCTGATTCACTTGGCCAGCATTTACCTGCGCAATACGTTGCGTGTATGTAAGTCTCATCCAAATACACAACCGGTCGCTGGTTTTCAAGACGATTCTTTCTTAGTTCTTCCAGATACCGATAACGCCAGGCGACAATATCAAATCTCTCCATCAAAACCTTTCTCTTGGATCTGCCCTTGTTAAAATAAAACCCCATCTCCTTGATGCTTCTCCACAAAGTTGTGCGACTCCCTTTGAAATCTATCTCACGTCGCATTTCATGCAACAATTTAGCCAGAGTAGGCAATTCTTTTCTGACAGAATAAAATTCATGTATTTTATGCCTTATAACACAACGTTCGAAATCATCCAATTCGACAGTTTTATGTTTAGGACCACTTTTGCGCGGAGTCGAAATTTTTGTCGACGTGCTAGCTGCCACCTCGCCTTCTTTGGTTATCTTTGACACTGTTTTTTCAGATACACCTAAAATAAATACCAAGGTTTACTTAGTATTAATCATGAAGTAACTATCAAAAAAATCTACCTTAATTACCTATTTTACTAAATGAATTAATAAATGTCTATTACTACTTTGATTTGTTTTTAATTATAAATACGAGTACATATTTGAAACTAGTCTCACATTCAGCAATGAGTAGAATATCGATAAATGCTACTACGATGCTACAAAATTGCGATTCACGTTACGGCGAAAGACTGTCTCTGCGAAGCCACTACACTTCGATGCACGTTACCGCGAAATTATTGGGGGAAAATTAGTTTTAGCAATATATGACGCCTCCAGATTTTTTGTGAGCAAAGTATTTCCGTGTGTAATTGTTATTTGTAGATCTGTGTTTATCTTTTCCTAACTGTTAGTCTGTACCATGCATGTAACATTTATTTTATTAATGATCTCTAGGATGCAATGCATTATTTGTTTGTAATAATACCTACTTATAATATTGATAAGCTATCATACAGTATGCAATTTTTTGTTGTTTATGTATTTTACTACTTATTCATTTCTGATTTCGAACTCGCTATTATAAATGCCAGTCTGAGGGTATTTCCCAATAGCAGTCACAAGTGTTGCTTTTTCCATTTATCTCAAAATATATGGAAGCACATACACAAAGCTGTAAAAAATGCGTCGTAGTAGCATTTATCGATATTTTGTGCGTCGACATTCCGTATTCTACTCTTCAGCAGTAGAGGGTATGGGACTTAATCGAGACTGCCTCTGGTAAGTGGTAACCCTATTTCACTAACCTGTAATGGCGGCAACACGAGCCTGAACACATCTTAACGGAATAAGTGGGGCCTCGTTACGTTTTTCACGCTCACAAAAGTTCTTTACTTTCAACACCATCCGTCTTTCACCACTTCTTAATGGTTTGGGCATGATTCTAACACCGAAATCTTAGAAAACTTAAAAAATCTGCAAATTTGTTTTCCCACATCTACTATACTATGGCCAACTATTAGTATGTTGATCTATGTGGCCAACATTTTAACATGGTAGGAACTATTTGTTGAAACGCACTCTAGTCGGAATATAGAGCACATAGAATGCGTTTCAAAACATACTTCCTTTGCCGTTATGTTGGCAGCAATGTATATCACTTCTTATTCTTCATTCACCAATGTTTTGGGCATGATTCTAACACGGAAACCTTATAAATCTTAAAAAAATCCGCAGAATCGTCTTCCCATATCTACTATCTTGACAGAACACATATACTCCTAGCGGAGGACAGGGGAGCCAACATTATAACAGGAACTATTTGTTGAAACGCAGTGCTGTAGTCTCCATAGACTAATATATATTTATAATATGAGAGTAGTCTCTGAGTGATTTCTAAACGTGTGGCAGCAAGCTTGCCGTTCCATAGACAAGATAAACGCTACTTATTATTGTCAACATGTCGGACAAGTTAGTATTTCTAGCAAATTAATTGTTAATTTTTGAGTTTAAATGTAATAATTAACTCACAATAGCTTCCTCTATTACAAATAATAAACAATCTAAGTGTTTTCGTTGCAAAAACCTTTAACCCGTTTACTTGTGTCGTGTATTTTGCGTTGTTATTTCGTGACATGTGTTCTACTTTTATCGTGATCGATAAAGTATCTATTTTTGTTGCAGTGAAGACTTGTTAGGTGACGATTTAGGAGACCAAAGCCTCGCGGACTATAATCTTGGAAATGAGGAGGAAGAACAGCTCTTGGCTGACGACTATGAGAATGCCGGACCTCAAAATGTCCCGACATCAATTGGCTCAAGTTACCGAGAGACCCTTGATATGGGACCACCAGACTATCCCAGTCATGTTATGGAGTACAATCAGGTATGTTTTTGTAGAATTCTTCACTGCCTTAGTGACTCCTCCTTTGAAGTTAGTTATTTCATTATTATGTGTAACATTTTTGTTGGACTATACAACTAGCCAACTGTATAAAAATACCTGTCATTATTTCTAAAGTTGTGAATGTTGGGTTAGTTTGTCGTCTTAGGGGCGGATTTGTGATCTTTGAGACAAGCATGCCCCACCATTGCCTTTGAATCCTACTAGAATCTATGTACAGTGGCAACCAACCAGAATAGAGAGGACACAATGAAAACATGTTCAGATAAAATTATCAACTCTGGAACCAACAGAAAAAATGAAGACAAAGTTGTGGTCAAAAGAATATCTCATTCATAATGAAATTGTATTCTAGAAGCTTTTGGGAAAAATCAACCTATCTGGGGCATACTTTCTAAGTCTGCCAACAAAGATACAGGCCTGTCTGAAAGTAGTTTGGTACCTTGGAGTGAACCTTCCTCCTGATTAATTTACTTTTTCGGATGGGCAAAAACACAGCAGTAGTATAGACAACTGTCGGATCATGTTATCAATAATTTTTAGTTTGGACCATAAACTAATCTTATGTCCATAGCTGAAATGGAGCAAGAAACACCTGTATCTTTAGCTGAAACTACGGATTTCCTGCATATGAAGTAGACCTCCTGATCCTTCACGTTGCCAAATTCTAAATACTGTAAATTCTAAATCTAAATATTATTTTAATCTGTAATACTAAGTACCCTTTCATTTATTGCAGAATGTATACACAGTTACAGGCTATAACTAGGCTAAACTTATGAGTACATGACCCTGTTACAGTGTAGCAAGTAGGAATACTTAACTTTTAGCTATACACCATTTGGATTAACATTAGAAATTTAAGCAAACCTTCTTACTGTCCGTTCAACCGATTTTGACTTCTATTCTGTGGGCATAAGGATGACATTAAAAGCAAAAACAAGGTTACAATACCAACTGTTTACTGCATTTGCCATTTTTCATGCCACCAACACAATAGAAGTCAAAATCGGTTGAACAGATGGTAAAAAAGGTTTATTTAAACATCTAATCTTGTTGCAAATGGAGTATAAGTTATACGTAAGGGAACGCGCTAAGGTAGCCTGCTAAAATGAAAACTTAACACTTTGACAGCGGAGCGTTTAGAGCGCCGCTTGATACGGTATGCGGGCGATTTTCTGCATAATTGTTAACATCATAGAAAAATAACGGACAGGAGTATATGGATAATACTTTTTGTGTATATAAAATCTACTATTGTATTTTATGGATAATAAATAAAAACAAATTATATTATTTATGTTAATTTAATAAAAGAAATTAAAAATTTTCATTTTTTCAATTAAAAAAAAAGGCATACAGACTCCTTAGGTCTTTTCAAATGTGATAATTTTTTAGTGTGTGGTACTTTTTGAAGCACTTATCATAACATAATGGCACATTACAGTCAGGGCAGTGAAAAGCAGTCTCCTTACGTCCTCGTTTCCCAGTTTGGTGTTTGATAGTGTCGGCGCAAACTTTACAGACCCGCGTGACATTTGCCTTCTTTTCTGTAGATGGTATTCTTTCAAGGAAGTGCCTTCCCACTAATCTCGAAGTTTTGCCAACCAAGTGTGCTCCATGAGATGGTCCTGCAGCATTAGTAGACCGACCTTCCACAAGGCCTTCACCACATGTCATCAAAAATTGGGAAAATCGCAATCTGCGGCGTGCAGTCTGCTGTTTATTGTAAATTACCATGGCGTTCATAATGGTCCTTGCTACTAAGTGGAAAAACATTTTTTTCCACCACTTCATACATTTCCTTTGCAGGCTATAATAGGACACATATTGGTTGTTGAGGTCCACACCAATTTTATTCATATTATAGTCTAAGACGCAGTCCGGTTTTTTTTTTTTTTGCTAAACCTCCTTTTGCTTTGACTGTCACCTCTGTCCAGGTTGCGGCGTGTTTTGTCGTCAGGAAGGGGACGTCCCGCTTGTCTTTCCATTTACAAACGGTCATATTTCCGCGGTGACAGAAGACCATTTCATTTGTCTCCATCGGCTGATGTCGCCATTCTTGGGGCAAACCACGGCGGTTCGGCATCACAGTGCCGACAAAGCGAGTATTTTTCAGCCACAGCACGTCAGCAACAGTTGGGCTGGTGAAAAACCGATTCATATAAATAGTGTGCCACTTTCCAAAATATTTTTCACTTAGCTGGTTGACTATTTCCTCAACGGTTTTGGAGTCACCTATGTATGGAACCATATTCAAAATATAACCCGTCGCTGCGTCGCACAACATATAAATTTTCATTCCGTATTTGTCGGATTTGTCCTTGTTGAAAACACGAAAGTGTACTGTAGAATCCTGTTGATTCCGTATTTATGTTGAACATATCACTTCACTGGCTCACTACCACACCAAGCGCCTTCGTATATAGCCCGCTTCACTTTGTCCATTTCCCGCCATTCCTCGTAACTGACAGATGACATAAGTGACAGCAGCTACCCCGCTTGTGTGAATGAGACAGTGTTTACATATCTATTTAATAGATACACTACATCCCTTTCTTATTATATTTTTTATTTGTTCAACTCTAAACACGTTATCAAACAATCGTGTAAAATCAAAATCACAAACATGTTTATTTCAACTATACATTTTTGCAATCAACTGCCAATGAAATTAAAGCATTAATAAATTGAAGTAAACCGAAGCATAAGAAGCCTGATCATCTGCATTTATGAACATGACGGACCAGGACTTTTTATTTAATCTCATCGCTTGTCCAGTTTCCTTGCTCTTATCTATCACATCCCTTTCATTAGCTTCTTCTTCGTCGTGTGAAATGGGATTCAATCCTTCCCTCTCTACCTAAGCCATATCACCTTGTGTGACTCCCAAATCGATAGCTATTGTCCTCCGATATCCGTTTCCCTTTCATCAACAAAAATTTTTTTTTTTTTCGCCCGTTATCGTAATCATCTGTTGCAAGTTGCAACTCAGACGATTAAATATAATATGTCGGATCTTTCATAAGTATGCACTTAAAATGAGACACAAGCGCCTTTGTTTAGCGTTGTGCGGAGTCTAGGATTAAGTATGGTGTCCGATACGGAGTTACGGACCTTATGGGCCATGGAGCGACAGTGATCGTGTAGACGTGGTCGCGACACATACTGGCCTAGGTTTCCTTGTTTCTTTTTAAGTTCAGAGTATTCATTAGTACAGTAGTGTTAGTAATTGAGTCTGTAACAATAAACTGTGTAGAAATTAAAGGAGCTATTTCTCTCGTTTACCCGTATCCCAATTCTGCGCCCACGACTGTATATCTGACACTATGTATGTCCCTAAGTATGTCTGATCACAATCCAACGTATCTGGATTCGACATACATGTACATATTTCTATAATTTGGTTTATTATAATGGTCACCTATCAATTTTTTTTTTCCGATGTTTAACTATTAGTAGGTATTTTATCAAAACGTTTTCGTTCATTTTTTTTACATGCTTCTGCCACATTAAAAAAATGTGTCTTTTGAATGTTTTGTTTAGGTACGTGTTCCTCCCTCAGTAACAGCTCATAATAATACACTTGGGAGCAAATAAATCGAGCCACTTGCTTTTTTTTGCACGTATAATGGTTATTATTTTTGGTATTATGGAACGTATCAAATCGAAACATATATTGCCTAAGAGCTTATTTAATAATCTTTACAATGAGGGTAAATTTTTGAATGATAACCTTATTTAGTGATAAATTATTGGCTCTGAAAGAAAAACGGTAATTTTGATAGAAAATTGTAGGGTTAAAACAGTCCAGAAAATCTATCGAAATCAGGGCAAGGGGGGGTAATACAAGATATTAAGAATAAGTTTATACCATAATTTTGTTTTTAATTGTTTTTTTCTGGACTGACAATTTTCTATCAAAATTACCGTTTTTCTTTCAGAGCCAATAATTTATCATTAAATAAGGTTATCATTCAATAATTTACCCTCATTGTAAAGATTATTAAATAAGCTCTTAGGCGATATATGTTTCGATTTGATACGTTCCATAATACCAAAAATAATAACCATTATACGTGAAAAAAGGAAGTGGCTCGATTTATTTGCTCCCAAGTGTAATTCTATCAGGTAACAAAGTCACCTTAGTAAATAAAAAAGTTACGTAGGTACAACCGTACAACACAAGACCCACAGAATTTTTTTTTCAGCCTATAACATCCCCTTAAGGTAATTACTGTAGAGATTATGATCATGGTTTGTGGCATGCAACCCTTCAGGTAACCACAAGTTAATGGCCTATTACTCCAGAACAAAACGCGAAAACAGTAGGCGTCAGATTTAGCTGACAAGCTAAAACAAGACTCAACAAGGACAAAAATGTCAAAAACATGAAACGATTCCGTAAGAATTATTTTATCTGAAAGATATTGTTTTATTGATATACCTCTCCCACAGTACTGGTACACAAGCATAATTTCCAAGAGGGACATGAATTCATGTTTAAATAAAATAAAATAGTAGGCTACAAACCATCACGCGGGCCCACCGCGCGTCAATAGAAGCACACGTCCCCGAAGTAGTCGCTCCAGGACACGCCGGCCCCCACGATGCTTTCCTTCGCCGCTTTGTTACATCCGTGTTACACGTGGTTTCCTCACGATGTTTTCCTTCACCGTTTTGATACATCCATTTTAATGGAGTGTTACATCTGGTTTCTTCACGATGTTTTCCTTCACCATTTTGTTACGTCCAATTTAATGGATGTCAAATGCGACCAATTTAATGGTTGCCCAATGCGTCCAATTTAATGGATGCCCATGCGTCCAATTTAATGGATGCCCATGCGTCCAATTTAATGGATGCCCATTGCGTCCAATTTAATGGATGCCCATGCGTCCAATTTAATGGATGCCCATGCGTCCAATTTAATGGATGCCCATTGCGTCCAATTTAATGGATGCCCATGCGTCCAATTTAATGGATGCCCATTGCGTCCAATTTAATGGATGCCCATGCGTCCAATTTAATGGATGCCCATTGCGTCCAATTTAATGGATGCCCATGCGTCCAATTTAATGGATGCCTATGCGTCCAATTTAATGGATGCCTATCTACCACGCGTAAACAGTGCGTACTGGTAATGTCACATGTCTTCGAAGTATTGGTTCTCAGACATGCCGGTTTCCTCACGGTGTTTTCCTTCACCGTTGATGGACAGTGGTGATGAGTGATAATACACAAAATGCCTGCCTGGTTTCGAACCCACGACCTTAGTCGGGCTAGACCACCACCACTGTCGTGCTGAAATGTAATGCTATAATTATGTGTAGGGTTTAGATCTTCTTCAAATTCACACGAGCCCAATGACACCACACAGAGTGCATGCGAGGGTTTTCATTCTCCTCTATTATTTTACTTCTGTCATTTTTGTTGTGCCCTTACACTTCTTAACGAATATATCTTTCTTCGTTTCTTTCCATATTCAAGAGCCTACCTGTAATTGAATAATCAATCTTAGATAGTTCACATGTAGTTAATCAACTATTACCTTGTAGGTATGTCATACCAGTCTAAGTTACCTTTAGACTCACGGCTTGTATTACTATATTATGGTCCCAACAGTTGCCATGGAATTTGAACTTTATCATGAAGGTATGACATTCAGTTTGTGTTACCAAAACTTGATAATTATCTGACATTCTGAATTCAAAATACAGAATTTTCTAATTAGTCGGTTGATTAAAACTTCCGAGAAGTAGGTACTAAAGAGCTTCCAATATTTCAATATAACTAGGTAAACTGTGTATCTATTACAGTACTAAGTTATCTCTGAACATGCGCGTATTGTAATTATTCTTCCTTTCCTTCCTTCTTTGTTTTTTTTTTTTTGAACAATAATTGATGTAGAAGAAGATATTACACGAGTCAATGCGAACGTTTCAGGATTAAAATTAATTCAGTAGTATCATTATTTTTATCAACTTCAATACCACTTGAAAACATTTCCGGTAGGTACTTCAAGAAGTTTAATCGGACAAAGGTATATTCTTCATGTAGGTAAAATAATCTTATTATTTATTTACGTTTGTGATTTAATTTCCATTTTATTAAGCAATGAATCATCAAAAATCATATCAATCGTATCAAGTTCCAGAATACTGGGTAAAGCTGCATCCTACCCAACTTACCTACTATAACAACTGTGCAATTGTTAATTACGTCTAAAACCCAAGTCATGATATTATAAAAATGTTTCCTTGAAATTTTTGCATATTCAGTAACACATTGAAGTTAGTTCAACTAGGAGTATTTTTATAATTATATAGATCTGTACACCTATTACCTACTGTGTAAGCAATACTTACACGCCTTGCAAGGCAACACATGGTGACACAACATAGTTTTTGATTTTATACCATCATGTACCACTATGGTATACCTAATCTGTGTTCGCGACCCATTCGCCAAAAATGCAAACAAACATAAATCAATGGAGAAGCAACTTATTCCTACACAACAAAGTCCAGCTTACTCCACAACCCCAAACAATTCCACAACTCCCTCCTTAGAGCCAGTCACTCTGAAATCGACCCAATTTCCACTGAAACAAAGTTGATAATTGTTCAACTTGAAATAGGGTGGGGGTGCGCACTTTTACTATAGGTATGTGTACAAATAAATACATTTTAATTTTAATTTGAGTTTGAACTAGGTAATCTTCCAGCAATAAATGCTGATTCCTAATGTGACAAACAATACATAAGATGGTGCAGATCGCATAACAAAGGCTTCTATACTTTCACACAGACCATTGTAATACTGGTAACAGGACCCCACAGAGGGCAGTATTACCAAGTTTGTGATAAAATAAGAATTATAATTTCATAACCCAACATCATGCCTGTCCCCACCAGAGGGCCAGACAGAGATATAGAGTATTTTATAATTAACTTACCTTAGCCAGTCCTGGCCAGATCCCATGCAACAGGGAGAGCGAGTCTACAGCCATAAATTTTTCACAAATTCTGACTAAGGCCAACGTCACCACCAAGAAATTCCTGATGGAAAAAACCCCATAACATTGGTGCCACCTGGGCATCGAACCCAGGACCCCACAATCAGCAGTAGCGCTTGCAACCACTAGACCACAAATTATAATAATTAGTTAATATTAAGATAATGAAAATCTTAACAGCTAGACACTCTCACAGACACATTTATGTAGGTACCTACTTATAATTATCTATGTGTGAATATGTATGTAATCTTTATTGTTATATGTCTTGGTTTCACATTATGTAAATTGGCACCAGTAACTTAGTGACCTCTGAAGGTACCTACCACATTAAGGAGTTATACTCCAACAGAAGGGAACTTTTCTTCTCAAACAAAATTGATTTACCAATTAACATACCTATTCATTCATATCAATCATAAGAAAATATTATGTTATTCTAATTAATCATTGCAATAACATCAAACAGCAGTTTACTGTTATTGTGACTTTTATTTTCACTTTGCATACATTTTATTTCAAAGTAAATATGTATGCTTATTATTTTAACTTACTGGTTGGTACTAGTATTTAATTATAGTAAAATTTACATAGCTTTTCCTTAGTCTGTTGATACCAATCTAAATTATGTCACCCTAGAACTGGAATACATGTTAAGCGTTATCATTAGTACTCATTAGTTCTTGCTACATGCAGGAAATTATCCTCTGCGGAACAGATCTACACTATGAGACTTTCTACTACAATCAGTACCTAATACCCCCTTTTTTTTTTTTTTAGTAAGCCAGCTTTAGTATGTATTTTTTCTTAAAAGATCTGAAGCGGCTTAACCTAATCCAGATCACTGCTTGTATTTCTGTTACCATTTGTGTCCAATTTCATAGACCCATAGATACCTATACCGTTTCAGGCAAGTATATAATTAAGTATTCTTATTTTAATGAATAGGTAGGATAACATTAAAAACCAAAATCAGAGTTAAAGGAATCATCATTGTTATACCTAGCTTATATACATTTTATTCTTGAAAATTACAAGGTACCTACTAATATAGTTTGAGTGCTGTTGCCTTGTCCAAGCCCGCTGATAACAGCAAATAGAATAATAATTAAAGATTTAATAAAAACATTAGATTCATGAATATGAAATAAGTACAAAGTTTATCATCATCCTCTTGCCCTTGTCCAGCCATAAGGAAGGGTGCAAATCCAGTTTATTCTGCAGGTGGATAAGTTCCTTTTTTTTTTGTTTTGTTTCAAATAAGTAGGTAGGCACCTAAATACTGTGGAGACTGGCTGTAAAGCGAGTCTGGCTGTAAAGCCACACCTCTTTGCAGGATAGGCTGGTTATGTTTGGAGGCATGTTCCATTTGAACGTTCAAGCGTGTGTCAAATATTCTGTTAGTGTTTTTCCTTATTTTAGAAGCAGTGTTGAATTTACCGTTGTACGATAAGCTTCTCTTAAACAATAAATACTATACAAAGCTTAACACTTTTTAGTTATATGTCGTCAGCACATCCATTGCTACGACTCCCACTGCAGTACTTAGCACTCCTAGTAATTTAATGACTGTGGTTTGTATTCTTTCCTAACTTTTATATTGGGTGTAGTAGTCATTTTGTGATGGCCAAACACGATGCAACATAAAATTATAGATATCCTGAGTGATCCATCTCTTTCAACTTTTTTTTTTTCGTAACAATTTTAGTAACAGTGTATTACAATAAAACACCGTCAGAATCCTTACTTCTGCTTGAAATACTTTGTTACTAGGTGCGAAATCTAACAATTTACAATACATGCATTAGTTTGGGTAAAAGTTATGCAAGTTCTTACCTCGTTAGTGTTTTGTTTTTCTTGGTCAGCCGTATCGGTAGGTACCTACTTACATATAATTTCTCCTAATTGTTAATTTTATCTGACCTTTATCCTCGTCGCCACTTGTAGAATCCTGTTGATTCCGTATTTATGTTGAACATATCACTTCACTGGCTCACTACCACACCAAGCGCCTTCGTATATAGCCCGCTTCACTTTGTCCATTTCCCGCCATTCCTCGTAACTGACAGATGACATAAGTGACAGCAGCTACCCCGCTTGTGTGAATGAGACAGTGTTTACATATCTATTTAATAGATACACTACATGTACTCTACCTCTAAAACCACATGTTCCTTCATCGATGGTCAATGCTTCACCTGGATAAAAACTGGTGGCATACAGACGACACAGCTCGTCAAAATATGGCCGTAGCTTGAAAAAGGCGTCATAGTTGTCCTGGCCGCGAGGTATATAATTTGAATTGTCGTTCAGATGAAGACAGCTGTAAATAGCTCTAAACCGATCTCTGTTCATAAGTTTGGCCGCATAAGGGGTGTGTATGATTTCTCTTGTGGACCAGTATGCGTCAAAGCTTTCTTTATGCACTAGCGACATATGAATTATTATCGAAAAAAAAAGTTTCAGCTCTTCCAACGTAACGGGTGTCCACTTATCTAGCATACTCCCTGGTTTTAGCAGTCCCCGTCTAGCCAGTTTGGTCTTCATTTGCGCTGCATATCGGTTTGTTTCCGTTTTCAGGAGCTTCCAAAAATCATTATTGAAAAAGATTGAAAAACAATCCATTTCCGATGAATTTTCGTCTATGGGAGCTAAAACACGAGTTATCTCTTCGAAAACAGGGTCTTCCAATAGACGTTCTCTTGCCACATACGTCCATCCATTGGCCTCATCCATTTCTCGAAGAGAAAGCATTTGCGAAGACCGGCCGCGCGTAGTTGAGCGCACTGTGCGGCCGTGCTGACTATGACGCCCGCACCGAGTCCCTCTCTGTATACGCTCGCGACTACGCCCCCGCTCGTTGGTTGTGACTGGCTCAGGAACGTGCTCCTGCACCTCAACCTCACCATCATCCAGCCTTTCTTGACTGGCTATAAACATTCGCAGGTCCGACACGCAATCTACAAAAGAAACAACTTATGAAAGAATATTCAATACGAAAATAGTTTAGGTATCTACATAGAAATATAATTATATAAACATTTACCTTCAATTTCATCACACTGAGCTTCCTCAATATCAGAATCATCATCATTTTGTAATAAATCAACAATTTCATGCGTAGAAACATTACGTTGCGATGAAGCCATTTCGCGCCAAAAACAGTTACACTCACTCCGTGCACTCGCCGACGGCCGACTGAACGGGCGCGGGCGATCGCGAACTGTAGCTCTCGCGTTCTAACTACATACAAACATTGCATATGTGTGTGTAGCATATTAATTATTAACTCAGCTACAAACGCGTACAACGCGGATCACGATAAAACGTCGTGTTTTTCTAATAAACAGTATGAAAGGCGATCACGAGTGCTACTCGTGATTCGCGAATAAGAGAAAAATATGAATGCGAGCTGAGATCGTGATCCGCTGTGAAAATGTTAAGTTTTTTTTGCAATTTGCAGATCAGTGTCAGGTTGTATGTTGATTCGAAAATGATTTGCGACTGTAAGTAATGTGGATTTAAAGAATTTAATAGTCATTCAATAGGGTAATATGAATTTAGAGTGTTGTACTGATGATTTTTGTATTTTTCTCTATTTATTTGCAACATACAACCTGATACTGACTTGCAAATTGCAAAAAAAAAAAAGAAGTTTTTAATAACTCAGGCTACCCTGACACTTAGCTTAACATCGAATATTGCATACATACTATAAAGAGAGCAGCGCAGCGGTGGCCAAGTGGTAACGGCTGCGACTTACGAGCTGTAGGTCGTAGGTTCGAATCCAGCCAGGTGCTTTACTTTGTTTAAATTATTTCATGACCACTGCTCTCAAAATGGTGAAGGAAAACATCATGAGGAAACCGGCATGTCCTAGAACCAAAAATTCAAAGACATGTGACATCTGCCAACCCGCACTGGGGCCCGCGTGGTGGATTGCGGCCCACTCCCTCTCACTGAGAGGAGGCCTGTGTCCCAGCAGTGGGAACATTATAGGCTGATTATCTATGTTATGTATACAATATTACATTTATTCTCCTTGCTTGCTTAAACCTTGCTACAGTTACACAATAGCTATAATTTGTTTCCAGCAGCCGATGCCATACCAAGCTATGGCTGAAGCCGAATGTGTGGTGCCCAATATATCAGTAGAAGTACCCAATGCACCATTACCAGAGCTCCCTACATATGCACCATATGAACCGCCCGTTGTTTATGAAGAGCATGCGGTCCCACCTGCTATAGTAAGTTTTGTTTATGTCAGTAAAAGAGCCCTTAAATACCCCTTAATAAGGCACAGAACGGCATGTAACATGTTGTGTATTTGTGTGTACTCCACTTATTGCACTATTATTATTACTAGTAATATTAGCATACATATAAATGCTACTAAAACACACTCCCAGACTCCTAAATCAGGCCACCCTGCGTTATTCCTATAGAAGTCTATAACTTTTTAATGGTAGTGAATTCAAATTTGGAACAAAGGTGACACCAAAATTATGGCCAGTATGTCGGCATCAAAACTGCATAAAAACTTTTTCTTTGACTAATCATTATTTCGATGTTTTAGGCCTTTACTTATACCTAACATGAAATTGCATGGTGGCTTGATTAAGGAATATTAGTTCTTTGCTATATACAAAAGATTGCCTTTCATTTTACTGGCAGCTGCATAACTTTCTACCGTATTGTGAAATATTGTGCAAACACATTTTTAGGGATCCTTTGTGTCGCCCTCACACATTGAAATGCCTTCAAAAAGGTGGTACCTAAGCAGAAAATAGCCATGCTCATCAATCTGCCTAGCCTTTCCCAACTATGCTGGGGTCGCCTTCCAGTCTAACTGGATGCAGCTGAATGCCAATATTTTACATGGAGCAACTGCCTACACAAAACCCCTTTGTAAGCCATTCTCACATTGATTGATTAAATCATAATGACGATAGCTATTCTGTAATTGAGATATTCAATAATATTGATATTGTCTTGTGTATCTTTTGCAGCCCGCATCCCCCATAGAATCACCGCAGATCGTCCCAACTGATATGAATGCACAGTTACAAAGTAAGTTTTTAATTTATAGTATTTTTATTTTATCAATCATAACATTTTCCTTATTCCTCGTAGGATTGAAGTCCTTCATTCAAATTAGGCTGAGAATCAAAATCTTGAAGTCTTTTTGAACATCAAAATTACATAAAACAGTTCCCCAGCACGCCCGCCCTTCACCACTCCCTAGTGCTTTGGCTGGAAAGAAGTGGCGCAACAAATTCCCCAGCAGGGAACCTGTAGAAGATGATGCATATCTTTGTACAGACGCCAGCACATCAACCTACCCGAAACTGTCACATTTTCCCAATCAACTTTGAACCTTATAATTCATTGATAAAGTTGAAAATCGATTAAAGAAATTTGACAGATTGTAGTAGGTTGATGTGCTGGCGTCTGTACACAGTAATAATGTTCATGTTTGTCAACAGATGGTGATTTAGGAGGACCACGCGAACGTTTCGTGTCTGAGAGACCTCCGGGAGCGCAGAGGTTGCCGCAAGTGAGGGATATACCTGACAGCTTAGGTAAATATTTATTTAATGATTTAGGGTGTCTAATAAGTACACAATACACGATAAATAAATAAAGGGCAATTAGGTATTCAGTAAGTGTACTCCTTCATTTATAAGAGAGAGAGAGAGACATAAGAACTAAGCTAACAAAGTTAAAATATTAATAATAGTAACTTAGAAAAAAGTTAAAGGTTTAAGGGACATAAAAAAAGAATATATGTATAGTCCGGCGTTTCTAAATTTGCCAGATGTAAACAACAATAGCCAATAAAATCGATATACAAGAACATTTATTTTAAGTATTGTTTGTTTTCGTCTAAATCTCCGAGCTAACTAGACGACTAAACTGAACATGACATCTAAACCGCGTTCAGTTTCATTGGTGAAATTCGCACTTAGTTTGTATGGATTTCTGGTTACCTCTTCTATCAACAATAGCGCTAGATTAAGGATTAGGAACAAAAACACATCGCTCAAGTGGCCGCGATTGCATATAACTTGATTATAATCAAGTTTCAGTCAACCTTAACACTTAATCATATTGTCTATTATAGTTTAACGTCTTTTGAACGCATTTTGAAAATAAGAACAAAAATATTTATGGAAAAATAAAACCTAGTTTCTAAGCAATAAGGTTGAACAAACTATGTTGCAAAATAAGACCACAACATTTGTGGTCTTATTATTCCGGACGTTTTTGATGCGCTCGTCAAAAATCTATTAGTATTGTTGATCGGAAGGGTTAACCTGTACAAACTTCAACCACCCATTTCACTTCTATAAAGCCCGGTTTCCACCGCGAAAGAGTAATGAGCCGGAAATGGCTAAGCGGAGCGGACTTCGTTTTCATGAAATAGGTTTGCTTTTCCACCAAGAAAGAGTTTAGCCGTCTGATTCTCTCTAGAAATGAGCGAGCTCATTTTTACTCTTTTTGCCCGCTGGGTCATTTCCGCTCGACTCTTTGTTGGTGGAAACACATGTAAGCAGTTTTCTCTTGAGAGGTAAAAGAAGTCATTAATGGGTCCGCTCCGCTCGCGGTGGAAACCGGGCTTAACAGTTTTTTAATTTTTAAAATTTGTAAAGATTCTGGCTATACAATCCTGTCTCAGAAATTCATACTGTACTTGCAACTAGCATCTGCCTGCGGCTTCGCCCTCATGGATGTCGGAGATTATCCCACTGGAACGTGCTATCGGGACAAAAAGTAGCCTATTTTCTGTCCGCCTTACAAACAGACACTTCAATTTTATTTATTTGTGTAGACTAGCTGTGCCCGCGACTTCGTTCGCGTGGATGTCGGAACTTAACAATATCCTGCGAGGATACCGATTCAAATCTTTATTTTTTATTTAAGCTAGTGCTTCTCTATTAATAACATTAGTTGTGGAACCATCTGAAGCGTACACAAAAAGGTTATTGGGGTTGTTTACGCGTGAAAGAGCTACGTATAGTTGACCATGGGAAAAGCATCCAATACTTAGGTCCACCCCCGCAACGGATAATGTCTGGCCCTGAGCTTTATTGATCGTCATGGCATAACAAAGACTGACTGGGAATTGCACTCGTTTGAAAGAGAAAGGAAAGTTGTTAGGAATAATAGGTATTCTTGGAATAAAAACAATATCACCGGCACCGCAACCGGTTAATATTTCAGCTTCGATAATGTTTTGCTGCAGATTTGTGACTTTGAGCTGAGTGCCGTTACAAAGTTTGGGAGGACATCAATTTCTGAGGAGAATTATTGGAACACCGATTTTTAAAACTATTTTGTTGGCGGGAAGTCTGGGTGTGTTGAGGGAATCCTAAAATTCTACCGGGTAGTGCGTGGCGTCATCTTCTTCCATAACTGTATTTATAAAGGTATATTCTCTACTATTCCCGGACACATGCATCAATATTTTTAAATTAATTGCCGCAGCTTGGTCATTGCGGGGAGTCAAAATAGCTCGCTGACATAGCCAAGAACCGGCTTGATTTCCCATATTTGTGGAATCTCCGTACACAGAAGAAATTAGCTCTTGTTGTGATGTAACGCAAGAACAGAGATTAGCGACCAAATTAACTTTTCCATCTTCTTGTACGGGGTATGTGCCATCGCCTATTTGTAACAATAAATTGGAAAACTCCTGTGCATTTTCGCAGCCTCCTAACTGTGCACGCATATTTACGCTCAGGTGTGTAGATGATATATTGCGCCATAAAACAGAACTCTTCAGACATGCAGCAATTTCATCGGCTCTCGTTCCTCGGGGTACTATCGGGAGTGTCTTCCGAAAATCACCGCAGAACAGTACCGTAATGCCTCCCATCAGCCGGTCATTTTGCCTTATGTCCTGCAAAGTTCTATTCACTGCTTCTACAGCTTTGCGGTTTGCCATTGTGCACTCATCCCTAATAATTAAAATACAATCGCGTAAAACCTTTGCTTTATCGCTATTTCGTGATATGTTGCAAACCGGGCTTTCCGTACGGTCCAAGTCGATAGGAATTTTAAATGTTGTGTGTGCCGTTTTTCCTCCAGGCAATAATGTGGCTGCTATCCCTGAAGAGGCGACAGCAAGGGCAATTTACTTTGGTTCCTTATTCGAGCCAAAATAACATTGGTTAGGAAAGTTTTCCCTGTGCCACCCGGTGCGTCTAAAAACAGGATTTCACCCGAGGCGTTATCTACACTGCAGCATTCCCTATCAAACGTCTGGCGCTGTTCCTCTGTCAAATTTGCGCAGTCATTTTGTAAAATTTCTTCGAGTTCCACGGGATTGTAACTAATTTCTGATACGTAGGTACTCTCTGTCCATCGACTACCGGTGTGGGCAAACCATAACAACGCCATCTATCGAAGTGCTATTAATATTCAATACTGCACGTAGTTGATCTCCAGATGTAGTCCATATTATAATTTTCAAATTTACATTTTTGAAGTGAAAACTTCTTTAGCGGCGTTGCACACTTTTTGTAATGGGTAAAGAATGTTAAGCTCGCGTCAGGACATCGCGTCAGGACACGTGACCGTCAGGAGAGATTTCCCCCCCCCCCTCTCTTTCTACGGCGGCGCCAACCGAAGTGAACCAAGTGACACACGACAATGGATGGATGGATGGATGGATGGATGGACGTGGACGTGGACGTAAAATGAAAAAAGTGACGCAGAAGTAGTGAAAAAAAATTAGTTATATTAATTAAATTAATAATTGATTAATTTCAACGTTAATATTCAAGTTTTCTCTTCTGCCGGCACTCCCGGAGTGCAACCCGTCTTTTTTTTAGGTGTGAACTGATTACGATGAAACAAAAAACTCAATGTTACTTCAATTTATAATTTTTAACGCAAATATTGTTGCGTATAAACGTGAAGTTGTGAGACCAAGTGCATATTAACACACATTAACTAATTTTGTCCAGAGATGGCGCTGTTTTAATATTTATTTCTGAAACACTTAGAATTTTCTAATTTACAATTTTTAGGTGTGTGTGAACTGATTACGATGAAACAAAAAACTCAATGTTACTTCAATTTATATAATTATTAACGCAAATATATATAAACATAAAGTTGTGAGACCAAGTGCATATTAACACACGTTAACTAATTTTACTTCTGGTAGGTACACTTTAAATTCAAAAATCTTTTGATAGACTGAACCGATTGCAATGAAACAAAAACTAAATGTTACTTCAAGTTACGCTAAATCGTTGTGTATAAAAGTTATCTACATTTATTTCGTACATTTTACGTGATGCTCGGATAACTAAACATACAAACAGACAAACAGACAAAAATTCTAAAAATGCTGGAATTGGGTTCTATTGGTTGTCCTTTAACACCCTGGCTATATTTTTTTATTTTTTTTTTAATGTACAAAAACTTCTTTTCTACAGTTTTATTATATGTATAGATTACGTTAATAATTAATTATTGTTTGTTTTTTTTTCGCGTGGAATACTGTTTTTTCTAAAAATAAAAGTAGCCTAAGTTACTCCTCATAACATCAGCTATCTGCCAGTGAAAGTTCCGTCAAAACCGTTCCAGCCGTTTTGGAGATTAGCCGTAACAAACAGACACACAGATTAAAAAAAAATGTTATTTTGTTGTACTGTATATACTTTCATATGCATTTAGTAAAAAGCTGTTATTTTGACATTACAAACAGACGCTTCAACTTTATTTATTTGTACAGATGGTGCATTTTAAGTAAATTCAGTCATTTTTATGTTGGTTTTATTTTGTTACAGACAAAGTGGTGATACCTCGCGGCGGGTTCGGTCGCGGCCGCACATCGTGGAGGAACCCTCAGTTCGTGCAGAGATTCTCGCACCAGTCGCATCCTTATAGACGGAATAATGTGCATCGGGTATGTGTGATTTACTTACTATTTCTATAAATAACTAGCGGCCCGCCCCAGCTTCGCACGGGTGCAATTTTTTTTTTCGAATTTCCAAAATTTTCTTTCATACAAACCTTGTCCCGGCAATACCGATCACAACAAAAAAAGAATTAGCGAAATCGGTCCAGCCGTTTTCATGTTATGTCGTGACAATGCAACGGAAAACGGGTTTCATTTTTATATATATATAGATAACGTAATAATATTATTTTCACTTCTCATGCTCTAAAAGTTCGTCTTTATGTTGTGCTTAGGCGACATAAAATCGCTTTTTATGTTCTAGTGCATAAAGTAATTTTTTTTTCTGAGACTAAGGTAATCAGGCCCAACAGCCACACGCACAATAAAACTTCGCAGATTAAAGTCGTGATTTATTTCATTTTCATTAATTTATACCACTTCCGTGTTTTCTATAACGATAGAACGATAGAATTTAATAAAATCAGGTAAAATAGTTGTCATTTATTATTTAAAAACGCAAAGAAACGTTTTATGACTTGGCAGTAAAGTACCCAAGTCGAATGACAAATGTCGAAATTAAAAAAAAAAAAACAACTTTTAAAAAGTTTCGTGGCGGTATTATCTGTGGTGGCGGGAAATAGCTATGCTTTGCAACATTTTTGATTAATTATGTACTGTATACTTTATGAATGTTTAATTTTCTCGCAATCGAAGTGAAAAGCAGAGTGTATAACTCAGGCATAAACGAGCCATTTTACCCCTCGACTCAACTATCCACCCTCGCCTGCGGCTCGCGTGGATATAAACGTCTCGGGGTAAAATAGCTTCTTTTATGCCTTTGTTGTACAATCTACTATTATTTGCTCACAAACTAACTATATACACTAGATACTAAAATAAATGACTAACTAACAATACAAATATATAAAAATAAAAAAAACAACGGACACTTAGGCGTCGAAGTATTCATCCGCATCGCTGTCATCCAGAAACGTGCCCTGAAGACTGGCAGCATTGCCACGTTGAATGGCAATGCTAATTCTTTGGCCAAAGAACGACCCAGCCACGTAATAATAATTTATTAACATGAGGGACAAAGTGTGCATTATTAATTACATGGTGTAGGTACAACGAATCGAATCGGTTCTTTCTTTTCCTCTCAATCTTATCTAACACTATCTTCAGCCCGCGAATTCGTTCGCGTGAAAGTCGTAAGATAAACAACACCTATACCAAAAATACAGAATCTCCTTTATAAAGTCGGTTAATAACAGTTACATTTTTATAAAACTCCCCTTCGCAATTTCTCCGTTTTCGTATAGCATTCTTTCTGACTTTTTTTTTAATTTATCTCGGCTCCTTTTGGTTCTGGCGTGATGTTTAATATGCTTATAGCCTTCCTCTAGAATTAGGCTGTCAAATTCAAAAAGATTTTTTCAAATTTGACTTGTAGTTCCGGAGATTAACGCGTTCAAACAAACTCTTTAGCTTTACTATTAGTATAGATTTCTGCTTCAAGTAAATTACAATTTTAATCTCAAGCATAGACTTTGAAATCTGCACCCTAATTGCGTAACACACTATCAATCGGAATTAAAATCATTTTGAAGCCAATTGCTAATCCATTGCTTCATGAGTTCGAAAAATTTGTCTGCTCAACACGTAAATAACGCAATGAATGTTGTTGAACTGTCAAAATGAAACCGATTCCGATTAATAAAGTGTTACGCAATTGCCCCGCTGATTGAAAACCACAAAAAGTTTCAGATTCTATAAGTACAAAAATAAGACATAAGTATCCTAATTAGTAATTTTTACTTTTACTTTCAATCATAATTCAAGGGTTTTGCCATAAAACGTGGCAATGCTGCCAGCCTTTTGGGCACTGTTCCTGTTGACAGCGATGCGGACGAATTCTTTGATGCCCTATAATGATTAACTCAACGGATGTTTTGAAGGAAATTTCTAATCCATTACTTCATAGGTTTGAAAAGTTCGTCTGCATAACAATGTAGATAACGTAATGAACGTGTTTGAACTGTTAAAATGAAAGCAATTGCGATCAATTGTCGTTTTATTTGTGTTACGCAATAAGATAGCTGTATGCTTATCTTGTTTTGATACATACGTACAAACAAACTTTTCCTTTTTTGAAGTGAAAACTTCTTTAGGCGCGTTGGGCATTTTTTGAGATGGGAAAAAACCATTGGATTCGCGCCACTGTTACCGTAACCGACACCGCTTCGGATGTGTTCGGCTGTCCTCAGGATGTACTCGGTTTTAATGTATACCCGATATCGATGGGTCCTATGTATAAGGGCCAATGTTTAAATTGACAACTTTTCATATTACGGTTACTATGACACTGGTTGTTTTAATGTTGGCCATAAGCTAACTGTTTCAGAAACTTTTATAGAGGATTTATAGCATGGGTGTAGATAAAATATATTATCAAATTGAAACTTTGAGAGCCTCTATTGGAAAGTTGTCAATTTGCACATTGGCCCTTATACATAGGACCCATCGATATGTCAGTGAGTGATGGCAACGTATTCTGTTCGTGTTTTGTTTTCACTTCTGTCGGCACTCCCGGAGTGCTGCTGGTTTTTTTATTGTTTATTTTACTTTTTCCATCATTTTCTTTAACTAGCTAACTTTCGCAGGGCAACTTCAACCAGCAGCAGCGTCCGTCCCTCCCGCCGCCACACGCGCGGCCCGACTTCCTGCCCGACGTGCGGCCCGATATGCGGCCCGAGATTCGACCCGACATGCGGCCCGAGATTCGACCCGACATGCGGCCCGAAATTCGGTCCGACATGCGGCCCGAAATCCGGCCCGACATGCGACTAGAACCACCAAACCTGCCCCAAATGGGGCCCGAAATCTCCCCAGAACGCCCCATTCTGCCCCAAGACATGCAAATGTTCCGCCCACCAATGGAACGCCCACCTTTTATTTCCCCGCGTTTCCAATACCGGCCTCATATGGAAGAGCGTCCTCAATTCAGGCCGAATTTTGAGCCTAGACCAGTGTTTTTCAGGCCGAATTTTCCGCCTAGGCAATTCGCTCCTCCTATGAGGGAGATCGTGCCTAATTCTAGTCACATGCCTCAAATAACGGTTAGGCTAGCGTTGCCTATGCCTGGTCCGAGTATGGACAAAGGTCCTAAGGAAGGAGGGAGGGAACAAGAAGTCAGAATGTTGCCTGTGCCTCTACCGGCTAGCTTGCCTCCTGGGGGACTGGCTGGCAAGAAAGTCCTGATAAATCCACACTTCAAAGGGACTTTCCAACCACCGGTTGAAGGTAATTATGATTTTTATTTTTTGTGTAGTTGTTGGACTATCTCTTTTACACTGTTAGTGTTAGCCTGCATCATCCCACTGCTGGGCAAAGACCTATGACTTACAGCTCTTTTGATCCAAAACTAATGTGGACCACTGTAGCCAAATAAAAAAAAAATGCGACATTGAATCATAAACAGATATCCCTTTAAAAGTATGCATTTGCGGAATCATCGACTATCTTTGGAAATACAAACGCGAGATCATGAGATCTAATATAGAGCTGT
The DNA here is from genome assembly GCA_945859645.1 of Amphipoea oculea. Lineage (NCBI taxonomy): Eukaryota > Metazoa > Arthropoda > Insecta > Lepidoptera > Noctuidae > Amphipoea > Amphipoea oculea. The sequence goes on from OX243885.1 coordinate 1,206,223, forward strand.
TATACCCATGGATGCACTTGCCTATTTTGTATTACTATGATTACGAAATGTAGATTATCAACTCTATGCAATTCCAAAAAAAAGTTTTGGTTTAACTGTACGCACATAATACTTAAAGTACTACGTACAGAAAGGCCACTCCTTTCCCCGCACTAACATCAGTTACCGCACCTCACCTCGCACTTCGAGTTTACCGTCGCAGTTCTTTAACAAAGAGCGCTCGCAAACACAAGTACCTCACGCACACATTCATACGTATACAAACGTCATTTTTTAATGTAGTAGTAGTAGGTAATTATTTTGCGAGCGTTGTATGGAGTGTCCGGGGTGTGCTGTACGTCAACGCGTGATGGGTGATTAGATTATAGATTTAATTAGTTCAATAGGCCTAATATGGAATTTCCATTCCGGTACGGGGCTCCCACAATGTTTTCTGTTTGCATTGGTGTCAGCTATACTTATACAGCACATGCGTGGCCCCCATTTTGAAAAAAAAAATCAAAATGGCGGTCAGCGTAGGTATGCTAGGCTTCGTATAAAAATCTTTAATCCCCTTTGTAACTATTTGTGTCTATATTATTATTATACGTAATGTCGATAGGGTTGCCAGTCTACATACCGACGCGAATACAAAAGTCGCCGCCTCTCAGTCCTACTCATGAGAACAAATTCGGTAACTAATTTGTTGTGTACTGCATGGTTTTCGTAGCAACCCTAGATTTAGTGCCGATATTGATACGTCATATACTTAAATATATTTGTTGATTTTTGGAATAGAACTACATACTAAAAATGTTGTTAGATTAAAAAAAAAAGTAGTGTTAGTTTATTTTCATAGGTACTTTTGACTTATTTTTTGTAAAAGTAGTTTTTTTTTATTTTTTATTCTTCAATAAATCAATTTTAACGTTTATTACTTGAATTAATTACGAAGTTTTTAGTCATGAGTGGATATTACAAGAAAGGTATCGGCACTATAATATTGTCACTTATTCTGCACAATATCCTGCTTGTTTTGATGTATGATTACCGAACTATTTCGCAAAAAACTATCTCACTTTTTTTTTTTTTTAAAGAAAAATCCATATTTTGAAAGTAACATTTTGAAACAATAAGTACGTACAGCCCTTCCAGTAAAAATAAGCGCTTCGGCAATCATCGTCTATCTTCGGATGTACGAACGTGCGATGATGAGATCTAATATAGAGCTGTTACAACCATGGAAGTAGTTACCTATTTTGTATTACCATTGGTTACAAAATTTGAAATTAATAACTCTAGGCAATTGCCAAAAATATGCAGGAGGGAAAGAGGGACATCGACGCCCAACCTGTTACCATAGATTCAGTATAGTATAATATGTATTTATGTGTGTAAGAACATTTTTCGTAAGTTATTTAAAAAAAAAAACAGCTGTTTCCTCCAAAAGTGCAATACCTACGCGGTCAAATGTATGGAACAGCTATTTTTTTAATAACCCAGTTAAAATTTCAACGCAACGGGGTTCAGAATCGTGTACTGAATTCATGGTTTGGTTGGGCGTCGATGTCCCTGCCACCCTGTAGAGCTGTTAAAACCATAGAAGTACTTACCTAATTTGTATTACCATTGATTACACAATTTACGATTAACTACTCTATGCAATTAAAAAAAAATTGGTATGTTAATGTAAAATCGTTCGTGACTTTAGTACGCACAGCTTTATGTACTCTGCACATCTCCACAAATTATTTATATACTTGTGAATGTAGCTATCGGTATAAATACCGAAGTGCGGCCGACGAGAGAATGCGTTCTTGACGCCTGTCAGTTTCATGTAAACATACAGGCAGATTTTTGAAGTGAAACTTCTTTAGGCGCGCTTGACTTGGGGAGTAAACTGGCGAATGCGTTACGAAAACGTGTGATCGGGCGAGTAGGGAAGGTACGTAAAAAATAGCTGGAAATACCTGGTGTAAAAACCCAGTCCCGGTCGCATAAACATGCGACCGGGTTTTTACATTATTTGCTTCCAAGTACGCACACCAGGTACCGACTCAAAATACTTGCAAGCAAGACTATTAAGTATCTTATACGGCTACTTGCTCAAATACGTAGGTACTCAACCGCGTTAGTTTTCGCAAATGCGATCATGCTTCTTATCAGTAAGAGTCTACGGAACAATTTCGTATGCAAGTATTTTTGAAGGGAAACTTCTTTACGCGCGCTTGACTTGGGGAGTAAACTGGCGAACGCGTTACGAAAAGTGTGATCGGGCGAGGTGAACGGGAGCTTAGTAGGGGATATAAGCAAGAGAAAGCAGTGCGCGCGCACATTTTCTTTCTCTCTTCCTCTCATAACCAAAAACCTTTGAAGTTTTTTTTCTTTTGCTTATATCTCGAAAATGGTGCGTCCTATCGCAAAAATAATGAAAATTTCGACCCCCTTTTTATAACCCTTAAACTCCTAAAACTCAACATGTAGGTAATCATTTTTCATATTTCCATACAAAAAGTGAAAAATTCCTTAAAAAACACGCCAAGGCCGCCCCCTCCGCGCCTGCGGCTCTAAAAACAGTTCACGGGGTAGGGCAAATAAGTACCACGTGTCGACGAGTCGCGATTGTCAAATTCGATTTTTGTTGTGTCAAAATGATTGAAGTGAAACTTCTTTACGCACACTTGACTTGGAGAGTAAGCTGGCGAACGCATGACGTAAACGTTACGAAAACTGTGATCGGGCGAGTAGGGATGGTACGTATTTACGCGACCAGGTTTTTACACCAGGTACCGACTCAAAATACTTGCAAAACTATAAAGTATCTTATACGGCTACTCGCTCAAATACGTAGGTACTCAACCGCGTTAGTTTTCGCAAATGCGATCATGCTCCTTATCAGTAAGAGTCTACGGAACAATTTCGTATGCAAGTATTTTTTAATTTAATGGTTTGCAAGTATTTATTTGTAAACGCGATTTTGCTCCTTATTTATAGGAAGTCATTGATCAATTTCCTATGCAAGTAGTTTTACTTCCAACGGGGCTTTTGAATACGCGATTGTACTTCTTATCTGTATGAAGTTATGGATCAGTTTTCTATGCAGATAGAAAATACTTGAAAGTATCTCGCTCCGTCGTGCCTTGACACTCGAGTACGTAGGTACTCAAATAGTTCAACAACCGCGTTTGTTTTCGCAAATGCGATCATACTCCTTATCAGTAAGAGCACAGAATACTTAATAGTACTACGTACAGAAAGGACACTCCCTTCCTCGCCCTCATATCAGATACCGCACCTCACCCCGCACTTCGAGGTATTCGTCGCCGACTCTTTAGCAAGGGCGCTCGCGAACCGCAGCGCTGTATTGCTGACACGAACACACAATTATGCGAGTTTTAAGTATTTGAGTTTTAATCACGATGGTTGGATATTGTGGTGCTTTTCCGAATTCGTATTTACATAAACTGTTTGTAAGATTTCGCATTTTCAATAACATGCGATTTAATAACCGATTATTTACAGAAAATAAACAACTGAACTACATGGTCACTTCATAATAATGCACTCGTCCGGGCAGCGCCGCCGCCGACGTCGTTCGGTTCGCCGACAGAAATTTGTTTTCCGCGCCTTTTTTTACGCTACTAGATTTCACGCACACATTTGCACGTATACAAACGTCATTTGTTTATGTAGTAGTAATCGGTAATTATTTTGCGAGCGTTGTATGGAGCACAGTAGAAAGATATGAACAGTACGGAAACTACGTACAAACGTTCGAAATGCCACACTCACACAGACGCGCGCATCTACGATACTCCTAAGCGATAGTCGCGGTACGCTCAGTGACGCGTGCCGTGTTGGAACGAGTAGTCGCGTAATTCATTTATTCCTTGCGCCACGGACCGTCCATCTTTTTAAAAATGCGTCGAGCGTATTGGATGAAATTTTTCGTTCTTGCTTTAAATGAGAACATATTAACTGCAAAATAGCTCTTTCAATTTACAAAGAACTTGACAAAATCTCTTTTATAGTACCCTGTCCTTGTTTCCCGATAATTTATTTAAAAAAACTATTTATTAGAATGAGAATTTTTTACACTGTAAAATTTAATAACAAAGCATTTCGAACATGTAGCAGGCGAAAGTATTTTACAGTAAATAATTTATAATTACGAAGAATAAAGATATTTTTTAAAAATATTGTTTTCTTTAATTATTATTACACCCATTCTCGAGTTGAAACGGTAAGGTGCAGGGTTAAACTAGGCATCGGTCGAGCGACGCGCATTTTGACTTCACTATTGGCTTTAGCACCCTCGAAAACTATGAAAATGATATTCACGACGAAAAATTTTAATTTTTTCGCAGCCGCCATCTTGGATTTACGTTTTGACCAGAAGGAGGGAAAGATAACCAGTCAACTCCTAACCGCTAACCACGTTAAAAACTTCGTTACAATAAAACATCAATTTTACAGACATGAAAAGTGACAACCATAACGCTCCAATATGGAGCGTAGGTAATTATTTCAACAAATAGGCCTAGTTTCCATACTGTTCATATTTATACTGTGTATGGAGTGTCCGAGGTGTGGTAAGAGTCTACGGAACAATTTCGTATGCAAGTATTTTTACTTTAATGGTTTGTAAAAGTATTTATTTGTAAACGCGATTGTGCTCCTTATTTATAGGAATTCACGGGTCAATCGGCCAAAACGGCTTTTGTTTGATTACGCGATTGTACTTCTTATTTGTATGAAGTTATGGATCAATTTTCGATGCAGATAGAAAATACTTGAAAGTATCTCGAGCCCTGGTTTTAGGCCCTGGTTTCTTAAGGTGGACGTACTTGGAAGCCCTGGTACTCAATTTTGCAAGTACGACTCATGTCTACGGGCTACGGGCGAGGCGAACGGGAGTTGAGTTGGGGATATAAGCAAGAGAAAGCAGTGCGCGCACACATTTTCTTTCTCTCTTCCTCTTATAGCCAAATACGTTTGAAGTTTCACTTCAGTCGTGTGGTCATAAGCACACTCGGTTTTTTTTATCACCATCCAATTTTTTACAGGCTGTTCTACGCATAAATATAAACAACTTTCAGATTCAGATTTTTTTCGTGATTTCAGAGTTGGTCCCATAGGACCACGAAATCACGAAAAAAAATCTGCTGTTTAATACAAAAGTTCAATACTTACTTGACCAAAATGTATGAAACAGCTGATTTTTTTTTCGTGTTGTTCATATTCATGGGTAAAACACCCTGTAAAAATTTGGATGGTGACAAAAAAATCTACATGAATACGTGTTTGTGAATTGTCACACTGACAGCTGTCAGAAATACATTCTCTCGACGGCCGGACTATAGGAATAAGTCTGCTTGTGAATGTGATAACTTTAGTTGCACTGTATTTACCTAGTTATGTTTCTTTAGTCAGTGTTTCGTAGTGTTTCCAGTTTTGTACTTGTTCTTTGATGGTCGAAAGTAGGTTGGATTTGAAAATATTTTACAGATAAAATTACTCTATGTAAAAAATCCTAGTATTCAGCTGCATCCCGTTAAGGTGCGTCTACAGTGTAAGGGTCAGTTCACACCGCGACGCGACGCGACGCGCAGTTTTCAAGATAGCAATACAATTATAGACCTTATCTGCTACACAAAAAAGTACATAATTCTGTGTGTCTACTACGTCGAGCTACGCCGCGCGGCCCTCCTCACTGTTGTGTACCTTTTTGTGTAGTAGATAAGGTCTATAATTGTATTGCTATCTTGAAAACTGCGCGTCGCGTCGCGTCGCGGTGTGAACTGACCCTAACATAACATGTTATTAAACACAGTTATATAACATGTTTCTATAGAGAGGTCAGCAATGTTAAATAATTTGGACGTGACATAAGTTTATGTGTTATATAACATAATCTAGACGCACCCTTAGACTGGAAGCCGACCCCAACATAGTTGGGAAAGGCAGGCAGATGACGATCTTACATCTTAAACTGAACTCAACTACTGTGGTATTAAAGAACCCTTACCCAAACTATGTTCATTTAATAGTTGAAACTAAGGTGTAAATTATTGTGCAGGTCCAGTAAAGGATATAGACGACGCGGCAGAACGGTTTATAGCGGAACAACGGAGCGCCTTAGCACGGGCTGCTGTCAGGAAGTATGCTAGACGATCGCCACAGAGGTAAGTGTTATTTATACAGACTGACTTAAACTTAAAAATGACTACATTTTTTTAAGTGAAACTTCTTTACGCACGTTTGACTTGGGGAGTAAGCTGGCGAACGCGTTACGAAAAGTGTGATCGGGCGAGGCGAACGGGAGTCGAGTGGGGGATATAAGCAAGAGAAAGCAGTGCGCGCGCACATTTTCTTTCTCTCTTCCTCTCATAGCCAAATACGTTTGAAGTTTCACTTCAGTCGTGTGGTCATAAGCATACTCGGTTTTCTTTTAAATATCACAGGTCTTACATTACTCGGCCGTAAATATAACACTAGCTGCTGCCCGCGGTTTTGGCCATAAAATTATTTACTGGACACAATGACCCCAGCGCCATCTAGTGTCGCGGAGACTAACGTTGACAGCTATGCCATGAGCCTGCACAGTCCCACGAAAGATGTCGCCACTTGTCGCGTTAAATATTTATTTTTGCAACGTTACATTTGTTTGCGTGGAAGTCGTTAGATACACAATCCTTATACTAAAATAACAGCCAAAAGTTTATAAAACTTTCCGTCGCTATTACTTTGTTTTCGCTTAGCGTTATTTCTGATTTTTTTCTTTTTGCTCGGCTCCTTTTGGTCTTAGCGTGATGTAAAATAACCTATAGCCTTCCTCAAAAAATGGGTTATCAAATGCAAAAAAAAAATATTCAAATCCGACTGGTAATTCCTGAGATTACCTCCTACATAAAACGTACAAACAAATTTTACCTCTTTATAATATTAGTATAAAATCAACGTCTTGGTTACTCATGTGTATCACAAATAAATAAAAATTAAGTGTCTGTTTGTAATGGCAAAATAACAGCTTTTTACTAAATGCACATGAAATTATATTACGGTACTTATAACAAAAAAAAAAAACAATTTTTGGTTTTTCTGTTTGTTCCGGCTAATCTCCGAAACGGCTGGACTGATTTTGATGAGATTTGGTATGGGGATACTTTAAAGCCTAGGGAATGACACGGGTTTTTTTTATCGACATACCACGCGGGCACAAACTATTTAAAATTAAACGTGCTATTTTAACCCCCGTACTTGCTAGAGTCGAACTTATAAACTGGTGACTTAATTTTTTTCTTTTGTATTGTTCCAGATACATAGAAAACACAACAATAGAGATAGAGAATGACTTGGCGCACCCTCCGCGCAGGAGTAACGACGACGACGATCTGTTGCGACGACAGGAGGAGTTCATCAACGCCAACAGAGCCGGGCTTAGGAGGAGGTGAGTGAAATTGGAGATCTGTAGCTCTATTCACAAACACTCGATACGCTTCCGTATCGTATTGAACATTAATCATTGTTATCGTAGGAGTCTTCTTAACGCTGTTCACAAGTCCAAAAACCGAAAATTTTGTCAGTTTAAATCAAATAGACGCCCGCTATTCTTCCAACAGCTATTTGCTGTTGAGAGCAAGTCAAATCAGGTTATCGAAATGTCAGGTTTTCGATACGATAGCCTGTCGTTTGGTTATGAATCAGGGCTCTGGGCTCTGCCTGAGGTCGAAAAATTTTCGGCCACCAAAGTCAAATCATTTATTTCAAATAGGCACATAAAAGGCACTTTTGAACGTCAAACTTGATTCTAGTTGCCCCTTCTAAAACGTAGTTTCGTATGGAGAAGAATGGGCAAGAAACTCCACAGTTACTCTTTTAAAATGTTTTATCTACACCCATGCTATAAATCCTCTATAAATGTTTTTGAAACAGTTAGCTTATTACCAACATTATAACAACCAGTGTCATAGTAACCATAATATCATCCAAATGAGTGTTATAATGTTGTACTAAATTTCATTATGCAACTCGTTTTCAAAAAAGAACCTTGTCATGCACGTGCGTTTCACTACCACAGCGCAGTAATTTAAAAAAGGAATTTATAGGTTATTCGAAATCACGTCGTATCCCGCCGGCCGCCATTTTTGTTTCACATTAGTAATGCAATAAAACTGTTTCAGAACCTTTTATAGAGGATTCATATCATGGGTGTAGATAAAGTCTTGTATGCAACTGTACATAATTAGGTATTAAAACACTCATCTGATACTATCAAACTATAAACCCACATTCGTGTTTTAATACCCCTTATTATAAAACAGTTGCATAAATAACTATTACAATATTTTTATTAGCTATTAATGTCTCACTGCGGGGCAAAAGCCTGGGATACTCTTCTTCAACCTCTTTCTGTCCTGAGCTGCCAAGGACCAATCTTTATCAAAGGAGTTCAGCTCATCCCGCCATCTCCATCATTAAGCGGGACCCATCGGGTCCTAAGTTTAGCCATTGATTGCCTGACATGCGTGGGATGTGTCCACACGTGTGGAGTTGTATAGTGTAACGTGTGCGTACAGGATGCGTTCTCCCTCCCCGCCGGCGCGCCGCTCCGTGTCGCCGCGTCGCAGTCCCGAGCGACGCGCGCGGGCCGACCTGCCCAGGCATGCGGACGAGGTGAGATATACGCTAGCGTGCTATACATATCCACTGATTTAAATAAACTCTAGGTCAAAAGTTATTTGATTCCTAAATAAACAATATTTACTACATATCATTGAAAAATGCTATTACGCTGTCAGTGAATTTTTAAATGATAACACCCTATAACATTGCTCAAAAAATTTCAATTTATTAAATTTGCTTTATTCTTATTTTGTATACATGCATGACTATTATTTTTCTGGTGAATTTTGACTTAAGAATATGATATAACTACCTCACAATTATTGATTTTGATAGATTTGCAATACTTATAATTATTTTAGTGCTTAATGTTGCATGCCATGCGGTAGAATGTACTGGATCGAATTGTTTTTCTTTTTTATGCCATCTAAACTATGTTTTGTTACCTACATTCTTTGCAAATAAATGATTTCTGATTCTGATATGTTAAAAAAAAATCTGCTCAACAAATAACGCAATGAATTTGTTGAACTGTCAAAATGAAAGCCATTGCTGCTGATAGTGTGTTACGCAATTACCCCGCAGATACACTGCGGTTCGGCACTCACAGTTTGAGGAACACAGGCGTAATTTTATGACTTCTGTCTCACAGGACAGCGAATATAAGCGAAGACTGCGCGAACAAGAGAGTCTTCGCGAGAGAGTGCTGCGAGCTAAGGAAGTGCGGCGCAGGAAGAATGCGGTGGCCTTGCACAAGCAGCTGCAGGACAAGTAAGTTATACCTACTGAGTAGATGAATTTAAAAATAAAGAAAGAAAGACAGAAAAAGTATATTGGGAAGGAACTTTTGCACAGGAAGGTCACAACCAAAAGTAAACGCACTCATAAAAACATTTTTTGAAGTGAAACTTCTTTACGCACGCTTGACTTGGGGAGTAAGCTGGCGAACGCATGACGTAAGCGTTACGAAAAGTGTGATCGGGCGAGGCGAACGGGAGTTGATTGGGGGATATAAGCAAGAGAAAGCAGGGCGCGCGCACATTTTCTTTCTCTCTTCCTCTCATAGCCAAATACGTTTGAAGTTTCACTTCAGTCGTGTGGTCATAAGCACACTCGGTTTTTTTTAAACAGATTATCTAATTTCCAACCCTTTTCACAGAGAACGTGAAAACCAAGACAAAGAAAAAGAGGCTTTACTGAAGTCCCCAACCGACCCCACCCAGCCTCCCGCAGCGCGCGCGCCCGAGCCGGAGCCACTGCACAGCAAGCCCGACACCACGAGGAGTTCTCCTGAGAAACTGCCCAAGTTGGAGAAAGCGAAGGTCGAAGTGAAAGCCGCGAAGGAAGTGAGGGATCGGTCGCCTGTTAAGGAAGAGAGGGTGGAGGTTAATTCTACTTGTGGTGGGTTTTCTTCAGATTTTTTATATATTAGTAATTGAGTTGGACGGCGACAATGTGAAGGCCGCAGGAACCTGCTGGATGCGGGAAGCACAGAACCGGTCGAAGTGGAGGTGCTTGGGGGAGGCCTATGTCCAGCAGTGGACGTCTTTCGGCTGAAATGATAATGATGATGAGGTCTCAGCCTACCGTACTTAAGTTCTAAACATTTTACTCGAATTTAGTGCTTTTAATTAGGGCATCTCAATTCTTACGAAGAGATATCTAATGCTTTTATTAACCGACTTCAAAAAAGGAGGTTCTGTATTCGACCCGTATGTATGTATGTCCGCGATTTTCTCAAAAACTTATGAACCGATTTTGATCATTCTTTCACTAATGTGATCTGCATACCTTCAGGAAGGTTTTAGTATATAAAACATTAGGTAATTATTCTTATGTACGAAGTTATATGCATAAATGTACTGCATCTCCGGCATTTATATGCGAATTTTGATGATTCTTCTAGTCGATGTCTTCAATTCTTCAATGTACCAGTGTTAATTGAATTTGTGTGGGATAGGTTACAACTAAAAAGTCAAAAATAAAAACTTTTTTACAAAAAAAAAAAACAACCAACTTCAAAAAAAAAAACACTACAAAGTGAAAAATAATTTTAATTTCAGAAGTCAGTGTCAAAACACGAAAATGCGGAACCAACGACACCGACTTCCGAAATGAAAGTTATTTTTCACTTTGTAGTGTTTTTTTTATTAGATGATACTACGAACCCCATGTTATGGCAAAGTGATATATCACCTCAAATATACCGACTTTTACTAAAACTACATAATTCTCTCTGCAGAAAACCTAACCCCGCCACACAAACTGCCGATCAAGCGAGATTCCTCAGACAGAGCGTTAACTCCTCCCCTACCGGACAAGAGAACCGACAGCGACGACGACCTCGACCTCATCCTCGGAGACATCGACGGCATCCTGTCTGATGACGAGGACAGCGGACGGTTCAAGGAGAAGCCTAAGAAGTGAGTAACTGTTAGCTTTTTAACCGACTTCTAAAAAAGGAGGAGGTTCTCAATTCGAATGTTTGTATTTTTTTATTTTTTTTATGTTTGATCGCGCATAACTCCGTTGCTTGCCAACCGATTTGAAAAATTCTTTTTTTGTTGGAAAGGGTATACTTTCCGAATGGTCCCATGAAAATTTTATCGAAATCGGACAAGCGGTTTTTGAAAAATCAACAAAAAACTAAAAAATTATCTACATTTTCTAGATTAACGATCTTTTTGTTTACTTTTTTGTGGGGTAGGTACAACTAAAAAGTGAAAAATAAAAACTTTTTTACAAAAAAAAACAACCGACTTCAAAAAAAAAACACTACAAAGTGATAAATAACTTTAATTTCGGAAGTCGGTGTCAAAAAACGAAAATGCGGAACCAACGACACCGACTTCCGAAATTAAAGTTATTTTATCACTTTGTAGTGTTTTTTTTTTTGAAGTCGGTTGTTTTATAAGCTTGTATTCAAGGAGAAGGTTAAGAAGTAAAATTGTCTAACATTCAAAGGCCCCTGGCATACCTACTTGTCAGCCATTTTTTTTTACCCGACTACGGCGAAGCAAAAAGGAGGGTTATGATTTTGGCCGGTATGTACAGTCACGTCTATAAGTATGTATACACTTGGCTTTATTCAAAGGCGATTTTCTCCTTTATTTTTTAATGAAATTTTATGTTATTACGAACACAGTATTTTCGAAACCATAGGTTTATGTGAAGTGTCGTATTTCAACGTTGCATTCGTTATTTCACGAAAATATCGCAATTGAAAGTTGCCATGTGTTGACATATTATTGCTCGTGACTGTATGTATGTATGTTCATGTGTTCCCTCATAACTTAAAAAGTACTTATAATTATTACTTATAATAATTTGACAAATGAAGTATCGTTAGAAGCGACTTTACCGTCCGCTGGTTATAGGCTATGTGACGTCACACTAAATTTAATATGGCGCCCTCTAGAGGACATAAAGTAATGAATTTAAAATAAATATTTTGGGATGGTGCCTTGTGGGGTATCAAATGAAAGGGCTTAATTAGCACATTTCAAAAATATAATTTAGTAGTCTATGCAACAAGATTACTCAAGTTCAAAAGATATGGATGTCAATTGATTAACTTTGAACGTTAATATCTCGGAAACGTGACGCTTTACGGAGTTTGGTCCTATTATGTTTTCTGTTTGTATTGATGTCAGATATCGATTTATATGGGGTTCATGCGTAGCCGCCATTTTGAAAAAAAAAAAAAAAACAATGTGGCGGACAAGTAGGTAGGCCAGGCTCCATTGACCAAACACTTGAACACATATCATAAACCTGCCAAACTGCGTGACATTTCGTCGGCAGGATTAGCACTCGTCTTAAAACACTTGGTATCAACAGTCTAATTAAACATCTAAGTAGGTAGATACAGATACTTTAAATGGACCGTAAGAATGTTATCATTATAGCAGCGCGGGCCATTGTCGGCACATACGCCGTTAACGAATCCAGTGCGGGTTGGTGGATGTCACATGTCTTCGAATTTTTTTGGTTCAAGGACATGTCGGTTTCCTCACGATGTTTTCCTTCACCGTTTCGAGAGCAGTGGTGATGAAATAATTTACACAAAGTAAAGCACCTGTCTGGGTTCGATCCTACGACCTACAACTCGTAAGTCGTGTCCGTTACATACAGGTTGAAATTGAAAACATGCGACAAAACAATATGGGAGATTGTACTCATCATTATGAACAACTTTTACTATGGGGCCAATCTTGAAATCGCGAAAAAAAAATCTGCTGTTCCCTACATTTTGACGAGTTATACGAACATAAAATGTAGGGAACAGCTGATTTTTTTTTCGCGATTTCAGGTTTGGTTCCATAGTAAAAGTTGTTCATAATGATAAGTACAATCTCCCATTTCGATTTGTCGCATGTTTTCAATTTCACCCTGTGTAATAAACACGCAGCGACTCAACATTTCTATCCTGTTCCAGACCAGACCCAGTACCAAAGTCGAAGCCTCAAGTGGACTTACGGTCCAAGCTTCCTCCCAAGTCTTCCAGCGAACACAAGAAGCAACAGAGACAGAAGATCGTGTTCACAGAAGATAATAGAGAAGAAGCGAAGAGTAAGAAGAAAGGTAAGGGAGCAAATCATAGGTTAACGCTTGCTTTATTCCTGGGCCACGAAATACTGCTTAGGGCGCTGTAACTGACATAAAGATTTGAAAGGATGTTAAGAACGTTTACGACGTACGGCATTTCATACAAACTTTCAAGCCCTTGTTTTTCGAAATGAATGAACTGATTTTAATGAAACTTCATACGCATAAGCAAGATACAAAGGTCTAAAAAGTTAGTAAAGAACATTTTTAACCGACTTCTAAAAAAGGAGGAGGTTCTCAATTCGAATGTTTGTATTTTTTTTTTTTTTTTTTTTTTATGTTTGTTCGCGCATATCTCCGTCGTTTGCCAACCGATTTGAAAAATTCTTTTTTTGTTGGAAAGGGTATACTTCCCAAATGGTCCCATGAAAATTTTATCGAAATCGGACAAGCGGTTTTTGAAAAATCAACAAAAATCTAAAAAAAAATTATCTACATTGTCTACATTAACGATCTTTTTGTTTACTTTTTTGTGGGGTAGGTACAACTAAAAAGTGAAAAATAAAAACTTTTTTACAAAAAAAAACAACCGACTTCAAAAAAAAACACTACAAAGTGATAAATAACTTTAATTTCGGAAGTCGGTGTCAAAAAACGAAAATGCGGAATCAACGACACCGACTTCCGAAATTAAAGTTATTTATCACTTTGTAGTGTTTTTTTTTGAAGTCGGTTGTTTTTTTTTGTAAAAAAGTTTTTTTAAGGGCATAAGGGCATCTCGAAACGGCTGGTTGACAGTTCCCGTGACCCAAGGGCTGGCTTTCACCTTGACCAGAGCCTAATGGCAATCCCGCCAGTCTCTTGGGTACGGTCAGCATCAAAAGTTGATTAACACTTCAGTTTTTTTAATCTTGGTTATTGAGCAAAATATTTTTTTCAAAATTGCAGCTGAAGAATTTTTTTAGAATATATACTCTTGTCTATTATGTGAAAAGCTAAAAATCAGTTTATTGAAAAAAGTTGTTGTCAATTTAAGAACATTTAAAAATGATAGTGTTAATCGACTTTTGATGCCGACTGTACCTACATTAACAGTCGACAGCGATGCGGAGGAATTATTCGACGCCATATTTTAGTTTGTGAATAGTTTTGGTTAAGTTACATTGCAAGTTAGTTATTTAAACAACAAAAAATTAATCAGCCTATAATGTTCTTACTGCTGGGACCCAGGCCTGCTTTCTTTGAAAGGTAGTGGGCTATAGTCCAGGTTGTGCTAGTGCAGGTTGGCGGATGTCAGATATCTTCGAATTTTTGGTCCTAGGACATGCCGGTTTCCTCACGATGTTTTCCTTCATTGTTGAATGTTTGAGAACAGTGGTAATGAAATTAAATACACAAAGTATAGCGCCTGGCTGGGTCCGAACCCACGACCTACAACTCGGTAAGTCGGGGCCGTTATCACTTACAATTAGTTATATACTTATCTTTTATTTTGTTACAGAAAAGTCCCCCCCGCGTCGAGCGGTCGTCACAAGCTCGACAGTAACCGAAGATGTAGAACCGCCTGTCGAAGTTAAAAAGACAAAGGTAAGAAGGCAAGACTGTACATGTTAAGGCCCAGGCAAATAACACCTTGTCTGCGAAAAACACTGTGCAGATTTCTCACCGGGATCATTCATGTCGAAATCATATTAAAAAAATACAACGCGCTAAATACATGAAGGCTTGATGAATACGTAACAGAATGACCCCTGATTAAGTTTAGAATTAATTAATCTACCACAAAAAGCAAGTAAGACCTTTACAGATGGATATTGTTACAAATAAATATGATTGTGATGAATCACACTATATAATCACACTAATATTATAAAGGCGAAAGTTTGTGAGTGTGTGTGTGTGTGTGTGTGTTTATATGTTTGTTACTTCTTCACGCCTAAACCACTGAACCGATTTAGATGAAATTTGGTATAGAGATAGTTTGAGTCCCGGAAAAAGACATAGGATAGTTTTTATCCCGATATTCCCACGGGATCGAGACTTATGCGGGTGAAACCGCGGGGCGCAGCTAGTTAGTTATAAATTCGAAAGTGTGTCTGTCTGTTACCTCTTCACGCTTAAACCGCTGAACCGATTTAGATGAAATTTGGTATAGAGATAGTTTGAGTCCCGGGAAAGGACATAGGATAGTTTTTATCCCGGTATTCCCACGGGATCGAGACTTATGAGGGTGAAACCGCGGGGCGCTGCTAGTCAAATAATAAAAATGTAACAGCCTTTGGTCTTGTAGTTGCAAGCGCTACTGCTGAGCGTGAGGTCCTGGGTTCGATTCCCAGGTCGGGCATAGTGTTAGTGTGTTATTCCATCTGGGATTTCTCAGTAGCAGCCGTAAACTGGATTTGTGCCCGGTTGATGGGAACAGGCTCGCCCCCTATTACATGGGACTTAGACATAACTGGCGAAATGTCCTTCTTAGTCCCTCGAGGATTACAGACGTGACGTTATGTTATATCACAAATAAATATAAATATTTCTTATTTTCAGGTAAAATCTAAACTGGACATGACTGTAAAATCCAGACAACGGATAACATACGAGAAAGAGGTAATTCACATACTGTTAATACATATAATATATGATGGAGAGAGTACATCTGTCTTGCTAACATCAGCCATCATTTTAACTACTGTGGGCGTACTATGGGTAGTGTTGGTTATTGCGCAATAGGAAAACCGTTTGCAGTTCAAATCATATTATAATTTCAAGAAGACATTAATCACATTAGCGAATCGCACACTGTAGGTACACGACACAACTAGATACGGAACGCGCGACAGTTCCTGAGCACATGTTGTCCGTACGATGTCCGATGGTCAAGTGTGTCGCTCCACCTCGCTGCTTGCTCTCGTCGACCCGCGGACTCAGGCTAGACTCTGTCCACTGGCGTTCGGACTTCCGGATAGTCTAAACGAATGACTCCGATATATATACAGGGTGTCCCTGGAAGTATGGATCAAATCGAATAGGGACGTGGGCAAGGTCATTACCAAACGTTTTAGCAAAAAAAAAAAATACTAAAAAAAGAGAAGAAAAATCGAATTCGTGAAAACTATCAGGGCTATCAATTTTTTTTTTTAGATAGCCCTGATAGTATTTTTTTATGATTATTTTCTTTGAGCACTAAGCGAAGTGATTGAAAAAAAAAACGGTCATAACATTTGAACCGTAACAAAATTCACTGACATTCTCAGGGTTAAAAAGTTTGGAAATGACCTTGGCCACGCCCCTATTCGATTTGATCCATACTTCCAGGGACACCCTGTATTTTTCAAACAACATGTGGCCTTTTTCTACCTGATATACAGAGTGAATTTTCAAAGTGGGCGTGGATGGCCAAATTCTAAACTATGAGGAATAGCGAAAAGTACTCAATGGAGTCGCGGGCTCGATTTTGATGAAAACTAAAACTGCATCATTAGATTTTTGAATAATCAATATTTCTAGCCATGAATCGAACCTGTTGATTTGGAAAAAAAAAACACACGCTGTATTATTACATCATTCGATAGTGTCCCTAATAAGGATCAAATTCTGGGAAGTAATGACATACGGCAAACTTAAGGAAAATGTTGAATTTTAATAAACTTAAAGTATTCATATCTACATTACGTACCTTGTTCGAAATGATGCTCAATATTTTTATTAACACACCCGCAGCGCAGTCACCTTCACAACATCATGTTCTAAATTCAAATTTCTATTACGATCTTTGGAAAATATTCTAATGCCGCACAGGTCAATCCATCAGGTTAAGCTACGCTTGCCGCGGTTGGTCTGTGGATGGGTGACCATCTTTACATACCGAGACCCCTCCATGCCTCGGAATGTACGTTAAGCCGTTGGTCCCTGCTGTCATTCCTGGATCTTTGACAGTCGTTACGGGTAGTCAGAAGCTCGAAGGTCTGACAACCAGTCTTACTAAGGGGAAGGGGTTTCGTATTACCCAGTAACTGGGTTGTGGAGGTCAGATAGGCAGTCGCTCCATGTAAAATACTGGTATTCAGCTGCATCCAGTTAGACTGGAAGCCGACCCCAACATAGTTGGGAAAAGGCTAGGCAGATGATGATGAGGTAGGTAGGAACATTAAAAAAATTAAAAATAGGTATTTTCCTAAAAATGAGCTCTTTCCTTTAGTTTGCCGTATGTCATTACTTCCCAGAATTCGATCCTTATTAGCGACACTATCGAATGGTGTAATAATACAGTGTGAGTTTTTTTTTTTCAAAATCAACAGGTTCGATTCCTGGCTAGAAATATTGATTTTTCAAAAATCCAATGATGCAGTTTTAGTTTTCATCAAAATCGAGCCCGCGACTCCTTTGAGTACTTTTCGCTATTCCTCATAGTTTCGGATTTGGCCATCCACGCCCACTTGAAAAATTCACCCTGTATAACTGAATTTTTGAAGATTTTTGTTCAAATTACGTTTTATAATTTTCTCCAGCAAGCCGAAAAAGCAAAAGAAGACGAGAAAAAAGCTGCAGCTTTCACCAACAGACGAGTGATCCTGCAGAGAAAAGCTCCCAAAGAGAAGTCTTCCTCAGTATTCTCAAGAATCGAGGTCAAAACCGACCCGACGAAACCCAACCCTGGCATATTCAGCCGGGCAGTCAGAACCGCGATCGGCACAGAAAGTGCCAGAATCGTCATCAAAAAAGACGAACCACAAGTTCAATTTGAAAGCGACTCGGAAATTGACGAGGACAGTTTACTAGAAGACTCGGGAAATATTGCCACTGTGGCCAATTTACCCTTCGGAATGACGGACACGAGGTTGAAGACTTTGGCTGGCAGTGAAGTGCAGGTAATTAGAATTTTAGGGTTATTTTCTTTGGATTGTCTCTCTTTCTTTTTGAGGTTGGTGGTTCGAATGGTTATTTAACATGTTACGACGAATAGGATCTATACATAAAAAATTCAAAGTCCTGACTGACTGACTGATATATCAACGCACAGCCTAAACCGCTGGTCCTAGAGACATGAAATTTGGTGGGTGTGTTCTTAGTGAAGAGTAGGTACCCACTAAGAAAAGGGTTTTTCGAAATTCCACCCCTAAGAGGGTGAATGGGAGGAGGGTGAAATTTCATGCGGACGAAGTTGCGGGCAGAAGCTAGTTTTAGATAAAGCCCTACTATCCAGTCATATGGAAACCAGAGTCAGTATTTTTGTAGGTTAGATAAATAATCGGGAGGGAAATGCATATAAAATTGATGTTTAATCTTGTCTTAACTATTATAATGGTGGTGATAAAAATAATGAAGGCATGGATAAGAATATACCTATATTTTTAGAGTTCCGTGTCCAAAAGGTGCCAATGGGACCCTATTACTGAGGCTCCGCTGTCCGTCCGTCCGACTGTGTGTCACAGGACTGCATCTTTTGAACCGTATTAGGTACACACTTGAAATTTTAACAGAATGTGTATGATCTCTATAACAACAAATAAAATTGAGTTACAAATTAAAGGGGGTCCCCATACAAGAAATATTGTATGGTGGTACAAAGAAAGAAAATACATTTATTTAGCACAGACTAAAAGACACACAACAAACACAACAGTACCCTTCGTGTGCGAGTCCGACTCGCACTTGGCCGGTTTTTATATTGAGTACGGATGTGACATCCGTTAGTAGTCCGCGCGGCGACAAGTCGCACGCGACAAGTTGCACGCGACAAGTCGCACGCGACCTGCGCCCGCGCCGCACAGCGCTGGGGGCGTTGTAGGCTGACTATGCTATGCTTTGAATACAGTTAAATGATAGTGAAAACCACATCAAAATCCGTTGTGTAGGCTGCTCGAGTAAGCTAGTCATGTAATAGGCATATAATAGTTATTAACTAGCTGTGTGAGTTGAGATTCCTGTAGGGATTGAAAGAAAGAAAGAAAATACGTTTATTTGCGGTGAAAATGACGCAAAAAAGAACATAAACACAAAAAATAAAATAAAAAGGTAGAGGGAAACATGTGTCACATCCACGCAAAACGGCTATCGCTCAGCATTATGCTGCGACCCTATGCAAGACAGAGCCCCAGCGCTGGTTTTCGGTGACAGCCGGCGCTGACGTAATGACGTCGTCCGGTGCAGCAAACAATTATTAAAAAACTACTGGTACAGTGTACTTCAAGAAAAATAATTGAATTTAAAAGTGATAGAATAATTATACTAAACAGGAAATAGACATAGGATTGTGCATTATCCTGATAAAAAGTATCCTATGTCGGGCGGGAATAGTATGGTTTTAAAGAAAAGTAAGAAACAAAATACATTTATTTAGCATAGACTAAAAGGCGCACAATACAATAATACACTAGATAAAAAAAAATAAACTGAAAAGTGCGCTGTAGCAGGAAAATGTGCCTTATGGCTCCGCCAAAAAAGCCCAGTTCAACAAAAATGTCAGACAACTAGTGCCTGACGCTGGTTTTCAACTGGACCTGGTGTGTGAGGTGACGGATGTAAATCAGTTTTATACTGCAACGTGGCGTGTGCATACTTAAATTAAATAAATTTGTGTTAGATAAAAACAGTAACGAATACTTCTTACATAGTGTGATATAGAATAACATTGAGCAGTGGTGGCCAAGTGGTAACGGCCGCGACTTACCGAGTTTCGAACCCAGACAGGCGCTTTACTTTGTGTAAATTATTTCATCATCACTGCTCTCAAAACGGTGAAGGAAAACATCGTGAGGAAACCGGCATGATCTAGAACCAAAAATTCGAAGACGTGACATCTACCAACCCGTACTGGGCCCGCGTGGTGGATACGGCCCACTCCCTCACACCGAAAGGAGGCCTGTGTCCTAGCAGTGGGAACATTATAGGCTAATTATGTGAATAACATTGCATAAAACAAAAAAGACTGATAAATAAATGAGACGGGCGCATCATAGACCTTCGTTAATATGGAAATATAAATTACCACTCCTTTGCGTCGCGCAGTCGGCTAATAAAGAAATCCTTCGTAACGAGTCAGATCTAAAACCTGATATAACAGACTTCCATGTTTCAATACATTGATTGTTTTCAATCAGTGAAGGAGTTTTTGTAACCCAAGGAGTGAATAAAGTCCGAACTGTCATGTCTCGTTGCTGACAGCAGTTTTTTTTTCCGATCTGTCAGTGGACAAAGCAAGGGTGACAGATTGGAATAATTAAAAAAAAAATATATATAAAAAATTTAAATATATAAAAAAATAGTAGCTTACCAGTATCGGGAACAGAGTCCAAGCTACCGGCGGTCAGGGCTCTAGAGAGAGGAACCTCCTGACAGTGCGGGCCGTGTCCAGAAGTATCGCTTTCTGAATCAAGCCCATGATCCAGCTGCCCAACGAGAGCCTTCTCCGGTGTTGGTCGAGGCTCTTGACTATTATCTAACCTCTTGGCTGTCACGACTATCGCTATAGTAATCGCTGAGTCCACAACCCACGTGTCGACAACCTCGCGAGCCAAGTCAAGATACTTGATTTGTTCATCTTTCTCGGATTTCACGATTACCACTTTTTATTATTAGTAGATATACATATATTATTGCAACTTAAAACACATAGATAAAAATATTAACTAATGCTATTTTTTTTTTATAATTCGAAACATTCGAACCACTCAACCTGTGATATTGATTACCAACTCAAGGTGATATAAATGTGTGATATTTATTTATATGTACATATTATATAGTTATTCCTTAGAATTACACTGTAGTACACAGGTTTTATTATATTTAATAGATTTATTTCTTATGCAGGTTTATTAATTTCTCACCCGCGATTCTGTTGATTTATTTATTAAAAGATAGAGGTAAAATGTTTTTGCTTCCCGAGGCAGTCGTAAACTATTGTATCAATGTAATTAAGTATATAAAATAAAAATATATCTTCTACGTTTGATATTATACTGCGTTGTTTTTTCGTGATTATTATTTTGTATATTATGCTGATTGGTCAACATTTGTTAGTTATTTACAAAGAAATGTTTACGCAAATGAGCTCCTAAATTCTTATGCTATAACAAATTAATAACCCTGTATATTCTTTCTCTGGGCGAATACTACATTTATTACATACTTCCTAGTTTAATATATTATGAATATTTTTTTAAATATTATGATTTTATTATAACCTTATTCTGTACTGATACAAAGCTGTGATAATATATTTGTGACAACTGCAGTATTCGCTTTGTTACAATTGTTTTTTAACAATGAAATGTGATGAATTTAATTGTAATGACTTCGATACGAGGTCATTATTTATTAGTAAATGTATAAATAATATTATGGCATATGCCAATTGAATTAAATGTTTTGGCGCAGCCATGTCGCAGTATTGTAATGTTCCTTGTAGTCGATCATCGATTTAACTAAACTTTACAACATAATGATGTCTAAGGGGTGTTCGAATCACCCATTGCGCAAATAACACTAACCCATTCCTAACCAAGCATATTATTATTATTTTTAGCTTAGATGCAGGGCTAACTGTAAAAAAAACTTATTTCTTTTGATGAAAGTTATGTATGAAAAAGTAGTCAAGTTTAGTCAATGTAAGTCATTGTTTACAAGGGCCATGCACACATGATCTAAAATATATGTTACAAAAAAAAAGATCATGAAATAGGTCATGTTTTAATATATTTTTTTTTACATTAGTTTGATTATGGACTGAATTTATTACATTTTAAAACCATGCGCATGCACTTTATTATAATAATGTACTATTTTATTCGAATAATACAATTTTAATATTGTATTTACATATCAGTTTTAGCAAATAATAACTTTTGTTGTATTCCTAGTTCTTCCTTTAAGTGTGTGTATATAAAGTAGGTACTTATTTGATGCCCAGGTTTAAAAATAATATTATAAATATCAAAGATACTTTATCTAAGTTTACGTATTAAAATTGTATTATAATTAAAATAGGAAAAGTGTTAAGTGATTGTTTTAACCTAAGATTGTATTAAGACAGATAAATGCTTTAGTCAATAAGTTAACTAACTTTTTGTATTTTACAGCATTATTTTTATATCTTGCACATATTAATACTCATTTAAGATTTTGTATTTTACCTGTTTTGTGTATTGCTATGTATAAATTACTTAACATTTTTCATATTTTTGACAGCTTTGTACCTGATATTAGTTGTTAAATCATTTTTAAGTATTAGGTATTAACAAAAAACCGTAGAAATTGAAACAAAAAACACCCACGGATTCATGTTCCAGAATTTATTACTGAACAAAGAAGACCGATCAGCGAAGATAACGTTTAAAACGACGGTAGCCGCTGAAAACTTCAAAAAGAAATTTAACAACAAGATGGTTGCCGCCACCCGATTATTCGTCACATTGCGCTGAATACAAATAATACACGATTCAAAATCGACGACACTAAACGCCAACACTCCTGGCGGTCGCGGTCATGGAATGTGTGAGTAGGACGGCCATATTTTCTCGTGTCATCTCGCTCCCGCATTGTATGACCGCGGCTGCTACTTAATGATGACGTATTCTATAACTAATTAGTAACCATTTGAAAATGTAACTTTAAATACACGATTGTTACTATTAAACAACTTGTTTTTGTATTTTAGGCAATTAGGTTACAATTCAACAGTTCTTTTAAATTAGGTTATAAATTAAATAGTTCTGGTATATAGCGACTATTTGATTATGTTATTTAAGTAAATATATTATGTTTTAAGTCTTGGCAGAAGATTCTATACTTATCAATGTATTTTAATACTTATCTAATTGATATAAAGTATAGATTTGGGCGAAGAATTACCTCGGAAAATCGAAGGGGACTTTCCGGTGCATTGAAATATATACTTCATTCCAATGAAATAAGTGTTGAAGTACACTGACATATTTACAATCTTGTGCCGTGCCGTCTGCCGGTGAACGCTGGTTCTTATGTTCTGTATAATTATTTGAGTTAGTCTTAAGTTGGTGCCCTAAAGTGTTTACAATTTGTACATTAATTTTAGTTTCAAAGTTTTTAATACACTTTGTGTAGAAAAATAGCAAAAAATATCTCAAAAGTTAGAAAAATTTTGCTTCTTGTAAGTAGAAAACGCAATTATCTTTTCACTGCCACGTCATACTAATGACGTCATACTAATGACGTCATAGCATGACGTAATAACACGTCGAAAATAAACTAGTGCTATTTAGGCAAAGTATAGCTGATAATAATATAAATGGATACCTATGTATAGTTTGGCATTGGCATTAAAAACTTAATGTGTGTTTTAGTTTAAAGGAAACTTCGCAGATGTGATAGGTATCGATATCTAAACCTGATGATACAAAAAGAAATTAATTTGATGAGTGCTTTTGTTGGGGTCACCACCCGCAGGTAGCAGCATTAGCATTTTTGAAGTGAAACTTCTTTACGCACGCTTGACTTGGAGAGTAAGCTGGCGAACGCGTGACGTAAGCGTTACGAAAAGTGTGATCGGGCGAGGCGAACGGTAGTTGAGTGGGGGATATAAGCAAGAGAAAGCAGTGCGAGCGCACATTTTCTTTCTCTCTTCCTCTCATAGCCAAATACGTTCCGTATATCTAAGCACAGTGCAGGCCTATTGTCTGTATCACAGTGTAAGAGCAAGAGAGAGCAGTGCGCGCGCACATTTTCTTTCTCTCTTTCTCGAAGTTTCACTTCAGTCGTGTGGTCATAAGCACACTCGGTTTTTTTGTAAACTTCACAGACGACATGGGTTTCGATATGTAAGCACAATAAAATTAAAAATTAAAAAAAAATTCTCAGCTCATACTTCAAGTAACATCACTACAAGCGGTCGTTGACCCCAATTTTTTTTTTTTTTATCAAATCTCATTTATTTTTGTTTTTTCATGTTTAGTAGATATCGATAGCCATCACGTCTCCGGACTTTCGCTAGGTAATTTAATTTGACACCGTATATTCTGTTAAAAATTAGGGGAGCATTTTGTTCCAAAAGTTGTATTTGTAATTATTATTGTGCATCACATATGAGATCCCAGAATGTCGTAGGTTATAATTTGCAAAAATACTGCAATTTAAAGTAATTATTTATGCTAAGAAACTTAGATTTAAGTTTTTAATTCTTTGGAGCTTTTATGTTATATCTATATCGTCGCGATAAAAAGCGTTTATTGATACGTACCATAAGTATGTCGGGATTTGGAATAACTAAAATTGTTTGACTTTGAAAAAGTCTTAAAATTTCTTGTCATATTTCTTTTTCGCGAAATGTTTAACATAAGTCAGTCTGATTGTTTATAAAAACTTTAATTATGATATTAAAACTATGTCCCCGAATAAGTAAACACAATTACTTAATATATTTAGTTTAATAGAAAAATATGTCAGTTAATATAATCCTCTGTATGTTACAAATTCTCATATTTTAACCTATATTGCATTTTTTTTATGTTTTACGTAAACAGCTCACATTTTATTACATAGAATAAGATAAGTACACACAGTACAAGGACCTGGGGGGCGTTGCTGGTAAACATTAGTTGTGAAATAATATTGAAAAAAAAAAAAAATGGCGGCGTTAGTTCCAATTTTGGTCAGGCGCCTAAAGATCCTTGTACAACTGTACATGTTTTAACCCTGCCATCACCACGGACGTCAAAATAAAATTAGACGTTGAAAAATTCCTAAGACATTTTTCTTTTTTCAGGTAATACTAATTAATATAGTTAATTATTTGTGTTTCTCGTGGTTTGTAATTGTACGAGTAGTATTTGACGTAAAAGATAAATGTTTGTATTAGATTTTGGTAGTAAAAGGGTTATCTATATTACAATTTACCGTATCTACTTTGTTCCTATTAAACATTACCATGTCCATTTAACTTCTTTGTGCTCTCAACGGTATTAATAAATACATTGTTTCGACTTAGACACTTTCATAGCATTGATGGAAATCGCTCGATAATTTTGTATACTGGGTTATTTTAAAATGGCTAGCTAAAGTCCGCAGAAGCGATGGGTATCGATACTAAACGATAAATAAAAAGATACATTTTTTGAAATATGAGATCAAGAAAACTGTTTTTTTTTTATGCTTTACTGTGTTTTTATATATCGAAACCCATCACATCTGTGAAGTTCACACAAAAAAAAAAACAGATATTTCCAGCGACTACAAAAACTACGGTTGGTGACCCCACAAGTAACGTATCAAATTAATTATTATTTGTTTTATCATTTTTAGATATTGATGCCCATCTCTTCTGCAGAGTTTAGCTAGCCAATTGAAAGTAACCCTGTATAAATCTGTAGTGTATGCCATTTTACAAAATGACAATGAATTGGTTACTTTTAGCAATAGTTTGCCTATGATTAGACTTTCAATGCTGTCTCGAAAATGTTGTAATACCTATAATAATACATTATAATAAATTAATGGTGTAATATAAATATCTTGTCGTGTATACCTACTGTTTTTGTAAACTTTAAAAATGAGTCTTATTGTTAAAAATATGCTGTACGTAATCATTATATTTTTGAATGTTGTTCAAACAGTTGTTTTTGCCACTTTTCATTCAAATATTCATATTTGTAATGCACTTTTTTGTATGGATAACAATAAATTAAATAGAATAGTTAGGTTAGCCATCCTTTGGAGACTATCGCTCTAAATTTAAACTAAAACTCAATTCAGAATCGTACACTGGCTGGTAGGGACATTGCGTAGTAGGTAATAGGTAATACGGGCTGGTGTCCGCAACTCCGCGTCAATGCGCATATTTTGCGTACGTAGCGTAGATTTTTCCTAGACTATCAATAAAAAACGGCAATTTCATTGAAAAGTGCAATACCTACGTTGGCAAAATGTATGGAACAGCAAATTTTTTTATTAACCGACGAACAATTTCAACGCAGTAGGGTTTAGAGTAATGTACTGAATCCATGGTAACTGGTTGCGCGTTGTTGTTCCTGTCATCTTGTATAACTAAAAATGTCAAATATAGTATGTACAGACTAGCAAATCCAGCTATTACAATCTGTCAAATTTCTTTAATAGCTTTTCAACTTTATCGCTAAAGTATAAGGTTCAAAGTTGATTGGGAAAATTTGACAGTTTCGGGTAGCTTTATGTGCTGGCGTCTGTACTTCAAGAATTTCAATTTCCATCTTGCTTCTGGACGCTCGTTCAAGTCTTCCAAAAATAATTTTGTGTCCAAATAAAATTATGCAAAACTGTTTTCCTTCCTACATGCAAAAAAGTACTTTCAAATTTTTTTTTGGAAAATCTTATAAATAATCATTCTGAGCTTGTTTAAAAAAAATGGCGTGTATCAGAAATCTGTGGTCATATTTAAGGGTCATCATCATCTGACTAGCCTTTTCCTTCCCATGTTGGGGTCGGCTTCCAGTCTAACCGGATTCAGATGAATACCAGTATTTTACATGGAGCGACTGCCTATCTGACCTCCATAACCCAATTACTGGGAATGCGATACTCCTTGGTCATATTTAAGGGTGTGGTTTAAAATTATCAGCTGTCCGACACATTTATTCGCAATTAAAATGTTGGCCCCATGGATAAAGCTGTTCAGTCTGATGGTGTATAACACACCCTTAAGGCGCTACCTCCAAAATCTGAAATCCTCGAAAACCTACTAAGCGAGCGAAAGTGATACAATTACTTTTGAAAAGCAAAAGAAGAGTGATGGCTATAATTTGCGTGCGCTCGGAATAAAACGACGTATGTGCCAAAACGAATTAACTCCTTTAAAAAAAAAAATGAATTAAATTTAAAACTACTTTGATTAAACTTTGATATGATAATTATCTATGTTTTAAAGTAAATTCCATTGAATAACTCTTAAACGTTACGCCGTGATGTCGAAAAAAGTAAAAAAATAGATGTAACTTTGCAATTTTTTTGTATCGAGAAAAATTCATTGGATCGTGTATTCCTTTTACACGATACTAGACCAAAGAGTCAAAAAACATGTACTAAAATTTTTAAATCCCTATTCCACATACTTAACAAGTTACACGAAATAGAAAAACAATTTTTTTAATATAACACCTTAAATATGGCCACACATGTCGATACACGCTATATCTACGAGTAGGTATATACACCTGTTTCGTTTCGATATTTTAGATGATCCGTCTACTTTGTATAGACTCTTCCATTGTTGTACAAAATATTTGAGACTAGCTGCGCCCTGCGGTTTCACCCGCATAAGTCTCGATCCCGTGGGAATATCGGGATAAAAAGTATCCTATGTCCTTTCCCAGGACTCAAGCTATCTCTATACCATATTTCATCTAAATCGGTTCAGCGGTTTAGGCGTGAAAAGGTAACATACAGACAGACAGAGTTACGAGTACTTTCGAATTTATACTATTAGTAAGTATGGATGTTACAGAGCATACAACGTACTACGGTATCACTATACTTCATTTGCAATAAGATAAGACGTTTAATAAACCTTTTTTGCCGTCCGTTCAACCGCCTTTGACTTCTATTGTGTTGGTGGCATGAAAAATGGCAGATGTAGTAAACACTTGGTATTGTAACCTCGTTTTTGCTTTTAATGTCATCCTTATGCACACGGAATAGAAGTCAAAATCGGTCGAACGGATGGTAAAAAGGTTTGTTTTAATTTGTAATGTTATATCAAATGGTGTATAGAGGTTCCAGAAATGACTGAAAAGTTGACGTTAAGGTTTTACAGCTTTTATTTGTCTGAAGGGCCTCAATACAATTTGGCCTGGACACATCGGGAATGCAAGGCTTTATATTTTACTTCCCCGTTGGAACATTTCATAGGTACTTGTATTTTAGACTGTAACGGAAACGGTAACCCTTCTACAACGAATATTTGCCAAATGTTAGAAAGAGAAAATGAAATATTTTATGATAGGAAAATTAGTTTTTTTTTTTTTAATGTAGAATATAATAAGATTCAGTTTCAGTACCTACAAGTACACACTACAACTGTCCGTGTAGATATTTATACTTCAAGAAAAACCAGGTACATAATAAATATCTGTCATAATTTCAAATCAGTAGGACACTATTTTAGTTATACAAGGTCGAATTAGATTACTTAGCGAAATTCCGCAGACGTGATGGGTATCGATATCTTTTTTTTTTAAACATGATAAAATTTGACTCTGTATTTGTAAGCATTTAGACTAAAGTCACTAAATAATGTAGAAGTCAAAATTATATACTTGTATTTTTCTTTAAAAAAATTGAAATAAGGTCTTCTAATTCTTAATAATGGTTGTAGGTACGAGTTTTTGTTTTTAATGCATTTAATTTTAAAATAAATAGAAAGTAGGTACTCTAAACAAGGAAGCAAGCTTGGTCTGAATATTTAAAACGGTTTTGTTTCGTTCATAAAAATATGTGTCACTAAATAACAAAAAGGTAGTGAGATTAAAAAAATTACTCACAACTTTTCTGTATGATAAAATAAATATAAAAATAATTCAATGCTACACGAATAAATAACTTTAGTTCTTTTTTTAATAACAGTTTTTCGCTAATTTCAAAACATATTAGAGGCTCTTGTAATTTTTATATTATGTAAAAGGTATAACTTAAGTTTGTCATATTAGTATTTAGGTGTGACAAGATATATTTTTTAGTAATCTGTAGAGGTTAAAACTTGTTGCTTTATTCGAGGCTGCCTCGTAGTTAGCGATTTTAAAACGTCAAACACAATTTTGAATCCCTTGTGTAAAATTATTAAGAAAAAAGGCAATTTACTGAAGAAACTAAGTATATTATTTTTTTAAGTTGCTGTATTTAATAAAACAAGACACTAAAATAATCAGTTTTGGTTGTGCCTCGACAAAAGTCACTTATTTCGAGGCAACCTCGTCGAAAGCAAATTTTTCGCATTGTGACACATTGTTATTAATAATGCAAATAAAATACGCTAGCTGTGAAACGTTGTTTAATTATTTTGTACAAAATACCAATTTCTAAATAATGTGATAATTTTTATACCGATCTCAGGAAATAAATTTTGGAGGAGAATGGTTGAAAGTGTTTTAATTATCTTTTGTATAATTGTTTTACCCTGTACTTATTACGATTAGTTTTAAGGTACATAATGAAAACTGATTATGTAATATTAAGTTGTGAAATAAAATAACTACTTAACTATTTAAGAATTTTTGTAAAAAAAAAACTAAGCCTTTTTTAAAGTGGGTGTTATAGAATCAGTTCACAAACAGTTCAGTAAAAATCACTCACCAAATGATATAATTATGAAAAATGAGTGAATGAAAGATTACAATAATAATTGTTAAGAAAGGTATCGAAACAAAATTTTTATTATTGAATGGGAAGGAATAAAAATAATACTTTTTCGAGTGAAAAGTTGTTTTTTTTATATAAATCTTGCCTGAATTGTAACATTTTTACAATTTTATGAGTGAACGAATGTTTTCTTGCTATTTTTTAATTTATTTTGTGATGCCGGACATCGATACGCTTAAAATGTATTCCCTGGAATATATTTTGGAAATCTAAAGACTGATTTTTAAATAAATAACGTAATTTTCTTATTTTGTATTTCATTTGCATTTACCCTTCTTTTTGAATCGGTGATTATAATAGTCCATGGGCTCATGGCTAAGCAATAACAGCCGCATGCGCACCATTCGAGTGTTCAGGCTAAGTTACGCTTTCCGCGGTTCCGTGGTTGGGTTGACCATCTTTACCTACCGAGAAACCTCCGTCGGTAATTCCGTTTATCCACCCCCAAGAATAAGAAATCTACCAAGGATACACGGAGGGAAACGCGTGTCAGGCTCAACCCAAGATGTGTAGGTGTAAACTAAAAATTGTGCGTTTAGTCAAAAATATAATAATAATAAATAATTCTTTATTGACATAATAGATTACAGTACTTGATTGAAGCCTCTGACTCCTGAACTAGGTGTACCTGTATGTCAGGAGTCAGCGCCCTCTCCCATTTTATTTCGCTTAGGTACTTAATGTCAACATAGGAAATAGACAACTCTGTGTGCAACAAACTACAATTTTAAAAGAAGTAAACAAAAATTAAAAAAAATAATAAAAATACAAATACAATAACAGAAAACAACAAATATATAGTGAAAATAATCAGCTTGGAATTTTTCGCATTATGTAGATATAAACAAAAAACGAAAATGGCTGGTTTTATCCGACCAAATTCGAATGGCTACAAAAAAGAGACGGAATCGTACAGACGCCAGCACATCAACCTACTACAATCTCTCAAATTTCTTTAATAGATTTTCAACTTTATTATTAAATCATAAGGTTCAAAGTTGATTGGAAAAATTTGACAGTTTCGGGTAGGTTGATGTTCTGGCGTCTGTACATATACAGGGTGTCCCTGGAAGTATGGATCAAGTCGAGCAGGGGCTTGGGCAAGGTCATTTCCAAACTTTTTAACCCTGAGAATGTCGTTGAATTTTTTTACGGTTCAGAAATTATGACCAATTTTTTTTTTCAATCGCTTCACATAGTGCTCAAAGACAAATAATAATAAAAAAATATTATTTATCAGGGCTATCTAAAAAAAATAAATTTATAGCCCTGATAGTTTCTTTTAAAGATTTTTTTAAAACAATTCGATTTCTCTTCTTTTTTTTTTTTTGTTAAAACGTTTGGAAATGAACTTGCCCACGCCCCTATTCGATTTGATCCATACTTCCAGGGACACCCTGTAGAATAGATCGATGACCTTTTTAAATAAAAAAATATTAAGCATTTTCAAAGTTAATGCTTTTGAGCTGAAATTTTGTACAGAGATTCTAGACCAGATACACTTTTCAACCCGTTTGTATTGATATACCCTTTCCGTAACACCCTGTATATCTATTACTCGATGTTTTGTTTGAAGATGGCTAGTCTTTAATTAATAATTCATACAAAAATACATGTTACATGATGATAGCCGACCGGCGGACCTTGATGTCCGCCGGTCGGCTATCATCAGACTCACGAGTAACTCTCTCATTCATCGAGATATTGTGATCCCTATGCCTTGCTGATAACGACTGACGACTTAATTTATCTACGTAATATTTGTACCACAGTTCTCGATTTCTCTTTACAACAACAAAATAGAGTATTAGTGAGTTTATTAAATTATTTAATAAAAAATCTAAAAAATATGTGATTGTACTGGCATTGAAAAACTTTAATAAATACGAAGAGAACATTAAGCCGTCGCTCAGTATAAATATCAAAGTGGCGATGTACAAGAGACGCCATTTGTTCGTAGCTGTACTTGCGCTCGTGTTCGAACTACGAAAAAATGAATAGGTACACAATTACAATGTAAAGTGAGCTGTTTAATATCATAGGTAATATAAATAAATAAGATATCACATAAGAGTCTGATTTTGATCTATGAACAACATAAGTAATAGAAATATAGACGAGGCTCGATAATACAGGCACACCCCAACCGAAGAGGCCACTTTTTAAATATCTCCTTCGTATATGCACATTGAAAACTTTTACAATGTCCACGTAGAACATGTGGCTCATAACTATCAGCCAGTACAGCTTCACTGTAACTAAGTACGCACTTAGAAGAATAGTCATATTAAAACAAGCAGGTACACAATATTTTCATTTAAGGCGAATGCGCTGTGGTAGCCCGCGAAATTCAAATTTTCTTACGTTTTTTGCAATTTTCAGGTCAGTGTCAGGTTTTATCTAGATCAAAATTTGATTAGCGACTATAAAAGGTACGTATTTACAGAATTATAATCATCATAATCATTAATACATCTTTCTAAGTTAGATTTCTACCGTTAAAAACAAATCTCGTATGGAAGTGTTTATGGTAGAAATCTAACTTAAAGAGATATATTAATGATTCTAATGACTATAATTCTGTAAATACATGTCTATTATAGTCTCGAATCAAATTTTGATCAAGATACAACCTGACACTGACCTGCAAATTGCAAAAAACGTAAGAAAATTTGAATTTCGCGGGCTACAACTACGCATTCACCTTAAACGGTTCTTGGCTATATATAGAAAAATAAATGGTATCAAAAAGACTAAGAAGTTTGATAAGATTGCGTTAAGAAACACATAGTTTCTATAATTACGAAACTTCTTTAATAAGCACCATGACGTCACTCCGTATATCAACGTTGCTGTGTTCAGCGCTAACGTAATGCAGAGGATAGTGACCTGCCCCCTTATTCACAAACACTCGATACGCTTCCGTATCGAACATTAATCATTGTTATCGTAGGAGTCTTCTCAATGCTGTTCACTAGTCCAAAACCCGAAAATTTTGTTAGTTTAAATCAAATAGACGCCCGCTTTTCTTCTAACAGCTATTTGCTGTTGAGGGGAAGTCAAATCAGGTTATCGAAATGTCAGGTTTTCGATACGATAGCCTGTCGTATGGTTGTGAATCAGGGCTCTGGACAGTAAGTAATAGTTCCCGAGAGTCCTCACTCTCTGTAGAAGTATCCACTCTGGTGCCGTTGTCAGGCATGGTGAATGTCACTTGCACGGATTCAATTAATTCACTTATAGATTACGAAAAACGTATTTGTGGACAGCTTCACTTAAAGCACTGCCATGTCCGTCGATGCCTTACTTCTCACTAATCAACTTATGGGAAGATGTTGTTTTCGAAACTGTCGATGGACGAATCATTATTTTATTCAAAGGCTTCAAAACGGATAAAAGAATCATCTATCTTTGTCTATATGTTACTGCTAATGTGCTTAAATCAGATAGAGTGCAGATTTACTAGTTAATCTGCAGATTATCTGGTGGAGTCCGTTAAAGTGGAAAATAATGTTTTCGCCTAGGCCAAACCAGTTCTCCCTACACGGGTTGCATGGTTGCATTCGATCGATAGGCGACGTAGGATGCAAGAGCGAGCGAAGGGCACCCGGAGGTTAGGTTTGGTTAGATTACTTTAAACCCTTTACACAGAAATAGGAGCCCCGCGAAGCAGGGCTCCGTCTACATAGGATGCAAGAGCGAGTGAATGAGAACTGGTTTGACCTAGTCGAAACTGGTTCATCCTAAAATCGGGTTTGGCGCCGGTAACATATTTCACACTTTATTGGATTGTACCCAAGAATTTGCAGATTACCTAGTTAATGCGCATATTAACGTATTCCATATACTAACGGTAACATATACACGTCGTTTCACCATCATTTATATAATTTAGGTATTCGGGAAGGTTTTATGTCCATAATATATACATATAAGTAATAAAGAAAGATCGATGTTTTGTCAAGTCGTAAAAACCGTGCGAAGCAGGGGGTCGCTAGTAGGTATCATATCACACTAAATATTATAAAGGCGAAAGTTTGTGAGTGTTTATATGTTTGTTACTTCTTCACGCTCAAACGGCTGGACCAATTTTGATAAAATACCTACATGACCGCGCCGCACACTTACATTGATCAGGTGAATCTAGGAGATGCTATGATGATAAATTAAGCCAACATAAACAAAGTAAATAGAACCTAAGAGCTTAAACTGTGTTATATCTAAGTACTAGCTGACCCGGCGAACTTCGAACCGCTTTAGAATTAAATGTGAAATAGTTCAATAGACACGTGGCGCCATCTATTTTCATAATAAAGTTATTGTTATTTTCCTCGGGAATTTTTTCGGGATGAAAGGTACCTTATGTCCGTTTCTGTATACCTGACAACCTATGCAAAATTTCAGGATGATCGGTTCAGTGGTTTAGGCTTGAAAAGGTAACAAACTTACTTTCGTATATTTATAATATTATGTACTAGCTGCGCCCCGCGGTTTCACCCGCATAAGTTGCGATCCCGTGGGAATATCGGGATAAAAACTATCCTATGTCCTTCCCCGGGACTCAAACTATATCTACCTATACCAAATTTCATCTAAATCGGTTCAGTGGTTTAGGCGTGAAAAGGTAACATACAGACAGAGTTACTTTCGAATATATAGTACTTATTATAGTGTGGAATATTTGAATAAACAGGTTATTTACAACATTGTTAGTAACTCGTTATGGCGTGTATTCTTCTATTTGTTACTTTAACTTGGGTATCATTTAAGCTATCACCAATTTAATTAGTTTTGTGTTTCTTAAATAATAGGGTTTGTCCTCCAAATAGTAGATCTGTCACCAAAATGTAGTCACCAAACAATGCAAGTGACCTAACCAAACCGAACCTCGGGGTGCCCTTCGCTCGCTCTTGCATCCTATGTCGACGGAACCCCGCTATCTGAGAACGAAAATATTTCGTGGCGATAGATCTATTTATTAGGTGATACAACTTGATGACAAATATAAATTTTGGTGATAGAAAATATATTTCCCCTTTAACTTCACTCAGAAGTAAAAATAACTAAACCAAAAAGTGGAATGTAAGGAAGAAGAAATGATGCGCCGGCTACAAGCAGATAGATAAGAATAACTGAAGAAGGACGATGATGAAACAGGAAGGAATGGAGAATAAGTTACTTTATGGCTGAATGAATGTGTAAATAAAGTCTTACTTACCTACTTGACTAGTTTTATTGCATTTTGTCCATGACCTATTGTTATCCTCGAAAACTCGCTATTGTAAATTAGTTTGCTCTTTTGGAACGAGTTTTACAACTTCAATTATATATTTAGTTCCGTAAAAATGGTTGGAAAAAACTGGCCGCTCATTTATTCATTTAGGATCTCCAACAAAAGGTGAACACAATACATGACACATAAATAAAGGGCAACATTAGGTATTAAGAAGGTGTAGGTACTCCTTCACTTATAGGTCCCGACTTCTAGACTTTTGTCCGGATTTTTTGGCATAGATGGGTACGAGTAATAAAACTTATAAGTATCTACAGCAAATAAGTCTTTAATATTTATTAACTTCTCATTCATCTAAAAACAAAATATACTTCTTTATCAATCAACTTAACGACATCAAACAATAAATCTTGTATTGACAATCAACTACTTAGTTCAAACATAAAATTTTTCTTCGAAATAAAAATAGTTTTATCTACGTAAAATAATCAAACTTGTCTCTAGTTTCTGGTATATAGGCATTCATTTTTATATTTTTCAGTGCATTTTTACCACTAACTAAGTGGGTAAATGTTTGGATTTTGTGACTAAAATTTTGGGACAGTTGGGATTTTTTTCGCGATTACGATGTTGGTCCCATGGAGAGAATTGTTGAGACGTCAGAGATTCCATTAGGTAAGTAGTTTAAATTTAAGCTCTTAGGTATTTGATTTGTTTAGGTTGGCTTAATTTATTT
The DNA here is from genome assembly GCA_945859645.1 of Amphipoea oculea. Lineage (NCBI taxonomy): Eukaryota > Metazoa > Arthropoda > Insecta > Lepidoptera > Noctuidae > Amphipoea > Amphipoea oculea. The sequence continues at coordinate 1,241,700 of OX243885.1, forward strand.
ATTATTACAGCAATAGGTATCTCCTAGATTCAAGTGATCAATGTAGGGGTGCGGCGCGATAATGTATCTATTGCTCGAAAATGCCCCTTCCCGTATGATACCTACTGTTAACTGCGAAAACCGCTCTTACTTCTATGAAAATAAGGCACTCTGTGTCAAGTCGAATTGGCCTCGATCGTGGTCTAAGATAATATTAAGATGAGTAGAAGACGAACCGGAAACCTAAAAGAAACAGGTTTTAAAGGCATTCTAATAATATTATAATATAGGTAGATACTAGTGACCCGCCCTTGCTTCGTATGGTTTTTACGAATTGACGAAACATCGATATTTCTTTTTTATCTGCTTACTAACTGACCCGCCGAACTTCGGTACCGTCGCAGAATCAATAAATAAAAAAGCCATTCCATACAAAATGTATAAGAAAATGAATTACTTACCTTCATTATTTTTTTTGTAAATTGTTCCCATGTTTCAATAATTATTCTGCTATTCGGGGCGGAGACAAATCCAACAAATCAAAGATCATAAAAGTCGGTCCAGCCGTTCTTGAGTTATAAATGGTGAAACTAACCCGACTTTCTTTTGTAGGTATATCATAAGATAGATATAGAAAGATATGTACCTATATATTATGCACATAAACCTTCCAGAATAAATTCTTTAAATGATGGTGAAAAATCAAAATCAAAAGTCATTTATTCAAACTAGGCTGAGAATCAGCAATTTTCGAACGTCAAAATTACAAAAGACAGTCTCCCAAAACGCCCGCCCTTCACCACTTTTTAGTGCTTTCGCTGGGGAGGAAACGTGGCGAACAAACTCCCCAGCAACACAGCTGTCTGTTAAGTTAGAAAATATTTGATTTTATACAATACTAAGTAGACTAAAACTTTCAAATAAAAAAAAAGACGGGTTGCGTCAAATGATTCTGATCAGTTGGCTTCATTTCTATCACAATTGGCTTCATTTTACGATTTTCGAATTGCGAAACTCTAGTTTCTGCGTAGGGCCTTAACGATCATAATTGGTTTCATAATAAACTAGAGTTTCGCAATTCGAAAATCGTAAAATGAAGCCAATTGTGATAGAAATGAGGCCAACTGATCAGAATCATTTGACGATTTGGCGTTCCGCAATTAGGCTGCTGGAGTGCCGGCAGAAGTGAAAACTTGAATATTAACGTTGAAATAAATCAATTATTAATTGAATTAATATAACTCATTTTTTTTTCACTATTTCTGCGTCACTTTTTTCATTAATTGATGCACTTTGTTCAATTTCCATATTTTAAACACTTTATATACTTACACGAATTTTACGAATACACAGCAGTGTGGCTACTACACAGACGGGTCGAGCCATCAGCTGTCCATCCATCCATCCATCCATCCATATCCACACTCACACCCACATCCACATCCACATCCACAGTACACCCACGCCCACGCCCACACTCACACCCGCACCCACACCCACATCCACGCCCACGCCCACACCCACACCCACACCCACACCCACTCCCACACCCACACCCAAACCCACACCCATACCCACACCCACATCCACATCCACATCCCCATCCATCCATCCATCGTTAGTAGTATAGTTCATAGTTCTCCCCTGTGTAGTCTCTCCTGACGGTCACGTGTCCTGACGCGATGTCCTGACGCGAGTTTAACATTTTTTACCCATTACCACACCCCGGACACTCCATACAACGCTCGCAAAATAATTACCTACTACTACTACATTAAAAAATGACGTTTGTATACGTATGAATGTGTGCGTGAGGTACTTGTGTTTGCGAGCGCTCTTGTTAATAAAGAACGGGCGACGCGAGTGCGGGGTGAGGTGCGGTAACTGATGTTAGTGCGGGGAAGGGAGTGTCCTTTCTGTACGTAGTACTTTAAGTATTCTGTGCCATTACAAAAAAGTGTGCAACGCCGCTAAAGAAGTTTTCACTTCAAAAAAATACAATATATGAACTCATATAACCTGTCAAGGTTATATGAGTTCATATATTGTATTTTTATATTGTATTGTTTTTTTTGTAGGTTATATGAGTTCATATAACCTGTAAGTAAACTAATTCTGGAGAAAGAACATAAAAATTGTCTTGAGTTAAGCAGCATAGCTATTCACAACTATTCGACAGGCTATCGTATCGAAAACTACACATTTCGATAACCTGATTTGCCTTGTCTCCGACAGCAAACAGCTATCGGAAGAATAGCGGTCGTCTATTCGGGTTTTGGACTTGTGAACAGCGTTTAGAGGACTCCTACGAATTACGATAACATTGATTGATGTTCGATACGGTACGGAAGCGTATCGATAAAATACATCAACCATTTTTCAGATTAGCCAAAGTACATACATCTTTTATGGGGTACTGTGTTAAATGTTACAATAAAATACCTTGTGATATATTGCAATTAAATGAAAGAAAAAACTCACATTAAACGTACACTTAGTAAACAAGCATACTATAAATTAGAAGATTATATCCAAGATAAGAACGTTTGGAAACATGCTGGTCCTGCTCCATAGGACAATCTAGAGTTTAGACAAATTGTATTCTTTTTACATTGATTAACATTCATTACTCACACCCTGACTTATTATTACTAATAACTTTTTTTTTTAAATTAAAATAGTTTACTTGTACCATGTTTGTAAATATGTGAGCACCATGTATCTATCAGATGATTAATTTACATGTCATGGTTTCGTTTTTAATTCTTTAACCTATTGTAGTATAGTAATTTTATTTTAGGTGCATCGTCCTCACATATTATTAGGTATATAATTAATGTACCCATGCAAAATATTGTACCTAATACATTTTAAAAGAGTAACGGTGGAGTTTCTTGCCCATTCTTCTCCACACGAAAACTACGTTTTGGAAGGGGCGACTAGAATCAATTCTATTTTAAGGTAATTTTTGACGTTCAAAAGTGCCTTTTATGTGCCTATTTGAAATAAATGCTTTGACTTTGACTTTGTGAATAGATGCTCTGGGTGACGATTCTTATTTAATTAGTCGTTGATGGAATAGTATGCTTTTGAACAAAGGTTGGATTTTACTGGAACGACATCCAAATCTATTGCGGAGTTTAGATGAACAATGCGGTCAAACAGACAGACACAAAAATCGAATTTAATTTATAATATAAATGTATTTTATAATTTATGTATAGATATAAATAGATAATTCTTTGATCTGTTTTGAAGCGTTTGAATAATAATGATTGGTCCATCGACAGTTTCGAAAACAAAATCTTCTCATAAGTTGATTAGTAAGAAGTTAGGCATCGACGGACATGGCAGTGCTTTAAGTGAAGCTGTCCACAAATACGTTTTTCGTAATCTATAAGTGAATTCATTGAATCCGTGCCAGTGACATTCACCATGCCTGACAACGGCACCAGAGTGGATGCTTCTACAGAGAGTGAGGACACTAAGGAATTGATATTTACTGTCCAGGTCACTATCCTCTACATTACGTTCGCGCTGAACACAGCAACGTTGATATACGGAGTGACGTCATGGTGGTTATTAAAAAAGTTTCGTAATTACAGGAATTATGTGTTTCTTAACGCAATCTCAGTAAACGTCTTAGTATTTCTGATATTATTTAGTTTAATGAATATATCCAAGATCCGTTTAAGTCAAAATATTCTGTATGTGCTTGTTATGGTGGCTGTTTTTCTAGCTACGTATATGTCTACAGTGAAGCTGTACTGGCTGATAGTTGTGAGTCACATGTTCTACGTGGACATTGTAAAAGTTTTTAATGTGCATATACGAAGGCGATATTTAAAAAGTGGACTCTTCGGTTGGGGTGTGCCTGTATTATCGAGCCTCGTCTATTTTTCTGTTTATATTTGTGTTGCTTATACTTCAAGTTCAAACTCAGCCACTAATGTACTTTTTTATTTATTTATATTACCTATGATATTAAACAGTTTACTTTACATTGTAATTGTATGTTCACTTTTTCGTAGTTCGAACGCGAGCGCAAGTACAGCTACGAACAAATGGCGTCTCTTGTACATCGCCACTTTGATATTTATAATGAGCGACGGCTTAATATTCTTTTCATATGTATTAAATTCTTACAATGCTAGTATAATCACAGAAATTCTAGATTTTTTATTAAATTATTTAATAAACCCACTAATACTCAACGTTTATTTTGTTGTTGTAAAGAAAAATCGAGAACTGTGGTACAAATATTACGTAGATAAATTAAATCGTCCGTCGTTATCAGCAAGGCATTGGGATCACAATATCGCGATGAATGAGAGAGTTACTCGTGAGCCTGATGATAGCCGACTGGCGGTCCTTCCTTGATATAATATGAAACATGTATTTTTGTATGAATAATTAATTGAAGACTACATTTTCAAACAAAACATTGAGTAATATATTTTGTAATATATTTTGTTATATATTTTGTAATATATTTTGTTATATATTTTGTTAGGTAAGATAGAAACGTTATGAAACCTTTATGGAGAAGATTCAAATGAAGAATAGACATTTTTTAAATAAATAATTAAACACGGCAATTTATAGTTCGTTTTATTTAAGTCTTTTGTGTTTTCGTTTTTTTTTATATAAGTTTGACATTACTGATGTCAGATTAGTCTCTGGGATTAAAAAACGAACTATAAATTGCGGTGTTTAATTATTTATTTAAAAAATGGCTATTCTTCTTTTGTTTCTTCTCCATAAAGGTTTCATAACGTTTCTATTACCTCAATAGTTCAATATGCTTACCTAGAGGGAAAAAAAACAAAAAATCCTTGTTGTTTTCGACTTATATTTTGGTGAATAACTCCGAAACCTGACGCTTTAGGATATTATGTTATTTTACATTTTTTGTTTGTATAAGTGTCCTCTATCTAAATATATAACTTTTGTTGTGCACCGCGATTCTGAAAAAAAATCAAAATGGCGGTTGATTTTAGGGCCAAAACCTTCAAACCCCTTTAGCGCTAAACGAATTTAAAACCTCGTTCTATTTGATTTAACGGTTTGAAAACGATGTTTAATAGTATGTTAGCGCTAAAATGTATTTAGTGATTTGTGGTTCAAGTGGGCTTTAGTATAAGTATGTACCTACAGGTTGGATTTTTTGAGAAGGGGTGGACCTGAGGGCCTAAAAATGCAAGAAATCGCTTAAAACCTTTCCCAGGCATTGCGTAGAGATCAATCATGTTACGCACGAACTTTTAAATTGTATGCAATTTGTTACGAAAAAAAAAAATTCAAAATGTTTTTTGGCAATCTTTTTTATATAGTGGTCAATATATTTTTCTAATGAGTGTGTTTAAAAGTACTTCTTAAATTTCATTTAATTTATAATGTATGTACTTATTTCCGTTTATTTTTTCAGAATGTAAAGGAAAATATTTTTTTGCGATTTGTGACTTTTCTAGTAGGTAGGTACTCTTACCTGAATTGGCCTGGAAGTCTTTTATCTAAATCTTTATACGAAATTGCATAGATTGGCATTATAAAAATAAAACGTGAGAATAGCCATAATATTTACTTATCTACACAGTTAACAATTACTCAAAATGTTAAGGTCTCACCTGAGAACGTTTTCCTATACTCAGCTTTAATAGTTAAGGTACCTTCCCTTACTGCCCCGTCTCAAAAATCCATCCGGTAGAATGATGGATTTAAACTTATGATATAAAACAATACTTTCTGTATTAACGAATCTTTGTAGTACGGTCAGCATCAAAAGTTGATTAACACTTCAGTTTTTTTAATCTTAGTTATTGAGCAAAATATTTGTTCAAAATTGCAGTAGAAGAAATGTTTTTAGAATATATATTCTTGTCTATTAGGTATGTGAAAAGCTAAAAATCAGTTTATTGAAAAAAGTTGTTGTCAATTTAATAACATGTAAAAATGATAGTGTTAATCGACTTTTGATGCTGACTGTACATATGTATTAGCGTCAGTGATTTCCCTTAACTATTTATCGTAACATTATTCTTATTACCTATTTTTCTTCAAAATATTTAAAAGTTGGAAGTAGAAAGTGCTTTTGTTTTAAGTAGTTAGCCCGAAAGTGTCGCAAAAAAAAGAACAAATTTTAATTTTTCTAACTTTGTTTTTTTTAATTTGTGAATTTGTTTTAGTCCTTAAGTTTTTAATTGGTGTGGTTTAATTTAATTCAATACAATTCTTCTTTAAAGGAAAGGATGAATGAAAATCAGCTGAGATGAGAATGCTATCTAATAATTATCTCTAAACAATAAAAAGTCGGTAGGGTATGATGAGATCTCTACGCACATACTCAAATTCATATCACCAATACTGTGTCACACAATCAATTTATCTCTATCTGAGGGAACCTTCCCAGATAGATTGAAATTTTCAATAGTTAAGCCCCTTCATAAAAGTAAGAGTACACTAGATAAAAATAATTATAGATCTATCACTCTCATTTCAATATTCTCAAAAAATTATGAGAAAATAATTCATAATCGTCTAGTTCAATTTATAAGCAAACAAACTTATTAATGAAGAACAAAATGGGTTTCAAAAAGGCAAGTCAACAACTCTAGCAGCATTCTCGTTAGTAAGGTCCATAACAGATAATATAGATAAAAAACGTTCTGTTTCAGTAATCTTTCTAGATATGAGCAAGGCTTTTGATCTCGTTAACCACAATACACTTCTAGATAAATGTGAGCGCTACGGCATCAGACGTCCAGCATTAGAATGGCTGAAAAGTTACGAGGGTCATTCAATAAATACTTAGCCTACAAAAAGTAAACGAAAATTTTGGAAAAGTGGCAATTTATTTTTCAACATAGTCTCCTTTTAGTTCGATACACTTAGCCCAGCGATGCTCCAACTTTTTTAACCCGTCCGAAAAATAGTTTTTGTCAAACTCTGCAAAATAGGCCTCCGTGGCGGCGATGACCTCCTCGTTTGATCCATATCTATTCCCGGCGAGAGATTTTTTCAGATTAGGAAACAGAAAGAAGTCACAAGGGGCCAAATCTGGAGAATACGGTGGATGGGGCAGCAATTCGTAGCGTAATTCGACCAATTTGGCCATGGCAACGGCAGACGTGTGAACCGGTGCGTTGTCGTGGAGAAACAGCACTTTTTTCTTCGCCAGATGGGGTCGTTTTTAGGGTTCCGTAGCCAAATGGCAAAAAACGGAACCCTTATGGATTCGTCATGTCTGTCTGTCTGTCTGTCTGTCTGTCCGTCCGTCCGTATGTCACAGCCACTTTTTTCCGAAACTATAAGAACTATACTGTTGAAACTTGGTAAGTAGATGTATTCTGTGAACCGCAGTAAGATTTTCACACAAAAATAGAAAAAAAACCATAAATTTTGGGGTTCCCCATACTTACCTACAACTGAAACTCCAAAAATTTTTTTTCATCAAACCTGTACGTGTGGGGTATCTATGGATAGGTCTTCAAAAATAATATTGAGGTTTCTAATATAATTTTTTTCTGAACTGAATAGTTTGCGCGAGAGACACTTCCAAAGTGGTAAATGTGTGTCCCCCCCCCCCTCTAACTTCTAAAATAAGAGAATGATAAAATTAAAAAATATATATAATGTACATTACCATGTAAACTACCACCGAAAATTGGTTTGAACGAGATCTAGTAAGTAGTTTTTTGTTTTAATACGTCATAAATCGAAAACCGCAATTTACCTTTCACAAAGTTACAACGAACTACAAGAACTTTTATATTATGTTACTTGCTGCTACGGAACCCTTCATGGGCGAGTCCGACTCGCACTTGGCCGCTTTTTTTCTTTAATTCGGCGTCGAATCGGCCCAATAAATCGGCATAGTAAAGCCCTGTAATTGTTTTACCCTTCTCGAGGTAATCGATGTAGATCACACCTTCTGAACCCAGAAAACGGTGGCCATAACTTTTCCGGCCGATTTTACAGTTTTCGCCTTCTTTGGAGCACGTTCCCCGGTCTGGATCCATTGTTTTGATTGCTGCTTTGTCTCTGGTGTGTACTAGTGGATCCAGGTTTCATCGACGGTCACAAAACGACGCAAAAACTCCGCTGGATTCCGCTTAAACAGCGCCAAACACGTCTCCGATGTGGTCTCACGGTTGCACTTGTTTTCCGGTGTGAGTAAACGCGGCACCCATCGCGCTGACAGCTTTCTCATGCCGAGTTCCTCGTGAAGAATATGATGCACTGTTCCTTCTGAAATGCCTACAGTCTCAGCTAGCTCCCGAACCTTCAATCGGCGATCTGCCAATACGAGATCATGGATTTTTTTAATGTTTTCCTCCGTAGCAGCTGTTTTCGGTGCACCTAGACGTGGTTCATCAAAAACCGACGTACGGCCACGTGCAAACTCGTTGAACCAATTCTTGACGGTGGCCATCGATGGAGAAGAGTCACCGTACACAGCATCCAAGCGCTCTTTGATTTCGATGCGCGTTTTCCCTTCCAAAAATAGGAATCGAATCACCGAACGATATTGCTCTTTTTCCATTTTTGTAAAACCGATCGATACGTTCGCTTCCATAAGTTGTCAAATTAAAACAAATGAAGGGATTGGAATGAAAATTTGAAAAAAGAATGTGCTACACTGTGGTAAAACTCTTTTGAAACTACATCGCCCTCTGGCGATGAGGCTAGGTACTTATTGAATGCACCTCGTATCTCAGCAATAGACAACAGTGTGTTGAAATATCGCGTATTTAATTGATGATAAACTTGTTACAATGGTATATAAATCTTTATTTAGACACAATGGGTCCGGAGTGCCCCAAGGAAGCCTCCTTGGGCCTCTTTTTTTCCTGTTATACATTAACGACTTGCCAAACATAGCAAATCATAAGTGCGTACTATTTGCAGATGACGTGTCAGTAATAATACAGGAAAATAACAAAACATTACATGAACAAGAAGTAAATCAGACCATCAACGATATAATTAATTGGCTAAACGAAAACAACTTAAAAATAAATTTTTCTAAAACAAAATTCATTCAATTTGCAAACTACAAACAAAATCCACCAAAAATTTTTTTAAATCATAATAACCAAATAATTAGGTCTAACATAAAATGTTTAGGTCTAACATTAGATGAAAACTGTAATTGGGGAATACACATTGAAAATCTGTGTAAAAAAATAAACAGATTTGTATAGGCACTAAGAGAACTACGCAAAACAGCGAATGAAGAAGCTGCTCTCAACAACTATCACGGCTACGTAGCGTCTGTATTGAGGTACGACTTACTCCTTTGGGGTAACTCATCACACATACAAAGAGCATTCATAGCGCAAAAAAAAATGCTTGGCAGCAATAACTGGGGCGCCTCCATACGAGAGCTGTAAAACAATTTTTAAAAAGCTAAAGGTTCTAACTCTATCTTCTACTTATATTTTTGAAATAGCCATATTTGTCAAGAAAAACTCTCATTTCTTCTCCACAGTAGCCGAAAACAATAGATTTGCAAAAAGGGACCCCAGCAAATTAAAAAGCCCATTTTGTAATAGCACTCTCCACTGCTGCAAATACTTTTTATTTTTCTTATGTTACCTAACTATTAAACCTTAACTGATTACCTAATTGTTCAAAATTATGACCATTGTTTTAAATACATAGCTGAATTCGATGTCTCAAGGATTGTACTTACTGCATTCAATATTTGAATTTAGAACATAAAGTTGTGACTGCGCTGCGGGTATGTGTTAATAAAAATATTGAGCATCATTTCGATCAAGGTACAGGAACAGAATAACTAATTCCTAGTACTGTACAGGTTAATATGTAGACCGCTAAAACTAGTTTATTAAAATGCAACATTTTCCTTAAGTTTGCGTGTTTCCTTAACCGTTTTGAAGCCTTTGAATAAAATAATGATTCGCCCATCGACAGTTTCGAAAACAACATCTTCCCACAAGTTGATTAGTGAGAAGTTGGGCATCGACGGACATGGCAGTGCTTTAAGTGAAGCTGTCCACAAATACGTTTTTCGTAATCTATAAGTGAATTAATTGAATCCGTGCAAGTGACATTCACCATGCCTGACAACTGCACCAGAGTGGATAGGTACTTCTACCTACAGAGACACTCAGGAACTATTATCTAGACAAATTCAAACTGGTTGCTAATTTAATTGTAAAATTTTATTCTTTTTAGGGTTCCGTAGTCAACTAGGAACCCTTATAGTTTCGCCATGTCTGTCTGTCCGTCCGTCCGTCCGTCTGTCCGTCCTCGCTTAATCTCTGTGACCGTTAGCACTAGAAAGCTGAAATTTGGTACCAATATGTATATCAATCACGCCGACAAAGTGGTAAAATAAAAATTGGAAAAAAATGTTTTATTAGGGTAGCCCCCCTATATGTAAAGTGGGAAGTGATTTTTTTTTAATTTCAACTCTAACGTGTGATATATTGTTGGAAAGGTATTTTAAAATGAATATGGGTTTACTGAAATCATTTTTTGATAATGTCAACAATTTCGGAAATAATCGCTCCAAAAGTAAAAAACAATGTGTCCCCCCCCCTCTAACTTTTGAACCATAAGTTTAGAAAATATGAAAAAAATCTGAGAAGTAGAACTTTATAAGGACTTTCTAGGAAAATTATTTTGAACTTGATAGAAACAACAGTTTTTGTACAAAAAAGACAAAAGTTGTACAAAATCATTTCTGGACTAAGTTTGTAGTATAATCGTATATGCAAGCATTTTTATTTAACTTCGTTTACATATTTTATTATCCTGAACGTATCTTTTTTCAAACAAAAAAAGAATGATTAAAATTGGTTCTCGCAATCCAAAATTACCACCGAAAACTTCTGGCACGTCTATGTACTAATTAGTAACCCAATTCCCCGAGAGATGGCGCTGTAGGTACGTATTACATTGGGTCGGGTATTATCGAATTGTACGTGGGAACACTTATTGTGACGGACGGGAAACTACGGAACCCTACACTGAGCGTGGCCCGACACGCTCTTGGCCGGTTTTTTTACATTGATTCACATTCATTACTCACACCCTGACTTATTACTTGATAATTTCTTTTTTTTAAATTAAATTCGTTTACTTTTACTATGTTTGTAAATATGTGAGCACCATGTATCTATCAGACATCTATCAGATAATTAATTTATATGTCATGGTTTCATTTTTAATTCTTTTACCTATTGTGGTATAGTAGTTTTATTTTAGGTGCATCGTCCTCACATATTATTATATAATGACTGTACCTATGCCAAATATTGTAAAACATTTTTAAAAGAGTAACGGTGGAGTTTCTTGCCCATTCTTCTCCATACGAAAACTACCTTTTGGAAGGGGCGACTAGAATCAATTCTATTTCAATGTAAATTTTGACGTTCAAAAGTGCCTTTTATGTGCCTATTTGAAATAAATGCTTTGACTTTGACTTTATTACTTACTGTCCAGGTGAATATCCTCTACTTTACGTTTGTTATATACTTTATGCCTGTTTCATTTTCTCGCAATTAAAGTGAAAAGCAGAGTGTATAACTAAGGCATAAACGAGCCATTTAACCCTCGACTTAACTATCCACCCTCGCCTGCGGCTCGAGTGGATAAAAACATCTCGGGGTAAAATAGCTTCTTTTATGCACTAGCTGTACAATCTACTATTAGGGTGCTTACATAAAGAAACAGGTTTCCGGTGCAGGTGAGTCTTTGCGGGTCGGTACCGAACGGTACAGGCAAATTGTCCCACATCAACTTGTGCGCTCACACAAAAAAAGAAACAGGTAAAACATGTAACCGTTTCCTTACGAAGATTAACCTGCAGAGTTTGATCTTCTGATAATGATATGGATTATGGCCCACTCCTTCTTACAGAGAAGAGGCTTGTGTCCCAGCAGTGGGAACATTATAGGTTGATTGTTTAGCGGGACCGCCCTTTCCGACGCCTATAAATGCAAATGCGACACAATTTCCTATAATTTTTTACGGGGTTAAATATAATAATCACCAAATAAATAAATTGAACACCAAAAAATGAAGTCTAAAATTACAATAGTTCTAGCTGGGTACCCCGAGGTTAGGTTTGGTTAGGTTACTTCAAACTCTTTACACAGAAATAGGAGCCCCGTGCCCGCTGCACGGGGCTCCGTCGACATAGGATGCAAGAGCGAGCAAATGAGAATACAAATATCTTTACCTAGGTATTTTACAATAAAATGGAGTTTTAATTTTGGTGATCATTTAATATTTTTGGCAGTAAAAAGTGTTTTTTGATGTTATATTTTACTTTATCTGGTGATAAGTTAAACATAAGCCATTTTTTACAATAGCGCTTTCGCTCCTGCTCGATAAAATTTTACTAATATATTGCTTGCGAAAAATTTCGAGCTAGCTTCGCCCGCTCTTGCAGTTTTCACTCTTAATTCTTAAAACTTTTCTGTATAAATCGTTTAAGTACTTAAAAAATTCAACTTATCTGAGGCAGAGTACCTACGCATGTAAAAAAACAGTTGCAGCTGAATCTGGTATTCAGCTGCATCCGTTGTAGACTGGAATCCGACCCCAACACAGTTGGAAGAAGGCTGGCAGATTGATTATAGTGATTATGGAATAAAAATCGTTTTACAAAATATTAATTAATGAATACTTTATTCACTGGTCCATTCTTTTATCAATAAAATTACATACATTCACATTATTTAACAAAATTGTCATTTAATTTAACAAATAAAACTTAAAAATACATATTAAAGTACTAAAAACACCCATCAATCTTAAATATTGAGCAAATATTATTCACAACCATGGACTGGGGCCTTTCAGATGTTTCTCTAAGGGCCAAAGCACACACGCTACTTTTAGCATCGGCGATCGACGATTTAGCTGCTTATTAGAAGCTAAATGCAGCGACCAAGCATTCCACACCGCACACTTAAAAACGCCAAACGCTGCGATTCAGTCGCTTTTCGGAAGCTCGACACAGCGGCTGAACGCTACACTCCGCACACATTTCGATGTCGGTCGCAACGATTTGGAATCTGCGCCAGCATCGGAGCAGTCGCTAAAACGCGCGATTCCGATACAGCGTCCGAACGCAGAGAGTCGCCAAAACGCGATGCAGCATCGATACAGCTGCAAAATCGCCGATCGCCGATGCTAAAAGTAGCGTGTGTGCATTGGCCCTAAGGGCCGATTTTTCATTCGTCAGATAAATTTTATCTTAAAAAATACAAATAAGAATAAATAATATGGTGGTGACGTTATCTATATCTATACAAATAAATAAAATTGAAGTGTCTGTTTGTAATATCAAAAGAACAGCTTTTGACTAAATGCATATGCAAATCTTGGGGGAGGCCTATGTCCAGCAGTGGACGTCTTTCGGCTGAAATGATGATGATGAATGTTATGAGTATGCTGAGTAGGAAAGTCTTTTTTGGTTCTTATTACGAGCACAATAGGAATGAATATTGAACGATGATTTTTTTGCCTGTATACTTCACTGTTTTGCCGAATGAAAAGTCAGGGAAATTTATAACAATTGACACCTTTCGACCATTTGCAGTGTTGTAGCCATTACATACAACTGTCAAAGTATGACAGTTATGATTTGATATACAGGTTGAAATTGAAAACATGCGACAAATCGGAATGGGAGATCTCTTTTTATTTTATCGTGTCGCGCCTGTGGAGTTTAGCTAGCCAATCAAAAATAACCCCGTATCCGCCATCTTGTCTTTCAATACATTTCACAAAAAAAACAGTGGCACTCCGGGAGTGCCGACAGAAGTGAACACAAAACACAAACAGAATGCTATCATTCACTGACATAATATCAGATATAAATTAAAACTGAGTACATCCCGAGGACAGCCGAACACATCCGAAGCGGTGTCGCTTATGGTAACAGTGGCGCGAATTCAATGGTTTTTTCCCATCTCAAAACATGACCTAAAGAAGTTTTCACTTCAAAAATTGCACAATGTTTACCAACAGCGCCCCCTGTCAACGTCATTCAAAGGCCAAAACATCATTGTAGCTGTGTCCGAACAATTTAACATAACATAACATCACGCGTAGACCCGGAAGGGTTAGGCAGTGGTGTGAGGTGAATGGTACGGTCAGCATCAAAAGTTGATTAACACTTCAGTTTTTTTAATCTTAGTTATTGAGCAAAATATTTGTTCAAAATTGCAGCAGAAGATTTTTTTTTTGAATATATACTCTTGTCTATTATGTGAAAAGCTAAAAATCAGTTTATTGAAAAAAGTTGTCAATTTAATAACATGTAAAAATGATAGTGTTAATCGACTTTTGATTCTGACTGTACACTTTAAGCTAGTCACAATAAATTTTCACTGACTGTACTAGAAATCTACGCCGACGTCCCGGCTGACATTCGTAGATCTTTGACAGTCGTTACGGGTAGTCAAAAGCCCAAAAGTCCGACAGCCAGTCTTACCAAGGGGTATTCTGTTACCCAGTAAGCCAGTAACTGGGTTGTGGAGGTCAGATAAACAGTCGCTCCATGTCAAATACTTGTATTCACCTGCATCCGATTAGACTGGAAGCCGACCCCAACATAGTTGGGAAGAGGCTAGGCAGGCAGATTGTTTTAGAAGTCTAAAACACATAGTCATGTCTAAAGCTAAGGAAGCTCGCTACGTTGAAGTAGGGCGGCATCGCGTTCAGTATCGAGTTGTACTCCGGAGTGAAGTCTTCGGGATGATGGATCTTGTGCGAGTGGAGCGCCAGATCCACTATCGGCTGAGTTTGGAGGGAGGGAGGGACCTGGAAGACAAGAAAGTTTTATGTTATATTGTTGTATGATAATGTATAGTCCTGCTTAATGGTTCACGTACGTCGGGTCGTTGAGCTCTCGACGACTAGAACGTCTGGTGGGACAAGATAACACAAAGCTATAATTGAGGCGTCTAGTTGCAAAGCCCGCTAAAACGGTTTTCAGTTGAAAATGAGTTAACAATGCAGTATGAATAAAAAAATATTTTCTCTAACAGTTACATAGCTTATTTTTGAGCTAAACCCACTATAACCTTACGAAAACGACAATTTAAATGCAATGTTCGCAGCAAAACCCGACATAAAAGCCAATATAATGAAATCGTCCAATCACAGCACAGCAATTGCGTTATACGAAATGTCAAAACCCGACATAATTTGACAAGCCAATAGCAAAACCCGATATAAACCTGTTACCTGACATTTCACTCGCAATACCCGCCAAAATTGAATTATACATACATAATAAAATTATATTATGATTGTTTATTATGTACTGTACAAACCATTATGGAATACCTATATATTATTTTGTTCACTATGCGTTTTGGTTTATAATTTTTTAGGCCCATTCAAAACATATTAATATTAATTAATTAAAATTTAATGCAATAGCCCCACAAATAAAAATTTTAGAAAAAAGCTCACTGCACCTCCTAGGTTCCCCAATTTTGGAAGATAGTTTTCCTCCTTTCATCGAAGAAAAAATTAAAAAGTTCAACGACATTTCGGACAGACTCTCCAAAATTAATCTACATTCGGCATTCACCCTAATTAGATACTGTTGTTTTGGCCCAAATTTTATATATTTTCTACGCTCTTCCCCTTTATGGAAGCAGCCAAACCTCTTGGACAAAATTGACCAAATTATTCGCAGCACATTAACATCAATTCTAAATGTGGCCTTGGACGACCGAGAGTGGCTGCAAGCCACACTACCCATCCGCTTTGGTGGCCTCGGCGTCCGCAAAATTACCAGTATTAGCTTACCGGCGTTCCTGTCCTCTGTCCACAGCACCGAAAAGTTGACCGGGAAGATTTTAGCCCCCTCCCTGGTTGACTCTGAAGTGCCGTGCTTGGCCGACGCGGAGAACGCCTGGAAAATGGCTTGCCCGGATACAGATCGGCCCGCGAACCTATCTTCCCAGAGGCAGTGGGATGAGCCGCTCTGCAGGTTGGTACGGAATAATCTTATTAATACGTCCACCAATACTGCTGAGCGTGCCCGCCTACTGGCTGTGGGTGAGTGGGAGTCGGGTCTCTGGCTTCAGGCACTACCGTTACCCAACATAGGCACATTGCTGGGTGACACCACCTTCCGGCTCGCTACTTGTTTGCGACTGGGCGCCCCTTGCGTGGCTCCGCATCGCTGCCAATGCGGTGAAGGTGTCGACTGCCTCGGACACCATGGCTTATCCTGCAGTAAAAGCGCAGGCCGGATAGCACGGCATGCCAGCATCAATGACATCATCCGTCGTGCTCTTGTCACCGCTGGGGTGCCAGCTGTTTTAGAACCCAATGGTTTGGCACGCGACGATGGTAAGAGACCAGACGGGATGACCATAATGCCTTGGAAGGTAGGTAGGCCTTTGGTGTGGGATGCAACGTGTGTTGACACCCTTGCGCCATCCCATCTTCCAAGCACGGTAAGCTGTGCTGGGGCGGCTGCTGCAGGTGCGGAAAACCTCAAACGGCGCAAATACTCCAATCTCTTTGGAACTTACATTATTTGAGCCGTTTGGGGTTGAAACACTAGGGCCATGGGGCCCGAGTGCCCACTTAGTATTCCGAGACATCGCCAAGCGGTTGGTCGACTCATCACGTGACCAGAGGGCTGGCCTATTTTTTGGCCAAAGAATCAGCATTGCCATACAACGTGGCAATGCTGCCAGCCTTTTGGGCACGTTTCCCGTTGACAGTGATGCGGACGAATTTTTTGATGCCCTTTGATTATTTTCCCTCCCTTTTTATATACTTGTACATATTATTATTTTATTATGTAATAGTTTCTCAATAACGATGTTTCGCAATAGATTATCGAAGTCATGTCGCTCCGTAGTTTTTCGCGGTAATGTGCATCGAAGTAGTATCGCAGTGAAAATCTTTCGCGGTAATGTGCATCGAAGTCAAGTAGTATCGCAGTGAAGATCTATCGCGGTAACGTGCATCGAAGTGTAGTGGCTTCGCAGAGACAGTCTTTCGCCGTAACGTGCATCGCAATTTTGTAGCATCGTAGTAGCATTTATCGATATTTTGTGCGTCGACATTCCGTATTCTACTCCTTTTTCTTCCACACTTCTCTATTAAATTCCAAGTAAAGTACGAGGACGAACTGTCTAAAGTTTATGAAATGAAAGCCTAAGTCCCACAAGGCTCTGTGCTCGGGCCCGTACTCTACTCGATCTTTACTGCAGATTTGCCTAATACTGATGATGTGGTAACGGCGACCTATGCAGACGACACTGCATGCCTTGCGAGTGACGAGGATCCAACGCAGGCATCTCACAAATTACAAGTCCAGTTGAATAAAATTGATCTTTGGCTGAAAAAATGGAGAATTCAACCTGGTATAACTAAGTCAGTTCAAGTGAAGGGCGATTGTGCCCCAGTGTACATGGAAAGTAAACCACTGCCAAAGAGCAACACAGTAAAATACCTGGGGCTACATCTAGACAAAAGGCTTACCTGGGCCCATCACATTAAGGCCAAGAAAAAGGCAGCTTCCATTGAGATGAAAAGTCTTTCCTGGCTCTTAGGAAAACAATCAAAGTTATCTCTTAGTAACAAAATACTTGTTTACAAAGTTATAGTTAAACCAATCTGTACTTACGGAATAGAACTCTGGGGAACGGCTAGCAACTCCAATATAGAAATTTTACAAAGGATCCAAAATTTAGCTCTCTAGCAATGATTTAGCCAAGAAACTTCTAAACAGAAGATAATAATCCGCCTAAAGAGGTGGCAAATCCTGAACTTGGACCAGAGACAGTGAAAATTTTAAATTAATTTAGTACTGCACCACATATTAATGTGAGTGTTTGATGGAACACCACAAAAAAAAAATAATCTCACACGAAGACCCCATCTGATTATGGCCGGAAAGCCGATCGCAGATATAAGAAGAAAAAAAAAAAACTTGTCTATTACTCGTCATCTCGGTAGTCACCCACTTTATAACAAAATTTCTAAATTATTAAAAGACATAAAATATAATAACGGTAATTACTTCACACGGGATTTTGGCGCACCTTGTGTTGCTCCGCATCGGTGTCACTGCGGTGAATCTGTCGAGTGTCGGGCCTGTCTTGCTGCAGGAGCGCAGGTTGCATAGCTATACTGCATGTATCAGAAAGGATAATGTATGATACAGTATAGACCTGAACGGACCAGACGAAAAGGTTCTCCAAGGGACCAACATTGTAATCGTGAAAAAATATATAATCAGCCGTCCCAATCATTTTGATCGAGCAGTGCCGGCTTTAGCGGGGGCGACCGGGGCGGCTGCCCGGGGCACCAGGTACCACAGGGAGTCGCGCACGCCAGTTCAACTTAACCACTTTATTTGAATACCTATTATCATAAATCTAAAGGAAAACTAGACTCCACGTATTATCTTCTATGAACTTATCTCGTATGAATATTATATGTCTAACAAACACGAGCTGTCATTTTGTCGCTTGTCTTGAATAATGTAGAACGAAATAGAGGCAACAGGCGAGAGAAATTGTAACTCTTATTAGGCCCCCTGCATTATAATACATACTTTTCTTTTTTGCCTGGGATCGAGTACTGAGCTATTGAAGTTTTGTATGGGACAGTTGGGATTTTTTTCGCGACCAACATCGTGGTCCCATGGAGAGAATTGTTGAGACGTCAGAGATTCCATTAGGTAAGTAGTTTAAATTTAAGCTCTTAGGTATTTGATTTGTTTAGGTTGGCTTAATTTATTTATTATTACAGCAATAGGATTCAAGTGATCAATGTAGGGGTGCGGCGCGATAATGTATCTATTGCTCGAAAATGCCCCTTCCCGTATGATACCTACTGTTAACTGCGAAAACCGCTCTTACTTCTATGAAAATAAGGCACTCTGTGTCAAGTCGAATTGGCCTCGATCGTGGTCTAAGATAATATTAAGATGAGTAGAAAACGAACCGGAAACCTAAAAGAAACAGGTTTTAAAGGCATTCTAATAATATTATAATATACTAGTGATCCGCCCCTGCTTCGCATGGTTTTTACGACTTGACAAAAAATCGATATTTCTTTTTTATCTGCTGACCCGGTGAACTTCGATACCGTCGCAGAATCAATAAATAAAAAAGCCGTTCCATACAAAATGTATGAGAAAATTAATTACTTACCTTCATTATTAATTTTTTTTTGTAAATTTTTCCCATGTTTTAATAATTATTCTGCTATTCGGGGCGGAGACAAATCCAACTAATCAAAGATTATAAAAATCGGTCCAGTCGTTCTTGAGTTACAAATGGTGAAATTAACCCGACTTTGTTTTGTAGGTATATCATAAGATAGATATAGAAAGATATGTATATGTCACCGGAAAATAACAAGAACCGAAAATTTATAAATTTCCTAGGAAATTTATAAACTTCCGTAGGATTCTAAACGAGAGATAAATTGTATTAGTTGACGCTCACATTTTCGCAAATTGATAAATTTGCGACGTCTCCTGGTAAATTTATAAACTAACGGGTATCCATTCGTAAGATTCTAAACGGTTCGACCAATCACAGAAGAGCATTTAATTTTACGCTTTTTTAAATTCCGGAAAATAACACACTGCTCTCTGATTGGTCGATGTTGACAGTGGCAATGGTTGTGTCCATAGACTTAGGTACAATTATGGGTCTAGTTTAGTAACCTTAGCAAAATATAACTATTTTCACAGTTCCAACACAGTTACAACATTAAAAACTTTACAAAAACACACGAACAAATGGTTTGTTTATGTTCCATGGCGAACAATGGCGGTGGAGAGGAAGGAGAAGGAACACGTGACGTATTCAACCAATCAGAGCGCACATGGCGTTTGGTTATTGCTTACTTATTATTTTACGCGTGAGTTCGGTAAGTTTATCAATTTACGAAAATGTGGGCGTAAAATAATACAATTTATCTCTCGTTTAGAATACTACGGAAGTTTATAAATTTCCTAGAAAATTTATAAATTTCCGGTTCTTGTTATTTTCCGGTGACATATATATTATGCACATAAACCTTCCAGAATAAATTCTTTAAATGATGGTGAAAAATCAAAATCAAAAGTCATTTATTCAAATTAGGCTGAGAATCAGCAATTTTCGAACGTCAAAATTACAAAAGACAGTCCCCAAAAACGCCCGCCCTTCACCACTTCCAAGTGCTTTCGCTGGGGAGAAAAAGTGGCGGAACAAACTCCCCAGCAATGCCCCAGCAGCACAGCTGTCTATTCAGTTAGAAAATAATTGATTTTATACAATACTAAGTAGACTAAAACTCTCAAATAAAAAAAAATACAATATATGAACTCATATAACCTGTCAGTAAGCTAATTCTGGAGAAAGAACATAAAAATTGTCTTGAGTTAAGCAGCATAGCTATTCACAACTATTCGGCAGGCTATCGTATCGAAAACTACACATTTCGATAACCTGATTTGCCTTGTCTCCGACAGCAAACAGCTATCGGAAGAATAGCGGTCGTCTATTTGATTTAAACTGACAACATTTTCGGGTTTTGGACTTGTGAACAGCGTTTAGAGGACTCCTACGATAACATTGATTGATGTTCGGTACGGTACGGAAGCGTATCGATAAAATACATCAACCATTTTTCAGATTAGCCAAAGTACATACATCTTTTATGGGGTACTGTGTTAAATGTTATAAAATACCTTGTGATATATTGCATTTAAATGAATGAAAATTTAAAACTCACATTAAACGTACACTTTGTAAACAAGCATACTATAAATTAGAAGATTATATCCAAGATAAGAACGCTTGGAAACATGCTGGTCCTGCTCCATAGGACAATCTAGAGTTTAGACAAATTGTATTCTTTTTACATTGATTAACATTCATTACTCACACCCTGACTTATTACTAATAACTTTTTTTTTAAATTAAAATAGTTTACTTGTACCATATTTGTAAATATGTGAGCACCATGTATCTATCAGATGATTAATTTACATGTCATGGTTTCGTTTTTAATTCTTTAACCTATTGTAGTACCTATAGTAATTTTATTTTAGGTGCATCGTCCTCACATATTATTAGGTATATAATTAATGTACCCATGCAAAATATTGTACCTAATACATTTTAAAAGAGTAACGGTGGAGTTTCTTGCCCATTCTTCTCCACACGAAAACTACGTTTTGGAAGGGGCGACTAGAATCAATTCTATTTTAAGGTAATTTTTGACGTTCAAAAGTGCCTTTTATGTGCCTATTTGAAATAAATGCTTTTACTTTGACTTTGTGAATAGATGCTCTGGGTGACGATTCTTATTTAATTACTTAGTCGTTGATGGAATAGTATGCTTTTGAACAAAGGTTGGATTTTACTGGAACGACATCCAAATCTATTGCGGAGTTTAGATGAACAATGCGGTCAAACAGACAGACACAAAAATCGAATTTAATTTATAATATAAATGTATTTTATAATTTATGTATAGATATAAATAGATAATTCTTTTATCTGTTTTGAAGCGTTTGAATAATAATGATTGGTCCATCGACAGTTTCGAAAACAACATCTTCTCATAAGTTGATTAGTAAGAAGTTAGGCATCGACGGACATGGCAGTGCTTTAAGTGAAGCTGTCCACAAATACGTTTTTCGTAATCTATAAGTGAATTAATTGAATCCGTGCAAGTGACATTCACCATGCCTGACAACGGCACCAGAGTGGATGCTTCTACAGAGAGTGAGGACACTAAGGAACTGATACTTACTGTCCAGGTCATTATCCTCTACATTACGTTCGCGCTGAACACAGCAACGTTGATATACGGAGTGACGTCATGGTGGCTATTAAACAAGTTCCGTAATTACAGGAATTATGTGTTTCTTAACGCAATCTTAGTAAACGTCTTAGTATTTCTGATATTATTTAGTTTAATGAATATATCCAAGATCCGTTTAAGTCAAAATATTCTGTATGTGTTTGTTATGGTGACTATTTTTCTAGCTACGTATATGGCTACAGTGAAGCTGTACTGGCTGATAGTTATGAGCCACATGTTCTACGTGGACATTGTAAAAGTTTTCAATGTGCATATACGAAGGAGATATTTAAAAAGTGGACTCTTCGGTTGGGGTGTGCCTGTATTATCGAGCCTCATCTATATTTCTGTTTCTATTTGTGTTGCTTATACTTCAAGTTCAGACTCAGCCACTGATGTAGTTTTTTATTTATTTATATTACCTATGATATTAAACAGTTTACTTTACATTGTAATTGTATGTTCACTTTTTCGTAGTTCGAACGCGAGCGCAAGTACAGCTACGAACAAATGGCGTCGCTTGTACATCGCCACTTTGATATTTATAATGAGCGACGGCTTACTGTTCTCTTCATATGTATTAAAGTCTTTCAATGCTAGTACAATAACAGAAAATCTAGATTTTTTATTAAATTATTTAATAAACCCACTAATACTCAACGTTTATTTTGTTGTTGTAAAGAGAAATCGAGAACTGTGGTACAAATATTACGTAGATAAATTAAGTCGTCCGTCGTTATCAGCAAGGCATAGGAATCACAATATCGCGATGAATGCGAGAGTTACTCGTGAGCCTGATCATAGCCGACCGGCGGTCCTTCCTTGATATATGAAACATGTATTTTTGTATGAATAATTAATTAAAGACTACCATCTTCAAACAAAACATTGAGTAATATATTTTGTTCATTTAACCACAAATCAATAAATAAATTTAGCGCTAAACGAATTTAAAACGTCGTTCTATTTGATATAACGCGAACGGTTTGAAAACGATGTTTAGTAAATTATGTTTAGCGCTAAAATGTATTTAGTGATTTGTGGTTCAAGCGGGCTTTAGTATATGTACAATTGTACAGGTTGGATTTTTTGAGAAGGGGTGGACCTGAAGGCCTAGAAATGCACAAATCGCCAGGAATTGCGTAGAGATCAATCATCTTACGCACGAACTTTTAAATTGTATGCTATTTGTTACGAAAAAAAAATTCAAAATGTTTTTTAGCAATCTTTTTTTTATAGTGGTCAATATATTTTTCTAATGAAAGTGTGTTTAAAAGTACTTCTTAAATTTCATTTAATTTATAATGTACTTATTTACGTTTATTTTTTCGGAATGTAAAGGAAAATATTTTTTTGCGATTTGTGACTTTTCTAGTAGGTAGGTACCTACTCTTACCTGAATTGGTCTGGAAGTCTTTTATCTAAATCTTTATACGAAACTGCATAGATTGGCATTATAAAAATAAAACGTGAGAATAGCCATAACATTTACTTATTTACACAGTTAACAATTACTCAAAATGTTAAGGTCTCACCTGAGAACGTTTTCCTATACTCAGCTTTAATAGTTAAGGTACCTTCCCTTACTGCCCCGTCTCAAAAATCCATCCGGTACAATGATGGATTTATACATATGATATATAACAATACTTTCTGTATTAACGAATCTTTGTAGTACGGTCAGCATCAAAAGTTGATTAACACTTCAGTTTTTATTCAATATTTGTTCAAAATTGCAGCAGAAGAATTTTTTTTAGAATATATACTCTTGTCTATTATGTGAAAAGCTAAAAATCAGTTTATTGAAAAAAGTTGTTGTCAATTTAATAACATGTAAAAACGATAGTGTTAATCGACTTTTGATGCTGACTGTCTGTACATATGTATTAGCGTCAGTGATTTCCCTAAACTATTTATCGTAACATTATTCTTGTTACCTATTTTTCTCCAAAATATTTAAAATTTGGAAGTAGAAAGTGCTTTTGTTTTAAGTAGTTAGCCCGAAAGTGTCGCAAAAAAAAGAACAAATTTTAATTTTTCTAACTTTGTTTTTTTTTTTAATTTGTGAATTAGTTTTAGTCCTTAAGTTTTTAATTGGCGTGGTTTAATTGAATTCAATACAATTCTTCTTTGAAGGAAAGTATGAATGAAAAGCAGCTGAGATGACAATGCTGTCTAATAATATTTCTAAACAATAAAAAGTCGGTAGGGTATGATGAGATCTCTACGCACATACTGAAATTATGTGCCGAAATCATGTCACCAATACTGTGCCACACAATTAATTTATCTCTATCTGAGGGAGCCTTCCCAGATAGATTGAAATTTTCAATAGTTAAGCCCCTTCATAAAAGTAAGAGTACACTAGATAAAAATAATTATAGATCTATCACCCTCATTTCAATATTCTCAAAAAATTATGAGAAAATAATTCATGATCGTCTAGTTCAATTTATAAGCAAACATAAACTTATTAATGAAGAACAAAATGGGTTTCAAAAAGGCAAGTCAACAACTCTAGCAGCATTCTCGTTAGTAAGGTGCATAACAGATAATATAGATAAAAAACGTTCTGTTTCAGTAATCTTTCTAGATATGAGCAAGGCTTTTGATCTCGTTAACCACAATACACTTCTAGATAAATGTGAGCGCTACGGCATCAGAGGTCCAGCATTAGAATGGCTGAAAAGTTATCTCAGCAATAGACAACAGTGTGTTGAAATATCGCGTATTTAATTGATAATAAACTTGTTGCAATGGTATATAAATCTTTATTTAGACACAATGGGTCTGGAGTACCCCAAGTAAGCCTCCTTGGGCCTCATTTTTTCCTGTTATACATTAACGACTTGCCAAACATAGCAAATCATAAGTGCGTACTATTTGTAGATGACGTGTCAGTAATAATACAGGAAAATAACAAAACATTACATGAACAAGAAGTAAATCAAACCATCAACGATATAATTAATTGGCTAAACGAAAACAACATAAAAATAAATTTATCTAAAACAAAATTCATTCAATTTGCAAACTACAAACAAAATCCACCAAAAATTATTTTAAATCATAATAACCAAATAATTATAAAGAAAATACTATACAATTTTTAGGTCTGACATAAGATGAAAACTAATTGGGGAATACACATTGAAAATCTGTGTAAAAAAATAAACAGATTTGTATAGGCACTAAGAGAACTACGCAAAACAGCGAATGAAGAAGCTGCACTCAACGCCTATCACGGCTACGTAGCGTCTGTATTGAGGTACGGCTTACTCCTTTGGGGTAACTCATCACACATACAAAGAGCATTCATAGCGCAAAAAAAAATGCTTGGCAGCAATAACTGGGGCGCCTCCATACGAGAGCTGTAAAATAATTTTTAAAAAGCTAAAAGTTCTAACTCTATCTTCTACTTATATTTTTGAAATAGCCATATTTGTCAAGAAAAACTCTCATTTCTTCTCCACAGTAGCCGAAAACAATAGATTTGCAAAAAGGGACCCCAGCAAATTAAAAAACCAATTTTGTAATAGCACTCTCCACTGCTGCAAATACTTTTTATTTTTTTTATGTTACCTAACTATTAAACCTTAACTGATTACCTAATTGTTCAAAATTATGACCATTGTTTCCAATACATAGCTGAATTCGATGTCTCAAGGATTGTACTTACTGCATTCAAGATTTGAATTTAGAACATAATGTTGTGACTGCGCTGCGGGTATGTGTTAATAAAAATATTGAGCATCATTTCGATCAAGGGAACAGAATAACTAATAGGTCTAGTACTGTACAGGTTAATTATGTAGACCGGTAAAACTAGTTTATTAAAATGCAACATTTTCCTTAAGTTTGCGCCGTTTTGAAGCGTTTGAATAAAATAATGATTGGCCCATCGACAGTTTCGAAATCAATATCTTCGGATAAGCTTGTAGCGGTTCGCATGTGGCGTTGCAACGCCACATGCGAACAACGCGTCATACTGACGTCACGCAAATCCTGCATCGCGCAAGCAGAGTTTACCACGCAACTAGCATATATACAACAGCCCGTCATGACTCATTGGGCAGTTGCCCGCCAGACACAACACCCGTCTGGTCGGAGGATCTGAGTGAACTTTACACCCTGTTCCTCATACCTCTATACTGGTGACCCCGAACATGAACGTCAGCGCAGCCTTCGTGCACCTACTTCAGCGTGACGTCATCATCACTCCCGCAAGCTTTAGAGCGGCGAGTCACCCAGCCAGCCAGCCCCCACGGCTTCAACGGGTATCCTGACCACCAGCATACAGCGACCGCGCATACCTGGTCATCACGTTCAGCCTCATCAGCAACCTCGGCACAGCACACTGCACTTTCGGCCGGTCTACAAGCAGAGCCCTTCTCTCCTGGTCGACGCCAGTAGTCAGCCTCAACCCGGCGCTGTACCACATCCGACGCACTGGAGCATAACGCAGTGCCACCCCGACTCACTGGGGACATCTTCGCAGACAGTTCCGACTCACCGTGAACTATGCGGCAACCGGTTGCGACTCACTGGAACCTCAGCTGGCCTGGCAAGCATCGCAAGATACAAGACTCAGCCCACTATCGACCTCCGGTCTCCGGGGGGGAGTGATGTAGCGGTATCTACAACGCCACATGCGAACAACGCGTCATACTGACGTCACGCAAATCCTGCATCTCGCAAGCAGAGTTTACCACGCAACTAGCATATATACAACGGCCCGACATGACTCATTGGGCAGTTGCCCGCCAGACACAACACCCGTCTGGTCGGAGGAACCTCCCTTTTCTATGGAGTATGAGTGAACTTTACACCCTGTTCCTCATACCTCTATAAGCTAATTAATGAAAAGTTAGGCATCGACGGACATGGCAGTGCTTTAAGTGAAGCTGTCCACAAATACGTTTTTCGTAATCTATAAGTGAATTAATTGAATCCGTGCAAGTGACATTCACCATGCCCGACAAGACAACGGCACCAGAGTGGATACTTCTACAGAGACACTCAGGAACTATTATCTAGACAAATTCAAACTGGTTGCTAATTTAACTGTAAAATTTTATTCTTTTTTTACATTGATTCACATTCATTACTCACACCCTGACTTGTTAATTTCTTTTTTTTTTTTTTAATTAAATTCGTTTACTTTTACTATGTTTGTAAATAATTATGTGAGCACCATGTATCTATCAGATAATTAATTTATATGTCATGGTTTCATTTTTAATTCTTTTACCTATTGTGGTATAGTAGTTTTATTTTAGGTGCATTGTCCTCACATATTATTATATAATGACTGTACCTATGCCAAATATTGTAAAACATTTTTAAAAGAGTAACTGTGGAGTTTCTTGCCCATTCTTCTCCATACGAAAACTACCTTTTGGAAGGGGCGACTAGAATCAATTCTATTTCAATGTAAATTTTGACGTTCAAAAGTGCCTTTTATGTGCCTATTTGAAATAAATGCTTTGACTTTGACTTTATTACTTACTGTCCAGGTGAATATCCTCTACTTTACGTTTGTTATATACTTTATGCCTGTTTCATTTTCTCGCAATTAAAGTGAAAAGCAGAGTGTATAACTCAGGCATAAACGAGCCATTTACCCCTCGGCATAACTATCCACCCTCGCCTGCGGCTCGAGTGGATAAAAACATCTCGGGGTAAAATAGCTTCTTTTATGCACTAGCTGTACAATCTACAATTAGGGTGCTTACATAAAGAAACAGGTTTTCGGTGCAGGCGAGTCTTTGCGGATCGGTACAGGCAAATTGTCCCACATCAACTTATGCGCTCACACATAAAAGAAACAGGTAAAATATTAACCGTTTCCTAACGAATATCAACCTGCAGAGTTTGATCTTCTGATAATGATATGGATTATGGCCCACTCCCTCTCACATAGAGCAGGCTTGTGTCCCAGCAGTGGGAACATTAGGTATAGGTTGATTGTGTAGCGGGGCCGCCCTTTCCGACGCCTATAAATGCAAATGCGACACAATCTCCTATAACTTTTTACGGGGTTAAATATAATAATCACCAAAAAATATATTGAACACCAAAAAATGAAGTCTAAAATTACAATAGATCTAGCTGGGTACCCCGAGGTTAGGTTTGGTTAGGTTACTTCAAACCCTTTACACAGAAATAGGAGCCCCGTGCCCGCTGCACGGGGCTCCGTCGACATAGGATGCAAGAGCGAGCAAATGAGAATACAAATATCTTTGCCTAGGTATTTTACAATAAAATGGAGTTTTAATTTTGGTGATCATTTAATATTTTTGGCAGTAAAAAGTGTTTTTTGATGTTATATTTTACTTTATCTGGTGATAAGTTAAACATAAGCAATTTTTTACCATAGCGCTTTCGCTCCTGCTCGATAAAATTTTACTAATATATTGCTTGCGAAAAATTTCGAGCTCGCTTCGCCCGCTCTTGCAGTTTTCACTCTTAATTCTTAAAACTTTTCTGTATAAATCGTTAAAGTACTTAAAAAATCCAACTTATCTGAGGCAGAGTACCTACGCATGTAAAAAAACAGTTGCAGTTTTTTTTTTTTTTTTTGGAAAAAGGCTGGCAGATTGATTATAGTGATTATGGAATAAAAATCGTTTTAAAAAATATTTAATAATGAATACTTTATTCACTGGTCCATTCTTTTATCAATAAAATCACATACATTCACATTATTCAATAACATTGTCAATTAATTTAAGAAATAAAACTTAAAAATACATATTAAAGTACTAAAAACACCCATCAACCTTAAATATTGAGCAAATATTATTCACAACCATGGACTGGGGCCTTTCAGATGTTACTCTAAGGGCCAAAGCACACACGCTACTTTTAGCATCGGCGATCGACGATTTAGCTGCTTATTAGAAGCTAAATGCAGCGACCAAGCATTCCACACCGCACACTTAAAACGCCAAACGCTGCGATTCAGTCGCTTTTCGGAAGCTCGACACAGCGGCTGAACGCTACACTCCGCACACATTTCGATGTCGGTTGCAGCGATTTGGCATCTGCGCCAGCATCGGAGCAGTCGCTAAAACACGCGATTTCGATATTGCGTCCGAACGCAGAGAGTCGTCAAAACGCGATGCAGCATCGATACAGCTGCAAAATCGCCGATCGCCGATGCTAAAAGTAGCGTGTGTGCTTTGGCCCTAAGGGCCGATTTTTCATTCGTCAGATAAATTTTATCTTAAAAAATAGAAATAAGAATAAATAATATGGTTGTGACGTTATCTATATCTATACAAATAAATAAAATTGAAGTGTCTGTTTGTAATATCAAAAGAACAGCTTTTGACTAAATGCATATGAAAATCTTGGGGGAGGCCTATGTCCAGCAGTAGACGCCTTTCGACTGAAATGATGATGATGATGAATGTTATGAGTATGCTGAGTAGGAAAGTCTTTTTTTAGTTCTTATTACGAGCACAATAGGAATGAATATTGTACGATGAATTTTTTGTGCCTGTATACCTCACTGTTTTGCTGAATAAAAAGTCAGGGAAATTAATAATTGACACCTTACGACCATTTACAGTGTTGTTGCCATTACATAAAACTGTCAAAGTATGACAGTTGTGATTTGATATATACAGGGTTGTATTACTGCGCAGACGCATTACAAAACTAACAGCGGTCGTTGAACTCAAAAAAAAATGTAATCCTTTTATTTTATCGTGTTTAGATATCGACCCATCGCGTCTGTGGAGTTTAGCTAGCCAATTAAAAATAACCCTATACAGGGTGTTAGGGAAAGGGTATATCAATACAAACGGGTTGAAGAGTGTATCTGGTCTAGAATCTCTGTACAAAATTTCAGTTCAAAAGCATTAACTTTGAAAATGCTTAATATTTTTTTATTTCGACATCACGGCGCTGCACTGGCGCGCGGCGGCGTGATGTGCGTGTACTAGGCGCACAGACACACTACAGATAATGGATAATGACGTTCGTAGTGCGGTGACACGTTTGTTATGATTTCAATTTAATAAACTATCGAAATAAAAAATATTAAGCATTTTCAAAGTTACTGCTTTTGAGCTGAAATTTTGTACAGATATTCTAGACCAGATACACTCTTTAACCCGTTTGTACTGATATACCCTTTCCGTAACACCCTGTATAGTGCTACACAGTTCTTTTGGCGTGCGGCCAAAATCGGAACTAACGCCGCCAGCGTGTTTTTTCAATGCATGTCACAAAAAAAACAGTGGCACTCCGGGAGTACCGACAGAAGTGAAAACAAAACACAAACAGAATACTTTGCCATCACTCACTGACATATCGAATATACATTAAAACTGAGTACATCCCGAGGACAGCCGAACACATCCCAAGCGGTGTCGCTTACGGTAACAGTGGCGCGAATTCAATGGTTTTTCCCATCTCAAAAAATGTCCAACGCGCCTTATCACTATTCACTTCAAAAATTGCACAAATGTTTACCAACAGCACCCTGTCAACGTCATTCGAGTGCCAAAACATCCTTGTAGAGTGTGTAAGGACAATTTAACATAACATAACACCACGCGTAATCCCGGAAGGGTTAGGCAGTGGTGTGATGTGAATGGTACAATTTAAGCTAGTCACAATAAATTTTCACTGACTGTACTAGAAATCTACGCGCGTCAAGCCGTTGGTCCCGGCTGTCATTCGTAGATCTTTGACAGTCGTTACGGGTAGTCAAAAGCCCAAAAGTCCGACAGCCAGTCTTACCAAGGGGTATTGTGTTACCCAGTAACCAGTGGCGTGCATTGCATATAGGCATATAAGCAGTGCCTACCTCGATATATCAACATAAGCCTGTCAATTACATTATAGTGTGTGTGCCTCACAATTAAGAAACTCACTAAATTATCATACCTAACAAAAAACAAAATCTTCATACAAACACGCGGCAGTAGGCAGTCGCCGGACGGCCTACTCGGCTCCCGTACTATTCGCACATTGTCATTGGTCTTTACTCGTTCAAGTTAATACGACAAAATTAAAAATAAGTACGTCTCACGCGTAATACCATGACGTTCGACCTTCGCAATTTATAACCCTTAAGTAGGCATGCCTACTCAAATAACCACACTTTTGACCTCACTTTTTTTCTGATTAGTGACCGCGTTGGCCTAGACTAGATCGGCCTAGTGCCTACCTATTCTGAAAACCAATGCACGCCACTGCCAGTAACTGGGTTGTGGAGGTCAGATAAACAGTCGCTCCATGTCAAATACTTGTATTCACCTGCATCCGATTAGACTGGAAGCCGACCCCAACATAGTTGGGAAGAGGCTAGGCAGGCAGATTGTTTTAGAAGTCTAGAACACATAATCATGTCTAAAGCTAAGGAAGCTCGCTACGTTGAAGTAGGGCGGCATCGCGTTCAGTATCGAGTTGTACTCCGGAGTGAAGTCTTCGGGATGATGGATCTTGTGCGAGTGGAGCGCCAGATCCACTATCGGCTGAGTTTGGAGGGAGGGAGGGACCTGGAAGACAAGAAAGTTTTATGTTATTTTGTTGTATGATAATGAATGAAAATGAAATGAAAACAACTACTTAAACGATAAGAATAGTTGGTCGCCCTGATTAACTCAAGACAATTTTTATGTTCTTTCTCCAGAATTAGCTTACTGACAGGTTATATGAGTTCATATAATTGTTTTTCTTTTTTATTATTATTTTTTATTTGAGAGTTTTAGCACAGTATAATTAATATACAGTAGAACATCTTCATACAAACGTGCCGCTCTCGGTTTGAATGTGTGCGTGCGCGCCGCGCGCCGTGTCGGCACGCGATTTCACGCACACGCTAGCATAATATATGAGGGAATAAGGTGGCGGCAGTGCGGGCTGTGCAGCGCGACTGTGAGCACGCGCGTACGCTACATGACCGGTTGCGTTCGTCAACTCTCGCCGGCGGCGGCCACTTAAATTACAAGTATCATGACTTCAAAAAGGGGAAAAAAATATTGTAGTGTTTTCGGGTGCCTCAATAATGATTTCGCAAACCCGGACTTATCATTCTTCATAGTTCCTACTCAACCAGAAATGTAAGTACCTACTTATACTTAAATATTATTAGAAAATGTGGTATTGTATTGTTTATTTCACAGTTTATTTGCTTTATTAAGAGCGTAGCCGAGTCGCATTTTTCCATATAAATGTATTCCCAAATTTACTTTCTGAATACTATGTTTAGAGCTAAAGTTTATTTTAAGAAGTCTAGTTTTTAGTGTCCTTCACCACACAATCCTCACTTTTGAAAACTTCTTATAAATCAATTTTGAGAACGCCAAAAAATAGTCAAGAAATAGTCATAAATAGTCACCAAGGTCAAAAAATTAGTCGCATTATGATTCCAAAGTTATAGCTATAGGTTGGTGAGGATTGTGTGGTGAAGGTCTCCACACAATCCTCACCTCTAATGCAACCAAACGGCTGGGAGTATCGACTTGGTTTAAATTCCAAAAAATAGTCAAGAAATAGTCGTAACGCTATGCCAAATCTCGAAAATAGTCAATAAGTGATTCCAGAGATATAAAGGTGCCTTGGTGAGGATTACGTGGTGAGCCTTTCTCGCCACAATCCTCACCTGATTACCGCGGAACGCTTAGGTTTTTGAATTTGAATTTGGTGTCAAAAAATAGTCAAGAAATAGTCGTCTCCAACCATGATAATTTCGACCTGGTTTACTATATGGAAGTATGTTAAATATCCACGTGAACTTCTACATACATTTTCGAGTCAAGTACAGTCGAGCACAAAATTATTAAGTACTTTTTATGGTCATCTTATTTTTTGGTTGTATTAAAAACGGTATAATTGTTGGTTATGTAGCTATTTTGGGTAGTTATTTTATTTATTTATTTTATTTATTTATTCTTTACTAATAAATAAGGGCAACAAAGGAGCTAAATCAATAATAAATACAAACTGATGAGTTACTTGCTTGATATTATTTTGAGAGCTTGTCACATCACATCACTCAGAACTACTTACTACTGAAGTCTCTTGTGCGAGATCTAAGCCGGAACTGATTAAATACACAAGCAAACTATCAAAGACATATTTTTATCAAAGGGTGCCGACAATTTGGTTTACAATACCAGCAATAAAACATGTCGAGAATAATAAAACAACACAATGAATTTTAGTTTTGGGAAAACCAATAATTACCCTGTGTCGCCCCAGCACCGTGGGAATTCTGCGTGATCATTATTTCAAAATTGCATAAAATTGGGTTTCCCAACCACCGAAAGTAAAATTAATGAAACTAATAGGTCGATCGTCCTGCACACTAGGTATTTTATTTAGTAATATAGTTAAGTAGGTAGATAGTCTTAATTAAAATAATAGGTGATAAATATTCAATCATAATATGCTTTTTATTTCATAAATTTAGATCAAGTGCTGCTTGTTCGAAAATATTAACTAAAAGTAAAAGTGACAACCCTGGGGATCAACGCAAGAGTAGGCTAATAACTCGGCGGGCGGCCTTAGATAACGTACTGTATTATACTGTGGTTTTAGTCTACTTAGTATTGTATAAAATCAATTATTTTCTAACTGAACAGACAGCTGTGCTGCTGGGGAGTTTGTTCCGCCACTTCTTCTCCCCAGCGAAAGCACTAGGAAGTGGCGAAGGGCGGGCGTTTTGGGGGACTGTCTTTTGTAATTTTGACGTTCGAAAAGTGCTGATTCTCAGCCTAGTTTGAATAAATGACTTTTCATTGATTGATTGAATGGTCCTACTTA
Source organism: Amphipoea oculea (assembly GCA_945859645.1). Lineage (NCBI taxonomy): Eukaryota > Metazoa > Arthropoda > Insecta > Lepidoptera > Noctuidae > Amphipoea > Amphipoea oculea. The sequence goes on from OX243885.1 coordinate 1,275,294, forward strand.
TTGGTTCACGTACGTCGGGTCGTTGAGCTCTCGACGACTAGAACGTCTGGTGGGACAAGATAACACAAAGCTATAATGAGCTACTTTATAATTAAAAGTTATAAACCATTTATGTTTTCTGGCTGCTCAGTTTTGTGGTGGATTCTCGTTTGTCCCAATGGTAAGGCTTAGCTTAATAAAGAAAATAACGAACTATCCTGTTTCTACCTTGGCTTCAGTTGGTCGAACCAAAGAGAAAAGAAAAATGTTGTTAGCTACAACATTTTTCTTTTCTCTTTGGTTCGACAGTCGTCAGTCGTGTCTAGCAGACAGTCAAGTATAATGAGACAGATACGGTTTCTGAAGATTCCGAAAATAAAAACATACTAAGGAAAACTTTTTTACAAAAAAAAACAACCGACTTCAAAAAAAAACACTACAAAGTGATAAATAACTTTAACTTCGGAAGTCGGTGTCTTTGGTTCCGCATTTTCGTTTTTTGACACCGACTTCCGACATTAAAGTTATTTATCACGTTATAGTGTTTTTTTTGAAGTCGGTTGTTTTTTTGTAAAAAGTTTTTATTTTTTTCACTTTTTAGTTGTACCTACCCCACATAAATTCAATTAACACTAGTGCATTGAAAAATTCAAGATACCGACTAAAAGAATCATCAAAATTCGCATAGAAATGCCGGAGATGCAGTACATTTATGTATATAACTTCGTATATAAGAATAATTGCCTAGTGTATTATATACCAAAACCTTCCTGAAAGTATGTAGATTACATTTGTGAAAGAATTATCACAATAGGTTCATTAGTTTTTGAGAAAATCATGGACATACGAACATACATACGGGTCGAGTACAGAATCTCCTTTTAATATAAAAAAAAATAACAAATACACTCACTTTAAAAGCAACATCCACCGTAAACTCAACGCCTTGTGCGTTGTAAGTGGCAGCGGAGTGGTATATCACATAGACGGGTCTGTTGAGCTGCTCGAAGCAGACCACAGGTGAGCTGTTGAGCGACCAGCTCGACACTGTGATGTTGGCGCGAGGCCAGAGAGTGATCATGTTGTGGTGGGCCGCTGGAAATAATCAACATAAAGTAAAGTAAGCAAAATCGTTTATTCCATATTTTAAAATTACAATATCGAGGTATTGTTGGTCCCAAACTAGGCACAGCCTGTGTCTTGGGCACCATTACAATGGTACAAGATTTTAATAATTAAGGTAAAACTAAGATCAACAAATGAAATAAAAAATAACAAAAATAAAAATTAAGTAGCCACATCGGGACTATAAGTCTAAATGTACACATAAATAGACTTACTAATTATTAAGGGAACGCTGAGATCAACAAATGATGATAAAATAACAGTTGGTACAATTTCCTTTTATACACCATTGAATAGGTTAACATTATGATAATTTTTTTAAATAAAATAATTTAGAAGTTAAAATTGGCTACATTATTATTATTATGAGCCTGTTATGTCCCACTGCAGGGCAAATGCCTCCCTTCCGTCTTTCCATATTCTCCTGTCTATTGCTACATCTGGCCAATCCTTTAGATAGGCGTCTACCTAATTCGTCACGCCATCTCTTCCTGGGCCTACCGCGTCGCCGATTCCTGTTATTCGGAACCCAGTCAGTGGCTACTTTTGCCCAATTCTGTTGCGACATGCACAAAAATATTTTCGGTAACAAAATGCAAGCAGATAAGGTAAAATACTAGAAAAAGGAATAATTAAGAAGAGAATATTAAATTGGCTTCTTAAATTCGTTGAAAATTCCGAACGCACGTCTTGTGATTTTTATGAACGTTGAAGCCACAGACCCATTTTATGTCCAGGCAAATCACTGTCCATATCAAGGTTGCCTGGAAGAGATCGCAGAAAGCGATAAGACCGCCCATATTTTGTAGTGTATGATTAATTTTTTGTTATGTATTTTTGTGGTGTACAATAAAGTATATACAGTCAACAAAAGAGATAAGTATGTGTTATAGTAATACGAAGTGCGTGAGCAGTGCCACCTATCGTAAATGTAATGAGTTCGTTTCCGCGTACGCGCCGCTAACATCGTTGTAATCATTGTCTTAGTTTAAATTGCTGTAAAAGGTGTTTTTTCTCCCATATCCCTTCAGTATGCAGGATCGTCGGATATAGGTGAAGTTTGGTAACAAACCGATGGATGTTCTCGAATAAAATTTAATTTTATTAATAGAAAACAAACAGCTCATTTATCAAATTAAATTTCAGTCGACAAAATCCATTTGTTGCTTACTAAACTTCAACTACATATATCCGACGATGCTGCATACTTATCTCTTTTGTTGACTGTACCTACACATAAATAAATAAATGAGGTTAAAATCGCTACGCTACGAATTGTTAAAACCTAGTTACTGTTACCCTGCATCATCCCACTGCTGGGCAAAGGCTTCTCCCCATGACTTCCAGCTCCTTCGATCCAGGGCTAAAGTGGTCGTTTGTTTCCTCCAGCTCGTCACGCCATTTTCTACGGAGTCTGCCGCGACGCTTTCTGGCTGTCAGGGCTCCACCTAGTGGTTATTTTGGCCCACAGCTCATTGGGCATACGGCAGACGTGGCCAGCCCAGTCCCACTTCAGCTTAGCGGCTTTTTGAGCAACCTTAGTAATCTGTGTTTTGGAGCGCAGTGTGGTGTTGCGAATATAGTCTGTCATGTGGTGTTAAATAGTGGTATTTGACGCCTAGAATACTGCACTCCATTCCACGTTGGCAAACCTTGAGTTTGTACTTTTGAATGTTTTAACCGGTTAAGTTTCTTTATAAGTGACTTTGTAATTCTTTTGAGAAATAAATACCTTGCTATCTATTAGCTGTATACTAGCTGTATTTAGTTGGCAACGCAGCCGGCTCGCGTCGCCAACATAACTGTATGCTGCGTCACGACGCCACGCGTGAGCCACCCACTATATGTATAGCTAGCTGTATACATTTAGTTGGCAGCGCGACCTGGCGACGTCGCCAAGGCGTCTCGGTGAGGTATGCCTCTTAGGGTTGTCGGTAGGGCTATCAGAAATACAAAAACATTTTATTCCCCCTTACCAGTAAAAACAAATCGGTATCTGCACTCGTCTCCCGCACAGTCGCGCGTACGCACTGCGACCGCGGGCGGCGGAGAGAACGGCGCGGGCGGGCCTGTGTACATGAACATGGCACTGTTCCTGGAAATGATGAATGAAGAACAGTTAGCACTGGTTTCGAAAACAAATAAAATAGACAGAAAAAGATAAATAAATAAACAAAAAGTAAAAAACAAAATTATATAAAAAAGAAAGTAAAAAAAAAAACAACGAAAGTCCTATACGAGGCCAAAAGGCTTCTATCTCAGCATGATGCTGCGAAATTTAAAAAATAAATGTCGCAGCGCTGGTATTCGGATAGGGCCCGCTGTGATGTCACGGTGTTTTGGGAGGTTTATTTACTTGACGATCTGTGGCATACCTACTGACGCGCCATTTTGAAAATGGCGGCCACGCATGATATCGATAGCTGACATCAATGCAAACAGGAAACATAATAAGACCAAACTCCGTAAAGTGTCACGTTTCCGAGATATAACATACATAATAAACTGGGCCCGTAGTTCAGGAGTTAATTTGGCTTGAGGGAAAATACTAAAAGGGGTTTGAAGAATTTTATATGGGGCCTGGCATACATAGTGTTGCACCATTTTGTTTTTTTTTTTTAATGGCGGCCACGTATGTACCCTATATACTATTACGGGGTTTGGTCCTATTATATTTTGATGTCAGCTATCGATTTACATAGGGTACAGCGTAACCGCCATTTTGAAAAAAAAAGAACAAAATGGCGCGACAGTAGGTATGCCAGGCTTTATATAAAAATCTTTAATACGCTTTATTTATTTATTTCTTGCGACGCAGGCCCATACATAAATACTTTAACCTAAACATACATATTTTTATTATCATAAAACAGTACTTCACTAGCTAACTCTTGTGCAGTTCTGTGGTAGGTACGGTCAGCATCAAAAGTTGATTAACACTTCAGTTTTTTTTAAATCTTAGTTATTGAGCAAAATATTTGTTCAAAATTGCAGCAGAAGAATTTTTTTTAGAATATATACCCTTGTTTATTATGTGAAAAGCTAAAAATCAGTTTATTGAAAAAAGTTGTTGTCAATTTAATAACATGTAAAAATGATAGTGTTAATCGACTTTTGATGCTGTCTGAACTTGTCCGCGGAAGCGACGGAACACCACGTCCTGTGGCCAGAAGTCTTCTTCCATGACGACGGGCAGGTAACAATTCGGCACGCGCACCACGAACGCCTTGAAGTAGACGTTGCGGTGCGACTCCAGTAACTGCACCCTCGGCGTGTACCTCGCGCTTAAATGTGTTTAATAAAATAAGGAAAAATAATACTTACAAATATCGACTGAAGCCCGTCCTAAACAGCGGCAAGCCACAGTAAACCTGGCTCTTACAGTCCACGCTCACGTCCTTGCGCGCGTCCACGTGGTACCCCGCGCGGGCCAGTGCGGGCAGTACGCGCGCGGTGGAGTAGGGGTCGTGCTTCGTGACTACAACGCCCGACGTGCGGGATATTGTGTTGTTGTTTATGTCGTGGTGGACTAGTTCTGAGTGCTGGAAGAAAATAGAAATGATAATACATCTAGCACATATTATTACGGTTCTCAAAACCAGATAAAAAACACTAAACCATGCTTGACTCTTGACTGTCTTATCATGTGAAGTTCTAAGAAAAATGTACGACAAAACGCAATGCACCAAATTGTCTCATTAACCTAAAAATATGAAGGAAACGAATCCAAAATAAGTCTCATACAACAAAACATAATAACGAAAAGAAAGAAAATTTGTTTATTCTGCATAAACAAAACGCACATCTAAATATATAAAAGTCAAAGTCCAAACTGACTGATATATCAACGCACAGAATAAACCGCTGGTCCTAAAAACATGAAATTTGAAGCGTCTGTTCTTTGTGAAGAGTAGGTATCCAATAAGAAAGGGTTTTTCGAAATTCCACCCCTAAGAGGGTGAATGGGGAGGTGAAATTTCACGCGGACGAAGTCGCGGGCAAAACTATTTAAAAATTACATAAAATATACACATACAACGTAGTCAAAGGCTTCATACTCAAGCATTTATAAACTGTTGACAATTTTGTCCATTGCTTGATGGTCAGGGACCAAAGACAACACACATCGCTTTTATTAGTAATAGTTTTAATGGTACAAATGTTTGTGTTACTTAATAGTTTGTTTCGGTTTCAATACCCAATATAATATTATTATATTTTTTGCATTCTACTGTCGTCTTTTTCTTCGTGTCGCTGCCATGACAGTTGTTCAAATTATGTTGGTCCAAAAAAATCTGCTATTGATAAATGTAGAATACAACAAATATATTCAACTCTGGTGGTAGATTACAAAAGTATTTGATAATTGTGAACCCTGTTGGACATAGCAAGGTAGAAAAGTTTGATGTGCCTGTAAATTCACCAGTATGATATAAAAATGGTAAAACGGAATTTATTATTTAATAAAAAAAAATTAGGTACAGACGCCAGCACATCAACCTACTTGAAACTGTCAAATTTTCCCAATCAACTTTGAACCTTAAAGTTGAAAATCTATTAAAGAAATTTGACAGATTGTAGTAGCTTCATGTGCTGGCGTCTGTACTTTATCCCTATTGCTTTTTCTAGTTATTCTGTCAATAACAAGACCTAAGTCCTACGTCGACCCTTAACCACTAAAGCTAAGCGCACATTTAAGCCTAATCGGGCCGCAGCGCATTGCATTTCTATACAAACAAGCGCGGTGCGGCGAAGTGTGCAATGATTCACATAAAATGTTCGAAAGTGATGTAGGAAGATTTCTGCAATACGGTGCGGCTCACCCAAGTCTGCATCAGCCTTAGGCCTGTCATACACGGACTGCTCGAGCAGTAAGCCAGTGATCAACCTACACGGACTGCTTGGGCAGTCAATCGCTGCTTGACCGCACGATGAAATTTCACCGCGCTGCCGATGCCGAATGGTTGAGCTGAATGGTGCTGACACATGCGTCATGTTCGTGAACGGGCGCCGTCAGTAGGGACTGGTCATCTCTTTAATGCCACGGCTTATTTTAATTTATTATTTGAATTGTTGTTTTTTCTCATCTTTTCATTATGGACGCTTTTAACGTTCTGCATCGTTCTCACATGTATAATTTTTAACATGAATGATGTAACCAAGACTTTGTAACTACATTATTTTGATTTAAAAGAGTGTCCATGGAGTTTCTTGCCCGTTCTTCTCCATAGGTACCTACGCTTTGGAATGGGCAACTAGCTTCACTTTTTCTGACTGACTGACTTCTTGACAATTCAAAAGTGCCTGTAAATGGTTTAATTGAAATAAATGCTTTGAGTTTGAGTTTGACCGCCCGAAGCAGTCGCGACTGCTCGAGCAGTTTCGTGTATGTGTGTACGTAGAAAACTGTAGTTCACTATGCAGTCGCAGCTTGAAGCAGTCAATCCTGACTGCTTCAAGCAGTCCGTGTATGTCGGCCCTTAAAATAACAATAAAATATCGAAGAAATACTCACAAACCAATGATGCCTCTGCAGTGAGATTCCCTCCTCGTCATACGGGTTGAAGGGTATGAACATGAGCACAACACAAACGGCTCCTAGGAACGATATCACCTGCCAAAGGTATTTGCGAGAGAAAAGCAGTTCCATGCCAGACTGTAACGAAATACATTAAACATGAGACTTGCAGACATTTAATAATAAACCTTATTTTATGTTGCTTTAAGTGTAAAGTTGAACAAACACTTCAAACGCCTTCTCGGGAGTCTTTACTCTTCCGATTAGAGGTGACATTGAATAATAAACCTTATTCCGGGTCAATTCAAGTGCAAAGTTGAACAAACACTTCAAACGGCTTCTTGAGAGTCTTTGTTCTTTGAAGAATAAATAATGAACCTTATATTAAAGAGGGGCTCATGGCTAAGTGACAGCCGCACAATTCGAATAATCAAGGTTAAGCTACACTTGCCGAGGTCGGTCCATGATTATCCATTACATATCGACCTCCTTATAAATTAAAGTCGCTTTTCATGTCTGTGTGTGACCACATACATTTTCTAATTTACAGTGGATTTTTATACATGTCGTAAAAACCGCGCCAAGCTGGGGTGGGTCGCTAGTAAATAATAATAGCAGATTATTCACCGAGGGGATAAAACACTGGCTTATGTCACGGCCGCTATTTTGAATCCTGAGCCTAACGAAGGATTGGGAGTTAAGATTCAAGCTCGAACACATTTATCCCCGAGGAAAATACTCTAGTCTTGACACATGCGAGGTAATAAAAAGCAATTCGAAATCTGATAATTTTTCAAACGAATTTTTAGTCAGGATTCCAAATTCAAATCACATTATTGACCATTATTGGTCGTCGGGCAATAATACTGTACTGAATTTCATTATAACCCATAATGAAAATTCAATTTCAATTCAAATTTCAAAATTCCCTGCCCTGCTAGCCCTGGGGCTATAATGACTTACTTTAGGCTAAGTTTGTTTGTGGTGTGAAAATAAATATTATACTCACAATAGTACAGAACACTATGACAGCTAGCCCCCCATTAAGTAACGCCACGGTGTAGTCAGGCGTGTTACTGGCAGAGCGACTCATGATGGGCAACATTTGTGCGTTGACGCGCAGTGCGAGCGAGTACATGAACATTACTGATGGGAGAGACAGCGAGATTTCTAGGAGGAGGTGTTGCCAGCCTGGAAGGAGAAAAAGAAAATATATTAGACTAGCTTTTGCCAGCGGTAAAGAGGTATGAGGAACAAGGTGTAAAGTTCACTCATAATCTATAGAAAAGGGAGAATCCTCCGACCAGACGGGTGTTGTGTCTGGCAGGAAATTGTCCAATGATTCATGTCGGGCTGTCGTATCTATGCTAGTTGCGCGGTAAACTCTGCTTGCGAGATGCAGGATTTGCGTGACGTCAGTATGACGCGTTGTTCGCATGTGGCGTTGTAGATACCGCTACAGCGGCATCCTCCGGATGTCGGAATTATCCCACGGAAAAGTGCTACCGGGATAAAAAGTATACTATGTGTTAATCCAGGTTATTAACTATTTGTGTGCCAAGTTTCATTCAAATTCGTTCAACCGTTTTTGCGTGATTAAGTAACAAACATACAAACTTTCACATTTATAATATTATTAGAGGGGGGGGGAAGGTATCAGTGGGTAGTCCGATAAACAGTAGGATTGTTACTGTAAAGACACGCGCACATAAGGAGAGTTTCTTGATACCTTCACTTCGTTCGGTCTCTCGACGGTTGATATCTTTTCATTGGTCGCAATGTTAGCGTACCTAAGCACTGTCGCCTCGTAAACGTTGCGTAAATGCATGCGTTGTTGGGAGTGATACGAATATATATATTTTCCAAGAAAAGTATGTGCTTCGAGGATCATCGCCTATCTTCGGAAATACGAATGCGCAAAGATGAAATCTAATATACAGGATGTTACAGAAAGGGTATATCATTACAAACGGGTTGAAGAGTGTATCTGGTCTAGAATCTCTTTACAAAATTTCAGCTCAAAAGCAGTAACGTTGAAAATGCTTAATATTTTTTTTATTTCGATAGTTTATTAAATTGAAATCATAACAAACGTGTCACCGCATTACGAGAGTCATTATCCATTATCTGTAGTGTGTCTGTGCGCCTAGTACACGCACATCACGCCGCCGCGCGCCAGTGCAGCGCCGTGATGTCGAAATAAAATCATATTAAGCATTTTCAAAGTTACTGCTTTTGAGCTGAAATTTTGTACAGAGATTCTAGACCAGATACACTCTTCAACCCGTTTGTATTGATATACCCTTTCTGTAACACCCTGTAGAGCTGTTACAACCGTGGAAATACTTGCCTATTTTGTATTACCATGCTTACAAAATTGTAGGTTAACAACTCTATGCAATTCCAAACAATCTTTTCAAAACTTTTGATAACAAATGACGATCTGCGAGTTGCGACCCGAGAAGGTAACCAGACAGAGAGAAAACTTCAACATTAACAACAACGTACAACATTTTGAAGCTTTGCCTCTGTGAGGGGTTACTCTGTGGCGCGACGATGTTCGTACTAAGTCGGAAACACGAAGATTCCCGAAGCGTATACCTTTCCTGGTTTACCTGTAAACGACATTTTATGTCAAAATCTTACCTCTCAAAGTGACATATCTGACGACATTAAGCGATATTAAAGACGCGATGCTCATTATAAACAGCGGCGCGCTGAATAGATATCTGAGCGAAGTGAGCGGTGGTATACACGCTAGACATAGTAATACAAGCGACATTATCAGGCGGGTCGCTGACATCGCTTGTAGGCAGCGCAGGGAGCGGCTGAGACCGTTCTGTGGACAAGGGGAAAATAAAATTAAGTATGGTGAAGCCAATTGAATGTTGTAAAACATTTTTTTTTATGGATTTTGTATAGGAAAACACTAGATGTTTTCCTATAATATAGTATAATAGTCATATATTTTCATTGTTCCTGTTGTGTGATTATTATTATACATATCGCACCTTCGGTGCAACAAAGTCACAAATAGGCAAAACTGCAAAATTGAGGTAAGTAGGTATGCCAAATTGTCTCTGAATGCCTATACTTGGGGCAACAAAAACATGCGGGAAAGTATCTCAAAATTCTACTAGATGGCGCAGGTGCCTTTGTGGTTATAAATGCGAAAAAATGAGGAAATAAATGCGAAAAAAAATTATTAAAAAAACCTCTCCTGTAAAATTAAAAAAAATGAGCTGTTGTGACTTTGTTGCACCGAAAGTGCGATATATAGATTTTCAAACTCAAAGTCAAAGCATTTATTTCAATTAAGTAAACCATTTACAGGCAATTTTGAATTGTCATCGGCGATGCATCACACGGCCCCGAAATTGCTGTTTCTAAATCTCCATCGATGCATGAGCTGTTTGACTGTGTATAGCTCCATTGCATTGTCAACTATTTACTCTATCTGTCTACATAATATGTATGAAATCACAATAACATTATAACGCAAGCAAAAATTTTGGCACATTCACATAATGACATTACTTTTGCCCCACCTTGTACAGACGCCAGCACATCAAGCTACCCGAAACTGTCAAATTTTCCCAAACAACTTTGAACCTTATGCTTTATCGATAAAGTTGAACATCTATTAAATAAATTTGACAGATTGTAGTAGCTTGATGTGCTGGCGTCTTTACATGTGTTTTTGGTTTGATATTTCCTATGTCTTATTTATATTAAAGTGCTGTAAAATAATATTCTTACCCTCTTCAGCGTCCACGCATCGAAAGCCTGTGCGGTCCCCACGGCCGCTAGGAGGTACGGCATCCAGTACAATGGTACCACTAGCCATGGTTCTGTTAGATACCTGGAAAATAGATACATTCTTATGCTAAACGTCAATGTGCCCGAGACAGGGAGGCGGGGTCGCGGCACACCACGTAGGAGATGGTGGGTGGGACTAGCTGGATTAAACTCAAAGCATGTAAATCAATTGAACCATTTACAGGCACTTTTGAATTTTCAAGAAGTCAGTCAGTCAGAAAATATGAAGCTAGTTGCCCATTCTAAACCTATGGAGAAGAACGGGCAAGAAACTCCATGGACACTCTTTTAAATTATATTTTTACAAAAATATTAGTTATATCATTAATGTTGAATTTATAATTATATATGTGAACTATGTAAAAAAAAACGAGTGTGCTTATGACCACATGACTGAAGTGAAACTTCAAACGTATTTGGCTATGAGAGGAAGAGAGAAAGAAAATGTGCGCGCGTACTGCTTTCTCATGCTTATATCCCCCACTCAACTTCCATTCGCCTCGCCCGATCACACTTTTCGTAACGCTTACGTCATGCGTTCGCCAGTTTACTCCCCAAGTAAAGCATGCGTAAAGAAGTTTTACTTCAAAAAACGTACACGGGATAGGGTCTGTCTAAGGAAAGAAAACGTGTGGGCTTGCGAACGATGGAAGGAGTGGAAAGGCCTCACATTGCCCAGGAGTGGGACAGAGTAGACTTGTATACAAAAATGACAATATTAGTAGCAGTAGCGGTCATAGACCGTGGGAGCGAGACGCCACGAGGCTCAGTATGAAATTTTAGAAATGCTTTACTAAATATTCACCATTCTACTCACACGTTTCTATGACCGCAAATGTAAAACACTGTACTAAACAGGGTTTTCGTGGTATTCCGGAGCTTTACGGTACTAACAAGCGTAGCTATTCACAACCGTTCGATACGCTTCCGTGCCGAATCAAACATCAATCAATGTTATGAAAAGAATCTTGGCTCTAAAGGCTATTTAAAAATCCAAAACTCGAAAATTATGTCAGTTTAAATTAAATTGCCATTCTTCGGACAGCTATTTGCTGTTGGAGGCAAATTAGTTATTGAAAATGTGTAATTTTTGATTCGAAAACCTGTCTAAGGCTGGATTCAGTGCGCGCTCATTATCGGTCGTACCGAGCGTTTAGTGCTTGGCTGACGGCAAACTGATTACTCACAAGAGATATTGCGTACGCGCGTGCGGTCGGTCGCACGGTCAGCGTCGCACTATATGCCCACACGTACCGATATAGCGCATCAGTCGACCAACGTACGCCCGACCGACGAGCTCGACCGACGTACGCTCGACCGACGAGCTCGTCTGACGTACGCCCGACCGACGAGCTCGACCGACGTACGCTCGACCGACGAGCTCGTCTGACGTACGCCCGACCGACGAGCTCGACCGACGTACGCCCTACCGACGAGCACGAACAACGTACACCCGACCGACGTACGCCCGGCCAACGAGCCCGACCGACGTACGCCCGACCGATGAGCTCGACCGACGGTCCTCGTCAGCGCGACGTAGCTGTACGCGCGTAGCGATACATCAGCGCTGCACTGTAGTATTGTTCATAGGTTTTCATTGATATAGCTACGTTTGACCTATGTCAGCGCTCAAAAATAATAATAATACCCATTTAATAATTGAAAACTAACCTCATCTGCACAGTGGTAGCGACCATGATCAGCGTGCATATAGCGACCACTGTTAGACCGACCACTACAGCGGCCAGGCGACCTAATACTGTAAATAGTAGGTTCTGAACGGTTGACCATCCTGAAAATAACATGATTTTGTTATAAGAATCATATACATACCTACATTCCATCCATAATATACTATAGTCACAGATATAGATATACCTAGATATCGCAAGAGCAACTACTTCGCGTGCCAAAAATCGCACCAGCATACGTTCGAAAATCGTAAGCCGCCACTTTCGCGCTCAGTCCTGCGTACTGCTGGCTGGGTGAGCGTGAGCGAGAGAGCGCGAGCTTGTGACGTCATAGTAGGTAGTCAAAAAGTGGCACGTTTAGTTTTCATACAGTTCGTGATACTTGCGGTATCTAGGTATATCTATATCTGTGACTATAGTACTTAAGTAAGGGAGGGCGCACACGAGCAACTTTTGTCTCAGCAACTAATTTATTTCCTCTACATAAAAAGTATGAAAGTGCTGTCGCGTCGCTACGTGCGCGCACTTGCATACAAACCCGTGGCCTTGATGTGAGAGACAAATTAGTTGCAGACACAAAAGTTGCTCGTGAGCGCCCTCCCTTATATTATACACAGAAGCTGTTGGTGTGCTTTAATAAATAAATAAATACCAGCACGATTTTATTCCCTAACCCCTTACTAATAAACGTTGTATCGCGTCTGTATAGTTACACAACGCTTTGCCTTCTTCTTTCGAAAGTCAAATTACTGACGACTGAAAGAGAGAAATCGGTGTGTAACTATTCATCTGACATAATACGTTTATTAGTAAGGGGGTAAAACTATATCCACAGTTCTGTTTAAGTTCAATCTTATAAGAGGTGAGCCTATTGCCATCGACAGGGTACGAATCACGCTAGGACCCTTAAGGCTTATTTAAACTTAAGCGGTATTCGCTGCCGCTGTGGGTAGAGGTACAAACCGCGCGGGTTTCGCTCAGGTATTGAGTTTCGCGGCTAGAGCGGAATAGTTGGTGCCTGTTGGGGTTTCTGCGTCAGGTCGTCGTCGTGTCAGCGTCGTGGATTTGAAATTAGACACCAGGCTCCTTATGATAACGTGTGTAATATCGGTTTTTACAATATTGGGATGTATTTCTTCACAATTTAAAATATAGCGGTTATAGTTTGCGTGCGTTCGTTGACGGGTCACCAAGACAGTCGCAGTGAAGATCCGTAGCGCGTCGCTAGCGTCGCGTTGATGTCCCCGCGCACCGCCCTCGTCATCGATTAGTGGCACTTGTCGCCAATAGATGGCGCTGTGGTCGTCAACAGTGCCATAGTACCGCATAGGTATTGTTTTGCTTTTTGGGCGAAACAAAAACTTCTTTACCTTCCCGAGCGAAACTCGAACTCGGTATTCTACCCACAAGGATTGCGAAATCCGCTTTGGTGTGAACGGTAATATTACCTCATACCCACGAAACAGAAAAAAAAACAGAAAGAACGCTACGCGAAAACGATGTAAGTAATAGCGCGGGCAGGCGATGCGAGCGATACGCTAGTAAAATATATTTATCTACACCCATGCTATAAATCCTCTATAAAAGTTTCTGAAACAATTAGCTTATTGCCAACATTAAACCCACCAGTGTCATTATGCAACTCGTTTTCAAAAAAAGAACCTAATCATGCACGCGCGTTTCACTACCACAGCGCAGTAATTTAAAAAAGGAACTTAGAGGTTATTCGAAATCATGTCGTATGCCGCCGGCCGCCATTTTTGTTCGATGCTAGTAATGCAAAAAACTGTTTCAGAACCTTTTTTTAGAGGATTCATATCATGGGTGTAGATAAAGTCTTGTATGCAACTGTACATAATTAGGTATTAAAAAACTCATGTATTACTATTATCAAACCCACATTCGTGTTTTAATACCTCTTATTATAAAACAGTTGCATAAATAACTATTATACTCACTCGCCCCAACCAACCACACGTAGTAGCCAACGCTGGCCAGTCCCAGCAGTCCAATGAACACGTCTATGACGTAGGACGCGGTGAACGAATACGTCACTAGGAACCAGTTCAGGTAGTCGTAGTAAACTGCTGTTGTGGGCTCGATCTGCGGACAATATGAGAATAATCAGCTTTTAACCTTTTAACCAAAAGAAAATATTTGTCGGATGAATCCGACGCAAGCCGTCGGATTCATCCGACAAATATTTTCGTGTCCATTTCACCAGGGTCGGATATATACGACCAAATACCACAGCTCGATTAATCTGCTTTTTTATTCAATTACGCTGTATTCTGTCAGGTATTTATTTTTCGTTTTTTTTTTCGGGCGCTGGGGACACAACAACTGGTATGAATTCGGGCAGTTAAAAAGTTGTTCCCACTGCTGGGACACAGGCCTCCTCTCTGTGAGAGGGAGTGGGCTGTATCCACCACGCGGGCCCAGTGCGGGTTGGTAGATGTCACATGTCTTCGAATTTTTGGTTCTAGGACATTCCGGTTTCCTCACGATGTTTTCCTTCACCGTTTTGAGAGCAGTGGTGATGAAATAATTTACACAAAGTAAAGCGCCTGTCTGGATTCGAACCTACGACCTACAACTCATAAGTCGTGGCCGGTACCACTGGGCCTTGGCTTGAATACACTTTAGTAAAACGAAATCATTGAAAAAAATCACTGTTGTTGGCATTAAATCTGAAATTGAACTAATAACTGCCACCAACTGGTTAAAAAGTAATTTTTGCAGTTGAGTTTTTTGTTTTATTTTCCACCTTTTAGTGAGTTATGGTTTTGAATCATCTCCTCGGGTCTTGGAATCAAATTTTACTACATTTTTTATTTTTCTAAGACAACGAATATAACAATAATAGTATGACCGCAATAACTAATAACTACAATTCCAAGTCTGGTGATTAAAATACATCTTTTCTTCGTGTCAAAATCATCTCGACCAGAACGACCTTTTTTTTGCCTCTTTAACGAAGTAAATAATCAATCAATATCAACTCAGCCTATCGCAGTCCACAGCTGGACATAGCCCTCTCCCAGACTGCTCCACAGCAGCCTGTCCTCCGCCTTCCGCATCCAGTCTACCCCAGCCATCTTCTGTAGATTGTCCGTCCATCTAGCTGGGGGGCGTCCCACACTACGCTTGCCGGTACGCGGTCTCCACTCCAGGCCTCGTCTGCTCCACCGGCCATCGGTCCTTCGACAGACATGGCCAGCCCACTGCCACTTCAGTTTGCTTAGGTAAACGATAACATAATAGTGGTAGCATTGAAGTGCATTGAAAATGTTGAGCAGTGATTTTAATTGTATTTTAATGGTATTTGTAAATGTATTTTAAATTGTATTATTACTTTTATTTTAAATTGTGTTCATAATTGTATTTTAAATTGTAAGTATATCTAATTGTATTTTTAATTGCATTCTATTTGTTTTTTTTTATCGTATTTTAAATTGTATTTATGATTGTTTTTTTTTTATTGTATTTTTGGGTACCTACTACCTACTTAATGTAAGTTAGATGTACCTATGTGTATCTTTGTAGTAGTAACATTGCATTGGCGTTATAGCTGTTAAGGTGTTATTTATAAATAATAAAATAAATGATGTATTTACCTGCTCATCCAGATCCTCCGCGTTGGCGGTCTCGGCCAGCAGGGCCAGCAACATGTCGCCTCCGACCTGCAGCACGCCGGGCAGGAGAAGGTCCTGCTTGTCGTTGCGAGTGTGGTACACGTTAGCCCATTTCACGTAGGCGATGTCCACACCTATAAAGAATAATAATAATGATTTATTTCATACTAGCTGCGCCCCGCGCTTTCACCCGCATAAGTTTCGATTCCATGGGAATATCGGAATAAAAACTATCCAATGTCCTTTCCCGGGACTCAAACTATATCTATACCAAATTTCATCTAAATCGGTTCAGTGGTTTAGATGTGAAAAGGTAACATACAAACAGACAGACAGACAGAGTTACTTTCGAATTTATAATATTAAGTATGGACTAGCTTTTGTCCGCGGCTTGCCCCGCATGTAAGTCGGAAAATATCCCACGGAAACGTACTACCGGGTAAAAAAAACGCATGAAGGGGTCTCGGTATTTTGGTAATGGATGGTCATCCATCCACAGACCGACCGCGGCAAACGTAGCTTAACCTTCAGTCGACCCGTGCGGCTGTTATTAATTAGCCACGAGCCCTTCTGTCTTTGTTGAAGTAAAACTTCTTTACACACGCTTGACTTGGGGAGTAAGCTGGCGAACGCGTTACGAAAAGTGTGATAGGGCGACGCGAACGGGAGTTGAGTGGGAGATATAAGCAAGAGAAAGCAGTGCGCGCGCACATTTTCTTTCTCTCTTCCTCTCATAGCCAAATACGTTTGAAGTTTCACTTCAGTCGTGTGGTCATAAGCACACTCCGTTTTTTTTTTTATTTCTACAACTACAAATAAATAAAATACCCCAATATCTCACCACTCATATTCCCGAAGTCGCGCCATATCCTGAAGTCTGTATCTGAAGGTATAATTCCCGAAGAGAACAGGAACTCTGCCAGTCCTTGTGCGTTCGGCGTCGCTACTGAGCGATGATACGCGTTTAATACTCGTGGGTCTGTCACCTGAAAACAACATAGAAAAACATTTTATTGCTGAATTGAAAAAAAAAAAAAACAACCGACTTCAAAAAAAAAACACTACAAAGTGATAAATAACTTTAATTTCGGAAGTCGGTGTCGTTGGTTCCGCATTTTCGTTTTTTGATACCGACTTCCGAAATTAAAGTTATTTATCACGTTGTAGTGTTTTTTTTTGAAGTCGGTTGTTTTTTTTTTGTTAAAAATGTTTTTATTTTTCACTTTTTAGTTGTAACCTACCCCACAAAAATTCAATTAACACTTGTGCATTGAAGCATTGAAGACACCGGCTAGAAGAATCATCAAAATTCGCATAGAAATGCCGGACATGCAGTACATTTATGCATATAACTTCGCACATAAGAATAATTACCTAATGTATTATATATTAAAACCTTCCTGAAAGTATGTAGATCACATTAGTGAAAGAATTATCAAAATTGGTTCGTTAGTTTTTGAGAAAATCGCGGACATACATACATACATACGGGTCGAATACAGAACCTCCTTTTTTGAAGTCGGTTAAAAAAGGTATGAAACTGAAAAAATTGCATGACAATGTTATGTTTAAGTCCCGTGTAATAGGGGGCGAGCCTATTGCCACCATCAGGGCACAAATCCAAACTCCGGGCTGCTGAAGGGCGGGCGTTTTGGGAGACTGTCTCTATGTAATTTGAAGAAAATATGAACTTCTGATTCTCAGCCTAATTTGAATAAATGTCTTTTTTTTTGTTACTGAGAAATTCTTGATAAAAAATTGCCCCCATGCTTAGCAGTAGCGCTTGCGCTTGCTTCAAGTAAGTGTAAGATTTAAAAGAAAACTTACCTGAAAAACGGTAGGTTTCCCGTTCATCCCCGCGGCGTCTAAGTTGATGACAACTGAGGCGCCCTTCGCCCAAGGGTGTTGCAGGAATGCGTGACTTGCCTGTAAGTCAGGAAGAAACATTCTTTTTATTATTCATGTTTTTAAAAAGGAAATAATTTAAAGATAGATCAATTGCGAGTCACATAATCCATAGTAATATTATAAGTTCGAAAGTAACTCTGTCTGTCTGTCTGTATGTTACCTTTTCACGCCTAAACCGATTTCGATGAAATTTGGTACCTATAGAGATAGTTTGAATCCCGGGAAAGGACATAGGATAGTTTTTATCCCGATATTCCTACGGGATCGAAACTTACGTGGCTGAAACCGCGGGGCGCTGCGAGTCAGCTCTGGCTAGCGTAAGAAACATACAAAAAATAAAATAATTTCTCTGAGTTTGTTTCGCCATTTCTTCTCAGGGGTAGTTACATAGAAAAAAACTTTTTTACAAAAAAAAAAACAACTGACTTAAAAAAAAAAACACTACAAAGTGATAAATAACTTAAATTTATCACTCGGAAGTCGGTGTCGTTGGTTCCGCATTTTCGTTATTTGACACCGACTTCCGAAACTAAAGTTATTTATCACTTTGTAGTGTTTTTTTTTGAAGTCAGTTGTTTTTTTTTTGTAAAAAAGTTTTTATCTTTCACTTTTTAGTTGTACCTACCCCAAAAAAAAAGTAAACGAAAAGATCGTTAAATGTAGACAATGTAGATGAATTTTTAGATTTTTGTTGATTGATCAGAAACCGCTTGTCCGATTTCGATAAAATTTTCATGGGACCATTTTGGAAGTATACCCTTTCCAACAAAAAAAGAATTTTCCAAATCGGTCCAGGCGTCTTCGAGAAATCGGGGAACATACATAAAAAAAAATAAAAAAAAGATTCCGACGAATTGAGAAACTCCTCCTTTTTTTTGAAGTCGGTTAAAAAGTCGACTCCATCTATTTTTTTTTAATATGTCTTGTGGTACAGTATAGGCTAACGGAAAAAAATTACTTGTGAAAGTGATTCTGATATCCTATGTATAGAATTAACAATTTCATTTAATAAAATGATATCTTAATTACGTAACGCAATCGTAATTCATAATCAGCCTATATTATTCCCACTGCTGGGACACAGGCCGCCTCTCCTCGAGAATCTACCACGCGGGCCCAGTGCGGGTTGGTAGATGTCACATGTCTCCGAATTTTTGGTTTTAGGACGGTTTCCTCACGATGTTTTCCTTCACCGTTTTGAGAGCAGTGGTGATGAAATAATTTACATAAAGTAAAGCGCCTGTCTGGGTTCGAACCTTCGACCTACAACACGTGAGTCGCGGCCATTACCACTGCATGGGCAATCGTAATTGCTATCAATAAAAGTCAAAAACACATGAATAGGGTTGCATTGCAACGACCACACCCAGTCAAAAATAAAAACAACATTAATCTAAAGAGGTATGAGGAACAGGGTGTAAAGTTCACTCATCCTTCATAGAAAAGGAAGGATCCTCCGACCAGACGGGTGTTGTGTCTGGCGGGCAACTGCCCAACGATTGATGTTAGGACGATGATGCTAGTTGCGCGGTAAACTCTGCTTGCGCGATGCAGGATTTTTGCATGACGTCAGTATGATGCGCAGTTCGCATCTGGCGTTGTCGATGGCGCTACACATCAATGAGACCAAGGTCACAGTAAATACAGGTGATGTCTACTACAACCCGGATATCAAATGATTTATATTATTTGTATCATATCAACTATTTATGACATTTGACGTTTTATTATATTGGTAGTAAGCAATACAATTTTATCTAATACCTACACATAAAAATGTTTGTAGATTTTATCAATAAATAACTGCGGAGTTCTAAATGCGTGATTTTTCATTTTTATGGATTAACATACACAACATTATAATGAGTGTCAAGTAGATGCCTGTTTAAACTGAAAATGAACCTTCTTACATAAAGCACAAGGCACAGAATTGTAATGACGGTCATAAATGTACAGGACATAGTGCCATTCGCATGGTATCCGCTTTCTCCCTCTAACACAGCTAATTAGAACTCATTAAAAACATGAAATGAGTCTTCTTACCTAACGCAAAAGGCACAGAATCGTAGTGACGTAAACATTCATTTTTTTTAATTTCTTAAATTTTTTTCTATCTTTAAAAGGTCTTCTGTAATTAGCAGGTTTTACCATTGAAATTATGGCAATATTTCATCATCTATACAAGTAAATACAATTGAAGAGTCTGTTTGTTATGCCAAAATAACACCATTTTACTAAATGCATATGAAAGTATTTATGCTACTTATAACAATGTTTTTTTTTATACAGGGTGAAATTAAACACATGCGACAAATCGAAATGGGGGATTGTACTCGTCATTATGAACAACTTTTACTATGGGACCGAACCTGAAATCGCGAAAAAAAAATCAGCTGTTCCCTACATTTATGTTCGCATAAGGGACTAATCACACTTATTCAGCTCCGTTCAGCTTTTGTCCGTAGAAAACAACGATTTTGTATGAGATGCGTACGCATCCGTTCAGCCGCGGAGAGCTGAACGGACTCCATACAAAATCGTTGTTTTCTATGGACAAAAGCTGAACGGAGCTGAATAAGTGTGATTAGTCCCTAACTCGCCAAAATGTAGGGAACAGCTGATTTTTTTTTTCGCGATTTCAGGTTTGGTCCCATAGTAAAAGTTGTTCATAATGATGAGTATAATCTCCCATTTCGATTTGTCGCATGTGTTCAATTTCACACTGTATATCTGTCAGTCTGTTTGTTCCAGCTAATCTCCGAAACGGCTGGACCTATTTTGACGGGACTTGCACTGGCAGATAGCTGATGTTATAAGGAGTAACCAAACTACAAGGCTACTTTACTACGTTTCTATAAATTATAATATTTTAGAAAAAGAATTAGGGTTCCGCGCAAAATAATCAAAACCCATGTAGTTTCCGACATCCACGCGGAGCGAAGCTAGTTATAAGAATAGCTGGCCAATAACCAACCGTGGGTGGTGAAACAGAACTTGTTATTCATCACCTGTAAGCCGTTCTCCTCAGCTCCGTTGAATAGGAACACAATATTTCGTTTTAGCTTCTGTTTGCTTCGAGACAGTTTTGTTAACGCTTCCGCCATTATTGCGCAAAATGCTGCGTTGTCTGATGCACCTGCACAATGAAGAAAAAAAACAACAAATTTAGTTTACGTATTTCATATCCAATTTTAAAATATACAGTAATATTATAAAATGAATGATCAATTGACCAGAACATGAAGATTTTCATAAAAAATGGCAATAGTAAGTAAGCAATTCGTTTTGAACTAAAATTAACTTTACAATCCATTAAACAAGGCACAAAATCGTAATGCATTAGATAAGTTAAAAAACTTTTTTACAAAAAAAACAACCAACTTCAAAAAAAACACTACAAACTGAAAAATAACTTTAATTTCGGAAGTCGGTGTCGTTGGTTCCGGGTTTTTCGTTTTTTGACACCGACTTCCGAAATTAAAGTTATTTTTCAGTTTGTAGTGTTTTTTTTGAAGTCGGTTGTTTTTTTTGTAAAAAAGTTTTTATTTTTCACTTTTTACCCGACTGCGCGACGCAAAGGAGTGGTAATGTGTTTATCAGCCTATGTATGTATGTATGTATGTTTGTATGTTCCTTTGAAGCACTACACAGACCAAACGCCTGGGCCGATTTTTATGATTCACACGTCCATCGATTCCTCTTAGTCCGGCGAGTGTCACTAAAGACATGACGTTAATGAAAATTCAATATGGCGACTACTGGACGCCATATTGTGAAAATGAAAAAAATGAAAGTCAACAAACTATGTCAAGTGGGGTATCGTTGAATAGGTCTTTCAAAAATATTAGTGGTTTGGGAAGACCGTTTTTTGATTAAGTAAACCGTTCGTGACTTATCAAGCTTTAAAGTACCAATTTTCGTTAGAATCAAGTGTCCCCCCGGGCGCGTCTCATATCGTAGGTATAGAGTTATTTGGTATATTTTCATTTCAATAACGTTCACAAGATATAATAAACGTGAGATATACCAACTGTTGATATAATTTCTTTACATATAACATTTATATACCTACTCTAAAACTTACTTCGTATAACGTTATTGGATATAACGTTTATTTAATCGAAAATCATTAGGTCTATCGTTTAAATATATATTGATACCGTCATTATGGTTAACAGCCCGATTCAGAGCGATCCGACTCGGACAGCTTAGGTTAGAAAGCCTTCGTGGCTTCCGAATTATTTCCGTTACCGTTACCGCACCCGAACTCAACGAACGCAATAGACGACGTAGTATGCAAGAGCGGGCGAAGGGCACCCCGAGGTTCGGTTTGGTTAGGTTACTTTAAACCCTTTACACAAAAATAGAGGCCCCGCGAAGCGGGGCTTCGTCGACATAGGATGCAAGAGCAAGCGAAGGGCACCCCGAGGTTCGGTTTGGTTAGGTTACTTTAAACCCTTTACACAGATATAGGGGCCCCGCGAAGCGGGGCTCCGTCGACATAGGATGCAAGGGCGAGCGAAGGGCACCCCGAGGTTCGGTTTGGTTAGGTTACTTTAAACCCTTTACACAGAAATAGGGGCCCAGCGAAGCGGGCCTCCGTCGACATAGGATGCAAGGGCGAGCGAAGGGCACCCCGAGGTTCGGTTTGGTTAGGTTACTTTAAACCCTTTACACAGAAATAGGGGCCCCGCGAAGCGGGGCTCCGTCGACATAGGATGCAAGGGCGAGTGAAGGGCACCCCGAGGTTCGGTTTGGTTAGGTTACTTTAAACCCTTTATACAGAAATAGGGGCCCCGCGAAGCGGGGCTCCGTCGACATAGGATGCAAGGGCGAGCGAAGGGCACCCCGAGGTTCGGTTTGGTTAGGTTACTTTAAACCCTTTACACAGAAATAGGGGCCCCGCGAAGCGGGGCTCCGTCGACATAGGATGCAAGGGCGAGCGAAGGGCACCCCGAGGTTCGGTTTGGTTAGGTTACTTTAAACCCTTTACACAGAAATAGGGGCCCCGCGAAGCGGGGCTCCGTCGACATAGGATGCAAGGGCGAGCGAAGGGCACCCCGAGGTTCGGTTTGGTTAGGTTACCTTAAACCCTTTACACAGAAATAGGGGCCCCGCGAAGCGGGGCTCCGTCGACATAGGATGCAAGGGCGAGCGAAGGGCACCCCGAGGTTCGGTTTGATTAGGTTACTTTAAACCCTTTACACAGAAATAGGGGCCCCGCGAAGCGGGGCTCCGTCGACATAGGATGACATAGGATGAAAAAAAAAGTTTTTATCATATTAGACTAAATAGGTTTTATGTCTATTGATTGGTATATCAAATGATTTTATATTAGGTAATTGTCTGTTATTCTTATAGAAATTAGTTACATTATAATTATATCAATCGTTTATTATATTAACTGATCTTTTTTTTTTTTGTTTATTTAAGGACAACCAACAAAGCATACACCAAAATGCAAAATATTGTACCTAAAACGTTTTAAAAGAGTAACGGTGGAGTTTCTTGCCCATTCTTCTCCATACGAAAACTACCTTTTGGAATGGGCGACTAGAATCAATTCTATTTTATTTAAGATAATTTTTGACGTTCAAAAGTGCCTTTTATGTGCCTATTTGAAATAAATGCTTTGACTTTGACCAAAAATACATGTTGAAATTTCCATATTATTTAACATTCTATAGTGTAGCCTTATTTATCTATACGAATATTATAAAGAGGTAAAATTTGTTTATAAGTTTGTATGTAGGAGTTAATTTCTGGAACTACTAGTCGGATTTGAAAAAATTTTCTTGCATTTGATAGCCCAATTCTTGAGGAAGGCTATAGGCTATTTAACGTCACACTATGGCCCTTAGGAGCCGAGCAAAAGCGCTATGGGGAAACGAAGTGATAGACCAGGAGACGCGGGCAAGTGATGCAATACGACGAGATGGGTCGAGGGAATAAGAAATTTCACGCGAACGAAGTCGCGGGCAGAAGCTAGTATCAAATAAAATTATAGGTTCAGTTGTTATATCTTGTAAATATTAGAGGTTTTGTAATTATATCATATATTACTTATCCGTCCCCCCCTCTACCAACTAAACGGTTGTAGTTAGAAATTTAAATGTTACGGCAGTAGTACCTATATATTACGAAGTTTAAAGGAAAACTATCACACTTAAGTGGGATTTACAACTCATAACTAAAAAGAATTAAATAAAAAAATTAAATTTAAAAAATCAAAAAACCCGACTGCGGTAAAAAACATAAGTTAAAAAAAACTGAAAAGCTAAAAACAAGCCCATTTTAAATTAAATAAAAGTTGGAAGCAGGCGGGACCCATACCATTTTTATATTTTCAAACTCAAATGGGTCCCGCCTGCTTCCAACTTTTATTTAATTTAAAATGGGCTTGTTTTTAGCTTTTCAGTTTTTTTTTAACTTATGTTTTTTACCGCAGTCGGGTTTTTTGATTTTTTCACTTTTTAGTTGTACCTACCCCACACAAATTCAATTAACACTAGTGCATTGAAGACACGACTCGAAGAATCATCAAAATTCCCATAGAAATGCCGGAGATGCAGTACATTTATGCATATAACTTCGTACATAAGAATATATACCTAATGTATTATATACTAAAACCTTCCTGAAAGTACGTAGATCACACTAATGAAAGAATTATCAAAATCGGTTCAGTAGTTTTTGAGATAATCGCGGACATACAAACATGCATACATACATACGGGTCGAATACAGAACCTCCTTTTTTAAAGTCGGTCAAAAAAGTAACCAACTTAAAATGAACTTTCTTACCTAACGCAAATGGCACAGAATCGTAGTGACAGTTCACTAATATCGAGCTTCCTATAGTGCCGTTTGCATGGAATCCGCTCTCTCCCTCTAACAAAGCGACTATATTCGACACGTTTTGATACATGTTGAAGAAAGATGTGCTTGATGAGTGAAAGTAGTCACCTGTAACATTAAATAAATAAATTATTAACTAGAAAAGTATTTTTTTAAGGCTGATGGAAAGAGACGTAATCTGCATTCGCGATTTTTTTGCCAAAAATGTAAAAAAATATGAGTTTATGGAAAAATAACTTTAATTCCTACACAATAAAGTTCAGTTTACGCTACAACTTCAAACATTTTTATAACGTTTTCAATAGTCCTAGTTACTCTGAAATCAAAATATTAGATATTATCGTTATTTGTTAATCAGATATTAACTTTCAAAGTTGATGGAGTCACGTGATCAACCTTAATTATAGATGTCTCAAGCGTGGCCGCCATTTTCAAAATGGCGCGACAGTAAGTATGGCATAATGGTAGGCTAACCTTCAAACCACTTTATTAGTCAGATCATTTGTAAAAGGATCTTAAATTGCTTGCAATGGAATTAGAACCTTATACCGTATGATATTGAGTTGAAATCTCACCTGAAGCTATCTGCCAGTCAGTCTTAACCACCTGATTAGCTTGGGCCGCTATATCATCGAGCATCGCCTTCAGGTCGCTGGTTTGTGCCAGATGATACTTAGTACCAGACACGCGTGGCTCAACACCGACGATACGGTCCAGGTAGCGCCGAGCTACTTCTTCACTGAATGTGTCCGAATTCTGAAAGGTAATAAAGGTCATTTAGAAGTATCATCATCAGGATTCAGCCTCCAGCTCCGGCCGACAACCAAAGCTGTCGACATAGCTCACAGAATAAGCAAGGTGAAGTGGCAATGGGCCGGCCATATTAGCCGTAGAACATGACCGCCGCGTCTGCCTGAACAACTCAAAAACTCGAAGGATTTTCATACGGTTTTCACCAATGGACGGAGTTCTTCATGAGGAAGGTTTAGGTGTATAAATCATTAAGGTTTTGTGTAAATTAGTTGAAATATGACAATGATTATTGGAGATTATGTCTGAAAAAATCATGCCGACTGGGAGTTTTACTGGCGTGCGCTGCGTGAACATTATAAGTACCTAGATGACAGTTGGCATACAAATGTTTATAGCCTAGATTAACACACAGGGTACTTTAAAACCATTAGATATTTTCCAACCTCCACGCGAGCGAAGCCGCGGGCATATCATATTATCATGTCTCCAAAACAAGATAATTAGGTACCTAAGATTCTGAATTAAAGTTTATTATCATTTAAAACAAGGTGGACCGACGACCTTGTGAAGGCCGCAGGAACTCTTTGGATGCGAGAAGCACAAAACCGGTCGAAGTGGAGTTGCTTGGGGGAGGCCTATGTCCAGCAGTGGACGTCTTTCGGCTGAAATGATGATGATGATGCTGTTGATGATCATTTGAAAATATACTTACATCTCTTGCTACATCTGCTTCCTGCACAATAGCAGGCATGTCATCTTCAACCACTTGCGTCAAGTATGCCAACAGTAGGTAGAGTCCTAGTACTAATATTAAAAGTGTGCTTGGTACCTGGAATATTAAAGGGATGATGATTTGGATGGAACGAGGTTTTATGTCCGGAGGAGTCACCATGGAATGGTATTCGCAGCTAAGCTAGGGTGGGGACCCCTTTAAACAGCGAGGTTCGCTAAAAGCCCGGGTAAACGTAGCAACTTGCATACGCAAACAACCTAGCAAAAAGTTTGCACGGTATACTGCGGGGTAATTGGGTAACACACTATCAGTAGCTATGGGTTTCATTTTGACAGTTCAACAACATTCATTGCGTTATTTACGTTGTTGAGTAGACACATTTTTCGAACTTATGAAGTAATGTATTAGCAAAAAAATCCTTCAAAATGATTCAGATTGCGATTGATAGTGTGTTACGGTGAATGCTTATGCGAATCCCACACCCCCGGCCATAGGTAGAGGTGGAACACCGCAGTGGTTTTAGCCGGTAAGAGTCATGCCCATCTGTCATCCCCACGATAGAGGAAGGCCATTAGGATTTCGACAGCGAAAAAAAAAGTACAGTTCGCGTCAAATAACTTGGCCGCTCTGAAGCTAGGCTTTCCGAACGCCGCGCATGCGCTCTGCTGTTTTATTCCTATGATTAAACTTCTGCGCAGTGATTTGTTGCCTAATTCAGAGCGGCCAAGTTATTTGACGCGAACTGTAAGCGAGATGGAGCGTTTAGCCGGGCCATAAAGCCAGATTTACATTACGACACTAGTTGCGCAAAGCTATCTATTGATAGTTTCAGTTGTAAACTATTTTGAAATGCTTACTTAATTATTTTTTTAATTACATTATTTACAAACGAAATACAATTGTTTACTCTGATAAGATATTGGAATCAACTTTGCAAGTCATATTATATTTAGAAAAAAATAAGCTAGATGAGGTCGGCGTTTCCTATCACACTGCTCTGAGAAGAAATGCCGAAACAAACTCAGCGGTCACAGTCTCTTTTAAAGTCCAGACATAATCTTGGTCAGATCATGTGACGACCTTGTAGATTGATGTCTCAAATGGTCTTTCGAGGAAAGTACGACACAGATTGGAGTGGAACAGTCCAGTCAGTGCAAGCATTTGTTAGTAATCGTGTAGCTCAACTCAAAACTTGAGGAGCTCAACGACTCGACGAACAATACCAAAGAAAGGACATACACGTGAAACTATCAATGAATAACTAATTTTGCGCAACTAGTTTCGTAATGTAGATCCAGCTTAAGAGAAGGACATTTGAACCCAAGAGATTTGTGAAGATTTTTCTTGGTCCGTCGCAACAAATAAATAGAACATTACAAAACCAAACATTTTTGTCACGGACATTACAAAACGTACACAACATTTAACAAAAAACATGCAAAAGTAAAACTATTATTTTAAATATAACATTTACTAAAATAAAATAAACTATAGAAATTGTTTTTGAAAGGGTCTTAATAGATAAGATTTTAGAAAAAAGGTAGTTTTAAGAAAATAAACCAATACGAGTACATTAATAATTTGATAGTTAGTAGATGTTAGTTTGAATTCGTTAGAAATGGGCGATCAATAGCATATGAAAGATGAATACAATTTTTTATGAACGAAAGTATAAAATTAAACTTCAGTTACATTTCATAGATAAGTATATAATATATTTTTCATAATCAAAATTCACCCTACCCTACTGTATAGCATGCATCCATGCATGCATGCTGTATCCATGCAATAGACCGCGTAGGTATTGCAGATTTATATGAAACAGCAGATTAATTATTTTTTTTAAAACCCACGTAACCCTTCAACGCAGGGGGTTCAGAATTACTGTGTATGAATGTACTGAATCCATGGTAACAGTGGGGCAATTGCGAAACACACTAACAGTAGGAATGGCTTTAATTTTGACAGTTCAACAACATTCATTGCGTCATTTAAGTTGTTGAGCAGACGAAATTTTCAAACAAATGAAGCAATGGATTAGCAATATCCTTCAAAATTAATCAGATTGTGATTCATAGTGTGTTACGCGATACCTAGGGTGAATTTTTAAAGTGATCAAATCCGAAACCATAAGATTTAGAGAAATACTCAACGGAGTCTCGTGGTCGATTTTGATAAAAACTATTAAAATTGCTCAAGTATTAACTTTCACAACGAATGTAGTTACTATTTCAAAAATCTAATGTCAAAGTAAACTACAGTAGTAAGACTGCCTTTTTTAAATCAATTTATGCCCTAGGGCTTAAAATAAACTTGGACTTTGCCTGCTGAATTAATTTCATACTGTTTAAGTATTAGAAACTCGATTTGATAACCTAATTGGAATAAAAATAGATAATGCGTTATAAAAACCTATACAGGTGTTAATTATTATTAGGTATCTGAGAAATTGATAGTTTTTATCGTAACATTTTTCAATGTTGTGATTTTATCCGTTGTCGTCGGTTTGATCATAACTAAGATTGTAGGTAAGTAGGTGCTAATTGGTAGATTCTGTGATAAATAAATTAGGTCACTTACTTTCCTAATCTGTGTACAAAAAATACCTACAAATTTCATTCTGCAATAATGTTCATGTTCTGGCAATGCTTACATTTTTTTTATCTTAACTTCCCATCCTGCAAGTAGAGAGTAAACAAGCTGCAAGTGGCAAGAACGGTTGCTTGCGTAGTCGAAAATTTACCCGCATGCAAGTTAACATGACCCAAAATATTGACAAACATGGGTTTGACGTCACATTTTCCTGCAAGTTACTTGCAGAATGGAGACGTTTTCATAATGCATTTACACATATTTTTATGAAGCATTTTAAAAATAACGCCCACATTGAACCGATCATAATCGATATATTAAGGACAATTCCATTAATTTTCCAAAAGCACATATTAAACCCAATTTTAAAAGACGTCACAGTTCCCAAAAAAACACCCTCTTATTTTATTTAAGTATAACTTACAGATCTGACAGGGTCATTAATATGACTGCCATTCTTTCTCAGTCCTTTGAAAACCTAAAATAATACATAACAATAAAAATCTATCAAATAATCACCAACAATAATACTCCCTTGGTAATGTGAATAAGGGCGAATTTCACCAAACTTTTATACCTAGAATAAGTCTATACAGGGTGTCCTTGGAAGTATGGATCAAATCGAATAGGGACGTGGGCAAGGTCATTTCCAAACGTTTTAGCAAAAAAAAATACTAAAAAAAAACAAAAAAAAAAATACTAAAAAAAGAGAAGAAGGATCGAATTCGTGAAAGCTATTCAGGGCTATCAATTAATTTTTTTTAGATAGCTCTGATAGTATTTTTCTATGATTATTTTCTTTGAGCACTAAGCGAAGTGATTGAAAAAAAAAAAATTGAAATCGGTCATAACTTTTGAACCGTAAAAAAATTCACTGACATTCTCAGGGTTAAAAAGTTTGGAAATGACCTTGCCCACGCCCCTATTCGATTGGATCCATACTTCCAGGGACACCCTGTATATATAGGGTTAAATTAAATTAGCTAGGGAAACTACGCAGTCGTGATAGGTATCAATATCTAAACGCGATACAACAAACATAAATTAATTTGATGATTGCTTTAGGGGTCACCGGGTCA
This sequence comes from Amphipoea oculea, assembly GCA_945859645.1. Classification (NCBI taxonomy): domain Eukaryota; kingdom Metazoa; phylum Arthropoda; class Insecta; order Lepidoptera; family Noctuidae; genus Amphipoea; species Amphipoea oculea. The sequence goes on from OX243885.1 coordinate 1,304,984, forward strand.
ACGACTGCAGTTAGCTTTTAACTTGTAATATCAGTCTAAAAAATCAGTTCTTTTTGTGTTAACTTCACAGACGCGATTGGTATCGACATCTAAACACGATAAAACATATTTTATCGACTCATTCTTCAAGTAACGACACTACCAGCGGTCGTTGACCCCTAAAAAACCATCAACTCTTTTTAACTCCGCCGCAAGGTTGCCTGCCTGTCGGTCTTCTACAGACTGTCCTCTGGTGAGTGTGCCTAAGAACTCCACGACCTCATTCCACCGGCCCCCTTCTACCTTCGGACATCCAGGCGCACTGCAAGTTACTATCCCTACCTGGTTGCTATTCCACCAATTCGCACTAAGCGTTTGCAAATGTCCTTTATAATGCGAAATGGAACTCTCTACCTGCGTCTTGTGTTTCCGAGCTCATACAACCCGAATCTCTTTAAAGTGAGCGTGAACAGGCTTCTTCTGGGTATGCTCGCTCCATCGTCGACTTTGTCTCTGTCACCTTTGACCTAGGCTAGAGTCAAGAGCAAGCCCATTTCAAATAAAAAAAAAACCTTTATCGTGTTAAATATCGATAATTCGATACCCATCATCACGTCTGCAGATTTTCGCTGGCTGATTTAATTTGACCGTGCATAGAGAATACGTTTTGAATTTTTGACAGTTTTGCCATTCTATAACTGTCAGACGACAATTTTATTCCACAGATAATTATAAGATATCTTGGTGAAATCAGCCCTATCCATTAGTTTCAAAACAATCTAATGTCTATGTCAACACAAATGATCCTATTATTAATTAGTCTTAAAAGATTACTTTGTCTAGCATTGAAGTCTTTAAAAGATAATTCGTAGTAAATCGAAAGACACTACCTAGTATTATTTAGGTACATATAGAAATTGAAAAAAATAGAAAATTAAATAGGAATTAAATTATTTTATGAATGAAAATACAAGCTTGAAGATATTGTATGAAGAAAAGTTTATGCTAAAATAAGACATACCAAAAGGTAATTTGAATGATGTATGAGAAATTTTTGTGTGAATATGTCAGTGAGAAAACATAATTTAGTATTGTTATAGACTTGTTATGAAATGGTATAATATGTCAGCGTGAGTGAGCAAAAGAAACAAAGGTAATTACTCAAATTACTTTGTGCAATAAGTGAAATAGCTCTGCATTTGTGCAAAGTGAAATGAAAGAATGCAATGTGAAGTAAATTGAATGAAACTTGTGCGAAATGAAGTCAATTGATTGAAAAAGTTATGTAAAAAGAATGAAAAGTGAAGAAAATTAAGCTTGTGCAATTGACAAAGTATTTGTGCGAAATGAATTCAATTGATTGCACTAGTCGTGCAAAATGAAGTAGATAGAAGTGAAGTTGTGCATAAATGAAATGTGAAGTAAAAACGATGATTTAGTAATGTATGAGTGTTAACCCGCTGCCAGGGCTTTTCCGCTCGGTCATCCTCGTATTCACCGGTCAGCACTCCTTGGTAGTCATGACTATGTGTCTGGAATGTAATAGCAGATAGTTAGTACAGAGTAGTAGTTGTGTGATGTATAGGAGTTTGGTATAGACGCCAGCACATCAAGCAATTACAATCTGTCAAATTTCTTTAATGGATTTTCAATTTTATTGCTAAAGCATAAGGTTCAAGGTTGATTGGGAAAATTTGACAGCTGGGTGCGCTGGCGTCTGTATATTTAGAAACAAGGGAACTCATTTCTGAAAATTGAATTGAGAAAATTGTCAAAAACGCTGGAAAAAAAAATTCCGCATTCTTTTTCTGTCTGATATACTAGTATTTTTGGTGTAGAAATATAATTAGAAAATAATAATAATTAGATAATCAGCCTATAATGTTCCTACTACTGGGATGGCGGCCTCCTCTCGGTGAGAGGGAGTGGGCTGTAATCCACCACGCGGGCCCAGTGCGGGATGGTATCTACTAACCCGCATTGGGCTAGGCTGTTTATGTCTTCGAATTTTTGGTTCTAGAACATGCCCGTTTCCTCACGTTGTTTTGCTTCACCGTTGATTGAATGCATTGTTACATATCATATCATGATATAAGCACTTATGTTTCATACTGGATTATATCCGAACGCAATGTCAATTGTTACTGAATAAATACATGGAGTTTAATTGAATAGCTTTGCTCTCAGCTCTGAATCAAAACATATCTATTCTGGAGATTCCAGCGGAATCCAAACACGCTAACAGTAACAATGGCTTTCATTTTGACAGTTCAAAAACATTCATTGTGTTATTTAAGCTGTTGAGCAGACAAATTTTCCAAACATATGAAGCAATGGATTAGAAATATCCTTCAAAGTTGTTCCGATTGTGACTGAAAGTGTGTTAGGCAATTAGAGTGCAGAGCGAGTGAGAGAGAGGTCATTCATCATCTGTCTAGCCTTTTCCAACTATGGGGTCGGCTTCCAGTCTAACCAGATGCAGCTGAATACCAGTATTTTACATGGAGCGACTACCTATCTGAACTCCACAACCCAGTTACTGGGTAATACGATACCCCTTGGTAAGACTGGTTGTCGAATTTTCGGGCTTCTGACGACCCGTAACGACTGTCAAAGATCCACGAATGACAGCCGGGACCAACGGCTTAACGTGCTTTCCGAGGCACGGAGGGGTCTTGGTATGTAAAGATGGTCACCCATCCACGGACCAACCACGGCAAGCGTAGCTTGACCTGTTCGATCGTCCCGTGCGGCTGATATTACTTAGCCACAAGCCCCTCCTGTATGGTAATTATTATTCCCCGCATTATTTTACCGCGGGCAAACCACGACAATGTCGTGTCTTGTAGAAACCTCTGTAACGGCAAAGAATCAAAATGTCAACCGTACGGACAACATGTATTTTGACAGTTCAAACAACGTCAACTTCGCGTTCATAACACGCGGTTCGTTCAATGTGTCACAGACAATACGTAAATAGCAGAGGGGAAAAAAAAATTCTCGTAATTTTAAGAACGTTCACAGTCTGATCTCAGTCTCAATCTGTCAAAAATACCTCTAATTTCCCTACATTTTTGACATTGATTGTCACTGAGATAAGATTGCGACTAGATTTTGAACGTTTTTAACCGGTCAAGCGGCGCGTGTCGCCGACCAGCGATGAAACAATAGAAAATCAATTGTTTCTCATTAATGGAGCTTGACAGATTAATTACGGCAATTGGCCTTCAGATGTCGCGATTAGCTAAGGAATTGACATGGCTTCGAAGTATGGAATCATTAAGTGGAGCATACTAATTAGAGCCCTGGTCGAAAATGTACAAGAATCGGAGCCAAATCCGCAGCGTCGTGTACCTAGTCATGGCTTTATCAAAGATATTGCAAAACACTAGTAAGATTAGTTGCCTCACCTATGTTTACTGTATCAGGTAAATACACTAAATACCTGACAACGACCCACACCTCAACGTTATCGTACGAACGCGAACGCTGTCCCACACTCCGAGGTTAATCTGTGATTCAACAACGGAAGATAATCCTTTGATTATTGTTAAAAGACAATCGTTATTGTTCTGTTTTGTTTTAAATATAACAGATGTGTTATGAATGCAGCGGATATGTCATATAATATACTCAGCGGCTGTGAGCCTGAGTATGCAATTCATCTTAGCATGAAACAAGATATTACTAAATGATAAATGACTTTTGAGCGAGCTATGCTCGGAGTCTCTTTGAAGGATAAAATCAGGAATAAAATTATCCGGAAAAGAACCGGAGTTACCGACAACACAGCTTGCAGAGTAAGCAAACTGAAGTGGCAGTGGACTGGGCATGCCTGTCGAAGGACCGATGGCCGGTAGAGCCGACGAGTCCTGGAGTGGAAACCGCGTATCGGCAAGCGTAGTGTGGGACACCCCCAGCTAGATGGACAGACGACCTAAAGAAGGTGGCTGGGGTAGACTGGATGCGGAAGGCGGAGGACAGGCTGCTGTGGCGCAGTCTGGGAGAGGCCTATGTCCAGCAGTGGACTGCGATAGGCTGAGTTGATTGATTGATTGAAATGATTTTAGTTCTGTAAGTAGGTTTGCACTTTTACACGTCAATCATATTTTAAAAACTAGATGAGGTCGGCGTTTCCTATCTGACTACGAAATAACGAAAACGAAGTAATAGCGCGGGCAGGCGATGCGATGCGACTGGATGGGTATGAGGAGCAAGAAATTTCACGCGGACGAAGTGGCGGGCAGAAACTAGTAGCGACTAAAATTCCTTGAAAGGAAGTAGGTACAGACGCCAGCACATCAAGCTACCCGAAACAGTAAAATTTTCCCAATCAACTTTGAATAGAATACTCTTTATTAAGTACACCACCGGAGAGCAGTGGTGGCCCAGTGGTATCAGCCGCGACTTACAAGTTGTAGGTCGTAGGTTCGAACCCCGACAGGCGCTTTACTTTGTGTAAATTATTTTATCACCACTGCTCTCAAAACGGTGAAGGAAAACATCGTGAGGAAACCGGCATGTCCTAGAACCAAAAATTCGAAGACATGTGACATCCACCAACCCGCACTGGGCCCGCGTGGTGGATTACGGCCCACTCCCTCTCACAGAGAGGAGGCCTGTGTCCCAGCAGTGGGAACGTTATAGGCTGATTATGTAAGTACATCATATAAATTACAGACATAATATAGAAACTATCCCACCTCCCCCTACCCTTGAACCCTAAGTTTTAGCAATAAAGTTGATAATCCATTAAAGAAATTTGACAGATTGTAGTAGCTTGATGTGCTGGCGTCTGTACCTATTAGTAAAATTGTTTTTTCACGAGTCTTTCTCTAATCCTACCGAGATTATGTTAATCTCGGAATAAGATAACTTTTGCCAATTAAACTAAAAATACTTTTATTCCCGTAGAAATAAGCGTCAATATCCATTGTAACTGTGCAGCGGGTGAAATGTCAAAGGGTTTTAACAAAACATGGCGTGATCAACGATGTTTACTATTGATAAAAGCTAAGCTAGGTATAAGTAAATTCCTTGTTTTCTTCAATCTAATCCTAGATAAGGCAGTGACAATTTAATAGTCACTAATTATTTAGTTAGAATTTATTACTTCATCCATGCCGCCATGCGTCACACGAATCTATTTTTCGTTTGAACGAGTGACAAATCATTTCCTATTGCTTGCTGATTTCTAACGTGTTCAAGATCTTTTATGATTAACGAAATTGCTATTTTCAATTAAGACTTTATGTGAGTCAGTCCCCTAACCTAGCCTAACCACCAACCAACCCAGCCTAGCAAACTTTTTTATTTTTTTTTTTGTGTCTGGGGTGGAAAATCCTCATGGATGTCCACCGCTCTGGGGCGGGCGGCGGGGTCTGTCAGACTCTTACTGACTAAAAACCACCCCGGTGTTCCACCTCACACCTACGCCGGGGGTCGCGGGAACGATCCTTCCGCAACCCTCGGCTGGTGCCGGCTCGCCACTGCGGGCCTCCTCGGGTCAGGGGGGGGGAGTGAGGTGTTTGACTCCCCCAGCGACGTCTAAGAGAGCCACCTCGGGTCCTGATGTGTGGGGGACGACGAACGTAGCCTAGCCACCAGCTGGCTGCTGCCTGCTGGTTTAGCCTAGTAACCTATTTCAAATAATCAGATATGATGGTGAAGCGGAAAACTTACCTAGTCGCTATACTTTTATCGTAAAAGAAGTATGAAACTATCCTGAATCTTTATCCATAATTTCCAGTGTGCAAGTAACTTGCAGAATTGAAAGTTTAAAGTTTCGTGTTCACTAGGCGACAAGTCGTAGGGGAGAACAGGGTAATGGGAGCCTACTAAGGGAAAATTTTCATAAAAATCACAATTGTTAATATTCTTACCATTTTTAGTTAGGAACTCTTACATTCATTATTAAAGTACATTTTAATCACAGTTATAATCAATGACAGTCTTGTATTAGGGTACAATAAGTATTTTACAAAAAAAATCAGTCGCTCCCATTACCCGACACATGCGGGTAATGAGAGCCCATTTAACGCTCATATGGAAAATGGGAGCCATAATTTACTCTTTCTCGAATTTAACTAAACATACTTTAAAATATGTGATCTTAGTAATTAATACAAAGAACTATTTGTAACACAAATAAAAACGTCAACTTAGTAAATAAAACAAAAAAATAAAGATAATAGAAAGATGCTAGGCTACCATTACCCGCTGACTACCATTTTGAAAAGCAATAACATAAATATGTAATTCTACTTTCAATCTCAATTTAACCAATTGGGCTTGTTAGTGCATTTAGCTAGTGATATAAAAAGCATGAAGATAATAAAAAAAGAATATAACTTCATGCTTAACTCGGCGCTGGCAATCAGCAATTTTTATAAACGTGGAGCGAAAAACACATAATCGTCCCTCGTGACTTAACGCATGGCACTAACGGCTCGTGTTCGCCAGGCGAAGATTCTCAATGTTTGACGAAAGCGGCCGAGTGTTTAAGATCGCGCAAATGTGCCTACTTTCCGTTCAATCACTATGGCTCCCATTAACCGACCGCTCTCATTACCCTGTTCTCCCCTATAACCAGCGGCACCGTGGAACCGATACATGACAATTCGAAGGGACGCGTGACTTGGTACAATTTCGTGATTTTAAGTTTCCAACGTGCAAGTTACTTGCATAATTATTGGAAAGTTGGAATTGCAGCTTGCGGCTTTAAGTAACGAATCATAGGAAACAGAAACTATTAACTCAGATGCAATTGAACACTTTGGTTGTTCACTTGAAAAAAAATTAGTTTTTAACCGACTTCTAAAAAGAAGGAGGTTCTCAATTCGGATGTTTGTATTTTTTTTATGTTTGTTCGCGCATAACTCCGTCGCTTGCCAACCGATTTCAAAAATTTTTTTGTTGGAAAGGGTATACTTCCCAAATGGTCCCATGAAAATTTTATCGAAATCGGACAAGCGGTTTTTGAAAAATCAACGAAAATCTAAAAATTTATCTACATTGTCTACATTAACGATATTTTCGTTTACTTTTTTGTTGGGGATAGGTACAGCTAAAAAGTGAAAACTTTTTTACAAAAAAAAAACAACCGACTTCAAAAAAAACACTACAAAGTGATAAATAACTTTAAAGTTATTAACTTAAAGTCGGTTTTTTTTTTTGGAAGATTTATACAGGCATTCTACTAAAAAAATACTTCATTTTACTATTATTTTCTAACTACTATCAGTATGAATGTGTGTCAATTTACCGACATCCCTATTGTTGTGCAAGTAGTGGGTATCGTACAGTTCAAGACAATTCAGACGCCAATCCTATCGTTCTCCGTTCGGTTACAAATGATTCAGTTTCACCACATCTGCAAGTAGTTATCATCATTAAACGGACAGGTTGTTATTATTACCTATCTACATACAATCTTTAAAACTAGCGAAGGTTAGATTACAAAAATACCTAGGTTTATTAATAAAATATTGGTACATCATCTGCCTAGCCCTTTCCTAACTTGGGGTCGGCTTCTAGTCTCTCCGGACGCAGCTGAACACAAGTATTTTACATGGAGCGACTGCCTATCTGACTTCCACAACTCAGTTACTGGGTAATAAGATACCCTTTGGTAAGCCTGGTTGACTTTCGGTCTTCTGACGCCCCGTAACGACCGTCAAAGATTTACGACTGAGAGCCGGGACCAACGGTTTAACGTGCTTTTCGAGGCACGGAGGGGTCTCGGTATGTAAAGATTTTCACCCAACCACGGACCATCCGCGCCAAGTCTGAAAAACTAGGTAGCTTTTTCAAGAACCATTAACTGTAAAGGTAGCTAGTAAAACCGTGAGTTACTATCTCGTAGTCAGTAGGGACCTGAGATTGAAATGTCTAGATAGCGACGTTTATCAAAGAGATAAGAGTACGTAACAATCATGTTGTATCAAATTTATATTTGTGTGTATTATAAAATAACAATCTACATGGTCCTCACATGGTCCTCACATGATCTGACCAAGATTATGGCTGGACTTTGAGTTTATTTCGGCCTTTAGAATAGAATAGAGTACTCTCCCCCTCCTCGCTCTGCCTTTTCCCTCAGAGTAGTCTGATAGGAAACGCCGACCTCATCTAGCTTATTGTTTTTGGAAAAGCGTTACGCCCCTTCCACTCCTCCATGCGCCGATCGCGAGGTGAAAATGAAAATCCAAGGTGGCGGCTACCTCAGACCAAATAAAAAATCAAGACGTAGCGCTGCGAACAATACAGTGAAGCATGCCAAAACTACACCTCCGCTCTGTGCATACACGCTCACACGCACACATTTACAATCAAACTACACCTCACTAAGTGCACACATGTTTACGAAACCGGCTTCACTTTACTGTTGACAGCCCTCTGTCTTGGTTTTTTATTTGGTCTGCAAAATTTTCAATTTTACGGCATGGTTGTCGTTTGTATGGTTTTCGAGAGTGCTGAAGTCACGACACGTCAAGACACGTGACCTGATCGAAAATTCGTAAGACGGATGGAGAGTACAGCCGGCGCGGCGTAGGAGAGGAAGTATCCCCCTCTCTTTCTACGGCGTGCGAAAATATATGCCTGCTGTTTCGTTTATTTATTTATTTATCCATTTATTTCAGCAGGGCGCTTGCGCGAATGTTCGTGTGTGTTTATGTTACAGCGTGGCACGCGCATCCATGGATGGTGACAGCTGATGGCTCGACCGTCTGTGTAGTGGCCACACTGCTGTGTATTCGTAAAATTCGTGTACAGTAAAACGGGGCTACTTTGACATCCAGGGTTACTTTGACAAGGCCGATCACAACGCTATGACGCGTTCCCCACACCCCGCGCCTCGCGCAATATTACTCGAGGTCACGCACACTTGCTGAGCACACGTGAAAACCGATTTTGGCGCTCTGTTAAAGTAGTTCCAACGCCTGTCAAAGTAACCCTGGATGTCAAAGTAGCCCCGTTTTGCGGTATATAAAGTGTTTAAAATATGGAAATTGAACAAAGTGCATCTATTAATGAAAAATATCAAAAATGCAGAACGTTAATATTCAAGTTTTCACTTCTGCCGGCACACCCGGAGTGCAACCCGTCTTTTTTTTTTTACAAAATACACATAAGTACGCAAACTCACGCCTTCTTTCCGTGGGGTTAGGCAGAAACTACAGAACGCCACCTGCTATGCTAGTCTATTACGATCTTTATAGTCTCCTTTTGCCTCGTTTACGTTCATACATCTGTTCATACTGGTTCATACACGCACTCTGGTTGTGAATGCTACGCACCTGACTTTACTGAAGAACATCACCACTTAGATCATTATAAAAATTATAATTATGATTAAATATGCCAAAGTACTTATAGTCCGGCGTTTCTAAACTTGCCAAAGATGTTAACAACATCGGAGATTCTCCGAGCCAACTAGACGAAAACAAATAAATGTTCTTGTATATCGATTTTATTCAATTTCGAGCGGCCATTGTTGTTTACATCAATGACATCTTTGGCAAATTTAGAAACGCCGGACCTTAGAAAGCGTAATTACGTTAGGAAAATAAAGACTAAAAAAAGTAGCAGTTAGGTACGTCGATGTTTCTCCAAATGAGCGATATGTCCTTCGAGAGCACTGGTGGCTCAGTGGTAACGGCTGCGACTACGAGTTGTAGGTCGTAGCTGGCACTTTATTTTGTTCATTTAGGTACATAAACTATAGTGCTAGTCGTCACCACTGCTCTCAAAACGGTGAAGAAAAACATCGTGCGGAAACCGGCATTTCCTAGAACCAAAAAGACGTGTGACATCTAGCATCCCGTACTTGGCCCGCATGGGCCCCTCGCACAGAGAGGAGACCTGTGTCCCAGCAGTGGGAACATTATAGGCTGATAACGCTATGTCCTTCTAGGGCCTCTTGTTATTTTTTTAACCGTTCAAGCCCAGACGTCATTATGACGTAACATCAAAAAAACTCCTGTCAAATTCCAGATGTCACCCGCTCAGCGCGTGATTTATTACCCTGCTCACAAAAAATGGTCTACTGATGCTTATATGGGCTCAAGCCACTTAATGTAAACTGTTTTGGGTTCTTGAATAAACAGACCATAATATAAAATGCAAACAATACTCGTATTACGAGTATTGTATTTATAAACAAATGACGTCATCAGAAAATAGGTTGAAAGTGTGTTCGTTCCCGTATTATGTCGATTTCTGATAAAACTACTATATGAATTTACACGAAACTTTGCAAGTTACATTATGAATAGACAAGTAATCTAACAACAGCGTTTTTTTGAAAGTCCTACCTTACATTTTAATAATATTGAAACTCAAATTTCAGTGCGCCGAGCCGTTCAATTCTTATTACAACGCAATGACTGTAATCGCCCAATCCTAGTCATATTGAGTTGTTTCTAATTAAAAAAGTGTTACTAGGATACTACACAAACCTTTATTAACTGATAACTACCTATATCTTGTAAAAATATACCACTATAATTATAAAATCATAAGATTTTCTTGAAGTACTTACGTAAAATTTTGTTTGACCAAAAAAAAAGATTATTGATTGATTGTGATGTTATTTCGTGCAAATATTATCTACAATATTATCTACAAGGACGTATAATATGTTATAAACGAATATTCATCCACTTAACGTCGATTTTACACAAAAACTATTAAAATAAACAACATAGCATCATAACAAAACAACACACACTGCAGCTGCCATTAAGAATCGTAAAGTCTATTTTTTACTTTTTTTTTCAAATATTGCCAACCCATATTTTTCGTTTTGAATCATTTAGTCGATTAGTTTATCTACCGGACCATTGACTCAAACTGTTGCACAGGATATTAGACCGTATTTAACAGTAATAATAGAGGTTGAAGCCGCGTGAATCGGGTGGTGACAAATGGAGACGGTGGTGCCTGACGGGACTGCGCGCCGGTATGTGACAAATGGAGACGCTGGGGACTTAACGCCCTTGACATTGAGTACTTGACTTTGCCCGAGCAGGACCACAAGGAAATGTTATTCACATTACACTATCAATGCAATAAAATGATACATTTTGACAGTATAACTGATATCAACTTTATTACTACAATTACATACATTTATTGACTGATTAAGGCGCCTGAAAACATGCAAATTTATAATACATGAGATTAAATGGTATCTTTTCTAACAATAGATTACAGAGAATTTGATAAGATACATCAATAGCTAAGGATTTTGTACTCTTCTATTTGTTACTAAAGGCCTATCCCTGCTTCGCACGGTTTTTAAGACTTGACAAAACATTGAGATTTCTCTTTCATATTCAACGTTCCACTGGATATGGGAAGCACATAACTGGTCAAAGTGGAGGTGTTTGGGGAGGCCTATGTCCAGCAGTGGACGTCTTTTGGCTGTAATGCTATAGCCGGGTACTGCTGCCTAAGATACAGGCCTAGCCTAGTTTAGGGGACAGGGTTGGACCTATTGTGCTTATCTACCTAATGCTAAATTAAGATCTTTAATCTGTATACAGTTCAGTGTACTTGAAATTTGTGGTAATAAACAATTTATTATTATTAATAATGATGTAACAAGTTGAACAATTTGCAGAACGCCAAACGCACATAATAACAATGCAACGTCTTTTGTGTCTTTTTCATAAACACAACACACTAACTCATAAATTTTCTAGAATAAATTCTTATGATTATGATGAAAATTGCTTCAAAATTCTTCATGTGGTTTAAAAGAACCAAGACAGATCCGAAAAGCAACTTCATTTTGGTCTATTTATAGATTTCTATATAATCAAAAAGTTACTTATATGATGCACTAAACTGAATTAGGAGTTTGTGTAGTTAATGTCAACACGATTTTAACTATTTTTTTATTCAATGAATTTGCCGTTTATTGGTATCTTCCGAGTTCAAGCTTTTTTGGGTAGGTAATAATTTGTTATCACTTAGGTGCTGGGAGTACTTTTAAATTAACATTCGATTTATATAAAGTAAAATATTATAATTACTGTTATTTATTTATATTAAAACAGACTATTATATATTATATGTAACTAACTATATACACTAGAGATACTAAAATAAAAGACTAACTAACTTACAATACAAATAAATTGAAAAAAAAAAACATAGGACACTTGGTGTCGAAGTACTCGTCCGCATTGCTATCATCCGGAAATGTGCCCAGAAAACTGGCAGCATTGCGTTGAATTGCAATGCTAATTCTTTGGCCAAAGAACGAAAGTAAATAATTTTTAGAGTTTCCTTATGGATGTAAGTACCTACCTACAAATTCAATTTAGTGAGATAGGTACTTACATACGGTCTGAATAAAACTAAATTATTATTGTAATGAAAAAATTTAAAATCCACCTAAGTTTAAAAAAAATGAGTTAAGAATTTATTATAGGAATTAACGATACAGTCTTTTAATAGATTTAAGACTTTATTTTTATAATAGTTAAACTGAAATAACTTTGCTAAACTAAAACCATTTTAAGTTACGTATTTATTGTCTGAATAAATAGTAGGTTAGGTAAATTATATGCCAAAATTAGTAATGCTATAAGTATGATACTGTTAATTTAAATTTTATTGCCCAAAACTTACGAGAAAAATTAAAATCAAAAACATACCGCAAATATTCCTCTATTTCGGTTCAACGGATTTATCTTGTCGGGGTCACTCATTGCGTTTATTTTGCACTAACTTTCCTGTCACTATTATATTTGTGTATTAAATAACAGAATTATTAATATACGTATTTTAAACAGTAAAATTGGAAACGAGTTCACCCATCGAGAGAAAGAATGACACTGACAGAAAAATACACCGGCTGCGGCGCAGTGTCACTGTCACAAGATACGAAAATGACGTTCTTATCTAATAATGTTGCCATCCTAGCTTAGTTACTACCAATGTGGTATAATTTAGAGACTTTAATTAGCAAGTCTATACATACAAATAAATAAAATTAAAATGACTGTGTGTAATGTCAAAATAACAGCTTTCTACTAAACGCATATGAAAGTATATACGGTACTTATAACAAAAAAAAATTGTAAAATGTTTTATCGGTCTATTTGTTAAAATAAATGCATTTTCTATACCCAACCTGTATAGCGTAAAACATTTTATTTTTGCCATGTTGGAAGCTACCGCTCTCAGATCAGAGTTATGGGTACCTAGGTAGATATTATGCACGTTGCCACCAGGGGGGTGAAATACCGGTCGCCAGGCATGCCAATTGCCACCTAATTAAGAATGAGGGTGGAGGCAGCTCGGGACGAAAGCTCACAGCATACAGATGCAATAAACCTGGCTGCGGTCCAGACAGAATCCGATCAATAATGCTTATATAGATATCCTATAGGAATCTGTGTAATTTAAGTGGATGGTTGGTGGTTCCCCCCCCTTTTAGTGTTCTGTAACGAATGATGCGAAACTCAGGTGAAAAAATATCAAAATCAGAAGGCGCATTCCTGTATTTTTAAGAACCTTCGCGTTCTAGTCTTATTGTTAGTCACAATCTGTCAAAAATCAACTTAATTTGAGTACATACATTTTTGACAAGTTTTTTACATTGGGCGGAAAATAAAACTCCTATTGGACCTCCCGGTGGCGTCCTCAGGCCACTTAGCTTATCCTGTCGAACATTGGCTGTGAACATGAGGAAGTACGTATCCGTTTGTATGATCTGACAGGTGTCAAAATTTCAAGAACGTATTCTCTCGTCGGCCGCACTGTAGACTTAAAGCTACGGTTTCTTAGAATAGCGATGCCGTCATCACACTAATATTATAAAGGCGAAACGCGTTTGGGTGTGTGTGTGTGTGTGTTTATATGTTTGTTACTTCTTCACGCTCAAACGGCTGGACCAATTTCAATAAAATTTTGTATAGAGGTTGCCGACACCATGGATTAACATATAGGCTACTTTTAATCCTGATATTCCCACGGGATCCACATTTACGCGGGTGAAACCAAGGGGCGCAGCTAGTATAGTAAATATGTGTATAACGGACGTCATGAAAATCTGTCATATTCACCAGTATTTGACTCGCTTCATATTTGGATGTACAGACGCCAGCACATCAACTTACCCGAAACTGTCAAGTTATCCCAATCAACTTTGAACCTTATGTTTTAGGGATAAAGTTGAAAATCTATTAAAGAAATTTGACAGATTGTAGTAGCTTGATGTGCTGGCGTCTGTACATTGCGATTTGCGGCCGCATGTGACGATTATCGTTCTTCTAGGGTAGCTTTGGCTGGGAATAAAATAGTACCTACGGAACCATTAAAATTTATACACGCAGACATTTCGATAACCATTGCTCGCCCGGCTCTCGATTGCGTTTCGCACGATATTGAATTTCATTCCCTATAACCATGTGTGAGTAGATACCGTGTCCGTGTAAAGGGGGAGCCATCCTTTGATGTTGCCTTTGACGAGGTGCAGACATGGAGAGCGGATTGTAATCTGAATTCCAATTAATTTGCAACCAGAGAGGCATGTTTGAATAAAAATTTTGAGAAGGTACTCGAAGTGTTTGTTGAAAATGGCTTTTTGATCTAGCACGTCAGCCTGTGGACACGAACCTATTGAGCCCATCCTCTTCTACCAGCTACGCAGGTGGCTACAGGAGTTTACCCACACACAAACGGAGAGCTGGTGGACCTCGAACCGGGCTGCAGGCAGTCCAGGAAAGCTATGCCATCCTTATATGGCAGGCTAACCAGACGTTTATTACGCCTGCATCCTAATTGCGTAACACACTATCAACCGGAATCAGAATCATTTTGAAGCAAATTGTTAATCCATTGCTTCATAAGTTGGAAAAATTTGTGTGCTCAACACGTAAATAACGCAATGAATGTTGTTGAACTGTCAAAATGATTGATAATGTGTTACGCAATTGCCCAGCTGGACAGGAACGAACGGCCTGCACCTGGTGACGGGGACCATCACGGGACACTGCTCGCCAAATAAACACTTTCACACTATAGGCATCGGACAATCCTCTACGCAGGGCTTGCATGGAGGCTGATGAAACCGTTGCGCACTATACTTTTAAAATCAGACCAACATTATCCACAAAGACATTAAATTATTTTTGTACCTATCTTAAATCTCTTTCAAAGTCAAAGTCAAAGTATTCATTTCAAATAGGCACATAAAAGGCACTTTTGAACGTCAAAAATGACCTTAAAATAGAATTGATTCTAGTCGCCCATTCCAAAAGGTAGAACTTATCGTATGGAGAAGAATGGGCAAGAAACTCCACCGTTACTCTTTTAAAATGTTGTGCAATATTTTGCATGGGTACATTAATTATACACATGTGAGGACGATGCACCTAAAATAAAATTACTATACCACAATAGGTAAAAGAATTAAAAACGAAACCATGACATAAAATATCTTTGGCTATCCATCTCACATTTCGATACGGAATACTAAAGAGGGGAGCCGGATGAATGGCATACTACTTGTACCTACTTACATCATCATTATCTATCTATCTATGGTCACTTTTATCAATAGAACTTCGTCTGGACTTCGTAGTGTGCGTGTTCAACCCTCAATATGTAACTAACAAAGAAACCATAGAGTTACAAAAATGTAGAATAGATCCTTTCAGCCTATGTGGACAAGATGGCACCTACTCACAAAACTGTAAACGTTTATAATCAATAAATCAAGGTAAGTTGAACTTTATTCGTTCATATGAATCCGTATCTCACAAAATTTTGTTGGAAAGTCGTAGTAAGCAGTAGCGTATGCCCAGTGGCGTGCATTGCATATAAGCAGTGCCTACCTCGATATATCAACATAAGTCTGTCAATTACATTTTAGTGTGTGTGCCCCACAATTAAGAAACTCACTAAATTATCATACCTAACAAAAAACAAAATCTTCATACAAACACGCGCGGCATTAGGTAGTCGCCAGACGGCCTACTCGGCTCCCGTACTATTCGCACATTGTCATTGGTCTTTACTCGTTCAAGTTAATACGACAAAATTAAAAATACGTATCTACGTCTCACGCGTAATACCATGACGTTCGACCTTCGCAATTTATCACCCTTAATAGGTATGCCTACTCAAATAACCACACTTTTGACCTCACTTTTTTTTCTGATTAGTGACCGTGTTTGCCTAGACTAGACACGGCCCTATGACTATATCTGTTATGGCTCCCTCTATATTGTTATCGCTCTGTGGTTTTCAACCCCTGTATGTGTGCAAGTCTGCTCGCAGGGGCTCGGTACCTCACAGTTAGTCTGGCAAAAGAAACGTTACATGCTCTGTTAGTCTGGCTTTGTGCACCTCGCAAGCCAGACGTGCGCTGTTTTATTTAAATAATTTGACTGATCTTTGTGTGTAAGTATTTAAAGTTCAGAAAGAAATGTCAATGTTCAAGTTTAAACAGAATTTCATCAAAATAAATAGCTAATGTGAAGACTGCGGCTCAGGTAAGTCGTCATTATTAATTAGTTAGGGGTTCATTTCTTCAGCGATTGTTTTTTTTTTATCACCTTGATTATGCTACGAAATATTATCTATAATATTTTCATACTTTTATTTCTCCGGCTATCACGATTTGCGATTGTACTGTTTGTGGCTGGCTACCACGATGCGCATGCGTGAGAATGGCGTGAAAACCTTAGTCTGCACAGGCGATGTTATTTTTCTTACTTCAACGTTTTAATAGTTGATTTATTTGGAAGAACAAATAACCTTGTACCTACACATATAACATTACTTAAAGATGGAACTTTAGTAGTGCTCACGGATATCTATGGTAGTCAGCATCAAAAGTCGATTAACACTATCATTTTTACATGTTATGATAACATGTAAAAATGAGAAATCTTTTACATGACAACAACTTTTTTCAATAAACTGATTTTTAGCTTTTCACATAATAGACAAGAGTATATACTCTAAAAAAATTTCTTCTGCTGCAATTTTGAACAAATATTTTGCTCAATAACTAAGATTAAAAAAACTGAAGTGTTAATTAACTTTTGATGCTGACCGTACCTACATTCCGCACGGTATTTTTTTTTAATGAATATTTTGTTTCTTATTTAGAATTACGTTTTCTTGTTACAGATCATCTTTCCTGTCAGTATGAGAGTCCATCATAAAAATGGTGCCATAATTAGGCGGTACTTGACAAATGGTATGTATCTAGTAAAAGGTCTCGTGTTACATACCGAATCATCATCATCAGCCTGATAGCAGTCTGGCCTCTCCTATCACACGACATAGGATAGGTAGGTACTTGCTTTAATTCAGGGTCGTGTTTCGCTATTTATTTTTGTTGCTCCAGTAATTTAAAGGGATAATACAAGCAAAGTCAAATAGTTTATTTCAAATATACACATAAAAGGCACTTTTCAACTTCAAAATTAACAAGAATTTCTATGATGGATTCTTACCCCCTCCAAAAGGTTTTTTGTATGGAGAAGAATGGGCTAGAAACTCCACCGTTAATCTTTTAAATTTTTACAATATTTTGTATACCTACATTAATCACATCATTTTATGTGAAGACGATGCAGAGGACCTTGTGGCTAAGTAATACCAGCCGCTTGGGTCGATCGATCAGGTTAAGCTACGCTTGCCGCGGTCGGTCCTTGGATGGGTGACCATCTTTACATACCGAGCCCCTCCGGCCCTCGGAAAACACGTTAAGACGTTGGTCCTGGCTGTCATTCTTAGATCTTTGACATTCGTTACGGATCGTCAGAAGCCCGAAAGTCTGACAATCAGTCTTACCACGGGGTCCTATCGTGTTAGCCAGTAACTGGGTTGTGGAGGTCAGATACTTAGGCAGTCACTCCATGTAAAATACTGGTATTCATTTGGTTAGACTGGAAGTCGACCCCAATATACGGGTAGTTGGGAAAAAGCTAGGCAGATTGATTTTTGACGTGAAGATGCACCGAGAATGAAATTACTACCACTAATAGGTTAAAAGATTGTAAAATGAAGCAATCCATATCCATACTAATATTATAAATTCAAAAGTAACTCTGTCTGTCTGTATGTTACCTTTTCACGCCTAAACCACTGAACCGATTTAGATGAAATTTGGTACAAAGATAGTTTGAGTCCCGTGGAAGGACATAGAATAGTTTTTATCCCGATATTCCCACGGGATCGACACTTATGCGGGTGAAACCGCGGGGCGCAGCTAGTGACAGATAAATTAATTACTTATGTGATACATTTATACGAACAATACTCTCTTTCTTCAGGCGGATTCAACTCGCCAGCTCACCGAAAGTGATCGAACTCAAAATATAGATAAAGTTAGACTGGATTTACTTTTTCTTCGCCGAGTGTTTGGTTGTGGAAAAAGAAACGACACATGCATGTAAATAAGAGGTACGTTACCTACACTGCAGGTAAAAACAAATGCTGGACAGGTCCGCTCAATCTGTGTGGTTCTTTCTGCAAAAGACCATTTCAGACACCAATCTACATGGTCTTCACATGATCTGACCAAGATTTTGTCTGGACTTTAAAAGAGACTGTGACCTCTGAGTATGTTTCGGCCTTTCTTCTCAGAGTAGTCAGATAGGAAACGCCGACCTCATCTAGCTTTAAAAAATATGATTGACGTGTAGAAGTACAAACCTACTTACAGAAAATAAATCATTTATCATTTTATCATTTAGTGTAAGAGCGGCAGCCTAATTGCGGAACGCCAAATCGTCAAATGATTCTGATCAGTTGGCTTCATTTCTATCACAATTGGCTTCATTTTACGATTTTCGAATTGCGAAACTCTAGTTTCTGCGCAGGGCCTTAACGTTCATAATTGGTTTCATAATAAACTAGAGTTTCGCAATTCGAAAATCGTAAAATGAAGCCAATTGTGATAGAAATGAAGCCAACTGATCAGAATCATTTGACGATTTGGCGTTCCGCAATTAGGCTGCGGTTTCGCACTACGTCCGATCCGAGCCGGTTCGAAGTGACCATTGTCCTCTTTGTATGAGGGGTTGCGCACTAGATCTGAACGAATAGGACTATGGACTATTTCAAAACAAGCCCATTTTAAATTAAATAAAAGTTGGAAGCAGGCGGGACCCATTTGAGTTTGAAACTATAATAATAATAATAGTAAAGATAAACAAATTAAGTATCTTGACTTGGTTCGCGAGGTTGTCGACATGTGGGATGTGGACTCAGCGATCATTGTGCCGATAGTCGTTACAGCCAATGGTTTGATAGCCAAGAGCCTCGACCAACACCTGAGGAGGCTCTCGTGGGGCAGCTGGATCAAGGGCTTGATTCAGAAAGCTGTACTTCTGGACACGGCCCGTATTGTTAGGAGGTTCCTCTCTCTGGAGCCCTGACCACCGGTAGCTTGGACCCTATTCCCGATACCGGTGGGCTACTATTTTTTTATATTTTTTGTTTATATTCTAATATTTAAAAATATAATTTATATGTACTCGTATGTAATGAAATAAAGGAGATAATGGTATGGGCCCCGCCTGCTTCCAACTTTTATTTAATGTATAACGGGCTTGTTTTTAGCTTTTCAGTTAGTTTTGGCATAAGGTTGCAGTCGGGTTTTTTAATATTTTAAATACTTTTTTTTTATTTCCAGCTTTTTAGTTTACAAATGTGAAAGATTTCGCTGACGATTCTTGGTACGTGTTTTTTACGATTTATCACTTTGAATTACTTTTAACCATAAAAGTTGTATATGTTTTTGTAATCACCTTTTAAAACCCTTTATTTTGATATCCCACTCGATAGGTTTAGAGAAAAAAAAATTTTTAGGAGGCATAATAATGGCGCCAAAAATCCGCCATTTTGTTTTTTTTTTATTTTGATTTTTCTTTGACTTTCACAGTAAATACGAATCTAACGACACCTCCCAAGCTAAAATCCATCGAGCCGTTTAGGCCGCAGAGCGTGCCAAACAATTATACATACATACATACATACTCTCGAAAAACATAACCCTCCTTCTGGCGCAGTCGGGTAAAAAAAGAAACAAAATTAATAAGGCGCTCTTCCTCTCTCTTACTTATTTAAAACTTTGCTGTGCCCGACAGGGTCCATAATTGTTTCTATTATTTTTTATTTACGACCTGTAATTATTGTACGTATGGATTGCAATAAACGATTTGAGATTTGAGTTTTTATTTGAGAAAAAGAAAAAAAATTTGGAATTTAAACAAATTGAAATAAGCCGTGTCAGCTAATAGATGACCAGTCCCTTCTGACGGCGCCCGTTCACGAACATGAGTATACAGGGTGAATGTTCCAAGTGGGCGTGGATGGCCAAATTCTAAACTATGAGGAATAGCGAAAAGTACTCAAAGGAGTCGCGGGCTCGATTTTGATGAAAACTAAAACTGCATCATTGGATTTTTGAAAAATCAATATTTCTGGCCAGGAATCGAACCTGTTGATTTTGAAAAAAAAAACACACGCTGTATTATTACACCATTCGATAGTGTCGCTAATAAGGATCAAATTCTGGGAAGTAATGACATACGGCAAACTAAAGGAAAATGTTGAATTTTAATAAACTGCTTCTTTTTTCATACCTTGTTCGAAATGATGCTCAATATTTTTACACCCGAAATACTCGTAGCGCAGTCACCTTCACAAAATTATGTTCTAAATTCAAATTTTAAATTGCAGTACAATCCTTGAGACGTCGAATCCAGCTATATGTATTCAAAAACAATTGTCATAATTTTGAACAATTAATCAGTTAAGGTTTAATAGGTAGGTAGCATAAGAAAATAAAAAAGTATTTTGATAAAAATGAGCTCTTTCCTTTAGTTTGCCGTATGTCATTACTTCCCAGAATTTGATCATTATTAGCGACACTATCGAATGGTGTAATAATACAGCGTGTGTTTTTTTTTCAAAATCAACAGGTTCGATTCCTGGCCAGAAATATTGATTTTTCAAAAATCCAATGATGCAGTTTTAGTTTTCATCAAAATCGAGCCCGCGACTCCTTTGAGTACTTTTCGCTATTCCTCATAGTTTCGGATTTGGCCATCCACGCCCACTTGAAAAATTCACCCTGTATATGACGTACGGATCGAGTTCAGCCATTTTGAAGGGGCCACGCGCTATTCTGTTGCCATCTGCCCGTCTATTGTCAATCCCCCTGTTACACGCAAGCATAACTCGTGTATCGGTTAATTTACCGCACTATCGTACTACTTATTCTGTGCTATCGTCGCCTGCATTATGGCGTCACCACCAGTGGCGTGCATTGCAGGTAGGCATATAAGCAGTGCAGTGTAGTAAAATCTTCATACATTGTACTATGAAGATTTTGTTTTTTGTTAGGTATGATAATTTAGTGAGTTTCTTAACTATGGGGCACACATAAAATGTAATTGACAGGCTTATGTTGATATATCGAGGTAGGCACTGCTGATATGCCTATCTGCAATGCACGCTGCTGGTCACCACGTAAATATTAAACATTGACCTTAAAAGACAAAGAAAGTGCGGATTATAGAAATAATACACTGACTACCTACTAAAAATACTATCTCTTTTCAGGTGGATTCAACTCGCCAGCTCTCTGCAAGTGATCGAACTCAAACAGCGGCACAAAACCATTGCCAGAAAAGGTCGAGGCAATCAACAGCTTTCCAACGCCGAAGACTGTCAGAGAGTTGAGAAGGTTTTTAGAGATGGTGAATTTTCGTAGGCGGTTCATCCCAGAGGCGGCTCAAGTCTTACGTACCGCTGAACAAGCTTCTAGAAGGATCGGTGAAAGGCTCGCATTGCACCCAGTAAGCTTCACAGCAGAAGAGGACGAAGCGTTTATAGCCTGCAAAAGAGGTCTCTGCCAAGCGCACCCTTGTTGTGGAGCTAAACTGGCTTTGGTGACAGATGCCTCCGACACCGCCATGGGAGCAGTCCTGCAGCGGCTGCAGCAGTTAAAGGAGGACTATGCTCTATGGTTGGTGCTCTGTGGTCGCCTGTCATGTCAGTTGGTTTTGCTTTATGTCAATGGAAAATATAATTTTCATGAATAGACTTTCACTTTCCGTTTTTAATATTTTATAAGTTTTTTTTTATGTACGTGGACATTATACCAAATTATCAAACATACCATCTATCATTTTTATCCCATACGTACCCACTTCACAGTGGCCTGCATTGCATATAGGCATATAAGTAGTGCCTACCTCGATATATCAACATAAGCCTGTCAATTACATTTTAGTGTGTGTGTGCCCCACAATTAAGAAACTCACTAAATTATCATACCTAACAAAAAACAAAATCTTCATACAAACACGTGCAGCAGTAGGCAGTCGCCGGACGGTCTACTCGGCTCCCGTACTATTCGCGCATTGTCATTGGTCTTTACTCGTTCAAGTTAATACGACAAAATTAAAAATACGTACGTTTCACGCGTAATACTATGACGTTCGACCTTCGCAATTTATCACCCTTAAGTAGGCATGCCTACTCAAATAACCACATTTTGACCTCACTTTTTTTTCTGATTAGTGACCGCGTTTGCCTAGACTACACTCGGCCTAGTGCCTACCTATTCTGAAAACCAATGCATGCCACTGCCACTTCAATAACTAACTAACTAATACTAACTTGTAAAATCATACCACCATTTTATCTCAAGTATATCTGAGATTAGTGATTCCGCAACCGTTCTCCTAAGACCGAGTTTGAAGTTAGTTTTTCTATGTATTGGTTTCTTCTCTGCGGTAAATTTAGAAATCCTTAACTTGGTATTGTAGATATCTTACATACCAATATTATGCCTTATAAAGCGTCGAGATATCTAGAAGATAAAATGATGAATACATCAATGGTGTTACTCAAATCGTACTGAAGTTTATCTGAAAAGTAGTTTGAAGTCTTTCCTAAGTTATTCTGTAAACCTGTTCCCACATTTGCTTAACTCTCCCTTTGAGGGTCGATAAGGTTTTAACTTCGCACTAATTCCCACTATAGTAGTCATTACACGGTATTTACAGAGTTTATCAATGTAAAAGCAGACATTAGGAGACAAAAAGAAAACAAATTACATTATGGTACCTACAGCAATATTCTCGATAAAACGTTCAAAATCTAGTCACAGTGTCATCTCGGCTACAAACAAATGTCAAAAATTTGTCAAAATGTTGGGAAATTAAAAATATTTTTGACAGATTGAGACTGAGATCGGACTGTGAACGTTTTTAAAATTACGAGAATTGCCCCTCTGCTGTCTTGATATTATGACAATGACGTAGGCTGCCAGCCATTATATGACTTCCTCGCATCTGATTTAGGGATGTAGCAGTACAGAATGTCGTTTATCGATTCTATCTAATATCAGGTTTCGTAAAAAACCGATAAGTATTTATAGCAAATACCAAAATATCCGATATTTGATATATACCGAAATTAGGGATCTAGAAACATAAACTCAACATCTCGCTTATATGGCATAACTTACCTACGTTTAATTAATGATTTGAATTTATTAAGGATTAGATCTTGAACATGGCTTGGTAGTTCATTATAAAAGCGTATACTTACATTGAAGCCACCTATTTTCTTGAGCCTTGTTGTAGGTACAACAAATTTGTGTTTGTTCCTAGTATTTATATTATGGATATCACAGTATTTCTTAAACAATTTTATATTGTTTTTGTATTTCAAAAGTTTGGAAGAACAATGTTATGTATTATATCGTCGTTAATAAGTAGTCCAATTTCGCGTAACTAACGTTGTTAAATACCGCGTATGTACACTTTCGCTAGTTTTACATGAGGGTCAATAAACTAATAGGCCGAATTTTGAACGAACTTGAATGTATGACCGTTTCGTTCTTCTTTATTCAAAATTTGATACCCTTATCTAAGTTTGCATAGAGAAAAATCTGAAATTATTCTATGTTTATTGTGGTGAGAAAAATAAATACTTATTATTATTATGTGGTAGAAGTTTATGTAAAGATTACAAGAAAAATAAAACGATGTCTTTAAATAGCACACTTTTTCGGAAATCATCAACCATTAGTTCCACTATTGGTCAAGAGATGGCGCTAACCTAAAACTGCAATATACTACACCGCAGCGCGCAGTGATAAAAATAGGCCTCGCCGATGAAAATTTAAAAACCCTCGGCGATGGTACGGAACCCTCGGCGCGAGTCCGCTCGCTCTTGACCGGTTTTTTTTATTACTTCTATACTATCTACAATCAATTATTTTAATAAAACTTAATACTTACTTTTACTTTCAAATCGTGTACGATGGAACGAGGAAAGTGAACTTCAAAGAATACTAGCGCCATCTTTTTTCATTGCACAGATTGCAACGCACTTTGCATAGCGAATGCAAGTGGAGTAAGGACAAACATCTGTGAGTTATTAGGACGGCTACTAGATGGCGTTGTTTGCAATCTGACGAAAACTTCCCTTATTGATTGCCGTAAATAACCATGGAATTATTATGTACAGTACATAATAATTCCATGGTTATAACACGGTGGTCTAGATATGGTGGCTCTGTCAGCACTCGTGCTTTCTCCCTTGTCATGAAATTATAAAAAGAAAGGGTACGTTCTGTGCCAGGGTAATGGCAATATGTTCGCCCCATGTTACATGGGACGTAAATATACCTGGCGAAATGTAGGTGTACTACACATACACATCTGATTTTCAGACAGCAAATTACTGGTAACGATAATTATTCAGTTGTTACGGGTAGCCAGAAGCCCGAAAATCTGACAACCAGTAACTGGGTTCTGGAGGTCTGATTGGCAGTCGCGCCATGTAAAATACTGGTATTCAGCTGGCATCCGGTTAGACTAGAAGACCAATATAGTTGGGAGAAGACTCGGTAGGTGATGATAAGAATTTGCGTGAAAAACGAAACGTTTGCAAGATTAACCGTAGCGCGATCGTAGCAGTTCACGAGCTACGCCGTAGCATGTCGCGTAGCGGTCGTAGCAAGATGCTCTACGCCCGCCGGTGCTACGCGGATTTGTAGCTCTTGTGCAAATATTTGACTCAGAATTTTAGTTATTGATGCGAATAAATTGTAACTTCTACCGATCACCTTTAGCTTAATTAACAGTTTAACTAATTAGTAATTAGCATCACAATATTATTTAGTACCCATAAACTCTGGCTACGGTAAAGGAGAGGTAAAAGAATGGAAATAAAAATTACATTTTATAAGAAAGTGTGATCAATTGAAGTTGTGTTTGTAGTTTATATTGTTCCAGTCTAGTCGGTGGCTCTAACTTTCTTTATTACTTATTAACTAACTGAACGACTCCTTACAAAAAAGTGTACCCAATCATTTATCCAAATAATTGAAAAAAATACAAAGACCTTAACTTTTAAATGTGGATGTACTATACAGTGTCAAATTAAATTAGCGATTTATTCCGGTTGTGATTCCCTGAGCCCCCCTCCACCTCGACCCCCCTCCTCGATACCCTGCTAGTCTGCGGAGTTTCGCTAGCTAATTTAATTTGACCCTGCAGGTATGCTCTGACATGGACAGAGAGAGAGGTGAGAAGAGAGGGAGGCCTTTGCCCATTAGTGGGAAATTAATAACTAATTAAAAAAAATGGCATTCCGGGAGTGCCGACAGAAGTGAAAACTTGAACAATAATTACGTGTGTATGTTTTGAATCGTCATATAAACAAAACACAAACAGAATATTTTGCCATCACTCACTGACATATCGACAGCCGAACACATCCGAATGTAGCGCGGTGTCGGTTACGGTAACAGTGTCTCGCGAGTTCAATGGTTTTTACTCATCTCAAAAATGCCCAACGTGCCTAAAGATGTTTTCACTTGAAAAAAAAGAGATGCTCTGTCTAACTCTTAGCAGAATGCAGGCGTGATGTTATTTTTTTTTTACGTCTTTAACTTTTAAATAAGTAGTAGTTTCAGCTAAGTCAAATGCTAGGAAGAAAAATGGATTACTAATAAAAACAAACGGAACTTCATAAATACTTGTAGAAACAATTTAACGTCGAAAACGCTCCATAATATTAGGTCCTTACATATGAAATTGGCGTTTTTCGTACTGGCCACTTTAATCACGAATTTCTCCTCTTTGGTAAGGAATTCCAAATTCAAATTTGTACAGCTATTTACTCATGTATTTGTGCTTCGATGACCGTCATTCATTTGTTTTTTTTCTTCTGTTTTTTCTGTTTGCGTCACTCATTTTACAAAATGGAAAATTTAAAATATCGCATTATTTACGAGTACGAGTTCCGCCGTGGCACTAGTGCTGCGGAAACGACTCGAAGGGTGAATGATGTGTATGGCGGTCATGTTGCAAAAGAAAACACAGTTCGTTTTTGGTTCCAACGTTTTCGTTCTGGAAATTTCGACCTGCAGAACAAGCCCCGTGGACGGCCTGAGACCCAAGTTGATAATGGAGAATTGAAGGCTATTGTGGAAGCGGACCCATCGCAAACCACGTCCGAGTTAGCTGCAGGCTTCGATGTTAGTGATAAAACTGTTTTAATTCACTTGAAGCAAATTGGGAAGATTAAAAAGCTTGAAAGCACGACAACGCCAGACCACACACTGCGCAACAGACGGCTACCAAATTAGAAGAGCTTGAATTGGAATGTCTAAGACATACTCCGTACTCCCCGGACCTTGCTCCAACAGATTACCATTTTTTTCGCAATTTGGATAACTTTTTGGAAGGGAAAAAATTCAACTCCGATGGGGCAGTCCAAATCGCCTTCAAAGATTTTATTGATTCCCGTCCGACTGGTTTTTTTAGTAAAGGGATCAATGAACTACCTATAAGATGGCAAAAGTGCATTGAAAACAATGGTTCATACTTTGATTAATTAAATATATTATATTAAAAAATATTCGACTTTTTGTTCCTTCCATACAAAACGCCAATTTCATATGTAAGGACCTAATATAAATGATAAATAAATGATTTTATTTCTGTAAGTAGGTTTGTACAGTCACGAGCACTAATATGCCAACACTTGGCAATTTTCAATTGCGATTTTTTCGTGAAATAACGAATGCAACGTTGAAATACGACACTTTACGTAAACCTATGGGTTTACGTAAAGTGAACGTTTAGTTAAAATACTATAAATTTAATTCAACAATATTTTTTTTGCATAAAGCCAAGTGTATACATACTTATGCTCGTGACTGTACAAACACTTTTACACGTGAATCATATTTTTAAACCTAGATGAGGTCGGGCGGCGTTTCCTATCTGACTACTCTGAGAAGAACGGCCGAAACAAACTCAGAGGTCACAGTCTCTTTTAAAGTCCAGACAAAATCTTGGTCAGCATGTGAAGACATGTAGATAAAAAAATACTCATACCCAAAACACAACATTTTTAAAGGCTTGAAACTGCAACGCAATACCTAGCATCACTATTTTAGTACAAATTTATTGATCCGATACCCTACGTTTTCAACCTACCAACGTTAAATTTCAGAAAATGAACCTTATCTTCCTACACATAAAGTTCAATTTCCACTGCAGCATTAACATATCGCCTTGAGCCATTCTGAAATCGACTTTATTTTAGTGAGGTAAAGTTGATATTTCTATAAGAGGGGAAATAGACTTCAGGCTTTATACATGACCTGGGAATGAGTAACGCTCGGCAGTCTAGGTTTGTCCTTCAAGCGAACTGGATGTAATGTTTTATAGAAAATATCTTAAAGCATTGGTTGGATTTTTCTTCTTTCGGCGCGTGTTAGCGTTTTTTTACTGTGGACGCGAGGTTTTGGGTAAGTTTTTTTTTTAAATATTTTGCTGTGTGATGCTCGTAGGCTGACTGAAATGCTCTGGTTTCTATATTTTACGGGTTGTTAGTTTTTCTTGTCTTGTGTTTTTGTTTGAGGATATGAACGTAAACAAATGGTGTAAGATGAACATAAATAACGCGCCTAAAGACGATTTCTATCAGACATATTTATAAATAAGCAGCCTTTGTTGTTAATATTCTCTATTTTTTAGTTTTCTTTATTTGTTCTCCGTCTAAAGATACAATTTATATGTGTCCGTGAAGTTTCCTGCCCATCCTTTTCCATTGGTACCCACTACGCTTTGGAATGGGCAACAGCTTCATTTTTCTGACTGACCGACTCCTTGACCATTCAAAAGTAATTGGTTTATCACACTATCACACTAATATTATAAAGGCGAAAGTTTGTGAGTGTGTGTGTGTGTTTATATGTTTATTACTTCTTCACGCTCAAACGGCTGGACCAATTTTGATTAAATTTTGTATGGAGGTAGCTGACACCCTGGATTAACATATAGGCTACTTTTTATCCCGATATTCCCACAGGATCGACATTTACGCGGGTGAAACCGCGGGGCGTAGCTAGTTTGAAATATGTAAATGTTTTGAGTTTGAGTTTAATCATAGATATCCGTGAGTTTAATAAATAAAAACAGTTCAATACATAGTAGGTAAATACAGGATTTAAAAAATACCCATAACGACTCGTAAATAATATAGAAACTACGCATTAGTTAATATTAAACGATCGGTAAATCGGAAACACGAACTCAAACTCAAAGCTAGATACAGGTTGTTGTTTTTTGTTTTGTATTTTTTTTAATCTTCAATATTCTAATTTCTAAGATCAAACAATGCGATTGCTGATTGGCTTTGCGGTTTAGCTTTTGCCCATGTTTTTAGATAAAATAAATTGAGTAATTTGTGCCCAATGGGGGGCTTACGGGTCAGTCGATCAGGATAAGCTACGCTTGCCGCGGTTGGTTCATGGATGGGTGCAGCTCCATTACATATCTAGACTTCTCCGTGCTTCGGAAAGCACGCTAAACCTTTAATCCCGGCTGTCATTTGCAGATATTTGACGGTCGGAGTCAGAAGCCCGAAATTCTGAAACCAGTCTTACTAAGGGGTACCGTTTTACGCGGAAACTGGGTTGTGGAGGTCAGATAGATCGAATAGACCCCAACACAGTTGGGAAATGACTAGGCAGATGATTATAACAATCCATACTAATATTATAAATGCGAAAGTGTGCCTGCCTGTTACCATTTCCCTTTTTTTTTCTTGTTTGTTTTTTCTTCGCTGAACCGATTTACATGAAATTTAGTATAGAGGTAGTTTGAGTCCCGGAAAAGGACATAGGATACTTTTTACCCCGATATTCCCACGGGATCGTGACTTGTGCGGAAACCGCGGGGCGCTGCTAGTAAATGATAAAAATAAAGGTTTTAAATTGTAAGGTCAGGGGGAGTAAGAAATTTTACACGGGCGAAGTCGCGGGCATAAACTAGGCTCAGCTTATTGTAGGCTTGTATATAGGTAAGATTAGAAATGAATATAGGCTTGTTTCCTATCAAGTAGGACTGACGAAATGTGCTTGCACTTCAGGCCCCTGTCTACCTCTTCCCTGAATACAGTCGTGATGATATAATAAGTTACACAAATAAACAAAGGCGGATGGCACATCTTTAAGACTCGCGGGACGCATGCGCGGGCCCCGCGATTATTGATTCCTTGCATCACGTACTGTGCAGCTATGCAATATTGAATATGCGTTGGGAGCGGGACAAATCCTACCTGCGAGGTAGTTGAGTAAATATAATCAGCCTATAATGTTCCCACTGCTGGGACACAGGCCTCCTCTCTTCGAGAGGGAGTGGGCTGTAATCTACCACGCGGGCCCAGTGCTGGTAGGGTCTTCCAATTTTTGGTTCCAAGACATGCTAGTATTCTCATGATGTTTTTAACCGATTTCAAAAAAAAAGGAGGTTCTGTAATAGACCTTTATGTATGTTTGTATATACGCGATTTTCTCAAAAACTAATGAAGTAATTTTGTTCTTCACCGTTTTGAGAGCAGTGGTGATGAAATAATTTACACAAAGTAAAGCGCTTGTCAGGGTTCGAACCTACGACCTATATCTCGTAAGTCGTGGTCTTTACCACTGGGTCACCACTGGCCACTTTTGCTCTTAATCCAATTTATTTGATGTCGGCGCCACAGCCTTTCTTCTTTCATACTTCTGTACTAGTCGCCATCTTGGTAGGCTTTCCCTTTGTAGCCATATCCTCTTTCACAGGTTGTCGTAGTTTCTTTACTACTCAAACTTGAACGATGGCTAGGTACAGACGCCAGCACATCAACATACTACAACCTGTCAAATTTCTTTAATAGATTTTCAACTTTATCACTATAACATAAGGTTCAAAGTTGATTGGGAAAATTTGACAGTTTCGGGTAGGTTGATGTGCTGGCGACTGTACCTTAACTACTTCAAGTTGCTATCTTTTTAAGAACCCCTTACTAGCCATATCATCTTTCCGAAAGTCTTACAACCAGTCTTACCAAGGGGGATCGTGTTGTGGAGGTCAGAAGGTCAGTTTCCGTAACTAAAAACGTTAAAATCTAGTCGCGATCTCATCTCAGCGATATTCGATGTCAAAAACTTGTCAAAAATGTAAGGAAATTAGAGGTATTTTTGACGGATTGAGACTGAGATCGGCGGGGCAATTGCGTACCTAACACATTATCAATCTGGAATCTGTTTCATTTTGACAGTTCAAAAACATTCATTGCGTTATTTACGAGTTGAGCAGACAAATTTTTCGAACTTATGAAGCAATGGATTAGAAATTTGCTTCAAAATGATTCATATTCCGATTGATAGTGTGTTACGCAATTAGGATGCAGACTGTGAACGTTCTTAAAATTACGAGAATTGCCCTTCAGATTTATAAGCAGTCGCACCATGTAAAATACTGGTGTTCAGCTGCATCCGGTTACACTGAAAGCCGATTGCAACATAAGTAGTTGGGAAAAGGCAGGCAGATGATGAGTAGCGTCCATCAAATTCTGCAAATGATAAATGATATTTATTTCTGTAAATTGGATCTAAAAAAACACTTTTATACGTCAAAATCAAATTATGTTGTAAACTAGATGAGTTTGACTTTGGTGTTTCCTAACTGATAACTCTGAAATGTAAGACCGAA
This sequence comes from Amphipoea oculea, assembly GCA_945859645.1. Taxonomy (NCBI): domain Eukaryota; kingdom Metazoa; phylum Arthropoda; class Insecta; order Lepidoptera; family Noctuidae; genus Amphipoea; species Amphipoea oculea. The sequence goes on from OX243885.1 coordinate 1,336,018, forward strand.
ACAAACTTACGCGGTGTCCTGCTTGAGCGACGAATACGACGCGACGCGACGTAATGCGACGCGATGCTACACGCGACAAATGTCCTACGTGATTTTGGTCATTACTTCTCAAATCATGGAGAAGTACAGTACAATTTTAACAGGAAACCGTCAATGGGGACAGCGGGAATACATTTTAATTATTTTTATTGAGTTCCGAATGGGGACAACGGGAACAGACGGAAAGTTCATATGTACTTCGTGGTGTCGCGTCTGGTCGCTCTCATAACAAGCACGCGTTTCGTCGCGTCTCGCCGCAGACTGTCACATAGGCCGCAAGCAGGGTATACCGTTGAGTTGATCGCGTTCGGCGCGTTCGCAGCGTCGCGTCGCGTCGTATTCGTCGCTCACGTAGGACACCGCCTTAGAAACTTTAAGCGCAGTACACGATATCAAGTGTCCCATCGACTGTGGAACAGCATCATAATATAATTTTGTATTGTTACAGTTAATCCCTTTTTCTACGTAATCGACAAAGCCATTATAAAACCATGGTCCAATTAAGAGACGAAGACACGCAATCAAAGGAGCCCTTCGCGCACATACCATTCCGATTCAACAGCCGGGAGTCTTGCAAGGTATACTTGAAACAGCAGCTAGAAGACTTCCTCCCGATCCACGATAAACGACAAGACGAATTCATAAACAGGCTGCCGGGCTTACTTTTCTTACCAAGAAACGCGACCGAACGAGCTACATATATATACGACGAGCTGTGTGTAAAGAGGGATAGTCTGATTAAAATGCAGGAGGAAAGGGTCCAGATTAATACCTGGTTGTGGAGTTTTTATAGAGAGGAATTGCCTGATGTCACCTTCCAGCAATGCAGGGAGAGAATCAAGCAACTGTACGCTGGCAAACATAAGTTCTATACTATCAGTAAACAAGTGGAGGCAAATCTGTACAAGTTACATGCAATAGGATGGTAATTTTTTTTTTGGTTATATTTGTTTACAATTTTGGGAGACACTTTTGGATTCTGTTTGAAAAAAACTAGTCAAGAAAAATTGGTTAATTTTTAACCTAATTATTTTGGTACTAAATTCGATGTAATTTCGAAATGAAATGATCAATTCATTTATATAATTATGTATGTGAAACTCAGCTTATGTAAAAACAGGCCAAGTGTGAGTCGGACTTGCACACGCAGGGTTCCGTACCTCCGTAGATTATTTAACACTACATATTAAAAAAAAAATACGTTTCTTGTATGGGGATGGGGTTTAATTTTAAACTTTATTTTATTATTTTTTTGTTATAGCGGCAATAGATATACCTACTCTGTGAAATGTTTAACTGTTTACCTAGTACGGTTTATGAGATGCAGCCCGCTGACAGATAGACGGACGGACAGCGGAGGCTTAGTACCTAACAGTGTTCCGTTGGCATCCTTTGGGTACGGGACCCTAAGAAAAGATAAAATCATAACAGCTGAAACAGACAAAGAAGAAGCATTTAAAAAGATGGCATTTTTTATTAATAACCGGTTAAAAAAATGTTCTCAAACGTTGACTTTTTGTCACATAAACAGCTCAGGGCCATTCCGCGCAATTAGGCCGACTTTTGTTTGGAAATGGTAAGGACATTTGGTGCGTGTTGATAGCAATAATAAATTAAATAAAGGTGTTATACTTTTTTAGATAGCGGCGCCATACGTAAAAACATGTAAGAAATGTCATATAAAGTAAAAAAAGAATGCAGCTATGATATTTAATTTATTATTAGCATATATTCGCCGTTACTGGATTTCCGCGGAATGACCCCTCATCAATTGTTGCCAGGCCAGCTCGGGCGAATTACTATTTACCACTTAGTGTATGTTGATGACGTTATAATAACTTCGTGACACTGTTGTTAACATATCTAGTGGTATACGAATTTGTGTGGGGGAGTATCACAAAAAAAATTGAAAAACTTTTTTACAAAAAAAAAAAAAAACGGTTTTTTGTAAAACCGCTTTTATGCCCTTCTAAATAGGTACTATTCTGGGTGGCAGGGCCATCGACGCGCAAACTGTAATCATGAATTCAGCATAATTATGATTCCAGACCCCTTAGGCTCAAATCACACCGAGATGGCAGCGAAGCGGCGAGCAGTTTCAGTGTCATATAATTTTAAACTTTATTTTCATTACTATAATACATAGTATCGCTTAAGAAACTTGAAAAGGTGGCGCGGCCGCCCGCGACGCCACGAGTACTCCGACGACTCAAGTTTCTCAAGCGATAGTATGTATTATAGTAATGTCGATAAAGTTTAAAATTATATGACACTGAAACTGCTCGCCGTTTTGCTGCCATCTCGGTGTGATTTGAGCCTTAGCGTAGACATTCTTTATCGGTTATCAAAAACAAAATCAGAGGGCCTTGACAAAGTAGGTAACATTTGAAACTCAAAGCATTTATTTCAATTAAACCATGTACAGGCACTTTTGAATTGTCAAAATTAAATACTCGGTCAGTTAGTCAGAAAGTTGAAGCCAGTTGCCCATTCCATAACGTAGATCTCTATGGAGAAGAACGGGCAAGAAACTTCATGGACACTCTTTTAAATCTAGATATTACAAAATCCTAGGTACATTAATCTTGTTGCTTCTATATGTGAGAAAAATGTAAATTTAGCGATGACGCTAGTAGAAAAGCCAAAAAATGTATAGGATTGACATATGCTATCGAAATGTCACGTGATCATGTCAATGTCACTTTGAAGCTGCAGCGATTGTAGAAATCATGTAGAAATAGAATCGCTCCGAAGCGAATGCCATTTGTCTAGGCCCGCAGCTGTTTCATAGAAAACTACGAGGTCGAAATGTGTGTGTACGTGGTAAATGTACGTTTTCACTTCTCATGCTCTAAAAGTCCGTCTTTATGTTATGCTTAGGCGACATAAAATCGCTTTTTATGTTCTAGTGCATAAAGTAAAATTTTTTTCTAAGACTAAAGTAATCAGGCCCAACAGCACACGCACAATAAAACTTCGCAGATTAAAGTCGTGATTTATTTCATTTTCTTTAATTTATACCACTTCCGTGTTTTCTATCGTTAATTTAATAAATTCAGGTAAAATAGTTGTCATTTATTATTTAAAAAGGCAAAGAAACGTTTTCATTTTTTGGCAGTATGAAGTACCCAAGTCGAATGACAAATGTTGAAAATTAAAAAAAAAACTTTTAAAAAGTTTCGTGGCGGTATTATCTGTGGTGGCGGGAATTAGCTATGGATGCAACATTTTTGATTATTTATGTACTGTATACTTTATGCCTGTTTCATTTTCTCGCAATCGAAGTGAAAAGCAGAGTGTATAACTCAGGCATAAACGAGCCATTTTACCTCTCGACTTAACTATCCACCCTCGCCTGCGGCTCGGGTGGATATAAACGTCTCGGGTTGAAATAGCTTCTTTTATGCCTTAGTTGTACAATCTACTATTATATGTATGTTGTATGTATGTTGTATACAGTATGTTGTATGTATGCTGTTTGTATGTTGTATGTATGTTCTATACAGAATGTTGTATGTATATTGTATACAGTATGTTGTATGTATATTGTATACAGTATGTTGTATGTATGTTGTATACAGTATGTTGTATGTATGTAGTATGCTGTATGTACCTATGTTATGAGTATGTTGTATACAGTATGTTGTAAGTATGTATGTTATGAGTACGTTGTACACAGTATGTTGTATGTATGTTGTATACAGTATGTTGTATTTATGTACCAATGCTGGGGCTCTGTCTCGCATAGGGTCTTAGCATTATGCTCAGCGATGGCCATTTTGCGTGAATGTGACGCATGTTTTCCCCCAAATTGATTTTTTTTAGTTCTTTGCTCTTTTTCTGCGCCATGTTTACCGCAAATAAAAGTATTTTCTTTCGTTTTTTCTTCTCTTTTCTTTGTATGAAAAACAATTTTTTTTTTCAACGCAACGGAGTTCTGAATCCTATTAAATCCATGGTGATCAAAGTGGAAAAGGTTGCTTGTACCTACCACCCTGTATTTTACCATTCAAAATACTATAATATATTATTACTACACCAATCTCATTGTATTTTTTCTCATTTTCATTATAAGTGTCTAATATTACCTACTTCCATAATCATCAATTATAATATTATTGTCTACAATATCAATAGTTTTAAGAAATGAATGAGAACCAATGTAAAGACAAAATGGCTGAAAGGAATTGGATAAGATTCCATCACTTTTGGTGGCTTGGTGGAACGTAATTTAGCACAAAATGTGTATAAAAACCCGGAAATTCATGGTAAAATAACACGCGGGGGAAAGCTAGGGCTCGAATAGTTATTAAGTAATTTTAATGTCTATTTATCAATGTAATCAAATAAATAACTTTCCACTTTCAATTCAACAGTTTATTACCTACACTGCAAACTGTCCTTTATAATTTTCTTAGTGATTCTTTCCATTCAAATGTTTGTCGGGAAGAAATTAATATTTTGACCATTCTTGTTGGTGTTAATTCGTAATTTTCTTCATTCTTGGTGCTGTAAAGTATACCTAACGGGTGTAAAAAGACACTTAACGAAGCTGAGAGTCTGAGAGTCACTTGTACAGCAAAAGTAGATGATGAAAATCTGAAATTCAATACTAATGAACGGTTTTCGCGTCATAATATGGCAGCTGTACTAGTAGTAAATGTTTGGTATAATTCACAATCACATACTTTTGAATCACTTCGACGCCACACAGTTCTGACGCGAACTCCGTTCATTAGTAATGAATTTCTGATTTTCATCATCTGCTTTTGCTGTTGACTGTACCCACCTACTCTCCATCATTGTATTTTTTTTTGTACTGGACCATACCTGGGAACCTTCTGGTTACGGAGATATTGAATGTCAAAATTCTAACTTTAGCTGACGTTTCTACACGAAAACTAGTTTTTAATGTTCTAACACAACTTTAAATACCCCTACGACCCCCGTGCCGTTGCATGCACCCGTAAGCACAACATTTTTGCATTGCGCACCACCGCAAACAGCAAATTATCACGCCAAAAATAAAAGTCGTTTCCCAGCGATTATTCTAGTAATAATGTTACTTACAGATGTATGTAATGGGGCTTTTTACAACCTGCAGGGCAATTGCGTAACTCATTATCAATCGAAATCGACTTCATTTTGACAGTTCAACAATATTCATTACGTTATTTACGTGTTGAGCAGACAAATTTTTCGAACTTATGAAGCAATGGATTCGCAATTTGCTTTGAAATGATTCTGATTCCGATTGATAGCTGTGAGACGCAATTAGACTGTTGTACTTATATATATTTTTTTTATTTTCTGTCATTTTATTTCATATATTCAAAACAATTTACATTGTGTCTGAATGTTTTACAAAGATACCTTACGCAAATAATTAAAATAATAACAAGTTTTTGTCTATCAATATACCTATTTATGATGTAGTCATTGATGTTACAGGCAAGAGACAATTAGTTGTCTTGTCATTTCTGATGTCCGGTTTAAGTGTTTTTGAAATGTCATCTAAGTGTTTAATAAATAGAGTGCCAAAATGGTATTAATAAGTGTAATAATTATTTGCTTTTATTTCATCCCTACACCCTTATTCTGAAAACATTATTTCTTCACAGTTCCTATAAACCACAAAATAAGTGTATTGAAAGCGGGGCTTGGAACGGGTATCAAAAGTACAGGTTCTGTACCGGTACTTGGCGGTTCCGTTCCGGTACTCCACCTAACAAGTACCGATATCAAATTCAGGAACCCACCGAGTACCGCAAATTATCTCGTATTACCTTGAAGTGGTTTTTCTAATGTCAATTATCTACCTATCCTTTTTACTTAAGTACTATAAGTACCTACATGTTTGTTTTCTCACTAAAATTACATAAATATTTGTTTGCTACCGGTAAAGTACCGATACTGATTAGAAATACCAATAGTACAGGTAAGTATATGGTACCGGTACCAATAGTACCGGTACTACGTCTGGTAACGGTACCAATAGTACCGTCTGGTACCGGTACTACGTCTGGTACCAGTACCAATAGTACCGGTACTACGTCTGGTACTGGTTTCACATCAAGACCAATCATCGTTCTCCTACCCTTATCCCAATTTATTTGGGGTTGGCGCAACATGTATGTATTTTTCTTCCATACTTCTGTATTAGTCATCATAGCGGTAGTAATCTCCTATCTAGCCATAATATTGTCTTTCACAGAGTCCATTTATCGTTACTCTTATAGCCTTCCACATTGACACTCAAAACTTTCCTCACGACTTTTTATCAATAAGCGCCATCTAGTAGCACCTAACCAAACTCTTTTGGTCCTTTGGTACGTAATCTTAGCAGTACCTTCGTCGCAGCATATACAGCGTAGCAACGCCATCGCCATCTACAAGTTTACAGAGCAACGTTAGACACCAGCAGTACTTGTACGGCAAGTAAATAGGTACCAATGAGGATAGTTTTAGAAATTACTACTAGATGGCGTTGATACTAACTAAACAAAATGTACTGCTTGTGTTATACCTCGTACTTTAGTATAGTACTAGCAGCGCCCCGCGGTTTCACCCTCATAAGTTTCGATCCCGTGGGAATATCGGGATAAAAACTATCCTATGTCCTTTTCCGGGACTCAAAACTATCTCTAGGTATAGGTACCAAATTTCGTCTAAATCGGTTCAACGGTTTATGCGTGAAGAGGTAACAGACAGACACACTTTCGCATTTATAATATTAGTATGGATTAGTAAAAATAGGTATTTACTTAAATTATTATCAAGTTTACATCAAACTATCTTTTGCCTCGTGGACAGTCGTGGAGGTCGGAAATTATCCCATGGGGACGAACTCTACCTACCGGGATAAAAAATATCTTACTTATGTACTTACTAGCTGACCCGGCGAACTTCGTACCGCCTCAGAATTAAGTAATGTGACCAAGTTCAATACACACGTGGCGCCATCTATTATCGTAATAACGTTATTGTTGTTTTCCTCGGGAACAGCACTTTTTTCGGGATGAAAGTTCCTTAAGTGTCCAAACACACTATGCCGAAGGTACGTGACCTAAGTTCCGCGGCTGACTTTACTGTACGCTACTCGTATAACGCAACGTAATTTCGGCATAATGTGTCGTCAGTAATTCAAATAGCATTGCAGGCGTAATCATGCCGAACTTCGGTCGCGTACCTTCGGCATAGTGTGTTTAGACACTAAGTCCGTTTCTGTACACCTGACAACGGTATATGCACAATTTTAAGGATGATACACCTGTGCCTCGGAAAGCACGTTAAGCCGTTGGCCTTGCGCCTGATCTCTCTCCTGTCGATGTCATGTCGAATTGCCGTCCCATCGGACTATGCGAGTGAGAGATGCGAGGGTACAACTGTGTCTGCGTACACATTTGCGCACTATAATATCTCCCGCACTGAAGGTTGGTCTCCGGTGAGATTGGTCGCCGTGGCCGAATTTCATTTTGGCGGACTTTACGCTAGCGGCATTAATCTTTGGACCATGCACTCACCTTTTTAGAAAGCCGACTCTTGATATTTTAAATAAAGGAAAACGGGGAACCAAGAACCAATAAACGGATACCTAAAGACCAAAAAACAAGTTTTAATACGTACTCAATATTTTTATTAATATTATGCTCACAAATCTAAGTACAGTGTAATTAGCTACCGAATAAATTAACAATCTGGTAATTTCTATCGAGTTAGAACAATTAAAATCGTTTTTTTTTACAATGAAAAAATGGCGATACAATTATCTAGAATACGCAATACAAAAATGAAAAAAAAAAACAAAAATATTGTTTACATCGTTTTGACATTTACATTATTGTAAATGACATTTATTAATAATGTAAAATTATAATAGTATAAAAGTGACTATTTTTTACATCAATAAAGAAGGCCTTAGGTATACACGCTTATATTTATTAGTAGGTAAATATAATTACATATACATAATTTATACAGTTATATTTACATTGAAATCTATGTACATCGAAAACACTAACAGATCATCATGATAAAAATTATAAAAAAAAAACATACCCAGAGGTAAGAATTAAAACTATAAGTACATTTTTTATTAATATACAAACTAATGGTAAACATCACATTATAATAGTAAATAGATAGTTTTTTTATGTTTCATCTTTCGTTTTGGGCAGTAATATTTTATATCCTTTAAAAAAAATTTAATCCATGAAAATTTTAACGACTTGTCCACACAGTTTTTTTTAAGGAGTAAATTTTTTATTTTATATTCTGACATTTTATAATAATACGATATTTAAAATGTAATCATTCCCACTACGTCAATTATTGCTGCTCAAAACGATAATATTTCGAAGTAGTAGTAACTGCCAAGAATCGGCAATTAATTAAAAAAAAAAAAACAGACGCTTGCACTGTCCCAATTAGCCATTAGGTAAGCATAAATTAATTAATGATTCGCTTCAATACGCATTGACCTTTTGACCTAACTAGACTTAATAATAAGAAGGACCAATTATTATTATTAAGAGGAAACGCGGTCACGTGGTCGTAGGCGTTCATTCTATATAGGTACCTACTAACGTAATAATCTGTTTTCTTAGATATGATACCAGTCAAAATATTTTTGTCGATGTAGGAATATTCTATATCTACCAATGCACTACCATGTCTCTATGTTTTGTTATTTGGCGTAATTATATATTTATTTCTAAAACCAATGTAATTCATATTATATCACTAACCAGGGAGAAAACAGGGGAATACGTCAGTATGGAATAAATGCCAACGACCACGTGACCGCGTTTGTTCCTAAGCCCATTGTTGGACTAAAAAGTTTTTATTTCGAATCTAATAACAAACGTTCATTATTTTTGAACAATTTTAAGGTCGTACTAGAAATTAGTCTTTGCGTACGGGAGCGGTTTTTCTTCTACGTTACTGGCCAATTATTATTTCAAAATAAAAACAAAAAAAAAAAATGAAAACTCTTGATACAAGTTATGTTCTATAGATTTCTGATAAGTTTTGATTTAATTCTTTTTTTTTATGCCCTTGAGTGGCGAAATTTAGAAGACGGCCCACCTGTTGGTAAGTGGCCAATGACACCTAATAGACTATGCCAGCGCCTATGGATCTGCAATAACAGGAGTACAGCCCGATGCAAACTTTCCGTAGGCTCTGAACACGAGGCGAGTCGCTGCGCAGTAACAAATTCATGCGTCAGCGGGGGTGAGGGGTAGGGTACGGCGCAGTGAGCAGCGCACTTCAGAGCCGCCATCAAGTTAGGAGCACGGGGTGAAACACAGGTGTGTTGGCTGCCATTTTTGAAGAGGACTCTCATAATTTATTTCTTGAATTTGTCCATATTATATTAGATCGCTTCGATTTGTAAATTCAAAATTACCACTTCTATTTCTTACCGATTTGTCTTAAAGCCATCTAAAACCTTCTGCCAATAAAACTGTACACCAGGGTAACTGCGTAACACGCTAACGGTAGCAATGGCTTTCATTTTGACAGTTCAACAACATTCATTGCGTTATTTACATTGCTGAGCAGACAAATTGTTCGAGCATATGAAGCAATGGATTGGCAATATCCTACAAAATCATTCAGATTGTGAGTGACTGTGTGTTACGCAATTAGGGTCCAGGGCGATACTCTTTGCACGTTCGTGGCAATGCCACTCTTGTTTATTTTACAGAAGATATTTATAGGAAACTCCACATAATATTAAATTCACAATGATTTTATCTTTACACTATCAACAATATTATCAACCCAACAAAAACGGAGCTCACCAAACAATTTTTTTTACCAACGAACCTCTTTGCAGTCCTCCAAAACTTCTCGATGCCGTTATTAATGAATATAATTCAAGTTCTATCATTATCACCAAAGTTCACACATATAGTCTTTGTATTACGTCACACGACACTAGGGTGAGGGGGGAAGGGAGTCATCACTCTCTAAATAGGTGACGTAGTTATCCTCTCCGTGGGGAGCCCGCGGTGGAGGCAGGTTCGGGATGTCATAGCCGTGCATCTGGAAGTAATCACAGTACTTTGTTACACATAATTCTGCTGTTAGGTCTCAGGTTTAAGGGGAGTGTTCTCTGTTTTCGTCCTAAGTGTCTAAGGGGGACATAGGACCTTTGCAAGTTCCTATTCGTTTGGTGCAGTTTAATCAGAAAATCACTAGTCCTTCTGTGAAGACATGACTCTAGTAAAGTTATGGGCTGCGAATTTATAATCAGTAGGTTATAATTACTTATTTTCATGAAAGATTTAATGTAGACACTTACTAAACAGGATGTTTTATTCAAGACGGCTTTCGTAGAGCAAGCCAAAAATTACGATATTGTCAGAAATGCCGAAAAAAACCAATTAAAATAGACGTAGGTTTTTACACTTGAATGAATCACAGAGTTTTTGTATCACGATTCAATACTAACCTGATTTACAAGCTGCTGAAACGCGGCACTGTGTTGCGGAGCCCTATCCAGGTCGGCATGCAGCGCGAAGTCCGAGAGCGCCTTCCAGGGCGGCTGGTAGGCGGTCACCTCCAGCGCCAGCGAGCCCGCCGCCTCGTGGCGCACGGGCGAGCCCGCCACCAGCGGCACGCCCATCGACATGTAGCCGAGCCGCCGGCCTTCCTGTGGCAAAGGATAAGTTGGGACCTTCGACAATAAGAGAGTTTCATTTGTTATTTTTGGGGTCGATTGCATGGAGTATGGCCTAAGGTATGGCATGTGGTATGGGATCACACATTATCTAAAATGAATGGCTAGGATGGCATTGGAATCAAATGTCAACTAGAATCAATTCTGTTCTCTTTTAAATTTTGATGTTCAAAAGTGCCTTTTAAGTGCTGATTTTGCTGAAAATTATGAACAGTCTTCTGTTCTCTTTGTTACTATAGAGTTTGTTGTATATGGTATGAGAGATGTGGTACTAAAATGGGATCAGACGCTATCTTAATTGCATTGCTATGCTATTCACATGAGAACACATGAAAGAGCAGGACATCTATTACATAAGATCTCAACCACCATGAGAAGTCATAGAACGCAGTTGCTGAGACCAAAATCGGCTCGATAGCATCATCTTCAACATCAATTAATGTAATTGGGGATGGCTAAGATGGCTTTAAAGGTAAAGAATCTGACCCGGCCTCGTGGTCTTTAAAAGGCCGTTCAGTTTATTGAATCTGTTTAACTTTCTCGTCGGCCATTAGGTTTGAAAGCAGGTTTTCTGCTTTGAGTATCAGAATTCGGTTTCCTGCTCTTGACTCGTGACCAAAAACATTTTAAGGCAGAATCAGAATCTTGTGAAGATCAACCATTGTAACTAGAAAACTTTAGAGTAACTTTAACAGATTTTAGTCATCTAGAATAACGACGATTCTCTGAATTCTCACGTTTTATTAAAAACTTTTCCCACACAGGTGACAGTTAGCCAGAATACATGTCAATGGGGGTACCACTGGTAGGCAAGCGATCTCGTGGCCTCGTACTCGTGGAGATAGCTTGGGACCTTCGACAAATAGAGATTTTTTGTGTTACTTATGGTGTTAAGCAAAATCAGCTTATAATGAATCCACTGCTGGGACACAGGCCCCCTCTCTGTGAGAGGGAGTGAGCCATAATTCACCACGAGCGCCCAGTGTGGTTTAGTAGATGGCACGTCTTCGAATGTTTAGTTCTACTAGGACATGCCGGTTTCCTTGCGATGTTTTCTTTCACCGTTTTGAGAGCAGTGGTGATGGATTAAATACACGAAGTAAAGTGCCGGGTTCGAAGTCATGACCTACATCTCGTAAGTCGAGGTCGATACCACCACTGCTCCTTATGTTTGTAGGGGATTAAAGGGACAGCCTGGGCTAAGATTTTTTTGTCTGTGGCATGCAATATACCTGAGATATGGCATTAAATTAAAGGATGAAACGATCTCCGCTGTCGTCAAAGCTCTCGTTATTTTTTGCATCGAAACACCAAATATGAGAGACGACAGCATTTCTATTTAGTAAGAGACTAATTCTCGTAACTTTAAGAACGTTCACAGTCTGATCTCAGTCTCAATCTGTCAAAATACATCTAATTTCCCTACATTTTTGACAAGTTTTTGACATTTGTCTGTCCCCGTCGTTGTCTGATACGTTCTCCTAATTAAACTCTTTAACACATGAGGACCCACCTTCTCTTGTTGCATTTGCATCTTCAGCTGGATGGTCTTCTTCTTGTCCTTGCAGCGTTTGTTCTGGAACCAGACCCTGATGACGCGCGGGCTCAGGCCGGTCATCTCCACCAGCTGTTCCTTCATTAAAGCGTCGGGGCGAGGGTTTGCGGCATAGCAGGTTCTGTGGAGAATTATAAGTGGGTTAAGGACATAATTTTTTGATAGTCTACGTTATTCAGGATTGATTGACATACTTAAGTAGCCTGGTAAAGTAAAAATTTGGTTAACTATGGAATGTACCCATTTCGGGCTGACTGTTTTATTTATGAGAAATCTGAGACTAAGGTAGATTATAGCTGAACTGTTTTAATGTATAAAATACTAGCTGCGCCCCGCGGTTTCACCCACATAAGTCTCGACACCTTGGGAATATCGGGATAAAAAGTATCCTATGTCCTATCCCGGGACTCAAGCTATCTCTATACCAAATTTCATCTAAATCGGTTCAGCGGTTTAGGCGTGAAAAGGTAACATATAGACAGACAGACAGACAGACAGAGTTACTTTCGAATTTATAATATTAGTATGGATTCATAATACAAAACTGACAAAATAATAAGGTGGATTGTTCCTGGCTACACCTCAATGACTATACAACTTCCCTTTGTTACACCTCAAATAGTACAGACGCCAGCACATCAAGCTACCCGAAACTATAAAATTTTCCCAATCAACTTTGGGCCTTATGCTTTAGCGATAATGTTGAAAATCTATTAAAGAATTTTGACAGATTGTAGTAGCTTGATGTGCTGGCGTCTGTACATTACAATATGCCGTTTAGCAGTTTAGCGCACTCGCTACAATCGGGCGCTAATTTCACGCCGTGCAATAATTTACTACTTAAATCACAGATTAGCGTGCCTTAAGTGAGGGTTTAGGTCACACAGGTCTATAAATCATAATTAAAGCACGAATACGTATACAAAATTGACTTCTGGTAAACGAAGACACAACACATTACAGGTCTCCCAAAGTGATAATGCGCATAGAAATCTTCGTCACTGTTCGGCAACGGTCGTATTCCCCGAGCGTCGGAAGACGATATGTACTTATACATATAGAGTGGTTAAGAGTATTTTCTTCATGCATAATTTAGTGCTCTTACGATTCAATGATTCGGGTGTTTCCGGGAATACGACAATTAGCGAAGATCTGCATGCGCATTATTAATTTGGGAATACTGTAATTTTGTGCAAAATAAGCATGCTACAATGTGCAGTAAACATTGTAAGGCTTATCCCAGATTTAGAAAAGTAGCGGTTAAAGTATACATCCCCGTATCCTCACATAGGGGGCCCGTGGCTAAATAATAACAGCCGCACAGGTCGATCGATCAGGTTAAGCTATGCTTGCCGCGGTTGGTCTGTTGATGAGTGACCATCTTTACATACCGAGACCCCTAAGTGCCTCGGAGAGCACGTTACGCCGTTAGTCCCGGCTGTCTTCGTGGATCTTTGATAGTCGTTACGGGTAGTCAGAAGCCCGAAAGTCTGATAACTAGGCTCACCAAGGGGTATCGTATTACCCAATAACTGGGTTGTGGAGGTCAGATAGGCAGTCGCTCCATGTAAAATACTGGTATTCAGCTGCATCCGGTTAGACTGGAAGCCGACCCCAACATAGTTGGGAAAAGGCTAGGCAGATGATGATCCTCACATAAAGTAAGAACAAGGACACTAGGATGATGAACACGATTACATAACAAATCTCACCTCAAGGTATGTAGTTGCTTCTCGTTCAAGACTGTGCGCACACGCGTCGGCTTCCCGTCGGCGGCGGCCGTGGTGCGCGCGCGCCCGCTCTTGTGAGAGCCTGATTCACTGCCAGAGTCTGTGGGGGAAAGAAAATTGTTACATGTTAAAAACTATAGTTATTTTAGTGGAGCGAGGGCGTTTTAGGGGTTGTGTTCTAGGTGTTAGTACCTACTTAAGTTTTATTTGAGTATAAGCCTACCATAATCAGCCTATAATGTTCCCACTGCTGGGACACCGGCCTCATCAGGGAGTGGGCCGTAGTCCACCACGCGGACCCAGTGCGGGTTAGTAGATGTCACACGTCCTCGAATATTTGGTTGTAGGACATGCCGATTCCCTCACAATATTTTCCTTCACCGTTTTGGAAGCAATGGTGATGAACTTCTAAACAGGAACTAGTTTAATATGTCCCTTATCCAACAGAAAATATTGCCTTCATAAATTCTACTCTTAACAATTCACACCCAAAAAACAAACAGTCATCTACCCCTACCCAACAAAAGTGACAAAAATTATGCACACACATGAATCTACAAACAAACAACATTAGAATAACATAATCCAGCTGCAACCATCTCCAATATAACAAAGGGTCACTAATAACCGGGATTAAAGCCCCTGTCCATTTGACACCTCCATAATCCTACTAGTAATCCACGGACACCTTTGTACATTCCTAATTAGAGATAATTATTTTAGCTTTTGACTGGACAGTGTGAAAGGGCTTTAAAAATGTATAGTGGACAGTTTTCCCTATGGGATATTTGGAGTTGCAAATGATTGTATTTTTGCGTGGATAGGGCGTAAGGACCATGGATGTCTATTGTTTTTGAATTTCGATGCAAAGTCGAGGATTGAAAATAGTATTGCGCATTCAAATATTTTTATAACTAAACTTAAAATTATTTTGGAAACCAAAGGGGGAATAATATTCTGGGGTCTACGGTGCGTTGTGTTCCACACGCGCCTTAAGGAGATGTCAGCACTAACTGATGGGGTCCGCTAGGGCCGATGCCTGGCTGGGTCGTTGGTTACCGTGGTCCCTGGCACAGGCAACTGAAGAAACACGGGTGGGTTTTAGTCAGTGAAAATCTGACAGAGCCCAGAACGGGAGAAGTTATTTGATAATTTCCCACCCAAAAAAAGGGGAATATATTATTTACGTAGATTATAGTTATTTGCAAGTGTGAAAGTCAAAAAGGAAATGATTAATGTTAGCAAACAAGACGACATGGCCCGCCTGGTGGGAAGAACGCATGTGTACCTAGTATCTAAAGAGATTGCCCTTCATAAACATCATATCATCGATTTGTAGATATGCACACTGTTACACGCTTATAGGTGCATGTGCAACAGTACAGGGGTCGTGGGGAAGATGTGTTATAATAACATTAAAAATGTTTTCGTAAAAAAACGTTGGTAAAAGTTGGAATCTTGACTTTAAATAAAGTAAAGTCCTCCAGACCGTATTTCGGCCACGGCGGCCAATCTCAACGGAGACAAGCCTTCGGCGCGGGAGATATTATAATGCTCAAGTGTGCTCCCTTTCCCCTTACTCTCAAACCCCCCCTCTCTCTTCTGTCGTATCAGACTTTCAATATCTCCGTAACCAGAAGGTTCCCAGGTATGGTCCAGTACAAAAAAAATTATTACAATGACAGGGAGTACAAGCGACTCTCGGCTTCGTTAATTTTATTGTCTTTTTACACCCGTCAGACAGCTCGCTTCAAGATGACTTAACCTAAGCTTTCACGGTCTATTTACAGATTAGATCAGCAGGTCATATCATTGGCTACTTCTAGTGTTAAAAAAAAAACATACCTACTTAAATAATTTTTTCTGACTCGGCGATGATAACGTTATGCATTATCTATTGACTAAAGAAAAAGAATTTTATCACTTTCAGCAATTCAAACCATAATTATCTTTCTCACCCAAACTAGATTTACACATTTTTTAATTAACCGATAAATACTACAAGCGCCTAACTCTGTTCGGCATTATAAAAAGCGTCGGCGCCTTTGTCGGCGTACATCAAAGCCGTTATCGACAAATCACGGCATGATCGCGAAACGATTATCGATACTCGAATTTGTAACGATAATATCGATAAGGTAAGGTAATCGCATGTACCTACGATATGGTAGATCTAATATTGGTTGATGTTAAGATTGTAGACTAGTGTTTTGCGGCGGTTTCGTGCGCTATCGCTGTTTGCGTGTTTGATGTATGATCCTTTAGGTTTTTTTTTTTTGGATTTTTACGCCGTGGCCGCGCCTTCGTAAGATCTTTTTTGGGGTTCTGTGTGCTGGATTTAAATTACGGAACCATTGAAGAATAAGAGGGAAGTGTATTTTTTATACCTATGTACCTACCTACTGTATTTTAACAGTACTAACTACATATCATTGAAGTTCTGAGTTTAACTTGGACATTACTGACATTGATGAAGGAAAAACATCGTGAGGATTTATCACACTAATATTATAAAGGCGAAAGTTTGTGAGAGTGTGTGTGTATGTTTATATGTTTGTTACTTCTTCACGCTCAAACGACTGGACCAATTTTGATAAAATTTTGTATGGAAAAAAAGTTCAATACCTACTCGGCCAAAATGTATGAAACAGCTCATTTTTTTTTCGTGATTTCAGAGTTGGTCCCATAGTGAAAGTTGTTCAGTTCGATGGTCTAAAGCACCTCTTAAAATTTTTAAGGTTAATTTTTTTACACCTTATATACTCTTGTCTATTATGTGAAAAGCTAAAAATCAGTTTATTGAAAAAAGTTGTTGTCAATTTAATAACATGTAAAAATGATAGTGTTAATCGACTTTTGATGCTGACTGTACAATTAAAAAGTGAAAATTAAAAACTTTTTTACACAACCGACTTCAAAAAAAAAAAAAACACTACAGAGTGATAAATAACTTTAATTTCGGAAGTCGGTGTCAAAAAACGAAAATATGGAACCAACGACACCGACTTCCGAAATTAAAGTAATTTATCACTTTTTAGTGTTTTTTTTTGTATTAGGTAGGTTATTGTTTGAAAGAACCAGTGATAGTATAGACGCGTTGATGTAAAGACGTTTGCTTGAAATAAACGCAGAAAATAATAATAACACGTTGTATGATTTTTATACATACACGCAACATGTACATTACTTTACGGCGCTATATTTTTAAGAAGTGTTTTTTGTTCAATCAGAGCTCGCGTTGTTAGTTGTGTAAATAACTCGAAGTACTTAGATTTTGGCAGGTGGCGTTTATTGGCGCCGCTTTCAAGGTTTTGAATAAACCATTCGATATCGTGCTTGGTCTCCTTGAGAATTTTTACTTAAAAACTTGACGCTGTTCTTTACGATAAATGAATGCAGGGTCCAATTAAATCAGTTAATAATAAGAGTATCTTGACTTGGCTCGCGAGGTTGTTGACATGTGGGATGTTGACTCAGCAATCATTGTGCCGATAGTCGTTACAGCCAATGGATTGATAGCCAAGAGCCTCGACCAACACCTGAGGAGGCTCTCGTTGGGCAGCTGGATCAAGGGCTTGATTCAGAAAGCAGTACTTCTGGACACGGCTCGCATTGTCAGGAGGTTCCTCTCTCTGGAGCCCTGACCGCCGGTAGCTTGGACCCTGTTCCCGATACCGGTGGGCTACTAATTTTTATATTTTTAAAGGTTTTTATATTTGGTTATATTCTAATATTTTAAAATATAATTTATATGGCCTTTAATTGAATAAAGATGATAAGTTTATGGAAAAATACTTACCAGACATAGAACCAAGCTCATGTGGATGGTGTGAGTTGTTGTTGCTTAGAGTTGTGTTGTTGTTGCTCTCAGCGTTCCCACTGGTGGCGCTGCTGGCGGTTGTGCTCTGAACAAATGAATTTCACTGTTTTTAGACAAATTCATAGCATGTTCGCTGGTACATAACGATGATTTTCAAGAAGCGACTTTGACTAGCTACATTTTAATAGGTAAGAGGCTAAACGGTAATGATATTAATGGGAGATAGACGAAATGTTGTTTGTGGAAAATTAAAATAATTATGTAGGGGTAGCGATGATGATAAGGTTGGCATATTAGAATTTGTAAGAATAAGATGTTATGCTGAGAAAAGAAAGGATGAAGAAGAGTTTCCAGGTAAAAATAAAAGTGTTATGATTAGAATATTATTATTTTTTTTAGAAATATGTAAGAACAGACGGCTACATAAATTAGGCACTTCTCTCACTTTAAATACCTTTGAAAATGGACAACCTATTTATCAGTCTGACGCAACTGTCTAATAAAAAAAAGAAACTATGAAACGTGTACTTAACATAATGGCGGCTATCGCTGTCTCGCTTTAACATGTGCAGTCTGTGCATAGTCTCTGTCATTTTTGTTATGTTGGTATTCAGTTTTAGTACAAGTTTCATACAAGCGACGTTTTCATCTTTTTCTATGGGACTCCCGTCTCTTCTTACATATACCTAATGAACATTACTTACTCTATGCTATTTATTATTGACAGTCGGGGTTGCATATAAAATCATGCAAACCTCATTCATTATTTCCTATTTCTGTAAAAATATTAAGAAGTTTGCAAGTGTTTAATGAACCAACCTTTTCTAATACATCGTGGTCTTCTCTACAATAAAGGGCTCCACCTTCTCGTAACGCGAATTCGTCACCTGCAAGAAAAATATTTGTTTGTTATAGAAGTCAGAATGGCAGCAGTCACACAGTGTCGGCAGTGCGCACAGCCAAAGTGTGGAACTCTCTGCAGTCTAGCTATCTGTCAGCTATCTGTGTTCCCTCCCACATTTAACCCATCTGCCTTCAAATCAAGAGTGAACAGGCATCTTCTAGGCACGCTCGTTCCATCATAGACCTCATCTATCGCTTTCCATCAGGCGTGATCGGGGTCAAGAGCGCGCCCATTTAGCAATAAAAAGAAATAATTTTAAATACGCTAAATGATGCTTCCAGTTTTGACACGTTTAAATTGAAATTATTCATAAGCAATTTATATGAATGATACAATGAGGACTCTTTATGTTTCAGCTCAAAGGAACAAACGGAAAGTTTCGTTTTAAATGAACAACAATGATTACCTAAAGTCGCTAGAATCATGACTCCGCTTCAATCAAATTATGAAGAAAAGATTTGATTCAATTTTGATTTGATTTGAAGAGAGATATTTGATTACGGAGAGCAGGAGAGGTAACCTTTTGGAAAGGGCAAACAGAGTCAATGTCTTCTTTTTTCTTATAAATTTTGACATTCAAAAGTGCCTTTTAATAGTCTAATAAGTATAAATAAACGATTTGTCCTTGTCTTTAAAATATTGGGGAAGAGCACAATACGATGAAAAATTATAGAATAGAATAGAATTTTTCTTTATTAGAATAACCAAGACTCAGAACGAGATTGTTAGTAAAACTTACGACTATGTTAGTAAGTACAGACTAGTTTTCGAGATAATGGGATAGGTAGGTCCTCGGTATGATACAGTACTTACCTGGTATAAGTTGTCTGGCGCAGGCGCAACACCGGAAGCAGTCGATGTGGTAGATCTTCGTCTTGGCTCTCATCACGAAGTCGTTCTTACTAAAGGAGGAGCCGCATTTGTCACATTTTGTGCCGAATAACCTGAGGACAAGGAGATTAGCTTTAATATTGATGTTCTTCATAATTAGATTTCAGCAGCAGTGGTGGCCCAGTGGAGCAGCGGTGTTCCAGAGAAGCATTAGTGGCCCATTGGTATCGGCCATGACTTACGAGTTGTAGGTCGAAGGAACGGACCCAGACAGGCGCGAATCAATAATGCATGATAAATAATAATCAACCTACAATGTTCCCACAGCTGGGATACAGGCCACCTCTCGGAGAGGGGGAGTGAGCCGTAATCCACCACGCGGGCCATGTGCGGGTTGGCAAATGTCACGTGTCTTCAAATTTTTGGTTCTAAGACAAGCCGGTTTCCTCGCGATGTTTTCATTCAGCGGTTTCCTCACGATGTTTTCTTTCACCGATTTGAAAGCAGTGGTGATGAAATAATTTACACAAAGTAAAGCGCCTGTCTGGTTTCGAACCTACGACCTACAACACGTAAGTCGCGGCCGTTACCACTTGGCCACCATTGCTCTACAACAACGCTACTACTCAACAACGTAACAACGCAATAAATGTTGTTGAACTATCAAAATGAAAGCCATAGCTGTGTGTTACGCAATTACCCAACTGATTTTGCTTGCTCATACCTAATCGTAAAACACGGATAACTGAAAGTGTGATGATGATTCATTCCTGACTAGGATTTCCCGTTTCTACAAAGTACAAATATTTGAAGGCCATCCAGATACCTGATGCGGGATTCGAACCGCGACCCTGAAAATGGAATGTCACAATTAGTGACGTCATTACGTCACTATGGGGTATTTCCTTGTGATGATTTTTCCTCGTTTAGAAACCTAGCAATGTATTAAAGTGCTTTGTGCTCCATAGAATCATTGAGAGCAGTTTTTTTATGTTAAACTAAATGACCCGCCGCTTTGTGTTCGAGTTTTATGGTTCCGTAGAGAATAAAAGGCATAGAGTAAAGAATGTCTTCAGTGTCTATTGCATTCTTCTCCATAGAAAACTTGGTATTGACAATTCTCTACTCAAATCATTAAAAAAAAAATTTGACATTCAATGTCATAAAAGTGGGATACTTAATTAAGGTTCAATTATTTTTTTCAGAGCAGTTTTGGCCCTTTTGTTACGTTCCCAACATACGAGTTGTAGGTCGTAGGTTCGGACCCAGACAGGCGCTTTACTTTGTGCAATTTATTTAAAAACCATTGCTCTCCAAAACGGTGAAGGAAAACATCGCGAGGAAACTGCCATGTCTTAGGACCAAAAATTCGAAGACAATGTGACATCTACCAACCCGCACTGGGCTCGCGTAGTGGATTACGGCCTTCTCATCGAGAGGAGGCCTGTGTCCCAGCAGAGGGAACGTTATAGGCTGATTATGCTGTGTAGGTATTTGATTTTGTCTTTTACTATTAAGTAGATTGTGAGAGGCTTGTGTGTAGCACGGGTCGATTGATCAGGTTAAGCTTGCCGCGGTTGGTCCATGGATGGGTGACCATATTCACATAGCGAGGCCCCTTCGTGCCTCGGAAAGCAAAGCCGTTGGACCCGACTGTCATTCGTGGATAGTCGTTACGGGTCGTCAGTAGCCCGACAGTCTGACAACCAGTCTTACTAAGGGGTATCGTATTACCCAGTAACTGGGTTGAGAAGGTCAGATAGGATTCGCTCCATGTAAAATACTGGTATCTAGCTGCATCAGGTTAGACTGGAAGCCGACCCCAACATAGTTGGGAATAGGCAGGCAGATGATGATGACTATTAAGTAGATTGTAATTGTCTTAGTATATTATTTAAAATTCTTTATCAGCAGGAAGGTAGTCTAAATAACGCTGGCAGCACAGTGTTCTGATTCCTTTCCATCTGTTTACTATAACTTAGAAACTCTAAGTACCTTTAAAATGACCTACTACACCAACAAAAAACAGGAAGAATTGGAGATTGGTTGTTGCCTATACAAAATATTTTTATGAAAAACCGCACCCTAGTTACATAACACACTATCAATCTCAATCTGAATCCTTTGAAGGATATTGCTAATCCATTGCTTCATATGTTCGGAAAATTTGTCTGCTCAACAACGTAAATAACGCAATGAATGTTGTTGAACTGTCAAAATGGAAGCCATTGCTACCTACTGTTAGTGTGGTACGCAATTATCCCGCCGAATATAGAAAGTAAAAAAAATCGTTTCAAATCGATCAAAATCTCAATATAAAAACATGTTAAAACAAAAAAAAAAAGTACACAACAAAATCGAGTTTACATCAATAACAATAAAAAAGCAAACTTCTAAAAACTGAAATAGATTGAGAAACGATGGCGCGATGTATTTTTAAAATCCACCCCGTGGGGAGGGGTCAACGACCGCACTTAGGGGCTGGTTCCACCCCCAGCAATCCTGCTAAAAGCATCGCCTATAGCTAGAGTGATACCTGTATATTTATTCTGTAGGTTAAAAAGTATAGGTAAGTTGGCAGCCTTGCGAAAGTTGGTAATGTTGGTACTAGCTTTACGTTGGCACCCTTGGCGGTCTAGTTTTTAAGTTGGTAGTATGCTGTAAGTATTCTTATGTTGGTATTCGAGAGTCATAAAGTACAAAAATGGTTTTCTATTACGTAATTGGATTGTGGTCTTTATGGTATAGTAAAATATGTGAATTATTTTTTATGTTGATGGTATTTTTATCAAGTTACCTAGTTGGGTTTTCACATTTTCATATAATAATGATGTACTTATTTAAATTAAAATATTGGTGGACTCAATTTTATTTATGACACACTATTTCTAGCTTGGATCTTTATTGTAGGTTTGAAAGGAAATTACCTTGTAATATTTTAGATTACAATAAGCTTTTTCGGTGGACGAAACTGTCTACAATAAATTAATATTGATAGAAGGAATATATTTAGTTGCGTAAACAAAATGGACGACAGTAAATAGGTAATCTTGTAGGTAGGCAGGTCTCTCTATTTCTTGTCCTATCGCAGGTATGCTGGAAGAGATTTCTTATAAAATAAGCATCACCTTTGTACCTATTTTTCTGTTCTGTTTTTTTCTTTGTCTGTTTATATATGTGTGTACATAAATGGTAAATAAATAAATAAAATAATAAATAGTATAGGTAGGTATCTATTAAAATATCATCAGCCTTGAATGCCGACAAAAAATAACCTCTTGCCTAATTGCAATCCAGCAATATTCATCGCGTTATTTACGTTTTCTAGCAGATGAGTTTTCCCATCATTCTCTGAATAATTCACTGCTTCATTAGTAAAATATAAATTTCCTTCAAAATCCTTCGGATTGTGATTGCAATTTGGGCACCTTACTGTCTGGCTACTACACCTTACTCCATCTCACAGAGAGGAGGCCTGTGTCCCAGCAGTGGGAACGTTATAGGCTGATTATGTGTGTTATGTGTACTGTCTGGTTAATATTTTTACTACGGCAATAAGATGACTAAACTGTCATTTACAGATTTCTTAAGCCCTTATGATGTTTCGCTGATACAAAGAAGTGTTTAAGACACACAAACAGACATTGACACTTTCACGACATAAACCTGCAAAAAATATCCAAAAGTTATCTTTATAAGTATTGATATATGTTTGAGTGTTAGACTATGATGAATTAGGCAGATGGCTATCACTGTTTATCATATATTATCGCTACACAATGATTATCGGAGTCTGATAGCGTGGAAACATGTACGTGATTGCCATCTCTTTCCATGGAACCTTTAAGTAGATAGTTTACGTAATTAGGACATTCTATATTTCGGGTTCTTCCTGGAACAAGTGAATAATTTTGGCAGTAAATGTAATAGAATCCTTTTCAGGTCTTTATTGATAGCCATCCATGCCACGACATTAATGTCAACATTCTCATCTTTGATTATCTTTGACGCTCGTCAGTACTGTTATTAAAGACTAGCTACGCCCTGCGGCTTCACCCGCATAAGTGTCGATCCCGTGGGAATATTGGGATAAAAACTATCCTATGTCCTTCCCCGGGACTCAAACTATCTCTATACCAAATTTCATCTAAATCGGTTCAGTGGTTTAGGCGTGAAAAGGTTTGAACCTACAAACAGACAGACAGAGTTACTTTCGAATTTATAATATTATATAGTATATATTATAGTATAGTATGGCGTATGGATGTTAAACTCAAAGCATTTATTTCACTGACCTCTATTAAACAAGCTTGTATAATACAGTGATTTATTTCAAATAGATTAAATTTAGATTAGATTTCATTATATTTTATTTTATAAAAGGCACTTTTGAACGTCAAAAATTACAATAAAATAGAAATAAAATGTTTGATGAGGTTGATTAGATATGTGAATTCGGTACCTCGTGGCCCAATGGCAGTTGCGTGTAGAATAATCGATGTGCGATGCTAAACTGCTGCCTGTCAATAGATTATTGACTCTTCACCACAGAACAAATCGATACTCCATCATGTTTCGGAATGCAATTGTTACGGGAAGCCAACAACTTAAAGTCTCAAAACATTTTGTTAGGATCAGATTTTGCTACACCTGCCCCCTGTAGCTACCGGTTAATTGTCAGGCTTAATTATCAGAAACTTCTTGTTAGCACCATTTTTTGTGAATATAACATAATATAATATAATATTCCACAACTATCACACAACGCCATCTAGCCCCAAGCTAAGCAGAGCTTGTGTTATGTGTACTAGACAACTGATAAACATACTTATATATTTCTAAATACATACATATTATAGATAAATTACACCCAGACACAGAACAAATGATCGTGCTCATCACACAAACATTTGTCCTTGGTGGGAATCGAACCCACGACCTCCGGCATAGCAGTCAGGGTCACTAACCACTAGACCATCAGGTCTGTCTAAATATAAGTAATGATCGGTAATTTTTGAAAACTGAGATTTTAAAACAAAGACTCTGACATCTTTGAACATCTAATAAAAGACAAGTTGATAAGTAATACGCAACGTTGTCTCACCTAATCGATCGGCGGGCGGAGTGGTAAATCAAACGAGTCATAAGCCTAGTTTACTTGTCGTAAAATTTTGTTAGGATTTGGACCAGCAGAGTAATCCGTAACACACTATCAGTAGCAATGGGTTTCATTGTGACAGTTCAACAACGTTCATTGCGTTATGTGCGTTGTTGAGCAGACACATTTTTAGAACATATGGAGCAATGGATTAGAAATACATATGCTTCAAATTGAGAGTAATAGTGTGTAATTGCGTACAATTAGGGTGCTAGATAGAATTATTTAAACATCCAAAGCCGCATGGCAAAATATGATAATGAATAACCAAGACCACACAGCCTGGGCTCCTGCCTACCCGTCACCAGAAACTGACAGTTTCCATAAATAGCATGTAAACAGTAACGCGACACTCCGGCGCAGGATAAAGTTACGCTAATTGACGCTTGCGCGGTAGCTGTTCGGTTAAACTGACATGAGGCGGAGATTTATTTGTTTTTAGTTGTGATTTTTGTTTATTGTTATTTTATTACTGAACTAGCGACCCGACCCTATTTCTTCTTTATTATACGTAAGTTTAATAATAATGTATTATAATTATATTGGTTGTTCTCGTCTGGCTAAAGGCAAATGCTTGCACAGGCATAACCAAGTAGCCAGGATTATTCACCAGCAACTTGCTTTGAAATATAAACTTGTGGATTCTGTGGTACCGTATTACAAGTACGTATGTATCCGACTCAGTTCTCGAAAATGACCATATCTCGTTGTACTGGGATCGGTCTATCATTTTTGAACGCAGTCACACAGACAAACACGAAAAGGGACTTACATTTTTTATATAATATATAGATTTTGATTTAAACAAGACGATGGTCATGACTGTCGTATGGGAACCAATATTATTAATCACCTTTCAAACTCAAACTCAAAGCATTTATTTCAATTAAACCAATTACAGGCACTTTTGAATTGTCAAGGGGTCGGTCAGTCAGAAAGATGAAGCTAGTTGCCCATTCCAAAGCGTAGGTACCTATGGAGAAGAACGGGCAAGAAACTCCTTGGACACTTTTAAATCATTTCATACTTTCACTTACCTATAAACCTCTTTTCACTGTGTTTTCTCTGTGATGTGATTTTAAAGTACATTATGATACATTGATAACTATTGACTAACCAGTTGACTCAATCCTTGTTTGCAATCCAGCTGTCGAGAGCTACGTAATATAATAATATTAGTGTTATCAAACTCGTAATAAGTATCCGACTACGACGTAGCAAAGCTAGGGTCCTTTGCTACGCCGTAGACGGGTTCCTACTTAATTATTTTGCGAATACTGAATTCTGTAGGCCCCTAATATTAGCTTTGTTACGAGTATATCACTCTATCTTCAATGAAAGTCAAAGCTTTTGGGGCAATATTTGGCTACATTTTATGCCATATTTTCCAACTGGTAACGCAGGCAATAAACTTTACAAAAAATATACAATTCAATTAGCTGAATTTTAAGATTTATTTCATTTCTATACATAGCCAGGTGAAAAATAGGCATTCTTTCTTTCATGCATTTCAAATGGATTATAAAATCTGCAGAATAGATTTGTACCTACGTTACTGAACTGAACAACTTTATTCATTTGTTTATCATCTTCAATCAGAAATAATTGAGACAACAATTACCCCAAAACGTTAACACGAAAACATCCTATAGGATATCCTCTCAACCAATAAAAACACTTCAAATCATTCCTCATTTCCTCTAAAATGATGGATCACTAGTACAGACTGTACTCAGTACTATAAACAACGATATTTTGTCTTAAATAGAGTATTTTCAGTACATTTCCTATATTTACATCGCGATGATAGACGCGGTCGCTTCGACCGCCTGGTGTAAACACTGCGTTTCCGTCCCGCTTTTGAAGGGTTAATTATAATGTTTGATTGGCTATTTTTGTCGTGTTTTGTTTCGTTTTCAGGGTTAGCTTTGAAAGTATTGCGTTTGTCGGTGTATGAAATGAGGGTGTCCAATAGGCTGAGTAGGCTGGAGCCTAGGGCGGCAGATTTTAGGGGCGGCAAATTTGCGGCTAACATTTTTTTAAATGTCTTACTGAAATTAAAAAGATTAATATTTATATACCTACCAAGTTTTTTTGGAAAGAAAATACAAAGTGAATGCTCAAATTCAGGCTTCTACCGTAGATTTTATCACAGTTGCCGATCTTTGCAAATCTCTTTGCAATTTTTTCGTAGCTGATGAACGAGAACATTTTAAGTATTTTGAAGAAAAGGCGAAGCAGTATACAAAAGACATGGGACATTATTGTAGAGGTCGGTAGGGGCGGCAAAATTTGAATAGCCTACTGGCGGCAAACGTGTAAATCCGCCACTGAGAGTGTACTGTATGAAATCGAAGGAAAAATGTTTCATGCACAACTTTTCTACAACGTAGGTAGGTATGTCCTGTTCAATGGTCTAATTTTTGGGTATCTTTTTAGCCTAATAGACTTCTTAAAAACCTATTATCTAATTCCTCAAATGAGGACAGTAAACAACCGCATCAATCAACTCAGCCTATCGCAATCCACTGCTGGATAAAGGCCTCCCCAGGTTCCGCCACAGCACCCTATCCTCCGCTATCCGCATCGAATGTACCAGCCTCCTTGTTAAGATTTTTGGCAGTACAACAGCAAAGCATTATCAGCCTGTAATGTTCCCACTGCTGGAACACAGGCCTCCTCTCTGTGAGATCCGAGTGGATCGTAACCCACCACGTGGGCCCAGTGCGATCAGACAGATGTCACATGTCTTCGTCTTCTACAACTTACCAAATCTTTTCCTTAACAGATTATTACTTAACTAGCTGCGACCCGCGGTTTCACCCGCGTAAATGTGGATCCCGTGGGAATATCGGGATAAAAAGTAGCCTATATGTTAATCCAGGGTGTCAGCTATCTCCATACAAAATTTTATCAAAATTAGTCCAGCCGTTTGAGCGTGAAGAAGTAACAAACATATAAACCCAAACACTCACAAACTTTCGCCTTTATAATATTAGTGTAATATCTTTACTCATATCAACCTATTTTCATCAACCCAGCTTTGTGGGTATAATCCGGAAGTCTTAGGAGGGAAGGGAGAGAGGTAGGAGTTTTTTTACTCATGCCAATTTCGACCATGATAATGTGTTGATTCTCCATTCTCAACTTAATTTGGATAGCGGTCTATTAGAAGAACGAAGTATGTCGGTCAGATATGATTAATTAATTATCTATGCCAGATAACTCTATGGACAGACACACAGTCGGCATCTTTTGACAAAGACTATAAGTGATAGATATTAGCATAATTCTCAGAACTGGTGGGTAACGGGTAGTCGCATTGTTTAGAAGTCTTATCGGACTCAGGTTAACAGTTAACATCTACATGTTAAGGTATAGGTAGTTTATCTATGTTTTCCTAGAACATTGTTAAATCCTTGAGATTAGCGCGTGTCGTAATTCTAAATTCATATCTAGGTAGGTATACTATTTTAAATGCGAAAGTAACTGTGAAGATGATGATACTCGTTTCCGTACATAAGTACATGTGTCAGCACATCAAGCTACCCGAAACTGTCAAATTTTCCCAGTCAAGCTTGAACCTTATATTGTTGCGATAAAGTTGAAAATCTATTAAAGAAATTTGACAGATTGTAGTAGCTTGATGTGTCGGCGTCTGTACCTACATTTATTAAAAAAAAAAACCCCGTTTTATACTGCAAAATTAATTAAACGGTTTGACGACGTGAATTTTGCTACAAAAAATGTAGGCTATCTACCTACCTGGTACTTACCTACTAATAAACATTTACTTACTACATAATGCCTATTTACTCATAATTATTTGCTCCACCGTTACTCAAAAGAGTGATATCTACTTACCTAGATTTTTAGATTTTCTTACTTATACTTAGTTATAAAAATCCTGGATTACCGTTATTGCTTCAGTAAAATTATAGGAACAAAAAGATTTTTGAACTTAAAAGAAAATACTTATGTTGATGTTTTTCGCCACATTCCTGTCTGACTCATAGGTACATTAGCGACTGGAAGTAAGAAATGTAAATTCTTCCGTTTATCAACAGTTTACAAAATGCCTAAAACTCGAGCCTAAAATAAGAATAGCGTTACGTCAATCATAAGTCAGGCGCCACTTTATACACACAGACTCCAAAGATGAAATTCACTAAAATAACCTCTAATGTTTATCTTTTCACCCTTCTATTTCTCGCTGCTAAAATATAGTATTACACTAATACAAACAAACTAAAACCATTGGTGAAATAAAATTATAACCTCAAAGTTTTTATTCCAAAAGAAATAAAGACTAATATTGAACGGGCTAAGCTGAAAATACGTTTTCGAACAGCAAAATGCGTTGGTAAAGTCTCACTGTGATGTGCCGAAGTGAAAACAAACGCAGCTCAACTCAGCATTATGTATTTTGGCGCCAAAACAAACGTCAGTTTGACAGCGCGGCGGGCGGCGGGAACACGATATCTGTTTGTTCCCGTTTACACCGGCCGGATAAGCGGGTTTTCGATTACCAATGTTTTGTTTTTTTTTTTCTTCTTTCTTTCGATATTTTTTTAGGAATGTGGAATTAGTGATTGCTGTTAGATCTGTAATGAGAACGGACTTGGTCGTGTTCTGAAGTTTTGATTGTTATGTTTTAGTGAGATTTACCGTGTCTTCATTTGGCTGGTGTGGAAGATCAATATTTGATTGGTCGGATTCCGATTTGATGTCAGAAATCTAATATTCCTTTGTTCGTGGTTCGCCGCGGCTTTGAATATTTATAGATCGACAGTTAAAATCATGTTTAAGCTGATGAATTTCTATAAAATAAATTCATAGCACCAAAGAACAGTAATTTCAACACTAGTTGAATTTCCGGCGAATAAATGTCTTTAGTGCCAAAATAAAGTATATACTCGTATAGGTACTTAGATTTGATGAATCTTTGAAGATGAAACAAAACCATTCATTAAAATTTCGTTTGTAGAAAAATGTGACTGGGAATCAGCACTTTGCGAATGTAAAATACACGCTCTTCACCACACACCCTAGAGTTTGCAGCATGTAGGCTGGTATAGTATAGAATGAAGTCAGTTAAAAATTAACCAAACCAAAGCTCATAACAAAGAACTTCAGTGTAGTTTGAGTAGATATTCGGTGGACGACTTATAACTTGTGAATTAAAAAAAAAATCGTTTACTTTTACCATGTTTGTAAATTATGTGAGCACCATGTATCTATCAGATAATTAATTTACCTATATGTGAATGAAGTCAGTTAAAAATTAACCAAACCAAAGCTCATAACAAAGAACTTCAGTGTAGTTTGAGTAGATATTCGGTGGACGACTTATAACTTGTGAATTAAAAAAAAAATCGTTTACTTTTACCATGTTTGTAAATTATGTGAGCACCATGTATCTATCAGATAATTAATTTACCTATATGTATGTCATGGTTTCGTTTTTAATTCTTTTACCTATTGTGGTATAAGTCATTTTATTTTAGGTGCATCGTCCTCACATATTATATAATTAATGTACCCATGCAAAATATCGTAAAACATTAAAAAAAAGTAACGGTGGAGATTCTTGCCCATTTTTCTCCATACGAAAACTACCATTTGGAAGGGGCGACTAGAATCAATTCTATTTTAAGGTAATATTTGACATTCAAAAGTGCCTTTTATGTGCCTGTTTGAATTAAATGGTTTGACTTTGACTCCCAAATTATCTCGTAGGTAGGTACACGTCATGATGACTGCTATTCGATTCTGTAAGTTTAACCTATCGTACCCCACTGCTAGACATAAGCAGCTCCCAAATTTCGCCATACAGCCCGATTCAAACGATATGGCGGCTTGGAATATGAGGTGAGTCGCTGCGCAGTAAAAAATTCACGTGCCAGCTGAGTGAGGGGTGAGGTACTGCGCAGTGGGTAGCGTACTTCAGAGCTACCATAAACTTTGAACCGGGATGCTTACACCCGGTTCTTCATTATTCTCATGTAGTCTTACCTATTCTCTCTAACCAAGCAAATCTCTCTTGCAGTAAAGGGCAACTAGCTTCATCTTTCTGACTGACCGACCCTTCACAATTCTTGTAGTCAATTGCCTAGAAATAAATTCTTTGATTTTGAGTGTTATTTGAGAGTACGGAGAAGACTCCCACATTATAGTGTTAGGTTTTGTTACGTTGCGTTATTTAGACTATTTGCCGCAATTTGTTGTAATAATTTACTATTTTTAAATTAATTTATTTTTGTATTCGATTATTTGTAATCGACTTATCTGACAACACCGAAACGATTCAATTGGTGTGATTCTCTTTGGAAAGGTTGTCAAAAAAAAAAAGAAAAAGAATGGCGGGAGATTTGTTTTTGGTAGATTGGTCTGGTACGGTGGTTGTTTGGATGTTGGAGGCACAATAATTGATCATTTACATTGCTAGTCTCCATCTGCATATACTTAAGTTATCATAATTGTCATATTGTAAAAGCAAAACAATAAATACATATTACTGAAGTCAGGCAGTTTTATTACAATAGTTAAATCTCTATTGTATACTGTAAAAAACTCACCGTGTAAACTTAGGTGAAGTGAGTTCACTTCTTCATTGTCAAAAGTGTCACTGTTGACAGCTCACTTTACGCTCACTTCAGCTACGTTTTAATAGGCCTCTCCCAAATTCTGACATACCTTTTTTCATGGATGGGAAATCATCAAATGACCCCTCCCGCTCTGGGTGGAGCGGAAGGGAGTGTCAGACTCTTACTGACTAAAACCCATCCGTGTTCCTTCCTCAGCCCCTTATGTTCCAGGGTAGCGGTAACCTTTTCGGACAATCCCGCACCCCCGGCAGACTTCCGCCCTGGCAGACCCCTTCCTTGTTGCTGACATCTCTTTGAGGCGCGCGTGGAACACGTACGCGCCGTCCGGCACGGGCCTGCTCCTGATCGGACGGTGAGCTACCCATTACTCTCCGTCCATACTTCCACAGGCCCGCGCCTACGGTGGCCGGGAGTCGTCACACGGCTCCCGACGCCCGGAGCGTCTCCCGCGGCGGCTGGGACGTGAGGCCCTCTCCCTCAGCCATCCCGCCACCTCCTTCGCTGGCATGACTGTTTCGCAGAAGGAGGTGACTGCCTTCCACAAATTCGTCATACCTATCAGCCAATTCTCAGCTTACTTTTTGCAGTTCTATTCTCTCTTACCTAGTATAATCTCTCTTGCAGTACGTCTTCCCATCCCTCACGAAGCAAGTACAGGACTCGTCGAGGAACTGCCGGCACTCCTGGCATTTGAGGCAGGCGGCGTGCCACTCCAGGTCTGGAGCCACCCTCAGGATGTACTGGTCGTGGATTTGGCCGCCACAGCCCACGCATAGCGAGAGCCGGAGTTTTTCTGTGGAAGAATTTGAAGGTTCGGTTAGTGCTGTTGAAGAGAAAATTGAAATACTTTCATCTTTCGAGTAAAGTAGACCATCCACAGATACACTTTGAAAACGATGAAGGAAAACATCGTGAAGAAACCGGCCATGCTCTATGTTTTTTTCCCCTGTTCCATATATCCCTACCTACTGATGTATCTCCACTGGTAGGGATACTTGGAGAATTTCTCCTTTCATGTTTCCTTACGATGTTTTTCGTCATCGTTTTCAAAGCCAAATTTGAAGACATGTGACATCCACCAACACGCACTGGGCCCTCGTGGTGGATTATGGCCCACTCACTCTCACCACCGTCTATGGAAATCTGCAATACCAGGGTCATCGTAGGTGCGATGACATCCTAAACCAGTACAGTCAACAGCAATAGTAGATGATGAAAATCAGAAATTCAATACTAAAAATTATACCAAACATTTCCTACTAGTACAGCTGCCATATATTCGTGATCAGTTGTTGACTATACGTAGTCTTGAGGAGGTCATCAAGGAGGCCGGTTTTAAAGGCAATTATGGTGGTTGGTAGATACCTATGGGTTGTTAGAAGGCAATTTTGTTTTTGGCTATTAATGACAGCGATTTAAAAATATGTTTCATGAATCAGCTATGAGACATTATTGCGTTTGGTCTGTGGCCTATACAGAGTGAAATTAAATTCATGGGCATCCTTTTAAGAGGTCATTGTACTTATCATTATGAACAACTTTTACTATGGGACTAAACCTAAAATCGCGAAAAAAAATCAGCTGTTCCTTGCATTTATGTTCACATAACTCGCCAAAATGTACGGAAGAGCAGAATTTTTTTCGCGATTTCAGGTTTGGTCCCATAGTAAAAGTTGTTCATAATAATGATTACAATGACCCCTTAAAAGGATGCCCATGAATTCAATTTCACCCTGTAGAGGTATCTAATTTGTTCGAATCGTGAACATAATCGTAGAACTTATTATATCCATTTAGCCACTGATTTTCCTGTCTGATATAGCCTACAAAATTGACGAGAACCTATTACATGCAGCAGGAAATATATAGGCAAGTCTACATAGCAATTAATTGGCCATTAGTCCCTTGTTATCTACCTCACAAATCATACTACATCAAGGTACATTATTTTTTTCATACTACAATACCGATTAACCCTCCCCGCGCCGCGGCGAACGATATTATTCGAAAGAGGACATAATAACAGAAATTATGAATAAATTATAACCTCGCACCGATCGATACAAGTGGGCGTGGCTTTAAGCGCCGCCCCTCGCCTAAGCTATGCGATAACCTATCCGTCTCTTTCTTACATGACGTCTCGCTCACTCTTACACGGGAGAAATTGCAGTCAACATTGTATGTTGTCAAGTTGGAATTGACAAGCGAGTGTTGTATGTCGTTTAAATTAAACATAGCGGCGCGGTTCGGAATAGACCAAACAAATTCTGTATGTTAAAACCTATATTAATCTTTGGTTTGTATGTTCAAGCTGAATCGTTTTGCGTACTTTTTTACCTGAGAAATACACTGTTGACGAAGGGAGGGTCTAAAGTCTTAATTTTGATATTTCTGTCTTTGGTCTTAGGGAAGATAATTAAGGAACTTAGTCAGATATCATTTTTTGTGGGGCTTGTGCCTAAGTAGGTAATAACAGCCGCACGGGTCGATCGATCAGGTTAAGCTACGCTTGCCGCGGTGGGTCCGTGGATGGGTGACCATCTTTACATACCAAGACCCCTCCGTGCCTCGGAAAACACGTTAAGCCGTTGGTCCCGGCTTTCATTCGTGGATATTTGACAGTCGTTACGGGTCGTCAGAAGCCCGAAAGTCTGACAATCAGTCTTACCAAGGGGTTTCGTATTACCCAGTAACTGGGTTGTGCAAGTCAGATACTTAGGCAGTAGCTCCATGTAAAATACTGGTACTCAGCTGCATCTGGTTAGACCGAAAGCTGACTTTAACATAGTTGGGAAAAGGCTAGGCAGATGACTTAATAATGATTATTTTACGAGTGCTGTTGAATCTCAGCAATATTGGGTAAAGTACTTACATAAAAAAAGGTTCCTTAAAAAAATCCACAAAAAAAATCAATTAAAAATACTGCAACCGTCTAAAATTTCAAGTCTTAAAAATAATGCAAATTTTCGCATAAAAATAACAATAAAAATAATATTTTTTATTATTCGAATGCAGTTACAGTGTTAAGTTTTACGACTGAAAGGATTTTATTATTCAAAACGGAACCGCCGCGCCGTCGTCAATTGTAATAACAATTGGATTACAGTTAATCAATTAATGCATTAATTGAATTCAATTGATCCGAAGATTGATCGGTGGTTGACTTTCTTTTTTAAAGTACCTACCGTTCATACTTTCACGATTTTTATTTTCATTATTATTGTTTAATACCTATAGTGCTACTTATTTCTAATCTTTTAATTAAGATGTTGTATTTATAGGTACACTTTAATCAACTCAGCCTATCGCAGTCCACTGCTGGACATAAGCCTCCCAGACTGCGCCACAACACCCTGTCCTCCGCCTTCCGCATCCAGTCTACTCCAGCCACCTTCTTTAGGTCCTCCGTCCATCTAGCTGGGGGAGCGTCCCACACTACGCTTACGGAAAAGAACCGAATTTACCGACATAGCTTGCA
Source organism: Amphipoea oculea (assembly GCA_945859645.1). Lineage (NCBI taxonomy): Eukaryota > Metazoa > Arthropoda > Insecta > Lepidoptera > Noctuidae > Amphipoea > Amphipoea oculea. The sequence continues at coordinate 1,370,828 of OX243885.1, forward strand.
GAGTAAGCAAACTGAAGTGGCAGTGGGCTGGTCATGTCTGTCGAAGGACCGATGGCCGGTGGAGCAGACGAGTCCTGGAGTGGAGACCGTGTATCGGCAAGCGTAGGTACCTACACTTAAAGAAGGATATTTTCTCCAGTATATACGTTGTTTTTCACATCTAAATGCGTTTTGTATCATTTTTATTTTTTTGTATTATTTTAATTTAGGTGTTCCGTTTAAAAATTTGTTGATTTACCTATGTAAGTAGATAGATAGGTATGTGTGTAGGTATGTTTCTGTATACCCACGTAGTTTAATCAAGGTTTAAAACTAGGATTCATCCTTCAGCGTCAGTTTCAAGAATCAACACCATAATTGCATAACACACTATCAATCATTTCGAAGGATATTCCTAATCCATTGCTTCATATGTTCGAAAAATGTGTCTGCTTAACAACGTAAATAACGCAATGAATGTTGTTGAACTGTCAAAATGAAACTCATTGCTACTTTTAGGGAATACGGGAACCAACAACACTCCCACTGCTAAAGCAATTAAGTTATTAAATGACTTTCTAAAATATATTCCTGAGGCTGATTTATTTTTTGATTCTCAATGGACAATCGCTAAACATGTGTAGAGGTATATTTACTTAAATATGAAATAATAATTGTTTAGTTTCTAATTTTATTTTATGTATGAGGTTGTTTTTTGTTTACAAATTTTATGTTACTCCGTTTTTTATTGTATTTATTTTATTTTATTTTTTTAGTCTATGAAGTTTTAATTAAAAAAGAGCAGTGGTGGCCAAGTGGTAACGGCCGCGACTTACGAGGAGTAGGTCGTAGGTTCGAACCCAGACAGGCGCTTTACTTTGTGTAAATTATTTCATCACCACTGCTCTCAAAACGGTGAAGGAAAGCATCGTGAGGAAACCGGCATGTCCTAGAACCAAAGATTCGAAGACATGTGACATCTGCCAACCCGCAATGGGCCCGCGTGGTGGATTACGGCTCATTCCCTCTCGCTGAGAGGAGGCCTGTGTCCCAGCAGTGGGAACATTATAGGCTGATTATGAAGTTTTAATTAAAAAATTGTAATGTTATTTTGTAGAACTAGTATACCTACTTAGATACAAGCGATTTGGTGTAAACTGTTAGCTTATATCTGATGAATAAATAAATGAAGATGATCTTCATTTGTTTCGAATGCTTGTCAGTGTCAATAAAAGTCCTTTGCTTTTGTTTACCTAAAACCCGTTATTTTTATCACTCGTATGTTTATTATAAATGATAATAAAATAGAGATAAGTCTATTGTGTTGTTATTATGAGTGCAGATAAGACAAAGTGTTAAGTTATCATAATCTTAGATTGAAGACTGTTGTCTTGTGATTTGCATAATTTTATTAGCGTGGGTTGTTTTTTTATGGGCGAAGAACACAGGTGGACGCCAGAAAATGAATAAATTGACAATTTATAAATAGATAGTGCTTTGACCTTTGACCTGAGCTTCTGTAGCTGCTCTAAGGAATTTGCCAGAGATCACATTGTTATTGTCGAAGTAAAAATTAAGGAGTTTGGACTGCTATTTTTTTTGTATTTGACACTGCATTAAGGCCACAGGCCAAAGAAAACCTGCGGGGCAATTGCGTAACACTTTATCAACCGGAATCGGTTTCATTTTGACAGTTCAACAACATTCATTGCGTTATTTACGTGTTGATCAGGCAAATTTTTCGAACTTATGAAGCAATGGATTAGCAATTTGCTTCAAAATGATTAAAATTCCGATTGATAGTGTGTTACGCAATTAGGGTGCAGATCAATTTATTATTCCGAGGACACAGAAACAATCAAAGTTGAATTGATTGGACAAATTCCCCTCTAACTTGTAAGAATAATTTACCCACTCTCTACGTAAAGCCGATAAGAAAACCTGTTTATTCCGTCCTACTCCTGGGTAAGTCTCCCTCCATTAATTTCACATCTCACAACCTAACTCTGCCATCTTTCAAAGCCTGTTATGACCCTATCTCTAGAAGTACCAACCTCGGTGCAGTGCCCCGGCATTAATAAGGACATGCCAAGTTTAAGAATGGTCGTATAGTGATTAGCGACCGTTAAAGTTTAAACCATACATTTTCGACGTTTAAACATCTCTTAAGTTTAAGCAACGTTTATAAAATAAACCCCATAGTTTTTAATAAATATAGTAAACTAGCTGCGCCCCGCGGTTTCACCCGCATAAGTCTCGATCCCGTGGTAATATCGAGATAAAAAGTATCCTAGTCCCGGGAAAGGTCCCGGGACTCAAACTATCTCTATACCAAATTTAATTTCAATTGGTTCAGCGGTTTAGGCGTGAAAAGGTAACATACAGACAGACAGATAGACAGACGGACAGACAGACAGACGAAGTTAATTTCGAATTTATAATATTAGTATGGATAGTATGGATGTGCGCAGTGCTGCACACCCCCACCCTATTTCAAGTTAAACAAATATCAACTTTATTTCAATGTCTATTGAGTTGATTTCAGAGTGACTAGCACTATTGAAAAAGTTATAAAAATTTTTGAAGTTGTAGCGTAAACTGAACTTTATTGTGTATGAGTTAAAGTTATCTTTCCATTAATTCATATTTGTTTACATTTTTGGAAAATAAATCGCGACCGCAGATTAGGTCTAAGTCTGAAATCGCAACCCGAGCAAATGTGATGATAAATGTTCGTGCCTTCTCCGTATAAGAAGAGACCTGCCCTTAGCCTGCAGTGGGACAATAAATAATAGGCAGGTGTTAATAAGTTTATAGAACCGAGAAAGCAGTAGAACCCCGCCAAAAGACCGATGAAGCTAGACCTGAACCCACCCGGCGGCAAGGTCGTTAAAAATGCCCATCCATCGATAATAATTACCCATCTCTCCACTAGTCCAATGCTTACTCTAGGATGCATATCCCGTAGGCTCTTAAATCCTTACCTATCCTTCGGGCACGTCCTCCCTACCATTACCTCGCCCCTCGGTCTATTCCTTGATATGCAATGGTCGCTGTAGCACCATGAACATGAGGCTACAAGAGCTAGTGCGAATCTTGGGGTTCATTCGATTAATCGAGTCTGGTTTAACCACGCTGGGATCGGTGCAATTCATTCATTCATTCATTCGAAAGAGAGTGTCAAACAGCTGACAGAGACAACGCTCTACAAAACCGAACTTTGTCTAAAACTCGAAGACCTTATATCCCCGGCCGTATACTGCAATAATGTATGCTTAATTAATTATCTATGTACTTCTACTTACGTCGTTAATTGCAACATATCGCATACCGTGGTCCGTCACGGTGTTGCGCGGCACACAATGCGCTGCAAGGCGCAGATCTGACCGATAGCACGCAGACTCCTTTATTTTCGTACCGAGGTTATGCACCTTGGGCAGTCAGGCGGAATGTTTGTTTATTAAAGATGAGTAGTTTGATTGGGAAAAGGGATATTATTGATTTTTATGTGTATTATGGTGTGACTTCGTCAATCAGCGCATCCTTTGACGCATAGTTATGCTTTGCTAGGAGAGCAGTGGTGACCCAGTGGTAACGGCCGCGACTTACGCGTTATACCGTCAAACGGGGTGAATAGAGACGCAGGGGTGAATAGGCAGTAGCTCACCGTCCGATCAGGACCAGGCCCGTGCCGGACGGCGCGTACGTGTTCCACGCGCGCCTCAAAGAGATGTCAGCAGAAAGGAAGGGGCCTGCCAGGGCCGAAGCCTGCCGGGGGTGCGGGATTGTCCGAAAGGGTTACCGATACCCCGGAACATAAAGGGCTAAGGAAGGAACACGGATGGGTTTTAGTCAGTAAGAGTCTGACACTCCCTTCGCTCCACCCAGAGCGGGAGGGGTCATTTGATGATTTCCCATCCATAAAAAAAAAGGGGTGAATAGGCACGAAACTTTAAAAGAGATTTTAAGCTTGAAATAATATAGTTTGTTGCCAGAAAGGACTCTTTAGTGGCTACTGCATTACAATTAACGATAAGTTCCCTTGTTGGCTACATATTATATTATTTCAAGCTTAAAATCTCTTTTAAAGTTTCGGCCGTATTCACCCCGTTTGACGGTAGGTCGTAGGTTCGAACCCAGACTGGCGCTCTACTTTGTGTAAATTATTTCATCACCACTGCTCTCAAAACGGTGAAGGAAAACATCGTGAGGAAACCGGCATGTTCTAGAACGAAAAATTCGAAGGCATGTGACATCTACCAACTCGCACTGGGCCCGCATGGTGGATTACGGCCCACTCCTTCTAACAGAGAGGAGGCCTGTGTCCCAAGCTTGCCAGTTTTTTTAACAATGCGTCAATCTATATACTTATATAAAATTAAAAGTCCTGACTGACTGACTGATATATCAACGCACAGCCTAAACCGCTGGTCCTAGAGACATGAAATTTGGAGGGTGTGTTCTTTGTAAAGAGTAGGTATCCACTAAGAAAGGGTTTTTCGAAATTCCACCCCTAAAGGGTGAATGGGGGGAGGGTGAAATTTTACGCGAGCGAAGTCGCGGGCAGAAGCTAGTAACTTAATATTCCTGAACTTAAGAAACCTCTTCACAAAAAAAAAAAACTTTCCAGCTACTTCATTTACCTAAATACCTTCCATAAATTAAAAGGACATAAACTTTTAATGAAACCATTAATTTAATTAGTAATTAACAGTACGTTGTAAGCTTTGGCGGAGGTATAACGATCCGTTTTACTGTGGTAAGTCGTTATCTTAACCATCAGTAAGGGCACACACATGAGTAAGTAATGCGACAGAGGGCACACTTCATCGCGTTGCTCAAACGGCTCACGCAAAAGCAAATGAGTTGGTCATAAAACACGTCTGAATTTTCTGAAGAATTTGGCTAAGGTTTGTTTGGGTGTATTATACATAGTTCACATCACAGAGTTGTGTGTTGGTATATAAACTCCACAAGGAGTCATAGATACTTCAGTTTCTGGTGTCTATGATGTTCACCGTTCATATTTTGTATACAACTGTTAACATTTTTGTTTTCTTGATCTCTTCCCCACTTTATGTCCTACAAAAAAAAAAGCATATTATGAACATAGTACCTACACCGTAAGCTCAATGGCATGCAATCTGAATGGTCTACGTTCAATAGTGGGTTTCTAAAAGCTCAAATGTTGAATGATGGTTATCCCTTTTGTCAACCGTATATTACTATACCTACTATGTGTGTGTGCCTTCTCACTAATGCATTTAAGTACGTCCTACATATGACGAGTGGAACAAACCGGCTTAGGTTGACAATCTTGTCAACGTTGCACATTCTGTAAGCTGAGACACATTTTAGCAGAGAATTGTAAGTTTGGTCTCTGTAGGACATTCTACTCTTGTGTCACTGCCCACATTATAGTGCCAAAGGGAGATAGCTTTAAGATAAGAATCTACACATTATAGGTAATTTTGAGCTAACTAATTCGTTTTTAATTACGAATTAAGTTACAATTACATCGCCAAGAAAGGAACACTTTTTCTCTATACGTGTTGTGATGGCGTAAAATAAATTATATGCCAAGTCCTCTTGTATGTTTATACTCCGCAATTTGTCATTGAAGAGTTGTTTGCTATATTCTTCCATGTTCTGCAGCCATCTTGATTGGAGTTTGAATTCTGAGCTTGCCAGATCGGAGTCCCCATCTTTATTAAAACCATGATTTTGAACGGTAGCCTCTTTCCGTTGCATAATTTATTGTGGCAAGACCACCTGGAAGTAGACTTGCCCTATGAGTAGGTAGTTATGTACAGACGCCAGCACATCAAGCTACCCGAAACTGTCAAATTTTCCCAATCAACCTTGAACCTTATGTTGTAGCGATAAAGTTGAAAATGTATTAAAGAAATTTAATAGATTATAGTCGCTTGAATATGCTGGCGTACCTATTATACGCTTCACCCACGCTCGAAGTTGCAGTGACTTATGTAATGTGCCCATAGTTACACCGGCACCTGTACGAGTGGGTTGTATTTCGGTTTGAGCGCATGCAGTTATAGAGGCATGAGGAACAGGGTGTAAAGTTCACTCATCCTCCATAGAAAAGGGGGGATCCTCCGACCAGACGGGTGTTGTGTTTGGTGGGCTACTGCCCGATGATTCATGTCGGGACGTTGTTGTATATATTATGCTAGTTGCGCGGAAAACTCTGCTTGCGCGATGCAGGATTTTGCGTGACGTCAGTATGGTGCATAGTTCGCGGGTGGCGATGTAGATGGCGCCACACAACACAGCAGTATTGCTAAGCGGTAGAAATAAGCAAGACTGGCTACTCACTCTCCCGGATCAACTCTTTTACAGGTAGCTTTACTACTACTAATCAAACATCTACAAATAAATCAACGATTTGATCACCATTGATCACATCCGGATGTCATTACGTCACGTTACAGACGTCATTCAGGTGTAAGTGTGTGTGTGTGTGTGCGTTGTCAACACTCTATCAATAAATAATTGTCTATGTAATGGTTAAGGATTCGGAAAAAAGTGTCAAATTTATAAGGTCTTACAGAAATGAGGTTACACTATTAAAAAGTTAATATTACCTGATACATTCTCTATTAAAAACAATGCAGGAAAGATCTTAATATTTTACTGTTTAATTTATTTTAATTTGTGTACTTATTCCTGGTTATAAATCTGATTATAAAAGCGTGAGTTTTTCATTAACGTACAAGACAGTTAACAAAAGTCTTCCAATTACCTAAAACACTATCAGAACTTCTACAATTTTGAAATAACCTTCAGAAAACACATTGAAAGCCAAACAAACCTTTTTCAAAAACAATTAAAGTTGAAATCAGTTTTGCGCAGCCGCCACTAATGAGTACAATATCGATACGTTTGATTCGATTCTTCAAGCCTGTGTGTGTGTGTGTGTGTGATCACACCTGATCTTGTTGTGTGTATGTGTGGGTGGGAGGCTGGTTTTAAAAACGCGTGCGTTAGAATTTATAGTGTCAATAATATGGTTGGCGTCGCGTGCGGTAGGGGTGGCACGGGGCGGAAAAGATTTTAATTTTGGATTTATTTTTAAAAGATTTGATGATCAGACAGATAAAGTAGAAAATATAGGTCGCGATGTAAAGGGGTAAAGGAATTAATAAGGATAGCCGAAAGACGATACACGGAAAGGAATTGAGTTCTTATTAAGTTAAATATGCGAAAAAAAAAACGAAGTTTAAAGGCTTTCTATTTGATACTTAATAGTTACCAACAAAGAAAGAGAGGCGGAAATGATATGATGGGACAATATATATATTCACTGCTGGGACTGGGCATACGGGAGTAGGTCCGTGTCCCCAGTCTACGAGAGAAATTGGGAACAGTTTTAATAAAAAAATCATGGGTGTTTCTCTGATAAAATAAAAATGAAATGTGTGCCTCCTGTGATAAGTGATACAAGTCAAAAAACGTCATTTTACAGGACAGCAAAAACAAAATCCCTCAAACAGCCAAAATCTCTATAGTTGTATCACTTTGCACAAAATTATCTCCGAAACTATAGCAGATAGAAGAACGTGAGTTAGACCAAAAAAGACGTATTTTTTTTTTGATAATGCTCATGTGAATATCACAAAAAGGGTACAACTCGAGTTATATCACTTATCACAGGAGGCACAGATTAATAGTGTGCAGCAAAGCAATAGAAGATAGAACTCTACCGCTTTTCCATCAAAGTAAATATATACGATAACCTTTATAACAATAGATACATTACCTTTAAAACCAACAAACAAATCCATTCCCACAATAAACATACTAGCAACATGCCAGCCCTACAGCCAATAACAGAATCGGAGGCGGCTCAGCAAAGCGGCGGCAAGTCAAAGAGGCCGCGAACACGCAGCGCGATATCTTCACGACACGGGTGTAAGGAGCCGGCCAGGGCGGCAGGATGGAGGGATACTGTACTAAAATAATAGTGGAGGTGCTTGACTTCTGTGTTATTCGGGAAGGTACATCAGACGAGGCTTTGGAAAACAATGAGTTTTTCCGACACTAATCAGGAAATCGGAAGTTGTTTCAAAAATACTATAGAAATTAACTTCATATAACCGTGGATGAGACCGCGTACCGGCAAGCGTAGTGTAGGACGCCCCCCAGCTAGATGGACGGAGACCTAAAGAAGGTGGCTGGGGTAGACTGGATGCGGAAGGCGGAGGACAGGCTGCTGTGGAGCAGTCTGGGAGAGGGCTATGTCCAGCTGTGGACTGCGATAGGCTCAGTTGATTGAACCGTGGATGGGTGACCATCTTTAACCAAGACCCCTCCGTGCTTTGGAAAGCACGTTTTAAGCCGTTGGTCCCGGCCCGGCTGTTTTTCGTGGACTCTCACAGTCGTTACGGGTCGTCAGTAACCCGAAAATCTGGATATCGTGTTACCCAGTAACTGGGTTGTGTATTGACCTGCATCCGTTTATACTGGAAGCCGACCCCAACATAGTTGAGAAAAGGCTAGGCGGATTGATTTGATTTTATGGAAAGTCACAACCGACATCAATTATTCGGAAAACATATTCTGTACATACACGTGGTTTCCATTAGTGACAAAGTCCTAATTAAAACCACGTTTCGGCACATTAGCTACGAATAACGATCTATTGGACTGCTATAATGGAACCTACCGCTTGTAGATACCTAGACACACCTGAAGGTCATCCTATAATTAAAAGGGTATCATTTAAGCTATCACCAATTTAATTAGTTTTGTGTTTCTTAAATAATAGGGTTTGTCCTCCAAATAGTAGATCTGTCACCAAAATGTAGTCACCAAACAATGCAAGTGACCTAACCAAACCGAACCTCGGGGTGCCCTTCGCTCGCTCTTGCATCCTATGTCGACGGAGCCCCGCTTAAGCGGGGCCCCTATTTCTGTGTAAAGGGTTTAAAGTAACCTAACCAAACCGAACCTCGGGGTGCCCTTCGCTCGTTCTTGCATCCTATGTCGACGGAGCCCCGCTATCTGAGAACGAAAATATTTCGTGGCGATAGATCTATTTATTAGGTGATACAAATATTTCGTGGCGATAGATCTATTTATTAGGTGATACAACTTGATGACAAATATAAATTTTGGTGATAGAAAATATAGTTCCCTAATTAAAACGTTTAAAATCTAGTCCCAAACTCATCGCGGCGACAGTCTATGTCAAAGTATTGTCAAAAATTTAGGGAAATAAGAGGCATTATTGACATATTTGAGACTGAGTTCTGAAGGCCATTTCTCGTAATTTAAAACATTCAAAATCTAGTCGCAGTCTCATCTCAGCGACAAACAAATGTCAAAATCTTGTCAAAATGTAGGGAAATTAGAGGTATTTTTGACAGAGAGATCAGACTGTGAACATTCTTAAAATTACGAGATACCAAAGACCGACATAAAATAATAAATACAACCTTATGTTTATGTTTTTTTAAGCTTCATGTGCTCGTAATTTTACCAGAATGTATATATCCCTTCAATCATGAACAGTGCTTGGTAGCAGCACAAATAAGACAAGGTGTGACGCGTACTACGAGGGCTCGTTTGAGGTGGCGCAGGAAAAGAGTTCCGGGAAGGATTTGGGGGAGGCCTTTGCCCAGCAGTGGGACAGCATAGGCTAAGAAAAAAAACAGTGGTACTCCGAGAGTGCCGACAAAAGTGAAAACAAAACACAAACAGAATACTTTGCCATCACTCGCTGACATATCGGATATACATTAAAACCGAGTACATCCCGAGGACAGCCGAACACATCTGAAGCGGTTACGGTAACAGTGGCGCGAATTCAATGGTTTGTTCCCATCTCAAAAAATTCCTAACATTTCACTTAAAAAAACAGCAGTTACTTCCTCGGATGATATCTTTAGGAGCCCTCCTACTGTTTTTCTTTAAGCAATTCGTTCCCACCAATACGTTTAAACATTTCATCTCTAACTTTTTGAATCTTTTGCTGCTATTTTCAATGTCTTGATGTAAGTACGTTAATTATTGTTGTCTTCTTTTAATATTTGTGCGTCATACTAGCTGTGCTCATGAATGTCATGATTATTATATACCTAGGTGTTAAAAAATTAACCCGAAAAACTTTAAAAAGTGCTGTAGACCATCGAACTGAACAACTTTTACTGTGGGACCAACTCTGAAAAAACGAAAAAAAAAATCAGCTGTTTAATACAAAAGTTCAATACCTACTTGACCAAAATGTATAAAACAGCTGTTTTTTTCGTGATTTTAGAGTTGGTCCTATAGTGAAAGTTGTTCAGTTCGATGGTCTAAAGCACCTCTTAAAGTTTGTCGGGTTAATTTTTTAACTCTTTGTATACTTAGTTAAAATATGTGTCATTAAGTGTTCTTTTGAGTAAATAAAGATTCTTTAACCATAACTAATGTCAAGCCGGGATGAAGGCGCCACAAACCTCCTAATAGTCCTAACCCGTTAACTGCTCACATTAACCCCTCCGTACCACGACAATGGTCCTTTTGCCCAACCATATTAGGTCCAGATATTTGACTAACATATTAGTAAAAGAAGTCTTTAAATTTCACCGCGGTAGGACTTGCTAATTTTAACCTCCGTCCTTTACAAATACTTGTTGAATCAACAGGATGTTTCATACGGGTCATTTTACCATGCAACTTACTCAAATTATACACCCAAAATCTTTATTTTGAGGAAGATGTGTGAAAGGATTCTGGTCCCTAAAGCAGTTTTGAGGTAAAGATAAATTGTTTATCCAGTCATTAGAGTCGGGATTTCAATGTTTTTATTCCCTTTGGTTAGGTTTCGCTGCGATGTTAATTTTACAGTTTGTTGCCAGTACAATATTGTTTATTTTTTGAAGTTGCAACTAGGTGGATGTAGGGTTGGGACCAAGGTGTTTGAGGTCCGGTTAGAGGTGTGCTTCGGAGTTCAAGATAAGGTTTTTGAATGATAAATGATTTATCTTCTGTAAGTAGGTTTGTACAAACATTTTTACACGTCAATCATATTTTTTTAAAGCTAGATGAAGTCGGCGTTTCCTATCTGACTACTCTGAGAAGAAAGGCCGAAACAAACTCAGAGGTCACAGTCTCTTTTAAAGTCCAGACAAAATCTTGGTCAGATCATGTGAAGACCATGTAGATTGGTGTCTGAAATGGTCTTTTGAGGAAAGAACCATACAGATTAAGCGGACCTGTCCAGTCAGTGCACGCATTTGTCAAAAATCGTGCAGCTCAACAAGAACTTGAGGAGCTCAACAATTCGACGAACAATTTTTAATGGACATGACAGTGCTGAAGATGCATAACTATTTGTAGCTACTTTTGCATTTACTTCATGGTCTTTTGGTTTTGATGGGACCATGAAATAATGGATTTAAAAAGACCTTTACTTACAGTAAGGATATACATCATCTGCCTAGCCTTTTCCCAACTATGTTAGGGTCGGCTTCCAGTCTAACCGGATGCAACTGAATACCAGTTTTTACATGGAGCGACTGCCTATCTAACCTCCACCACCCAGTTACTGGGTAATACGATACCCCTTGGTAAGACTGGTTGTCAGACTTTCGGGCTACTGACGACCCGTAACGACTGTCAAAGATCCACGAATTACAGCCGGGACCAACGGCTTCACGTGCTTTCCGAGGCACGGAGGGGTCTTGGTATGTGAAGATGGTCACCCAGCCATGGACCAACCGCGGCAAGCGTGGCTTATTTTAGGAATGAAGACTGCTTTGCAGTAGGATAGTCACAAAACATAATTATAAAATCATTCGTTATTTATATTCTGTGGAGATAGTCTTACAGGTTGAGTTCATTACTATTTCAAATAGGATTTTTTCATTGTATGGGGATAGATTGGTACTATTATTTATTAACAGCTGCGTCCCGCGGTTTCACCCGCGTAAATGTCGATCCCGTGGGAATATCAGGATAAAAAGTAGCCTATATGTTAATCCAGGGTGACAGCTACCTCCATAATTTTTTTAATCAAAATTGGTTCAGCCGTTTGAGCGTGAAGAAGTAACAAACATAGAAACACACACACACACACTCTCTCACAAACTTTCGCCTTTATAATATTAGTGTGATTAAAAATACACAGGTAGCTTAAAACTGTCATTTAACCAAATGTTCCCTTCCAATCCAAAATTTTCATACACCAAACTTCAAAAACACCACCTCATATATCCCGAAACCAGCATTTCTGCTTACCCAACAACCGTGACTCAAGCACCCAATATTTATTCCCTTCGTATAAGCTTTTTTTACCGCTTTTTACCGCGTTTTACCGCCAAAGACCGCCGCAGTAACACTGTTTACCGAACGCGGTAAAAAACGCGTCCTTTACAAAAATCTAATGGATGAGTATTGGTATTGGTATCCGGGGAGAAAGATGGTAGTGCTTGTTGAAGTTATAAGTGTTTTGCGGGAGAGAACGAAAGTTGTTTATAGGTGGTATTAGGAATTGAGCTTGAATGAATCTTTTGTTAATTTGTCGGTGTCGATTACTACGACAATGTCTATGAATCCGCGGGGCAATTCTCGTAATTTTAAGAACGTTCACAGTCTGAGGGGGCAATTCTCGTAATTTTAAGAACGTTCACAGTCTGAGGGGCAATTCTCGTAATTTTAAGAACGTTCACAGTCTGAGGGGCAATTCTCGTAATTTTAAGAACGTTCACAGTCTGATCTCAGTCTCAATCTGTCAAAAATACCTCCAATTTCCCTACATTTTGACAAGTTTTTGACATTTGTTTGTCGCCGAGATGAGACTGCGACTAGATTTTGAACGTTTTAAATTACGAATTGGCCTTCTGATCTCTTTTATCTATTCTGTTCGTTTGATAGTTAGAAGCCTAAACAGATGATCAACTAATGATAAAGTCATACACATAGCTTATCAGCGCCTGTATTCCTCGAAGCGAATATAAGCAGAGGCGTAAAATTCAAATTCAATATTTTTATTTCAGACCAGAGTGGATCCATATAGTGTTAGTATGAACTTATCCTATGTTAGTGAATAACAAATAACAATAACTTAAAAATATACTAATTTGCACGTCTACCAGCCCAGAGTCTAATAAAAAGTCCGTCAACCTTGTCCTCCAGTGTAGCTAAAATACTGTTATTGCTACCCCGAAATCGTCGCAACATCGATGCACACCATTTGCGTATGATGTCATGAAAGTTATCTATTCGCGCTTCCGCGAAAATGCCCAAACACACACACACACCCATTACACACACTCCCATTTCCGGTATAATTGGATTCAAGCCTACTGCCATTTGGAAGCCCCAAATCCAGACCCCAGGCCGCTACTAGGTCCATAATATTTAAGCCATTTATTCCCAAAATATAATATATTACACTTTTATAACATTCCTTAAAATCCTACAATAAGAAAAAAAAAAATGCAATAAAACAATAACTAAAAATAAAAGAAAATTACATAGTAGAGTTGCTCAATTTAAGTCTTGCATGCAGCATACCTGACGTTAAATGTTTAATAAATACGTATATATATTCTTTGCAATACATTATAAATTATTCTTTGCAATACATTATAAATTTAATATATTTTTTTAGGCGTCTAGCTCTTCTAGGGAAGTTGCAACATTTAATGTAAATTGAGACAATAATGTGTGAAACATCGAAAGTTCCATTGCCTTCTTGACGGCGCAAAACGAAGAATTTAAGAAAAAAATCGAATCTTTAGAGGACAAAATAAAAGAGGATAAGAAATATATTATTATGTTGGAGGATAAAATGGAAAGTATGCAGCAGGATAGTAGAAAGTCTAATTTTGAAATAAAAAATGTACCGAAGCAGTCAAAAGAAACCAAGGACGACCTAATTCATATGGTCACAAGCCTATCGAACTCAGTGGGTTGTCCGATCGACAAGACGGTTATCCGTGACGTATACAGAGTTCGTGCAAAGAAAGATACAAATAACTCACCAATTGTAGTGGAAACAAACTCCACATTGATAAAGAATAACATCCTGAAATCTTGTAAGTCATTCAACATTAATCAAAAGTCGAAGCTATGTGCCAAACACCTGGATATGCGCACAAACGAAGATACGCCTATTTTTATCACTGAGCAACTTACTGCAAAAGCTGCACGCCTACACTTCCTTGCGCGTGACCTCGTGAAGTCAAAAGCTTACAAATATTGCTGGACTGCATATGGGAGGGTATACCTCAAAAAAGAAGATGACTCTCCATCCATTTTAATTACAAGCGAAGCACAAATCCACCAGCTGATAATCCATCAATGACTATATTATCGTAACGAATTTCAGTACTGTTCTCACTGCTTTACTGCATTTTTCTTGTGCTTATCAAACTGGGTATGTAAAGTCTGTTACATCTATTCAACATTCACACAAATTACATTATATTTTACTCCTCCAAATACACCAACAAACAAACACACACATTGTCATTATCATACATACTCTAGACCTAAAAATGTATTTACACTTGTGACAATTTTAATTCATTACAAGAAACTAAACAGCACACACACATTATACAAATATAATAAAAACTTATTAATAACTAAAAATACATTGATTAATACTTACAAAAAAATTAAATTAATACAAAATAATTACTATACATCCCTAATACTCATATTATTATACGTGTCGCATGTGTTCTTACTGCTTCAAACATCATACTACTATATAAATAATACCCTGATCCTAAAATGTACCGTGTATTTAATAAAAAATAACAATGGGTGATCTACTGCAAACTTTAAATGACATCGATAATCTG